>JAZHEH010002554.1:12400000-14800000 GCA_036589455.1 Ateles fusciceps | reverse complement strand
ACCAATACTTCCCTATTCCACCTAAATATAAAATTTGACATGGAATGTCATATTTTGTAGTGTCAAAGATCAGCTGGATTATTTTCCATGTCATAAAGTTTTGTTTTCTGACACAGATCTTCACTGATATACATAAAAATGCTGCAGGAAATTTTATTCTCAAAATGATACAAATACTTTTGTATCCAATGATACTTCTGGTTCAATTTGCATATTCATAGACCTGACCTTGAAATTCACAATATGGTAAAGCTGAAAGTAAGTTTATAGATCACATCATCAATTCCACTGACCCATTACCCCTATTGACAGACAGAGGCTGAGCCCCAAGGAGGCATCTCTATAATGAATATGTTTCTAGGTCTTTGTTTAAAGTGACAAATCAACTACTGTAGGAGAAATGACGACCACATTTTTTTCTTCTGAAGTGCTAAATGTTGCAAGAATTTTTACTCCTTTGCCTTTTTCTTGCTTGCTTAGACAGGATATATTTCCTCTTTGTCAGCCTGCCTCACAGCCCCCAAATTCTTTTGCCCCTTATATGGAAAGATATCACTTGCTTAAGCATGTTGAGAAGTACAAATAAAAAAGAACCACTAAAAAGATTTTTTTATACACACACGCACATGCGCGCGCGCACACACACACACACACACACACACACACACACACACACACCCCAGCTTCAGCAAGCCAACCAATATAGAGAATTCCCTAAAATAAACTATTATGCTTAATAGATTACTAAGACCTGACATTATCCTAATCTCAGTTTGGCCTTATTTATACCTCTTTGTCTTTATAGAAAGGTCACAATTTTACTGTCCTGTTTTCACATGTATCTGCCTTTGTTTGTATATTCTTAAAACTAAAACAAACAAAAAAGTTAAAACTAGTTTGATCTCTCACTACCTGAAATAGCTACTCCAACGCCATTTTTAAAGGAATAAGGGTATTTTTCTATTTGTTCTTTGTGGTTTTCAAGTTAGAAAATAGATGTATCCTTATTAAAAACAAATTTAAACAATATGTGAGTATAAAAAGGAAAATATGGGAATTTCTCCCTATAACACATCCTAAAGTATCCATTGTACCAGGAAGGCAACATGATATTATGTCTAAGATTGAAGTGCTGAAACCAAGCTGCCTGGCTTCAATTCCTGGTCTTCCACTAACTGGCTGCGTGGACATGAACAAGTTACCTAGTTTTTCTCTCATTCATGTCATCAATAAAAGGCACTAGGAAAAGATACTTACCATATAAGGTTGTTATGTAGGGTAAATGAGATAATGGCACTTAGAAGAATGTCTGGTATATAATAATTGCTCAATCAATGTTAGCTACGATTATCAGATCCTCTTGGAATGCTAACAAAAGTATAAGTAGTAATAACACTGAACAGCTGTTGAAGGATATTCTTGTGATCATAAAACTATGATTTAAGTTTGCATTTTACCATTTTGTAATCCCAATGTCAAATTTTGTTTAGTAAGTTATTATTAATATTGACAAATGGCTAAATTATATGCCCAATGTCAAAGCCTTTTGAAAAGTAGGCAGAATTTTTGAAGTAGTTCAAATAATTTTTATTCCACATGCATATTGACCAAATATGTATGTCTGTATTAGTATCTAAAGAGATAGTGTTCTGTAAAAATTCCGATTCCTCTCAAAGCTTCCCGTCTCCATCCCCCTCGTCCCTCATAAAGGATCACTTTCTTTCCTCACTCTTTCTTTTCCTTATTCCTGGATTATGAAGAAGGCCAGCTCAAGCCAATCCATTCCTGCGGCATGGAATGACCTGCGATCACATCATAGCCTCCCACCTGGCATGTGCTAGGCAGGAAAGAGACCAACACAATGTCCAGCATGGGATGCCAGCTTCTGCCTTAATTCTACCCCACTGGACCTCGCTCTGTCCATTTCATTAGTTTCCCAGTAGTTGTGCATCGCAGCTCACCAGGGCTGTATTCTCTGCATGTAGAGTCACAGCTGCATGCTCCTAACCTCATGTTACTCATTTACTTCTCACCTGCTCAGAAATTTCCTTTAAAGCACACCTTTGCCTTCACCTAGCATATTTACATTAATAGAGAGTTCTTACTGTTTTTATCAATGAGTACATTTGGCTAACTCAAATGCAAGCCATTGCAACTCAGTGGACAAACCCTAGTTGGTACACACTTTGAAAAAGTGCTCAAAGCCAGCCAGTCTAGGAGACAAGATAGTATAACTACTGTCGCTTCTTTAACTTTCAGTATAAAATGCCTCTGCATATTCGGGGGCTAAGCTTAAGAGGAAAACTGGTCAGAAGTGTCTGTGATGATCTGAAAAATAATGAGAAAAAGTGCAATACTTTCATGAAACTAAAGACGGAAGGGGTTTTCTGTGGGGGATTCAGGACTATAAGCAACTCTTACGTACTCATTATATATGTGTGTATATATACACATACATATATATCTACATACACACACACACACACACACACACACACGGCTCGGTGTGGTGGCTCACACCTGTAATCCCAGCACTTTGGGAGGCCGAGGGGGGGTGGATTACCTGAGGTTGGGAGTTTGAGACCAGCCTGACCAACATGGAGAAACCGCATCTCTACTAAAAATACAAAATTAGCCGTGTGTGGTGGCGCAGGCCTGTAATCTCAGCTACTCGGAAGGCTGAAGCAGAAGAATTGCTTGAACCTGGGAGTTGGAGGTTGCGGTGAGCCAAGATCGCACCATTGCACCCCAGCCTGGGCAACAAGAGCGAAACTCCATCTCAAAAAACAACAACAACAACAACAAAAAAACCAGAGTCTATATTCCACAATTTACGTGTGTGTGTGTATGTGTGTGTGTGTGTGTGTGTGTGTGTGTGTGTGTGTGTGTGTGTATTGAAAAGAAACAGTGATGGCCAAGCAGGGTCATGTAAGTTAGTTTACTGATATATTTGTAGATAAATATCTGTTGTATATTTTTCATAATTGTTTGGACATGTATGTCTGGTTGCACGGTGAATTGGAACAGTTTCCATTTTATCTGGTCCAGTAGGTAATATAGCTCAGTCCACTATTAAAATACTTTAAAACCATACCCTCATTTTCTGAATGTTCTTTTCAAGCCCCCTAATCAACAGGCATGGTGAGAAAATTAGCCTTTGTCTTCTTGGGACCCTCTCCCCAGAGATTGTTTTCCAGGGTATCGGTGGACTGGAGTGGGCGGGGCCATCTTCTGGA
Organism: Ateles fusciceps; assembly: GCA_036589455.1. Classification (NCBI taxonomy): domain Eukaryota; kingdom Metazoa; phylum Chordata; class Mammalia; order Primates; family Atelidae; genus Ateles; species Ateles fusciceps. Next base: position 14,796,764 of record JAZHEH010002554.1, on the reverse strand, counting down.
TTCCTGAGAAGAGGCCTGTCTCATCCTGCGTAGTCCATAAGGTGTGATGGCCCTGAGGCTTCTGGGTGCCTGCTAAGCCCTTTGTTGCCGTTATCAGTGACATCATCAGCCTCAACATGGGCACAGCCGTATGTTTTCCAGAATCACTCATCCTGCACTTCCCCATTTCCTCAACTTCCACCCCTCCAGTCAAAGAACAGGCAGGAATAGAGGTGCTATTCCATTTTATTAGAGTCCTGCAACTTTTGGGTATTTTCCTATTTCCTTAGCAGTGCTACCCCAAAAAGTAGAAAACAGGTCTTTCTCCTCTCATCTCTCTCCAGGTACTTATAAACATTGTTCTTTCTTTTTTCTTTATTCTACTGGAACCTTTTTTTTCTTTCCTTTTTTTTTTTTCAAACAAGTTCACCCTATGTCACCTATGCTAGAGTGTGGTGGCGCAAACAGGGCTCACTGTAGCCTTGACCTCCTGGGGGCAAGCAGTCCTTCTGCCTCGGCCTCTCAAAGTGCTGGGATTATAGGCATGAGGCATTATGCCTAATCCTCCTTTCTTTCCTTTTCTTTCTTCCCTCCCCCTCTGTTTCTTTATATTTTCTCTCTCTTTCTCACTCTCTTTCCCTTTCCCTTTCTCCTTCCTCCCTTTCTCCCTCTCTCCCTTGCTTCTATTATTATTATTATTACTTATGTCTGGGATAGCTACTTTCTTTCTCCTGTATCTGACCAAGACATTTTTTTCCCTCTAGTTCAGAATATTCTCTCTCTTCCAGGGCTAAGTTTTAGGGGGAAACAAGCAAAAAAAAAAAAAAAAAAATTCCAAAAACTAGAATTTCACAGGCAAGGCCACCTTTCTTCCCTGTAGCAATAATTGTAGGATCTGAATGAAAGGATCAAGACAGATCAAATGTTAACTTCTAAACATATTAGCTCCCACCATCACCACCTCCAGTACACAAACATCAATGGGCTAGGACATCAAAAATATTAATGAATTATTGAGAAGGTAGAAAGTAGAGAGGTTGAAGCCAAATATATAGCTGCCTTTCCAGAACCCTCAGACTTAAATCCAAAATGAAACTAAGTCACCCTCCTCAATGAAGCCCTCTTCTGCTGTCTCTTTTCTCTATTTCTATTTATGGAATCAACAAACAACCAATTTACTGAGCTAGAAATGTGTCACCTTTGACTCTTTCCCGTCTCCTGTAATCGCTGACATCCCTCAAATTCCGAGTCCTCTTCAATCTACTTTCCCTCCTTAGGCTGTTGCCACTACCTTAATCCAGGCTCTAATCATCTCTGTTTTAAAGTATTAAGTATTTTTTTAAGATTACAGTTATATGTGAATAATAGAAACAATTCAGGCCGGGTGTGGTGACTCACACCTGTAATCCCAGCACTTTGGGAGTCCGAGGTTGGAGGATCACTTGAGCCCAGGAATTTGAGACCAGCCTGCGCAACATGGTGAAACCTCATCTCTATGAAAAAATACAAAGATTAGCTGGGTGTGATTGTGGTCGCCTATAGTCCCAGCTACGCAGGAGGCTGAAGTGGGAGAATCACCTGCACCCAGGAGGTTGAGGCTGCAGTAAGTCATGACTGCACCACTGCACTCCAACCTGGGTGACAGAGCCAGACCCTGTCTCAGAAAAAAAGAAACAAACAGAAACAATTCAAAGTATATACAAGTATAGGCCAGGCGTGGCAGCTCAAACCTGTGATCCCAGCACTTTGGGAGGCCAAGGTGGGTGGACAGCTTGAGGTCAGAAGTTTGAGACCAGCATTGCCAACATGGTGAGACCCCATCTCTACTAAAAATATAAAATTAGTTTGGCATGGTGGTGTGTGCTTGTAACCACAGCTACTCAGGAGGCTGAGGCCCGACAATCACTTGAACCTGGAAGGTAGAGGTTGCAGTGAGCTGAGATAGTGCCACTGCACTCCAGCCTGGGTGACAGAGTGCAGAGTGAGACTCTATCTCAAACAAAACAAAACAACAAAACCACAAAGTATAAACAAGTATAAAAAATTAACAGTGTAGGTTTCCCAGTATTCTACATATCAGAATAACAATGGTTAAAACTTTGCTTTTGCTTTGCAACTTAAAAAAATAGCCCTTAGATTTTGGACATATTTTCAGAGCAGAACATATTATAGATCTCTACAGGGTCTCGCTATATTATATATTGCCTAGGTTGACCTTGAACTCCTGGGCTCAAGGAATCCTCCTGCCTCAGCTTCCTGAGTAGTTGGGACTATAGGCCTGTGCCACCACACCCCACTCTAAAATTCTTTGTTTTTGTTTTTTTTTTAAATTTATTTATTATACTTTAAGTTCTGGGGTACATGTACAAAACTTGCAGATTTGTTACACAGGTATACACGTGCCATGGTGGTGGTTTGCTGCATCCATCACTCCATCATCTACATTAAGTATTTCTCCTAATGCTGTCCCTCCCCAATCCCCCCACCCCCTGCTATTCCTCCTCTAGCCACCCACCCCGCAGGCCCCGGTGTGTGATGTTCCCCTCCCTGTGTCCATGTGTTCTCATTGTTCAACACCCACTTCTTATGGATGAGAACATGTGGTGTTTGGTTTTCTATTCTTGTGTCAGTTTGCTGAGAATTATGGTTTCCAGTTTCACCCATGTCCCTGCAAAGGACATGAACTCATCCTTTTTTATGGCTGTATAGTATTCCATGATGTATATGTGCCACATTTTCTTTATCCAGTTTATCACTGATGGGCATTTGGGTTGGTTCCAAGTCTTTGCTATTGCGAATAATGCCAAAATAAACATACATGTGCATGTGTCTTTATAATAGAATGATTTATAATCCTCTGGGTATATACCCAGTAATTGGATTGCTGGGTCAAATGTTATTCCTATTTATAGATCATTGAGGAATCACCACACTGCATTTGGTTTAGCTACATAATAGTTTAACCCATCTTCTATGAATGTACATATGAGCTGCTACTGTATTGAACATCCCATAAATATATTTTTGTAGGCTGGGTGTGGTGACTCACGCCTGTAATCCCAACACTTTGGGAGGCCGAGGTGAGTGGATCACTTGAGGTCAGGAGTTCGAGACCAGCCTGGCCAACATGGTGAAATCCCGTCTCTACTAAAAATAACTAAAAATACAAAAATTAGCTGGGCATAGTGGTGCATGCCTGTAATCCCAGCTACTTGGGAGGCTGAGGCATGAGAATTGCTTGAACCTGGGAGTTGGAAGTTGCAGTGAGCCCAGATAATGCCACTGCACTCCAACCTGGGTGACAGAGTGAGATCCTGTCTCAAAAATATATATATACACATATGTATTTACATATACATACATATATTTACAAGTACACATATGTATATATGTATGTATACATATATATACACACACACATATATATATAATACATTTGGGCAAAGATTTGCAAAGGATTACTAAGTACTACCAAGTTACTTCCAAATGTTATATATTGTCACTAAAAGTGTATAAAGGCACCCCTTGTTACTCTTTAATGGGACTACTGCATTATAAACTTAGTTTTTTTTGTTGTTTTGTTTTTTGCCAGCAAATCCTCCCTCATGCTGTTTATCATTTTCCACAGCCAGCAGAGTTGATTTCCTCAAATGAACAAAGCAGATCTAATACTTTCCAGTTTAAATCCCTCTGTAAGTCCCTGTCATCAAGAAGAGGCAAATAAACTCTGAAGTGTTCCATTCAGTGACATTCACAGACTGGCTTCAAACTACCATTTCAGTCTCTTCTGTGGACACTGTCTCCTGTAAACTTTATATTCTGCTACTTCAAGACATTAGGAATTTTTTCATGCTTTGGAGATTTTACATGGCCCTATCACTAACCTGTCCTACCCTCCGTCTCCCCTCACCCTGAAGTGCTTTAGTAACTCTTGCTGGCTCTTATAACTCTTTAGGAAGAGGCGTACTCCATTCTTTGTATTTTCATAAAGTCTTTTTTTCACCATTCTGACTTAGAGCTTAATATGAATATATCTTCTCTCTCTCCCACCAGAGAGTAAGAATAATGAGGCCAAAAACTGTATCAGGTTCATCCCTAGGTTTCCTTCAACCTTAAAGTAGAGTCTTTGGAACAAAGTTGATGTCTAATACAATGTTTGTTAAATAAAGGAATGGCTAAATGGGTTGAGGGTAATTAATCAAAGAATAGAGAGAACGGGGGTAGGAGATTGTACACCCTTAAAAAACTGCTTTTTTTATCTTATTTTTTTAGACAAAAGGTCGCACTCTGTTGCCCAGGCTAGAGTGCAGTGGTGCAATCAGCTCACTGCAACCTCGAACTTCTGGGCTCAAGTGATCCTCCGGCCTCAGCCTCCCAAAGTGCTGGGATTACAGGTGTGAGTCACCATGCACAGTCAAAAAGAACCCCCCCCCCCCCACCCTGCCAAGATTTCTGCAAAGAGTCTGGTCAAGGGAGGGCAGTATGAGCCTTTCCTTGTCTTTTCCTTTCCAAATATAGATCGGCAGAAGAAAACATTTGTAAGAAATAATTCTTTGGGTATTGCGACTTTTGTGATTTTTGGTTTGAGGACTTTTGTGATTAATCCTTTTCCTCCTGGAGATAGCCATTGTTTTCTCTTTGTCACAGTTTTTTGTGTTGTTTGTCACAGGGAGGAAAATTGTAGACTAGAATATTGGCACAGGTCTATAAGCCTGTTGTTCGAGCTAGCCTCACAGACTGGTGAATTTAAAGTTCTCAGCAGACTGGAGACCCTTTGGGCAAATGTTGTGAGTCTCCAGTAAAAAAGAAATCCAGTGAAGTCCTCATTTCTATCCTGATAGCTTGACTTAATCTAGTAAGAGCATTCTCTCTCTCTTTTTTTTCCTTTCTTTCTTTTTTTAAGAGACAAGGTCTTGTCCAGGCTAGAGTACAGTGGTGTGACCATAGCTACTAAAACTACTTCACACTCCCAGGGTCAATCATCCTGCCTTAGCCTCCCAAATAACTGAGACTACAGATGTGCACCACCATGCCCAGGTAATTTAAAAACGTTTTTTTAGAGACAGGACCTTGCTCTCTTGCCCAATATGGTCTCCAACTCCTGGCCTCAAGTGATCCTCCCACCTCAGTCTCCCAAAGTGCTGGGATTATAGGCATGAGCCACCACGCCTTGCCTCTGTCTATGTTTTTGCCTGTTGGGACACAAGTGGTTGGGCCTGAGTTTGGAGGTGACTTGCTGTCAGGCAAAGACCTTGAAAAAACACTAGCAAAATTTCCCCACCTGGCTATGCGAGCCATCTGGGGAGTTTCTCTACATTAAGTGTCTCAGCTCATATGGGGCCTTTGTCTTTCCTCATTGTCTTATTAGTGCTGAGAAAGTCCCATCTCTGTATTTCCTTTCCAGTGTCACAGGATGGCAAGGCTGTGATTGCAGGTGCCTCACTTTTGTGGGACACTGGAGACACCATTTTCACAAACAACATTTTTGCTGCCTGTGACCGTGAGGGTCTCAGCTTGCTTTCCTTTTGACTATTTTTGGGAATGACTTTCGATTGTGAGGGTGGAATCCTCTGCACCCTCTTTGGGGAGAACTCTTGGTCCCTGGCTAAACCATAAAATGGATTATTGGTTTTGAGTCATAAAAGTCCTATTGGTTTTGCATCACATTTTGAAGCACATTATGCAAAACCAATAATTTAGGATCTCTTTGGAGATCCTAAATTATTGAAGGCCAGATGATGGATCTGGGATTTGAAAAAGCTTTTATGTTTAAAGGATATTTAGAGAGTTCTCACCCTAAATAAATGTCCTATTGCTACCTATGGGAGGATCAGATTGAAAGAAGGAAAGAAGTATATCATGGTTAGACTAGAAAACTCCCTTAGCAAAATCAACAAGCAAAAATTAGATTTCGACAAAAATTAAAATTTACACCCACCAGAAACCATCCCCCCACCCCCCACTTTTAAAATGCCTGTTTGACAAAGTTCAATGCTACCAGGAGAATTTACTATTTGTCCCAGAAAATAATAATTGATAATAATAATAATGATACCCAGCAACCCTGGAAATAGGCAAAAATGCCCCCAAACTGCCTTTTAAAGGGACTAGTTGAAAGTTTACATCCTTTCTCTTCCCCCTTCAGCTGCAAATGTTCTACTACCCAGAACAGTCCTCTCAAGGACCTGAGGGCCATCTCTTTGATATGTAAACATCTAAGGAAATATTAATAACTTTGACTTCCAGCCCAAAAGCCACCTGGCTTTAATTTCTGTTGACTAAAACAGTAACCTGAGACTAATGCTACTGTCTCCATTAAATTATTATGTCAGGAAAAATATTTTTAAAGTCTCCCCCACAAATATTGATTAAAAGCTTTAGCCTTCATTGAGCAGGTAACTTTCACTTGTTCCATCTACCAGAAATACAATTCAGATTTTTTTTCAAAAGACAAAAATGCCAGCTCATATAAATTCGTGAGTTTTGTGTTTCTATATTTATACCTGACCTGTGGCTATAATCTTAAAATAAATGAAATAATCTCTGTTTGTTTCTGTCTTTAAATAAATTAAATCTTTATATGTTTATGTGTATATATGTATGTTGAACATATGTGACATTTCCTTACTTCCAGATGGGATTACCAAATTAATAAATAAGCTATATTCTAAGTTGGCTGAAAAAAAAAAACTCAGAAATATAACTAAATATATTATTTAATGGTTAAATATAACCAAAATGTTTTCAAGTTTATCTGATATAAGATAATCTTTGGCAAATAAAACTAGTTTTGTTCCAGCAGGTAGCTAGTCAGACATGAGCAGGGCAGGAGAAGGTCTCCTTTTTCCACAACCAGGAATGTGAGGCGACCGTGAAGTGATGGTCAGGCAGTTGTTAACTGTCTGTCTAAGATAGTAAATGGTTGCAATTGGCACTAGGGAAAGGCAGTCTCCCAATAGAAAAAGCCTGAAACTCTTGATTAGCAGCTTCTGGATAAGACCTCAGGAGTTGGATGAGTAGGATCAAGCATGTGCACTAAAAGGCAAAATGGCAGACGACCTTCCTCTAGGAATACCAGAACTGCTGGACTTGCTAAGGGAAAAAATATCTCAAGTGAGCATGCCTACACCTCCAGTAAACACACTGGGCATGCAGCCCCTTTGAAGTGCAGACCACTGAGCATGTGGGCAGCCCACCCCAGGGGAGGAGTCAAGCAGGAAGGAATGCAAGACCTTAGAAGCATGTCAATGTATAAACCCCAAGTCAAAAGGTCTAACTGTGCAGTTGATCTCTCAAGTCACCCGCTTGGCCCTCTTCCAAGTATACTTTACTTCCTTTCATTCCTGCTCTGAAACTTTTTAATAAACTTTCACTTAGCTCCAGAACTTGCCTTGTTCTCTCATTCTGTCTGTGCCCCTCAGTTGAAGGCTTTCTTCTGAGGAGGCAAGATGTCAGGATGCTGCACACCTGTATGGAGTCACCACTGCTAACAGTTTAACATTATTGCTTTAATTAAAAAGAGTTATGTCTTCAGAGTTGTCAACATCAAATATCATACATTTTATTCTGCTTGGGCTTATTAGTCAAACTAATATTATAACTACTGAGGTTTAAGACTATTAAACTTATAGATTGCATTTTAATCAGATTGAGTCATTACTCTGACAAACTTTATTTCAACAATAATTGTGTTTTATAATACAGTTATTTAAAAATAGTTTCCAACATCCTTTTGGTTACTTAAAATCTTAAAGTTATACTAAGTTAAATGATATTCATGAAATATCTAGATAATTTCAACTAAAATAACAAAACATTAATTACTAAAGTTTATCTACTTAAGTTTATTTACTTTTCACTTCTTAATTTTGCAGAGTCTAAAGGTATTTGAATCTGTTAATAAACATGATCTTTTGCCACATGGAGAAGTTGTACTGTTAGGAAACATGCCTCTAGAAATTATGAAACATGTATTTATACCTGTGCTAATCTAGCACGGAATGTATGTATGTAACAGACAGTTTATAATTGTTTATTTCTTCATTTTCACAGAAAGTTAATGTTATTTAGGGTTAAGAAATCTAATAAATATATCTAAATGAACTACTACTAATAATCAGATGAAGAACAAAACTCTGCAGGCACCGCGTACAAGGAAAGTGAGATGTATTTTTGTTAAAGAAAAATGACAACAAGTTTTATCCTAGAGTAGTTTAGAAGTCATTTAAAGTTTGTTCCAGAATGAGAAAGATGAAAGTAAAGGACAAAAATCTGAATTGATATAGAAAGTTGTAAAGAATCAGTGAAAAGAGAGAGAACAGAAGAGAGAATCTTACATTGTGTAGGCAAGCTGGCTAATACTGAATGGGTCAATTTATAAGGTTTTGAAGAATGAGCCTACTAGTTAATGTGGGTTAAATGTGTGTCCCTACCAAATAGCATGTTGAAATGTAATCCCCAATGTTGGAGGTGGGGCCTGGTGGGAAGTTCTTGGATCATGAGGGCAGATTTCTCAAGAATGTTTTAGCACCATCCATCTTGGTAATATACTCATGATAGTGACTGAGTTCTGGTGAGATCAGGTCATTTAAACCTGTGTGGAACCTGACCCCTTACTCTCTCTTGCTCCTGCTCCTGCCGTGTAAGACACCTACTACCCCTTCACCTTCTGCTGTGATTGGAGGCTTCCTGAGGCCTCCCCAGAAGCAGAAGCTGCCATGCTTCCTGTACAGCCTGCAGAGCTGAGTCAATTAAACCTCTTCTCTTTGTAAATCACCCAGTCTCAGCTATTTATTTACAGCAATGCAACAATAGACTAATAAAGTAGTGTACTGATGCAAAACTACTTTTAAAATGAGCACTTTTTTTGGTTTATTAATCTATTCTTTGGTTCTTAGAAAGACAGGGTCTCACTATATTGCCTAGGCTGGCCTTGAACTCCTGGCCTCAAGCAATCCTCCCACCTTAGCCTCCTAAAGCATTGGAATTACAGGCCTGAGCCCTGTACCCTGCAGCCTATTCTTGGTAAGAGATTATGAAATGTTTTCTTTACTTCTTGAGTGATACACCTAGAAAACAAATATTCTGTGCTTTATGTTTAACTTATCATGTCTTGGATTATTTCAGAAAACTAGGTTTTCTTAAGATTGAAAGAGTTTACATTTTTTATGATTATGTTATCTTCCACACTTATCTTAAAAATCTTTTACTGTCACTTTGGTTAAATAGATAACTAAGTATTGTTTCATAGTGATCTGTGATGCCATTTAATCAAGTGTTCAAACCTTGTCACATTTTTCACAACTTTCCTAAATCAAATTCTAAATGAAGTCTTCCTGACCTTGAATTGCCTCTGGAATGTCCCAGAGGGCCCCTGGAAAACTCTCAAAGGATTTGTTCTCTCACTTTGTAAAAAGAGATATGAGCTTATTTAATGTGCTAAATTGCATGGGAAGCATTATCAAATAAAGAAAAGACACTTAACCATTCCTAGGTTATATTTGTATGCACACAATGATTTTTCAGAAATTGTGTAAAATTCCTCAAAATCTGTCAATGTCCTTGCTGTTCATGAGATAGTCTTGGTATCAGGTTATTATCTTAAAATGCTGTATGTCAGAGAAACAACCAAGTCTCTTTACCAATTGTCTTATAATGAACTCTCATCAGATCTTCAGACATGGCTTTTTAAAGTCTGCCATTCACAGATAATTATTGTTTTATGCTGATGCTTTTATGAAGGTTCATGCAGTCAGCCGTAGGCCAGCATGCCTCTTCAACAAAGAAAGAGCATCTTAGAGACTCATGAAAAAAAACATGGCAGGTACTCTGGAGTACAGGATTCTGCTGACATTGTTTAAATAACTTTAAGATTATGCTACTGGACTCAGTAAGGATTTCCGGAAGTAATGGAGAAGCTGATGGTTCATATATCCACTAACCTAAGATCAAGCAGAACAAGAATTAATTACCTGGGACTGAATGAACTGATAAAAACTATTATAATTTTTATGGCCTTTTTGATTTAAACCTTGCTGGTTATTTAATGTTCTATTTTCTGGATGTCAGGAAACCCTTTCTGAAAGCTACTTAGAATTCACAATAATTTAATAGATTATATCTTCATAGACAAAAATGAAATATTTATTTTTTATCCCTACCTGATATCTCTGAAATTCAGAAATGCTTATTATTTCTATTTTCATGGCAATATAGTTATTTGCATACATTCCATAGGAATCTATTCTCCTTGGAACAGAACACAACTGGAAACTTTGGCTGTCCTACTAAGGCTTTGACTGCAATGCCATATTTGAGAATAATGGATGTGGAATCACATGTAACCCAATAGTTTTAAGGAACTAAGGTTGACTATATGGCACCAATGCTGACAAAGCTCCCTTGGAAAAGCAAGACTGGTATCTGGTTTATAGGGTTCCTAGTCTTACATGTGGGTAAGAAAGGTCACTTTCTGGCAGGCCCGGGAAACTCAGGATATTTTGGAGTCCTTGAGAAGAGGTAAATTCACCCCAATCTATAGATATTACAGAGAAAGTCTAATGGCTAGTTCTTGGCTTGGCTTACTACTCTCAAGAGCTTTTAAAAGTCTATTCTGAGAGTCCTTATTAAAAGTTCTAAAAGAGCAAACAGAAAAAAGCCTACATGCTAAATTACTGTTCTTGCTGCACTTACTATGTAAATAATCAGGCCAAGTTTAATGAGACTAGACTCCGTTGGCAAACACAAGTAGACATACTTTGTCTTTGATCACAATGCGGGTGATTGTAGAGAGAAATTTTATGTTTTAATGGAAAAACGATAACCTACCCTTGTGAATGTTTATTGTCATTGAGATATTCCCTCTGCCGCCATGCAAACTGAAACCTGCCATCTTGTAAATAACATTTCCAGTCTTCTGTCACCCCTGTGACTAGGCATCACTGAGAACCACAGTTGCCCTTTTCCTGAAGGCCTGGAAGCTGAAGTTGGACAACTGAACATAACTTCAAAGGAGTTACCACTACTGCAGTTTGGACCACTCAGGAAGCTCACCAGAACATGTTCCTTCAAACTCTAGGAAATGCCCATGACTGAGAGACTGCCCCTCTCATCCTCAGTCCACCATCTAAAGATACTTCATCCAACATCAATTGATTGATATTGATTGATGAGCACTCTGTTGCGCAGGGCAGTGATGTGATCATGGCTTACTGCAACTTGGACCTCCTGGGCTAAAGTGATCCATCCACCTCCGCCTCCCGAGTAGTTGGGACCACAGGTATACACAACCACATGTGGCTAATTTCCTTAGAGATGGGGTCACACTATGTTGCCCAGGCTGATTTTGAACTCCTGGCCTCAAGCAATTCTTCCACTTCAGCCTCCCAAAATGTTGAGATTATAGACATGAGCCACGGTACCCAGCCTCGAATCCAACATTTAGAAATCTTGTCAACTGACCACCTTCTGGACTCAAAAACTGTCTTTAGAGTCTGCTCCAACTGTTAATCTTTGTTTTTCTTTTGTTTTCATAGAAATGCCTCTCCTTGTGTGTGATCATTCACATAGGATAAAGGCCAAACTTCAGAGGGGCCCCTACTCCTACCTGCAGGCTGCCTCCCGAAATGAGACACAACTGTTGAACTTGACTGAGCTATTTCCAGTACTAGGAGCCTGGTTTAGTGAGATCAGTGGGAATGTGCTGAGATTTGCTCTTTTCTGCTAATTAATTCTTATCTGATCTGTGTTTTTCTTTCCCTTTGCAGGTCTCTTATCTCTCAGGAACTAACCCAAATCGTCTCTTTATAACCACCAACTCAACTTTTGAGGTATGCAACTTCCTGGACAGTTCCAACTGGGCAGAGATGGAGGTTGAAATATGCCACCCCAAAATATGCTACTTTGGCATAAGCATTATTTTGAGCTGCAGGCAATTGATAATTAATAGATGCAGGAACAGTTCTCTGTCTTTTCCTTGCACATGTGAAAGCAGAGCAAAATTTCTCTTTGAGGTAGGTGTTCTCTCCCCTACACCACCAGGAGGAGAAAAGTGACCCATGTTATAAAAGATAGGGAGTCATCACCAAGATGAGTTCGCATAAACAAAACTTACTAAAATATTCCTTACCTTCTGATATGGTTTGGCTGTGTCCTCACCCAAATCTCATCTTGGATTATAGTTCCCATAATTCCCATGGGAGGATTATCATGGGAGGGAGCCAGTGGGAGGTGATTGAATCATGGGGTGGTTACCCCCATGCTGTTCTCATCATAGTGAGTGAGTTCTCACAAGATCTGATGGTTTTATAAGGTGCTTTCCCCCCTTTTGCTCAGCACTTCTTGTTGCTGCCCCCATGTGAAGAAGGACATGTTTGCTTCGCCTTCTGCCATGACTGTAAGTTTCCTGAGGCCTCCACAGCACTGCAGAACTGTGAATCAATTAAACCTCTTTCATTTATAAATTACCCAGTCTTGGGCATGTCTTTATAGCAGTGCGAGAATGGACTAATATACCTTCCATTAGTTTCTCTCATACATTTTCTAGTCACTTCTCCACAATTCACCCTTCCTTGATGCCCAAACCCTCTTTCCTTGGTTAAGAAGGGCTTATAAAACCCCTAGTCTAACCACTTCTTTGATTTTCACTGATTTTCTACAAGCTCTTGTGCATATAAATATTAATAAAATTGTGTGCCTCTTCTCTTATTTATCTTTCATTATTCTTGTTTGCAGTCCCTTATTTACTGAACCTAGAGGAAGACCAAAAGTTTTTCCAAAAGTCCCCTCATATGTTCCTTTAGAACTGGACTAGTCATGTGCACGTATTAGTTCTCTGCACAGTGACAGCTGTGATGTGCACCAGAGAAAGGTCAACTTTTTGGTACTAAAAATTGCTTTGACTTGGACTTCTGTGGCCCCAATGCCCCTAAAAACACTTGCAGAAATATGTCAATCTCTAAGTTAAAAAATGATGATTATGTTAAATTTAAATTCTGTATCATTTTAGGTGTCATTTTAGAGATTTTGCTATTTCTGATAAATTCTATATAATAAGACTCAATTTTATCTCACTTAATCCCATTAAAAGAGTTAAAAAAGTATTAGTATATGAGCACCTGGATGTGAAACATTTGAATCAGAAGACAGGGATTGTATTTTTAGTTCTGAATCTTACTGGCTGCCTGATTCTGGGCAACTTACTAAAAGTCTGAATTTATTACCTTATGTGTAGAAGGAGAATAAGAACTTGCATCTGCTTTTCCTATGTTACATAATTTAATCCTTAATTACAGTAAGGATTACATGAAATATATGCATGTATTGCTTGTTAAGTACTAAATAGAATTTAATTTCTAATATAGACAGGAAAGAGATTCTAGGCTTGCCAATTCTTTTTTATGTTTATAAAATTTAACCTATGAATTAAAATAATAGTAATAATGAAGCCCCTGGGACCTAATATATAATCAGACATTTTTAAGAGATGGAGAATAACTCAAATGAAAGACAAGCTCTACATGATCTCATGCACCCTGGTTAACAAGCCTCCCTCCCCACCCACCTATCCTTTCTTATTTTATTTATTTTATTTTATTTTCAATTTTTTGACATGGGATCTTACTCTGTCCTCCAGGCTGGAGTACAGTGGTGCAATCATAGCTCACCACAACCTGCCCTCCTGGGCTTAAGCAATCCTCCCTCCTTAGTCTCCCAAGTAGCTGAGACTACAGGCATGCACTGCCATGCCCAGTTAATTTTTTAAAAGACATTTTTTTTTTTTTTAGAAATGGGGGTCCCACTCTGTAGCCCAGGTTAGTTTTGAACTCCTGGGCTAAAGCAATGTTCCGGCATGAGCCACCATACCTGGTCAATCCTTTCTAGTTTCAAATGAAAATCTGTTGAGCAATTTGTAAAATATTCAGGGATTTTCTCTGGTAGTCAATCCAGGTAGAATATTAAAGAAATAATTTTACTAACATCTAAAAATGTCATTAACTACTGCTTAGGGGAAGAACTAAAACCAAGAAACCAGCTGAGAAATTTGACACTGTCTCTGGGGAGTTTTGCTAAAATCTACAGGGCTTCTGTGAAAAAATTGAACAATTTGCTTCTTACCTAGCACTAGTTGTTCAGTTTAATATCACCTGTCTTTATAAAAGTCCTGGAGGAGTCTTTCCAAATTATTATAAATATATTACATTTAGCAAGGCCACCAAAGAGCGGTAATTCTGTTCAGAAATAACTGGCCTGATAAAATTCACAAAGAAGGTCTTATTTGACAAGTTAGAGAAAGTAATTTGAGAACAGGATAGACTAGACTGGGAAGGTCCCTTTTCTCTGTGCAGATATGAAAAAACAGAATTTCTGATGTGTTAGTTTGTTCTCACACTGCTAATTAAGACATACCCAACACAAACAAACAAACAACAAAACAGGCTGGGCACAGTGGCTCAAACCTGTAATCCGAGCACTCTGGGAGGCCAAGGTAGGTGGATCACCTGAGGTCAGGAGTTCGAGACCAGCCTGGCCAACATGGCGAAACACCATCGCTGCTAAAAATATAAAAATTAGCTGAACATGGTGGCAGGTGCCTGTAATCCTAGCTACTTGGGAGGCTGAGGCAGGAGAATTGCTTCAACCCAGGAGGCCAAGGTTGCAGTGAGCTGAGATTATGCCATTGCACTCCAGCCTGGGTGACACACCAAGACTCCATCTCAAAAAGGAAAAAAAAAACCTTAAGACTCATGAGTCTTATTCACTATTATGAGAACAGTAAGGGAAAGACCTGCCCCCATGATTCAATTACCTCCCACCAGATCTCTCCCATGACATGTGGGAATTATGGGAACTACAATTCAAGATGAGATTTTGGGTGGGGACCCAATCAAACCATATCACTTGGTCACTGTTAGCTGTAATTATCAGTTTTACCCACTAAGTCTATTTCAACATAGAAGCAAATAACCAAAGGGAAATACATCAGAAACACAAAAGGAATGGGAAATTTTGTATGTTTCTCTGTATTTTCTTTGTAGTTTTCTTTGTTTATATACACAACTCGTAAGGAATATTTCTCATGATTACAAGCCATTCTCTGGCTAGAAATTATATACAGGACCCAAATTATACGCTTTATGACACTTACTATATTTGAAGATTTGGAAACAGGGGGGTGTACATAATTTACTACCAAGGACAATGAGGCTGGATGCACAGGCACTAACGGATGATTTGTTAATTGCCCAGGGAAGAAATTCAGTCTGAATAAATCTGGACACTAGTTTTCCTAAGCAATCATTTTCATCAAATGTTGTATTTTCCCATTTTGTTTTTATATTAGTTTTTGTTGCCTGTCTCCAACTGTCCATTTAGCTTTTATACATGGCCACTAAATAAAACTCTTTTTCCTAATTTGGTAATTCGGGCTTTTTATCATGGCTGATTGCCACGTCATTGATCAAGAAAATAGGATAACTCTTTGATCCCCTCCCCCGATAGAGACGGGCTCCTCTTGTCCATTTCAGCCAGGTAGAATTTAAAGAAAAGTAACAAATGGATCACTTTGGCTTTTATTTGAAGACAATTCATGTGTTAAAAGGTAGTATAATCATATTATAAACATTAAAGAGAAGGTTAAATTTGAATACAACAAATTAGTGTGAATGTGAATATGTATATATGTAGAAGAAATACACCAAAAATATTAAGAATGATCTCTGGTGGGGCGACAACGGGTTATTTATAGTCCCTGGTAGTTTCCAAATGTTCTACAATAAACGTGTGTTACTTTTATCGTCAGAAAGAGAAGTAAATTTTTAAAGGGATGCTTATAAATCAGCATCTTAAAAGAAGGAACACTTCTGTTCATCTTTGAATTCCTCGCAGTACAGTTTAATTGAGAGAAGTGTTTTATTATTATAAAAGCCACTTGATTACAACACCGCATTTGCTACAAACAAACAAGCAATTAAGAAAAACTATTACCAAGTGAGGTGATTGCTTATTAACAACAAAAGTCTTTCTGTGTTTCCCTTTCATTATGCTACCATTTCCTTGCAAACACCTTTAACATTTCTTCTTTCAAGAAAAGGATAGATTTTATAGCCACAGGATTTTAGGGTCAGAAGGAACCTTAAAATCTGTCCATTCCAACATCATCTGGGATTATCCAACCCAAACCTCAAATCCTCCAACAGTGGGGAACTCATCGTTATCTTTCAAGTCAAAGTTCATCCTTGCAACTTCAGAGAACATTAAGAACAAAACTGGAGTATTTGCATTTATTTAAAATTTTTCTTCTGGTAGAGAATAAAGATGCTGGCAAAGGATTTAATTTTGTTTTTAATAACAATCGACTTTAATGTACCAAATTAGCTGAGGGATGACAATTAGCATAGGGAAAGGCTGCAATTTCAAATGAGGCAATTACAAGAATGTCATTGTATCTATTTGAGATGCATTTCCCTTCTATACCAGTTGGTTTTTCAACTACATGTCTAGGAAGAGGTAACCCTCCATTCTAAAGCAACAAAATCACATGCATTCTTTAATTTTAAACAAAGAGGAAATAATTCAACTACAAGTACAAAAGGTAGTTGCTTTTGGTGGATCATCTGAAGTTTGTTATTTTCTGGGATAGGAAATGGGTGTGGGGAGGGAGCATACCCCAGTGAGTGGTCTGTTAAGCAGCTCTAATCCAGACTCTGTTTTTAATTCTTAGGGGCTTCAGAACCTGTCATTCAGCTTCTTAGTTCAGTTGTTCTAATGGGTGCAAGTCACTAGTCTGCTGTCTTAGGAGATTAACAAGAAAAGAGGCTCTGGTTTACAACAAATATCTGAAGCTTCCCAATTCTGTGGATACCTGATTTAACACACAGAAGCGTTCTTAATTACCTCCATTTGGGTAAGCACGGTAAAGTTGCCATTGGAAATCCCTGGCAGTAGGATTTGTTTTTAAAGTGATGCAACAAACAGAGGCCTTTAAGCTCTATCTTGGATGGAAAAGCTCTGTGTTAATTACAACCCAGTCTCCACCTTATTTTTATTTTTGTTATGACACTATGGTTTCAGAAACATTTCAAACACTTCTTGTTAATACTGTTGGCTAAAAATACATGAATTTACCCCCCTTTAGACTCCCCTCCCCCACGAGACACACATTCAAAAATTTTGTTTAATAACATTTGTTTAATGAAACAACGGCCTAGGCTGGGCCAGATGGTTCTGAGAAACCAGGGCTGTAAGAGTACAAAGAATATTAAAGGTTTCCCATCAATGTAAATGCAGGGGTGAATACAGATGTTACTCTGAACACAGGGGCGGAAAACAAGATTCATTTAAAATATTTCTTGGGTATATTTCTAGTATACTGTGTGTCCTTAATATGCTGTGTGTTCTTCCGAAACCAACAACATTCAACCAACTGGAAGTTGTTGTTGATGAAGAGGAGAAGAGAGGTAAAAGCAAAATTCTAGGAGTATTGGTGCATGAAAAACACGGAAAAGAAAGTCGCAAAACCAAATACCAAATGTCACACAGGTCAACTGAAAGCAAATCTGTCAAGAACTCAACCTCCTAATCCAGTGCTGTGACCGGGTAATTGACTCCCATATAACTCAATTCCACCAGGATTTATTGGCCACCTCGAGCATGTGCTCCGCATTGTACTAGGCCCTCATGAATAATAGAGACAATCTGGTCCCCATGACTGCTTGGGAAGAAAATGGCTTTTTTTGTCTTAATGTCTTGACTACGGTTTTATGTCTCAGCTGGATACATTTCTCTGATGAGTGAAATAATTATGGGGATTATATTAAAAATGTAGCTTTGTGTAGAATACATGATATTCTATACTGTTATTTCTTGGTTGTATAGCGTACTCGACTTGACATTTGCAATATAGAATTTAGTCTAGTTTTCCACCTTTGCAAAAGTGAACAAGCTGTGGTAAAAGGATAGAAGGCGGAATGACACCCCATCTAATTTCCAGGTAATCACAAACAAATGCAGTCTCTGTGTGTATCCCTTTGGCAGCATAAACCTCAAAGAGGAAATGGCTGAACTTCAGGAAGGTACTATCATAGACCCAGGTGTATTATTGTGGATCTTCCATTGTGCTAGGGGGCACTCCACACTCATTTCTATGAATACATTATAATTCCCAGAGACATTCTTGGAGCCAACTGAAACAGCTTTTTCCTCTAGCAGCTATGCAGATGGCTAGAGCCTGGGGAGCCATTCTAAGCCAGACTACCCAGGGAGAGAATCTCTACTACCTGGTATGTATCCAATAATATAGGGTTAACTCAAGGGAAGGGAAGGGAAGTGAAGCTTCTATTTTGTTTGCAGAAGAGAACATTTTGCTCGTAATCTCCTAGTCTTACAACTAAATTAATCTGCTCGTTCCCAGTCTCTTCTTAACAATACTTAAGCAGTGAAGCATCTTTTTATACACAATAGGAGTGACTGGGAAATTTATGAATATAGTAATTTTACAAGCATGTCAAAATAATAGATTCAAAAACATATCTCCTGGAATATATCCTCTTCCTGCTATAATAAAATGAGAGTGATTTTCTTGTGAATTGGTTATTTATGATTAGTTCCAATGGTACTAATCTAAGAGAAACTAAGAGAAATTTCAATAGTAATCAAAATAATTGTGTGGATATTAAATAATTGATCATCTCTAAGAGTCAGACAATATGCTAGGTCCACCTCATCTTCCAGGATTTTTGCAAAGTAGGGATAGCTAGCCACACCATAGAGATTATTTAGGAACTGTAACAGTTAAGCAGTGACTCCTTGACATTAAGGGGGAAAAATTAGTTCCTCCTAGAATGTTTGTAAACGTTGACAGAAGTATACTGTGTATTCTTCTGAAACCATAAATACAGGCATGCTCAAAAGTATCAAGAAAATAAAAAGTAAGATTGGAGATGGGGTGAGGTCAAAATAGGAGTACAGAATGGTGATGGATGGCCAGGGGTCAGAATGAGATGGACAAGTCCTTTACTAAGGACAGAAAGGGTGGCAAGCACTCTTTCTTTTTCAAACTTGGCAACTTTTTTAGGTGTGAAAAATAAAACAAAGGGACGAGTGGGCAATTTTGATAAAGAAATAATAAACTTTGAACACAAAAAGTGTGTTAACATTTCTTGAGACAAATGATTTTGGTCTCTGGCCGTTGTTTGGGGCTTTGGGGCTTCAGGTGTCCTTCAGCTCTGACATACTGATATTTCTTCACGTGGCCGTAAGGGAGCGGAGTTATGCTTCTGCTCCATGTTTAATACCAATGATACCAATAGAATGCTCCATAGCTACTGAGTACTGAAACAATGCTGATCAACTATTACCCACTTCATGAATCACAAAGCCTGGCTTAAGAACAGTCCTTCATATCATCATGCCCCAGTACCTGCTCATTCCCATTGAGCATCAATTCTAAAACTGGGGGGGCACATCAGAATTGCATGGAGGCCAAAATACAAGCTGAGCTACATCCCCAGGCTTCTCATTCAGTAGGTCTGTGGTGTGGTCCCCAATTCTTTTTTTTTTTTTTTTTTTTTTTTGAGAAAGAGTCTCAGTCTGTCACCCAGACTGGAGTGCAGTTGCACAATCTCAGATCACAGCAGCCTTGACCTCCCGAGCTCAAGCAATCCTCCTGCCTCAGCCTTCCCTGTAACTGGAACTGCAGGCACACACCACGCTATGCCCAGCTAATTTTGTTTATTTTTTGTAGAGATGGGGTCTCATTATGTTGCCAGGCTAAAGTCACACACCTAGGCTGAAGATATCCTCCTACCTTGGCTTCCCAATGGGATTATTAGACATGAGCCACCACAACCAGCTGCAAGAATTTATATTTTTAACAAGTTCCCAGGTGAAGCTGATACTGCTGCTCCAGATTCTATACTTTGAGAACCATTTCCCCATAGGGACATACAATTTAAGTGTATTGAGAACATCCAAAGTCACACATAAAGAATAATGAGAAAGGACTGAGAAGTCTTTCAATCAGACTCCAAATTCAATGTTTTGGAAGAGCCTTGAAACATTAATCTCTTAAATATTAAAGTGGTAGTGATGACAACATTTTGGATGAGCCAAACTTGGCTGTATTTTCCACTGACATAAAATTTGCCAGCAATTGTTAAGTGAAAGCCTTTTACAGACATTTGGAGAGCCATTTAAATATTTAGCTTCCAACATTTAATATTTTTGACTATCTGCAGTCCTGGGCTCACAAACTCTTGGTCCTTCACCAGGAAGAAACTTGAGAGTCTCCTTAAGAAAAGTCAGCCTGTGGTCCTGCTACAGTAGGTAGTTAGGTAGACATCAGCAGAGCAAGACAGTGTCCCCCACCCCCCACCCAAACCAGGAATGTCAAGCGACCATCAAGTGATGGAGAAGTGATTGGTAACTGTCTCTAAAATAATAATTGGTTGCAGCCAGCTCCAGGAAACGCTGTCTTTCTACAAATAGGAAAAATCTGAAACTAGTGATTATCAGCTTCCCAATAAGGTCCCAGGAGTCGGGCAAGGGGCTCACACATACGCACTAAGAGCCCAAATGGCAGAGTTTAACTGGTATATGACCTTCTGGGGGCATTCACCTGAAAAACGCCTCAGGTGAGCATGTGTACAACGCCAGTAAACACACTGCGCATGCTCACTTCCCAAGCACTAGCAGGCCACTAGACATGCCGGCAGCCTACCCTAAGGGAAGAATCAAAGGAAAAAGGATGCAAAGTGCTAGAAGTAGGCCAGTATATACAACCCCAAGTCAGAAGGTCAAACCCCTGTGCTTGACCTCTAAAATGTCCGCTTGGTTCTCTTCCAAGTGCACTTTACTTTCTTTTCATTCCTACTCTTAAAACTTTTTAATAAACTTTCACTCCTTCTCTAAAATTTGCTTCAGGTTCTTCTGCTTTATGCCCCTCAGTGGAAGTTTTTCTCCTGGGGAGGCAAGAATTGAAGTTGCTGCTGACCTGTACAAATTCACCACTGGTAACAATCCCAGCCCTGGGCCAGGTGCCTGCCGTTACTCTAAACTCTGAAGTGTCACTCTGATCTAGTCACTACAGATTTCTGTGCCATCCGAAGTGCCTCCCCCTCCCCCGACTGTCTGCATTTCTGCCTGCCTGATCCATAGATCATGCAGTTAAGAGAGCATCACTGAACAATTCATGGAACCTGCAGCTAGACTACAAGCAGTTGCCGTCATGCCTTGCTAAATTTTTTATTTTATTTTATTTTGGTAGAGATGGGGTTTTGTCATGTTGCTCAAGCCGGTTTCTGACACCTGGGCTCAAGCGATCTGCCCACCTTAGCCTCTCAAAGTGCTAGGATTACAAATGGGAGCCACCATGACCAACCTCATGGGACCTTTAAGTTACTTTTTGGGGTATTTCCCAAGTGGTCAGAAGTATAATGGTCTCTCTTTTCAATGGCTTCATTTGCTCCCACGTTTTATTTCATATGTTACCATCACACTTCTAAGAGAAAGATTACTTCCACCTTCCCAGTCTTCCATGAATTACTCTGATTTTGCTTTGGCAATGTACTTGCTCAAGCAAGCTTGAATCTTAATAAGCTTCTCTCTTTATTGCAGATTATAAAAACGAAAAGAACACTGGAAGTAATGAAATCAGAGGGAGTGTTCGGAAACTTTTCATCATAAAATATTTGGGTGAAATAATGGAAGACTATCAGTCCTACTAGAAACAAGGTCCGAGATTAAAACCAAACAAAACAAAAAATCAGAGCACAATAGAGAAGAAAGTGCTGCAAGTTAATTAGCCAGCAGGATGCCTTTCATCCAGGGGTAGACTGCAGTGCTCTGAGAAACCAGTCTCCAGAAAGACCCCTTCTAATGGAGCTCAACAATTAGAACCAAGAGCTGCCTTTGTACCCTTGTTGCACAACCTCGTCCCTTGAAAATAGATCTGTCACTAATGACTGAAGGCTGCATGTAAATTTACCTCACTCCGCAACCAACTGCTGAGCATTCTTAGTTCTGACTCTGGTTGAAAGAGACCGGTAAGGAGTTGCCTGAGTAGACCTGCTCTCTTTAAAAATCCTTAAGACTCTAACGTATAGAGAAATGCTTCTGATCCACAGAAACCAGATTGTGTTCCCCAGCAGATGCTGCATGCCTGGATTTTCAGAGTTCAGTGGCACCAAATGCTCACAAGACAGCCTGCACTCCAGGGAATAGGCATCCGGAGGCGGTCTCAAGCAATCCAAGAGTAAAATGTTGCACATTTCATTTGCTCTTGCATTTCTAAAATCAGTTGGCTTTTATCTCTGAAATGGCAGAGTACAAAGACATTTGCCAACCCTCATGGAATCAAAAGCTTACTTTTGGGAGGAAAATTAGGCTATTGGAGGAGATCAGAAGTCACCAAGCCCTGCCCTACAAGCAAGAACAAAAAAAATACCTGTCTCCAAAAATGTATCTTTTCTGATCAATTTCTCTCTCTGTGAGATTTAAGAAGTCATATGATCAAAGTTTCATTTTGCTTCCCTTGTCTGATACTGTGTTTATCCTCATGGAGTAGAAATTAAGCAATAGGTGGGGTCACTGGCACATTTGAGGCACTATCACAGCTTTTAGTCAAAACTGGCTTTTACCCCACTTCTTTTTTTTCAAGTTTGAAAAGCATTATAATCCAATACTGTTTTACATGTTATTTTTATTAAGAGTGGAAACTCAGAAATTTAAAAGATGAGATTTTTCTTTGCCAATTAGGTTCATTTGACAAAAATGTAGTTTATATGTTTTTAATAAAAAATACAATTTGATTACTCTGGATTTTTTATATTCACTTCAGTAATATGTATCAGACACCTGCTATTAACTAGATCTAGCAGAAGGCAAGACAGTTGAGAGTTGGCATTAAATTCCAGCAATTCTGGGTTGGGCACAGTGGCCCACGCTTGTAGTCTCAGCACTTTGAGAGGCTGTGGCAAGTGAATTGCTTGAGGTCAGGAATTTGAGACCAGCCTGGCCAACATGGTGAAACCCCATCTCTACTAAAAATACAAAAATTAGCCAGGCATGGGGCACATGCCGGTAATCTCAACTACTCAGGAGGCTGAGGTAAGAGAATTGCTTGAACCCAGGAGGTGGAGGTTGCAGTGAACCAAGATTGCACCACTGCACTCCAGCCTGGGCAACAGGGCAAGACTGCATTCAAAAAAAAAAAAAAAAAAAAAAAAAAAAATCCAGCAATTCTGTAGCCTCTTGAGGTAATAATGGTGTATTAAAAAACCTGATTTTACATTCTTTTGAGATCAAACAGTAAAGAGTAAAAATAAATAATTTCTGGAAAATAAAAAATTCAACTATTTCCATCATATTTTGGTGCCAATGCTAAGAATAAAGCATATTCTATTACAATGTCAATTTTGACTATATCCTATTATCAAAGGCTTCTCCAGGGTAATATTACTGTGTGCTAATAACCTGGGTGGCATAAGTAGAGTTTCTCTGCATTTATGGATTCTTAAAGGGCAGCTTTCCCCTTTGTGCTATGAGAGACACTTATAGTACAGAAGGTGCCTGAAATTTGTTAGCTATCTGAATAAGAACTCCCTCTGTTGTTTTGTGTTAATTATAAGAAAATATAAAAGGATTATACAGTAAGAAATTCTGAGGCTGAGTGTGGTGGCTAAGGTCTGTAATCCCAGCATTTTGGGAGGTCAAGGCAGGCAGATCCCTTGAGGTCAGGAGTTCAAGACCAGCCTGGCCAAAATAGCAAAATCCTGTCTACTAAAAATACAAAAAATTAGCTAGGTGTGGTAGGGGTGGCGCCTGTAACCCCATCTCTACTAAAAATACAAAAATTAGCTGGGCATGGTGGTGCATGCCTGTAATCCCAGCTACTCGGGAGGCTGAGGCAGGAGGATTGCTTATTGCTTGAACCCGGGAGGTAGAGGCTGCAGTGAGCTAAGATTGCTCCATTATACTCCAGCATGGGCAGTAAGAGAGAAACTCTGTTTCAAAAAAAAAAAAAAAGAAAGAAAAAGAAAGAAAGAGAACTCTGAGAAATAAGTGCAAATTGAGGGAAATACAATATAATTTGCAGGGCTCATTTATTTAAGGATAACTTTAGGGGATTGAATGGGAAAGATATAATTGGTATGATCACCTAAATAAGAAGCATTAAGATTTAAAAGAAAAGATTACAACTTTAAGGGGAAAGTTAATTAGATAGAATTGCCACGGAGCAGCAACTTCTCTCAGGAGTTTAAAATGCAATGTTTGTTTACTTGTTTGGTTAATATGTGTGTTCTCAGTGAAAGAGGGAAACAAACTAGTAGTTGATTTCGTTTTCCTTTCTTCTTCTCTCCCCTTGTCTCATTCATTTAACAAAATTTCTTGAATGTCTGCTTTGGATCTACCATTAGTGATATAAAATAAAAAAGACAGGGACTCCTCTTTGAGGAGTTCATGGGGTGGAGAAAGAGAACAGAGAGGATGCAGAAAAGTGAAGAAGGAGGGAGAGCAGACGCTAAACTGAGTACTGCAGAGGGAGTAACAGAGAAGCCAGTACGGATAAGACAGCATGCTTTGGTTGAGCAATTTCAAGAAGTTTAGTATTTATGAAACTCTTTGCAATCCTTCCTTGCACAAGAATTCTCAGGTTGGGAGGTTGCATGGTGCATTTTATTTTATTTTATTTTTGAGACAGAGTTTTTGCTCTTGTTGCCCAGGCTGGAGTGCAGTGGCACGATCTTGGCTGACTGCAACCTCCACTTCCCGGGTTCAAGAGATTCTCCTGACTCAGCCTCCCGAGTAGCTGGGATTACAGGCATGCACCACCACGCCCAACTAATTTTTGTATTTTTACTAGAGACGGGGTTTCTCCATGTTGGCCAGGCTGGTCTCGAACTCCCAGCCTCAGATGATCCGCCCACCTCGACCTCCCAAAGTGCTAGGATTACAGGCATGAGACCGCGCCTGGCTCACACAGGACATTTTAACTACACCTGATTTTCTTTGTGATTAAGATTTAAGTGGAAGGATAGGTAATGGTATGAAGATTACTTCCAGGCTCTGTTTATTATTTACAGGCTATTGTAATCCATACACATTTTAATCATTATTATTCTCTAAACATGAAATATTTCTATTAAAACACAAAACCCAGTGATGATACCTCATGATTTTAATAGGTCACAAATAAATGTGTTAACTTCCATAAAAAGAAACAGAAATAAGGAAACCAGAAAGCCCCTTTTCTAAGCTGAGAATGTATTTATTGGCCTAGCAGAAAAAGACAAATGTGAGTTCCTATCTAAGTCTACAATAGGACAAAGAAAAAAACAAAAAAAAGGCATAGATATGTTGTAGAAATATCTCCAGATTCTATGCCCATTGGAAACCATAAATTGTATTTCACACAATCACCTTGACTTCAAAATGCTTAAAACTGAACTCACTGTGTTTTCGTCAAAGCCCATGTTAACTTCTCTATTTTCTGAATGTTGTCGCATTTCATCAGTGATCTGCTCTGCAAATCTCTGTCAAAGTTGACTTCCTTCTCTCATATTTTCTCCACATGAGCCAGTCCTTAAATCACACTAATTCAAAATGCATCTTGCCATTGTCTGTTTCTTTTTCTGCCTACTAACAGCACAAAGGTGGGATGTTCAGTAGTTCGTACCTGGACATCTTAGTAGCCTAGTAGTTTCTTCATTCCTTTCCCTCTCATTTCCACTGTATTCTCCTTGGTACACAGGTTTTGTTGTATTTCCTGCCTAACACAAACCTCAAATGACTTCTGAAACTCTGGGTTCTGCCCAAACTTTCTAATGTCAGTGGACGTTGGAGGTAGTGATGGAAACTGTGAAAGGGATGAAGGTGTTTCTAGGGATCCCTGTGCACACACATCCCTCTTCTCAGCAGGGTAAGGAAATTGACATGACAGCTCACCTATGCTTAAGTGGGGAATACAAAGACTTACTTAGCCCCCAACCTTGCCTTCAAAATCATTATAAGTTTGGAGATGTAGAGAAGGAAATTCTAGCAAAGGCTTATCAGGTGGCGAATGGATGTATCAAATGTAAGCAACTATGGCATATACAGAACACAAGAAGTTGAAGTAGTCATTTTGCTCTAAGTCCAGACCAATGAACAGCAAGCTTTCATGGCAGGAGAAGAAAAAACTGGAGATGGAGCAGAGGTCAAATGACTTCACATTCTTCCTATCACTACAATTCTTTTGGTTTATTCCGTGAGTGCTTCTTCAGAGACAAGGAGAGTGGGTAATTGCAGGGAATGGAAATGTTTGTCACATCTCAAAGAATACACTAGAACCCCCAAGGAAGAGAATTCCTCTCTGGCCAGGCTGTGCTTTGGATTTAGCCAGAGAAGTGGCAGAGAAGTGGAGATGAGGATTAAAGATTGTGAACTACAAGAACTGGACAATCTGGAAGAAATGTTCTCTTTCCCAGCTACCCAATCAAAATACACACACATTCATGTCAGTTACGGGCTCCCTTGGATCATGCCAATTCGGTGTCATCCTGATATGAATTGAGTGTGTAACATACACAAGACAGGAACTGTGAGAAGACACCTGGCAACCTAAGCCTCATGCTGTCTAACACCCTGTCCTCAGAGATCAAAGCCTTGTCTCAAATGAGTCATTTGGCACTTTGGTGTAAATAAGTTTTAAAGCTGGGGTTGTTCCCTAACATCAACCTAGTGTAAGAACTCCTGGTTGAAGGCTGGGAGTGCCTCTGGAGGTTCAGTTTAGCCCATCTGTCTGCATGTTATTCCACTTCCCTGTTCCCCGCCCTCTTCCCCCACAGCTCAGGTCCTCCTAACTCAACACTCCAGAGTCTTGGGACCCTGAGCTCATCTGCCTGTTCCCTCTCCCCTGTTCCATGCATTTTCTCTTGTCAGCACCCGGCCCCTGCTCCTCGTGTATGGAGGAGGGACTAGGCTTATCCCACAGAGCACCCGATGGTCCTTGGAACAGCCCCTTCCTAATTACAGCAGAGCAATGAAGGGAGTGAGGTCAGGAAGTTTCAGGGAAGCAGGGAGACTGAGATCCCAGCCTGGATCTGCCCAGAAAAGCATGGGAGATTTTCATCTCAGATATGTATCAGTGATATGCAAAGAAGAGATGAAGAAACTAACATGGATGTTATCTACAGATACTAGAGAACACACACACACACACACACACACACACACACACACACACACACACACGTAGAAAGAATGCAACCCCTATATTTGGATTGGTTCTCATAAGGGTAATGTCAATGATCATCATTTTCTAGCAAGAGCTCATTGCATAACCCTCCTCCTAACTTCCTGTTCAGTGCATCATTTTGATAGCTTCAGTGGGCCATAGTGAGAGTATTTTAACAAATCAGGAATTTTTTTTTTTTTTCCTGGAGAGCTGGTTACCAGCACACCACTGAATATATATATCATTAATATGGTAAATTAAGTTTTCTGTGAATTTTATTTGATTGCAGGTGCTTAGTTCTGTTCACAGTTCTGTTCCCAGTCATTTTCTGTTACTCATACATAATCATCATTTGTTCGTTTTAAAAGAAAAAGATGGAAACTGTCTATAGAATGAAAATTAAACTCATTTTAGTCCTCAGGGCACCGAGTAGTTTGAGGCCAGGGTTTTTTACTGTTACTAGAACTTTCAGTCCCAGTTAGAGGGCTTCATACTAACCCCCCCAACAAGCTGGGCACTTCCTTATTCCTGTATTCTACTTACACTGGCACCATTCACTTGATGTACTGTGATGCCTTGTTCAGTCTCCCCCCACCATAATCCAATCCATTCTTTAAGGCAACTGGAAGGCCCAGCACCTTCAGAAAGTCCACCAAACACTGTTATGAATGCTTTAGATGTATTAATTTGTTTAGTCCTCATGTCAGCTACTTCAGACTACTATCAGCTCTATATTAGAGGTGAATCAATTAAGGCAGAGACATTAAGTGACTTGCCCAAGGTAATGCAACCATTAGGGGTAAAGCTGGGATTTGAACTCATGCAATTTGACCACTAGGTCCATAAACGTAACCACTGTGCAATACTCAACTCAAGAGCCGGGGTTGACAGTATTATCCATGGACCATGATAATGGCTAACTTTTCTTGCTTTGCATTTGTCTTCTTGGTCACTCATTGGCACATTCTACTTAATGGTAGCTCCAACTGTGTGCTTTGCATTGTCACTTTTTTCCTTTGTTGTTCTAATACAATCTATTTATTTATTTATTTAGACAGGGTTTTGCTGTGTCACTCAGGCTGGAGTACAGTGGTGCAATCTCAGCTAACTGCAACCTCTGCCTGCGAGGCTCAAGCGATCCTCCCATCTCAGCCTACTGAGTAGCTGAGACTACCTGTATTTTTGTATTTTTTAAGAGATGAGGTTTTGTCATGTTGCCCAGGCTGCTCTTGAACTCCTGAGCTCAAGGGATCTGCCTGCCTTGGCCCATCGGAGTGCTAGGATTGTAGGCATCAGGCACTGCACCTGGTCTATTTAGTTTTAAATTCTTTCTTTCTTTAATTGACAAACAATAACTGTATATTTGTATAAGGTACAATGTGATGCATGTTTTGATGTATGTATACTGATATGGTTTTAAATCTCATGTGGAAATGTAATCCCCCAGTGTTGGAAGCTGGGCCTAGTGGGAGGCATTCGGGCCATGTGGGTGGATCCTTTGTGAATAGCTTGGTGTTGTTATCTTGATAATAAGTGAGTTCTTGCTCTGAGTTCATGAGAGATCTTGTTGTTTCAAAGAGTGTGGCACCGGTTGGGTGCGGTGGCTCATGCCTGTAATCCCAGCACTTTGGGAGCCCGAGGTGGGTGGATCACGAGGTCAGACCAGATCACGAGTTCAAGACCAGCCTGGCCAAGATGTTGAAACCCCGTCTCTACTGAAAACACAAAAATTAGCTGGGCGCAATGGCATGCACTTGTAATCCCAGCTACTCAGGAGGCTGAGGCGAGAGAATCGCTTGAACCTAGGAGGTGGAGGTTGCAGTGAGCCGAGATCATGCCATTGCACTCCAGCATGGGTGACAGAGTGAGACTCTGTCTCAAAAAAAAAAAAAAGTGTGGCACCAGGCCGAGAGTGGTGGCTCACACCTGTAATCTCAGCACTTTAGGAGGCTGAGGTGGGTGGATCACAACGTCAGAAGTTTGAGACATGCCTGACCAACATAGTGAAACCCCATCTCTACTAAAAATACAAAAATTAGCCGGGTGTGGCAGCGTGTGCACATAGACCCAGCTACTCCGGAGGCTGAGGCAGGAGAACTGCTTGAACCCGGGAGGCGGAGGTTGCAGTGAACTAGTCTTGAACTCCTGACCTTGTAATCCGCCAGCCTCCTCCTCCCAAAGTGCTGGGATTACAGGCATGAGCCACCGTGTATGGCCACAGGTTCATCTAGTCTTTCTTGATAAATAGAAACCCAAATACTTCATTTTCATTAAACAGTAATCAACTTTCTACTGTTTCTATGAGATTGACATTTTTTTTAGATTCCACATACAGGTAAGATCATTACAAATTGCTGCTGCTATTTTACTTTGTCACCTCAAAGGCTGGGACCACCTGCTCTGCTTCTCAGTGGCCTCTATTTACCAGCACACCACTGAATATATATATTCAGGTGCTTAAGGACCATTTGTTCAATAATTCAGATAATGATCTCTCTAAATTCCTTCTCACCTTTTTGTGCCTCCTTTCAAAGCCTACCAAAATGTTGGATATCTATTTGACAGATCTGCATGTGTTCTCATCTGATCCTAAAGAAGATACATACATAGTTGGCTTTTCCTTTACCAAGAAACAAGAATGTGCTGGGCACAGTGGCTCATGCCTGTAATTCCAGCACTTTGGGAGGCTGAGGCGGGTGGATCACCTGAGGTTGGGAGATTGAGATAATCCTGGCCACCATAGTGAAACCCCATCTCTATTAAAATTCAAAAAATTAGCCAGGCGTGGTGGTGCCTGCCTGTGGTTGCTGCTACTGGGGAGGCTGAGGCAGGGGAATCGCTTGAATCCAGGAGGCAGAGACTGCAATGAGCCGAGATTGCGACACCGCACTCTAGCCTGGCAACAGAGCGAGACTCTGTCTCAAAAAAAAAAAAAAAAAAAAAGAAAGAAAGAAAGAAAAGAAACAAGAATGAGAATGAATTATGTAACATAAGGGTTAAGATGCTCTAAACCTCTGAACCACTGAGTACTCGACCAGTCATTTGCACTAAGCCCCTTCACTGTACTCTCTCCTTTTCTTTGAACTATGACAAATAAATTGGGTTCAATCTGTTTGGTTTAATGAATTTATTTATTTATATTTGAGACTGAGTCTCACACTGTCGCCCAGGCTGGAGTGCAGTAGTGTGATCTCAGCTCACTGCAACCTCCACCTTCTAGGTTCAAGTGAATCTCCTGCCTCAGCCTCCTGAGTAGCTAGGATTACAGGCGCCCACCACCACACCCATTTTTTTTTTTTATTTTTAGTAGAGATGGGGTTTCACCATGTTGGCTAGGCTGATCTCAAACTCCTGACCTCAGGTGATCCACCCACCTTGGCCTCCCAAAGTGCTGGGATTACAGGCGTAAGCCAACACACCAGTTTAATGAATTTAATTCTCTTATAAGGTACAGAGACGGGGACCCTACTGAGATTCTTTGGCACTCTGCCAGGGTCTGTCTCTTCTGTTTTTGTTTTTCTTTGAAATTATGTTTTATATGAATTAGGTATAGATTTACAATGTATTTCAATACATCAGAGCAGGTAAGCACAGCCCCTTCTTAGTAAACAGATGCTATCTCAAGAATTTTCCCGAGTAGAACTCAACGTAACAGTTTTCAGGAAGGTGAAATAACAGGTTCAAACAGGTAGCACTGGAGATAATTTCAAAATTCATTTATAGTCTTTGCTGATGTAAAGAGACACACGCCAAAGAGGTAGTTTCAGCTTGTGGGCGTCAGTGAAACCTAAAGTATATTGGGGTTTACTGATTTCTCTTTTAAATTGAACGTGTGAAACATCTTGGATCATTTTAATGCCAAAGGACAATTTGAATGGTTTAACCCTTGGCTCTCGATTACCTTCTCCTTTGTCTTTATTCCACTGTCATCATGTGGTCTATACTTCTGTCTTCCTTGGATATACTCTATTTCCATACTTATTTTGTAGCTGATTGTTGATGGTTGTTACACTGAGCTTTACTGCACTCTAATGTGCTATATGATTTTAGGATACAATGATCTCTATTAAATGTTGGGGAGTATTTGTTTTTGGCTTGTTTGCTTTTTATTAACAGTATCAAATAAATAAATACCTAAAAAAAACCAGTCATGACTATCAGCAAAGGCACGTCCTACACAGTCATTTTTACGGTATTATATTGCTGTTCCAAAACATTTGAATGCAAGGTGGACCTGAAAGCAATCATGGAAAACAGTTAGCTCCTTGCAACAAGCCTTGGCCTAAAGAGACTGTTCCTGCTGAGAATCACCTAAAAGGGCCCCCAGGCTGCAAAAAGGCCCCCCACACAGAAGAAGCCCACTGGGCAAGTGCCTCCCTGCTTCAGGGCCCATCCCAGCCTGGCAGCTCATAAACACCATTAGCAAAGCCTACTGCTGAGTTATTATGCAGCAGAAGGGTGCTTGAAACTGCTGGTTGGTATTGTTTTATTTCTCATTTGCCTGGGTCAAAGTGGCAACGCTCACTCAAAAAAATCAGGCAATTTCAACGTCTCAATTGTTCCAGAGGATGAGAAGTATATAGAGATTTATTATCTGGTGTGATTTTTCAGATCTCCAGTGCATTCTGTTATAGATGGACTGTGTCATTGGTGAAAAGAACCCAGAAAGCAAAGCAAAAAGGAACCAGGGAAAACTGACTTTTTTCTACTAACATGTTTTCCAAGATGCAAACCTAAAACCAAACTGACACATTTCATTCATTAAATTATATATGGAGTTAAACTACGTATTGTGAGAGACCAAAGAACAAACATTACTATTTCTATGAGAAGACACTCATTTAATAATTCTTATTAATATTTCTTATCCAATACTTTCGGATTTAGTTTTTATCTTTCTGTATTCTCTCCTCCTCTCCCACCACCCATCCAACTGACTTCCAAAAGTCATTAAAAGTTAAAATTTTGATGGCAATTGAGAAATAGGTGGCAAAACTATGCCAATGGCATTTTTAAAAAATGTATTTAATGCTTTGATGCTCTTGAACAAGGCACCATATCCCAATGTCTCACTTGTTAATATACCTTCCTATCATCTGATTCATGACATTAATATACAAAAATCTAAAAAACAGCATCTATGAGGCATGAGTTTCAAGCCTGTCTTATTTTTGAGGAGAAAAAAGTTGGAGGAAATGGCCCAATCATTCTAAATTATCACATTCGTTAGGGCTCACTGGTGTTGATGATGCTGAACCACTTTGGAGAACCACTGCTTTAGCCTCATTCTTTACAGGGCTGAATACGATGAACTCTCAGTGGTGGCCGCTGACCTCTGGTTCATGCCATCTTGCAGCCGGCTTTCCGAAATAAGAGCATCCTTGACGGCTTTGTTCTTTCCTTGTGTAGACCTTGAAAAGCTGAGGAAACTTCGGAGAGGCATAGGTCCCAGTGAGACGATCAGACTTGTTGCTGGAATGAATATTTAACTCAATTGGCTTTCTGCTTCCATAATCATCAATTCTCCCCTGGAATTGTATTCACATTTTATGAACTCTGTCTCATCGGCTTCTTTGATCTACAGACATTGTCTTCCAGTTGGGCATTTATTTGCTGCCTCCCAACTCGTCAGCCCTTGAGTCCAAGTAAATAATGTGCTACATAAGAACTTAGTGTTTCCCAAATAACAAAAGGTAGATCTGAATGCTTCAGTGCACCATGAAAGGCTGTTGAAACCATCAATCTTGCTGGCTCTTGTAGAGGTCAAGAGACGGCAGGGCCAGCTGGCCAATCAATTAACCACGAAATTCAGTTTGGAGCTTAAGAAAAGCTGTCTCTGTGTTATTCTTTCCAGCAACATAACTGTCAATATTTACTGCAGGTCATGGATAAAAATGGAGCCAATGAAGGGAATTACTCTCAAGAGCAGCAAATGCTAGGATCATTGACAATTCTCGTGAGTTGCCAAAAAGAGTCACTTCTCACCCAACATAGAATTTCCTGAATCAAATTGAACATGGTAAATGTCTTGTAAACCCTCTGGATCTTGAAAGAAAAGAGATCACATGGTCCCTACCCACAAAAGATTATGTTCATTTTTCTCCATTGTCATCATGAGTGCTTCAATATAAGTCAGAAACTTCCTGTTTGACCACCTGAAATGAAACTTTTCTGTAATTGTATGTGATCAGTTGTATTCTTGGTGCCCACAAGCACATAAAGGAGGTGAATTAATAAATTAACTAATAGCTTGTGCAAGGAGATAGGATCACCAGGATGGCCCCTGAAGAATGGATCATCCCTTTCATATATGACCAGCTGCTCTATCTCTTAGAGCCTGCTCTGGGATTCTTTACATACCTTGCTCTGATTCTTGTCATGGATTCCTTTTTTCCCCCATTTGTCTTTGATCTCACAGATAGACATCTTCTTTAATTTTCTTTTTTTCCCCCAATTACTCTCAAATACACTTTTACAATAAATTTTCATTTATTTTATGTATCTGTGTTTCCTTCACATCCACACATGCAGACACATAATACTTTCTCTATCCTGCAGGATCCAGAGGCAGCTACCTCTCTAATTTTTACTATTCCTCAGCAAGAGAGGCATATTTGGTCTCATTTCTTAGAATGGAAAAATGAAAATCAGAATAATGAATTAATTGATACAACCCATTTAAAGCACCTAATTCACACCTGATACATAGGTTCAATACATGTTTTACGATATTAATAATTATTACTGCAAATAACTTGCCTAACATCACAGAACCTGTGAGTGATAGACCCAACATTTTAAGCTAGATTTATTTAATCTCTAATGCCATCTTCTTTTCCCTCTACTACACTTTTAAATCATTTCTGCCTTAAAAATTCATGCACAAGCCAGACATGGTGGCATGTGCCTGTAGTCTCAGCTACTTGGGAGGTGAGGCAGGAGGATCATTTTGAGCCCAGGAGTAGTTTGTGGCTGGAGTGAGCTATGGTCACGCCACTACACTCCAGCTTAGACAACAGAGCAAGACCTTGTCTCTGAAAAACAAACAAAAAGAATACATGCACAGAAGTCAGAAAGAATAGGGGGATGGTATGAGCAGGCACTTTCTTTCTTTCTTTCTTTTTTTTTGATTCGGAGTTTTGTTCTTGTTGCTCAGGCTGGAGTGCAACGGCACGATCTCGTCTCACTGCACCCTCCGCCTCCTGAGTTCAAGCAATTCTCCTGCCTCAGCTTCCTGAGTAGCTGGGAATACAGGTGTGTGCCACCACACCCAGCTAATTTTGTATTTTTAGTACAGATGGGGTTTCTCCATATTGGTCAGGCTGGTCTGGAACCCCCGACTTCAGGTGATCCACCCACCTTGGCCTTCCAGAGTGCTGGGATTACTGGGGTGAGCCACCACTTCCGGCCAACTCCTGGCCGAGCAGGTACTTTTTAAAATAGGAGTCACGCAGTGGTGTCCAGGGACCTTTGAAGGGATGGCAGTAAGCTGGGGAAGCTGCTTCTAATGCTTGGGGCTTTTTCGCAAGGTGGTGAGTAAGAGTCAGGAAGCAGGCAGGAAAAATCAGTGCCAATATTTGAAAAATAATGAGTTTCTAGGGAAGGAAACATTGTCTATGAGTCTTCATGGTACTAATTACTTCATTCTCCTAGAGAGCAATCCTGTGATCCTATGTACTTTGCCTAAATAAACCAATAATCCTCAAATCAGCAAATGAGGCCATACCAGTAGAGCACCTAGCATCATTCTTCCCACATAGTACCTGTGCCATAGCATATAATTGCAGCCATGAAAACAGGAATATCTGCCAGGTGCGGTGGCTCACACCTGTAATCCCAGCACTTTGGGAGGCCTAGGCGGGCAGATCAGCTGAGGTTGGGAGTTCGAGACCAGCTTGACCAACATCATGAAGAAACCCCATTCCTACTAAAAATGCAAAATTAGCTGGGCGTGGTAGTGTGTGCCTGTAATCCCAGCTACTTGGGAGCCTGAGGCAGGAGAATCGCTTGAGCCTGGGAGGTGGAGATTACGGTGAGCTGAGATCGCACCATGCACTCCTGCCTGGGCAACAAGAGCAAAACTCTGCCTCAAAATATATATACATTCCTGTATATATATTTTATGTATGTATTTTATATATATACAGGAATATCACTGAGAGCAGTCCAAGGCAGAACCAGAGGGTAGGATCTTCAGGACCATGGAGGGGAGGGATGCTTTTGGAAATATCTACATGCCTGTGGAATAGAGACCACATGGGAGACAGTGTGCTGTGAGACTATCACCTTCTGCCTTCTAATAGAATCAGCTTCCCAGCTCCCAGAAAAACTCTTCTTACCATAGTCATTTTTATTTCAAGGAGTTCCCAGAATGTTTTGAGGGATGTGCACTATTGTTAGAATAAGTGTATGGTAGTCAAGATGATATTATTCTAAACAAAATATTTATTTTAATTTCACATGATTGTTTATCTATAAGTATGGGACAGCATGTCTGCATTCATTAAAATCTATATGAGTGCTGAACTCTGCCACAAATATACAGGAATATATTACTTTAAACACATTTGGTAAATGACTAAGAAAAATATTAAATGGAAAGGCATCTCAATGGGGTTGTGTCCAGGGATGAGGCTGCCAAGAGAAAACATATAAGGATGGGGCCAAGTGCAGTGGCTTATTCCTGTAATCCTAGTACTTTGGGAAGCTGAGGTGGTTGACTGCTTGAGGCCAGGGGTTCAAGACCAGCCTGGGCAACGTAGTGAGACACCAACTCTAGAAAAAATTTAAAAATGTAGCTGGGCCTGATGGTGCACGCCTATAGTCCTAGCTACCCAGGAGGCTGAAGCAGGAAGATCATTTGAGCCCGGGAGTTTGAGGCTGCAGTGGGCTATGATTATGTCATTGTACTCCAGCCTGGATGACAGAACAAGATCATTTATCTTAAGACAAAAAAAAAAAAAAAAAAAAAACCCGTAAAATAAAACCAATGTAAAAATTGAAGCCCAGGGTTGATTTATGTCTGAGGATATCACAAACCATAGGCATTGATGAGGTACTGGTGGGTTGGAATACAATTAGGTATATTTGGTTGGGTCCAGAAACCAGGATGGAATAGAGAATGAAAGATCCATTATAGTATTAGAAATACTATAGAAAAAGAAAAAACCCTGATTATGACTTTGGAGTTCTGAGTCAAGATATGTGATTATTTGTATATTTTAAAGAAAAATGATAACTTTTAGCTCTCAGGGCATTAGTTTCCTCAACCATAAAATGAAGAAGCTGGAAAAGATTTCATTTACCAGATTATTTCTGAAGTCAATTCCAGTTCTAAAATTCCATCACCGTGCACTAAGGCAAACTGAATTGAATGAGTATTGTAAATGCATAAAATACTCTATTTTTAAAAAGGACAGTGATAATCACATTGGCAATAGCACCCATTTATTCAGTCCATTCTCCATACCGGTGTACATATGTACATATGTTATCACTAATCCCTTTAACAACGTGATTTTTCAAATGAGGCTTAGTCACTAAGTAACTTGTCCGAGGTCAAACTGGTTTCTAACTCTTGCAAAGACTCATTCTTTCTACTTAACTCTGTAGCCTAAATTCCCCTACCCATTTGGCATTCATAAACTTGTGTCTTCCTAATAGCAAAAGGTCAAAACATATAGAGAAAACACTATAGGAATTCCAAGGAGAAATTTGAGAGTAACAGAATTGTAAAGGGAGGTTTATTAAATAAGTAAAGATATTAACTTTCCATCCTCACCAGATGGCTCCCACTCCCTCCCACTTAGCCTCAGCATTTCTTTACAGTGTTTCGGGAGGAAAAACCCTCACAACAACACAAACAACAGCAAAAACACTAGTAAGGTGCATGTTACAAAACACGAAGCACTCTCATAGATATTGCAGTTGAGCCTGAAGAGTAAGCTTGCCCTAAATGTGAAGAAACCCAGGGAAAGTTAAGACTTGCTCCGAGTCACACAAATAGGACTTGTGGAAGACCACAAAAATCATCTTCCAACCATTCTAGTGTCCTTTACACTATTTCATGACAAAAACTGTACATTTTAAAAAGATATGTACTAAATGCATTTCATTAGGGATTAATATCGGGGAAATAAGGAATAAAGGCCAAGGGCTGGCCACGGTGGCTCACACCTGTAATCTGAGCACTTTGGGAGGCTGAGGAGGGTGGATCACCTGAGGTCAGGAGTTCAAGACCAGCCTGGCCAACATGGCAAAATCCTGTCTCTACTAAAAATACAAAAATTAGCCAGGTGTTACAGTGGGCATCTGTAATCCCAGCTACTTGGGAGGCTGAGGCTGGAGAATCACTTGAACCCATGGGTGGAGTTTGCAGTGAGCCGAGATTGCACCACTGCACTCCAGCCTGGGTGACCAGAGTGAGACTCTGTCTCAAAAAAAAAAAAAAAAGAAGAAGAAAGGACAAGAACTCAGAGTCAGACTCTTTGCAAATAACCTCCCATTCCCCTCTCTACACCAGTTTTGTATTTATCCCTTGATAAGCCATGTGGAAATTCCTAGTGGCTTTGTAAAGTGGTGGAGAAGATACCTGATGAGATATTGACTGGGCCAGTTCAGTCATGTGGTTGTAAAGGAGTGAGTCCCCATTTCCCACTTCCCCCTGTTTAAATATAGGAATTGCAGATGGTCCACACATCTCTATGGACACTTCCTAGCAATTTCCCCTCATTCTCATTTCTAGCTTTCTTTTCATAACTAGTTGCAATTATTTTGAGCATCAGCCCTAAAGTCGCTTACAAAAGAGTCAAATGAATACTTTTTAAGTTAGTTGTTAAGTTAAATTAGCTTGTTTACCTTATTTGGGGTAGTGAGCTGAGAAGGCAGATTGACTCAATAATAGATGCTGAACAAGAAAAGTTTTTGTATTTTAGTATTTGAACATTACAAATGTTATATATTAAGTATTTAACAGGGGTAGTTTCTAAGCGCAGACTCTATCTTGGGGGATTTTTTCACCTTAAAAAATATATAAGGCTTTGTTTAATTTGTTTATTTTTCTTACCAGACTCTACTTGGATCATCTGTTGTATCTGAAATAAGCAATTCTTCTGAATAAAATATTTTAAAAAGGGTACTTCACCATTGCTTGATAGCATGATTGATAGTGATTGATCTAGAACCACAACCTTTTATCAGAAAAGTCAATGCAGAACAAGCCATCTAAAATGTAAATGTGACAAATTACAAAATGTAGGGAAAAAACAGATTCACTTGGGTCCAAGGAAAAGTGATTAGAAAATGGATTTCCTGACATAAAAGGAGGAGTAGGTGAGGTTAGTGTGTCCTTTCACCCACTAAGCCATTTAGATAAAGAATCCTATTGTTGATGAAAAAGATAACTGAACAGAAGCAAAGATAAGTCCATTGATTTGAGTTAAACTGAAACAGAATTAGTGTCTGTGTAGAAATGGACAAGTGAAGGGAATTGGCTGTTTGTATGTCGATAGACATAAATGACTCCAAATGTTGGTAACTTCTATTAAACAGCCTGCAATCCCCCGGCACTTTGAGAGTCTGAGGTGGGAGGATTGCTTGAACCTATGAGTTCAAGACCGGAAGTGCGACATAGAGACATGGCTCTACAAATATATATATATTTTGAAAAATTAGCCAGGCATGTAGTCCCAGTTGCTCCGGAAGGTAAGGCAGGAGAATGGCTTGAATCCAGGATTTGAGGCTGCAGTAAGTTCTAATCATGCCAATCTCCCATCTGGGTGACAGAGAAACCCTGACTCAAAAAAAAAAAAAAAAAAAAATGACCCAACAAGGATACAGAGAGACAGTGGGTTGCAAAAGGCTCCTAAAAGATTAGCAAAAACATAATGAAAAGTTAAATAATGTGTTAATCAGCCTACCCAAAATTCTAAAATAATCAAAACTGCTTATTAAAAATCAAAAGCTCCATTCTTAGTTATCATGGTTGGTGGATATTTCCAAAGGTTAGTGAGACATAGTTTTTTTTTTTTTTGGCACAGAGTCTGGCTCTGTTGCCCAGGTTGGAGTGCAATGGCGTGATCTTGGCTCACTGCAACCTCCACCTCCCAGATTCAAGTGATTCTCCTGCCTCAGCCTCCTGAGTAGCTGGGATTACAGGTGTGTGCCACCACACCCGGCTAATTTTTGTGTATTTAGTAGAGACAGGGTTTTATCATATTGATCAGGCTGATCTTGAACTCCTGACCTCATGATCCGCCTGCCTCAGCCTCCTAAAGTGCTGAGTGAGACCTATTTTTAAGGCAAAAACAATTTTAAAGCAAATGACTGTGGAATATTCTGAAACAGATGTAAGGAAGAAAGAATTTAAATGTACCATGCTCAAAAGAAGGCAACTCTCTGTTCTGTGGTGCATATGATCAAGAGAAGAGTAAGTTTCAGAAAGAGATTGTTTCATTAATTAGGAATCCCTGGCATGTGAGGTGAGTGAAACAATCTGCGAGGTAAGTGTTGCTGTTGTTTCCCTTCATTAAACTTCAGAGTATTTTATTTGTAAGAGGACAGTTGAGTTATCCAATAAGGTTCATTTCAGAAGTATTTAGGTAGGATTCAGTACCAGCAAACATGCAACTTGATTTCTCAACCTTCTCTCTCCCTCACTCACACTCCCATCCCAAAGTAATTCTAGTTTTATATGCTCTTGAATGGGAGAAGTACTTAGAATAATAATAAAAAGGTTGAAACTCAGATTAGACGTTGATAAGAGGTTAAAAACAGTCCTTTTCCCACACTGAGTGAATTAAACATTTCGCAATATTATTTGATCTTATTCCTTAATTCATTTGCTTGTATCGTCCTCTCATAGGATTCTCGAGCTTCCTCTGACTTTCCTTAGCATCCTCTATCTCTTGAAGATTAGAATCTTGAGGGTCTCACCCCACTCCCTAACAATTTACCAATTTCCTAACTTTTATTGATATTTACTGTGGATCTGGCATTCTGCTAAACACTTTACAACGATTGTCTTTATTTTACACATGAGGAGACTCAGGCAGTGAGGTTAGATGCCTTGACTATATCGCACCACTGAGATGATGGTGTGGTGACTGGAACCCCTTCAGTTGGACTTGGGAGGGGTCAGAGTTTTAATAATAATCCTCCTTATAGCCTGCGCATGACTACCAACAAGGACAGCATGAGCTTTCATTTTTCTCTGGCCCCAAATTTGGTTTAACATCTATGGCACTCTCCCCTGAGATCCAACAGTTCTAATGTGCTTGTTTTTATGGTTTCTCTTTGCTTCACCCACTCCACTCTCTTCTTGACTTCTATTTCCATTGCATTGTGAATCAACTCCTTCTGCTGTACATGTACTAAGCATCTCTCTTTCCATGTCTTTGTCATTATGGAAAACTGACTCTTTCAGTGATGCCATATGGCTATTAAATCACTTCTCAATCTACCTACACGTACCTAAACTTCCCAAATGAGGGGGAAGTTGGCTGAGTTATTCCTACATCACGTTGGAGACTTCCATATCACCTCCAATTGTTGCTTTTGTTAGTGATCTGAGAGGTCAATGTACAGTTTTGTCACTTCTGATAATCTTAATTCCTATTGGTTTCGACTGCTGTTCTAGTAGAAGGATAAACTCTGCCTTCACTACTCTGCCTTTAGGTCCTAGTGCAGTACTCAGAAAATATCTGTCAAATGAATGAATGACTTTCTCAATGACTTCAATCCTTTGTTCATGTTCTTCCCCTTCCACTTAGTCTCCCACTTCCAAAAGAAGAGACACTTCCAAAACTGAAGTGGATAATAATAGCTATCGATGGTATGAGACTAGTAGCCCCCTTTCCCAAGCTTTTAATGTATAATGAACACACTTCTTGCTGTAAAGAAAACTGTTATGTTAGATTGCTCAAATATTTATTTATGTAGATACTAATTAGCGACAGCTCAGATAGAGAACAGAGTGAACAGAATAATAGATGGAGAACAGAAAAGTTGAAAATCTCCTAGGAAGAACATATATAAGTTTATATTTTAAGGAAATAAGGCAGGTTCAAGTTATTCAGAGAAATGTTAAACAGAAGCTGTGAAAAGTTGTGCTAACCTTGGTACTTAGGGCAAAAATGTAGAGTTGAGTGATTCTGGGAGGATGAAGACACTGAGAATGCAGCTATAAATTAAAGGGTTCGAAGTGAGTGTTTATAGAGACTTTTTAAAAAGGAAAATCAGAGTTAAGATTTATTCCTGGAAATACAGATTGAAAAGGTTTTCTCAAGAACCAACTAAAAGAATGAACTTTGGTCAACCTCAGGTTACAAACAGACAGAAGCTGAGAAGAA
Source organism: Ateles fusciceps (assembly GCA_036589455.1). NCBI lineage: Eukaryota > Metazoa > Chordata > Mammalia > Primates > Atelidae > Ateles > Ateles fusciceps. The sequence goes on along the minus strand of JAZHEH010002554.1, from coordinate 14,755,226 downwards.
AAATAAGATTAATCTCTTATTGAGAGGCAAAGCTGGACTGTAATTATCCCGGATTGGGGTAACTTTCTATTCCAAAGAGTAAGTTTCCAGCCCCCACCACCCCCACAGGAAAGTCATTTCTTGTGCGCTAATGGTTGTGCACAAGTGTCATGCTCCTGACAAGTCAATAAAAGAGGAAAGGACAGAGAGATTAGGAGGCCGAGGACTTCAATCCCTGGAGCATTACATACTATTTAATGTGTTGTGTTTATTGCCTGCTTGTAGGTGACTGCCAGCAAGACAGCTTCCTGGAGGCTTCTGTGTTGGGTCCAGATGTTTATTGTTGGGATTTTCAAAGTACCCAAGAGGCACTGCAGAAGCTCTGTGCACTAGGAATTTCAAGCAAAGAAGAGGGACAATCAACAGTCCTGAAAAGCTGGCCTATACCAAGAACTGAAATTGAAGGAGCCAGGCCATAAATCCCTGAGGCCCTTTCTAATGTCATTGACCTTTCACATCACACCAGTTCTGGCTGTCATCGCCCTCTGACTGTCTCTCTCCTGTGGTTCTCACCCACTTGTGGCTTTCTATTGCCATGTAGAGTGTAGTGATTCCCTACATGTTACACTCTTTAAAGGACAGATCTACATTTGGTTTATCTTTATATTTACTTTAGCATAATATTGGCCTCCCTGCTAGGAACTCAGTGAATGCTATTTGAATGAAGAAGTGATTTCTATGAATTAAGCTCTATGCAGAAATTGTTTAAGCATGGAAAGAAATTTTCTTATGGAGCAGCTATGTGTTTGACTGAGTATATACTGGATTTTGCATGGCATTTATTACAGAACTCAGGCAGGGACAAGCCTAGGATAAAAAGGATGCACACTCATAGATTCAGGGCCACAGTGGTCCTGGTCTACAGCACACTGTCATGTGGGCTCCGGGAACAAAAGAAGGGCTCTGACAAAGGCTGTTGGAGATGAGCTTCTTCCTTCCCAGCTAGCTAATCACTTTGCTAAATAACTGCTGAAACTCAAAGCAGAAACAAAAATAAATAAATAAACAGAACCATTTCAGGCATATTTCCTTGCCATGGGCATGCGCTAGTACTCAGCAGTAGCTAGTACTTTTCTCCTATGTTGCTTTGTGCTTATACTGGGTTCATTCCAAAAAGATATGTCTCAGCCTTGCAAATTCCATATCTAAAAAAAGCATGTCTTTATGGAAGGCAGGGTTAAAAGATAAATTTTTCAAAGGGATGATTGTAAAGCCAAGTTAAATATCAGTAAAGGTGATGGGAGTCAATGGCCTGAGGATGAAATCTTGAGGGGTTGCTGTGTGTGCTTTTACTGTTGATCACATGTGAATGATAATATTATTACCACCACAATAATATTAGTAATAATACCATTTTAGTTATTTTTACAATATTATAATATATTCACATATGTCTCAGAATATCACTGTTACGTGAATAGATGAGTTACTGCTTCAGGTCAAATACTTCTGATTTAAAGAGAAAAACATATTGAGAAGTGAGTCATTCAAGCAGAAGGAGTAACAAGGCCATGAAACACACTGGCCAAGTGAATTCTCCATATTCTCAACTATCCTACAGTAAACCAGGTTCTCCAGTGGAATGAATGGGGATAGCACATTCGTGTTATGGGGACTAATAACTGTGGGCTTTTAGACATGATCACCCAGTGATCCTTGCAAACAATTATAACATCACAGTATAAGTCTGGGGAGACATCTGAGAAGTAATCCTGTTAACCACTTCATTTTACTTTGAAGAAATGAAAGCCCAAAGCAGTTAGGTGATTTCTTTTTGTCACATAAAGAGCATCAATGCTGGCATCAGAACCTGGATATATATTCATATGCACTTTTAGATGCCACTGGGTAATCATCCAGGCATTGGATTTTTTTTCTTTTAAATGTTAAGGTAATATTTATCATCACTAGTGAAATTTTTTTTTGAGATGAGGTCTCACTCTGTCACCCAAGTGGAGTGCAGGGGCATAAACATGGCTCTCTGCAGCCTCGACCTCCTGGGCTCAGGTAATCCTCCTGCCTTAGCCCTCCAAGTAGATGGAACTACGGGCACATGTCACCATGCTCGGCTAATTTACTGACTTACTTATGTATTTATGTATTATTTGTAGAGATGGAGTCTCATCAGATTGCCCAATCTGGTCTTGAACTACTGAGCTCCAGCAATCAGCCCGCTTCAGCCTCCTGAAGTGCTGGGATTACAAGCTCATCAGTGAAAATTCTGAACATACAGAAGTATCAACAAAAACAGTACAAATTATCTGAAGGCTCATCACTGCAGCATTGTTGTAATAGGTTCTTCTTGCCTTTGTTTATTTGTATTGCTAATGCACTTTTAAACTTTTTTTCTGTTGTAAATATATCTTTTTGTATTGTGGTTTGTTATGTTAGTAATTTATCTGAAGTATTTCTCCCCATGATTACATGACTGTATAACACCAAAGAAATGTATAAGCCATATTTTATATCACTATTTCCATCATGTTCGACCTTTTCTGTTCATAAAAGAAAATTTCTTGAATATCTCTGTTCAGACAATGCTTTGTATAAAAAGATAATGTTCTTAGAGCAATTTCCAAAAATAGTAACTGCTGGATTCAAGGGTATAAGTGTTTTTGAAAATGTTGATACCTATTGCCAGAAATCTTGCTGGTATTTTTTTATTAATGTCTTTGTTGTTGTCATATCCTCTCAGAAATAAAACTGTAAATAAATTCCTCTTTGACTTTAGCACACTCACCATTTTGAGAAAGTTAACTGTCAGCAATACACCATGAATCCCCAAAATATATTTTCTTAAACAAGAAAATAGTTGCTCCCTTGCTCAAGGGAGCATCAAACTCACTGAGCATTAGGCTGAATCCTACAGCTATGACACGGCGTGAGACCCTCTTCCCATCAACAAAACGAAGCAAGAGATTTGTGATATGATGGCAATGACTGTCCTGTAAAACTTTGTTATAAATTACAGAGAGACTATTTGTAGGCAGTTGAATTTCCCAGGTTGCATAGCCACATTCCTCTCAAGGCTCAGAATCATTTTACGTTTCTATTATTGGTTTGTTGTTGTTTTTGTTGTTTATTTTTTGTTTGTTTGTTTTCTTTTGAGAGAGAATCTCACTCTGTCACCCAGGCTGGAGTACAATGGCGCAATCTTAGCTCACTGCAACCTCTGCCTCCTGGCTTCAAGTGATTCTCCTGCCTCAGCCTCCCAAGTAGCTTGGGATTATAGGTGCACACCACCACACCCAGCTAATTTTTGTATTTTTAGTAGAAATGGGGTTTTACCATGCTGGCAGGCTGGTCTCAACTTCCTGGCTTCAACTGATCCACCCACCTCAGCCTCCCAACATGCTAGGATTACAGACGTGAGCCACTGAGCCTGGCCACAGGTGAATTTACTTGCTTCATAAATCATGGCAGACTTCACTCTTGCTTACATTACCATTTTACCTGAGATAAGGCTGTTTGAGAAAAAAAAGATAATAAAATAAGAAATAAACACATAAAATCCCCCCAGATTCTATATTTTTATAGCTGGAAATGACAGATATCCATGAGTTCTGGTTTAATGAAAATATTTAATTTAAAAAAATCATGGTCTGGACGGCTTCAGATATAACAGCTGTATAAGTAATGCAAGTTGTTAGCGACAGAACCCCTTCAGAAAGAACATCTCATATATTTTCTAAATGAAAAATGAAACAATCACTCACATTCTTTTTGCAGCATGAGCTATAGTAGCATTAACATCTCTGTGTTTACAAACTCTGGGATTTTGGATGAGGACATTAATTTTGTCTTATCTCATCACTGGATTAGAGCTAGGGTGGTGCTGTGACCATGTGAAAGAGCACTGGACTGGGATTCTGAAACTGGATGCAGTCCTGATCTAGGAGCTAACTACTTAAAATCCCTATAAAATAGCTCTGTATGGCAACAGCATGATGGGGTGGGGGTAAGTTTAAATTAGGGACTATATGTGAAAATAATGTAAAAACACCAGGCATTATTCAAATGTAAAGAAATCTACGTTTTTATTATTTATTTATTTGGAGAGGGTCTTGCTCTGTTACCCAAACTAGAGTACAGTAGTGCAATTGTGGCCCACTGTAGCCTTGACCTCCTGGACTCCAGTGATCCTCCCACCTCAGCCTCCTGAGTAGCTGGGACTACAGGTATGTACCACCACACTAGGCTAATTTTTTATTTTTTAGAGAGATGAGGTCTCACTATGTTGCCCTGGTGGTCTTGAACTCCCTTCTCAGCCTCCCAAAGTTCTGGGGTTACAGGTGTAAGTCACTGCACCAAGCCAGGATTCTAAGTATTAATATAATTTTCCCTATTCATAATGTAGCATCAGGCCAGGCGGGTTTAAAGTTACACTAGCTAGTATAAAAAGTCCCTGGCACGTTGGGAGGCCAAGGCAGGTGAATCATGAGGTCAGGAGTTCAAGACCAGCCTGACCAACTTGGTGAAAACCCGTCTCCACTAAAAATACAACAACTAGCTGGGCATGGTGGCATGCGCCTGTAATCCCAGCTACTCAGGAGGCTGAGGCAGGAGAATTGCTTGAACCCAGGAGGTGGAGGTTGCAGTGAGCTGAAATGGCACCACTGTACTCCAGCCTGGGCGAAGGATCGGTCTCAATAAAAAAAAGTCAAGAGATAACAAGTTTTGGTTAAAGTGAAGAAAAAAGGGAACTCTTGTCTACTTTCAGAGGAATGTAAATTGTTACAGCTTTTGTGAAAAACAGTATAAACCTTTCTTGCAAAATTAAAAATTTAGCTGCCATATGACCCAGAAATCCCCTCTTCTAAGTATGCCCAAAAGAAATGAAATAAACACCTTATGGAGATATCTACACTCTGACATTCATTGCAGCATTATTCACAATAGCCAAGATATGGAAACAACCTAAGAATCCATTAACAGATGAATTGGTGAAGAAGTTGTGGTATAGATAGACAATAGAATATTATCCAGCCTAAACAGGAGATTCTACCATTTGCAACAACACAGATGAAACTGCTAAGTGAACTATAAGCCAGATACAGAAAGAAAAATACTGTATGATCTTACTTATATGTGGAATCTTAAAAAAAATTATATACATAGAAATAGATAGTAAAATGGTGGTTACTGAGGCAGGGAGAGGAGAAAATGGAAAGTAGATGAGAGGGAACAAACTTGTAATCATGTAGAAACAGTATGTCTGGGCCGGGTGCTGTGGCTCATATCTGTAATCCCAGCACTTTGGGAGGCCAAGGTGGGCGGATCATCTGAGGTCAGGAGTTCGAGACCAGCCTGGCCAACATGGTGAAACCTCGTCTCTATCAAAAATACAACAGTTAGCTGGGCGTGGTGGTGCATGTCTATAATCCCAGCTACTCAGAAGGCTGAGGCAGAGGCAGGAGAATTGCTTGAACCCAGGAGGTGGAGGTTGCAGTGAGCCAAGATTGTGCTAGTGCACTCCAGACTGGGTGACAAGACTGAAACTCCGTCTCAAAAAAAAAAAAAAAAAATCAGTGTGTCTAGAGATTTAATGTACAACAGGAAGATTAGAGCAAATAATATTGTATGTTAAAAATTTGCAAAATGAGTAGATTTTATGTGCTGTTACATACAAAATGTTAACTATGGAAAGTGATGAATATGTTAAATTGCTTACCTATACTATTTATTTCACAATGGATGTATACATTAAAATATCATGTTCTAAGAATGCAATTCTCTGCAAACCTAGCTGCTGAAACTGCCTGCTGTAATCTGAAATCAATTTTATCTAATAGCTGCTAAGACAGCTGCTGTGACTGTAAGATTAGTTTTACTCACTGCACTGCTGTCACTCACCAGAGGTTGCCAGCTCCCCCAAAACTTTACTAATGCCAATAAAATTTTCATTCAGAACAAGATATTTTTCCTTTTCATAAAACCTTCAACCTTCTCTTTGTTCTTCTGATACACCGAAGACTATCAGGTCAGTGTGTATGTCCTGTATTACAACTCTTATCTCGCCAATAAAAAGATAAATTTAGAGATTCATCTCTATATTTTGTTTGACTTTGACACCAGAAGAAAGAAATGCCAAAAATCCAGGTCAAGGAAACAGGGTTCCAAATAGAGTTTTGCTTCCTCTAGTAGATTCTGGGAAACTTAGCATCTAAAATTTTTCAAGTTCAAGCTTCTTCTTTTATGAAGAAGAAATTGAAGCCCAGGGAGGTAAAGTGTGGGTTCATTTAGCTATTAGATATCTAGGGCTATTTAATTTGATCTATTTGGTGGTTTAGAAGAATAGGTAATATTACAATTATTGGTTAGATTATTAAGTGGTAGAAGGGCACAGGAGGTTTCAGTAAATGGGTTGAGAATAAATTTCTTTTCTTTTTTTTTTTTTTTTTTTGAGATGGAGTCTCACTCTTGTCGCCCAGGCTGGAGTGCAATGGCACGATCTTGACTCACTTCAACCTCTGTCTCCCAGGTTCAAGTGATTCTCCTGCTCAGCCTCCCGGGGAATTACAGGTGCCCACCACTACCCCAGGCTGATTTTTTCATTTTTAGTAGAGACAGGGTTTCACCATGTTGGCCAGGCTGGTCTCCAACTCCTGACTTCAAGTGATCCACCCACCTTGGTCTCCCAAAGTGCTGGGATTACAGGCTTGAGCCACTGCGTCTGGCTTTCTCTGAGGTTTTCTATTGAATACAACTTGCTAACAAGTTTTTCCTTATAGACGACAGCTACGGTAGTATAAAAGGCAGTTTTAGAGGGCACATCTTTTGTTCCCTTCATAGACTGTGATTGAGATGAGATCCAGAAGATATTAATGTTTCTTTGCAAACCAGTCTTTCATAATATAGACATTTCTTATTTATACCTAAACTATTTTTAAAAGGATTTTTTTTTTAGAAAAGGTTTTTAGTACTATTAAATCATGAGACAAGCTGAGCCCATTTGAAGAGTAGAAGCCAGAATTTTTGACAAAGTTCTATATTACAGAGAAAGGAGAAAATTTAAAAAAGCACCATTGAGTCTATTAGGGTAAATGACGAGCTCCATATTCAAAAGCTAAGCAACTTTTGCATCCCACATCATTTTATACATATATATGTTTCTCATGTTTTAGAGCTATGAAAATTATAGTCCGATAGGATATATAGTCTTAACAACTAGACATAGTCTTTATGCTGGTTTGTGTTTTTCTTCTATGGATAGAATAATGAGTGGGTGGCTTTTCTTTATTTCTTGGATAAGTCTTAAAGCAGAGGCAAAAGACAAGAAAAGGAGAAGTAAAATAGGATGTATTTTGTATTCGGATGAAGAAGGGAGAAATAGCTCACTTTTTGCTGTATTGTGCTCTTGGAAGTTGTTTGAAAGCAGAACCAGTGAAAAACAGGTTGCTGTTGTTTGGGTTTTTTTCCAAGCCTTCAGTTTCCTGCTGTTGCTCATAGGCTGGAAAAGTAAAATGCTGACTGAGTTTATAAATGGATCTATAGAAACTGATGAATCAGGTCCTGAAACCAAAAGATGAGTAGAAGTGACTAGCAAAAAGTGAAATAGAGGTGATTTTCAAGCATCAAATGTTCAAAGTTGAAACACATTTCGGTTTATTTATGTTTGTTCTCAAATTTGTAAACTGACAGGTACTCAAGAGTCTTCCCCAGAAAATGATTTTCACAGGTCATGTACAGTCAGTCTAATGCTTACAGCCTAGACCTGAAGGTGACCTAGCACATTTTCAGTTAGATGTCTAGTAATTTTCATCTTTGAAGGCTCTGTAAGAAATGAAGTAGTTATATACAGGTAGACAGTCCACAAAGTGCCATTAATTAGCACACACAAGAAGCTGGACATATTGTCTGACTCACTTCAGATGATATCTTCTAACAATTTTCATTCACTCACTCTTATGTTTAGTAAGCAACATCTGTGTGCCAAGCCCTCTTCCAAGGGCTGGAATTACTGCCATGAACTAACAGATAAAGTCCTTTTCTGATGGAAGTTGCTTTCTATTTCAGGGGCAGGAGTGGCAGGAAACAGACAAAAGACAAGTCAGTAAGATATGAGACAGCGGTAAGTGTTCTGCACAACATTAACATAGGTGTTGTGAAGTTCAATGACTGCTACCAACACCAGCCTGAAGTGAGAGAAGGCCTCTGTGAGGGTATGGTATTTAATGTGAGAACTGACTGGACAAGATGTCAGCCTTTTGCAGATCTGAGGGGAAAAGTGTTCCAGCTAGAGAAAATAGCAATTGCAAAGGCCCTAAGGCCTGCAGTTTGAAGGAACACCAATAAATGTAGTCCAGTGATTGTGAGGTGTAATAGACAGGGGGAAAGTGACAGGAAATAAGATCAAATTGGGGCCAGGACAGGGAGCTTCATTTTATTCTAAATGAAGTAAAAAGCAAATAGAGAGGTTAAACAAGGGAGCAACAAAATCTAATTCATGTTTTCTTCTTCTTCTTCCTTTTTTTTTAAATTAGAAATGGGGCCTTACTATGTTGCCCAGGCTGGTCTTGAACTCCTGGCAATCCTCCCACCTCAGTCTCCTGGAGTAGCTGGAATTACTAGTGTGAGCCACCACACTTGGCTAACTCATACTTCAAAGAGATCATTCTGGTTGTTCCAAGGAGAATTTGTTGGAAAAGGCAAATACAAAATCAAAAAAGAATTTAAAAACATTGCTAAACTATGCAAGAGAGTACAATAGCTTAGACTAAGGAGAAGAAGTAAAGATAAGAAAAATTGAAAGGATTCCAGGGATATTTGGAATTAGAGTTTATAGGATGTAGGGGTCAGAAGACAATGAGGGAAAGAAGGGAATAACTACCAGATAGCTGGCTCGAATAACTGGGCAGGTAGCACTAGTGTTTATTGAGATGGGCAAGACTAGAAGAAGAGCTGGTTGGGGAAAAGCCTGAAGTTTTGTTTTGATGATGTTCAACTGGGGGATGCCTACTGGATAGCGACATGCAGAAGTCAGTTGGACCTATGAGTCTGGAGTTCAGGGAGACACAGACGAGAACTAGAGTGTTAGGTGTCATCAGTGTATGTAACGTATTTAAAGCCATTTGAGTGAATGTAATGAATAAAGAGAATACTCCCAGGGATGCTTGGCATTTGGAAATTAAACAGGAGAGTGAAGGACAATGAGAATGAGTGGCCAGTGAAATAGAAAGCCAGGAGGAAGATTTATTAAAAATCCATAGTTTTGCCTACTGTAAGATCTGGTGATCCTCTCCTCCCCTTTAGCCGTATTTGGAGAAAGAAATAAGCAAACACAAATTCCAGAATAATTTTAAGTTCCTGGTAATGCTAATTATCTGAGTTAGCTGAATCTCACAAATAACATTTATTTGTTTCGCACAGGTAACTGCTGGGAGAAGGGGAGAGGAAGCAATGATGTCAGGAAATGACTTCATTGCAATGAAAGTATAAGGAAGTATGATATCTACACATGATGAAAATATCATGTCAAAATTCATAAAGCAAAACCTATAGGAAATAAAAGAAAAAGAGGCAGAAATATGTTAGTTGTGGTAGACTTTACTTCGCCTCTCTCAGCTCATGACTGATTTATTGGCTTTGGAAATGTGAAACAATCAGGAGAAAGTCTCTGGTTACTTTCTTCTTTTAGCTCTTTGATCTGTGCTTTGAGAACGAAAAGCTAAAGCTACGTAAGGCCAGAGAAAAACGGCCTGACCATGGATCCAATGTATTAAAATACTTTCATTTATTTATTTTATTCTTATTGTCTATATTAAAGCTGTACTACATGATGTTCTCATATGCACATACATAGTTAAGTGATTACTATGGATCTAATGTAGTTTTAAAGTGCTCTACATGCTGAACACCAAAACTTTCTATGGAGAAAAGGTATCTGAATAATTTGCTTATATCACATTAAGTAACTATGAGCATGTATGTGTATGCACTAACTAGAAATTTCATCTTCCTGGTCACTATGCCTTGTTTTGTTATGATAACACACAAGAAAACAAACAAAAACTTTCCCCAAAAATGTCCTTTTGAATTTAATGAAGACTCTTACTTTGAATACCAAGTCTTGGTGGCAGAGAGATTGGGGCCAAATGTCATGTAAATGATGTAGAGGAACACTTCAGTTCAAAAGAAAGATTAAAGTAGAAACATTTTCTTTTTGCTGGTCATTGCTAAGAGGAATCATATTAAACTTTAAAAAAATTGAAAAAATAGGGATTTCTATTTCTTTTTATATTACTAGGGAGTTCTCTATTCTAGTTTCTATTGTTCGAATTGGAGAAAAAATCAGTGATGGGGTGGAAATAATTTGCTTTCTACAAGAATGCAAAAACAGGAGTGCTCTAGGAAAGGAACCAGCTATAAATGTGAAAGCCCTTTCAGAAAAGAATCAGGCTATACATGACTGGACACCATTCTTCATGTGGACTAGGATCATGTGTTTTGCTTATTGTATGTGGAACAGTATCTGACAAAGTAGATGTTCTATAAGTAGCACCAGAATAAACAAATGAATGAAACTACCATGTAGGTGATAGAGTTCAGTTGCAGAGAGGGACAAGCTTCTAGGAAGAGATATAATTTCTCTTTCTTTCTTTTCCTTCCTTCCTTCTCTTTCTTTCTCTTTCTTTCTTTCTTTTGTTTTCTTTTTTGTTTTGTTTCACAGTCTTTCTCTGTCACCCAGGCTGGAGTGCAGTGGCACAATCTCATCTCACTGCAACCTCTGCCTCCTGGATTCAGGTGATTCTCCTGCCTCAGCCTTCCCTAGTAGCTGGGGTTACAGGCACCTGCTACCATGCCTGGCAATTTTTGTATTTTTAGTAGAGATGGGGTTTCACCATGTTAGCCAGGCTGGGCTCGAACTCCTGACCTCAAGTGTTCCACCCTCCTCGGCCTCCCAAAGTTCTGGGATTATAGGCATGAGCCACTACAACTGTCCAGGAGATGTGATTTCTTTCAGTGTCAAGTAACAATTAGGATGTACAGTTGACCCTTGAACAACATGGGCATGGAGGTGGGGGTCAAACCACCATGAAAATCTGCATATACATTTTGACTCCCCCTAAACTTAGCTATTAATAACCCACTGTTGACTAGAAGCCTTACTAGTTGATAATGCATATTTTGTGTGTTATATGGAGTCTATACTGTAGTCTTACAGTAAAGTAAACTAGATAAAGGAAACTTATTGAGAAAACCATAAGGAAGAGAAAAGATATTTACTAGTAATTAAGTGGAAGCAAATCTCCATAAAGGTATTCACTCTGGTCATCTTCAGGTTGAGTAGGGTATGGAGGAGGGGTTGATCTTGCTGTCTCATGGGTGGCAGAGGTGGGAGAAAATCCATGTATAGGTGGACCAAAGCTTTTCCAATCTGTGTTGTTCAAGGGTTAACCGTCTACTTGCCTCAGGTCCTTTTTAAAAATAAAATCACGTCCGGGTATGGTGGCTCACGCCTGTAATCCCAGCATTTTGGGAGGCTGAGGCAGGCAATTCCCTGAGGTCAGGAGTTTGAGACCAGCCTGGCTAACAAGGTGAAACCCTGTTTCTACTAAAAATACAAAAGATTAGCTGGGCATGGTGGCAGGTGCCTGTAATCTCAAGCTACTCGGGAGCCTGAGGCAGGAGAATGGCTTCAACCCAGGAGGCCGAGGTTGCAGTGAGCTGAGATAGTGCCATTGCACTCCAGCCTGGGCGATGGAGCAAGACTCTGTGTTGAAAAATAAATAAATAAGTAAACAAACAAACAAAAATAAAAATAAGATCACATCACTTGTGAAAGAAAGAGAACATGAGCAAACAGGAGTGCTAATTATCAGGACCGTAGGTCAGAAAATATTGTGAGATTTTCATGAAAAGTAAGGGCATAAAATGTACTCCTTTTCACTTAAAGAATTTGTTTTCTTGTTATGAAGAAGAAAATTCACATATGAATACATGGGAAATAATTCTAAAATCAAATAACATGGGTCTACGAATAAAAAATTGTTGGAAACAGTTTGTCCTCTAATGGCTGACATCCAGTGAAACAATTAGCGAAAAAAAAAAAAAACAGCATTAGTCATAAATAGATTTCCCTTGGGAGACCAAGCAGGCAGATCACTTGAGGTCAGGAGCTCTAGACCATCCTGGACAATGTGGTGAAAGCTTGTTTCTACTAAAAATACAAAAAATTAGCCAGCCATGGTGGTGTGCACCTGTAGTCCCAGCTAACAGGAGGCTGAGGCACTAGAACTGCTTGAACCTGGGTGGAGGTTGCAGTGAGCTCAGATCATTCCACTGCACTCCAGCCTGGGCGACAGAACGAGTATCTCAAATTAAATAAGTAGATTCCCCCTATTCTGCAGTGATGTGATCTTTCAAGAGGTTTAAAAAAACATGCTGCAATCCTGTTGATTGAGTTCCTCAGCTCTGATTATCAGTCTCATTTGATTATTAACCTAATTGGTATCTAAATCAAGGAAGACTATTCAGTGATTGCTTCTTGATATTCAAAAAATATTTTGATTGGTGAATGCAACAACTTATTTACCTTGTATCTTGAGCTGTGCCTGCTTTACTGTTGTTTTGATTCAACTTGGAAATATAATTTACTAATGAAAACATTGAATTAGCAGTGTATTATAATTTATGGGTCAAATTGGGCTGTGATGAAATTCACAGAGCTCAGAAAATCAAGGGATTTGATTACATGAAAGATAAGTTGGAATTGCTCTATTGTAACTTCAGACATAGAGAAGCTCTTGATAGAGTACAAATCCTTTATTTATACGTATAAAAAGATGGTTTAGTATTGAATGTGCACTATTTGGCAGGTGTTATGCTGGTAGGATCATATATGGTACCTCATTTCATTCCCACAGCAAATCAAATGAGAAAACTGAGATTCGTAAAGTGAAGTGATTTTCTTTTGGCTAATGAAGCTATCTAGGTAGGGTAAGTCAGGAACTGAATTTGCTTTTCTGCCTTCTAATACAGTAATGGTTGCTTAACTTTGGGGATAGCTTCTGAGAAATGTGTCAGTAGGCAATTTCATCACTGAATACAATTATACAACCTTAGACGGTATGGCCTACTACACGCCTCTGCTATATGGTATAACCTAATTCTTCTAGGCTACAAACCTGTACAGGAAGTCACTGTACTGAACACTAGATAACTCTAACACAAAGGTAAGTATTTATACATCTAATCTGATCTAAACATAGAAAACGTACATTACAAAATACGGAATAAAAGACAAAACATGGTAGACACATGTGAGGCACTTCCCAGGACTAGCCGTTGCTCTGGGTGAGTCAGCGAGTGAGTGGTGAGTGAATGTGGAGACCCAGGACACTAATATGCATTACTCTAGACTATAAACACTGCACACTTGGCTACACTAAATGTATAATGAAAATTTTTCTTCAATAATAAATTAACCTTAGCTAGGCAGGCATCATGATGGCTTATGCCTGTAATCCCAGCACTTTGGGAGGCCAAGGTGGGGGGATCACTTACCAGCCTACAAAAAAAAAAAAAAAAAAAAAGAGGGATAGAAATCTTTTTTTTTTTTGTAAGAGGACTTAGCACAGAGTAAGACCGAGGCCAATGCCAATTCTTTTTCTTACTAAAATTGAGGCATTTGACAAGTTTTTAATTGCCCTTGAATTTGGTTTTCTTCTTTCTGAAGGTAAGACCTGTCTCACAGGGTTTAATCAAATAACATATGTCAAAAAAGAAAAACCTCAAAACAATAAAGGCCATACATTAGTGTTTCTCAATCTTGTTAGACCCTTTTTAGAAACGTTTCTAGGGCATTTTAACTATCTTGAAATGAAATTCATAGCTGCTAATTTATCTAAAAGATGATTTCAAATAATTAAAATACTACCTGTCACATAAAGAGAAAGAAAGGAAAATAACTGGTAATACACAATAAAATACAGAAACATAATTCCTTCACAATTCTGAAATCCAAATGGCTCAAAAATCCAAAAACATTTCAAAACTTATTTGGCAGCAAACCTGATAGAGGCACACATGAAACTGTTGTGGCCTTTATTTTTCCTGAGATATTTTTCAAGGCAGGGTATGCTTTACGCATCAGAAATTAAACCCTTACCCAGCCAAGTGAATATACAGGCTATCTTCTCAGAGAAAATTAAACTTTGTAAAGCCCCATCATGGAAAAGATAGAGGTGGATTGCATCCAATGTTTGTTTTGAAGAGCAGAGGGAGTTTCTCTGCACCACAGTCTGATGTGCAGGGATGGGAAGCCTGGACTCGCCTGCGCTATGGCTGACTGGGGATGGGTTGCAAGGGTGCAGCTGGATCCTAGCAGGGCTAAAAGGAACCTGGTTTCTTCAGTTATTATAAATGTTTTAGGTCGGTGTCATTTGTTTCAGGAGTTGAGTATCAACAACGATGTTCAAAATCACAAATAATTGCTGTGGAAAGACCGTCTGTTGCCTAAAATTTAACCAAACATTTTATCGCAGAAAAGCCTCTGAGCCATATGGTCCTACCCACCTCCTGAAAGACATTTATAGTTCACTCTTTCCTATAAACAGTTTAAAGTAACCATGATAAACATTCTGGAGAAAAGCTAAACTTGCATTTGCTCTTCTCCTGTTGATTATTTGCGATCATAAGAAAATGTTTACACATGCAGAGGTGAAGTTTATGTGGGAGGCCCTAATACATATACCCCTTATGTGGTGATTTACTGCTTGTTTATGTTGAAAATCAGAAATAATGAACATGATTTTCTGAACTGACACATCATTTCAATAGCTCCTGTGTACTAGGCTCTGATACATAGATCGTCAATAAGACGTTAATTTCATACAGAATATGTTAAGGAGGAAGATATATGTTGCCTCAGTTTGTTTTTTTTCTTCCCATGTTGACCAAAAATTTTTTTCCTAAGGAAAAAGTGTCATGGAAATTATCTTTCCAGAAGCATTTCAAATTTTCAAAGACAGACCTAGAACTTGGGAAACCAAAGTCATGGCAAGATTTAAATGAGTTACACTTCAGAATCTGGTTCCAAAGGTCTAGAAGTCAGTACATATCTAAATTGACATAATTTTCTTGTACTTCTTGGAATTTTCTACCTAACGAGAGTAGGCATCAATGGAGAGTGGCATTCTAAAATGGAAAAGAGCTTATATTCTATGCAGAACCTAACCTACTAGCCTCTTTGTCTCAAGAAAAGATTGCTACAGGAATGGTGTCTATTTGGAGTAAATGTCTTATTAAACAGGAAATTAGAAGGAATTGTAGCTAAAAGCTATTTTGATATTGTGTCAGAGAAAACACTTTATTATTTCTTATTCTTACATGGTTCGAATAGTTTAAGTAAAATATTGGTCATGGTGCAGAGATAGATACTGTATACTCTTGGACTTACAGAAGTTTACACATTAGAATATTACTCTCTATACTTCTGTTTTCCCACCAGATCTATCTTTTGAAACATGTAATGGCTCATAGTTGCCAAGAGAATAAACTCAAACTCAACGCTTCCTTTTTTTTTTTTTTTTTTTTTTTTTGAGATAGTCTCTCTCTGTTGCCCGGGCTGGAGTGCAGTGGAGAGATCTCAGCTCACTGAAACCTCCATCTCCCAGGTTTAAGCAATTCTACTGCCCTAGCCTCCTGAGTAGCTGGGATTACAGCTGTGCACCACTACACCTGGCTAATTGTTGTGTGTGTGTGTTTTTTTTTTTTTTTTTTGTAGAGACGGGTTTTTACCGTATTGGTCAGGCTGGTATCGAACTCCTGACCTTGTGATCTGCTCACTTCAGCCTCCCAAAGTGCTGGGATTATAGGTGTGAGCCACTGTGCCCAGCCTCAAAGCTTCTTAGTATGGTATGCAAAGGTTTCTACAATTAAGCCCCAATTTATCTTTCTAGGATTAGTTATTTCTCACTTATCCTAGCCTCTAGCCTGTGTACTCTAGACTTTAATGGTTCTGTACTTTTTGCTATCCTTTGGTCAAGAAATTCCCTTCCATGTATCTGTACCTTTATTTCTACTTTCTTCTCATCTTGGTATGCTCTTTCTCTTTATTTCACAAAATACAACTTTTCACTCAATTCAAATATCACCTCCTTCATAAAGCCTCTCCAACTCAAATTCAATCCAAAACACTCCCTCTTCAGTTTCCGTCACAATTGTAGCACCAAGCAAAGCCCACTTTTTATTAACAGTCCATTCCACGTGTGTTTTCCCTCCAACTAGATTTAGAGCTCGCTTAAGGCAAACATTGTCTTATTATCACTGTAGTAGATGCTTAATTAAATGTTTATTTTTGAGATTGACTTCATTAGAAGGAAGTTAGGGCTGGGTGCGGTGGCTCACACCTGTAATCCCAGCACTTTGGGAGGCCGAGGCAGGCAGATTACTTGAGGTCAGGAGTTCAAGACCAGCCTGGCCAACATGATGAAACTTCATCTCTACCAAAAAATACAAAAAAATTAGCAGAGCGTGGTGGCACGAACCTGTGATTCCAGCTACTTGGGAGGCTGAGTTGGGAGAATCACTTGAACCTGAAAGGTGACGGTTGCAGTGAACCAAAATCACACCACTGTACTCCAGCCTGTGTGACAGGGCAAGACTCTACCTTAAAAAAAAAAAAAAAAAAAACAACGAAGGAAGTTAGTTTGTTAGGTGAACACCTGAACTTTATCCCCCCCATATAAACAAAATGAAACAAGGGGCAAACATTAGAATTAGAATTTCAGGATATTAAGAAGTATTTTCCAGTGACCCTGTTCCAAAGCTAAAAGTTCACCCAAAAAACTTGAGGAGCCATGGAGGATCCAGAAGCAAAGAGTTGCTATCAGCAACTCAAACAATTTGATCCCTGTCTTTATGAAGCCAGAGCAGTTGTGTTCTCAAATTTCCTGATTTGACTACCAGAAGAAACATGAAATTTGGTGGTTGTTGCGGGGACAATAAAGACTGGCGGAGTGATAAAGAAAACTATTGAACAGAGAGGGAAGAATCACCCTCCCTGGGCGGGGCGAAAAGGGCATCTCCTTGTTCTTGGGCTGGGAAGGAGGGCTCTGGATTTGGGCTTCCGTTTCCTTTCTCATTGCCCTGCTTTGCCAGGAGGCAATAGTGCAAAACAGTGCATCCAGTTTCCTAGGTAGAAATGAGTGGAGCTAGTGATAGGGTTACTAGGGCAGGAGGGAGGATAACAAGCGCTGGGCAAAAAGAATCATGTTTTCAAGCAATCAGATGGCTCTGATGGTGAGATTGAAAGAGAGAGTTAGAAAAGAAATTTCTGCTGCAAAGTCAAACAGAAATTCAAATGTGCACTTCCATATCATCTCCCATAATGTTCCACCTTTGGGAAGTTTGAGAAAAATTATAATTATTATCAATATATGAAATCATACTAAGGGATACCATAGTTTGAAAGGCCAAAGATCTGTATATCTGTATATTCCTTTATTTTTTTTTTAATCCTCCATTTTTGTTAAAAGGTAGTTGAGGGCAACTCCCTGAGAGAAGCCTTCCCAAATTTTTCTTCAGATGGTTCTGGGAAGCCTTCTTCTCCTCTTGCCAGCTGACTTCTCTTTAGTTCAAAACACACAGGCCTGAGATAAGCGAACAAAAAAGCACTGTAATCATCCCACCCTCGCCACTGTCTCTTTCCTGGCTCATAGCTTAAAATAAAGGTTTAAGAGACTCTTCTATGATCTTCATTGAATTCTGTCTTCAATTTACTATTACTAAATAAAGTTTTTAAGGCAGGTGCAGTGGTTTATGTCTATAATCTCAGCACTTTGGAAGGTGGAGGCAGGAGGATCGATTGAGTCTAGGAGTTTGAGATCAGCCTGGACAACACGGTGAAACTCCATCTCTACAAATTATACAAAAATTAGCCAGATGTGGTGGCATGGACTTGTAGTCCAAGCTACTCTAGAGGTTGGGGTGGGAGGGTTGCTTGAGCTGGAGGTGGGTGGGTCAAGGCTGCAGTGAGCTGTAATCGCATCATGGCTCTGTAGCCTGGTGAGAGAGTGATACCCTGTCTCAATTTTTTTTTTTTTTTTTTTTTAGAAATGAGATGTCACTGTGTCACCCAGGCTGGAATGCAGTGGCTACTCATAGACACAACCATTGTACACTACTGCCTGGAACTCCTGGGCTCAAGCAATGGTCTCACCTCAGCCTCTCAAGTAGCTGGAATTACAGGTGCTGCTACCCGACCTGGATTTGATTTAATTTTTTATCAACCTTCACTCACAGAGTTGTGGTGAAAATTAAAGGAGATGAAATATGGAAAATAATCTAGCATAATGTCCACTTACAGTACTCAACAAAATTATCCTATTCCTGCTTAGTCCCCTGAAGGCCTGAAGATTCTATCTTTGCTCTATCATAGACACCTGCCCACCTCGATGCCAGATTTCCTATAGATATTATCATATCTAAAATTCAATCACAGCTCAGTTACTTTGGCTCCAATGATCTCTTCTCTTGCCAGCCCTTTCCCATCCCGGAAATTTATGTGCCAGCCATTTTGAAATGCCTGCCAATCCCCAAATATCCTGTGCTCTGCCATAAATCTTCATGATTGCATAGGTTGTATCTGATGCACTGGTTCCCGCTTCACTTTTAGGAGTGGCACGTTTCTTCTTATACTTTAAGATTTAGCTGAATATATGCATGGTGTGTAGGAAGTTAATAGATGAATTTTTAAAAAATAAACAACAGAAAAGATTTAGCTAAAAAAATCCTTACTTTATAATACCAGGGTATCCAAATATGTATTGCCACCGTATATTTCCACTGTTTGCTTTCATGTTTCTTCTGTTAGACTGTGAATTTTAGCACAGAATTTATTTATCTTTGATGGTGCCTAGTGCATTGCCTGGCATATAATAGGTACTCAGTGTATAAATAAATGAATGAATTTTCCTTTGCTCAGGTCCAACAAAGTACATTGTAAATGGTTATATTGTTTTTAAATCTCAAAGAAGACTTACACCTAAAATAAATGGAGCATCAGCAATTTTGGAGTTAAGTTTTTTTGTTGTTTTTGTTTTCGTTTTTTTTTTAGGCTGGAAAGACAACCACAGTTCACATTAAAGCTTGACATACTTCAGTTCTATCAACAACTGATTTCACTTTGGATAATTTTATTTATTTGTTTATTTATTTAGAAACTACTGTTATTATTTAAACACATTCTTGCTCTGTTGCCCAGGCTAGA
The DNA here is from genome assembly GCA_036589455.1 of Ateles fusciceps. NCBI lineage: Eukaryota > Metazoa > Chordata > Mammalia > Primates > Atelidae > Ateles > Ateles fusciceps. Next base: position 14,735,974 of record JAZHEH010002554.1, on the reverse strand, counting down.
ATGTGGTGGTGCACTCACATCTCATTGCGGCCTCAACCTCCTAGGCTCAAGTGATCCTCCCATCTCAGCCTCCTGAGAAGCTGGGACTGTAGGCACACATCACCATGTCCATCTAATTTTTGTACTTTCTGTAGAGTCAGGGTTCCACCATGTTGCTCAGGCTGGTCTCAAACTCCTGAGCTCAAGCAATTTTCCCACCTCAGCCTCTCAAAGTGTTGGGATTAGAGGCGTGAGCCATCACGCCTGGCTGATGGCTTTGGACAATTTTAAACACCACTTTCCTCCACACTCTTTTTTCATCTTGTTATTCAGAGACTCACCTCTCACTCCTCCTCACCTCCTTCCTAAACACACACACACACACACACACACACACACACACACACTTCTTAGGATTTTCTCAAGATAATTCAACGTGATGATGACCTTTAAGAAGAAGCCAAAGTAGAGTAAACAATAAGCACTTTGAAGAAACATTTTGTTGTCAGCTTATATTTGGGCTGGGGGCAGTGGCAGAAGGGAGCCCTGGGGGTGTTAGGAGGTGCTGGAGGAATCTCTACCATAAAAGCTACAACCCACCTCCCTCCCAATGTTTACCAAAAAAAAAAAAAAAAAAAAAAAATAGTTAATTGACGTAGGATGTGGGTGAACTTGGTTTTCATCTCAATCCTGTTTTGCCTCATCTTGCGGTTGCCTTAGAAGCACATCAGGGCCAACCATTTCCAGTGCTTGAGGGGGTAAAAAGAAATAAAATAAAACAACTTAGAGACTCTGGATCCTCCTTCCAGACCTGAGCCAGCTAAAAGAGCAACTCCAATCCCCAGGAGCTATGATTACGTAAAAATTATGAAAATGTCAAATTCAAGATCTTGAGAGATTACACTAATTTAAGCCCTCAATATTTTATTCCTATTGATAAAATAACCTGGTTAAAAATCCTCCTGGCACCAAAATCTCTAACAAATAGCATTAAACATTAGTCATTGGCAAAAGAAGTCTTGAGTAGGGATTTTTCAAGTCCTCTTGCTGGTTAATGCTGTTTGATGTTTTCTGTCCAGGTGGGTACATCTACGTCAGTTGGTGATAAAAATAAACTCATTTCCTTAGCTCAGATTTAGGCGATATTAAAAGTAACAATGATTTAACAATTGCTTCTATGGTATTGCATATAATATTTTTTCATGTTAAAATGTAGTGGAGACTCAAACTGAAGTGAACATATATAACCATGCTAGCTTAAGAAAGCCAGAGTAATATACTCTGATGAAATATGTAAACTTGAAAATAATGTTCTACTAAAGTTAATGATTACCTATAAAAATTTCAACCCCTAAGACTAACACTTTGGAAAAAGTCATCATAAGGAGGTATAGTAAGAAAGTCGTCCTTTCTTTTACCATGCAATCCATTATAGAACATCTGTTGCCTTACATTTTTCTTTTTTGACACAGGGTCTGGCTTTGCCACCCAGACTGGAGTGCAGCCTTGACCTGTCTGGTTCAAGTTATCCTCCCACCTCAGCCATCCAAGTAGTTGGAACTACAGGTGGCACCACAATGCTCGGCTAAATTTTAAAAATATTTTTTGTAGAGATGGGGTCTCACTATGTTGCCCATGCTGGTCTCAAACTCTTGGGCTGAAGGGATCCTCTCTCCTCAACCTCCCAAAGTGCTGGGAGGGATTAGAGGTGAGAGCCACTGCACCCACATTTTTTTGTTTCCTTTTGCCAAGAATTAAAAATCGCTAAGAGAATATAATAGAATCAAGCATGTCACTTGATATTCTAGTACACTGATGTCCCAAGATTATTGACTTCCTCTTTATGTAACTGCATATGATGTAAATGCTTCCCATGGGGATTAGCTTTATTGTTATTTTGCAGAAGCATTTCAGAGGGACTTGCTATAGCATTTCCATTGAAAAACTAAGAGAAGGATGAGACAACCTTATTAAAAGTATTTTAGTTTTCCAAGGGCTAAATGTCCTTGTGTACAAGTGAAGAAAAACATACCATATTTTGCCCTATGGCTATTTTACTGAATAGTGCTCAGGTTTCTATTGTCTGACCTTCCCCTCCTGACCCTAACCTTCTCCCAGGAGTGTGGAGAAGCTTTGCATGGAAATAAGAATCCTCTTAAGCCTTTTATTCATTTTTCTCCTCAATATTTTAGTAACCCAAGAAGAAATACAAATAAGATGTTCAAGAGGGGGACCCTAAAGTTTTGATCTGCATTGCTGCTGCCAACATAAACACTCCTTCTGTCTACAGGAAATCAGTCTTCCTTTTTTTTTTTTTTTTTTTTGAGATAGAGCCTTGCTCTGTCACCTAGGCTGGCAAGCAGCAGCACAATCTTGGCTCATTGCAACCTCCGTCTCTAGTTCAAGCAATTCTCGTGCCTCAGCCTCCTGAGTAGCTGGGATTACAGGCATGCACCACTACGCCCAGCTAATTTTTGTATCTTTAGTAGAGCTAGGTTTTCACCATATTGGCCAGGCTGGTCTCGAACACCTGGTCTCAAGTGATCTGCCAGCCTTGGCCTCCCAAAGTGCTGGGATTACAGGTGTGATCCACCATGCCCAGCCAGGAAATTAGTTTTTCTATAAACTCTTATACCTCCCAGAAGATGCCTCTTCTGAATCTACACAAATCCACAAGTATAATGAAAAAGAAATAAATCACTCAGCTGCTTTTGAATATGCATCATACCCATGTCAGGAAAACAGAGACAGGTTCTTATGACACAAAGCTGCAGTTGAAAGAAATCCATTTCAGATCGGATTCAGTCTGTGGCAATTTTGATTTCAAGGTTTTGTGTGACAGAAATATTGCTCTCTATGTGTTATGAGCTCCACAGATATTTGTTAAGACTGCTTTAAATAAATTGAGGTTTAGTCCAGAATTTAACAAATTAGTCCATTTATCTGAGATTTTGTTTCCTTTCGAGTCCTTATTCCGGGGATATGAAAATAAAGATATTTGCCATGTTAACCATATAGAAGGAAAACTGCTAGTACCAAAGATCAAAGTAGTCTTCTTGATGAATGTCGCCACCCCACAGCTTCTCCTCATACACAACAAAGCCTACTCTTCTCTTCTGTTTAGTGATCTTCAGGGGCTTGGGGCCAAATTTTAGGCAATTAGTAATCCATATGAAACACCCTCACTTCTGATGAATCCTGGGTGGTTTGTGACCATCAATTACACCTTCCTTACTTAATCTTAATAGATGATAATTCTAGCTGTCATAAGAAGAAGATAAAAATGAACCTCAGCTATTCTAAATAGGTAAGAAATGAATTAATGGAAAGAGAGGAGAGAAGTGAGAGAAGTCAGTTGATCAGAATCGTTGTTTGTTTTTTGGTTAATGTTCATTCTGAATCAAGGCTAATATTTAGGCCTTGAACTGCATATTCAGAGCCCATGTCCCTCAGGAGGTGAAATAAGCAGTGAGGCAAATCACGTGGTTCAATAATCTCAAGAAATAAAGAAATGTATCAGCAGGATTGTTAGGGGAAATTCACTTGTGGACAGATGGTGCACTCACCACCAGCCACTCTTGTCTTTGACTATTACATTCAGCTCTCCATATCCATGGGTTCTGCATCCGCAGATTCAACCAACCATGGATAAAAAGATATTTGGGGAAAAAAACCGAATAAAATAATGTAAATTTAAAAATACAGAATAACAATACTTTCTATAGCATTTATATAATTCTAGGTATTATAAGTAATCTAGAGATTATTTAAAGTATTCAGGAGGATATACGTAGGCTGTATACAAATACTATGCCATTTTATATAAAGGACATGAGCATCTGTGGATTTTGATATCTGCGAGGGGTCCTGGAACCAATCTGTCATGGTACAGAGGAACGGCTGTAGTGTGTCGCCCTCAGGTGATGATCAATCTTGGTATTGCCTTTCGCAAAACATCCCATGATGGCTGCTTCCCCTCCCCAAATTCTCTGTGAATCACCACTACGTGTGAGGGCAACAGCTCTGAAATACTGCTATTGTTTGATCTTGCCCTGGAGAGAAATCAATCACAGACATTTAGAGATATCAGGGTTCTTAGTGGTGAGTTAGTTCCATCTCTTCCGCTAAAAGTGAGACGGACAAGGCTCAAAGGGGCAAAATAACGTATTTCAAGCTGGCCTCATTTGTTACATCTGCTCTTCTTTAGTGCTGGATTTGTTTTCGTCAAAGGCAATTTTCCCCCCTTTTGACAAAACTGTAAGACTTTCCAGGAAAGAATGCTGTTCCTCATTGTGGCATTGGGGAATGGACTAAAAAATATAATCAAAGTGCATGGGATCACCAAAGTATGGGCTCTCTCTTTGGGAAATGCCTGAGTCCTATCAATCCACTAACAAGTCAACTGGTTTAGTGATTTAGTTCATGTTACCTTGGCTCTCTACAAAGTAGAAAAATAGGTTATTACAACACCTTTCATCTATTCAGAACTGCATGCAAGTAAAATAATGCATACATGGGAAACATAAGAAAATGGTATTGGGCTGGGCATCGTGGCTCACGCCTATAATCTCAGCACTTTGGGAGGTTGTGGCAGGAGGACTGCTTGAGCCCAGGAGTTTGAGACCAGCCTGGGCAACAAACTTTCTACAACAAAACCCCCAAAACAAAAAACTACAATTAGCTGCACATCGAGAAGGACACCTGTAGTCCAAGCTACTTGAGAGGCTGAGGCGGGAGGATACCTTGAGCCTAGGAATTTGAGGTGGCAACGAACTATGATAATGCCACTGCCCTTCTGCCTGGGCAGAAGTGAGACGCTATCTCAAGCAAAGGAAAGAAAAGAGAGAAAGAAAGAAGAAAGAAAGAAAAGAAAGAACGAAAGAAGGAAACAAAGAGAGAAAGAAAAGAAAGGAAGAAAGGGGGAAGGAGGAAAGGAGGGAGAGAGGGAGGGAGGGAAGGAAGGAAAGAAGAAAGGGAGGGAGGGAGAAGGAAAAGGAAGGAAGGGAAAGGGAAGGGAAGAAGAAAAGGGAAAGGAAGAAGAGAAGGAAAGGGAAAGGAAGAGAAGGAGGGAGGAAGGGAGGAAGGAAGGAAGGAAGTTGTATTGTATGTCTTAATCTTCAGACATTATCAAAGCATTGTGCCATTGATATTGACCCAAGACAAGAACACACAATGGAGTTCACACTGTCAAAAAATTACTAGGATTTTTCTAAAGACATACATTTTTTTCTCACTTCAAGAAACTTCATAATAGAAATCCATTCTGGAAAAGCATGATTTTCTAGTAAATGCAAGACATTTATATAAACAAAAAATAATCATAAATGCTTCTATCTAGGAAGACTTGGTAAATAATATGTCGATTGCTAGTGTCTATTGTAGGAGAAAAACATACATCAGCCCACAAAACAATCAGGGACACTTACTAGGAATTTGTGTTGGTACAGCAGACACTTCTGGTGCAAAATTGAAAACTTTATAATATCTGCCCTCCCATTGTTGCCCCAGACATCTGGAGCCATCGCTGTCTTTCTGCATTAACTGTCACTTTTCCTAGCATCCTTCCACGTTCAAGCTCTCCAAGTCCATTTCTCAGCCAGGTTCACCTTGTTGCATCTTTTTGCATGTCAAAATCCACTTATTCCTCTCTCCTTCTATTTCTTTACTTATGCTTCCAGTCCTTTGTCCATTGTCAACAGAGGAAGTATATTACTAAATTTACCACTTGCCTGGAGTGAAGGATGTGAGTGACCTGATAAATGCTCAGCCAAGGTTTATGAAGAGGCAAAAGACAAATGGAAAGGCCTGGACATTTAGCATCAAGACAGACACTCAGGCTGGGTGCGGTGGCTCATGCCTATGATGCCAGCACTTTGGGAGGCCAAGGTGGGATAATTGCTTGAGGCCAGGAAGTTCGAGAGTTTGATACCAGCCTGGGAAATTCGATCTCTGCAAAAATGAAATTAAGAAAAAAAGTAGCTGGGCCTGGTGGCATGCACCTGTAGTCCTACCTACTTGGGAGTCTAGGATGGAGGAATGACTTGAGCCCAGGGGGATCAACGTTGCAGTGCAGTAAGCTATAATCACATCACTGCACTCCAGCCTGGGTGATAGAGCAAGGCCAAAGACATATTTTCTGAGATACTCATAGTTATATCCAGCACTTCTTCCTTGGGTAGTTACTAAGCTTCACAGAATTCAAGAAACACTTTTTCCCAAGTTTGGAATCCACCATCTATCTTGAGTAGACTAGTTCAAGGTTAGCTTGACAGCACTCTGAAAAACAATTGATTCAATGGAGCCCGCTTTTAATGGCATGTCCTCAATACATCTATTTCTAAATCTTTATTTTTTCTTAGTCAAGTGTACGCTATGTAAAGTATACTATTTTTGGTACACGGTGAACTTTTGGCCCAATCATAGGCTTTATAAAGTGGCATCAAAGAACATCTCAAAAAATTTCTGAAAATTTTTAAAAAGGGAAAACAACTGGGTTTTGGAATATCTCAGAAGCCACTTGGGTTTCTCTTTCAAGCCTTTTCTTCCAGGGACTTCCATTTTTCTGCAGATCTGAGTGAAGTGCTTCACCTTTTCCCTGTAGTGGAAATAAGCAACAACAGAGCTGCTTTGTGAACCAGAAAATGATGAAGCCTTTCCAAATGAGGAGGATGTGAGAAGTGCCAAAGAGCCAGAGGGGCCAGGCAGGAGAAGAATGGGTCTGACTTCCTTTAGCTCATAATGAAGGTAATTCTTTGAGTCCAGACTCAGGTAAGCCTGCAGAAGGAAGACAGTCTTTGAATCTATGCAGAAGAGGCTCCCTGTTTAGGTGGAGAAAAGCAGGCACTCTCCTCTCTCTGGATAGCTACATCTGCCTGTGTTGCACCAGATGTGTAGCAGCTGTGTGTTCTCCCGGACGATAGTCAGATGGAAATGATGGAGAGAGAAGTCACCTTCTGTATGCTTCAGGAATAGAAAAAGGGATTAATCCTTATTTTCATGAAACAGTAGTGGGATAAGTCTTTTTGATCTCGATTTTGAAAGGAAAACATATCATTTATGAAGCACTGATCTCATACCAATCACTAACCTAGGAGCTTTAAATAAGCTTTGTTTTGAATTCACACATCAATTCTATGATAAAATTAAGGTATTTTCTAACTTTTATGAAAAAATTGAGTACCAGAGTTGAAGGTCAGAAACTGGTAAAATCTGGTCTAGAACTCAAGGTTCCTAATGACTTGTTTCTGATGTTAGGCCTTGGCACCCACTGTGAGCATTACATTTCCAATTGATTGTTGAAAAACCAGGTTGAGTTTTTGAATGGCCTCTGTTGGGACTCCAAAGTAAAGCTTCTCTCTGTGATCTCTGAAGAATCTTGAAAGCAGGGGAATTGTCTAGATATTTTTTAATTTTTAAAATAATAATAATTATTATTATTTGAGATGGAGTTTTGCTCTTGTTGCCCAGGCTGGAGTGCAGTGATGCAATCTCAGTTCACCGCAACCTCTGCCATTTGGGTTCAAGTGATTCTCCTGCCTCAGCCTCCAGAGTAGCTGGGATTACAGGCATGGGCCACCATGCCTGGCTAATTTTGTATTTTTAGTAGAGACAGGGTTTCTCCATGTTGGTCAGGCTGGTCTTGAACTCCCGACCTCAGGTGATCCACCTGCCTCGGCCTCCCAAAGTGCTGGGATTACAGGTTTGAGCCACTGTGCCTGGTCCAAAATTATTATTATTGTTTTAAAGATAGCGTCTCACTGTGTCTTCCAGACTGGAGTATAGTAGTGTGATCATAGCTCACTGCAGCCTCAGACTCCTGGGCTTGAGGGATCCTTCTGTCTCAGCCTTCAGAGTAGCTAGGACTACAGGCATGCACCACCACACCTGGTGGCTAATTTTTGGAAGTTTTGGAGACAGGGTCTCACTGTGTTGCCCAGGCTAAGAGTTGTCTACATATCGATATCAAAGCATGGCAGGAAGGCTTGCATGTTCCCAGTTATATAAAATAATTGACTCATAGAGCTCAGTCTGTGCTTCCAGCAGCTTGAATGGTTGCTACCACGGAGATGGTACAAACAGCAAGCAGGCAGGATGACTGCCAGGGCATTTGTATCTGGTTGTTCATAGAAACATAATCTAAAGCATGTACCAACAAAAACTATCAGGGAAAGTGCCTAATTTTAAATCTATAATTATTTTCTTAATCTCTGAGCATAAGAACACTGAGACTTTTTTTTTATATATTTAATGCCAATATCTAAAACTGAAAAGCAAGACTATTAACTCATAAAAGAGTAAGCATACTGACAAAAATTTGCCAAATGTGCCCAAATTTAACTGTAATTAATGAGTGTGCTTTTCAGAATATGAGAAGAAAGGATCTTTTCTAAAGAATACACAATTCTAAGTCAAACTCTGTTTCTGAATTTTTTGCTTTGTGAAAACTTCAAATTAAAACCAGCATAGCCATGTTCAGGCAAGTCTGAATATACATAATATCTTCATGTAATCTCATTGAGATTTTCATTTTAATTAATAACAGCCCTTCATTTTAATTAATAACACCATATAATATAAAGATGGCATACATGTTGGCGAACTACTGTCTAAATGTTTCCACTGTCTAAATGGTTCATAGAATCACAGCATCAATGAGTTTGTGACATCATAATTCATCATCATGGAAACAACTATGATGATGTGTTACCCTGTGGACACTTAGTCATCAATCAGTTTGATTGATGAGTCTGCTATGTTCAGTCAAATAAAGTTCACTTACATCTTCACAAATTAAAAACTGCTCTCTATAGTAAATAACATGATGACCAAAAATCATGATTGTTTTAAAAAAGATCAAATTAAAGACATATAAATAATCATTCATAATCCTGCCATTATAAAAATCACTTCTTGGCTGGGTGTATTAGCTCACACCTGTAATCCCAGAATCTTGGGAGGCTGAGGTGGGCAGATCACTTGAGACCAGGAGTTCAAGACCAGCCAGGGAAACGAAACATAGTGAGACTCCATCTCTACCAAAAAAAAAAAAAAAAAAAAAATTAGCCAGGTGATATGGTTTGACTCTGTGTCCACATGCAAATTTCACCTAGAATTGCAGTCCCCACATGTCATGGTAGGGGCCTGGTGGGAGATGATTGAATCATGGGGGCACACTTCCCCCTTTCTGTTCTCATGATAGTGAGCTCTCAAGAGATTTGATGGTTTAAAAGTGTGTGACAGTTCCCCTCTCACTCTCTCTGTCTCCTGCTACCATGTAAGAAGTGTCTTGCTTCTCCTATGCCTTCTGCCATGATTGTAAGCTTCCTGAGGCCTCCTCAGCCATGAGGAACTGTGAATCAATTTAACTTGTTTTCTTAACAAATTACCCAGGCTCAGGTAGTTCTTTATAGCTTGTGAAAATAAACTAATATACCCGGTGTTGTGGTGTGCACCTGTAGTTCCATCTATTTGAGGGGTTGAGGTGAGAGGATGAGGATTGCTTGAGCTCAGGAGATCAAGGCTGCAGTGAGCCATGATCACACCACCATACTCCTGGGCCATAGAGTGAGACCCTGTCTCAGAAAAAAAAAAATCACTTCTTTGCTATTTTAGTAGTTAATTATAATTTTTGCTTAAGGGCAGATTTAATATTTATGTAATTAGGAACTCAGGACAAAATTTTAATATTATAAGCAGTTTTCTACAGTGCCATTTAGCTACTATGACTTTTTGTTAAGTTCTAATGTATTCTAAAAATAACTTGTAATGTCCAAAGAAATAGCATCTGGTTTGCAAAATAGGGTTTGGAGAGCAAAGGTCAAGATTTTGACAGTGTTCTGACTGTGTCTTGTGAAAGGACATACAAGTTATTTTATTTTACTTCTTCAGGTTTCATGAGAGAAATTAAAACCTTATCTTTCTTCTTCATCAAAAGGCAGTTAAGATTTAGAAAACAAGGCTGTCATAAGCTTCCTGGAAGAAAATTACCAAATAAAAATTTAGATGTAATCCAGTAAAATTAAGTCCCTGAAGCAAAGAAATTACAAATTATGAGTTTCGTATCGTCATTCCTCAGTACAGAGTACGTTTTTAACAAATATTTATTTCAAGTAAATGTACAACTAAAAATTTGAGCAAGAAAGAATTATTAATTAATTTATGATTTAGAATTCTGTTTGCTTTTGTGATGTTTACACTTATATGACATTAGTGGAGATGGATCCACGAATATGTAAAAATGATTCTACATTATCGAGGGCAAGTTTTTCTATCAAAAGACATTTGTATTTGGTTGCCAATTAAGTATAAAAAAATACGTTATCAAAATTAAAAGCTTTTGCTTTGTGAAAAAAAACAGTGAAGAGAATAAAAAAGACAAGCTATGGACTGGAAGAAAATATTTATAAGTCACATATCCAACAAAGAACTGCCATCAGGAATATATAAAGAACTCTTAAAGCTCAACAGTCAAAAAACAATCCAACTAGAAAATAGGCAACAGGAACAGAGAAACAATTCACTAAAGAAGATATACAGATGGAATAAGCCCATGAAAAGATGATCAACATCATTAGCCACTAAAGAAATGCAAGGTAAAACCAAAATGAACTATCACTATGCATGATCATAATGGTGAAAATAAAAAAGGAACCCCACCAAATGCTGGTGAAGACGCAGAAAAACAATCACTGTCACATTGCTGATGGGAACATAAAATGGCACATCTAATTTTGGAAAATATTTTGTCAGTTTCTTAAAAACACTAAACATGCAACTTCTATAGGATCTAGAAATCACACTCACTGGTAGGAATTTATCCCAGAGAAATGAAAATGAATGCTTACACAAAAATCTGTATATGAGTGTTATAGCAGCTTTATTTATAATCTCCCCCAAACTGGAAACAACCCAAGTATCTTTCAATGGGTATTTGGTGCAACATCCATAGCATGAAATATTATGTAGCAATAATAAAGAATGAACTACTAGTACACAACCACCTACATAAATCTCCAGAGAATTATGCTGAGTAAAGAATCTCCAAAGAATTATGCTGATTGGAAAGAACCAATATCTGAAAGTTAGATACCATGGTTCCATTTATATAACATGTTTGAAATGACAAAATGTTAATTATTGCCAGGGTTTTAAGATGAGAGTGGGCAAAGGAAGTAGATACAGCTATAAAAGGGCTAAACATAAGGGATGCTTTGATAGAAATGTTCTGTATCTTGATTGTATCAATGTCAGTATCAAAGTTGTGCTATTGTGCAATAGTTTTCAAGATGTTACCATTGGAGGAAGCTGGGTAAAAGCTATTGTTTGTATTATTTCTTACAACTGCATGTGAATCTACAATTATCTCAAAATACAAAGTTTAAGAAAATTTATTTTAAAATCTATTAAGTTATGGGTTTCACAAACAACGTAGTATCTAAAAGTATTAACTATCAAAAGTACCTATCTTTTTTGCTGACAGGCATTTACTATTGGGTGAAATACAGCTCACCAGTTATAATAAAAATATCAAAAGAAATATATTTCCATCAGATATGTCCTATTGAAAACATAGTACAAAATAACGATAGTAGTAAGAAAGGATGGTGTCATGTTGGTAATTAAAATTCGGAATTTTAGTTTTAAGGATCATCTTCGTGGATTAGAACTCCAAAATTAGAACTTCACATTCAGTAGTAAGATATTTTGCAAGCTCTTCCTTCCATTCTCCCTAATGCTTCTCTTTGTGAAAACCAGTCATGAAATGAGGGAAACTTTTGGTCCGGCTCTGGTGTGAGATTCTAGAGTTCATTTGCCTATCAACAAGCATTTCTTTAGAGCTGATCACAGAGCCAGGCTCTGTGCTGGGCATTGGAGGCAAGACAGAGGTAAACATGACCTGGTCCTTTCTGTCAAGGAAGTCTGCACATAAAGAAGGGAGGGATACTTTCCAAGTAACAGACTTTTACAATATAAGGTGGTGAGCATAGTGACAAAAGAAAACATTAAAGGAGGCACACAGGAGTGACACTGAGTCCAGAGGAGGCACTGGGGGCAGCTGGGGAAACAGAGGGTATTCCAAAACTACCTAGGCTATGGGCAATGAATAGGTAGGTGTTAGTGAGGTTGTCCAGAGGAGGCACTGGGGGAAGCTGGGGAAATAGAGGGTGTTCTAAGACTACCTAGGCTATGGGCAATGAATAGGTAGGTGTTAGTGAGGTTAAAAACAAAAACAAAAACATCCAGGAGGAGAAAGAACCTATAGTCTAGACTTAGATAAATTTCCAAGTCTGAATTTAAGAAGTGGGAGATCCCCTGAGATGGCTTTAAAAAAACAGGCCAAACATCTCTCCCGTTGATCCCCACACAATATTATGATGAGTAAATGCACAGGCACAAACACAGTCCCAAACATTTTGGTGACCTGGCTGGCCAGGAAACATTGGGAGAGTTGTAACGAGGATTGGTGCTGAGTACAGCATGATGCATCAGAGATTTTTTTAAAGTTTGCATGTGTGTGAATACTTGACCACGTAAGGCCCAGCTGTGCACTGTGACATTGACATCTTTATATTTCAAACTTTTAAGTATTTTGACAATTTTTGTGTTATAAACAACTATAAGATATATTAAGTAACTGAAATCTTTAAGCAAAGAATAGAAACATACTATATTTGTATAATGTTCTATGAGCATTCACATAGATCCAATGCACACAGTTTCATCTTGACTGAGAAACACAGCCTACTAGATACTGCTTTACATAGGAAAAACCTTGGCATAATTCTGTCCAAGAAAGATGGTCACCTCAGTGATGGGACTCATGCTTACTTTAGCAATTTAAGGTGAAGTAGGAAAGGATAAATCTGAATCTGAAGGTTCCTTTACAAATCATTGCTTGGAGAAATCAAAAGGTTGCTGGATAACTATAAAGCCAACTTAAGCTTCTAATCCTTTCAAAAGCAAGTTATTTGTTGAAAACTTAAGGAATGAAGATTGAGGAATAAAATGAAAGTATACATTCTGATATGGTTTGGTTGTGTCCCCACCCAACTCTCATACTGAATTGTAGCTCCCCTAATTCCCACATGTTGTGAGAGGGAAATGGGAGGAGATAGTTGAATCATGGGAGCAGTTTCCCTCACAGTATTCTCATGGTAGTGAATAAGTTTCATGACATCTAATGGCTTTATAAGGGGTTTCCCCTTTTGCTTTGCTCTCATTCTCTCTTGCCTGCTGCCATGTAAGATGTGCCTTTCACTTTCCACCACGATTGTGAGGCCTTCCCAGCCACGTGGAACTGTGAGTCCATTAAACCTCTTTTTCTTTGTAAATTACCCAGTCTTGGGTATGTCTTTATCAGCAGTAAGAGAAATGACTAATACACACTCCTGGTGATTGTATACAGTTAGAAATTATTTTAGAATTCAAAGAATGGAAAATGATAGATGAATATACCCTACAAAAGGATTCTTCATTTTGAAGAATAAAAAACATTTTACCAATAAAAACTATCTTACTGTAGAAGTGCTGGTATATATCCGTGAAAATAAATGACAGGTAAACATAACTATATTAGGATATACATCCTTATTAGGATCCTAAGGTACATCCAGAATCATTAAAAAAGAAATATTGGTGAGTTTTGATTTCTAATTCTTTAGAATTTTGAAGTAACTTCATCTTATTTTATATTTTTAAGCTAAAAACATATTGCCTGATAACATTTTTGTGGTAGACAGAGACTTCTTTACTTACATGGCAAATGTAAAACACTGAGGTTTGTGGATTGCTAACCAGACACATTTATAGAACTACCTATGCAGCTAATATTATGAGCACAAGTACAGTAGCTCACAAGTGCTCCAGTAACAGCAGAAGGGACCTATATGAAATACTTGGATTGTGCAAAATTCTATTCTCTAACTCTGCTAGCCAACGAGCAATTGTTTTGGTCAGTCAACTGGGGAGGTCTTGATAATTACCCTACCCAAAGCCACTAATTCATTGACTTGAGCTATTACCATATTTGTGAGCTTTCTCTTCCTTCAGTTTGGCTAAATGTGCTCTTACATATAAATCTCCCTGGTTATTGGGAAGAAATTTTTTGAGAACTCTTTTGTCGTATGTGGACAAGTTGGCCCACCCAAGCAATAGGCAAACCAATGGAAGTCTGGGGTTCCCATGATGACAGCTTCCAGATCTGGAGCCAAAAGTGAATCTAGAAAGGATCTGATTCAAGAGGCGTTTATTGAAGTATCTGCCTCCCATTGTGCCTATCTACCATCTTTCTTCACCCATCCCAATTTTCAACAATTAGACAAAAACATAGGCATAGTGTCTCCAGAAGGCCACTGTTAAAAATGTACCTGGGAAAAGATGGTGATGACATTTGTCTCTCAGGTATAAATAAGAGGTTGGTTCCAGGACCCCTGCCCTCATACCAAAATCTGCAGATGCTCAACTCCCTGATATAAAATAACGTACTTGCATATATCCTATGCACATTCTTCCATATACTTTACACAGTCTCTACATTACTTACAATACCCAATACGATATAAATGCTATGTTGTATGGCCAGGTGTGGTGGCTCATGCCTATAATCGCAGCACTTTGGGAGGCCAAGGCAGGTGGATCACCTGAAATCAGGATTTTGAGACCAACCTGGCCAACATAGCAAAACTCCATCTCTACTAAAAATACAAAAATTAGCCAGGCATGGTGGCGGGCACCTGTAATCCCGGCTGCACAGGAAGCTGAAGTAGGAGAATTGCTTGAACCCGGGAGGCAGATGTTGCAGTGAGCTGAGATCACGCCACTGCACTCCAGTCTGGGCAATGAGAGCAAGGCTTCATCTCAAAAAATAAATACAATAAATAAAATAAAATAAAAGCTATGTTGTATTGTTTTTATTTGTATTATTTTATTTTATTTTTTCAAATATTTTCTCTCTTCAGTTGGTTGACTCTGGAAATGCAGAATTCCCAGATGTGGGAGGGCCAGTTGTACTGGCAATCTCCTGTAAATTATTTTGGCAATCCCTTTAAACTGTCTTGTCAAATTAAGTAACTGTTACTTTGGAAAGCACAGAGTGCCTGGAACAGAGACTCTGGGCTTCATTTCACTGATGAACAGGGGAAGAGAATGAAGCTGTGCACCTTCGAAGCTGCCTCCCGAGGGCTGTGTGTGACTCTCAGGGGTCGGTTCCGATCTGGGTTTCTGGGCATGAAGAGTTTAGTTATTCAGGGCATCCTAAAGCATTTGATTCCAGTCTGTCACATGTTAAGTGTAGGGGCATATGCATGTTACTTCTCTGAATCCTAATGTTTTAAATTTAGAAAGTCAGGATAATCCCACATATTTGTCACAGGCATTGTTATTATTAAAAGACAGAACAATGCTTTTAGCACTCAGTATAATGCCTGAAAATATTTCCTGAATAAATAACATATATACAACATCTAGCTCAGTACCCAATTCATGGAAGGTTTTCAATAGTTAAAACTGTACATCTGTGTTTTACTGTGAGGTACAATCTGGAAACTGTGCGCAGTTATCATACATGAGGAAGACCACAAACCTCTCAGTCCAAAGAAGAAAAAATATTCATGCTACGAGAAATTTTCTTATTGCTGGCGACCTTCAGGATGCATCAAAGCCTTAGTTCCTACTGGGACTGAAAATGTATACCAGTAGGAAGAGGGGGTGAATTCTAATATCCATTTAGAGCTACATAGATGAGAATTGTCCTTGTGTTGCTGGGCACCGAAACAATACAGTTTTTACAAGACAGAACATTTCCCACTTATCTGCTATACACATTTAGCATTTTCTATTTTGGTCCATGATTAATTTATAATTATTCTCTTTGTGGAATTGAGAAATCATAGCAGGAGGTTACATGGCTTAAAGAATTAATTCTTTTCCTGAACAAGGAAAATTGGAAAAAATACAAGCCCAAAAGGGAAAAGTTCTTTCCCATTTCCTGAGGCATGCTAAGAAGTCCGCAATTAGCTCGGTTTCTAAGAGTTTCCACAGCTCTGCTACTGGACGTACCTAGTTTTTCTTCCACCAGCCTGCTAAAAATTGCCTAAATCTATCATCTCCCCCCTGCCCTTTGGGATTCTATCACCTCTTTGCTAACCGCAGGGGTGTCGATTTGAGTTGGAACTTCCCTTAGAGACTTGCATTTCTCCTTCATTCTGATATTTTCCTGATGCCTCATCACTTGTTCCTTTCATTTGATGCAGTGCTGCCTGGTTCTCAAATACAGATAACAGGAGACAGGGCCCCAGTATGTCCTACCCAGCCCACTGGAATTTTTACCACCCAGCACAATGACTATCCAAGTCAATATTGTTATGGGGGCAGATAGTATGTGCCATGTGCTGGGGCCACCGCCCTGACCTCACCTCTTGGCAGTCACTCAGTCATACAGGCAGAGTTGTACACCATAACTAGAAACATGGCAAATATACAGTCATCACATTCTTCTTACTTCCCCTTGACCTGTAATAGTAAATTAAATTTAATCATCATGTAACTGACCATGGTTTAAAAGCTTATGCTACTCCTGAATGAGATTTGCTGAAAAATATCTAGGATCAACCTGAGAAGGACAGGCAGCACTTTGTTGTGATATTAAATACAGTGTGATTGGCTGGGTATGGTGGCTCACACCTGTAATCCCAGCACTTTGGTAGGCAGGAGGATTGCTTGAGGCCAGGAGTTCGAGACCAGGCTGGCCAACATGGTGAAACCCTGTCTCTACTAAAAAAATATAAGCGCATACCTATAATCCCAGCTACTCTGGAGGCTGAGAAACAAGAATGGCTTGAATCTGGGAGGCGGAGGTTGCAGTGAAACCGAGATTGTGCCCCTGAACTCCCGCCTGGGTGACAAGAGAGACTCCGTCTCAAAAAACAAAACAAACAGAAAAACCCAGTGTGATAGAGTGGAAAATGAATACGTGGACTTTGCTGTGAGGAAGAATCAGATTCAACATCTGCCTTCTGACTATGTGGTCTTGGGCAAATTTTTTAATCTCTCTTAAGTGTAGTTTTCTTTTTTGTAGAAGGGAGGTAATTAGTAATATCTACTTTATATGGAGTTGAGAGGATTAAATGAATTAATAGCGTAAAATATACCTAGAACACTGTTTAATACATAGTTAGCTTTTAATATATTCTATTCATTTTTGTGACTATCCTTTTATCCTCTAATTTTCTATTACTGTCCAAGTTTACCTAATGATGGGAGTTATGCCAGATGTATTAAATATTTCAAGGATCTCACTCCTTCCATATACATCTTGACAGTCTATATACACCTTTCTCACCCAACGACTGAAGGGGAAAATTCCACAATTAGGAATCCACTGCTTTAACCTGGGATTTATCTTCTATGAAAACACCATTGTCCTTTGGGGAGGCCAACACATCAGGCCAATAAATAATAATGACTCCATGTGTGGAGTAACACTTTTTACCTGTGGCATTTCTTATCTCATTTTCAATTGCTTAACAGTCCTACAGGGTGAACAGTATCACTACTGACAGTGTTCACACGTTTAAGTTTACAGTGATAATCAGAACAAAAATGGTTCAGAAGTCGCCGACTCAAGTTGTTGTTGCTCTTGTTTCTAAATTAAAAAAATTACAGAATGCAATTTTTTCTCTCAGAAAAAAAAATACCCTGAGAGATTGACAGAGATTATCAATACACAACTAAATTAAATCATAGTTAAAATATTTTGTGTTGTGAAAATACAAAATAATCACAGACTAGGGTATACAAAGACCTCCTTTCGAAGGTGGGTCTTGACCTTGGAAACAGATATTTCTGATGAACTCTGAGACTTTTAACTCTCCCTTGAAGTCTTTTCTTTTGAGAACTACTAAGAGGTGTGACAGTTTTGGTCAATGCAGATGAAGTTACCCACAAGGCAGAGGGAAACACAGACTATATGGGGAGGGTGACAAAGACTGAGTGTCCCCGGAGGCCTGAGAATAAATGCTGGACCAGGATGTGTGGATTCTCGTTTATCAGCAAGGGTGGAGTAGGACAGAATCCCAGCAAAAGCGAGGACCTATGCCAGGGCTTTGATACCTATTTGCTAGACTAAGTACTGCCTAGTATCATAATCCCCAACCAATCCTGTTTCCTGAGTGAGTTTATGTATTACACAATTGACTTGACATAAAATAAAATCAGTAAGAGCTTGGTCGATAGAACATAACCTCTAGAATTAGAAAGATTTGGTCTTAAATCCCAACTCTACTACTAACTTGCTCCGTGATCACCGGCAATGTATTTAACTTCTCCGAGTCTCACATTCATTCTCTAAGTATGTGTATTTGTGTGATAATATTCACTTCATGAGGTTTTGTCAAAATTAAATGAGATAACAGACTTCAGGAGTCACAGTTGGTGTCCAATGAATGCTAGTTATTATTATGGAGACATCTCTAGACTATGAGCTACTGGATGTCAGGGAACATACCTTACTCACTTTCATATTCCTGGTATCTATTTTATAAAGTCAGTGATTAATAAGTAAATGTTGACCAATGCTTAAACTAGCAAACATTGGGAAAAGAGTTTCTGATGTACCAAAAATACCAAAAACAAAAACAAAAACAAATGATTGCAGTGTAACACGAGATATAATCAGAGCATAAATGTTTGCAGTAGCAAATGACATATTTTCTACTAAATGGATGCCTTCTTTAGTCAATACTTCCATAGCTGCTTTGCTATTTACTCATCATTTAAGACAAAAGGAAAAGCACAGTCCCCAATTTCAGTGGTAAACATAACACAACATATGCAAGTTGTCAGATATTAGTTAAAATGACTTGCATACCTGGGGAGCAGCTCAGTCCTAAATCTAAATGGAATTGCTCTGATATCAGGATATCAGACTCTCCATGCACCCATCTCTAGCCTCACTCCACACCACCAAACTCTCACCCTATGCCCAAGCTCTGCACACGTGTTCTTAGACAGTTTGTCAGGCTTGTTTTGGGAAAAAGCAAAACACATGGTTTATTGCCGCTCATAAATATGGTACTAGATTTCTCTACTTCTTGGATGTACTGAAGCGAGAGAAATATTATAACATTCCCTGTTTTACTAGTAAGCACAGATTGAAGGAATCGAGAATTCTTAAGGGGATCTTGTAGGGTATGACTCGCATCTCTTGAAAGAGAATTCCTGTGGAATGGGAATTTGGCCTTAGGTGGTTTTGACACCGAATGAGTCAAGCTTACATTACAAAATCCACCAACAATAATAGTAGCACTGTCCTAAGGCTGGAAACATACTTACTGGAAAATGCAAATTATAATAGCACAGTCAAGAACAGGACTGGGTGATGTTACTAAGAAATTTGCTTGCCTATTTGAAACTACAGTGCATTCGTTTCCATACACACACATATCACACTCAGGTTTCACAAGGATAAGATTCGGAAAAGCAAAAATTATGCAAATACACCATACAGATATGTGTTTTTAAATTATTTTAATTAATTTACATTTATTTCTTTAAAATGTACATGGTATCAGTCAAGAACAATGACACGACACAGAATTCTGCACCTGGAGCTGTAGCAAGGAAGTGGATGGATGGTAAACCACATAACACGTGTATGATGTCCAATGCCTGAGGAGAAATGGCCACACTGTTTGCAAGAATTTCTTGTATTGCCAGTTTTGATATTGCCCATGCATAAGTATCAAAACAAAAAGGGAGAGAAAGGAGGAAAATGATTAAAATGAAGCTTTCATTTTCCTCTATTGAAAACAAAGCATTATTTCTTCTTGAATTATTAGCTGTGTATCTCTAATCCAAGTCAAGTCCTAACAATTTCCCTGTAATTAGAAATATACGTATCTGCATCAGTTACTGCCAAGGTGCCTAGGTATTTTACTGGCATTAGTAATCAGTATATGGTAAGAGAAGCTTAGCCAGTGGGCAAAAGGCTACACAGTGTTTGGGCCAAAATGGTAAAGGAGACTGTGGCTATGTATGATGAGGTCAAGACTTGGTCCTGGGAAACCAGTGTCTGAAAACACTTACTTTCATTTTGCTCAATTTCACTAAGCCTGAGGGCATTGTTGCTTCTGGCCTAATTCTCCCATTCGGGTCTTATCATTCTAGAAAACAAAGAGGAGGGTAACTTTGGATAAATACTTTGTATATCACAATCCAATTCATATAGTAAAACATACAGCTTGTTCATTGAGTTGACTTGGAAAAAAACACACTTCATTTGACTTCCACCCTCAGATCACTAAAGTCCAACATGATTATGTCGACTTGCATAAGGTTATACCTTGACACTTTTGCAGTCAATGCTCACTAATGAAAACCTAACACATGGAGTGGAATGAACAAGCTTCTGTATGTTATAATAATTTATGCTTTCCAGTGTGTATTGAATATGACTAGGTCCTGTCCCAAAGCAAAACCAACGAAAACCTACCTGGTATGAGAGTCTGTAGAAATTTCTCTAAGTCTTGAACCAACTGGAAAATATACAGGGCCAGATTCAACATAAAGATATCTTCAAAGGAGGTCAGGGGTCTGAAACAATCCTTTACTTTTGCTGAAATAAAAGCTGGGTTTCCAACAGGGAGTGATGCAATAACCAGGAATTATCAGAGTGCTGTCATAAGCACAGGTTCTGGGACTTGCTGAATTGTGACACCTCAACATCAGGCATTTAGTTCGAGGAATTCGCTGGACGACAACCAGCAGCTAACTGAGCAGCCTTGGTTCTTTTGGCCAAGGGTGTCCTGCCTTCACACCTAAGTATGAAACCCTTAAGCAGAAAGACCTGGAGTTCTACAGTCGCAACAGCCCTAAAATGTTTTTTCCATTAAGGACTATGATTGAAAACTGCTAACAAAGGCAGACAACACATCCCAACAAAGAAGCCTTGCTTTAGAACTAACAAAACTGATTTCTACAGATATTGTTTCCAGGCTGATGTTTTAAAGGGGATCTGTAAGGAGAAAAAAAAGAATTCACTCAAATAAAGCAATGATACTGGGGCTCAATGGAGAGGTGAATTTTATTGCATTTCACCCATATCTTCTTCCCCCTCCTGGGCATGGCATTATATTTCCCAGAGACACTGAAGTCAGACTTGAATTGACTTGCTTTGCCACCGAAACTGAGGTAGAAGTGACTTGTGTGGTGTCCAGGCAGAAGCTTAAAATGTAGCATGTAGTTCACCGTGGTCATTGCATTTGCCATGGTGAACATCAGTATTAGAAGAGAGACTCCTCCAATACTGTGGGTCCCTTAGGGGCATGATGTGGAGAACAACCCCTGGGCAACACTCATTTGATGTTGTGTATTTAGAAAATAAACCTCAGTTGTTGCAAACTGTTAAGATTTTAGGGTAGTTTGTGACCACTGAACCATCTAGCCTATTGTATCTGAAACAGCAACTTGGAAGAACACATTTGCAGGGTTGAAACCATCCCTGTTCATACTGTATTTATACATTACTCAACATAAGTAATAAAGCATTTCTACATTTCCTTGACACTGAGCATATTTCTCCAACTGGTGACTAAAGAGAGTTTATCCTGCTCCACACATTAGAACAATCTTAGAATCAATTGATAAATGTAATTCAACCCCAATAGCCCATTTTTTTCTTCATTACTGAAGGAGCTATCAAACTGAAGGTAATCAAAAAGATTGAAAACAGGTTTACCAATATGTTGTTACCTTTAAAACACATATACAAGAAAATGAAATCGTGTATGTAATGAAATCTAACAAGACGATTTGGCATATTGACAAGGCTGATGGCACAAGCTGTCTTTGGCTCTCTGCCCCAATTGCAGCTCCTCTGCTATGGCGATCTGCTTGTTGGCCACTGGAAAGGCAGCCTCAGGTCTCTAACTTCACATCTTTAGAGGTTTTCTAAATTGATAAGATGAGGCTCTGAGCAGCTGTGATCCCAGGAAGGATAATTAGGGTAACAAAAAATCAGAGCCAAGTGGAGGTGGAGGATTTACCATGTTTAATGCCATGTCCAAAGAAACATAAGACATTTGTAATGATTTCCTTGTGATTTTTAGGGAAACCATATACTGGAAAGCAGCATGGTAGGAAAAAGTATCAAACTCATGTCATAAAGGCTTTTCTACTTTTTGTATGGGCTTAAAGAGTTAAAGTTAGCCCAGATGTGGAAGGACAACAGATGGATGCATTCTGATGACTTATAATGCTGGATAATAAAATGACCTAAGACTCTATTTAGAGAAATAGAACAGCTACTCGGGCTGTTTACAGACTGAGAAATATCACGATAAGCAAATGCAGGCAGTTCAAAGGAATGATAAAAAAAAAGGACAAGTGGATAAATAATGACCTGATGTTGTTGCGAAAATGTAGTGTAACTCTTACATTGTTAATATAAACACAGATGACCTTTGCATTTGCTCAGCTTTCGTCTTCAAGACAGGAAACAGCAACTGATCTTTATCGGAAAAGTAGAATCTTCTACTTGCTTCTGCTGTACTGACATTACGGTGTATGTCAGAGCATAGCAATGTCACTATCTTTTCAAACCACATGTTGAAAAGCCTGATAGGCGGTTGAAAGAGAGAGCTTATCCTGGGCATATGCTTTGTGTGTTGCAGAGACAATATGGGTAAGGTTAGAAGGAAGGCATTGTGTGTGTGTAGGGTGTGGTGTTCAGGCTGGGAGTTGTTATCAGAGAGAGAAGGACCTGTGTCGACATTTTCTGTGCATGTACTCAATTTATCATCTTCACGAACATAAACATCCTAGGATAATGTCTACTACTTAATAAACAAATAAACCTGAAGTTCTTTTGTTTTATACATTAGAGTAGGCAAGTCCTATATTCTGGACATACTATAAACTAAAACACAAGGAATTGTTTATGAATTACACAATATTTTGCGTCAGAAAGGTTTCAAACATCTGAACTAGCTTTTCTCTATTTCCAATAAAAATTGATTCAGTTTTTTTTATGGCATATACATAAGAATGCACACATCCACCCATTAATACAGCACTTTAAAAATTCATACATTGATGTTCCAGTCCAGTAGTTCACAGCAACCTATGGCCATTGATGAACCTTGTCTCCCTACTCTTCACTGGATATTTAACTAGCCATGATTTCCTAAGTCATGATTTGGCCCTAAGTGAAGTTACGTAAATTGACCTTTCATTTCTTGCTGCATAGTCTATTTAGTCTGGGCTGCAAAACAGATCTTCTCAAAATGGGACCAATTCTGATTGCTCTTATTTATTAAATATTTCTCACCTAGCATAACATTTGGAGAAATCACCTTTATGTTTCTTTGCAGCCAATATGTAGAGTGCCAAAATCCTGTTTACTTGCACCTGTGGCAGGAGGACCCATAGTTTCTACCCACTGTAACCCATCCCGAGAAACTGCTTCTAGTGAAGGGGCATATTCTGTATTCTAGCTCTCAGCCCTGACTCTGTATGCCATCATGATGATACCAGGGATGTTTCCCTTCCTATTCCAAATAAATAAATTCATGTATACTTTTCTTAAGCCTCTTGCTCCTCTATCATATGCCTTTAAATATTAGAAACTTTACATGCTGAGACCAATTACTACCTCGTGAAACAGAAATACTACTACTATAATCTCAATCACAGGTTGACAAGCCTTTTTTTTTTTCCTGCAAAGGGTTAGACAGTACATATGTTTTCAGCTCTGTGAGAAATATGGGCTCTAGATCTCTATTGCAATTAAATAACTCTACCATGATAGCATGAAAGCAGCCACAGATGTAAAGAAATGGGTGTGTTCCAATAAAACTTTATTTATAAAAATAGATTGGGGGGGGATCATTTTGGCCTGTGGGCTGAAGTTTGCTAACCCCTGATCTAAATCAAACAGACACATAGCCATTGCAAATTAGAGTCTGGTCCTGGTAAAATCACACTTACAGATGGTCTTCACACTTCTTCTAGATTTATTGAGGGGGATGTGAAAAATCAATATGGAGAGATAATTACTACTTTCTAAATAGGACTCTACTACAGCTATTAAAAACATTGACATTATCCCAACTTCTCCTGCCTGAAGGCACTTGTTCTATGGATATTGGCAACTGATGCAACTGCCACTCAAAAGAGGCATGCATTGAGTTGTTTTCTTTATCCATTTCTTCGCAGCTTGGATAGTTTCATTCTCTTTGGCCTCCTTCACATTCAGTGGTACTTGCCTAGCCAAGATGGGTTGGAGAAATCCTACTGATATATAGTAAATCACAGAAATGTAGAAAAAGGACTTAAAATAATAGCTGCTTTTAAATAAGTACCAAAATGTTATGCCAGGGACAATCATATATGACCTTATTTATCTTTACTACATCTTCTAGATGAGGAAACCAAGTCTCAAATATCTGAACTGAATTGCCCCAACTTTTTTTAAGAGAGGATCTCACTCTGTCACCAAGGCTGGAGTGCAGTGGCAGATCATAGCTCACTGCAGCCTTGACCTCTGAGACTCAACTGATCTTCCTGCCTCCTACGTTGCTGGGACCACAGGCATGCACCACTATGCCTGGCTAATTTTTATTTTTGTAGACACGGGACCTTCCCATGCTGCCCAGGCATGTCTTGAACACCTGAGCTCAAGCATCCTTCCACCTTGGCCTCCCAAAGTGCTGGGGTTATGGGTATGATCCACCATGTCCGGCCTAGAATTGCCCAAGATTCTAAAACTAGTAAGAGGCAGATCTAGGGCTTAAACCTGATCTTCTGACTCACTTGAACATGATCTTTGCATCAAAATCATAAGGCCTCATTTCATTCTTTGTTTCTCAGATTTTTCTGATTCTTGACCACAAAATTAGTATCTATGCTTTTGATCTCATTGAACCCTAAACCGAGAGTACCTTTTCTTTACATTCAAGGTGAGTGCACTATGAGAAGCCATAGTGAAGTGTATATTGAGGCAACTTAGCTTTAGAGGCCCAGGGTGAATGCTTTCAGCTATGTGATCTGCTCACACTAGTCCTTCAATGTAAAGTTCATGTCATGCTACTGTGGATGCCACAAGTAAAGAAATGGAGGGAGAGCAAAGGTCATACAAGCTTGAGCAATGGACTGGATAAGGCAGTTTGAGTTTGAGAAAAGAGTCTGAGAAACCCAAAGGAAAAAGAGATTGAGAAACCTAAGTCAGAGCTCATGGATATACTACTGCCCAGATCCAACTAACCAAGTCAGCCAAATCTACCAGGATAGCTGGTGGATGGTTATCTTCTGGATGGTTATCTAGAAAAAGGGCTTAGGAACTGGGAAGGAGACATAAACTTCTAGAATTCCAAATAGGAACTTTCTAAATATTGGCTCAAAATTGAACATTCTCATTCCTTATCATTCCAGTATCTGCAAGGAATATGAAGAAAATATTTTATGGAAGGTTTCCAAACTGATTGACTGACAACCAGTCAGAAAACTTTGAGTAGATGAAACTGGTCATGCCTTCATAGATAACTGCATGCAAAGCAAATATTTGAAAGCAACATTTTAAGAAAGTAATAAGTGTATGGTGTGTGTGTGTGCGTGTGTGTGGGAGGGGGTGCGTGTTAGCTGGTGGGTCTCTGGCACAGGTAGAAGAGGAGAAAGTTGTGACTTTTGTTATTTATTATTATTATTTTTTGAGACAAGGTCTTGCTTTGTTTCCCAGACTGGAGTGCACTGACATGAACATGGCACACTGCAGCCTCCACCTCCCCAGCCTCAAGCAATCCTCCCACTTTAGCCTCCTGGGTAGCTGGGACCACTGGCAAGTGCCACCATGCCCAGCTAATTTTTTGTGTTTTTGTAGAGACAGGATTTCACCTTGTTGCCCAGGCTGGAAATCCTTACTTTTGTGTTAGGATCCTGCTGACTCTATATCTTTGAATTATTTGACTGTTTGCCCAAACATGTGTTTGCTTTCATGTAGAGCAGACCTTGTAAATCTTGACATAATCCATCAGTGAAAGGAGAAAAATGCTGCCTTGTGTGTGGCTGTGTAATAAAGATGAAATGGCCTCTGATGAAGTGTGAGGCCTCTTCAGTTACCTGTCCTGGAGACAATAACCTTTAAAACACACTGAAACTGTGAAAACATTATTGCTGAAGGCAAAGGGATTGATATTTTCCAGTGAATTGAATACCACAGGCCACCCAATGGAGTAATCTCAGTTATAGAGCAGTGCTGTTTCTAAGATGCTCCTCTAGAGCATGGGCTTTGGACCGGAACGATCTCTCTTTCATGGAGAGCGCAGTTGACAACTTGTACTGGGTCATTTGGGGCATCTCCAAAGGGCTTCCCAGGTGATCTCACACATGGAGAGTGTAAATGAGAGAGTAATTTAAACCATGTGAAAGTTTGGCTTCTTTTTCAAAACTGCAAGAAAGCCTGATTATATCATAGTTGGTTATTACACAGATTCAAACAGTGTGCTATGAGTTAAACCAGGTCCCCTGACACATCACAACTGCATTCAGTTACATTCTGATGCAGCACAGTCAGAATGTAATTCAAAAACCATTAGGCATTCCTTTCCCCTATAAGCTTGGCAAAGAGCCAAGAAATTGACAATACCGAACATTGGCAAGGTTGTTGGGGAAAGTGGGCATTCTATTACACTGTAGGCAGAAGGAAATCTCATATGACCCTTTGGGTTAGCCAACTGGTAATATGTTTAATGATACAAAATCTCTAAATCTTTTGTCCCAACAATTCCACTTCCATGAATTTATCACAGAGGGAGAATTGGTCAAAAGCTTAAAGATGAATGCATGAAGTGTATTAGAGCAAAAATGCTATAAATACTCTATGTTCATTAACAGGATTTTGGTTAAATGGATTAACTAATACTGCATACACATCCATAAAATATTTTGCTGATAAATTATATTGATATCTGTATTAATTGAAATGGGCAACTATCAATGATATTATTTTGTGAGGAGTATGTTATAAAAGGAACAAAAAAACAAGTTATAAAATAACATGTTTAATATGATCATATACATATGTGTGCATCATATACATAGACTGCAAAACTAGCTGCTTTAGGATGAAGGAAATTGGGATGATGCTCTGCTTTCTTTCCTCTTTCTACTTAAAAAATTTTTTTCTTTTTTCTACTTCTGTTTTTGAATATATGTTTATGGGTGTAAGTGTAGTTTTGTTGCATGGATATATTGTATAGTGATGAAGTCTGAGCTTTAGTGAAACCATCATCCACATAATGTACACTGTACTTAAAAGGTAGTTTTACATGCCTCACCCCCACTCACTCACCCACCCTTCCAAGTCTCCAATGGCTATTGTTCCGTTCTCTTATGCCCATGTGTACACATTATTTAGCTCCCATTTATAAGCGAGAACATGCAGTATTTAACTTTTTGTTTTGACTTTTTATGTTTTGATTTTTCTCATGTACCTGTATTAGTCTTAATTATCAAAAAAAAAAAAAAATAGAAACAACACAAAATCAGTTTAGGTGTTTTTCCTCTCTCCTTGCACCTGCCTTAAAGATGTTGCACTGTGTATGTGCAATGATCTGCATTTTTCTAAGGAAAGCATCATTACAAAGAACAGGAGCACAGGAAGAAGGAAAGCTTGGGGTCTGTGGCCTATTGTTGCACACTGCATTAGCTACTCTAAAGATAGAGGAATCAATAACTTGGTTCTAACGGCTTGTTAATCATCACACTGAAGTTTCAGTTGTATAAAATCATCTTGGAACGGTAATAGCCCTGCTGTTTCACATTGCTTTTCTTTCCCAGGGCTTTATTAACATGACCTCACTCATCATGTGGTGTGCCTGTGAGCTCTAGTTGCTTGGCAATTATCTCCCATTTTAAAGAGAGAAGCTCCAGGCTTAGAGAGGGGCAGATGTTGGCCTTAACCTACAAATGGTATGCCAGGAGTAGACAAGTCAAATCTCTATTTTTCTGTACTTTGGCCACTGTTCCATGGTCGAGTGTTGTCCTTCTGCTGATTTACTGACCAGGGAGCCAATTTTTGCACATCTCACATTTGATCCCTTCCCTACCCTACTTCTTAAAAACAGCAAATTTGATTCAGATCAATTCCTTTTTCCCTCTCTCGCAATCTGGGGGTCTATAGTAAAGAAGTTAGCCCAGGTCTTGTTTGGTTTGGAAAAAACTGTTGTATTTCACATAATATATTCAAAAGATGAGTGTATTAGTCTGTTCTCACACTGCTATGAAGAAACGCCTGAGACTGGATAATTTATAAAGGAAAGAGGTTTAACTGACTCACAGTTCTGCATTGCTGCAGAGGCCTCAGTAGACTTACAATCATGGCAGAAGGCAAAAGAGAAGCAGGCACCCTCTTCACAGGGAGGCAGGACAGAGTGAGTGCTGAGCAAAGGGGGAAGCCCTTTCTAAAGCCATCAGATCTCCTGAGAAATCATTCACTATCATAAGAACATCATGAGGGAAAACCACGCCTATGATTCAATTACCTCCACCTGGTCTCATCCTTTACATGTGGGGATTATGAGGTTTACAACTCAAGATGAGATTTGGGTGGGGACATAGAGTCAAACCATATCAGTGGGCAAAATATCGGTATTATAATGGCAAGTATCAGAAAGCCCTATTTGGATTAAAACCTGACAAATTCCTACATTTTCAGAGCACTGTTAGCAGAGCAAAAAATGTTGTAAACACTCCACATTCATCAGTGGGAGTTTGATTAAATGGATTAACCAATAGCATATATCCATCCTTGAAATACTTCCAGTAATCCCATGTTTAGTAGGGAAAAGAGAGAGAGAGAGAGAGATGAGGGTGGTCACCCATCATCAAGTGACAGAAACTAAAGGATGAAAGGCACATTTAAAGAACTTTTGATGTTGAGCCCAGAGCTTGAGGTGCCTCTAATTCTCAGCAATTCTGGGCAAGCCATCTGGAAAAGGCCAATTGTAGAAACTGTGCTGGATCTTAAAGAGGAACTATGAAAAAGGAAGTTTTTGGAACTTTTCTCTTTTAAAACATCAAAATAAAATGCATTCCTGAGAGAAGAACAACAAAAACAACCCCCAAAGGAAGTGGAACCACAACCACCATTACGCCACAGAGGAGCATGTGCCACCCCCCGGAAGCTGCACACACTTGGCCTCTTCCAGCTGATGGTCATACTGAAAGTCCTCGTCATGCGCATGCAGTTTGTTGTGTTAGCTGGACATAAACACAGAGAGCACAAGCAGCAGCGTGGACTCTCTAGACCCTGACCCTCACAAGAGGATTGCCTTTTGGAAGAGCCTTCCATGTCAGGCACTCCAGTGCTCTGATGCCACTGACCTACCAAATGAGCCATCCCTGCTGTGTTTTTGTGGTTCCATCTGTTTATTGGGACTATTAAGATAGAAGACAGTCAATATAAACAGGGTGTAAGGGGACAATGAGCAATTACCCCACAGAGTTTTCTGGACAAACAATGTTTCACTTTACATAAATGTAAAAGAGGATGTACTTGTGTTATGATGAGGTGTTCTAGTCAAGCTGCGCTATGTTGTACTAGTTATTCTAACCTCTTGTTTACCTTGTATGCAATATTATTGAAATTGCTGTTTTTTAAAATGCTTTGCATTCTCCCAAAGAAACATGTGACATGTATGAAAATTAAAATCTGTTAACAAAAAAATGAATGGTTTTAAATAATTCAAATAGACTTTGAAAGAACTAGAAACTTGGTCCACTCTTCTAGTCATTTTTTCTTGCATCTTTTACCTTTCCTATTTAAGGACTTGGGTATTTATAGGGCACATTGACTGGGGTCTAGTTCTACTTTTACATGAATATAGGCCAGCCACCTGCGATGTCCCTTGGAAGAGGACAGCAGCATAGAAAACACATCATATTAGTCATTGTAGTTGTGGAGTCTGTTTTAGAGAATATTGTCACCATCCAGAGACCATTAGCTCCTCCACCAGAAGAATGGGCAGCTCTGTTCCAGCAGCCACTGGGAAACAGTATGTAGATGTTAGCAAAGTTAAATACTACAAAGTCTCATATATTTATGTCCCCCCGTGGTTAAAGTGGAGCTGGAACAGAAAGTGGTCTCTTATCTCCTTATCTTATCCAAGGCCAAAGCTTAATTCCATTATTTATTGTTTGTATATTTCCACCTTCTAATTTCGATCCCTAAGAAAAACTCTAGGAAATCCATCACTCAAGTGCTGAAGCATGTTCTCAAAAACACAATTACACAATGTCTGACAGTTCTTCCTGTGTTTAGAAGAACTTATTTTCCATGATTTTAAGATGTCCTATAGATTTAATAACTCAGTTTAAGGAAACAAGAAGTACAATTATATTAAATGCACACATTAATTGTAAGATGTATTCTGTGTTCATAAATGTTGATATGTGAATAGCATATCTCAGAAGTTAGAAAATCCAGTGCTGGATGAAGCTCATCAAATTTAAACATGGGTAGTATAGAAACATCTTATTTGAAATATCTGCACTTGTCTACTGAACTGCAATGCTGGCCTTTAAGAATAATATTAGAGTAATAGGAAAAACTGTTTCTTAAACATTTAATTACTGACAGTCAATAGCTTTACAAATTTCACTTTAGCAATAATTATTTGTAGGTGTATATTACCTCTCATATCTGTTATACTTGGGAAAAATTTACTTAAGAATACACCTTCTAGACCTTTCATTTTAATAAGTTTAGATCTGCCATGATAGCTGGGCGTGGTGGCTCACACCTACAATCCCAGCACTTTGGGAGGCCAAGGTGGGCAGATCACAAGGTCAAGAGATCGAGACCATCCTGGCCATGGTGAAACCCTCTGTCTACTAAATACACAAAAATTAGCCGGGAATGGTGGCTCACTCTTGTAGTGCCAGCTAGTCAGAAGGCAGAGGCAGGGGAATCGCTTGAACCTGGGAGGCGGAGGTTGCAGTGAGCCAAGATCATGCCACTGCACTCCAGCCTGGTGACAGAGCAAGACTCCATCTCAAAAAAAAGAGAAAAGAAAATCAAAAAATCGAAAGAAACAAAAAAAACCTGCCATGATAAATATATGATAGCCAGTCGACGCATGTGGCTATTGGGAACCTGAAATGCATCTAGTCCAAATTGATATGTACTGTAAGTGCAAAATACATACTGAATTTCAAAACTTCCTATGAAAAAAAGAATGTAAAATATCTAATTGATTTTTTATATTGATTACATGTTGAAATGACAATATTTTATGTATATAAGGTTAAAGAGAATATACTATTAAATATATTGAAGAGTTAAAGAGAATATATTATTAAAAGAGGTTAAAGAGAATATATTATTAAAATTAACTTTACCTATTTCTCCTTACCTTTTAAATTTGGTTATTAAACATTTTTAAGTTCCATATGTGACTTATATTATATTTTAATTGGATGCATGAGGCTAGAAGAATTCCATTAGCATTTAAACACTTTACAGATGAACAAACTTTTCATTCATACCCAGTAACTGTAATATAGTTGAGTATTATAAATAAATGTCACTGTGTTTTCAAAATGCTTCAAAAACATGTAGTATAATAATCTAAACTTTCAAAGACAGTGCATAGATCTCTTTCTCTGTTTCCCTCCATCACTATCCAGTGACAGTAAAATTATAATAAGGATTTTTCTTAAAACTATTATTTTCATTTTTGAAGATAAGGACAATACAGTTGATTTGGAAAAGGTGCATAAAAAACAAGTGATTAACAACAAATATTGTGGTGAATATATTTTCCTAATCTTAAAAAAGAAAGACAAAACACTATTACAATAATAAATGTCCTAAGTGGAATGACATCAGAAATTCACCACAAAGTATTTTAGCAAAAAATTAACTCAAGCTAAACGATCTAGAGCTACTTCCATTCCTCCACCCCATCCCCCCGTGACCGGAACAAATCTTGAGAATAACCTAACAGATTCTTTTGTAAAAGACCAAAAGAAAGTTCAGTTAAAAAGGTAATGTCTCTAGATCAAATGGAGAGATGTGTGTGGGAAGTGCATCCAACTTTAAATGTTCTATGAGATCTTTGAACATAATGACAATTTTGTGAAGTCTTCTATGGATCTGAATATCTGTGAATATTGTCATGGTCGGGAGATCACACAAGTCTCCCAAGTCTTACTTTCAATATACATTCCATCCTATAATATTCTCCTGAAAACCCAAGAATTAGAATCCTCAAGGAAGACAATGAAAGACAGTCTATTTAGCTATTCCCTGTTCCTCACCAATCCTTGCAGCAGTATCTTATTAAGTTGGAGAGAGTTCAAACTTCCACTGACAATTATCCAAGGGCATTTGATCAACACACCTATGCTGTTTAAGTTACCCAAGAGTGACTAAATGATTGCATAGCAGCTAATACTAGTGCTATTTTTCCATGCTTATTTACATCTTGAGTAGAAGACACACCCCCAACAGACTGAGCTGTTCAAAAATGGTGCTGGTTACTTCTCTAATAATACTAATTGTGTCTGCATGTCCTGTCATTTGGCTCAACCACAGTGTAAACCGAGGCCTTTCCCTTTTTACCTTAACTGGAGGCAGAGAGTCACTTGCATGACTTAAAACCTAGCACCAGAATATTCAAATTCAGAATCATCTGGCAGGCTGGTTAAAACATGGACTGTCAGCCAAGCGTGGTGACTTCATGCCTATAGCCCAGCACTTTGGGAGGCCAAGGTTGGGAGGATTGCTTGAGCTCAGTAGTTCAAGACCAGCCTGGGCAACATGGAAAAACCCTGTCTGTACCAAAAATACAAAAATTAGCTGAGCGTGGTGGTGCACCTGTGGTCCCAGCTATTTCAGGGGCTGAGGTGGGAGAATTGCTTGAACTCAAGAGGTCGAGGCTGGAGTGAGCTGAGATTGTGCCACTGCACTCCAGTCTGGGCAATGCAGCCAGACTCTGTCTCAAAACAAAACAAAACAAAACAAAACAAAACAAAACCAACAAAAAAACACAGATGGTTAAACCGTAACCGTGAGATTTTCTGAATCAGGACCTTGGGGGTGAGACCTAGCGTTTGCATTTCTAACAAGTTCTCAGGTCAAGTAATGCTGATTCTGTTGGTTAGAAGCCTATACTTGATAATAACTGCTTTAGATATCCATTCTATTAAACCTCCCAGTTAAGGCCTCATAGAATGGTGAGGGGGAAGAAAGGAAGGGAGGGAAAAAAGAAGGCACATGAAAGAGAGGGAAGGAAAGAAGGAAGGAAAGAAAGGAGGTAAAAGGGTGAGAAGGAGGGAGGGAGGGAAGAAAGGAAGGAGAGAAGAAAGGAAGGAAGGGAGGGAGGGAGGGAGGGAGAAAGGAAGGAAGGAAGGAAGGAAGGAAGGAAGGGAGGGGAGGGAAGGAAGGAATGGGACAATTACCAATTTTGCCAGGTTCTGGTACCACACTTAACACTTCATATCACAAAAATTATTTAATACTCATGATGAAACTAAAGGTAGGTATTAGTATATACTATTCCAGCTACTTGACATGAGGCTTAAAGTGCATAAATAACTATGCACTAAGTGATAGAATTGTGATTTGAACCTAAGCAGGCTGATCGCAGAGCTCTCACCATGATGCTATACTGATGCTTTAGCAATTAACTTATGAAAGTGTCTGCAATGTGTACTGTCATTCCAATCCTTCTCCTACTAATTGGCTGCAGGGTGGTCTCTCTACTGCAGGGCTGGGTATACAGCAATCTGCACAGATTACACTGAGCAGTGAGGTTTGTGTACAAAGAGACTGTCTAGAATTCTCCTGTTAACATGTACTTGGCCAGCCATGATTTTCAATAGGGTGAAAACTATGATCATATACAAAAACCACAGGTTGTGACTTAGGGATTGAATTGAGTAAAAAGGCGGAGGGAAGGAGGGATACAAAGAGAGTTAAAGGGGTGAAAAAGAGGGGGAATGGAGTGAACAGGGAAACAAGTAAGTACGAAAGGGGGAAAGGTTAGAGAAGCTGCAGCCATTTCTACAAACTTTGTATAGTGTTATGCGTGCATGCTAAAAAATTACTTGTTTTCTTCTTCTCTACCAGAGAATAAACGTGGGGCTCATTGCTTTCTTCAAATAATAAACATAATGATTCAGAAATAAGAATAGCCCAAGAAAAAAAAATCACTGAAGAAAATGACAAAGTCAAATAATATGAATAAATGGATTGTAATTGACGCATTTTTTGAAACTCTTTTCTTTCACATCCCTTTTTTTTTTTTTTTTTTTTTGAGACAGAGTTCGCTCTGTCACCCAGGCCGGAGTGCAGTGGCACGATCTCAGGTCACTGCAACCTCTGCCTCCCGGGTTCAAGCAATTCTCCTACTTCAGCCTCCTGAGTAGCTAGGACTACAGGCACGTGCCACCATGCTCAGTTAATTTTTGTATTTTTAATAGAGATGAGGTTTCACCATGTTGGCCAGGCTGGTCTCAAACTCCTGATTTCAGATGATCCACCTGCCTCGGCCTCCCAAAGTGCTGGGGTTACACACATCCCTGTTTTTAAAAGTGAAATCTGCCTTCTATAGAACACATTACTTCACAGAAATACAATACAGAAAATAGATCTAATAAAGTAGAATTTTGTTCAAATGCTTCCCTCGCAATGATCCTTTAATTTGCTGAGGAACGTATGATTGATCCTAGTTCACCTGCTAAACATGCATAGGCAGTGTGGCTCTCTAGTGCACTGATTATGACGAACACATGATTTCTTACTGATCAGAACATACACAACATTGTGAAAGGGACCATGAAGCCATTTTCTGCCCCAGGGTGAACTGGGACACAGGTATGGAAGCCTCCAGGACCCTGCTGGAAGAGTTTTTCTTCTTGTTTTTTTTCCTGCTATAACTGTCCTTTCCAAGATTAAATGATGCCTAGGATATCACAAGGTTCAGAAGAGTTTGAAAAGAGGAGTTATTTATAAACCCTGAAGGTTCTAGGAGGTCTGGACTTAGACCACTTTGGACTCAGAGATGACTGTGAGGTAAGGCATGGTCTAATCTTGTTGATGGAAGTCCTAATGTGTCCTAAAAGGTTTTTGGTCATTACTGTCTTTGGGGACTCAGTCTTCCTCTTTAGCCAACATATCAAAGGGTCTTCCTCTTTAGCCAACATTTCAAAGGGTCCTGAAACTAAAGAGGAAGACTCTGAGTCCCTAAAGGGGGGGGGACTCAGTCCACTGGCTCTTTGACCTTTGCCTGTCTGCATTAGGGTTACGGCTAAGATGCCAGGGAAAACACAAGATGAGTGTGTTCAGCTCGAAGCTGACTCAACTGGTTTCTACCGCCTCTATTCAAACTGGGAGTGAGATACTTTTCCTCCTTTGCTTTTTAGGGCAGTTAATGTTCCCAGCAGATCTCCCTTTTTCTTGCCATTTCCCAGCATTCTATACACTAATTTTTCAAAACAAGTTTATAAATGCTTTGCATAGTCACTATCTTAGGTTGCCCATCCCATTCATAGACAGCCCTGTCATTTGAAGACTTCTATAGATATGCATCACCTCTGATAGATACAGGCATGTTTCAGAGACAATGCTGGCAAGAATATTTTACTTTTGAAACCAACTAAATTTGGTTTTGCTCCTGTTTGTGGTAGTTCATTTCTCCCTGTAGCAGGAAGGTAATGCCAAAGTGCCTAGAAAACAGAGTTTCAAACCTCGATTGCATTTTAAGCCATGTTTTAGAATCTTAGGGTCAATTAATATCAGAGTTTGACAAAATCTCTGCTCTCAAACAAAATTGTATACAAAAGCTCAATAAGTAAGCCAGGTAAATGTTAAGGTGCTTTGGCTGAATCCAGGTTAAGGAGTCCAGAGAATCTAATGCAAACCCACTGCCTGGAGGACCTCCAAAAAACTCCCGGGGCTTAGTAGTGTACAGCGTGAGAAACAGTGATCTCATCCATGTCCTTCATTTTAGGGATGTGATACCTAAACTTGGTGTTTTTTATTTCAAAGTCACATGTTACATTAGTGGCAGAGCCAGGATTAAAAACTAGTTCAGTTCTCTCCACAGGACAACACAGCCTAGGGCATAGACAGGTACATTTTCAAATCTGAGTTGTCTGCATAACAGAATTATTTTGGAAAAGAAACCCAAACTGCATTTCTTGCTGTCTTGGATCAAACCATGAAGAAACATCTCCTCCAGCTGAAATCATCCTGCACATGTCAACCATCTGTGCACGCATGAAAATATATTGTTCTGCCCTTTGGATGTCACTGGAGCCTTTGGCTAGGGCGGGGGGAGAGATTTATAGGTGTTGGTGTAGGTCATTTCTCTCTTCCATTCCTGGTGTTTTTGTCTGGCCTGTAGTCTGCTTTTTGAAGACACCTTTGTCTGTTTTCCACAACAACAGCCAGTTTATGTGCCTAACTGATCCATGTAAATAAAATAATAAGCAAAAAGTTTTGATTACTCTTCAGGGAATACATTT
This sequence comes from Ateles fusciceps, assembly GCA_036589455.1. Taxonomy (NCBI): domain Eukaryota; kingdom Metazoa; phylum Chordata; class Mammalia; order Primates; family Atelidae; genus Ateles; species Ateles fusciceps. The sequence goes on along the minus strand of JAZHEH010002554.1, from coordinate 14,699,473 downwards.
TCTAATTATCCTGAAATTTAAAAAGTATTTTAATGATCAGAACTTCAGACACTACGGAAGGAAATGGGAGTGATAATTTTAAAATAGCATTTATTATTTTCTTTCTTTGGTATAATGTTTTATAGGTTTTTAAAAACAAACATTTTATTTTAGAATAGTTTTAGTCTTACAGAAAACTTGTGAAGATATTACAAAGGGTTCCCATATGTCCCATACTCAGTTCCCCTTATCATTAATATCTTATTTTAGTATAGTGCATTTGTCATAATTAAGGAACCAATTTTGATACATTATTAACCCAAATCTGTCTTTTATTAAGATTTTCTTTGTTTTTACCTAATCTCTTTTTCCTGCTTCAGAATAGAAGTAAAAATGGCATGTTACCAGCCTAAGGAAACATAATAAAATGTAATGTCAGGGTTTTATCTAGCATACAGTACATTTAGTTACTATCTCTCCTTAGGCTTGTAACAGGCTTTTTACTCTCATCGATATATTCTGAATGATTACCCAAGTAAATAAATAGTCCTTGAGGGCATGGTTTGTAACGAAGGTATTTCACCAAGTAACTATATCGTAGCACATCTAACCAATCATCTATTATTGTTTAGCACTTAAATTGTTTAGATATTTTTACTGTTATAAATGTTTTGCGACATATTCTAATACATCCATGATTATTACTTAGGGTAAATTCTTAGAATAAGATGACTAGATCAAATAATACACATATGTTTCAGGCTTTTGGGACACAATTAGGAGAATGTGAATCAAACAGATGGAGCATGCGGTCTCTGGGTGAATTCAGACTCCTTCCAGATGCAGTGTGTAGCTTTGGGCAAACAACCAGTCTGCGTATAATTTCCCAATTTTAAAGTTAGGGTGATAATGACAACAATAGTACCTATTTTGGAGGGTCTTTGTGAGGATTAAGTATAAATGTATATATATAGTCATGTGCTGCGTAACATTTTGGTTAATGACACAGCACATATACAACTGGTCCCATAAGATTATAATATCATATTTTTACTGTATCTTTTCTATGTTTAGAGACACAAATGTTTATCATCGTGCTATAAATTGCCTTCAATATTCAGTACAGTAATATGCTATACAGGTTTGTAGTCTGGTAGCAATAATCTATCCCATACAGCCTAGGTGTACAGCAGGCTAGATGTGCAGCAAACTATCTAGGTTTGTGTAAGTATATTCTATGATATTCACAAATGATGAAATTGCCTAATGATACATTTTTGGAACATATCCTATTGTTAAGTGACACATGACTATATATCAGTCAGGCTTCTTCAGAGAAAAAGAACCAATAGGATGTATCTATTCACATATATACACATGCAGAGAGGGGAAAGAGAAAGAGATTTATGACAAGGAATTGGCTCATGTGATTATGGGGACTGGGAAGTCCTAATATCTGCAGTCAGCAATTTAGAGACCCAGGGATGCTGATGGTGTAGTTTCAGTCTAAGTCTGAAGGCCTGAGAACCAGGAGAGCCAATGGTATAAATTCTAGTCTGAAAACCTGTAGCCTCAAGACTCAAGAAGAGCTGATACTTGCGTTGAGCTTGAAGGCCAAAAGATTGATGTCCTAGCTCAAAGCAGTCAGACAGGAGTAGTTCCCCCTTACTCAGCCTTTTTGTTCTATTCAGGTCTTTAATTGATTGGATGAGGTTCACTGACATAGGGGAGGCCAATCTGCTTAACTCAATCTACCAGTTCAAATGTTCATCTCATCCAGAAACATTTCCGCAGCACACCATGAGTAACAGCTGGACAAATGTCTGGGACCCAGCAGCTTAATCAAGTTGATACATAACATTGGTCATCAGAGTATGCATGGTCCCCAATTTATGACAGTTCAACATAACTGTATTTTGATTTTACAGTGGTGCAAATGCAATACACATTCAGTATGCAATTTGACTTTAAATAGGGTTATGTGTGGATCAACTTACAATGGATTTATCCAGACATCCCCATTATAAGCCGAGGAGCATCTGTATTTAAATAGCTTAGCATATAATAAGCACCTGCCCACGACGCCCTCATGAAAATCAAGTATGGAGCACACAATATTTTGAGATTAAGCTGAGTGACTGATAAAGAATATTTCTTTCCTTTATTTTAGAGCTTGCACCTCTTGGATAAAAAACTTGACAGAATTGAGGTACATGGCCTCAGCCTCTAAATTACGCAGAGGAAGTTGTGGATACTCCTAATGGTGGATTTTGAAGTACCATGATACATAGCACAAACATTATTTCTTTTCCTACTTTATAAAGCTTCACTCTACTTCCTCCTATTTTGTGTTCCACACTGTTAAGTCTCCATAACTCGAGAAAAGCCCATGTGGGAGTTACAGGCCCCATATTCTGGTTTATTCTGTAGCTTTGAGTAAGTATGAACTCTTGAATAAGCCATCTGTCTTCTCTAGAGTCTCTAGTTCCTCATCAGATAAAAAGCGTGGGCTGTGATCACTTAGGCCTGTTCACACCTATATCCCATGGTTCTGTGTAAATATATAGATTTCCTTAAACAGGTTCATAACCATAAAATAAATGCCTTGCTGAAGGCTGGTGTTCCATTAACAAGCAGACTCTGGGGACTTTCAGTAGTCAGACGGGCAGATGAGGGGAAGGCACTGGTTAGTTACAAGTCTAAAAGCGATTAATTTCTTTGTTGAAGGCAATACAATCTGGTGTGAAGAAGAGAAGAAGAAATGAAAGACAATGGTCATGTGCTGAAAGTGGAATTCACTAGGCAAGAATCATGCACGTTTCTAAGAATTTCGAATATTTACTTTCCTAAATTGTTCTCCAGAAAGTTTGTATAACATTTATTTTGGAAGAAAATTTTTGAGAAGCTGCTTTTGGCCTGGCATGGTGGCTCACACCTGTAATCCCACCACTTTGGGAGACTGAGATGGGTAGAATGCTTGAGCCCAGCCTGGAGAACATGCTGAGACCCTGTCTCTACAAAAAATACAAAAATTAGCAGGGCATGGTGGCATACACCTGTAGTTCCAGCTACTCCAGAGGCCGAGGTGGGAGGATTGCCTGAGCCTGGGAGAGATAGAGGCTGCAGTGAGCTATGATGATGCCGCTACACTCCAGGCTAGGTGACAGAGGAGATCATGTCTGAAACAAACAACAACACACACACACAAAAAAAAAAAAAAAAAAAAAGAAAGAAAGAAAAGAAAAGATACTTTCCTTAGGGCAAGAATGGGGGTGAATCACTGACCACTTAGCCCAAGTTCCTGTCTCAGTTTTTCTCCATACAGGAGCATATTGAGTCCTGCTGCCTCTGATTGTTGGTGGGAGAACTGAGGAATCCTTTCAAGAAACAGCCCAAAGCTCCTTAGAGGCAGGGTTTGGAGGGGATGGCTTAAGGAGACTGCGAAGATAATGATGGCACACCCTGTCTGTAAGACCCAGAAGAAAGGGGCATTGAAGAGATTCTCCCGCTAGGAGAACTCCATCAGCAAGGCTATGGAACATTTCCATCACCCTTCCAATTTGCTCTCATTACCTAGTTAATCCTCACTTAGTGCTTTCCTGTGAAGAGAGTCAATGTCATCACCCAGTTTGCACAAGAAGAAAACAGAGAGAAAGAGAGAGAAGTTAAATATAAAAGCTCATCTCTTAGTGAAGTGCAAATGGAAAAAGGTAAAGTATGAAGTGAACTGTACCTGCTCTGTTCACTTTCCATTGGAATCCTGGGTGTTGGCTCATGTCCTCATCCTGTTCTAAAAAACAGCCTAATAGGTTCTAGAAATCAGCCTTCATTGGATGCGTACTTTGCAAATATTTTCTTCCATTCTGTAAGTTGACTGTTAACTCTGTTGGTTATATCTTTTGCTGTGCCAAAGCTTCTCAGTTTAATAAAGTTCCATTTGTTTATTTTTGTTTTTGTTGCATTTGCTTGCTTTTGGGGTCTTAGTCATGAATTCCTTGCCTAGGCAATGCCCAGGAGAATTTTTATCTAGTTTACTTCCAGGATTTTTATAGTGTCAAGTATTACATTTAAATTTTTAATTCATCCTGAGTTGCATCTGGTGAGAGACAGGGGATCCAGTTTCATTGTTCTGCATATGGCTAGCCAATTTTCCTAGCACTATTTATTTAATAGGGTGTCCTTTCCTCAGTGTCCTTCAGTGGATGATTGAATAAAGAAAATGTGGTGTATATTCACCATGGACTACTACTCAGCCATACAAAACAATCAATTCATGCCTTTTGCAGCAACATGGATGGACTTGAAGGCCATTATCTTTGGTAAAATAACTCAGAAAGAGAAAGTCAAATACTGCATGTTCTCACTTGTAAGTACGAACTAAATAATGAGTACACATGGACATAGAGTGTGGAATAATAGACACTAGAGACTCGGAAAGTTGGGAAGGTGGGAGTGGGGTGAGGATGGAGAAGTTACCTAATAGGTACAAGGTAAGCTATTTGGGTGACAGTTACACTGAAAGACCAGAGTTGACCACTACACAATATATCCATGTATCAAAATTTCTGCTAAATAAACAGAAATTTAAAAATAGAAAAACTTAAAAAAACAAACCCAGCCTTGTTGTTCATGAAATTTGTGCATTCCCTGTATGCATTCAGGCATTAACAACCTGTTCTTTGTGGAAGCTCGACTGAGTCTTCTTCCCTTCTTAGAGAATCTTCCCCCACCCTCATGCACACATCTTTTTGCAGTTTTTGGAGATTTCACCCTCTGCACTAGCCACCAGACCAAGAAAGCTAATTAAAGGTAATGAGCCCTGCAGGGATCTAAGTGCTTTCTCCCATCCCTTCCCCAAATAACTAGAGAGCTTCAGGGCACTAACTAACAGCTCCCATATGCTGAGGAATGGCTTCTCACTCTGACCTAGTCAGCCTGGCTCCCAGTCTCACAATTCAAACTGTTCTCGAACCTCTGCACTGGACTGCACACCTCGGCCAGCTGGCTCATGCTCCCTGACCAAAGGGCCTGAGGGAATGAGGCAAAGAGGGCAAACAGCTTGGTGCAAGGTTATGATCAGGAAAAGTTTGATGACACATGCTCATCACTCTGAGAATGATTCATTTTCCTATAAATAACAGAACACACGATCGCCTTCTCATCACAGAATCCCCTTCTCCACTGCCCACCCCAAGTATGTTCAGTGACCTAGCTGTAACTTATTGTCTCAGAAATGACCCAAGCCTCTGATGAGTTATGGAGGAACATCTATGGGCTTCAGAGCCCAAGGAGCGCTCACTGACAATAAATGAGTTCCAGAAACATTTTGTTCTCAGGCATAAAAAGAAATGCAGCAGGATGACTCTGTGGACTGAAAATAAGGGTTTGAACTTGGTGACTTCTCAGATTCATTCTATCCTGATACATTCTGCACCAGAGATTAATCAGTTACACCTCTCCTAGCAGTGAGCTGAGACCCGATAGTCAGATTCTTCCTTTTTGGAGCCACAGGTATATTTTGATTAAAAAAAATAATAGAGCTTCAAATTCCCTTATGAACAGAGCTCAGAGGAACACACTTTATAGTTGTTGTCAAGACTGGAGGTAGGAATGCTCACCACTTCTCCCTTTGCTGATACTTTCAATGAGGCTGTGTAGTGGTTGGACATATGTACCACAAGGAATACAAAGAGAGAGAGATAAGGAAGAAGGACATGCCCACTTTTATTCTGAGGACAGAGGCACAAAATCATGGAGCAATGTGTTACTTCTTTCTCTCTACCCTCTTTCCTGCAGCCTTCAATCCATTCATGATAGACATCCCTCTTATTCTAAGGGTAAAATTTTGGAATTAAGTATTAGATAGGTTCTTCATTTTAAAGGACCAATGGACCCTGCACTGCTCTTGTCAAAATGAATTCAATAGACAAGATTAAGACCAGCCCAGCTTTAAAAAATACATACAGAGGCCGGGCGCGGTGGCTCACACCTGTAATCCCAGCACTTTGGGAGGCCGAGGCAGGCGGATCACGAGGTCAAGAGATCGAGACCATCCTGGCCAACATGGTGAAACCCCATCTCTACTAAAAATACAAAAATTAGCTGGGCGTGGTGGCGTGCACCTGTAGTCCCAGTTACTCGGGAAGCTGAGGCAGGAAAATTGCTTAAACCCGGGAGGCAGAGATTGCAGTGAGCAGAGATCGAGCCACTGCACTCCAGACTGGTGCCTGGTGACGGAACAAGACTGTCTCAAAAAAAAAAAAAAAAAAAAAAAACATATATAGAGAGCTACTGATAAATATATCGTTGGCAAAAAATATATATACATTGTGTTCTACTGAATCCTTGATTTGCACGACAGAGTATCCGTGACCCTAAGATTTATACGTTAATTTTATAGTTTACAAAGCATTTTCTCATATGTTACCTCTCTTAAAAAATTTTAAGCATCTTGGCCAGGTGTGGTAGCTCAGGTCTGTAATCCCAGCACTTTGGGAGGCAGTAGCAGGCAGATCATGAGGTCAAGAGATTGAGATCATCCTGGCCAACATGATGAAATCATCTCTACTAAAAATACAAAAATTAGCTGGGTGTGGTGGCACGCGCCTGTAGTCCCAGCTACTTGGGAGACTGAGGCAGGAGAATTGCTTGAACATGGGAGGCAGAGATTGCAGTGAGCAGAGATCAAGCTGCTGCACTCCTGCCTAGCGACAGAGCGAGAGTCCATCTCGAAAAAAAAATTAATCATCTTTATGAAATAGGAGAAGGGTATTATGTTTTTTATATGACAGATGAGGAAACAGATATCTGATTAAGTTACTTACTTAAGATCATACCTGTGACTTTGTGACTCTGGGGCTAAAGCTGAATCTCACACTCTTCCCATTATAGCCTCACACCTTTGGATTTCAAAAGTTGAGTTTACACCCAACTCCCTTTGTCTCTCCAAATTTCTCTTTATTATAGAACTCAATTTGAGATTGCCTTGAATCCTTGGCCACAATGATTTGAGCCTGTTCATTTGCTGCCAGAATTCCTTTCAAAACTGGTGACCAATTTCACAGTCGAGACATATTTATTAAGCACAAATACTTATTAATAGCAAGGCAATCTTCTAAGCACTAAAAGAAAACCAAAGATGAAGGCAGATCTTGCCTTTAAAAAACGTACAAAGAGCAAGAATAAGACTTATGTATATATAATAGTTAAATATGAATAAACTTTGGATAGGAGACATCAAAATCAGATTCCTCTATGGCTACTAAATATCCACTTGCTTTGTGTTCTAAAATCTGATTAAATCTGTAGAAAATAGCTCCATTAAATAAATATATGAACTAGTGCACAGAAACAGAATTATTGATGAGAAAATATATCAGGATATATACAGTGCTTGCACATGCCAGGTAAAAATACCTAATTTTCACTAAGCACTTACGATGTGCCAGAGACCTAAGCATTTTCCTGATTAATTTATTTTAATCCTCACTACAACCTTTGAATAAGGTATTATGATTATTTCCATTTTATAGATGATAAAACAATGACTTAGATACATTTAGTCTCTTGTCCAAGACTGAGCAGCTTAAACACACACAGTCTGATTCCTGAGACTGTGCTCCTAACCATGCAAGATAAATTATTCCATATAATTCTTCAACCAATCTTATGAAAGAGACACTATTATGTCCTTATATTTAAGATGAGGGCACTGAAGTTTACAGAAGTTAGGGGGCTTGACCAAGAAAGAATGAACATAGAGCCAGTAAGTTGAGGAACAGGAATTCAAATTTAGGATTGCCTTCTCCAAATTCAGTGATTTAGTACAGAGCTAATATATCCACCCAAAGACACATCACCCAATTGCCCTGGCTGCAGAAGAGCTATCTTATGATTACCTAAACTATTTTATTATCTATGTATCTGTTCTCTAACACTTGCCAATGACAAATTCACATTGCACCCATTACCTTTCGGATTATTCTTAGAATTAATGAGGATATTTGGTCTTCTCAGAAATCAGATTCTCACAAAAAAGTAAATTTTTAAAGGCCAACTAATGAGAACATATAAAATATGTTAACCTAAATGTCACTAAATTCAAACTCATATCAAGCAAATGTAATCAAGAGTGCATTATGGAGATTATTGTACAATACTCACGACTGTAAATTGAGATGTGAAAATTGCACAGGAATAGTTTCATCAAGATTATGTGATTATCATAGGCAATAATTACATGGGCTATCTGGAATTATAAACAAGCATTTTGTCTCTATATGAATGTACAAGTGTGGGTAAACAGCTGTTTGGAGAGAAAAAGATCAGACAAAATCCAGCATCCATGTTTAAATATTTCTAAGAAGGATATTTGTTTTATATTCATCAGAACAGCCAAATTACTCATCTACATATATAAAAGATACAAATTTCTCCCCCTCTGCTGTTGGAAGGCTTTAGTTGCAAAGTCACAGAGAAGTGACCATAATACTTGAAGCATTTGCTTATTTAATATTAAACAGCCTTGGTGGCTTCAAATGGGAGGAGAATAAATCACAGGAATACTTGCAAATAACTGAATCCACAAGTCCTTTAATTGAATGGAGAGTGAGGAGTGAAATGCACTGAGGAAAGAAGTGACACAGGAACAAGAGTTTGAGGCTGGCATCTGGTTTCCTTGAAGATAGAACACATAACTTTCTTTCTTTCTTCCAACTGGATGTGCACATAGCTCAAGGTGGTCCAGAGGCAACGGGGACAGCCTGAATATGGCAAACCGGCAAATTAGACCTGTATTGTCCCCCATTGCATTCTTTTGTAATCATTGCAATTTCTCCATGATTGATATTTCAACTGTTCCCTTTTAGTGATTGGCAGTAAAACTCCTGAAGTGAAGAGAGTTTTTGTGCATCCTTAGAAGCAATTGGGAGGGAAAGAGGGATACCATGTCCCCAGCCATGGAAATCATGGGCGGTTTTAAGGTGAAGATGAAGACCAGGCGCAGTGGCTCATGCCTGTAATACAGCACTTTGGAAGGCCAAGGGAGGCAGATCACTTGAGGTCAGGAGTTCAAGATCAGCTTGGCCAGCATGGTAAAACCCTGTCTCTACTAAAAATACAAAAATTAGCTGGGTGTGGTCATACAAGTCTGTAGTCCCAGCTACTAGGGAGGCTGAGGCAGGAGAATTGCTTGAACTGGGGAGGTGGAGGTTGCAGTGAGCTGAGATTGTGCCACTGTACTCCAGCCTGGGCCATAGAGTGAGACTCCAACTCAAAAAAAAAAAAAAAAAAAAAAGACAAAGTCAAAAAAAGAGTTTCTGAAACATTACAAAGGAGGAAGCATGAAGAAGGTGCTGATGGGGTTGAAATGGAGGTGGGGAAGGCCAACAGCAACAGCAGGGCCCCTCCTATATTCATGAACCTAATGCATACCAAGCAGTGTCCTAGGCGCTGAGGACACAATGATGAATAAAGCAGGCATAGCCTGTCTTCAGGGAGCTTACTGTCTAAGGACACCAGCCATTGAAGAGAGGTATATAAAATACTTGAGTGTGCAGATTAGATAGTTGTCATGGTTCCTTCTTCTCTGATTTTTCTCACTATCCCCACCCCTTTGCACCCCAAGTTTTGGCATTTTGGGTGCCATTGCAGCTATGGAACTGCACAGCACCAAGATCATTTTCAGAGACCTGTCAAGCACCCTTAAGTGCAAAATAGGAAAACATTTCCCCAGGGCGTTTTCTCTTTGACTGCTCTTTAGGGACCTAAGTGACCAGGACCATCTTTATCCCCACTGCTGGTCAAAACTCTGCTATCACCATTGCTGGGGTATATTTATTAAATGAAAAGGGTAGGGTGCAGAGTAATGCGTATAGTAGGTGAACATTTGTTGTTATTTATTTTTAAGGCATTACCTGCTTGGGAAGTTGGCATCAGAATCTACTCTTGTCTCAGAAGAGGAGTGGGTGGCTGGGACAGGGATGGGAGAGAAGGAAGAGTTTACTGTTTATATTTTTGTACCTTTAAAATTTTGTACCATGGGAAGACAAAACAAATTTTTAAAATATCAAGATCTCATTATGATCCAAAAATGTACCTTCCTTCTTTCCTCAATGAACTCTCACTCTCTAGGATGTTGATCTGATTAAAATAATTGCTACTTAAGTGTAAATTATCCATAAAAATAGAGGTGATGTGGGTGACTACTATCTATACCTCAGAAAATGAAATGTGAGTGTATGAAGAAGACTTTCGAGCAGGGAGGGCTTCACATACTCTATTTAGAAAAGGCTTTCCTTGTCAGGTTCAAACAGACTTGGATTTGAATAAGCTCTTTCATCTTATAAAAGTGAAAATCTATAAGATTTTGTGTGACTATGAACAAGTTTCTTAAGCTTTTTAAGATGCAACTTTTGCATCTTGTAAAATGAGAATAAGAACTACCTCACGGGATTATAGCCGGGAACAAATAACAGGAGGAATATCAAGTGCTTTGCACATAGTAGGTTTTCAGTGCTTGCTCATTTCTTTCTTGGCTTCCATGTCTTTATTTTCCTCAACAAGGCTGAGGAAAAATAATGAAAGTACCATCAGAGATGCATGGATTCAAAAATGCATACAATAATTCCCCCTTATCCTCAAGGGATACATTCCATGACGCCCAGTGGATGCCTGAAACCGTGGATATTACGCAACCCTTTATACACCAGGCACAAATTTCTTTTTTTCTTCTTACAATTCCACAGATAGATGATCTTAGCAATTTCAGCATTCATCTTTTTTTCTTTCTTTATTTTCACTCAAAGGCAACACTTCAGGGCTTCCCTTCGGCAGATCCAAATCACCAGCGTTGCTACTCTTGTGCTTTGGGGCCATTATAAAGTAAAATAAGGGTGACTTCAACACAAGCACCCCCATACTGCCACGATTGATCTGATAACTGAGAGGGCTACTGAGTGACTAACAGGTGGGGGGCATAGACAGTGTGGGTCTGCTGAGCAATGGGGAAGAGTTCATGTCCTGCATGCAACAGAGTGGGACAGTGTAAGATTTCATCACTCTACTCGGAATGGTATGCAATTTAACACTTGTGAATTATTTTTTAAATTTTCCATTTAATATTTTCAGACCATGGATAAATGAAACCACAGAAATCAAAGCCATGAATAAGACGGGGCCCACTGCACCTATTTCCTTTCATTTTTTTGAATGACTTCGTAAGAAGTTTAAGGTCAATGAGAGCAGCAGGGTATGTTAGATAGACAATGAGCTACAAAGGATGAGGAAAGTGGTTTCTCTTTTAAAAGACTTTTAGGCCAGGCATCGTGGCTCATGCCTGTAATCCCAGCACTTTGGGAGGCCGAGGCAGGTGGATCATCTGAGGTAATGAGGTCAGGATCAGCCTGGCCAACATGGTGAAACCCCGTCTCTACTAAAAAATACAAAAATTAGCCAGGCGTTGTAGTGCGTGCCTGTAGTCCCAGCTACTCAGGAGGCTGAGACAGGGAGAATTGCTTGAACCCAGGAGGTGGAGGTTGCAGTGAGGTGAGATCTCACCACTGCACTCCAGCCTGGGTGACACAGTGAGATTCCATTTCAAAAAAAACACAAAACCACTTTTGTTTTAGGTTCAGGGGTACATGTACAGGTTTGTTATACAGGTATACAGGTAACCTTGTGTCACCCAGGTATGAGGCATGGTAACTGACAGATAGCTTTTCTGATCCTCTCCCTCCTCCCACCCTCCCCCCCCTCAGTAGGTCCCAGTATCTGTTGTTCTCCTCTTTGTGTCCATGTGCTTTCATTGTTTAGCTCCCACTTAATCCCTGCTCTCATGAACCTCTAGTGAAAGGAGACTGACAATGAATAAAATAGATAAATGATAAACGTCAAAGAGAAAACTAAAGTAGGAATGGGTAATGCCATACTGTCAGGAAGCAGGGAGAGTTTTCAGTTTTCTTTTATTTTTTATTTAATTTTTTTTTTTGGAAATAGAGTCTCACTCTGTCACCCAGGCAGGAGTGCAGTGGTACAATCTCGGTTTACTGCAACCTCTGCCTCCCGGCTTCATGCAATTCTCCTTCCTCAGCCTCTCGAGTAGGTGGGACTATAGGTGCGCCCATCATGCCCAGCTAATTTTTGTATTTTTTGTAGAGGTGGGTTTTCACCATATTGGCCAGACTGGTCTGGAACTCCTAACCTTGTGATCTGCTCACCTCGGGCTCCCAAAATACTGGGATTACCGGTGTGAGCCATTGCATCCAACCTATTCTTAAATTTTTATGTATTTTTTTTAACTTGTACTTTAGGTTCAGGGGTACATGTGCTGGTTTGTTATATAGGTAAGCTGCATGTCATGGGGCTTTGGTGTGCAGGTTATTTCATCACCCAGGTAATAAGCATAGTACATGATAGGTATTCTTTCTGATCCTGTCTCTCTTTGCACCCTCCACCCTCAAGTAGGCCTCAGTGTCTCTTGTTCCCCTATTGGTGTCCAAGTATTCTCATTGTTTAGCTCCCACTTATAAGTGAGAATATGCAGTATTTTCTTTTCTGTTCCTCTGTTAGTCCAATTAGGATAATGGACACCAGCTCCATCCATGTTCCTGCAAAGGACATGATCTCATTCTTTTTTATGGCTTCATGGTATTCCATGGTGTACATGTACCACATTTTATTTATTCAATCTACTGTTGATGGGCATTTAGGTTGATTCCGTGTCTTTGTTATTGCAAACAGTGCTATCTATGATGAACATTTGAGTATATGTGTCTTCATGGTAGAACAATTTATATTCCTTTGTGCATATACACAGTAATGGGATTTCTGGGTTGAATGATAATTCTATTTTAAGTTCTTTGAGGAATCATCACGCTGCTTTCCACAATGGCTGCACTAATTTACATTCCCACCAGCAGTGTATGAGCGTTGCCCTTACTTGGTCAGCATCTGGTATTTTTTGACCTTTTAATAATAGCCATTCTGACTGGTGTGAGATGGTATCTCACTGTGCATTTGATTTGCATTTCTCTGATGATCAGTGATACTGAGTAATTTTCCATATGCTTATTGGCCACGTGTATACCTTCTTTTGAAAAGTGTCTGTTCATGTCCTTTGCCCACTTTGTAATGGGTTTGTTTGTTGCTTCTAAATCTGTTTAAGTTGCTTATAGATTCTGGATATTAGACCTTTGCAGTTTTAAATTAAGTCATCAGCCTCCCAAGTAGTTGAGACTACAGGCTCACACCACCACGCCCGGCTAATTTTTTGTATTCTTGGTAGAGGTGGATTTTGCCATGTTGGCCAGGCTAGTTTCAAATTCCTGACCTTAAGTGATTCACCCACCTTGGCCTCCAAAAGTGCTGGGATTACACGAGATACTCAGTTTAGTAAATTATGCTTTCTACATAGATATTTGAAGCAATACGACAGATTTTAGGTTCAGATTAATTTAGGATTCTAACTATCCAGCATTTCCTTATTAACACAATGGCAGTCTAGTATTTATGATCCTGAATAAGAAAATATCCAAGAAATTTGTATTGGTACCTCTAAACAATGTATAGACTGAGTGCACTGCTAGAAAGACCCTCATGGGTGTGACGAGGTGCAGAGAGGTGATATGGGGAGGAGGCAAGGAGGCTTCCTGCAAAATAAAGTCTGCAATGTACTTAAATGTACTTGAAGAATGAATGGCTTTTCTCTTTCCAGACCTATTCCTTGCAAATGCAGAAGAGATGGAAAATTTAACACTTCTGGATATTGAAAAGAATACTGGATTATACCCTATGATACCTGTTATTTGATCTTAAAAGGAATTACAGGAGGGAAAAATCTCTACATGAAATTATGACTTTTTTTTCTACTTTTCACCCACAACTTGTTTTTGAGACTGAGTCTTGCTCTGTTGCTCAGGCTGGAGTGCAGTGGGACGATTTCGGCTCACTGCAACCTCCACCCCTGGGTTCAAGTGATTCTCCTGCTTCAGCTTCCCGAATAACTGGGATTACAGGTGCCACCAGCACATCTGTCGAGTTTTTGTATTTTTAGTAAGACAGAGTTTCTCCATGTTGGCCACACTGGTCTTGAACTCCTGACCTCAGGTGATCTGCCTGCCTTGGGCTCCCAAAGTGATAGGATTACAGGCATGAGCCATCATACCCCTCCCAAACAAAAACTTTTTAAAAGGTCACTTTGGGATGAAGATCAAAATAACAGATTATGAATTGAGAGGGGAATTTAAAATATGTGTCTCAGAAAAGACAAACAGGAAGTTCTAATTACACTTTTAAAGACACATAACATTAGCCTGTTTTACCTTGAGACTCCTTTATATTACCTAATCCCCCTCCGTGTGTTTCCTCACATGCTAATGCACCTCCTCAACAGACGGAACTCTAACAAATAAATTATCAGGGCAAGATACATGAGATTTGCCTGCTTCTGTTAACTATTTTTAGTTTTTTGGCTTGAACTTCTTGATGTCTCTACCTCAGTCCATGAAAACAGCCAATAAGTACAACATTGTTTTATTTTTGTACATTTGTATGAAATAGATGAATTTTTAAGCAGATTATCAAAGAAAACATGTTTCTATTATATTGCAATATATGTAATTTCAAAAAACTCATATTCTGCAAAATCACACATGATGTAAACAGAACTTACGAGAAAAACTGCAGAAAGGATATATCACTTAAAACCTATAAAACTTTGTAAAATCTAAACATAAACAATAATTGGTACCTCCCAATAATTGGGAGATAACTTCCACTACCCAGGCCAACTATTCAGTGTGGCAGGAGGCTACCACCATGGATGTTATAAAAAAAATATTAGAGGCTGGGTGCAGTGGCTTATGCCTGTAATCCCAGAACTTTCAGAGGCCGAGGTGGATGGAGTTGGAAGTCAGTTGAGGTCAACCTGAGGTCAGGAGTTGAAGATCAGCTTGGCCAACATGGTGAAACTCCGTCTCTACTAAAAGTACAAAAATTAGCCAGGCATGGTGACGAGTGCCTGTAATCCCAGCTACTTGGGAGGCTGAGGCATGATAATCACTTGAACCTGGGAGGCAGAGGTTGCAGTGAGCCTAGATCATGGCATTGCACTCCAGCCTGGGTGACAGAGCGAGACTCAGTCTCAAAAAAAAAAAAAAAAAAATAGAGTGAAATGCAGATAACATGTTAAACAGAACTGCACTTATTGAGTGCTCAGACAAATAAATAGAAAATTAAAAAGAAACAGAGTGCTCAGCCAGCGGGGTTGCTGTGAGGGTGGTGGCAGGGAAGTGAGACCTGCTGTAAGCTGTGCAAGGCTGGGCTGTACAACTCTTTAGAGAAGGCACTGAGCTGTAGACTTTTCTGTTTTATTTTTGCTGGAGATTATAATTTTACTCTAGTAATCTGTCTTCCTTAGCTAAGAAAAATCCATATATACACTAACGGAAATTCTGTGGAATAGTATTATTTCCCTCAGTAATCACATACCAACTAATTCTCATTGCAGGATTAGGCATTTGTGTATATTACAGCAGAGAAACTTCATAACAAACCAAATACTTCACAGATTTTTTTTCTCTAAAGATGGGACAATGATAAGAAGGTGAAAATAACACGACGAGTGTGCAGTTTAGAAGGCCCATGTTTTTAACAAATTCATGCTTTTATTTCCAAACATAATCAGATGGATGATACTTTAAACATGCCAAAAATAATGGTATGGAAGGCTGAGACAAAAAGAGAATGCGGACTTGCTTTCATGTAATTTAGAAAATGCATAAAAACCTGCAATAGACTGGATATCACTGAAGTAAGTGCTGGCTGGGGAAAAGGAAGATGTGTCTCAGAACAGGAATACACATGGTAACCGATTGGCTCATCCACTGATTTTAACAGTATCATAAGTGAATATAATGATGGTCACTAGAACAAATAGAGACTCCAAGGAGGGTGAAAACCAATATCCATACACCCAATTAGAGGAAAATGTGCTCTCATTTGCTGATATTGACTACATCATATGTATGTTTTTTTTTGATGTTAAGTTAAATTGCCTCCATGTATATCATTAACAAACATAAAAGAATATAGATACTTGAAAATCACAAATATATCAAATCACATATATATCAAATATATATTGTTCAAAATTCAAATTAAATACATTTATTATTTATTATATATGAGGCACTAAGTTTTATACATATTAACAAAACTAGTATCCCAATAATCTCATGAAATATATTTTGTTATTATTTTCATTTTACAAATGAGGAGACTGAGGTTTGAAAGTTTAAGCAGATTTTCAGTCTGGTCAAGATAGAGCAACAGGGATCCAATTTGCCTTTCCACCTGAAACAACTAAAATAATAGAGAAAATATATAGAAAAATTAGCTTTCCAGACATTAGATATCTATCCATTAGATATCTATCTATCTGTCATCTATCTACTAATCTGCCTACCTACCTACCTATCTATTTATGTATCTCCTATTGGTTCTGTTTCTCTGTCAAACACTGACTGATACAGATTTTGATGCCAAAAAGTGGTGTTCTGCTCTAACAAACACCTAAAAATGTAGAAGTGGCTTTGGAATTGGGAAACAGATAGAGGCTACAAGAATTTTAAGGTGCATAATACAAAAAGCATAGATTTCCTTGAAGAGATGCTTAGTAGAAATGTGGACATTAAAGGCAATTCTGGTGAGAAGAGACCTCAGACGGATATCAGCACAGTAGAGAAAGCTCTGTAATAGAAATAAACAATTTGAAATATAAATTAATAAAATAATGTCATTAGTAATAGCATCAAAAATATGTACTATTTGGGCCAGGCACGGTGGCTTATGCCTGTAATCCCAGAACTTTGGGAGGCCTAAGTAGGTGGATCACCTGAGGTCAGAAGTTCAACACTAGCCTGAGCAACAAAGTGAAACCCCATCTCTACTAAAAATATAAAATTAGCTGGATGTGGTGGTGAGTGCCTATAATCTCAGCTATTCGGGAGGCTGAAGCAGAAGAATCGCTTAAGCCTGGGAGGTGGAGGTTGCAGTGAGCCGAGATTGCGCCATTTTACTCCAGGCTGGGCAACAAGAGCAAAACTCTATCTCAGAATGAATAAGTGAATTAATGAATAAGTGAATGAATGAATGAATATACTATTTTGGCTAACTCTGACAAAATATACGCAAGACCTGTACATAAAAAACTAAATTGTTGAAAGAAGTTTTAAAGAACCAAAATAAGCTGAGAGATAAGACTCAATATTAAGTTGTTAGCTTTCTCCAAGTTGATCTTTATGTTCATCAGAATCCCAATCAAAATTCTAAAGAAGTTTTTTTGGTATTAGAAATTGACAAGTTGATTTTTAAAGTCCTCTGAAAATACATAGAACCTACAGTAGCCAAAAAAATCTTTAAAAGGAAAAACATTGTGGGACTTAATTGACCTGACTTAATGATTTATTATAAAGCTAAAAACATGATGACAGTGTGTTACTGGTGTAAGGATAAGTATATAGATCAATGGAACAGAATAGAGATACCAGAAATAGACTTACACATAGTCAATTGATTTTTAACAAAGATGAAAAGGTAATTCAGTAGAGAAAAAGATTATCTTTTGAGTAAAAGATGCTTAGGATGCTTGGATATCCATATCTAAAAAACTGAACTTTGATCCATAACTTGCACCATATAGAAATTAATGTAAAATGAATCATAGACATAAAGGTAAAACTAAAACCATAACATGTCTAGAAAAAAATAGGAGAAAATCCTTGTTATCTTGTTTGGGCGAAGTTTTCTTAGCTACAAAACCAAAAGCACAATCCAAAGAAAAAACTTGATCATGATCAACTTCACTTCAACAGATTCAACATCTTTCCTGCAAAAGATACTGGTAAGGGAATGAAAAGATAAGAAACAGACTGGGAAAACACTCTTGTGAATTACATATCTAGTTATAAAAATGTTTGCAGAATATGTAAAAAAGAGTTATAACTCAATATAAGAAAACAAACAACCTAATTAATAAATGAACAAAAGATTTGCCTAGACACTTTAGCAAAGAAGATATACATATGCAAATAAGCTCATGAAAAGATGCTCAATATCATTAGTCACTAGGGAAATGCAAATTAAAACTACAATGAAATGGCACTACACACAGATTAGAATGTCAAAAATTAAAAAGAATGAATATGCCAGTCATTGCATGATAAGAATTTATTGTAATTCCCAGACACTGTTGTTGGGAATGTAAATAATTCAATACTTTGGAAAGTAGTTTGGCACTATTTTAAAGTGGTACACATGTACCTACCCTATGACCCAGTCCTGGCTCTACCACTTACTAGTTGCTTGATCTTAGATGAATAAGCTAGTGTTCATTATTATTATAATTATTACTATTATTATTTTGAGATAGAGTCTTGCTTCTTATCCACGCTGCAGTGCAATGGCACGATCTTGGCTCACTGCAACCTCCACCTCCTGGGTTCAAGCAATTCTCCTGCCTCAGCCTCCTGAGTAGCTGGGATTACAGGCATGTGCCACGATCCTTGGCTAATTTCTGTATTTTCAGTAGAGAGAGGGTTTCACCGTGTTGTCTAGGCTGGTCTCAAACTCCTGACCTCAAGTGATTCACCCACCTCAGCCTCCCAGAGTGCTGGGCTTATAGGCGGGAGCCACCACACCTGGCCTATTATTGTTAATAACAAAAATCCCTGTACCAGCTCATAGGCTCTTTCAGGCTGCATTACCCACATAGTACTTTGTACATACAGGAAGGGGACATGAAAAAGATCACCATTATTTAGAAAGTATTATATATGGAATAGAGGAAAATCATCAGATCTCCATGAGATGAAATATACGTTCCTTGCCTTCTCTTTTTGCTGAGAGTGACAGTAATTGTAGAGCCCACTCTTTACAGCCATTCTTCTCATCACTGATTTCATACTACCTGAAATCATTTTGTTAGCATGACAATACTTCCTCTTGTAAAAGGTGCCACATGAGGACTCACCCATAATAAAGCTCAGCAAGGCTGAAAAAGCCATCTTCTTAATGCTTTGTCACCCCATAAAAATGACACTTCTGTTTTTTTTTTTTGTTGAAGAATTTGCCAAATGGAAGGGGCTAAATCTCAATCTCACTTGAAGGCCAAACTGAAATCAGATTTATGAAGGAGGAGAAGGAGAATGAAGGGGTTAGCGAGAAAGAAGTAAGCTCAAAAATGTCCTGTTATGCTTGGTCTTGAGGAAGCGACTCAATGCAAGGGATATGTGATCCTTGAGGATTTGGAATGTTTTCTTGGTAAATCACTCTGTGAAAACACCCCCAAATTCCAAAAGAAGCAAAAGGCTGAAGAAGAGAATTTCCCCCAGCCTCAGATTGACATTGTAGGTTGCTGTGAAGGATGAGGCAAAATCTCATGGGACCTGCAAAATGTCAGTCCTATTGGCTGTGCCTGTTTCAAGGGACTAAAGGTTAGCCACAGAGAGGATGTAGATAAAACATGCCTTAAGTGACACAAAGTGGTAGATAAAGTTGGGAAAGGAGGTTGGAGAGCTGGATAATGGAAGAAATTATAACCAATTCCAGAATATCTAAAGAACATTCTCTCTCCTGATTTATAAACCAGCTACTCAGCATAGAGATGGGGGCATGCTACAGTTCTGTTTTCACTGGGAAAGTCCACATAGTGATAGAAGTAAAGATAAAGGTGAGAGATAAAGACCAGATATAGATAAAGCAGGAACACAGAGTTTCTTCTAGACTGCTATTAAATGCTTATTGTGTTACTGATACGTTAAAGGAGGTAGGAAAACTGGAGGGAAAAGAGTGGAGGGACCAGGCAGAGCAAAACATATCTGGAAGCTTTAAGAGATGTATAATAAGACCTAAAGAAGATAAATATTAGGACGGAGCAGATGGGAGGAATATAAAATAGTGGGATAAAGGGAATGAGGATGGTGACATATCATATTTAACACGGGAGTCCACGTTTATTTATTTATTTAAACTTTTATTTTAGGTTCATGGGTACATGCACAGGTTTGTTATATCGGTAAATTTGTGCCATGGGGGTTTGTTGTACAGATTACTTCATCAGCCAGGTACTAAACCTAGTACTCAATAGTCATTTGTTCTGATCCCCTCCCTCCTCCCCACCCTCCCCCCACCAAATAGACCCCAGTGTCTGTTGTTTCCCTCTGTGTATTCATGTGTTCTTGTCATTTAGCTCCCATTTGTAAGTGAGAACATGCGGTATTTGGTTTTCTGTTCCTGCATTAGTTTGCTAAGGATAATAGCCTCCAGGTCCACCCATGTTCCTGAAAAGGACATGAACTTGTTCTTTTTATGGCTGCATAGTATTCCATGGTGTATGTGTACCACATTTTCTTTATCCGGTTTACTGTTGATTGGCATTTAGGTTGATTTTATGTCTTTCCTATGGTGAATAGTGCTGCAATGAACATATGCATGCGTTTTTGTAGTGGAACAATTATATTCCTTTGGGTATATATCCAGTAATGGGATTACTGAGTTGAATGGTAGTTTAATTTATAACAGCAACTAACACAAGTTTCAGCTGAGACTCAGACAAGAGAATGATTTTCTCCCAGTGGGGCAGGAAATCGTACCTCTTTATACAAAAGTCTCATTCCCCATAAGAGGAAGATGGTATTTTCTGGCTTGTGGGAGAACAAAACTATGTTTTCTGTCTTTCTTCAAATAATAAAGTATGCCATATTTCACCGTAAAAAAAAGAAGAAAAATAAACAGTTGTTGTTGTTGTTGTCAAAAAGGCAACATAGTACCTGATTTCTCAGGTGTGTGGTCCGGGAAAATTACCATGTTCTCAGAAATCTCTGAAAAGATAGATGCTCGGTAAAAACAACCAGTAATGTGGTGGTCAGTGTGAGGACAGAGACAGCAGGAGAGCCCTGCTGTGTAATGCAGGCAGATGCCCTAAAGTCCCTGGACCCCGGGGGTCTCTCTCTACCCCTCCACACTAGCATCCTTCTGGACTTCAACCACACGTACTGTCTGACTGACTGGTTTCCCATAAAAGCTGATCCTTAGTCCATTTTAATTAAAAGATTTTTACTCAAGACTCATTTTATCACTCCCAAATCGTCAAACGTGTGATGAGGCCCGAAACTAAGCAACTAAACAACACTGAACCACTAACACGGAAGAAACTGTTAGCAAATCTATATTATCAAGTGGATCCTAAAATCCCCTCTGCTAGATTAGATTCCAAAGGACAGAAATAACATTAGGAATCTTTTATATAAAATACAGTTTAAACAAAAGGCAATTAAATGGCACCATTTTAATAGACAAATTGATGATAATGGCACAATTGGACATATTAAAGTAAATTAACGTCAACAAAAACTCCTTTACTTAAGTATAGATGGGGGGGAAAAAAGGAGAAACATATGGATTTGTCAAACGGCATAGAACATTCAAAAAGTACTACCTTCCCATGTTTTTACGCATTTCATGTTGATGAGCTATATGCCAAAATTACTGCTTTTATGGGATGTAAGAATCTTAAAAGTTTGCATTTGCTTGTAAATGTTTCAATAAAGGGCTTTACTAAATTAAAAGGATTTAGAGGAAGAACGCAATTCCTGTCTCAAGCTGCTGTCAGAAGACAGGTTTACAATGACTCGTAAAGTCATCATTCAGTTATATATGGTCCCCTTATTTGTGGTATCTAATAATGGTGCAGGCTGCCGTCTTCATAATGGTGATCGCCAGCCTCCCAGCCTTTCCTAAATGTTATTTCAATTTTTTTTTTTCTCAAATGAACCACCTCAGTTCTATCATTAGCATAATGTTTTATAGAGTCACTCCTAGCATTAAGTGCCCGACTGCTCTTTTCCTTAAGAGTTTGTGGGCATTTTTTAAAAGTTTTAATACTTCCTAAGGATCTGTGAATCTGTCTCAATGTCCACAAATCCTGTTCACATTTTTAAATAACTATTTTAAGTTGACTGAATTATCCTTTAGACTTAAGAAAATTACATCTAAAATATCAGCAGCTGAACTTTTGCCTACTTAGTGATTCTGTGGGTTACTATTCTTGCCAATTAAAAAAATATTTAGGAATCAACCAGAATGCCCATCAATGGTGCACTGGATAAAGAAAATGTGGTACATATACAGCATGGAATACTATGCAGCCATAAAAAGAAAGAGATCATGTCCTTTCTAGGAACATGGATGGAATTGGAGGCCATCATTCTTAGTGAACTAGCACAGGAACAGAAAACTAAATACCACATGTTCTCACTTATAAGTGGGAGCTAAATGACGAGAACACATGGACACAAGCAAGGGAACAGGAGACCCTGGTGCTTACCTGGGAGTGGAGGGTTGGGAGTAGGGAGAGGAACAGAGAAAGTAAGTATTGGGTACTGGGCTTAGTAACTGACTGACAAAACAATCTTTACAACAGATCTCCATGACACATGTTTATCTGTATAACAAACCTGCACATGTATCCCTGAACCTAAAATAAAAATTTTAAAAATACATATTATATACCAGCTGGGGCAACATAGCAAGAACCTATCTCTACAAAAAATATAAAACCAGCTGAACACGGTGGTGCACGCCTGTAATCCCAGCTATTAGGGAGGCTGAGGTGGGAGGATTACCTGAATCCAGGAGGTGGAGGCTGCAGTTGGCCATGATCCTGCCACTGCACTCCAACCTGGGCGACAAAGTGAGACCCTGTCCTGCCACCCCCCACCCCCCACAAAAAAAAGGATATACACACACATACAGAAACCAAGCTAACTTATTTTAACAAGAGGCTTGAGAACTTAGTAGAAGATAAAATGAGTTTGTGTGTAAGAAATCTAAAATATTGAAAAATTGTCACCAGAAATCACAACTTCACTTCAAATATTTGAAGTTTTGAGTAGTCAGTACATCCTAGTAAAGTGTTTCTTTAAAATCAATTAAGGAAATGTTGAATTCTCCCTTATTTTTCTTTCTTAATTCAACAAATATTTACTCAGTGCTTTGTCAGGGCTAGCTACTGTGCTGAATGCTGGTACTACAAATGGGAATAAGACGAATATAGGCTCTGTCCTTTAGGAACTTCTGGTCTGGGGAAGGCATTGGACAGATAAAACAGATGATTACCACAGAGTATGGTCAGTACAGTGATGAAGGACAGTAGGAGTAGATAGAAGGGTGTCTAGTTTCAACCTAAAATATCAGGGAAAGTTTTTACTGCCCTCCCCTCCCCTCTTCTCCCCTCCCCTCCCTCCCCTTCCCTCTCCTTCCCTTCCCTTTTCAGACAGGGTCTTGCTCTGTTGCTCAGGCTGCAGTGCAGTGACACAATCACAGCTCACTGCAATCTCAAGCTCCCAGGATCAGCAGTCCCCCTGACTCAACCTTTTGAGTAGCTGGGACTACAGGTGCTCACCATCATGCCTAAATTACAGGTGCTCACTACCAAGCCTGGTTGTTTATTTTTTGTAGAGATGGGGTCTCACTATGTTGCCCAGGTTGGTATCAAACACCTGGGCTCAATCACCCTGCCTCCACCTCCCAAAGTGCTATGATCACAGGCATGAGCCACCATGTCTAGAACAGGAAAAGTTTTCATGGGAAAAAGACTCCCACCTATGAGAAATCTCAAGGATAAATAGGAGTTATCTAAATGAAGTGAGGTAGAGAGAGAGAGTTAGGAAAGCATTTACAGGATCAAGGACACCGGAGACCCCAAGAGAACTGGCATCATTCTTAGTGAACTAGAAAGAAAGAAAAGAAAGAAAGAAAAGAAAAGAAAGACAAGCTGCAGGACCTTGTAAGAATTGGCTGTACAGCATTTGAAGCAATATCACTCTGATTGCAGAGGAAAGGGTTGAAAGTATACACGATCAGAAAATAGGAGAGCATTTAGGCAGAAAGTCAGGTGGTCAATGATGACAGCCAGAACTAGGGTAATGGCAATAGAGATACAGAGACATACCAATTCAAGAGATATTCGATAGAATCAACCAGACTTGATGACTCATCTTTCAGCTGACAAGGAAAATGAAGAGAAGAGAGTAGGCACATATTAGAAAGGTGTGTAGAAATGAGGCAACCACACTGCATCCAAATATTTAAATATTTTCTTAATATGCTATAAATTCTACAAGACCTGCAACTAGGTCTCCCACAGGTTGAACCCAGTTCTGCAAATATCAATATTAATCTAATCTTTGCATAGCAAAAATCTCTCATCTCTG
Source organism: Ateles fusciceps (assembly GCA_036589455.1). Taxonomy (NCBI): domain Eukaryota; kingdom Metazoa; phylum Chordata; class Mammalia; order Primates; family Atelidae; genus Ateles; species Ateles fusciceps. The sequence goes on along the minus strand of JAZHEH010002554.1, from coordinate 14,675,225 downwards.
TGGATAGGCTTCTTTGTAGGACAAGATTATAAGCAAGGCATGCCAAGCATTACAATGTAGTCACAATTGTCCCTTAGCAGTTATTAAAATGGTATTTGGTCTATGTTTCTTTGCAGCTCCCCTTGGGATCTGTGACTCTTCAACACACAGTGGAAGGGACAGTCAAGGCTGTAATGATATGCTGGGAAGACATTTAAAGACAATGTGGGGGATAGAAAGAGATCACTGATTTCAACAATGCCTCATAAAATAAAGCACCTTTATATTTTTGATTGCTAAAGGAACATTGTCTGTTCAAGAGGGTCAACCTGTGGCTATTTCCTAATACGAATTTTTAAAGCAGGTGGCATTAGGTTGCCCTAATACAAAAGGATCCCCTGAAATTTCCTAGAAGCCATATGGGTACATTTTAAATTACAGGAAATTCCATCTGCAATCATTCTTCTTTTCTTAACATAAAACTCACTCCTATTTTCCAAAAATAAAACTTTATTTTTTATTGATTTTTATTATTACTAATTTATCACCTAAAGGTCATTATGAGAAAAGGCAGAAAGCTGAAAATAGAATTGGTGAGGGGAAAAACCAATAATGCTGAAATGGGATTCTGAGAAACGAAGCACTTTGAGAAGAAAAAAAAAAACCCTCTTGTAATCAGTAACCAAATGGATGAACTAAACATCTCAAAAACAATGTATATTCTCTACTGTGAGGTGTTTCCTTACCCATCCCTCTGGACCCAGAGCCTGAGGAGGCAATGACACTCTGTGACCCCATTTCTTCTTAATGTCATTGTAGCCACTTAAAAGGTGCCTGTGAATACATTCATTAATTCAGCAAGCATTTATGAAACACTGCCAGAGGGCCAGCCATAGTTCCAGGCTATGGGGGAAAACCCCTACATTAGAAATTTTGCTTACTAATTAATAACATATCCTCTCTTGGCTTTGGCACACATGCATACTAAGAAAATAACTAGATCAGATCTTTGTCCAATAATCTAATTACTTATGTCAACAGAGAGGCTTTTCAAGTATACTTGATTCACTTACATATGTAAGGTTCACAACCCTTAAAAGTTCTGCAACTTACTCTAAGGAGTAAGATTTGCAATATTTACATAGGTGAGGCTGCTGTGGCAAAGACATCAAAAGGAACATCGATCTGGGGAGTGCTGAATAAGGCTAATGAGAATTCTGATTGGAAATTTCATTTCATGTGGCTCATTGACTAAGCCACACCTGATTTTCAAGTCACCTGGTCATTACGATCCTCATCTGAAAGTATGTTTTTGTTCTTTTCCAAGTGACTGAATCCTAACAAGCTTGAGGAGACAGGGCGGCTTCCTAATCCCAGCTCAACTGATATCCATGTAACAATGAATGTCACCAATGCTAACAACTGCAGCTTCAGCACAAGTGGTAAATTCAGTCTCCCACTCCACTTTCATCTCAGCGTACACAGAACTAGGAAGAAACAAGCTGAGACTCAGAAAGCTACCAGGATTTTTTTTGTTGGGAACTTTCCAAAAGTCAACCATCACATCTAGTTTTTTTTTTTCATCATGTCACCACTAAAAGCTTGGCAAAATGAAACTGACTTAATTGTTAAAGGAAAAGGGCGTGGGTTGGGACATGAACTTCATTAGGGTAAAGAATCAGTAGGGGCACTGTTCAAAGAGGACACGTAGGTAAATATTACCTAATCTGGGAGGTGTTTCCTAAAAAGATTCCTGGGAATCAGACTTTGTTATGTGCCTGAGCCCAGCTGTGGCTCAGAACACATCCAACCACCAGCGATACAAGCCAAGAATTTTCTTGTTTGAGATCAGAAAGGACCATGGCAAGGCACAAAGTTATTGTGTATACCTTTGTAGACCGCATCTCTTTCGTTGGCCGGACATGATTTAATAATACATTAGAAACCTAATCATCATTCTTTGAATGCAAAGGCTTTCAAGTCAGTCCCCACCATCAGCTCTTATGTTCTGAACTTCAAAGCCATTGTTGATGGCATGACAATAGTTACATCAATAAATCTTGTCAGTAAAGTGATGAACTGTGTACTATTTGTCAGAAGAATAAGAAATGTGTCTTGCTATATCCTACTCTTATTTTGTGGACCATATCTTGCATTTACTGAAAATTGCTTTTAAAATCTGAAAACTACCTATGTTACTCAAGCTCAAGCTTTATGTGCACTGAAAATTATTACTGAGGCCTACTAACTTTTAGTGAGTCTCTCCTGACAGGGCATGCAACTGTTCAGGCCATATTGCTGCTCTCAGCCTCTGATATTTGAATTAGCAATTATTTTTTACATATGTGAGTTTTGTTCCCCACAATGAGATCATTGGCTTCTTGAAGGCATGTGCTATGTCTTACCCGCTCTGGGTCCCTACACCTAACACAGTTTAACTACATAACAGATAACTGTTTACTGGTAGCAAAATGTGTAAAATTTAGAATCTGTGTGGTTCTAGGAGTAGGACAAGACACGAAAGTAAGGAGAGACAGAAAGAGAAAGTACAAAATTGGAAAGTGTGCCATGAATTCCATTTCCTTTCAATCCTTAGTTCTTCAAGCCCATCAGGAGTCCCGTTTCTGCCCAAACTGGGAGAACACATTTTATGTGTTCAAATAAACAACATTTTATAGGCCTCAGAATGTAAACTACATGAGGACATGGATTTGTCTGTTTTGTCCATTGTTGTATCCACATTTCCTAGAGCAGGTCCTGATGCATACTAGGTACTCAGTGAAAATTTGTTAAACATATACAAAGCATTGAAACAAGGATCTTTCACTGAACCTCCATCTCAAGGCACCATCATAGAATGTCTGAGCAAGTACAGGTTTTAAAGATAAGCTAGTCAAATTTCCTTATTTTGCAAAGATGAAACTGAGGCAACAGAGGGAAGAGAGTCTGGGTCTCCTAACTCTTAGCTCAGTCCACTGATTTAGTTTTCCTCTTTGCAAAAAACTTTAATAAAGAGACAGCTTTCTTATAACATCGTATTCCAAGGCCAGATGTGGTAGCACAAGCATGCAATTCCAGAGATTTTGGAGACTGAGGCAGGAAGATTGCTTGAGGCCAGTAGTTTGAGGCTACAGTGAGCCAAAACTGCATCACTACATTCCAGCTTGGGCAACAGACTGAGACTCCATCTCTAAATAAATAAATAAATTGAATGAAATTGCCTACTAATGACAACGAGAATCTAAAGAACTGTGACAGCAGAGACGTAATGATACCGTGGGTACTAGGAAAAATAAATAAATAAACAAAAGTAAGGAATTGGTTTTGGAGACAGAACTCAAACTTCTCGTTATGTGAGCTGAATTAATGATGTTTTATTATTTGCAATTAATGGCATTTTACTCAATGATTCTCCTATCGGACAGCAGCACTGCTGAAAGATTGGTGTTAAGTAGCTAATTTCATTTGTAAACATGGAGACTGCTTTAACTGAAGGTGGGGATGATTACTAGGTGATATGTCTTGGATCTGTATCACCACCCAAATCCCCATGTTCCTTTGTAATTCCCAATGTCAAAGGTGGGGCCTGATGGGAGGTGATGGATCATGGGGGTGGTTTCTCATGAATGGTTTAACACCATCCCCCTTGGTACTGTTATCATGATGGTGAGTGACTTCCTATGAAAGTGTGTGGCACCTCTCAGCTCTCTCCTTGCCTCTGTTCTATGTTAAAATGTGCCTTCTCCTCCTTTGCCTTCCGCCATGATTGTAAGTTTCCCTAGTACTCCCCAGAAACCAAGCAGATGCCTCTGCACTTCCTGTACAGCCTGCAGAACCACGAGCCAAGTAAACCTCTTTCCTCTTCTCTTATTTATTTATTTATTTTGAGACGGAGTCTTGTTCTGTCACCCAGGCTGGAGTGCAGTGGTGCGATCTCCGCTCACTGCAATCTCCGCCTTCTGGGTTCAAGCGATTCTCCTGCCTCAGTCTCTGGAGCAGCTGGGACTACAGGCGCCCACCACCACCTCTGGCTAAATTTTTGTATTTTTAGTAGAGGTGGGGTTTTACCATGTTGGCCAGGATGGTCTCAATCTGCTGACTTCGTGATCCGCCCACCTCTGCCTGGCAAAGTCCTGGGATTACAGGCTTGAGCCGTTTCTTTACAGCAGTGTGAGAATGAACTAACACTAGGGTTATTTGCTCTTTGTTGTTTTGCCTCTCAAGCTTCTTTTTACCTCATGCAAAAAAGAGAGGCCATAAGTAGCTACAGACAGGCACCAAAATGGTTTCCCCTAGAATAAGGGGAAAGGTTCAGGAACGGTTACTTTTTAAAATTAGTATCAGTACATTCCAATTTAAAATGGAGGGAAATAGTAATTGCTATTGTTATCTACCATACCTGACAGTTTGATAAAAGGGCTGCTAAAATTAAGGACCTTTTTGAAATCTCAATATGTTACTTGGGGAATTTTTTAATCCATCAAGATTTAACATGCAGGCAAAACAAAATAACCTAGGTTTATAACAAATCCTAAAGTAAAAACGACTTAGAAATAAGATGGTGATCTTGGATTTTAAGACCGAGTTTCCCTATTACATGGGAATCTGTAATTTTTACTTTTCCTTCCAAAAGACATCTTTATATTTGAATCACTGGTTTGGGCAAAGGAAAACCCAAAGGCAAAATTGTATCTATTCTGTCTAGCACTCTCCAAGGTTATCAGAGAGCTTTCAACTGCTAGACCATGATACTAATCAGTGCTTCAGAGTCTGGTCCACAGAACAAACTAAAATGGCAAAGTTACAGACCAAACTTTAGACCTTGCATTAATTAGTCCCACTAGGAGACAGATAATCTGTGAGACCTGGGCTGAGCCATGGGCTAATCTCTTCTCTCTGTGCTAAAAGAATCACTTCTAACTTTCACTGTTATTATCAGTGCATTCATTATACGTATTATTATTTGTCATTAGTATTGCTCTTTTATATTTGTAGTACCATTTATAGTTTATTTATTTATAATATATATATTTTTTGAGACAGGGTCTTGGCTTGTCACCCACGCTGTAGTGTAATGGTGCAGTCACAGTTCACTGCAGCCTTGAAATCCTGCCCTCAAGTGATCCTCCCAGCTCAGCCTCCCAAGTTGCTGGGACTATCCGTATATACCGCCACTCCTGGACATTTTTTTCTATTTTATTCTAGAGACAGGGTCTCTCTATGTTGTCCAGGCTGGTCTTAAACACCTGGGCTCAAGTGATCCTCCCTTCTTGGCCTTGCAAAATGCTGGGATTACAGGTGTGAGCCACCATGCCCAGCTTCATTTACGAATTATAACTCACTCTCTATGCATAGCATCCTGTGGCTAAGGCAGAGTAAGACTTACTGTCCCAATTTACCAGATGAAGCGAGGCTATGGATTCCCATCCCATACTCAGGTCATCTAGTTGGTAAACAGCTGACGTCTAATCTGGAATCTTTCCCCTAGTCTGCAGTGTCCTTAAAGAACTGAGGATGATTCTGCAGACGGATATCGCATGATGAACCAATCCATCACAATATGGTGTCTGAGTGAAATGTAAGATGGTACAGTAAAAGGGTACTGAGTCCAAGTACTGAATTTGTAATTTACTCTCTGTCCCTTTGGACAAACCACTCAATTTCTGATTTCTTCTTTGAGAAAGGAGAGGTTTCCATGAGCAGGGTGGTTTTCTAAGCCAGCTGTTCACCAGAATCGTCTCAAAGAACTTTTGTAGAACAGATATCTGTGCTCCAGCCCAACCTTCTAAACCTGCAACTAGGACCTAAAAATCTGCATTTTTCAATGTTTACAAAGCCTTCTGATTCAGCCAGTTGGGCAACTGAGAGTCTGTGGGATCCCTTCAGCTTTAACTTTCTCTTATTGTGGGTATGATAGTCACTAGGTAACAGTATATAAATGCTGTAAGTCACAGAAGAGGGAGCGATTCCTCTGACTGGGAAGAGGAGGGAATGAGGTTTAAGCTAACCTTGAAGAATAGGGCTTTGTCATATATACAAGGGGTGAAACAGAGACATTTCATGCCATATCTGGGCAAAATTAATGACTGTGGTTTGGCTAATGTGTGTGTTAAATCCAAGTAATTGAATTGAATAAGAATGGAAAAGAACACTAATTTTTATATATAAAATTAATATTTTTCTGTAAGTTCAGGTCAAATCAGAGATCCTTTTGTGTACATCCTTACTTGACAGCTATCTTCTTCATTATGGTCAGAAGTAATCATCTCTAATTGAAAAAAAAACAAACAATAAATTAAAAAAGAAAAAAAAAACCTCACCAGCAACAACAACAACAACAATAACAACAAAGGAATCACATCTAGTTCAGCGTGGGGGCAAAGAAGATGTAGAAACCTCATCTGAAACAAAGGCAGGTTTCCTTTTAACTCGATATTTTTGTTTTAGAGCAGTGAATATAATCTTTAGAACAAGCAACAATTTTTCTTGACAAAATTAAAAACAAAAACAGAAAATACAACACAAAAGTTGGCTGTGACATCTATGTGACTCTGATTTATGGCTCCAGAGATATGTCCAATTCCAGTCCAAAAGGGTGAGACCATTGCTTCCTTGTAGGATCTCAGGGGCAAAAAATTGTATGTTTGTCTTCATTTAGATACTTCTAGATGCTAAATTTCAGGGTGTTAGGTTCACAGATGGGAAAAAGAAGGAGATAGGAGAAAGTTCTGTATCCCGTTACCTAGGTATGTGACCTCAGTATGGCTAGGTAGCCCTCTGGTGGCTACCCTCTATGATGGGTCTAGAGAGAAAATAACCAAGTCTACCTGTTCCTGTCCTCCCTTTCATTCTGATAGAAGTGCAATTTTATTTATAAGTTTCATGTGATTTTAGTCCCATTGCAATATTTGGTCTTTTGACATGAAAGGAAATGTTTACTTTTACCTGAATTTTTTGTTGTTGTCTTTCAGAGACAGGGTCTTGCTCTGTCACCAAGGCTGGAATGCAGTAGTGCCATCATAGCTCACAGCAGCCTCCAGTCCTGGGCTTGAGGAATCCTCCCACGTCAGCCTCCTAAGTAGCTGGGACTATAGGCATATGCCATTATGTGCATCTAATTTTTATTTTATTTTATTTTTTTAGTAGGGATGAAGTCTTGCTACATTAAGCCAGGCTGATCTCAAACTCCCAGCCTCAAATGATCCTCCCACCTCAGCCTTCTGAAGTGCTGCGATTACAGGTGTGAACCAAGTGCCTGACATTCATTACCTCAAGTTTTCATATTATTTTTAATTTTAAATATGAAGTCTTTCATTCCATCAATGTAAGCTTCATGAAGGCAGTGGGTTATTTGATCTCTGCTACGATGCTGCTCAATTTCTACTGCCTGGACCAGCGTATGGGACAGATTCAGGAAGTATTCACTGACAATATCAGCTGAAGTCTTATCTTACACTTCTTTTCCTCACTATTCTAAGGAGAGCTCCACTGGTTTACTGATCTAGGTTTTCAGGTCAACTTGTGACCACTTGCAACTTATGTCTACTCCTTGGTAGTCTTGTGTGTAAAACTTAGGTGGCAAATGTGAGTGTTACTATGAGTAAATAGGTTAAAATCTTGAGACACATTCACACAAGTGGATTTGTAAACCTTAAACTTATATTTCCAGGTAGATAGGATCTTCCAATGGTGAGAGTTTGCACAGGTAATCAATCATTCTGGTATGATATCCCAGTTAGAGAAATTCCACTTCCCTCAATCAAACACATATATCTACAAGATCTAAGCTCCATGGCTATAAAAGGCACTATCTTCTGAACCCAGAAATCATCAAAATATTTTGGCTTTCCACAGGTTGTATAATTTATACAGTTAGAAAAAATTATAAACTATTATATCAATGTTTATCGTCACCTTGAAAAGTTATACTCTTTTTTTGTGTGTGGTTTATTTTTTTTTCTTTTGAGATGGAGTCTTGCTCTGTCACCCAGGCTGTAGTGCAGTGGTGCAATCTCGGCCCACTGCAACCTCTACCTCCCAGGTTGAAGCGATTCTCCTGCCTCAGCCTCCTGAGTAGCTTGGACTACGGAGTGTGCCATCACGCCCTGCTATTTTTTTGTATTTTCAGTAGAGATAGGGTTTCACCGTGTTATCCAGAATGATCTCCATCTCCTTACCTCATGATCTGCCCGCTTGGGCTTCCTAAAGTGCTGGGATTACAGGCATAAGCCACTGCCCCAGCCGGAAAGTTATATTCTTTAAATATAAATTTTCATGCATAAAATTAGAAATGATCATAATACTCACTTCATAAGATTGAAGTAACAATGAGATAATTCTTGAAAGCTTCCAGAATGGTATCTTCCAAATTATAAGAACTTACAGTGAATTTATTGTTATTACTATTGTTATCATCTCATTCATGCTATTCATAATCTAAAGATGAAAATACCATATAGTAGTTCAAACCCTCTAGGAGTTTTCTCACTTTTTAAAATACGTTCACTTTTAGATGCCTATATTTTGTCAAATACGTTCAATTATTTTTCATATATTTACTTTTAGTTTTTTAATGCTTGAACTAATTTTTAATTATAAAGTACATTTCAATAATGTTTGAGAAATTGTTCTTTGTTCATATTTTGTATAATTCAACAGGGTCATAATTTGAGAGGCCAAATCCATAACATTTTCTTGATATTTTTTACTGTTTATGGTAGCTGATTAATAATTGTGAGCCATGTCAATCTTCATTTGTCTTATTATTGTTAACTCAGAAATTATTATTTAGAAGGCTTAAATATAATTTTAAAAGGTAATTTGGTCCCCCCAGTATTTATTATCAATCTCCTAGATACAACTAAGGTGTAACTAAGAACATAAGAATTATTTCAAAATGTAACATAAATTATTTATTTTGTTATCAAGTATTTATTGAGGGCTGTGCTGTAACAGGCCCTGCCTCCATGTTAAGGGTGTCCCATTGGAATAGGATACATAGCTGCCCTTGTGAAGCTTATATTCCAGACAGTCAACAAACACACAAACCAACAAACATGATCGGATGGTGACAAGTGCGCATGAGAGTGGAAGTGACTGTGGGGCTACATTAGGGGCTTGGCTAAGGCTTTTCACAGTAAAAGTTATTTTCATGAAATGACAAGAAAAAGCAAATCATGCCAGGATCAAGAGAAGAGTGTTCCAGTTAGAGGAAACAGTTAACCTTCCAGGCACCAAGCTAGAAAGGATCTGCTTGGTATATTCAAGAAATTGAAAGAGACAAATGAGGTTGAAGTTCGGAGGCCACGTGTAGCCCAGGCAGGATAGGATAGTAACTTCAACTTGGGCGGTAGAAACGGATATGGATAAAAGTGACCATGAAGAGAAGTTGACCAATGGTTACAAATATACAGTTTAATAGAAGAAATAAGATCTAGCATTAGATAGATCAGTAGAGTGACTAGAGTTTATTATAATCTATTGTACATTTCAACATAGCTGGAAGAGAATAATTTGAATGTTACTAGCTTATAAAAAGACAAATCTTTTATGGTGATGGATATCCCAAGTACACTGACTTGATCTTTACAAATTAGATGAATGTCTTAAATTATCACATGTGCCCAAAAACTATGTACATTTATTATGCATTAACAAAAAAATTTTTTTTAATGTTTTAAAAAGTGATGTTTCAGAGATAGAGGCAACAGGGCATACTAGTTGAGTTAGTATGGTAATGAGGAAGTAAAAAGGAATAATTCAGATTTCTGTCTTGAGGAGAGTGGTGATATTTACCAAGATGTAGAAGGATAGAGGAGGTGGACCAGGATTGGAGGAGAGAAATCTAGGACTCTGTTTTGTTAGTGTGAAGTTTGAAAAATCTATTGGACATCCAAGTGGGGGATTTCAAGATGGTGGTTGAGTGCTGGGTAGCCAAGTCTGAAGTCCAGAGGAGAGATTATACTTGAGAGTCATAGATACATGGCTCACACAGGTGGCCAAGCAACTGGAGGGGTCACCTAAAGAGAGCTATAGAAAAAGATTTCTGGAAACACTCTACATTTATTCATTAAGCAAAGACAGAAGAACTGGTAAAAGCATTCCAGAAGAAGAATCTAATATGAGATTGCAAGAGGAAAATCAAAAAGGATTTTAAGAGGAAGACCAAACGTCTATGGTGTTACAGATGACAAAATATACTATTAAAAAAAATGTATTTCAAGCTGGAAAGAACGGCCAACTTTGTTGGATCTGCCAGAGACATAATAAAGTAAGAACAGAAAAGTGACTGAATTTGGCAATGTAGAGACAGAAGCAAAAAGGTAGTAAACAAATTGGGGTGAGAAAGTGGAGACAGTGATGACAAATGCATTTTTCAAGAAGTAGGTCTGTGAAAAGGAGCAGAGCAAATGAGTATAGCACTGCATTAAAGAAGAAGGTTTTGTTTCATCTTCTTTTTGTTTTTGAAGGTTAGGGATATTGGAACACATCTACAGGCATTAAGGATGGTTCAGAAGAGTGTTGTATTGATGACACAGGAAAATCAGGGGAAATCCCATGAATGAAGTCCTTGAAAATACAGAAACTTGTATCCAGAAATCTTAGGACAGTATTTGACATAGCGGTGCCATTCATCTAGCTTCAAGTTCTGGCTCTGCCAATAACCAGCTACACAACCCTGGGTAAACCACTTTACCTCTCGTAACCTAAATTTCCCTGAACTGATAGGATTTATTGATATCTTCAGTGATAAGGTCTATGCCAATCTCACAGTGACAATTTAACTCAGTGCATATGTGGAAGGATCTGACACAATAGATGACATCCTGTAGGAGCTCAGTAAATGCTGAATCATAATTTGTTAAATCCATCATATACAGTTACCCCTACCAGGGAATTTTTCCATTTGTTCTTTTGGCACAGCCTTGTTATTTATTTTGATAGACTAGTTCTTTCAAAATGTCAAGGTGCCACTAATTCACCACCCATGACCAGAGGAGAGTTTTATTCTCTTGTTATTGAGGGCAGAGTGTGGACCCAGATAATGACAATAATACAATTTTACCCAGGTAGCCATCAAGGGCTAAGCCCTTATTAGCAACATGAGTTGTAATCTTCCCTGTTTTCAGGTCTTCATATTTCAGAGTAGTATCTTAAATAAGAGTCAAGTGGTTTAAAGGCATAATCACTCATACTGATCAGTGTTTTTTTTAATAGAGTCTTTTGCTTTTCAAAAAAAAAATCTGTCAAGATGAACCTAAGGATACTGGGAGATTTCACTGAGCTTTCCATTGCCTTTTGACCCAGCAGATGGCAAATAGATATATGCTAAGTTTTTTTAAAAATGATATGTTTTCAACTATTGAAATCCTTCAAAATTTGCATTTAAGTACTCCAAGAATCAGGGCAAATCTCCTGATTTTTCCTGTAAAAATAGGAAAAATTTCCTATATCTGAAAATGCTCTTAGGTGGTATAAATAGGAATTATGTTTGGTTTCTTCTTCATTTGAGCTTTTATCCTAATCCTGTATTATTGTTTTTAGGTAGAATTAAGTGCCTACCACAGTGCCTGTCATGGTAGTCACTCAATGAATAAATGAAAGTGCCCTGGGCATAGTGAATATAGGACGTTTTATTCTTAGAACTGGCTTTATGAGTAAAAGTTCTGTACAACTGCACAGTTTGATGCTCTGCTATTACCCTCTTGAAATTCCTAATGATTTTTTAATGAGAGACTCTGCATTTTCATTTCCCTCTGGGCCGCACAACATATCTAAATAGCCTTGTTCCTTCTTTCTCCCTTATCTCTTCATATTACCACCCAACCTCCTAAATAGCTCTCAAATCAGCTCAGTTCCCATTTTTGCTGCCTGAATTCAAGCCACATGGGGCCTTCATCCGGGTGGGCACAGAGCCTTTCATCTGCATTCCTACTCTACTTTTGTGTGCATCCAATACAACTTCTAGAATATATTCATAGTGCTCATTTCAAAATATAAATCTGATTCTATCACATCAATAATTAATTCACTCATTAGTTTGGCAAATACTTACTGAGAGTTTGTTCTAAGTATTATGCCAGATAAAGTGTAATCGTGATCAAAATCAGACACAAATCAGAGGGTAATTCCAAGAAGGACATCGTCCTGATTTCTGGGAGAAAGAGGGCTTGGTATTAGCCATGATTAACTAAAGTACATTTCTAGGCAGACTCTCTGATTACACTATTTCGATAGGTACATTGGTACAGATACTGGGTGGAATTGGGGAGGAGGGAGTAAAGAAAATAAACATTTTAAAACTAATACACTCTGGAGAGCACACTGGAAGCCAAGTTGCTCTGTGGTTTTCCCATACCACAGCAGGTAACTACAAATCCTTACTTTGAAAAATTTTCAGGTTAAAACTGTTTTGCTCCATGACTCTGGGGATCTAATTGATGATGTGTTTTTGTGTTGTTGAAAATCCAAGGCTTATTGCTAGAAAAAAACAGTCTGCATATCTTGTAGGTGTCCCCAGGAGTCCCACATGGGTTAATTCTGTGCAGAGGCAAGTGGTCTTATATTCAGATACAAGTAGCATAACTTTACTTTCCTCTAATTTTCCCTAGTCTCTGAAGCATTTACATGCCTTTCTCACTTAGTAACAGATAATGTTAGCTCTGGTTGGAAATTAGAATCTCAAAATGGTTGTTATCCAACCTTTATCCGAAGTTTGGGTAAGTGGGGAAAGAAAGTAATACCTGAAGAAGGCTGTCAAAGTTATAAAGTGTCCTTTGCATTCTTGAAGTTTTCTTGGGTGAATTGAACCACTAAAATGTTGAACACTCTGTACATTGGGCTAATTCTTGCAAAATGGCTTTAACTCAATTTTGCTTTAATGTTATGCCCTTGGCTTTTATTCAAGGTTTATACTAGAAACCATCAGATGAAATTCACTTCTGCATTTACTGTAAAAGTGTGGTTGAGGGCATTGTCCATTACATCAGTCAATATGCACTATTAAGTCCCATGTGAGAAATTCTTTCAAAATTAATTTTAGCAAATAAAACGGGGCTCCTGTTAAATTGATATTCTGATTCCTTTCCAATAATGAAAGATGTATTAATTCTGACTTTTTTTGTTTTAAGTGGCAGATTTCTACTCAGACTCGCTAATCAAAGAAGGGAATTTACTTGCTCTCACTGCTGGGAAGGACTCTTGGATTATGGTCAGAATCTAAGAGCTGCAGCAGCCAGGCTTCAGGGCCTCAGGGACAGAAGCCAGAACTCAGTACACAGGGTTTGCTCTCTCTCCATTTACATTTCTCCTCTGTTCAGTTTTCTTCCTGCTCCTCAGGGCAGGGAAGTTAGCCAATGGATAGCCCTGATTCACATTTTTCCAGCTTAGCATCTTCAGTGAGCAATAAACTCTATTCCAAAGCCTATGTATTAACCTCTGGGAAGATTCTCATTGGTCCTGATTCTTATTGGCCAGGTTCCTATGTACCCATCCTCTGGAAAATCACTATGTCAAGGGAATGGGGGTTCTATGCAGAAGAGTAGATGATGGGGCACGCTCATTAACAGCCCCAGGGCAGAGGGTGAAGAAGAACCTCCCCATAGAGAAAAAAGAGTCCTGTTAACAGAAGAAGAGCTCAAGAAAACATGCAGGGCAGACAAAAGGCAATGGCCAGAGCCATCTGTGACCTGAGCTAGGATAATAGTTTGGTTTCCATGTTGCTTTGAATACTACTTTGCCTGTAGGCAAATATGGAGTCCAACACCAACAATTATATTTACCTTTTAGCTTGATTCATTTTAACTTTGATTTGCTTTCTTACTTTCTTTTATAGCTTTATTATTATATCTAGTTTTATAAGCTTTTAAAAGTGCCTTTGGGGAAAAAAATAAGAGATTTAAATAATTTCAACAAGTGATAGTGATTATTTCATAAAATTATTTTTTGGGTTAGTCTGCTGACTTTTAAGATGGCAACTTGAAAGCAGAAATATCTTATTCTTGGAAATAAAGCTAAGAGTGAAGTTCATAGTAGAGAAACATGTCTGCAAAAAGGAGAAGAGGAGTAAATCAAGCCTTGTCTTTAAGGACCAACCATACTGATGTTTTGTGCATTGCTGGCCATGATGGCCTTGTGTATATGATGGAAATTCCCTTACAATGAAAGGAGAAGCCATCCCTTAATACACTATGAGGCACAGTTCTTTATAACGGAAGACAAAAATGTGAACAGAAAATAAGCTGTAAGGGTTACTGGGAAGAGCTTTCTTTAGTAGCTCCAGTTGCAGGACTTCTTAAGAGAGCAGAGTTTTAGAAGAGTTTTCCAGATGTTCAAAGGCGGTTGATTGGGTCACCTAACCTTGCAACTGGAAGTCTTCCCCTCTCAGGAGACTCTCATTACCACCTTGGCCAATCCCATTATTTCTCCTTTTTTAACTCTGGGCTAAGGATGAGCAACATCTTCTCTCCTGATCAAAGATGAAACAGATTCCAATTTCCAGAGATCTTTAAAAAGGACTAAGTAAAAAAAATATATATATACATATATATATATATATATATATATATATCTCAAATATAGAAGCTTTTCAAGAATAGATTTTAGTATATTATCATTTAAAAAAATGATTTGAGTCTATCACCTTTCCTCATAACTGCATACTTATCTCTTGAACTAACTTCTCACCACAGACTATCACAGTTGGGGTAGCTGTCTAAAAATGCTGATGGGGCTGGATGTGGTGGCTCACACCCATAATCCAGCACTTTGAGGGGCCAAGGTGAGGGGTTCACTTGATCTCAGGAGTTTGAGATCAAACTGGGCAAATGTGGCAAGACCCTGTCTCTAAAAAAATAATAATAATAATCCAGGTGTGGTGGTGTGTGCCTGTAGTCCCAGATACTCAGGAGGCTGAAGTGGGAGGATTGCTTAAGCCAGGGAGGTAAGGCTGCAGTGATCCAAGACTGTGCCATTGCACTCCAGCCTTGGTGACAGAGGCAGATCCCATCTCAATAAACAAACAAAAAATAAATAAATAAATAAATAAAATGCTGATGGCATTCTTAGGCCTAGGCAAAAACATCTATTCTTTGGGTTCTGCTGTTGAGCTCTAGGTTCCATCCTCACTGAAGGACTTGGGGTGCTTACCACCCTCCTCCACCCTCCCCCAGAAGATAATTCGATCTCTGCTTCCCTACATTACAGAGACCTAGCCTGGTTTCTTAGTAACTTTGCATTATAGCTTATGATAAAACAATGCCTTAACCATTTAATAAACATAATTTCTATTCCCCCAAGAACTCTCTCTGTTCTCTCAGTAGGATTATTGTCTCACTGGGATGATGAAATCAGAGGAAACACAGTCAGTGTAAAGAAGACCCTGGAGGTGAAGATGTTGGGAGGCAGAAGAGGGGGAATCACTAATTCCGTTTTGCTCTATTTTCCAAAGGACTTCACAGTCATTTATTTGCTATTCCTCAAACAACAGCTGGCACCTAAATTGTCAACATTTTCTTTGATAACCTCAATAGTGAGGGCGACACAGATAGACAATAGAGAGGAGTATGATGCTTCTGACAGTACCAGGTTCTCTAAACATCATTTCTTCCCTCCCTTTCTGTAAGGAGTCATTTGATGTTCTTTTCATGATGTGACGTGGTTAATGTAGAACCACATTGTGTTGTGAAACACAGCAGTTGAAAGCAAGCTGGGTGATTTAAGAGAAACAGCCCAGATCACACCAATACGTCGCTTTTATGTGGTTTTCTATTGGCCCCTGGAAAGTGACAGCACTTCTAATAGGCACTTAGGAAAATGAGTATTTCTCACTGTTTCCACTGAAATGAGCATGTTTAATTCCACCAAAGTTTTGCATTCAACTTGTCACCCATAAAATGAGAGGTTCAGACTGGTTGATCTCTACATTGTGAAGTTTTCATCTTTCTTTTAATCCTTTGTTTTACTTCACTTAAACAAATTGTACACATATTGTAGCAACAATAACAGAACTTTAATGTTGTTATTTTTAACAGAAGTACATTAGCCATAATCTTATAATATCAAAACATTTTTTTCTTGAAGGTTTTGTATTCTTGTCCCCATGCAGTTATAATAATAACATATTTCAAGTCATATAATTGACTTAATTATGTATTATTCATCTTAGAAGCATTTCCCAAGTTTTTTAAATATAATTTTTTAAAAAATGTTGCATAGCATCCCATTAGATTAGCATGCATTGATTTACTTATTTTATTTTATTTTATTCTTGAGACAGAATCTCACTCTGTCACTCAGGCTGGAGTGCAGCAGCACAATCTTGGCTCACTGTTATCTCTGCCTCCTGGGAACAAGCAATTCTCTTGCCTCAGCCTCCCCAGCAGCTGGGATTATAGGCACCTGCCACCACTCCTGGCTAATTTTTTTGTATTTTTAATAGATATGGGGTTTCACCATGTTGGCCAGGCTGGTCTTGGATTTACTTAATATCATCCCATTACATTAGCATGTATTGATTTACTTAATATTGTCTCAAATGTCAAATCTTTGGTTTTGATTTTTCTATGTTGTAGAGATGCTGAAATAAACACCTCAGGCATATAAATTTTAAAAAGTTATTTTTGAATCTTTTTAAAGATACATTTATAAGAGCTGGGTCACTTGAAAGACGGATGTGTATATTTTTATGACTCTGGAATCACATCGCCAAATTACTCCTCAAAAGGGCTGAACAAATTTATACTGTCACAATCAAGAGGTGAAAATTCCAGTTACACCAGGTCTTTGCCATATGGGTGTATTTTAATGTTTTGTTCCTTTGATGGATATATGGCCTTTTTAAAAAATCAGCTGCCTGGCAAAGATGATTGTGGTTTCTGTTGTTTTATTTTTCATTGTCATTTTCCCCCCCCTCCCCCGCCCTTCTCCCCCTTCCCTTGAATCAAGTAATAGTTCTCACACTAACATCTGTGCTACCCTGACACGCACCCCGAGGGCTTATCACAGCTTGTCACCTACTCACGGAGATTAATTTCTCCTTCAGATGTTTGTCCTTCAGCTTCCTATTTGCTAAAAGGCCTCAGGATGCAGTGGTCTGCTACCCCTGAAAATGATCCCGTATCCACACATGCTGTCACTTGCCTTCCCTCTCCTTTACACTGGTGGTTCCAGGGGACGAGTTTTTCTTTGCTTATAGCCCCTGCAGACACCTGACCTTTCCCAGTAGAAACAATGTAAATGACACCGGGATTTGAGTGACTGAAACTTCAGTTCTGGTGGCAGATAATCCACACTGCCTGGAGGCAGAGTGTGTCCTGCTATTCTAGTAGGAAGTGAAAGTTGGGAGAGCAGACTTCTCCCCAGATTCAAATGCAGATGATGGCGGGGGGAATGGTGAGTTTTATTTTACCTATGTTCAATTTATGAAAACTTTTTAGACTGTTGTGTCCATTGCCTTCACCATCCCTTCCTTCTTCCCCTATACCTCCTGCAAATTTGTACAAGAATTTGGTGACATTTGTACACACACTGAGGAGAGAGGATTGTTTGAGGCTAGGAGTTCGAGACCAGCCTAGGCAATACAGCAAGACCTCATCTCTACAAAAAAATACAAAAATTAACTGAGCATGGTGGCACGTGCCTATAGTCACAGCTACTCAGGAGCCTGAGATGGGAGGATCACTTGAACCTGGGAGGCTGACACTGCAGTGAGCCATGATTGCACCACTGCACTCCAACCTGAGTGACAGAGCACAATACTGTCTCAAAAAAAAAGAAAAAAAAATTGTAGTAAATGGTATCTCACATTTACAAATTCATTGCCTTCAGCTACAAGTAACAGAGACCCTCAGAACAGAAGCTTTAACAAACCACAGTTTTAACTTTTATAACAGAATGGGAAGTCTGGGGGTAGCCTGAGGGGCCTGGGGAAGCTCCATGATGAACTCAGCCCAGGTCCTGATGTTCTGATTTCTATTCTTCGTTTGAGGATTTTATCCTTCGTGTTGTCTCATGGTCTCAGCATGGCCAAATATCCCGATCCAGATGGCAGAAAGGAGAATGGGAAGGCAAAGAACAGCTTCCATGTCAGCATTCTCAGTCTCCCTTCTTAAGAATCTCAAAGTTTCTCCCAATTCTGACTTTTATTTTTTGGCTAAAACTTAGTCACTTGATCACCCCCATCTGCTGCAGAAGTTGAGAAAAGCAGTGAGTTTTGCTGTTGTTTTTTTTAACCTGGCTACAAAGTTGCCCCAACTGGCTGTGGAGAATAGACATTGGGTAGGCAAATCATGTTCTCTTTGATTTGATTTGTTCAGCCCATCTTTTAAAAAATGATCCTTCCAGGGCAAGAAATTCATATCATGTAAAACTCAGTACAAAGACCATGCAGTCACAGAATGCTGAGCTGAGAAAGACCTTAGGATGATCATGTATTTTTGTGTCAGATGTTCACTGAACTTTTGCTTAAATAATTTCAGTGCAAGGAATCTCCCTGTTCCACAAAGCATCCCATTTCTTTTTTTGTTCTGTTTTGTTTTGAGACAGTGCCTTGTTCTGTCGTCTAGGCTGGAGTGCAGTGGTGTGATCTGGGTTCACTGCAACGTCCGTCTCCCAGGTTTAAGCAATTATCCTGCCTCAGCCTCCTAAGTAGCTGGGATTACAGGCATGTACTACCATGCCTGGCTAATTTTTATATTTTCAGTAGAGACAGAGTTTCACCATGTTGGCCAGGCTGGTCTTGAACTCCTAACTTGAAGTGATCCATCCACCTCAGCCTTCCAAAGTGCTAGGATTACAGGCATGAGCCACCACACCTGATGAAAGCATTCCATTCATTTCATCATTAGACAGTTTTTTGTTTGTTTGTTTGTTTGAGACAGAGTCTCATTGTGTCATCTGGCTGGAGTGCAGTGGCGTGATCTCGGCTCACTGCAACCTCCACCTCCTGGTCTCAAGCAATTCTCCTGCCTCAGACTCCTAAGTAGCTGAGATTACAGGTGGCTGCCACACCTGGCTAATTTTTGTATTTTTAGTAGAGACAGGGTTTCCCCATGTTGGCCAGGCTGGTCTCCAACTCCTGAATCTCAAGTGGTCCACCTGCTAGGCTTCCCAAAGTGCTGCAATTACAGACAGGAGCCACTGTGCCCGGCCTGTCAGACAGTTTTAATTATTTAAGATAATAATAATAATAAGAGTAGTGTATAGCATACTGATAATGTCTGCTTCTACTGAATGAAAATATATGTAATACACAGCCATTGGCTCCAGATCGTCTTTTTCAACACTTTTATAGGATAGGGATTCAAATAATTGAAGACAAGTCACACTGTCAGCTCTGCAGAATATCATTTGCTCTTGTAACAGTCCATTTGCTACCAATATTACTTGAGTATTATCTGCCAGTTATTTTTTTTCCATTATGAAATATGTGCCATTATTTACATAGACTGCGTATTTTAAACCTATATGACTCCCCTGAGCTTGTTCTAAAAGTATTTTCCCTAATCTTTGGTTTCTTCTATTCACTCTGTGATTTTTCAAGCTTACTTAGGAAAAAACAAGTCATACTAACATGAACAAAAATTCTTAGAAACATTTCCACTCCCCAGAGGAAGCTAGCTTTTTAGGTCCCAGCCAACTCTTGTCAGCCCTTCTCCCGTTTCCTGACCCATGTCCCTTTTCTTTTCTTTTCTCTGAACCAGCACTTTTCAGTCTTTCATATTACTTTGCCTCTTGCTCGCCACTCTTGGTGTCTCTCCTCTGCAGCTCATTTGTCCCGTTTTGGGGTCACAGCCCTTTGTTTCTGCTCAAGTGCACCCTTACCATCTTCACTTCTTTCCCCTGAATTTTAAAACATGGAAAAGTTCTGCATAGTTCCAATATGACAGGTTGCAAACACAAGCTTTTTTATGCCAGAAAACCACATCTGTGTAGAAATCTGAAATTTCATTAGAAAATGAAATGAAGGGGAATGGATTTCATCAGTGCCACCACTATTAATCAGCACTGGTTAAATAAAAGTTACACTGAAATTTGAAAATCTGGCAGACAACCTGAGCCTTGAATAAAGACGATCTCCTCATATCACCCTTTCTGCAAGGGCAGACCTGGGCACTGCTCTCTCCAGATGCCCTCAGTGTCCCTGGTTAGCGGCCCTTAGCATACTAAGAGAGAGCTGGTAAGAGTCCACACCAGGGTCACTGTGAGCCAGGTGGCCAGGTTCCAAGAGGAAACCATCTTCTTCTCAATACCTGTTCTCAGAGAACAGTACCCCAGTGACTTTCCAAAGCAGAATTGTTCTTTATACATTTTGGCAAAAGCACAAGAAGTGGCTGAGAGAAATGCCGTGGGGCAAGCATGGCACAAAAGATGAGATTTGAGCGCTGGCAAGATACTTTCTTTCCTATCCGGGTGCTGCCTCCCCCACACTGCACAATGAACGAGTGAAGAGAGGAAGTGACCCTACAACAAGAGGAAAGGAGAGAGAATGTGGCTCCTCCAAAAATAAAAAGCAAAAAACCCAAACTCAAACCAAAGCCTGAAGAAGCCTGTAAGGAAGAGGCCATGACCTCCAAGTCCACTAAAACTCTTAACATCAATCAAGACAAAGTGCTTGATCAATTTCCCTCTGTCAACCCTGAGAGTTTTCAGAACAGGATAAAAATAACACATGGAAAAGCAGGGTAGAAAACATTCGTATGTATTCTTTGCATATGAATCATACGCATGCATACAGTAGGTGTACATGCATGTTACAGGTGTATAGAGAAGAAAAAGAAATACATACAAGTCTTAACAGTGGTTATCTCTAAGTGCAGTGTTATGGTGATGTAAATTTTCACTTTCATAACTTTCTATAGTCTTCAAATTGGCTGAAGTAAGTTTATATCTTTTTTTTTTTTTTTTTTTTTTTGAGACAGAATCTCACTCTGTCACCCAGGCTGAAGTGGCATAATCTCGGCTCACTGCAACCTCCACCTTCCAGGTTCAAACGATTCTCCTGTCTTAGCCTCCCGAGTAGCTGGGAGTACAGGTGCGTGCCACCATTCCCAGCTAATTTTTTGTAGTTTTAGTAGAGACAGGGTGTCACCATGTTAGCCAGGATGGTCTTGATCTCCTGACCTTCTGATCTGCCTGACTCGGCCTCCCAAAGTGCTGGGATTACAGACGTGAGCCACCGCGCCTGACCAAGTTTATGTCATTTTTAAAATTAAGATTATTTTTGACAAAGGTGGGAAAGGGTGAATTAAACCTACTATTTACAAGGACACAAACCTCAACTTAGTGTCTGTTGAGCAAAGAAGAATGAGAGAAGGAAAAAAATCAGGAGATACAAAATTGGCAACTCCATCATTGCAGGGAAATATCTTCCAGCTTATACACTTAAACCCACTAAATTAGCAGGTGAAGAAATGAATATAAGTACTTTCTTTTTTTTCTTTTATTGTTTTGCTTTGTTTTGTTTGTTTGTTTGTTTGTTTTTAAAGATGGGGACTTACTCTGTTGCTTACATTACAGTGCAGTGAACATAAGTTGCTGCTACCTCAAACTCCTGGGCTTAAGCTTCCCAAGTAGCTAGGACTACAGGCACACACCACTATGCCTGGCTAATTTAAAAAAAAAAAATTTAGAAACAGGATCTAGCTATCTTGCCCAGGCTGGTTTTGAAATCTGGGGCTCAAAAAGTCTTCCTGTCTTGACCTCTCAAAATGCTGGGATTATAGGAATGGATCACATCCAGACTCTAAAAGTACTTTAAAAGCAGGAGAAATTAAGTTCACTCTCTTTTACTACTCAGAAGTTACTAATTTTAACCTATTAAAATTATGGTAAGCTAATATAAACATTGGCATTTTTTTCCTTGGAAGTATTTTTCTTTTTAAATAGCTCATAGTAACACTAGGCAAAAAGAACAAAACCAGAGGCATCACAGTACCTGGTTTCAAAATCTGCTACAAAACTACAGTAACTAAAACAGCATGGTATTGGTGCTAAACCAGATACATAGACCAATGGAACAGAATAGAGAACCCAGAAATAAATCCGTGTATTTACAGTTGATTGATCTCTGACAAAGGCATTGAAAACATACATTGAGGAAAGAACAGTCTCTTCAATAAATGGTGTTGAGAAAACCAGACATTCATATGCAGATGAAGGTAGACCCTAATTTCTCACCACATATAAAAATTAAATCAAAATGGATTAAAGACTTAGATCTAGGACCTGAAACTATGAAACTACAGGAGAAAACATAGAGGAAACACTTCAGGATGTTGGTCTGGACAAAGATCTCACTGCTAAGTCTTCAAAAGCACAGGCAACAAAAAACAAAAGTAGACAAATGGGACTATAGCAAACTACAAAGGAACAGCACAACAAAAGAAACAGTCAACATAGTGAAGAGACAATCTGTGAAATGGGAGAAAATATTTACACACTATTCATATGACAAAGGACTGTAGTTTGAGTTCCTTGTATATCCAGGAACAACGTAACAGCAAAACGAAAACAAAACCAAACAAAAACAAAATATGTAATAGTACTAAAAAGAGGGCAAAGGAATATATAAATATTTCTCAGAAGAAGACATACAAATGGCCAGCAGGTATATGAAAAAAACAAGTTTAACATCACGAATCATCAGGGAAATTCAAATCAAAACCACAATGAGAAACAATCTTTCCCTCAGTTAGAATGGTTATTATCAAAAAGACAGAAAATAATAAATGGCAGTGAGGTTGTGGAAAAGGGAACTCTTAATACATTGCTGGTGGTAATGTAAATTAGTACAGCCACTATGGAAAACAGTTTGAAGTTTTCTCAGAAAACTAAAAGTAGAACTATCATACCATCTAGCAATTCCGCTATGAGATATTTATCCAAAGAAAAGGAAATCAGTATGTCAAAGGGATACCTGCACTCCCATGTTTACTACAGCACTATTCACAACAGCCAAGATATGGAAGCAACCTAAATGTTCATCAAGGGATGAATGGATGAAGAAAATGTGAGGCTGGATGCAGTGGCTCACACCTGTAATCCCAGCACTTTGGAAGGCCAAAGTAGGCAGATCACCTGAGATCAGGAGTTCAAGACCATCTTGACCAACATGGTGAAACCCTGTCTCCACTAAAACATACAAAACTAGCTGGGTATGGTGGTGGTGCATGCCTGTAATCCCTGCTACATGGGAGGCTGAAGTATGAGATCCCTCAAACCCAGGAGGTGGAGGTTGCAGTGAGCTGAGATTGCACTACTACACTCCAGCCTGGGCAACACGGTGAGACTCTGTCTCAAAAAAAAAAAAAAGAAAAGAAAATATGAGAGAGATATATACACAATATAAATATTACATATATGTATATATATATATACACATACATCATATATATACATTACATATACACATTGTAATACACACATAAAATATAAACATACAATGGATTACTATTCAGCCATAAAAAAGAATAAAATCTATTATTTGCATCAACATGAATAGAACTGGAGGTCATTATGTCAAGTGAAATAACCCAGGCACAGAAAGACAAAATAGCGCATGTTCTCACTCATATATGGGAGCTAAAAAAGTTAATCTCAGGCCGGGTGTGGTGGCTCATGCCTGTAATCCCAACACTTTGTTAGGCCAAGGTGGGCAGATCATGAGGTCAGGAGTTCAAGACCAGCCTGGCCAACATGGTGAAATCCCATCTCTACTAAAAATACAAAAATTAGCTGGGCATGGTGGCATGTGCCTGTAATCCCAGCTACTCGGGAGGCTGAGGCAGGAGAATTGCTTGAACTGGGACCCGGGAGGCGGAGGTTGCAGTGAGCCAAGATCGCGCCACTGCACTCCAACCTGGGCTACAGAACAAGACTCCGTCTCAAAAAAAAAAAAAAAGTTAAACTCATGGAAGTAGAGAGTAAAATGGTAGTTATTAGAGGCTTAGATGGGTGGAAGTTGGGGGCAGATTAAGAGAAGTTGGTTAAAAAGTATAATCATACAGTTAAACAGAAGGAACAAGTTCTAGTATTCGATAGCGAAGTAGGGTGACTACAGTTAACAAAAATACATTGTATATTTCAAAATATCTAAGAGAGATTTGAATTCTTCCCAACCCAAAGAAATGATAAATGTTCAAGGTGACGGATATCCTAAAAAAAAATTTTTAAACACTGAACTCAAATGTCCATAAATGTATTCTGACATTCTAATTTAATTAGAAATAATCAGGTATCCCTGCACAAAATTCTGAAAAATAAGAGTTTTGAAGAACAAATGGACTCATCAAATGTTAAAAATATACATAAAGGTATAGTAACTAACTTAGTGTGGTACCTAGCCTGTGAATAGAAAGAACAATGAAATCAAATGGAGAGTTTTACAAGACCTACCTATAAAAAGTAATGTTGTGTATGATAAAGAAACCACAACATATCAATGGAGAAAATTATTTACTCAGTAAAGTTTGTTAGAATAATTAAGTAATCTTCTGCACCGAGGGTGAGCAAAATACAACCTAAGGGCCAAATCCTGCCACTGCCTGTATGTCTACACGAGATTTACTGATCACAGTCACGCACACTGGTTTCTGTGCTGTCTCTGGCTGCTTTTTCTCTGCAAGGGCAGAGCTGAGTAGCTGCCACAAGACTGTATCATCCATGAAGTCTAAAATATTTACTATTTAGCCATGTATGGAAGAAAGGTATACTAATTTATGATTTAGTGGAATAAATTGTTGAAAATCTACCTCATTCTTATACCAAAATAAATTCCAGATGGGTCAAATATCAAAATAAAAAAAGAATCCATAAAAGTACAGGAATTCATTATTCCAGAGGACTTTTGTACATAATATTGGAGTGGAAGAGGCCATATGTGAAAGGAGAAAGAATCCAACTATGTAAATCTTAAATAATACAAGTCCAAAAAAAGTCAAATAAAGACAAAAGACAAATGGCACACAAAAGGAAAGACAAATCACTTATCACAGCCAAAAGGGCTAGTTTTCCAAATAAAAAAAAATCACTCTAATTAAGAAGAAATGGCTATCAAATAGAACATGAACCAAGCATATGCAAAGGCAGTTCAAAGTAAAGGAACTACAGGGCTGAACATGTTGATTCTTGCCTGTAATTCTAGCACTTTAGGAACTAAGGCAGGCAGACTGCTTGAGCTCAGGAGTTCAAGACTGGCCTGGCCAACAGCTGGGACTAGAGTCCCAGCTACTCTGGAGGCTGAAGTGGGCAGACTGCTTGAACGCTGAAGGTCAAGGCAGCAGTGGGCCTTCATCATGCCACTGCACTCCAGTGTGGGCAACAGAGTGGGACTCTGTCTCAAGAAAGAAAAAAATAATTGTAAAGAGAACATATATGGTTCTTAAATACATGAATAAAAGCTGAAAATTGGTCCCGTGAAAAGCAATACTGATATGACTATCAGATGTCATTTTTCACTCATCAGATAATTAAATATTAAAATTTCGATAATGATACAAGAACAGGCACTTTGATAAATCAGTAGTTGGAGTAAAACTTGGCACAACTTTAAAGGGGGCAATGTAGCTTTATCTATCAAAACATAAAATGTGGACTTAGACTTCACAATTCCAATTCTGAGAGGTTCTATTATAGATAAGCCACCCATATAGGAAAAACATCTCACAATTCACAATTCCAATTCTGAGAGGTTCTATTATAGATAAGTCACCCATATAGGAAAAACATCTCACAAGTACAAGGACATTCATTGCACTGTTGTTTGTAATATGAAATTCTGAAAACAACCCAGGTGTTTGTCAATACAATGTCAAAATTACAGTGCATTAAAATACATAAATACTATGCAGCTATTAAAATCAGTCACAAAAAGTTATCTATATATGTGTTATTTGGAACCATCTTCAAGATGTTTTGTTAAGTAAAGAAACAAAGCAGGATGCAGAAGTAGGAGTTTGGTGTCTTAGTAACAGAAAAGAGGCATTTGTGTATTTTATCTCACATATGCGTACACTGTTTCAGGAGAGATAGGTAAAAAGTAAAAGAAAACTAACTAGGTGCCCAAGGAAACAGGGGAGAGGAAGACTTTTCATAGTATATTTCTTGTACCTTTTGTGTAAGTTACATGAATTAACTATTTTGTTTTGAGTCTATCTATCTGTCTATCTATCTATCATCTATCTAGTCCTCTGTAGATATCTACATATGCACACATAGTCAGAAGTATGCCAAAGTGAGAATGGTGTGTTATAGGCTGGCGGGATCATAGGTATATTTTTTGTTCTCTTAAAAAAAATGTTTATAATAAAATTCACCCTTTTAGTGTTCAGTTCTACAAGATTAACACAAGTATATAGTTACATAACTTTCAAGATCAAAATATAGAAAAGTTCTGCAACTCCTCATAATTTCTTCATTCACTTTGTAAATAACCTTCCCCCAACCCCAGCCATTGGCAGTCATTTATCTGTTTTCTGATCTAGGTTATTTTAAATTTTGGGGTATCTTTGCATTCTACAGTATTCTCAAGGGCTCATTAGTTGTTAATGTAAAAATAGTTGCTGCTTAAAAACAGAGTAACTTTTTAAAGGAGGGAGAGAAAGTGAGAGAGAGGTACAAAGAGAGACAGAGAGTGAGAGGAGAGGGAGACCCTTTTGATCATTTGCAAAAATGCTATTTGCTAACCTTGTTCCACAAAGGCCTATTTGACTAGTTGGAAAGTCAAGTTAACACCGAATGAGTTACTTGTCATAAAACCCATCCATCTGTGAAAAGACTCTGGAACTAGTGACACTGTACTCCCACTAGAGAAATTATACCAGTATTTTTGTACCCATATACCAATAAGCAAATCCCTTCAGGGTTGACAAAAATTCTTCAGGGATGAGTTATCAGAAGCCCTTGTATTTGTGTAGTGACTGATGCATTTCAACGCCCTTGAATAGCCACTACTTCAACAGATGCCCACAGCAACATAGTGAGGCGGTTGAGGCTTCTATTGTTCTTCCCATTTGCCAGATGTAGAAAGTGAGGTCCTGAAAGGCTAGTTATGGAGGTGAATACTCATCTCAGTTGTTCTTCACCAGGCATCACTTTTCAGCTTGTAATGAGATTTTGCAAAGACAATTTTACAGTATAGAAAAAGTTTGAAGATGCAGACTATGAGGCATATGTTTTGAGGCATCAAGAGGAATACAAATGACCAAGATTCACTTAGACTAATGGACTGAAACTTCAGCAGCATGGGCAGAGTTAATTGCACACCCCCTGTGCATGTGGCCTTGCACAGGGCACGTGCAATCCTTAATTGGTCTAATGAGGGCCCCTCTGCTGTGATCAGAGACCTGCCGCTCCTTCTTTGTCTGGAAAGCAGGGCTTCAGGTTCCAAATGTTCTCATGACTATCTGTCACACATGAGGTGCTTTTGCTGTCTTGAAAGGATTTAAATCTGTGCTGTGATCTTTTCTGATTTTCCCCAGCTCTTCTATGGCATCTGTACAACTTCTGCTTTATAAATTGCATCTTTTCAAGTATTTTGCAAAATCTTTTGCTTTGTAATTTGAGAGTGTTTACTTGGCTCGAGATTGCGAAAAGTTGTATTCTTCCTGAGTGGAGAACTTTTGCTTGAGATTTATCTTAGGAGAAAAGGAAAATTACAAGACTGTGATTGTCTCAGGAGTCTCGTGATGCAGCCAGAATGTATTTCATAGGCATAGTGCAGCATCATAACCAAAAAAGGACATTAGGGCCAAAGTACTACAGATACCATTATAATAAAATAGTAACTCCATAATGGCATTTTATGCCCAAAGCCTTAGAAAAATAAAGTAACAAAAAAACGATTTGGCAAATAGCCCTTTTCTCTACAACATCACATATTTGATGTGCATCTTAAATGTAGAAAATGTACAAAATATATCTCTGCAGTTAAATAAGTACCATTCAACAAATATTTACTGGGTGGTATTTGGTATGTGCTAAATAGCAGTAGACAAGATAGACATGTTGCCTACTTCCACGAAGTTTATAATCCATCATGGTGTCAGATATTAATCAATATTCAAATCAATTACTTCATAACAAATTTGACAAGGGCCGTAATGTACAAGGGAGTTGTGAGAACCATATGTTATTGATGGTTTTGTAGGTCAAAATGAATTAGTGCCAGCAACTTAGTATGAGTCCATCTAAACTGGGCTGGAATGGGAGAAGTCAACCAAATCTGGAGGAGGGTGTCACCAGGGTAGCCATTCCCACACAAGTGACAATTGAGATGATCTCTAGAGAGTTCATGGGAGTTAGCTTCATGAAAGGAGGCAGGACCCTACTTCGTCACAGAAGCCAATCTGTGTGACATGAGGGACGGGGAAAGGGCTGGGTGAAGCAGAAGAGCTGGAAGCAGGCGTGGAGAACAAAATAAGGGGAAGAGAAGCTTGAGACGAAGCTTGAAAACTGGCTATTATTGGGGCCACATGGCCTGGATGGCCATGTTAAGATTTTGATTTTGGATTTGAACCTAAGCCTGGTGGCAAACCATCCAGGAAGTTTGAGCCCTGAAAGGGAAAGGATACAGCAGCTGTCTCAAGGTTTCCAAGGCTACTTAAGCAAAATGCCTTCTCTTGAATCACCAAGGGGAAATACCCAAGTACGCAAAACTGATCTCTGTGGTCAGAGCTGGATCAACGAGAGGGACAACCAATTTTGGACAACACTCATCAAGAAGGGATGCAGAAACGTCACTTGGAATGTAATGAGGTGAGGAAGTAATGTTTTCCTGGAACATGCTCTCCATGGCTACATGGGCTTGAGACCCGTAAAACACACACTGCACAGCTTGTTAAGCAGTGACTTCCAGTTGACTGCAGGGCTTCTGTTTGGTTTAGTGGGAAATGCAAGCTTAGGGTCAGGGGGAGACTCTTGCCACCTGCAGTCCTCCTTTTCTACCCCCCTCCCTCTCTACACTTGGACCCTCTGCTAAAGAAATGCCAACCAGGTGTGGTGGCTCATGCCTGTAATCGCAGCACTTTGGGAGGCCAAGGCGGGTGGATCACCTAAGGTCAAGAGTTCGAAACTAGCCTGGCTAACATGGCAAAACCCCATCTCTACTAAAAATAAAATATTAGCCAGGCCCAGTGGTGGGCACTTGCAATCCCTTCTTTGGAGGCTGAGACAGAAGTATCGCTTGAACCCAGGAGGTGGAGGTTGCAGTGAGCAGAGATCGTGCCACTGCACTTCAGCTTGGGCAACAGAGTGAGACTCCATCTCAAAAAATAAAAAAGAAGGAAAGAAAAAAAAAAAAAGAAATCCCAAACACACATTCTAATATAGTACTCTGACATGGCGCCATGTTGTCTGCCTGTTCAGAGTATGTCTCTACAATGAAGGTACATGCGTAGCTGT
The DNA here is from genome assembly GCA_036589455.1 of Ateles fusciceps. Lineage (NCBI taxonomy): Eukaryota > Metazoa > Chordata > Mammalia > Primates > Atelidae > Ateles > Ateles fusciceps. Next base: position 14,645,849 of record JAZHEH010002554.1, on the reverse strand, counting down.
GAGTCATTGGCTCCTGGGTAATGATAGAGAGGAGGAATTGAAAACAGATTTCACGTTTGAAGAACCCCTTACTATATAATATGTGTTTCTATACTTCAACTTGCTGGCCATCACAATAGGTATGTAGTAGTCTACCATATGAGTAAGGGCATTGAAGTTCAGACAGCCAAGTTTGTTTCTCAAGGTCATACACCAGTGGCAGAGGTGGGATCAAATCTGGATCTTCTGAAATGAAGCGTGGTGTTTTTGGTTCTTGTGAACATCACAGATGTAGCCAGGGCCAGCTCTACCTCCAAAGCCCCAGTCAAAATCTCAAGAGGTTAATGGTCTTTAGGTTTTGTTTTCTATCTCAACCATCTGGAATTGGAGGAAGGTTGAGCATATCATTAACTGCCAACTCCTTGGTGATAGTTAAAGGAACTTGGGGCAACTGTTATAGGAAGAGCTAGGCATTGCTGCAGGCAGACAACAGAAATTCAATACAGAGGAAAATGCTGGTTCAGGTTTGGTGAGGTATGAGTTAAATACAATTCAAGGGTCCTTTTATGAAGAAGAATACAAAACCATAAATACAAATTATGAGGTACAAAAATGAATATTTCTTTAAAATGCCTAAAGGAATTCCACCAATTATAAAATGTTTAAAGTTGTCAACGCCACAAACATCATAAAATTCAGAAAAAGAACATGCTATCTTTATTAATTGATTACCTGATACCATTATGATACTTTTCACCCTACCATTTTTTTAGCTGAGTTTTTTAAAATTGCTGCTACATCTGAAAATGATTTTGTAAAATCTTGTTTTCTATAGAAAAAACAGAGAATTGGTCTTCAATATAGTTTATTAATTTTTTTATTATTAATACTTAAATAAACTTTCTGCTTCACAACTTATTTTGACAATGTTCTAAAAGTGTTTAGTGGTATTGTCAAATTTTTGAAAATCTCGATGATTTTTGCCTCCTGTGTTAGTTGTCATACAGGTTTGGCCTCTGGAAACATGGGAATTCTGATCATTTAATTTCCTGAATTGCCATTGAAAAAGAAAACACAATTTGGTGAATTTATAATTGCATACACAAAATTATTATGTTTATTCTTCAAAGAAGAAAATTTCCATTTGACTAGACATCCATGGAACTGAGTCTCCTGGTTACCTTACCACATGTCTGATGACTGGTAGAACTTTGCACAGACTAGCTTTTGGCTCCATAAATTTCAAAACTTGTCCCATCAACACTCACATGCCATTGGTGCTTTTTGCACTAGGACAAACTCATGTCATCATACAATCTCTGGCCCTTCATCTTTCTAGCATGATAGCATGTGAGTCAGCACAATGGGTTTTGCCATATTTCTGGAAGCCTTTTCAACACTGGGGTCCTTACAATAACTTGACTAGACATCTCACTATGCCTTAAATAAATGTATCTTACTCAACTCTCTCTCAGTTCAGATTCCAAAAATGCTCAGGGCCATTCCAAATCTACCTCAACAAGAGGAATATTTTGGACAGAAAATCAGAGTGAAAAAAAGACTGCCATTTTAGCTAATTGTAGCTTAATTATCTTACCTTGCATATTTTACATAAATGTGTAAGGATGTGAACATGTGACTAGGACTCCTTTCAAGACATTGGAAAAGGCCATACTTGTGAAGGACTCGCAATGCAGGCTTCATTAGCTTCATGATAAATCTTTGGAACTCAAGGACCTCTCAAAGGAATATTTTGTTCTAGTCTTATCTATGATGGGGCAATATCAGTCAATACATAGGGATATAAAAATTCTTGAAAATTAAAAAAAATACATATATTCTACTGTCAAGAGGTGGACAAACTAAGATCAATCTGCATATGCAATTATTTTCTAAGCTTTAATCAGTTTAGAAGGGTGAATGAATGAAAGATAGGTGATTATGCTTTCCTTATCTAATTAAAATTCCTTTTCCATCTCTTATGTACCCTTCAAACAACTCTAAAAGGCAAGTATCATTACCCCATTTTACAAATAACGAAACTGAGAATGACAGGGGCTTACGCAGACTTATCCTGTTTGTAAATATTATCGTAATCGTCCACCCACCATCTCTCTAGCAGGGCAAAGCCACAAGGAGGGCTATTACCCTCCTTGGAATCTTGCATCAATCATTTCTTCTTTTGGTTATCTACAAACAAAACAAAACAAAACAAAACAAACCCTACCTCACCCTTGCCCTCTGCCCCATGATTTCTTAGAATTTGTTGACACTGAATTATCCTGATATGATCATTTTTTTTTTTTTTTAAGAAACAGAAGGTGGGAAGCTGTCTTCCACTTGATCTTTAATTGTTGGATCTCAAGGTTCTGTCTTTGGTCCTCTCCTGACTTTAAATGCTCTTTCTGGGTAATCTTACTGTGTTCTAAGACTTTAGAAACCATGTCTCTGCTGCTATCTCTCAAAGTTCTTTCTCTACTCTAGACTTCTGCTCTGCAGCTGCCTATTGCTATCTTGAAGATGGTCTATAAGTCTCTGCAAAATGAAGAATCTATGAGATATTTCAGCCTTGTCACCTGCTATGTTCTCCTTAATTCCTGTACTTCTGTTATGCTGACCTTCTTTCAGTATCTTGTAGATAGCTTCGAATTCAGAGCTTCCCATGATACTCCTTCTTCCTTAAATACTTTCCTATACCTTGCTCAGTGTGAATGTTGCTTCTTCAGGGACAGCATTTCTGACCTCCTCATCATGACAGAGAGGAGAACCATCCTCATGTTGTTTTTTTCATAAATGTTATTCTATCTATTAGTCTTATTTTTGTCTGCAATGTTCAGAGATCCTACTATAGTGCTTAAATGCACAAACACTTATTCTCCCATGTAAAAGAAGGCAGTAGGAGGCATTCTGGAGCTCAGTTGGTACTTCGAGAAAGTTACTAGCATCCCAATATCCTAGTACTCCCAAGGTTGCCTCATAGTCCAGGATTGCTGCTATAGCTCCAGCTTTTGCATCAGAATTTTAGGAAGGGAGGAAAACTAAAAGAGCTTTCTTATGACTTAGTTATCTCCCTTTGAGGATCCTTCCTGGAAATCTCACCAAACATGTATACTTATATCTTATTGGACAGAACTTAATCACACAGCCACATCTGCTGCAGAGGAGGTTGGGAGATTGTCTTTTAATTGGGTACACTTAAAGGGTTCTGTTCCTAATGAAAACTGGTAAAATGTTATACTGGCGAAGGCAACTGGCAGTCTGCCACACCTTCCAGAGTAGTTATCACACTTTTTTTTTTTTTTTTTTTTTTTTTTTTTGAGACAGAGTCTTGCTCTGTTGCCCAGGCTAGAATGCAATGGTGTGATCTTGGCTCACTGCAAACTCCGCCTCCTGGGTTCAAGCAATTTTCCTGCCTCAGCCTCCTGAGTAGCTGGGATGATAGGCACCTACCACTGTGCCTGGCTAATTTTTGTAGTTTTAGTAGAGACAGGGTTTCACCATGTTGGCCAGGCTGGTCTCGAACTCCTGACCTCATGATCCACCCATCTTGGTCTCCCAAAGTGCTGGCATTACAGGCATGAGCCACCACACCCGGCCCATACTGTCTTTTTAAAGTATCTCTTTAAATGAATTCCCAACTAGATTGAAAGCTCCAAAGAAGGTGTCTTATAAATTTTTCCATTCCCAACACCTGGCACAGTGGCTTCCAATGAATAGGTTCTTAATAACAATTTAGTGAATAGATAAATTAATTGTCACGAGAAAATTATTATTACTATTAAGCAAATTAACATATTTTATATAGGCTCTAGGAAAGAGAGGCTTTCTACTTTGAAGAAAGGAGGAGGAAAAGGAAGAGCACAAGTGGCCACACAATTACGTAATCATGTCAAATTAGATCTTGGTTTGTAAAAGCAGGACATGATGAAAAAAACTTTTGTTGGGTGAGCTCAATAAAAGGGAAATAAATCTTTAAACATATGTTAACTCATGTCTATTTATGGTGAAGACAGAAAGCAAATGGAGGAAGATACATTATGTATATTCTTAAACACTACTGTTCTAAAACCTTTGCCTTTTATTGTCTGCTGACATTATCTTCTCCACTGCTGTCCTCCATGATTTTACATCCTTTCTTTGTGCTAATAGTTGGGGACTGTATCTTCTGAGGATTTTTATAAATCGTTTATTTTCCTTCTTACTTATTTCTTCTCTTCTGACAACTTGTAACTAATGCTCTGGTCAAGGACACTATACAATTTCCATCCTGTGGTTTCATTAATGAGCAAGTTCAGAAGGTCTGGACAGGAGCTCAGTTGCTCTAGTCAACAACATCAACCTCAACCTCGTCCGCTTTCCCGCTAGCCCAGCTTCACGAAACTGAAAGGTCATACCATGACTTTAAACCGTAGTCATAAGAAGCAGCATTTAAACATGCCTAGGGGATCACTGCAGACTCTAAGAATACATTATTTACATGTTGACTTAATCCATAGGATTTCAGCTGTTTTCACCAACAGAAATTTTCCCTTGCAATTTAAAGAACTCCTAATGTTCTCACAGTTTTCTCATCAACAATTTTTCATTAGATGTTGAAAGAGTGTGCTTCTGTGAAGGTTTTAGTCTCTTCATTTTAGAATGCATTCTGCCCAATGATGAAATGAATTCAAATGTGATCAACAGGTGAGTCAGAGACACAAAGGACACGCAGCCTGCAGTGGCGTTCACAAACATTTCCCAATTCCATGTTGGTCAGCCAGCACTGAATACCACCACAATCTACCAAAGAGGCATTTTTTTGTTTTTGTTTTTTGAGATGGATTCTCGGTAGGTCTTGTTGCCCAGGCTGGAGGGCAATAACAGGATCTCAGCTCATTGCAACCTCTGCCTCCTGGGTTCAAGCAATTCTCCAGCCTTGGCCTCCTGAGTAGCTGGGGTTACAGGAGCCCACCACCACACCCGGCTAATTTTTTTGTGTTTTTAGTGGAGATGGCGTTTCACCATGTTGGCCAGGCTGGTCTCAAACTCCTAGCTTCAGGTGGTCCACCCAGTTCGGCCTCCCAGAGTTCTGCGATTACAGGCATGAGCTATTGCACCTGGCTTCTAGGAAGGAGTTTTAAATATTGATCCTAATCTAATATTTAGTTTTATCTTCCCATTTGCACGTATCACCTCAACAGATACTCAGCACTAAACAGAACAGGCCCAGGCCCTTACAGACAGTAGTACTTGGGTGTATGGTAAAGCCAAGATGTCAAGAGAACATTTAGGATGTCAACGGGGGGTCCCAACAAGAAAACTCTGTGTGATTGTCTGCTCTAAGCCCTTTTGATGCCTTCTTTTCCTACATTATTATTTCCTGTGAGCATATTTTCCCAGCTACACTCTAAGTTCTTTAAAGATTAGGATGATGTTTCATAATTTTATGTAGCCCAGTCATAATGTTGATGACATAGTCGATGTCTAATTACCACTTGTATTTTGAACCAAGGATTGGAAAATGAGACTGGAAATGGAGCTACAACATTTTTAACATTTCTCTTCATATGTCTGAATGTGATATGAAATCTTCCCCTTTAATACCTTTTACCAATTAATTAAGCATTTCTTAAGTGCCCACCAACTCTCAGTGTTCTACTTGGGCAGTGTGGATTTACACAGGAGTAGGGTACTTGTCCTCTATCCTGCTGGGGAGTCATGGTCCAATGACAACACTGTGGTCTACTTTCAAGACCACAATTTTCCTGCTAATCACAGTCTCCCCAGTGTTACACACATACACGCACACGCACAACACACCTTGTCTCCTCCTTTATTAGGACAGACATATGTTGATGTCTCCTCCTTCATCTGGAAGACCATTAACACTGTGCTGAGTCATTGAACTTCTCTACTCTCTAGATTATGCTTGTGATCACCCAGGTGCAGCACTACAAGTTCATTGTAGGAAATATGAAAATATGAAAGTTTTAGTAGAGAGGGGGTTTCACCATCTTATTAAAATAAAACAACTTAATAAACACACCGCCAAGATAAGGAAACAAATCTCTTTTTTACTCTTTTGCTAAAAATTTTGTTACTGTTTTTTATTCTTTTCACTCTTTCTCCCCTCCCTCTCATTTTTCTTTATTTGAAAGGGAATGGGTGTGTAAAACATTTATATGATTTGCCTTTAAAACAGAACTGTCCGATTAAGTCCCTGTTGCATAAGACCTTTTTATATATCAAGGATATAACCTTTTCTCTTATATTTGTGGCAAATATTATCCCATTTTCTATTTGCATTTTTTTTTTTTTTTTTTTTGAGACGAACTTTTGCTCTGTCGCCCAGGCTGGAGTGCAGTGGCACTATCTCAGATCACTGCAACCTCCGCCTCCCAACTTGAAGCAATTTCTCCCCCCTCAGCCTCCCTAGTAGTTGGGAGGTACACCACCATGCCCAGCTAATTGTATTTTAGTAGAGATAGGCTTTCACCATGTTGCCCAGGCTAGTTTTTAACCCCTGAGCTCAGGCAATCCACCCACCTCGGCCTTCCAAAGTGCTAGGTTTACAGGAGTGAGCCACCATACCTGGCCTGCTATTTGCCTTTTAATTTTTTAATTTGTTTTGATGTAAACTTAAAAAAAATTATCATATTAAATCAATCATCTTTTTAATATATAAATTTTGCCTTTGTATTTATGCTTAGAAAGTCTTCTCATTCAAAAACAGATACATAATTGTGTATTTTTTGATAGTTTGTTTAATCTTTTAAATTGTTAATTTAGATTGAATTAGTCTGCAATTTATATTGCTGATTTTATGAAGTAGAAATTTAATTCTAGATGATTAGCCATTTTCTCTAATATCACTATTTACTCACTGATTTGAAAAGCTATCTTTAATATTTGGTAGGCTTTTGAATCTCTTTTATTAGTCTCTTCCATGTTTTTTAAAAAAGCAGCTTCATTGAAATGTAACTCAGTGTACAAAAAGTGAATGTATTTTTTTATTTATTTTATAGAGACAGGGTCTTGCATATTCAGAAGGCTGGTCTCAAACTCTTGCCTTAATCAACTCTCCCATCTCTGCCTCCTGACATGCTGGGATTACAGGCATGAGCTACCATACCTGGCCTGTACATATTTAAATTATACCATATGATGAGTTGTGACACATGTAGATACCTGGTAAGCCATCAACAAAATCCTAATAATAAACACATCTATCACCTCCTAAAGGTTTTTCTTGCCCCTTGGTAATCCTTCTCACCCTCTGTCTGCAGAGAATAACAGAGTCAACTTTCTATATAGATTAGTTGTCTTTTCTTATAATTCTGTACTATGTAATATGTACTCTTTTTTTTTTTTTTTTTTTTTTTTTTTTTGAGATGGAGTCTTGCTTTGTCACCCAGTCTAGGGTGCAGTGGCATGATGATCTTGGCTTGCTCCAACCTCCACCTCTCAGGTTCAAGTGATTATCCTGCCTCAGCCTCCCAAGTAGCTGGGATTACAGGCACCCGCCACCACACCTGGCTAATTTTTGTATTTTTAGTAAAGATGGGATTCTGCCATATTGGCCAGGATGGTCTTGAACTCCTGACCTCAGGTGATCCTCCTGCCTTGGCCTCCCAAAGTACTGAGATTACAGGCATGAGCCACCACCCCCGGCCAGTATGTACTCTTTTTCGTCTAGCATCTATCAGTTAGTGTAATTATTTTGTATCATCCATGTTGTAGCATGTGTCAATTGCTCATTCCTTTTTATTACTGAGTAGTATTCCACTGTCTACATGGTATATGCTACAATTTGTTTATCTGCTCATCTGCTGATAGACATTTGAGTTGTTTCCAACTTTTGGCTGTCACAAATAATGCTGTTATAAATATTTACATACAAATCTTTGTATGGACATATGCTCTCGTTTCTCTTGAGTAAATACCCAGAAGTGGACTGGCTGGCTTACATGGGACATGTACATTTAATTTATTAAGAAGCTGCCAAATGTCTTCAGAGGGCTTGTGTCATTTCACATTTCTGCTAGTATCGTATGAGAGCTCTTGTTCCTCCACATTCCTGCTACTACTTGCTACAGTCAGTCATTTTAATTTCAGACGTTCGAATAGGTACTTAGAAGAATCTCATTTGACTTTAATTTGCATTTCTCTAAACACTAGATGCTTTTGGTCGCATTTTATGTGCTTTTTGGCTATCCATATATCTTTGATGAAATGTTCTTATTCAAATCTTGCCCATTTTTCATTGTCTTCTTTTTATTAATTACGATAATAAAATCATTAAAAATATGTTTTATTAGTTATAAAATATAACTATAAAGTTTTTTATAGCTTTATAATTGCAAATTTGTAGTTTTATTATACCTATAATTATTGTTTTAAAACTTAAAATTATTACCTTTATCCAGAGATTTGTTTTCTTTTTATTATTTTATTTAAATTATAGGTACAAAATTAATATAATTGTATCAAAATAACTATTGTTATTTTGCAACTTGAATCTATTTTATTGATCTCTTTAATGGCATAACATGCTGTTTTAATTTTTATAGCTTTAAGTTGCTTTTTCAGATACCAGCGCAATTTTTTGTTATTCTCGTTTATTTTCTGAGGAAGAAAGCCTAAGACATTTTTATCCAATTCAGAAATTTGTAAAATTTTTAAAAATTCAATCTCTTTAAAATCAGAATAGAATCATGCTTTTAACATTTTTGGAGAAAATAAGATCTATACTCTCTCTACGTGTGTGTGTGTGTGTGTGTGTGTGTGTGTGTGTGTGTGTACACACTGTGCCCCATCCTGGGTGACAGAGTGGGACCTTGTCTCAATTTTTTAAAATGTATATATATACATCTATCTGGATATATGTGTGTGTATATATATGCATTGTGTGTACAGATAGATAGATAGATAAATAGTTTTAAAAATTGAGACAAGGTCACACTCTGTTACCCAGGATGGAGTACAGTTGCAAGATCATAGCTCACTGCAGCCTCAAACTCCTATGCTCAAGCAATCTTCCCTCCTCAACTTCTGGCATAGCTGGGACTCAGGTGCATGCCGCCATGCCCAGCTAATTTTTAAAGTTTTAGTAGAGATGTCATCTGTATTGCTCAGGCCTTGGTTTCAAACTCCTGGCCTCAAGTGCTTCTCCTGCCTCAACTTCCGAAAGTTCTGAGATTACAGGTGTGAAATACCACACCTGGCCATCCTAACAATATTAAGTATTCCTGTCTGTTAAAATGGTTCCTTTCTTCATTTGTTCAATATTTTAGACTTGTTTCATTTTCTGCAAAGTGCTTGCCCAGTGAGAAAACTTTGGGTCTTTTAGGGCTTTAGGAATTTGCACTAACTAGTACATTGGCAATGAGATTTACACAACTGTAGAGATTGAAGCTGGAAGACATGATAGATAATCCTGTCTAACATTCTCACTGGTCAAGAAGAAGATGAAGTGCAAAAAGCTGAAGCACTTCTTTAACATCTGAAGTTAAGGCAGTCCCAAGAGTGGTCTGTGACCATCACTTAAGATCCCTTCTATTGCGTCAATGTATTCCTCCTTATTTCTTACTATTCTCCAAAATGGGCCTCTACTTCTGTAAGGTCAGCGTCCCTGACATGCATTGCATATACCATGTTCACTGTGGTTAAAATACCACTTTCTCAGAAGTCATGGTAGAAGTGGGGGTGATTTACTTTTTCATTGTCAGAGCAGGATGCCAGGAAGCATGTGAAAATGTACAGGGGAGGTTGTCTGGTGCATGTGAGTTATGGGTTTCCTGGCCTGGGTGGGTTAGGAGTGGGGGATCCCTCAGATGGAGAGGTGGGATGGAAGCTGGAAGGCATACACTTAAGCTGGTCTTGCTGTGGAGTGGAACTGTAGGGAGTAAAGTGGGCTTCTTTATTATCTTACAAGAGATTTTTAAGGAAATTGAGGCAATCACAAAAGGGAGAGTGCAGAATTTTCTAAATGACTAGACCTTACTCATTAGTGGAGTGCATCTTAACCTCTATGGATCAAAGTACCCTAAAAGACTGATTAAAAAAACCTATCATCCTCTTTCCATAAACAGCACGCACATCTTATACAATATCAGGGTTTATGGATCCTTTGAAACACATCTGTTCATTTCACAAGGACTGACAGGGTTTCATGAACTCCTAGCTAAGACTTCCTGGGGAAGCAGCAAGTAATCTGTCAACTCTAATAGCATTACAAAATGAGGAAAAAGAGAAGAAAAGGAGTATTGTGTGAAAGTGAGAAGTGTGGGGACAGCAGCCCAGAGATGTTTGAATTAGGATGAAATATTTTCTCTAAAAAGTGGAGTTATGTGTCACAGTACTAAAGTAAAAAAACTGCTTTTAGATACCTGTAAACAGAGCCCAGGAGACTTCAGTACACTGATGGTGAACATGAGATCAAAAAGGGGAGGTGGGAACGGAGACAATACGAAGTTAAACATTCTCTTTGAACACAAACAGCACTGATTAGATAAATATTGACTGAGCATCTGCTACGGATAAAGCACAGTGCTGAGTGAGGGGGTGGACAGTGTGCTGATCTGAACAGACATGGTGCTTACTGCCTTTAAAAAATCAATACATAGCAAATTAAAGGAGGCCTTTGATTTTGGTTATTTATGACATTCCTATATTATTTATAATTCCTGGTTATTTATTATATTCCTATATTATTTTGTTATATAGGATATAAGAATATATAATGTGGAATAGTTACGAATATTTCTTATTTTATAGATGAAGAAATAGTGGCTCAAGAAGAATAAATACTCCTATATCTGGGATTAGAACTCAAATCTGATCAAACTTCTTAATGAGTACCTCCTATTCGCCAGGCCTAGTGCTAGATGTTATTCTAGTAAACTTTCAGTCTGTTCGAGAAATTCCACATCTTTATTAAATAAATATAAGCCAAGGTCCATCTGCCTTTCAAACCAGAAATGGGACTTTGTTAGCTGTAAACCAACAAAGAGAAGTCATCACTTCTTTGCATGAGAAGGGGAGACCTCTTTCCAAGTTTTCCCAACAGGAATCATGAACTTACAGAGAAAGCATTTGTAGCCAACTCATGATAACAGAAAACAAAACTCTTTAACACTTTGAAACTTTGGGAGGAGACAAGGGGAATATCTGGATCTAATGATTCAAAGTTCAAGCAAAAAGGATATGCTGGTGCTTTCTTACAATTTATTATTCTCTGTTTATGGCAGTGTTTGCTTTCCATGTCCACTGCAACCACATGACAAGCTTGGGAAAGAAGATAGAGGGTGCTCAAGGACCACTTAGGGTACATGTTGCAATCTTTTGCAAGATGATCTCCCCGAGCTAAAGGAAGAGATGCAGGAGAGCTACTGCCCACGCCTCCTATTTCTCTGTGTTGAAATGTTTGATCCCATTTTCTCCAAACCTGAGAGGAAAAAGATTCCTTCATGCAAGCACACTTCTGCAGAAAAGGAGGTGATCTGCCTATCATATCCATTTTGAAATTGTGTGCTTCTGGTCAGCCACAATCCTGTTGCTTCAAGGAGTTGGATCATCAGTGGAAGACAGAGAATCAGAAGGAAGATGGCTATGTGGAATGTCAGCATGGGCCCAGCAGCCCTGATAGATCTTGTGACCAGGTCTACCATGGAGTCAGTTACAGAATCAGGAAAAACCACTGATTTGGGGAGCTGAACTCCAGGGCTTACCTGTGTATTCCTTTGCTACCTCCAATTACTGCCTGTTTCACATATAAAAAGCAGTTTACTTGCGTAACCAAGTTATCGTGTCATCCGGGAAATCGAGGATTTCTCATCCTTTTTAGATATTTGAATACCTTGTCCTACTCTTCACTTCCATCCCTCACTATTGAGAAATGCTCTGAGATGCTCCCAAATATTGGCAAAGAGACATAAGGAAATAGTAAGTAAGTGTCCTTCACACTTCCCATGCGTATGATACCTGGACTACTTCTCATAATGTACCACTTCTCCTATTGGTTGCTGTTTTCCTTTCAGTCTGTCCAAACAACATTTGGAATTCCTAGTATTGGAATCTGGAAGATAGGTTAAAAAAAATTCAACCACAAGTGCCATAATTCTCCTTAAAGATAGAGGACTAGGGGAAGATAAGAAATTTTCATATCCATGTAGTCTGCCAAGATATATCCTGTCCTTAGGGGTGCAGCCCCATTTAAAGATAAAAGTTACAAGGAGACAATTGGGATTCTGATTGGCAGCATATCCTTCACATATCAGGAATATGCACTAAGGTGTCTTGATGCAGTCCTCAAAATAAAGGTGAACTCTGTAAGCCAATGGCTATTTTTCAACTGGCTTGCAGAAGGCAGTCCCACTCAAAAGTGTAATTCAAGGCAGAGGAAGCCAATTGCTCTCATGTTTTCTTCATTTACTCATAGTCATTTATCCAACACACAGTTATTGAACACCTACTAAGTGCACTCTGCTAAGATATAAAGATGCATAATGTTTGGACCTTGTCCTCAAAGTCTGATTGACCTTTTTAAAACTACTATTTTTCCCTTCTCAATCCCTCCATATTAATTGTCTTTAGAAAATGAAAGTAATGCACCATACAAACTGGATTTGTTTAAACTGGAACTTTTCAAACAGTTGTTTTTACCCTGGAATGCAAATTCTCATAAAATATAAGTTATGGATAATGGCTTTGTCTTAGTCTAGATGAACACATAGCCTATTTTACATACTATATGGCTAAAATCTATACCTATACTATGTTATAACAGAAAACAATATTGATATTATAGTTAGAATGTCAAAACACTATACAATTGAGTAAGTGGCTATAAAGAATTTTTCCTTATGTTATTTGACTATAAGTACTGTTCAGTGAGATTTTAAACAATTGATAAAGTATAAAATACAAAGAAAGAAAATAAACCATGTACAATGCGGGGAAATCTCTGCTAATATTTTGACTGAAAAATATGGCATTTGCTTCTTCCTGCCACTTACATGTTTGTAGAAACATCCAGACTTTTACCCTTGTTTGCGACAAATTTTATTTTGTGGTCACAAGAAAAGAGACAGGATGGAATCCAGCAGAAAGTGGTGTGAAAAGTTTTCCTGAAATAACTGTGAAATAGATGGAAGTGAGATTAAAAAAACAAAAAACAGAAGGAGCTTAAAGAGGATGTGTAAATAGATATGTGAGAGGAATTGATTTTTTGAGCTAGGATTAGCTATGCAGTGATAATTAGAAAAACAAAGGAAAGTGGGTGTGCAGGACCACTCACCAAACCCCTAAAGTAATTGGTAACAGATTGAATCCACAGGGTAATAATCCATTTACCATGTGGCATCTTGGGACGCTCAACAATTTGGTTAAAGAGTGATGAGAAGAAAAAGGAACATACGTAAACACAGTCCACCTTTTAGGTATATACCCAAATGCCAAGTGTGTATTAGTGAGAGTGCCCGTGGCCTTTCTTTGAAAAGGCCTTCTTGTATTCATGAACATCGAGTTTCAAGTTTTTGTTCTCTTAGAGAAAGTGACATTTTAAAAACAAGTTTGTAGTCATGACCATTTCGGATTCATTAATTTCACCCATCACCCTCATCACCCTCATAGCATGAAATCTTTCAGACACTGTTTTGTCTAACCCTTCTCAATTTATTTAATGCAGAACAATGAAACCATTTCTGGTCTATTAAAAGTCTGAAGACACACGGTTACAGAGCTTCATGTTTTCTAAGTCCATGGAAAAGCAAAAAGTACATTAAACAAGAGAGGATTTCAATCATATGAACTGCTCATAATTTCATTACTATCTGATGTGTTAACCTAGAGAGTTTAGGAATCTGAGATGCCTAAATCAGTGTGCTGTATGAGATGCAGTTGAGTTGACTGACTTTCCGTTAATATGTATTGAGATTATTTGGTACCAGGGAAGCATATTGAGGACCCTGCAAGGTTCTTGTCCTTAATGAATTTATCATCAAAGCAAGGACCTCCGTAGAGCTTGGAATCATGGTTATCAGATGCTGGGAAGGTGATGAGCAGGGGCAAATAGAAGTTGGTTAGGCTAGGCACGGTAGTTCACGCCTGTAATCCCAGCACTTTGGGAGGTCAAGGTAGGTAGATCACGAGGTCAGGAGATCGAGACCATCCTGGCTAACACGGTGAAACCCTGTCTCTACTAAAAATACAAAAAACTAGCTGCGCCTGTAGTCCCAGCTACTCAGGAGGCTGAGGCAGGAGAATCACTTGAACCCAGGAGGTGGAGGTTGCAGTGAGCCGAGATCCCGCCACTGCACTCCAGCCCTGGTGATGGAGCAAAACTCCACCTCAAAAAAAAAAAAAAAGAAAAGAAGTTGGTTAATGGGTACAAAAACACAGTTAGATATAAGGAATAAGTTACAGTATTTGATATGGTAGTGGGGAAGTTATAGTTAACAATAACTTATTACATATTTCAAATTAGCTAGAAGAAAAGATGTTGCCAGCACAAAGATACATGCTTGAGGTGCCGCATACCCCAGTCACCATGGTTTGACCATTACACATTGTACATATGTATCAAAATATCACATGCACCCCAAAGATATATATAACTATGCTGTATCAATTAAAAATACAAAAAATAAGGACGTCTAGGAAGAGAAATAAGCATATGCAAAATAACACTCAATTACAAGTTCCCTAATTTGGTGAGGAAAAAGTCCAACAGGGATTATGCTAATTAAATGAAGAACGGAATGAGATACATATAGACTATTTACTTCCAGAAGATGCCTCTAATGTTCGCTTTGATGAAGAGATGTCTTGATTTCCATTCTGGGGCTGTAGTGAGTGGACTATCTGGATATAGCTGTTGATACGCATATATATGCATGCTTACGGTTATACACAAAACATTTCTGGATACTTAAATAACAAATGTTAACAGTGATTTGTTCTGGTCAACAGATTTAAAGAGAAAAAATAAAGGGTAAAATGAAGTGAAGAGAGTTTTTCATGTGAATGTTATACATAATTTACACATCTATAATTTATATATAAATATATATATTCATATAAAATTATATGAATCTGTTTATCTCTATATAATTCTTCATCTATATATCCATCTAAGTATATAATTATTCATCTATATTCAGCTATATATAATTTTATATATAATTTATAGGTATATAAAGTATATATAGTAAAGTATATATATATTTACATAATATAAATCTATAGAATTCATATATAATTTATATCTCTATATACATTTATACTTTTTTTTTTTGAGACAGGGTTTCACTCTGTCGCCCAGACTGGAGTACAGCGGTGGAGTCTTGGCTCACTGCAACCCTCGCCTTCCAGTATCAAGCAATTCTCCTACCTCAGACTCCTGAGTAGTTGGGATTGCAGGTGCATGCCACCACGTCCGGCTAATTTTTGTATTTTTTGTAGCGACAGGGTTGGCTATCTCTGTGGGGTTTTTAGTAGAGATGGGGTTGGTTGCTATGTTGGCAGGCTGGTCTTGAACTCCTAACCTCAAATGATTTCACCCGCCTCGGCCTCCCAAAGTGCTGGGATTATAGGCGTGAGCCACTGCACCCAGCCATATACTTTTGAATTTATCATTTGAGTATATTACTTTCAATTTAATCCTAATTCATATGTAAAACTACTCATGTATTGTGCTGCAGTGAAATTATGAGACATTCAGGCTTCTATATTTGCTTGAGAAAGCACTGGGAAAGGGGGGCCTTTTAAGACTCTGACTCCACTGGCCTGTATAAGAACAGTTGAGGCACTCAAACTGTCCAATTGCTCCGCACAGTAGCAGTGGCAGTCTGGATTTTCCTCCTGCTCGTAGAATTTGGAAACCACCCAAACAGAGGATTTACAGGGTTACCACTCACAGATGAAGCCCTCAGTATCAAGAGGATAAATATGGAGTTTTATTTGTGGATCAGTCTACATCGTTAGCTTCCAGACCTCCAAAGTCAGGTCTTTCTCCAACAGGCACTTCCAACCAACAGAAGGAATATAACCTAATTACTCCCTCAAATCACAAAGTGCTTGTACAATGGCAGAGCAAGGAAGATATTTACACCCAGAACTAAATGAATATTATCTGCCTTTGCTATCAAGTTTTCCTTTTCAGGATAATAGGAATACAAATGACTTTGGAACTGCATCAACATAGACGTCAGTGGAAATGATGTTTATGTTACTTGCAGAGAAAGTGATGGAGGGGCCAAATCAAAGGTCTGGTCAATGAAATGCATGGCTACTAGAATACTGACATTTTTGTGAGCTAGCTCCTTATATATCACACCAAGCTAGAAGGATCTCCCCTAGCAAGACTTAAGCAGCAGTCATGTCTCAGAGAGATCCTTCTTACATACGTATTGTCTAGTAGATTTAAATATCTACCAAATTAATGTCCACTAATAAACTGTCTTTTATATTTTGAATTGTAAAATAAATTTTTGGAGTTTTCTACAGCACTAACATGTGGCTTTTGGCCAAATACTGTGGCTCACACCCGTAATCCTAGCACTTTGGGAGGTCGAGGCAGGAAGATCGCATCAGCCCAGGAGTTCAAGACCAGCCTAGGTAACATGGCAAAATCCCGTCTCTACTAAAAATACAAAAAAATTAGCTGAGTGTAGAGACATGTGCGTGTAATCCCAGCTACTTGGGAGGCTAAGGTGAGGTGGGAGGATCACCTGAACTTGGGAAGTTGGGACTGTAGTGAGACAAGACTGTACCACTGTACTCCAGCCTGGGCGAGCAGAGTAGACCCTCTCAAAAAAAAAAAAAAGTGGCTCTTTCCTAAAATAATTTTAAAGTGCATGGAACAGCTGATCCAAGATAAGGAAGGCACATAAACAAAACACCTGTCATTTCCAAGAACCCTGATGGGTACAATTAAAATTAGAGTAATGCTATCTGTATAAGTTCCACTGTCCTATATTCTGAAGAGGAGTTGTGACAAATATTTCAGTTCCATTAGCAATTCTGAGGTGATGTGTGGTCAAGGTTTAGATACTAAGCTACCTTGTGTTGAAGGAATTACTAGACTTTACAACAGCCTGTCCATAAAGGTCACACCTGAGCTTGCGAGTTATCAGGCAGTTATGTGCATGGAAGGTTGAGCATTTTTTGAGTCACGTTTTTATACACTGCAGATTTCCTCTAATGGACTCGGTAGGACCAGGACTGAGTTTTTAAAATCACATCTTACAGAATCTGATGACCTTATATCACTAAACTCAGAACAGTGTGACATCCAGTGTAGCATAAAAAGACTTAAACTTTTCAACAAACAAGGTCTTCCATATCCACAATGAGGCCCTGAACAATTTTTCTAATAAAACAGAAATCTCTACATCTTTGGTCAGCAAATCTTTCATGGGATGGAGAAGGTTTCTCATAAAAGTCTCTGATTCATTATGATTAAGCACTGAGTAATAAAAACAGATTCACCACTACCACCTTCCCCTTTACTTCTGGCTGACATAAGCCAGCAAGTTTATGGCTCTGCAAATCTGCTGTTAGGTCATTGAGGCTCTGTGTGTATTGTGAGTAAATGGATATTTAAAGTTTCTAAAGTTCATAGCCAGAAAGACCATTAGCAAATGCATAAACAAAACTGGAGTACTATTTAAATTTCTATTTTGAAACATTTGCTAGTCTAGATAGGACTTCATAGGAGGTTTCTCAATTTGAAGATGTAAAAATATCAACTAATCCTGACTCCAAGGTTTGCACATAATTAGAAAATTAAATATATTATTCCCTAGTAAGCAGTAATGGCCACAAAGAAGGATTAACAAGTTGGATCGAATATGTAAAATCAAAGCTGACAATATATTAAACCAAATGTTAATTATGTACATTTCTCTGAGACATTTTCTGAGGTTTTTAATTGGAGGATATATTTAGAGGAAGCCAAAACAGGCTATCAAAATAGTTTTAAAGTCCCAATGACTTTAAAGACTAGCTCTTCATCAGAAAGCAGGTGAAATGGCCGATTGAATTTTTTCTCTTTAGAACAGATTGTTTTGGCACTGTGAAACTGTCATGTCCATCCACAACCTCAAAACAGGAGGTTCTAAAAACACTTCCAGAAGACAACTTAGTTTTCTTCTTAATTATCTGATCCCCCAGGATTTAGTTTTCATCAGTCACCCACATCTGTGTTGTATAGCTGAAATGCTTCCTGCCTGAATATAAGCCCATCTACTGTGACAGTGTACCAGGTGACACCTCATTTATTCTGCATTATTAGGAAATGAAATGGTGCACACCAGTAAATTTTTTAAAAAACACATGCTTGTTTGTTTTTTAGAAAAGACAAATCTACTTTCATGTAGTCATATTTAAGTGAAATCTTTTTAACATGCACCAATATTTAACTGTATTCTTAAATATGATACAAAAATATATACTATAAGTATGAATAATGTAACTGTATTATCAACAACAAGGGGAGAGGTGAGAGTGGTCTTTTCTAGGGAGGTAATACAGCATTGGCATTAAGAATCTAGACTGCTTGTGGACTCTGGCTCTGTCTCTTATCAGCTGTGAAAACTTGATCAGCTACTTAAATCTTCTGTACAAAACGTTTCCTCCTTAAGAAGGATAACAGCGGTAGGAAATGTATTGTGTTGCTGTAAAGATGGAATGCTTGCAAAACACTTAGACTGGTGCCTGGGACAGTGTAAAGAGCCAGCAAATCTTAGCTCTTGTGATTATTAGTTTTGTTTTCATTTAAAAAAATGTCTGATAGTCAATCTGTTGTATTCTGGGAAACAAGATATCATGTCTATTAAAATTGCACATAATAGAGCATAAACTTTTCTACAGCTCTTTTGGCTTCAATGCTTCAAAGTGGTTTTCACTTAACTTGGACATTTTATATTCTGTGTGCAGGTTTCTGGATAATTAACTTATAAAAATGCACTAACACATGAACATAAACTCAAATGACGTGGAGACAGACTTGACTGACACAATCTTTGACCTCGTAAAAAATAAAATAAAGAGGAGGGGTATGAGAAGACAAATAGTTTTAAAAACGGCAAAGCAGGAATTCACATAATGACACAAAATATGCTGCTTTCAAGCATGTTTGATATTAAATAATTTAAAATTGATATATAGTGTCTTAAACATTCACTCAAATAGGTCCTTACTATTACATAGTATCAATTACTTTAGCTGAAATTACAATAATTATATGAATAAAATGTCACTTTTTCAAAAAGATGTTTAATGATTTATTCATTAACTTAGAAATACTTCTATATTTGTATTTTGGAAGCCACGAAATTCCTTTTAAAATGCTCCTGTCTTTGCTTTGTCTGCTCTTCAACAATACAATTTGGTTGTGTTTAAAAATTGAGATGATAGCATGCCTATCACTGCCTGAGAATGGACACAGAAAACAAACAAATGAGATCAGCCAGCTCCCCCTGCCTGTGCCTATGTGGCCTGGGCAACTAGGCAGGAGTTAGGGGACCTGTGACATTGTGTTGCTGCTCTTTTGGTGTCATCCTTGGGCTTCACAGCCCACGGGATAGCAGGAACCTCAAACCTGACTCAGAAATGTGAGTCTGAAGATCCCACAGCCAAATGCTTCATTCCTACGTCCTTACAGTCTTATATAGAACGAGGGGGATGACATAAAAAATTTCAGCCATGAGCTGACCAGTGCTTCACTTAGCCTGAGTGGAAATCTTCTCTTTCTTCTTTGCCAAAGGATGTTAATTTCCATCTTCCTGCTAAGTGAACAGGTCTAGAAAGTAATTCTTCTGAAAGAAATATGTTCTAGAAATACAAAGTGGAATAATAGAACCCTCTTAAACATGACTCATTTTAAGAGATCTGTCTAGAATTCGGGTCTCTGCATGTTATCTTGGAGCAAAGTAAATGTATACAAGGAAGCTGGGCTTAAGACAGTATGTCTATAGACCTATCCTGTTGGATTTTGGAGATACCGAAAAAAATGTAGAAATACTGAGATAAATGATTTGAGCTACAACTCTCATGTTTTGTTATTGTCCAGGGTTCAGCAAGTGTTTTTCATACAGAGCCAGTCAATACTGCAGGCTTTGCAGGCCATGTGGCCTTGGTCGCAAGCACTCATCTTGGCTATTGTAAAGCAAAAGCAGCTATAGGCAGTACATAAATAAATGGGCATGACTGTGTTCCATGGAACATTTACAAAATCAGGCAGCATGTAAGATTTGGCCCATTGGCTATCATTTGCTGACCCCCGATACAGCAGAGAAAGTACAGGATATCGGGCTTAAGGGATTGAGGTGGAATCCCAGCTCAGGCATGTATTCTATGAGCAACCTTGGAAGTTCTTGAGTTTTTCAGAGTCCTTCATTCTTTGTGATATGGAGATAACAATAGCAAATCCAGGGGCTTGATATGAGGATTAAAAGAAACAATGAATACGAAGGGTTGAGCTTGTTGGCTGGTCCATCGGCCAACTTATATGGCATGTAACAATTCCTTCAAATAATGCCATTTCTGCTTTCTCAGGTCTTCCTTTACCAGGAAGAAGTGCATTTTACTACCAATTGTACAGCACCAAAATCAAATCTGGTTAGCAGATTGATAGAGGCAGAAATGGAGCATACATGAGATAGTCACGAAGGGATGAGACACGGGAGGCTGTTTTTCCCTCTAAGATTTAGCAGCCACTGTCTGGTGCTAACCCTTTTCAATTTCAAGATGGTTGAATTAGGCCAGAGTTGCATCTGTCATTACGCCTGCCTCAGGAGATGACAGCTCAAGACAGAAAAAAAGTATGTGTATGTGCATGTATGTATGTATGTACGCATATACATGTATTGTTTTATTTTTGATTTTGTACATGTGTATTGTTTTAAATTTTGAATATTATAAAATAATATGGCACAATATTTTATTAAATGCCAATTAATCTATTGGCATTGTGCGGTAATGCCACATTTTTTTCATTTCCTGTCCATAATATATCTCTCCTTCTGCCATATATTTGTCATATATGGGAGAATTCCTAAAACCACTCCCACTTTACCCCTTAGCAGCAGAGGAGAAGAAGAAAGTCAAGTTCTCTTACAGTCATTCCCGCCTGATCTCTAAAAGCCGATATCTCAGACCTCATCAACCAGATTTTTAGATAACACAATCCCTGCTGAGATTATACACCATTAAAAAAAAGTAGAAGTGATAGTCAAAGCGTTTCACCTAGACTATTTAGCGTTTCAAGGCTTACAAAAGGTTTTTCACTCAATCGTTAACAACCAGCTGATGAATACAGAAAGATAAGCTCTGGAGAAAGTTGACTGGGTTGGAATATTCCCTCTACTACCTATTAGCTGTGACTACAGGCAATCAAAATGAAATTACTAAACTTCATTTTCTTTGTCTAGAAAATGCCCATTTCATAAATTGGTTATAGAGATTAAATTAGATAAAGCTTGTAAATAAAGCTCTTAGCACAATGTCTAACATATGAAAAGTCTTCATTAAATGTCAGCTGTTGTAACTATGATTATTCCTGTGTAACAGATGTAAACAACAAAACACAAATGCAAAACACACAAACTTCAAAACACTAACTTTCTGGATGTTTGCCTACGATATGAGAACATGTTCTATTCATGGCCTATCCAATTTCATTATCTTTTTAGGTCCACACTATGACATTTAAAATATTGCATGGATGAAGATGTCTATTCTCATTAGTTATTAACTCTACTTCAAGATGCCTAAGAGACAAAGTGAGTGTTTGGGGCTGAGGGACACAAGAGAGGAAATGATGAATTAGGTAAGTTTTTATCAGTACAATTAGAATATCACTGAATTGTCTCCATCCTCTTTATTAACAATATGTATCATGGACACACATTCAATTTTGTTTTTGCTTTCAGTGTTGACAAATGCAGGTAGACAGCTTTAGGAAGGCAGAACTAGAGAACATGGAAATAATGTTAAGAGGAAAAGATGGCTTCTATTCTTCTCTGAACCACCATGACTACAAAGTGACAGTTATATAGGCGCCACCTCTCTATGTGGGTCACTCAAATTAGCAATGAATTTCATTTGTT
Organism: Ateles fusciceps; assembly: GCA_036589455.1. Taxonomy (NCBI): domain Eukaryota; kingdom Metazoa; phylum Chordata; class Mammalia; order Primates; family Atelidae; genus Ateles; species Ateles fusciceps. Next base: position 14,623,779 of record JAZHEH010002554.1, on the reverse strand, counting down.
CATGTGCTTTATCAGGGATCTATTCCTTATCCTGTTTCTCCCTTCTATGGTAGATCAAAGCTGTGAACGCCTCTTGAAATTCCTTTGACAGGATTGAGTTCCCAAGGGCTCCCTGGAGACTTAAAGCCAGATGAAAACAGCTGATGTGAGATGCTTAATGCACAAAGCAATAATAACCTTAAATAGGAACATTCTCTGGAGTATATGGAGTGGATGCCTAGGCATCTTTGGGCTTACCAAAGTGTAAATTTTGCCAAGCAGTAAAAATTTAATTGAAGGCTGATAGCAACTCTTTCTTTCTTCCTTCCTTCTTCCTTCCTTCCTTCCCTCCCTCCCTTCCTTCCTTTCTTTCTCTTTCCTTCCTTTCTCTCTTTCATTCTCTCTTTCTCTCTGTCTTTCTCTCTTTCCTTCTCTCTTTTGAGATGGATTCTTGCTCTGTTGCCCAGGCTAGAGTCCAAGGGCAATGGCGCAATCTTGATTCACTGCAACCTCCACTTCCCAGTTTCAAGCAATTCTCTGCCTCAGCCTCCTGAGTAGCTGGGATTACAGGCAGCCACCACCACGCTTGGCTAATTTTTGTGTTTTTGTAGAGACGGGGGGTTTCGCCATCTTGGCCAGGCTGGTCTTGAACTCCTAACCTCATGATCCACGTGCCTTGGCCTCCCAAAGTGCTGGGATCACAGGCACGAGCCACCGTGCCCAGCCACAACTATATATTTCTAATATGCTTCTGCATTTTAGGATACAAAAATGTTTCATAAAATATCGATCTTTTTCTGTATTTTACTGAAAAGTTTGGAGCTCATTGAGGATGAAGATTTTCCAAGGTCACATAAAACCAGTACCAGATTTGAGAAGAGTCCAAGTGGTCTGAGAAAACAACCCAGTGAGACCCACTTGACTGCTTATCTCTCACCATTCTCTTAGCATACACAGACATTTTGAAGGCTAACTTTCACCATCAGTATGAATGCCTCATACTTACCAAACACATTGTGTAACTGTAGAGTATTGTATCTATGATTGCATGACATGCGCCAAGTTAAAATTATAGAGCAACCCATGTCAACCAGAATGAATAATTTAGATGTTACATAAAGGTGAAGGGAAACAGGCTCCAATAAAGACAAAAAAGATCCATGCTTAATATCCAAAGCTTTCTTGCTTTTTATTTTATTTCTGAGACGGAGTCTGGCTCTTCGCCCAGGCTGGAGGGCAGTGGTGCAATCTCAGCTCATTGCAACCTCTGCCTCCTGGGTTCAAGCGATTCTTCTGTCTCAGCCTCCTGAGTAGCTGGGATTACAGGCGTGCACCACCACACCTGGCTAATTTTTTTTTGTTGTATTTTTAGTAGAGATGGGATTTCACCATGTTAGCCAGGATGGTCCCTATCTTCTGATCTCATGATTCACCTGCCACGGCCTCCCAAAGTGCTAGGATTACAGGCATGAGCCACCATGCCCGGCCAATATCCAAAGCTTTCAGTTCCAGATAATAACTGCAATGCAACTTAGTCCAAGGCAAAAATGTGATTTCCTCTTTCACATGGTACCTTTCCCCCACACTCCACACTCCACACTCCTCCACGTCTTCTCCTCCATTTGACACTCCTTCCACCTTTCTTCTACAAAAGATAGAGTTCACCTCCTGGTAACTCATGTTCAAGGGGTAGAAGAAGCAGGAGTAATTCCAATGATGTGTTAGGCTTATCTTAAAATTTCATGTGGCAGTTTTGATGCCTTCAAGAGTAAGTAATCTTTACATTTCAGGCACCATGTATTCTAAGTCCATTAGGAGCACATTGGGTTACATATTAAAAAAGAAATAATAAAAGTATAATACTGAGATCTAGGACACAAGACTCTAAATTTGGTCACAATAACTGGTTCTGTGACCCCACACAAGTCATTTCAGTCTCCTTTCCTAAGTCTTCTCATTTCTGAGATGATGAATGGTGTAGGTGACACCTATTGATCTTCTACCTTTGACACTGTCAGAGAAAACAGACTTTCTAGACTGCAGGGATATGCAGGCCCGGTCCTTAGCACTATGTAAGAAGCAATGTGTTTTCTCAATAGCTCAGGTTTCCCTTTCCTTATCACATCAGCTTTTTTTTTTTTTTTACAATAACTCTTTTTGTTCCTTCAGCCACTTATGATCCTTCTCTTAATCAGAATTTGATTCTTGGGAAGGGATAGAATGAATCAATGAAACATTAGTGTTAGTGTGATGTGACATGTTTGTAGTCCCCGTTCAAAGGTACAAGAATTTTAAGTCTGAACTCCACCGAAGTCTGACGTCCTCTACCTATAAAATAGCTAACAAACTAAATGATCTCTCACTCCTCAACATAGCCATCTTAGTGGTCCTTGCATCATCCCTAAACTGGACACTGCCACAGACTCACAGTGGTTCTCTCTGCTACCCTGCCTGGTCATTCAATAGCCTTAGTATTCTTTAAAAAGTACATTCAGGAGAGGTGCATTCATGTCTGTAATCCCAGCACTTTGGGAGGCTGAGGCGGGAGGACTGCTTGAGCCCAGGAGTTCAAGACGAGCCTGGGAAACATAGTGAGACTCCATCTCTACAAAAAAAAATTTAAAAATTAGCTGGGCATGGTGATGCACTCCTGTAGTCCCAGCCACTTGGGAGGCTGAGGCAGAAGGATAGCTTTGAGCACAGGAGTTTGAGATTATATTGAGCTGTGATTATACCACTGTACTCCAACCTGGGAGACAGGGTGAGCCCCCTGTTTCAAAACTTTTTTAAGTATAATCAATCAATCAATCAATCAATAAGAAGTCCATTTGGATCATGTAATATCCTTGCTGAAATCCTTCAAATGGCTTCCCATTGTAATTAGAATAAAATATCCACTCTAGGCCGGGTGTGGTGGCTCATGCCTGTAATCCCAATACTTTGGGAGGCTGAGGCGGGCAGATCCCCCGAGTTCAGAAGTTCAAGACCATCCTGGCCAACATAGTGAAACCCCGTCTCTACAAAAATTAGCCAGGCGTGGTGGCACATGCCTGTAATTCCAGCTACTAGGGAGGCTCAGGCAGGAGAATTGCTTGAAGCTGTGAGGTCAAGGTTGCAGTGAGCCCAGATCGTGCCACTGCACTCCTGCCTGGGCAACAGAGCAAGACTTTGCCTCAAAAAAATAAAAAAGTAAAAATAAAATAAAATGTCCACTCTACCACGGCCTCTGAGTACCACTGAAAATTGACCTTATATCTTGCTAGCCTCTTTGGTCTCTTCTCTTTTCTTTTTCATTAAGCCACCCAGACTTTTTTTTTTTGAAATATGTTAGGGTCATTCCTGCCTTGGGGACTTTCCATTTTTTATTATCTCTGCCTGGACTCTTCTTTTCCTCACAGCCTCAGGTCTACCCGAGAGGGTTTCGGGGACGACCTCACTAGGGAACCCCCTGAGCACACCTGGTTGTTCTCTCGCTGCTCCTTGGCTGCCCTGTTTCCTGCATCTCACTCCTCATGGCTTTCAATGATCTTCCTTATCATTTATCATCTGACCTTCCTCACTAGAGTATAAGAACAAGGGAGTGGACAATGGACAAATTTACAAAAAAGAAGTTTATGTTATCTTGAATTTAAAAAGGAGAAGATTCTGGATTAGAAGACCACTCCTAAATGTGAGCTATTCCATTCATAGGCTTGTTGTGTGAGTCTGACCCTGTGGGTATCTTCTCTGGGCAAACCATGGTGTCACCTGCTTCATAGTTAGTAATGCTGTCCTGTAGGTACAATTTCCAATGTACGTATGTGTGAGTGGGTCGGGGGTGAGGGTAGGTGTGTTTTCATGCATGTGTGTGGTGGGCAAAGGGAGGATCTTAGCATTATCCATGTCTTCCTGGCTTTGTAGTTTTCTGGATACGATGCTCAGAGATATGACCTGGCTGTGTATGCTGCTTTGTGAGACCAAAGCCTCTCTCAACACAATAAGGAGACAGCAGTTGTTGGGCTGCATTCCTTCATTCATTCATTCCTTCCTTCCTTCCTTCCTTTCCTTCCTTCCCTCCCTCCTTCCTTCTTTCCTTCCTTCCTTCCCTCCCTCTTTCTTTCTTTCTCTGTCTCTTTCTTTCTTTTTCTTCCTTTCTCTCTCTCTTTCTCTCTTTCTTTCTTTCTTCTTCTTTCTTTCTTATTTTTTGAGATGGAGTCTTGCTCTATCACCCAGGCTGGAGTGCAGTGGGGTGATCTCGGCTCACTGCAACCTCCACCTCCCAGGTTCAAGCAATTCTCTGCCTCAGCATCCCAAGTAACTGGGTTTACAGGCTCCTGCCACCACGAGGGGCTAATTTTTATATTTTTTGTAGAGATGGGGTTTCACCATCTTGGCCAGGCTGGTGTTGAACTCCTGACCTTGTGATCCACGTGCCTCAGCCTCCCACAGTGCTGAGACTACCGGCATGAGCCACCGCACCCGGCATTTCTTTCAAATGTGGTTGAGAGGAAGTGTTACAGGGTCCAAAGAAAGGTAACAACCTCCAGGACTATACCCACAGGTTCCACCTGCCAGTCCATCTAACCCAACTTCATTTATGAAATAAACTTACAGAAGGCCTATTATGTGCAAGGCCCTGAGGTCTTTTCCCCCACTCTCTTATTATTTGTTTTCCAGTATTGGGGAGCATTTCAATGGGGGGAGCTTTCAGAATAGTCTTCCTCGTGGCCTTCAGGCCTCAAACACTGTATTTTGGAAATAAATTTTGAGCAATTCTATCTTTCTGGCCTAAGGAGGAAAAGCTGGCCCCACACTAACAATGGATTGTTGAAGGGCTGCCCCCAAAGCTCTAGGAGCACTGTCTACTTGAGGACAGAAGAGAATAACGGAATAATTGTCTGTGTGCACTCCTTTGTGTGATTACAATTGTTTTCTCAAAAGGAACTGATAAGCTCACCCACACTAAATTATAAATGAATTTGGGAAAGATTTTGGGAAAATTTGCATGTACAATGTAGAAAGACTCCATTGTCTTAAACCTCAAGAATCAAGTTGCAATTGTGAATTTTCAGGTAATAAGAAAATAGTTTTATATGCCTAGAGTAGTGGTATCTAAAGAGCATTTCTGAAATCATTGTCTACAAATGACCACCTGCTTTACCACTTGGGTTTACCTCCTCACTATATCAGTTAGGGATCATTATTTTTCTGAGCCTCCATTTTCTTATCCATGAATGGAAATGATAACACTGGACTCGCAGGGCTGTTGCAAGAGAAATACGCCTAAAGTGACCACCAAGAGAGTGACGTGGACTCTGAGCCTTGTTTATTGATGTTAAAGGAGTCTGACTTTAATCTGCTACAGAGATTTGCAAAAAGAACTTATTTGAATTTTTCCCTTTGTTATTCATAATATTTGCCATACTTCAACATCTTTCTTTTTCGTGGTAGAGAACAGAAAACAGATATGTCACAGTATCAAAACATTAATAACCAATTTCAACAATTACATTGTTGGCCTTGATATACTTTCTGAATTCCAACCAGATAGCTATGCTACTTCCTTCCCATTTGACATATCTTGCTTTCTTGAAACAGGGCCTTTTCAGTTACCAGTTTCTAAGGAGAAATAACTGGGAAAGCACCAAGATCTTACATGCCTAAGGGCTCTGGAATGTCATGGCTTTTATTTTTCTTAGCCAGAGGAGATGCAAATATTTAACTATGAATCATCTGAGCCGGGACTTCCTTATAGTAATAATGGCAGGCCTTGGAGAGCCTTTCTTTTGTCAATGTCTGGATAGTCAGGGGCCTCAGAGGATATTTACTCAACTTCTGATCAGAGACTTTGCTCCTCCTTTTCCGTGGACGTGCCCTCTGGAAAGTGTCAGAGCTCTCAGATTATTTTTTCTAAGATTACACTGAGCTTTTTAATATTGGAGATAAGTGGGCAGTTTTCATGATTCCAATCCAGGACATTTTTATTTTCTCAACTGTCATTAGCTCAACAAATATTTTTGAGCACCTTCTCCATGCCAGACACTAAGAAGACTGCTGGAGAAAAGAAGAAAAAGTCAAATTCCAAGCCCTAAAGAAAAAAGTCTTGTGAGTGATATAAGTGAGTTAAAATAAAAACAGGTGAGTACCTGTCATGAAAGTACAGGATAAGTTTTAAGGGATCAATAAATGCAAGTTTTTAATTGTGCAGGAGGGTAACAGGAAAGGAGATTCGAGAAAGTTTTGCAGAGGAAATGGCACTTCAACATAGGAAAAGGTGAGCAGAAACTGCCAGTGGAATCATGGAGATGGAAATGTTATTCCTAGCTGAGGGCTGACATACGCCAAGGCACAGTGGTCTGTAAGAACCTCTCGTGTTTACACAACTGGAAGTAGTTTAGTTTTTTTATGGGCAGAACATACATTTTGTACACAGGGTAATGGGGAAAGGAACAGGAAAAATACAAGCCAGATCACAAAGCACATGATACCTGTAAATAGAGGTGTTTTAATAATGTTCCATTGTATGTATCTTTAAGCAAATATTCTACATGGAAAAATAGTTATTTTATACACTTAAAATGTAAGAGACAATTATTTAATTTTAAAAACATTGGTCACAGGAATCTCTGAAATAGTAAGCTCTTCTCATACATTTAAGTGAGTCCTTTACTGAAATTTGATTTATTGAGAACCCATTCAAGACCCTACCCATTCACAATTAAGAAAAAACTACTTTATTCTTTCTAAAATCTGACTTCCATGTTTTACAAATATTTATTCAAGGGACCCCATTATGCCCAATACAATGTCACAAACACCAGGTTTGGAGACAGCCCGTGCATTCTAGAAGCCAAGTTAATGCCACAGGAGAATAGCTGACTGCATCATGGTACATCTACACTGTGGAATGAATGCCATGTGACCGATAAAGGGAATAAATTAGGGCTTTGCCAGGTGACACGGGGTGACTGCTGAGTGAGAAAAACAACATCTAAAAGAGTACAGTTAAAATGATCATGTTTTTGGAACACCAATGAGTTTCATTAATGTAAATGAGAGATACGAGCCTGTGAGAGAATAAAAGGTATGGAAAAAGTCACAGATTTTAATCTGTCCTTTTGGAACAGACAACTCTGGGAGGAGGAGAGCAGATGATGTCCATCCTTCTTTAAAAAAAAATGGTTATATTGTCCCAGTGAATTTGTGTGTATGGGTGTGGGTAAGTGGTACATTAAACCATACATAGAAGTGTAAATAACAAAATTTTAATGATGGTTATTTCAGAGTTATGGGATTCCAGGTAATCTTTCCTTTCTTCAGAATGCTTTAGGCATTCGTTTAATTTTTACGTGACATATATTATTTAAATCATAAAAAAGCAATTTTTACCATAAGAAATTAAGTGAGTAAAATACAGTCTAGTGAGCAAAACAGACAAGCTTGTGTATGACAGAAAGGCCTCATGGCATAGTGGTTAACTGCATCGGTTATGGAGCCAGACTCCCTGGCTTAGAGTCCTAGCCCTTCTTCTTACTTGCTATGAGATCCAAGAAAATAGAGTCAATACTCTATGCTTCCATTTCCTTTTCTATAAATTCATGAAAATAATAGACCCTGCTTTCAAGAGTTGTGATGAGGGTCAGAAGAATAATCATTTGTAAATCGTTAGTGCCTAGCCCATGATAAAAACTATACAGGTGTTTAGTACACAAAATAATGCATTGTAATGGAGTGTCCTAATTGATGTAATAAAAATCTACGAGGAAGACAATGGAAGCACACGGTGACTGATAGGATCTGCAGCTGTCAAGAAGAGGGTCAGGGAACCTGTCTAGAGCAGAATCAACCTGAACCAACAGCGAAGTCATGCAATGCTGAGCCTGGACTTGGCCAGAGAGAAAGTGGGAAAAGAGTTGTCCTAGGAAGAAGGAGGACAAACCAATGCCTGAGAAGCACATGGTGCTGCTGTGTTTGTCTGTTTTACCTTTAAGACCAAAGACAGCAAGTTGATCATATCTAAAGTGTGAAATCTGAATACATTAGCTGAACTCCTTATGGGTTTGAATAACTTGCATTCTTCTTTTCTTAAAAAAACAAAAAACAAAAAACAGAGATGGGATCTTGCTATACCGCCCAGGCTGGTCTCAAACTTTTTGGGTCAAGTGATCTTTCCACTTGAGCCTCCCAAAGTATTGGGGTTACAGGCATGAGCCATCACTCCCGGCCACTTCGACCCTTCTTTATCCTTTACTGCATTTAAAAAATTTCCCTTCATCATTATCTAGACTTACATGTTTTACTTCCATTCGACATAGTCATCATTCATTGAGCAAACTGATGTAAGATACTGATTAATGCCATGCAAACATTTTGAAAAGCCCAGACACGTGTGTAACTTCCTAAGTGAGATATTCAAGGCTAGGTCATCACTCTCCCTCCTGTAGGTTTTACCACGCATTGGTCTGTGATGTTCACCTCCTAATCACACGCCACTCTCCTAACAACCCCCTAAGCCAGTCACTAACTTGTTACTCATACTTCCTTGGGTTAACTCAACATGTATTTGCATTGTGATGTAAAGATCCTCAGGGCATATGATTTTGAATATAGATAAAAGATAACCTTCTCTTTGTAAAGAAATGTGTATATACTTATTAAATTGTAAAGGGGCAAGTTGAAGAAACTTTTTTTTAACAGAGACAAGATCCCTTTCTGTCACCCAGGCTGGAGAGATGTGGTGTGATCATGACTCACTGCAGCGTCAACATCTCAGCCTCTAGCAATCCTTCTACCTCAGCCTCCCTAGTAGCTGGGACTACAGGGGCACACCACCACACTCAGCTATTTCTTTTTTTTTTGTATTTTGTGTAGAGTTAGGAGTTTCGCCATGTTGCCCAGGCCGACTCCTGAACCCAAGCAATCCATCCTCCTCACCCTCCCAAAGTGATGGGATTACAGGTGGGCGAGCTGTTGTGTCCAGCAAGAAGATACTTTCTGTTGAAGAAAATGAAAACAGAAAAAAAGTAGTAAGAAAACTGGAGAGAGAAATTGACTGATGAAGACTTGCCTAATGACTCTATTTATGGATTTTTTTTACATGCCACAAAAAGGCAAAAGAAATTGTCACAGGGTGTCCATCTGTTTGAAAAGGAGGACTCCTAGAAACTCTAATACCAGAAAAATAAAATTCTATTGCCTCAACAGATAGAAAAGTACAGGAAAAAATAGTCTAAAACTCTGGATCGAGAGATACATAGTATAATCAGAAGAGAATCAATTTCATGGGTAGCCAAATATAAAAATACTCTCATTTTAGTGACCGCACAATATTTTAACACAGCAGAATTTAACACTGAAAACAATGCTATGACTATAGCAGTGAGTGCCGTGGTCCGTGGCCCAGATCCAGCCTTTAGGTGAACTCATTTCCCACATTGCTGGAAATGTTGCCTGATGCCAACTCATAGCTTACTAGTTTTCTAGGAACTACCCTCAGCTGAAGAGTCCTCTTACCCCAAACCACACCTTTCCCTGGGGGTCAGCCCCGATGACTGGACAAAGTGACTTATGAATGCCTAGGGGCTGACCCCTTGTGGATCAGGATAACTCTTGAAGGGCCATCCCAGCTCTAGAGCTGGTAGAATCTGCTGAGGACTTCGGCAAATAAATTCCAGTTCATCTTCCTCCTCTGCATCCTTTATTTCCTCACAGGCATTCCTAAGAGCACTCCCCGATAAACCTACTGCATTGACATCTCTATCTCAGAAACTGTTTCCTAAAGAAATTCATCTAAGGCAACTCTCTAGACCTATCCTATCATTTAATATCTGAGACAATTCAAAGTCCCTGAAAAATTAAGCCTGTGTTCAAAGTAGTACAACTGGTAAGTAATAGATTAAGGAATAGAATTTTGACTCCTGATCTAATCAAGTGCTCTGTCCACCTAAAATATTGGCCCTGGCAGGAAAGACCTAGAAAGCAAATCTATTAGCGGGGCACAGGGTGCGTGCCTGTAATCCCAGGCGAAGTAGGAGGATTGCTTGGGGTCAGGAGTTCGAGATCAGCAATGCAGCAAGACGCCTTCCCTACACAATTTTTTTAAAAAATTTTTTAATTAGCTAGGTTTGGTGGTACATGCCCGTAGTTCTAGCTTCAGGAGATTGAGGTGGGAGGATCTCTATGGCCATGGGTTTGAGGCTGCAGTGAGCTATGATCAAGCTACTGCATTCCAGCCTGGATGACAGAATGAGACCCCCCATCTCTTAATTTTTAAAAAAGAAATGAGACCAAAAGAAAACAAAAACACAAAACTTAAAGGTTGTGGTTTTTCTCTGTATTACATCTTTTATTTTAATAAATATAGTTCTAAATCAAGCCTGAAATATTTTTGTGTCAATACTACTTACCTGAGAAGTTTTTAGGGTTTTTTGTCCTGTTTTTCCTTTCAATATGTTACTGTTGAAAAGAGTGATAGAAGAAGAAGCTAATATAAGCAAGACCATGATCCTAAACCTGTAATTCCCAAGAGGGACTCCCTGCCGAGTTCTGCACAGCAGTGAGGAAACAGGACTGAGAGCCATCGGCTTAGACTCGGCCTTTTACAGCATTGACCTGTCAATGGCTCATTTATCAACCAACTTCTTTTTATCCTTCCTCACATTATTTTGAGTGCTCTAGTTTTATAAAATGCTTTTAAACTACTTTTTTTTTTCACTTTTCTGCATGGATCCTAATGTACACCTAGACTTGTGAACAGAAATATTATCTTGATATAATCCACATTTTGGAATCCAATTGTCCTTTAAGGTTTGAGTTTTATAATAAAATCATTTTGAGATCGTGGTTAACAGGTTCAAGAATAATAGATGATAATCTGTAGGTTTTGGCTGGGTACACTGGCTCATGCCTGTAATCCCAGCACTTTGGGAGGCTGAGGTGGGAGAATCACTTGAGCCTAGGAATTCAAGACCAGCCTGAGCAACATAGGGAAAACAATGGGAAACAATACAAACAATTAGCCAGGCATGGTTGTGTATGTCCATAGTCCCAGCTACTTGAAACTGAGGTGGGAAGATCACTTGAGCTGAAGAGGTTGAGGCTGCAGTGAGCCAAGATCATGCCACTGTACTCCAGCCTGGGTTACAGAGTGAGACAGTGTCTAAACAACATAATAATGTGTAGATTTTAGGGGTTTTAACAAGTCAGAAGGAGCTTTCTTCCATGTCACAGTCATGCACTGGCCTTATGTTTATGTTCAACTCCCATCAAAATTCAGCCAGTGAATGGTGAATTCAAAGCCAAGCCACAAAGAGGAATCTGTAATTCCAAGGTGATTTATGCTTTTCCCATCACTTGCTTGGCCCTCTACTGCATTCAGACCACTGTGGAGATCCAGGCTTGACTCTCCTTCAGAACCCAACACAAAACCCACTCTAAGAACCCTGTAAGCAGAGTTCTTCTTTTAAAAAAAATCACATTTTATGCTAAAAAGCACCAGTCACTTTTTCACATTCAGCTTTTGTGATGGCCTCACTTTTGCTGTACATACTCCCCAGAGAGGTGGGCTTTCTACAAAATGAATTTCAAATTAAATAACTGGGTATCATTTTAAATGGCCTGGCTTGATGCCACACGGATATTTGAAAATGTAAAAAGTAAAGTCATTTGGTTTTCAGTTTAGGCAACACTCTCTTTTCCAGAAAAAAAAAAAGATGTTAAATTTGAATGTAAAACCAAGTATTTTGTTTTATACTAATATTATTATTTTTAAATGTTTGACAATATATTACAAATTTGAATTACACTACCCTCCCCAAATGATTCATGAAGCCAGCCTACTAATTCTGAGTGACATTCTGATCAAAATAATTGCCTTTAAAATGCTTTGCAGTGAGTGACACATTAACCACAGCAGCTATCCAAAGCTCTTTAAAACATTGAGTCACGTACTTTTACAACATCTGTGAGGCAAATGTGAGTGCAATATTATTATTCTCACTCTACCCAATGGGACAACAATTTGCTCAAAAGATGCTGTCTCAATTTGGGACATTCTTTGTGTGCCATGCTCCTTCCTCTGACTTCTGGTCATTCTGTACTCAAAAGGTCTAAGATGATTTCACTCTTTCCACATTAAAGATTTGAAAAGAGGTAACTGGTTTCCCCAAATCCTAGGTATCATATTGCTTTCAACCGTCAACTCAGTTTTCTAGTCATGATAGAGTTGGTGACTTTTTCTCACCTGACAAATTTCTAGGCAATATGGAAGCTGTGCTTGCAGCATTACTGACACACTCAACTGGCCTGTCTGCTGTCCATTAGCAACAGAGGAATCTCAAAATCTCACCACTTAATAAAGCTGCCTGCCCCATTTCTATGAGGTTTTAATTGTTATAAAGGGCTCCAATATGGTGCTCTAAAGTCTGCCTTTCGAATTTCACTGTGCTTCCTAGGATATAAAACAAAACAAAACAACAAAAACAAGGATGCTTTTCACATACGTGAAAGCATTTGTCATTTCTCTGCTTCTTTTATCCAAGTTAAACTTCTGCAGACGATTCTACTATAACTTATATGGGACAATCTTCAGACTCTCAGTAACCTAGTCATCTTTTGTAATTCGGATACTAAGTGTCAGGTTCTCCTTTTTTTTTTTTTTTTTTTTTGAGATGGAGTCTTGCTCTGTCACCAGGCTGGAGTGCAGTGGCTCAATCTCACAATCTCAGTTCACTGCAACCTCTGCCTCCCAGGTTCAAGCGATTCCCCTGCTTCAGCCTCCAAAGTAGCTGGGACTACAGGTGTGCCCCACCACGCCTGGCTAAATTTTTGTATTTTAGTAGAGACAGGGTTTCCCTACATTGGCAAGGATGGTCTTGATCTCCTAACCTTGTGATCCTCCCACCTCAGCCTCCCAAAGTGCTGGGATTACAGGTGTGAACCACCGTGCACGGCCAGGATCTCTTTTAAAATATGTCATCCAATATTGAAGCTATTTTTTTGTTTTTCTGTTTTGTTTTTGTTTTTGTTTTTAGAGGAGTCTCGCTCTGTCATCAGGCTGGAGTGCAATGGAGTGATCTCAGCTCACTGCAACATCCACCTCCCAGGTTCAAGTGATTATGCTGCCTCAGCCTCCCAAGTAGCTGGGACTACAGGCGCGTGCCACCACGCCTGGCTAATTTTTGTATTTTTAGTAGAGACGGGGTTTCACTATGTTGGCCAAGCTGATCTTGAACTCCTCACCTCGTGATCCGCCCACCTTGACCTCCCAAAGTGCTGGGATTACAGGCATGAGTCACTGCGCCCGGCCTGAAGCTAGTTTTAAGATACAGCCTAAGCAGAAAAGAGCAGAGAGACTATAACCTTCCATGGCAGAAGCACTCCAAGACTCAAGATGCTAAAAAAATGTTATGACTGATTTCTTTTTCTTTGTTGTCTTTTGAAAATATATTTAGTTATGCAAGTCAAAATCTCTATACACTGTCATGACAGCATCTGGGCATAGTTATGCCATGTAAGTCAATATTGCTCGCATATGGAAGAAAAGTTGGATCACGCCATTCTTTCTTCTTTGCTTCCTCTCTATTCTGATTCAGATTCAAATAAGCAGAAACCAGGGGAGGAACTTCTTCATTCTTTCATCTCCGTGCCAGCCCCACACTGCTCTGAGGAGCACGATCCTGTGAAATATGACAGGCCGTCAGAGACGTTTCGGTCCAGCACAGAGCTGGAAGACTTCTATTAGATTCATTATTTTATTCCATTGACTAGCAGAATTTCCAAGACCTCTTTGATAAGGTTCTATCTATTGAAAGCAAAAATCTCAGCCCATGTTAGTGTTGTTGAGATTTCAAGAATCTGTCTCATCACCAGAATTGTCTTATGATCAAAGATATTGCTTGAGCATAGGATTTTTTTTAAATTTTTAATAACCTCTTATTTATGGAATTATTTATAGTGCCTAAAAGTTTGGAGATACAACTTTAATACTTATCTCTGCAGAACTTTGAGTATAATCTTAATTTCAACTCTATGTTTCTAATAGTTTTAAAATTCAGTTTTAGGATGCACTGATTTCTCTTTACTATATTTGCTATAGTAAAATGTATATATCAGTTTAAGTACTCCCTCAATGTTTTATCCAAAAATGTGTTGGCTGGCTGGGCATGGTGGCTCATGCTTGTAGTCCCAGCCACTTTGGGAGGCCGAGGCAGGTGCATTAATTGCTTGAGCCTAGGAGTTCAAGGCCAGCCAGGACAACCTAGTGAGACCCTGTCTCTACAAAAAATACTAAAGTTAGCTGGGTGTGGTGGTGCATTCCTGTAGTCCCAGATACTTGGGAGACTGAGATGGGAGAACAGCTTGAGCCTGAGAGGTTGAGGCTGCAGTGAGCTTTGATTGTGCCACTACACTCCAGCATGGGTGAAAGAGTAAGACCCTGTCTCAAAAAAAAAAAAAAAAAAGTGAAGTCTGTGTGAAGAGAAAACATCGGTTGGACAAAATCTTTCACAGACTTAATATGGGCTGAAGGATAAACTCTGCCAGTAGTCAGCATAGCTTTGCTCAGCTCCCTTGTTACAAAACAAGAATATGATCACTGTGTTGAGCTATAGACAATAGCTTGTGGAAACAGACATCCTGCACAGAGTAAATACTGAGTAACATTTAGAATCGCAGATATGAAAAGAACATTTGATATCACCTAATTCAACCTTTTATTTGTTTATTTATTTTTTTGAGACAGAGTCTTGCTCTGTCGCCCAGGCTGGAGTCTTGCTCTGTAGCCCAGGCTGGAGTGCAATGGCTCAATCTCAGCTCACTGCAACCTCTGCCTCTGGGTTCAAGCAATTCTCCTGCCTCAGACTCCTGAGTAGTTGAGATTACAGGTGCTCACCACCACGCCCAGCTAATTCTTGTATTTTCAGTAGAGGCAGGGTTTCACTATGTTGGCCAGGCTGGTCTCGAACTCCTGACCTCATGATCCACCTGCCTCAGCCTCCCAAAGTGCTGGGATTACAGGCGTGAGCCACAGTGCCTGGCTTAACCTTTTAATTTTTATTTTATTTATTCTGTATTTAAAGTTTGCTTTAATTGAGCCTCAGCAAGATGAACTTATTTATTCAAAATTATACAAATAGGCCAGGTGTGGTGGTGAATGCCTATAATTCCTGCACTTTGTGGGGCTGAGGCAGGAGAATCACTTAGGCCCAGGAGTTTCAGACCAGCCTGGGCAACATGGTGAAACCCCATCTATACAAAATATAAAAAATTAATCAGGCATGACAGTGCATGCCTGTAGTCCTAGCTACTCAGGAGGCTGAGCTGGGAAAGGCTTGAGCCTGAGAGTTTGAGGCTGCAGTGAGCCGTGTTCATGCCACTGCACTTCAGCCTGGGCAACAGAGCAAGACCCTGTCTCAAAACAAACAAACAAAAAAAAATTTTTAAACTTATACAAATAGGAAGTAACTGATTCAGGACTAGAGTCTCTTGATATCAGTGCCATTGTGCCCCACCCGGTAACAGCTGTTGTGAATTATAATCCTATTTACCTGACCCTTTAAAAGTGCTATAAATCCTAGTAAAACTTTGCAATAAAGATTCAGTCTTGCTTGGTTCCCTAGAAGATGATTAAAAACCCAATAAGATATTTTCTCATGCCTTCTCCTTAAGTCTTGAATTTCTTTCTTTGTGACATCAAAGCTTCTTATAACACAGCATAACAAATAAGGATAATTGATATGGATGGCAATGACAATAAAATTCATACTTAAATACATATTACTACTCCTCACTTTACAGTTGTCTTCAGTGAGGCATAGATAGATTTATGTAGATTTCTCAAGGGCTTACAGCTTGAAAGAGTCAGATTTATCCCTGAATCCAGGGTCTGCTCACTTAGTTGCTCCATTAGTGTGACCGAAAAAATGAGATGCTATTCTGAAGATTTTAATAAATAATGGCTAGGAAGAAATTCATGTCCTTGGGAGCTTTTCTGAAACTACTGAGGACTATTTATAAACAAATTTTCCAATTTTTTATTTGCCTTTTCTGGCATATTCAATTGCAATGCAGAATCCTCAGAGTGAATCATATTTATTCTGCAACCACAGATATTAAAGTATCCTCCCATCAAAGTTTGGTGCTGGGAAGAAGTATTTGCTTCCCAGAATCCCAGCTCCACATCTCAGCTTGTTTCAAAGATGCCTTCCCCATTAGTTAGAAGCCTCCACCCATTCCTTTGCTACACACCTACATCCCAAATCAGGCTTCGAAAGCAGGAAAGCCGAATTCCCAGTACTCAAAAGCAAGCCCAAGCAAGACACCTCTCTACTCAATGCTTACATTTCTTTAATAAGGAGGGTGATTTTAAGGAACAGAAGAAGCAAATGAGCAATCAGTACCTCTCCTCCTGCACCCTTTGGAGATCCCCCCAGCTTACAGGGCATAAGTCAGCTTTCTGAAGTAAGGACCACCTGACAGTTTGAGTTTTCCCATCCATAAACCACAGAGGTCTACAGACAGCAGTCCAGAAGAGATGCCTGGGCTTTGCAAACAGTGTGCCTGAAGATATCAGAAGTCTGGCTGAATAACACACAATCAGTTTAGGTTGGAATGTTTTTTCTTGAGTGCTTTAACAAAAACCTACTGAGGACTGATATTGCAATGAACCCATCCTGTCATTTCTGATCACTCAGCCACTTTGTGGTTTCATTAGCTTTTCCCTCACACCATTGCTGTGAGAGGCAGATGAGAAAGATGAGCGGTAGGAAACACTTTTGGAATCAGCAGTAACTGAAACCACGGTACCATTATTCTGAGGTGGACTTTGTTACTGGATTCCACACTGGGCTTCTCAAAATCCCACCACGTGGGCTCATTCTGAGTCATCTCTACAAAAGCTATTGTCGACTGCCCGTCTGCTCACAAGACCAACCCTTAGACTCCTCAGGATCAACCCAGATATTGAATCCTCTAATAGATAAACTGAGAATTCTAGATTAGTGAGCTAAAGGAGAAAAAGAGGAAATGAATCAAATTCCAACAAGTAAGGAAAAAAATGGCTTATATGCCCTCAAGGCAGAGGCCAAAGGGATCGCTCTGTATGGTGATAACCTATGACTCAATGTTTTATCATTCAGAGCTCACAATTCTCCAATCCCTGTGGGGACGGATGCTGGCTTCTGTTCCAAGGGATGCCCTACCAGGGAGGTGGCTGATGGAAGAGATGGGCGGGTGAGCCCTGTCTCTGAACTGCTGCATGCTTTGCCTGCCTTTTCCTGACTGTGATTTTCCACCCTACAGGCTCTAAATCAATCTCTTTTCTTTATTTTTTCCAAAAGAAGCAAAGGGAAGCCCTTGAGATTCATGTTGGTATCAACAGGAAACATAGGGAAAAAAAGGAAAATCAAAGAGGAAACCAAAATACACACATCTAAGAATAGGAATTTCAAGTACATTGCTTTTGGAAAGAGAAAATTAAACTTTTGTTGAGTTAGTTGTATTGCAGGGCCAGGGGGAGGTGTGGGGTAGGGTGTGGAGTACAATGAATGAGGGAAGGGAGGAGAAATCTTCTTTACATAGGAATCAGAGGTGACCTCATATACTATTGTAAGTGGCTTTTTAAAAAGCATTGGATAAAACCAAGCATATTTCATAATGACCTTACTCTCACGGAAGGTTATTGAGTTAAATGACTGTATCAAGCGCCAGGTTAGGTGGTGGTGGGTACTGTTCTCTTTCTCAGATTTCTAGTCCCCAGGTGTTTACTCCTGCTTAGATAGAGTGGTAAAAGCCATCAGTATCTTGGTGTCTGAGATGAGTATATATTAATCCACTTAATTATTTATCAATATGAAAAAATCCTAAGAATTGCTATTATAAAATAAAATGTCTCAGTCAGGCAAGGGAAATTCACTCTTTGAAAATATATCATGGGGCTTTAGTTGATTACTCAGTGTTCAGCAACCAAAATGTGTTAACTAAAAGGAGAATACCATTCCAGAAAATCCTTCCTTTCCTGTCCTGAGCTGCTCCAGGGTTGGGTTGTATAACAACCACCACAAGAGCCTGCAGAACAGGCCAGCAGTGACATGATCCCCACAATTCCACTGGAGAAGATGTGGGATTCATATCCTTCATGCCTGAAGCCAATTATGCACAGGATATAACTTCAGGAATAAGTCCTAAAATCAATATAGAGGATTAATGGGTGGCAGAAATGGTGATGATTTAAATTGTTTAAAAATTCATTTATTCTACAATTATTCTATCAATACATTTAGAAATTATAATTTGTGAACTCTCCATGTTCATGGCTACATTAAAACAATCAAATTAATGGGTGTGTGTATATATATATATATATATATATATATATATATACTTAAATAAGGTTTATCCCTATTTAGTGCAAATAAAACTATAATCATTATGTTTTGTAAAGGATATTATTTTATAATAATGATGTAGTCAGAAAATCTCTACAAGTAAAGGAAATGCTACCATTCTTTTTTTTTCTTTAGAGATGGGATCTTGCCATGTTGTCTAGGCTGGAGTACAGTGGCCATTCACAGGCATCATCATTGTGCACTACAGACTGGAACTGCCAGGTTTAAGTGATCTTCCCATCTCAGCTTCCCAAGTAACTGGGGATACAGGTATACATCACCATGCCTGACAATGTCATTTAAACAGTTTTAAAGCTGGTAAGAGATATTTGCTCACTAATTGAACTAGGAATTACATGAAGACCTTTAGGCACATGGAATAAATCTCTAGTTCAGGCAGTATCCTGCCTCTACATATAATAAATGACTAAGAGAGTGAGGTCTAGCTTATGTAATAGAAAAAAAATCAAACACACACAAAAAGCAACAGGAACAATCCAACTCAATATCTCCATCAAGAAATCCATGACTTTAAAAGGTACATCAAAAGCAAAGCTACTTTGTGGTAAAATAAGATTTTAATATGGATTTATTTGTGACGGTTTTAAACACTGTATTTACTATATTTAGCATCTTCAATGATTACTCAGTTTGTAAAGTGCTTTGAGGTTATGAGATCACTAGTGAAGCTATCAGTTTCATTTAAAATAAATTCAACTAAATATTTTTCTCCTCACAGTATTTTCAGCCCATGGAAATCATTATCAGAGGATGTGGTGGAGAAGAAGAAGAATTAAAAAAAAAAAAACACTGCTTTCAGATTTTTTTTTTACAGGTGGTAAACATGATTCTAACCTTCATGACCGTACAAGGTTAAAGAGATGTTGACAAGACCAAAGAGTATCAACTAATTTGTCATACGCGAACATAGGAGGTAACACATGCATCCATCTTTATAATATGGAACTACATTTGATTTTCCTGAAATACCATCAATAAGCTAAAAAGATATTGCTAAATTTGGGGGTAAGACAAGTTATAGTAAAGCTTTCTTTCCTATTGTCTTGGTGATTTACAAAGTAATTTTGAAATTGACTAGTGGATGGAACTCAACCAATCAAGGTATATGGCATCATTTAATTGATACTGCATCTCACGGGGGTTGTGATTTTCATGATATCATCAAGTATTGGTTATTTAAGAAGTGCCACAGTGTTTAGATCATCTAATAACATAGGATATTCCTGAGACGAACCATATTTCAAAGAAGCAAGACTGCATGAATAATTTCTCCCCCTCACCAGCAAAAAAATACAAATAAATAAGACTGTCAAAACTTTTAGGGAGGAAATTGCTTTCCTCAAATTTCTGTAGCAATAGATCACCAATCTGACCTACGTTTACATCAGTGCTATTGATCGCTAGTATCAGAATCAACCAGATTACTCAAGAAACTTAAAACCAAGACCATACAATGTTTCAGAGGTGCATAATGATGACATCTCTTTAGAAGTCTAGGTGAGCAATCTATTTCTGTCCAAATATATTCAGGAGCTGCATGGTTTGGATTTGTGTCTCCACCCAAATCTCATGTCAAATTGTAGTCCCCAGTGATAGAGTAGGGGCCTGGTGGGAGGTGATCGAACCATAGGGGATAGATTCCCCCTTGCTCTTCTTGTGATAGTGAATGAGTTTCCTTGAGATCTGGTTATTTAAAAGTGTGTATCACCTCCCCCTTTGCTCTCTTCCTCCTGCTTCAGCCATGTGAGACTTGCCTTCTTCTCTTCACCTTCTGCCATGATTGTAAGTTTCCTGAGGCCTTTCCAGCCATGCTTCTGGTACAACGTGTGGAACCATGAGCCAATTAAACCTCTTTTCTTTATAAATTAGTCTCGGGTAGTTCTTTATAACAATGAGAGAATGGACTCATATGGGGGCTAACTTCTAAATAAAAATTAGCAGGATAAGTCTAGAAAGATTTTCTGAAGATAGCAAAAAGAAAAACCTAATAGTTATAAAAGATGATGCCAGAATTATTTTTGCACATGGAAGGAAGAGGCAGAAATCCATGGAGTACCTATAATATGGTCACCAATTGCTAGGTTCACTGGCATTTATTGTTAATTTAAAAATCATAATAGTAGTATGATGCAGATATCAGTGTTTCTATTTTGTAAATGAGGAAAACAAGATTTAGCAATTTACAATAACTTGCTCACAATCATACAGCTCTTAGGTAGCAGATGTGAGATTAAAACCAGGTCAGCCTGGGTCCAGGGTCTTAGGTTCTTTTGCATATCCCATTCTTCCTCCTGGGGCTAAAGTCACACACTGTATTTTGTCACTGAAATGCACATTAATGCACAATCTGTGAGAGGGTATTCCTTTATATTAGCATCATATTAATATTTATATTAATGTGCATAGTATATGCAGAAAACCTCAAGTCCAAAAGTATAAGTAAAAAAAATTGCAATAATGTAAAAATTATTCCTAATTTTCTTCATTAATCCATTGGAGATACATAATTTATAAAACCCTCCTTAAGCCTAATTTATGTTATTAGCTTATGTCCTTTCTTGGTATAATAATTTCCATAATTTTCTACCTGTTAGATAAACTTGTGTTCCTTTTGTTCAAAAAAAAAATTTGTTGAGCGTCATGGGTATTATCTGGAGCGATAGCATAGGGAAAAAGATCATGTTCTCCATCAATTTTCCCAATATTTCAGAGGCATATCTTCCTGTTAGTGCCTCAATTCTGGGAAAGGGTCCAGTGTTTTCTGCACATAAAACACTCCTTTCCCACTAGATCTTTGCCTGCTAGATCTTTTCCTTCTCTCAACCTTCTTTTCCTCTTGGATAGGCAGTTCTCAAGGCTCCTCTGAGGCTTTCTGGACCAGATCCTTCTGCATCCCAAGAATGGCTTCCAAGTTCAGTCTTATTGTGCAAATTTAAGGTGACCATTTTCTTACTTAAAGTCATGCAGGAAAGGCAGACAGGAATTCAAAATCTACACTTTTATAACATGACCCTAGCTGTGATGGGTCCTGTTTCCATTAACATCCCTGCAAATAACTTCCCAGGCCTTCTTTCTTTTCATTTAAATGTACTAGGGAATGTGTGTTGGGAAAGAAGCCTGAACACATAGACTCTGCATAGGGAATCCCAACTGATGGATAATCTGAAGATGTTCCTCAGGTGCTACGTTTAAGACAAACCCTTAAAGGACTTCTCTGGGCCACTGAACTTTTCACCTTCATGTCAAACATCAGTGGTGTCGGCAAGCCTTTTGTACACCTCACAGTCACTCCTATCTGGGCCTCAAGAGATGAAGGTGTTACACAATCCCGTTAATCCGTCCAGGGTTCCCTACTCTGAGTCAGCTGAACTTTACTCCAGTGCTCACACAAAACAGCAAAATCAGTCACTAAGAAGGGAGTTTACTGGCAGGGAAAACGTGGGATGAATAGGAAGAAAGTTGACTGACTGAGTGTAATAGATACTGAATTGCAAACTGAATTGCAAAAGGAGACTTAACTTCTCAGCCTGTCATAAAACTGGGCAAGTCTTCTTTGAGCAAATCAACAAATAACATATTTTCAAAGGATGTTTTGGTATATAAGTGTGGAATAATGTACATAAACTGCTTCATGACTAAAACACCAAAAGCAATGGCAACAAAAGACAAAATAGACAAATGGGATCTAATTAAACTCCAGAGCTTCTGTACAGCAAAAGAAACAATCATTAGAGTGTTCCAGCAACCAATAGCATGGGAAAAAAATTTTTGCAATCTACCCTTCTGACAAAGGGCTAATATCCAGAATCGACAAAGAACTAAAACAGATTTACAAAAAAAAAAAAAAAAAACCAAACAAACCCATTCGAAAGTGGGCAAAGTATACAAACAGACACTTTTAAAAAGAAAACATATATGAGGCCAACAACCATATGAAAAAACGCTCATCATCACTGGTCATTAGAGAAATGCAAATCAAAACCACACTGAGATACCATCTCACGCCAGTTGGAATGGCAATCATTAAAAAATCAGGAGACAACAGATGCTGGAGAGGATGTGGAGAAATAGGAACACTCCTACACAGTTGGTGGGAGTGTAAATTAGTTCAACCATTGTGGAAGACAGTGTGGTGATTCCTCAAGGACCTAGAAATAGAAATAACATTTGACTCAGCAATCCCATTACTGGGTATATATCCAAAGGATTATAAACCATTCTATTATAAAGACACATGCACACGTATGTTCATTGCAGCACTGTTTACAATAGCAAAGACTTGGCACCAACCCAAATGTCCATCAACGATAGATTGGATAAAGAAAACATGACACATATACACCATGGAATACTATGCAGTCATAAACAACAATGAGTTCGTGTCCTTTGTAGGGACATGGATGAATCTGGAAATCATCATTCTCAGCAAACTGACACAAGAACAGAAAACCAAACACTGTAGGTTCTCACTCCTAGGTGGGTGTTGAACAATGAGAACATTTGGACACAGGGAAGGGAGCATCACACACTGGGGTCAGTTGGTGGGGGGCTAGGGGAGGGAGAGTGGGGGGGGGTGGGGGAGGATAGAGAGGGATAACGTGGGGAGAAATACCAGATATAGGTGATGGGGAGGTGGGGGCAGCAAACCACCTTGCCATGTATGTACCTATGCAACAATCCTGCATGATCTGCACATGTATCCCAGAACCTAAAGTACAATAAAAAAAAAAAAAGAAAGTGAAAATGATCCATAAATGCATTAGGATTATATATTATCAGCATATAAAATACTGAAACTCAAAGCAGGGTAGCAAAAGATAGAGAGCTTTGGACCAGGGTAAGGACACTGTGGTTCTGGTTGAGGCTGGGATGTTTGGACCAGCCTGTTAGAGGTTAAGTCACTTAACCTCTTGGTGCCAATGTCTTCTTATGCAAAATCATTAAGATTGTACTGAATGGCCCCAAGGATCTGACCAGCTCTCAAATGCTTGAGTCTACAAAAAGCATGAGGTAGTCTTGTCAAAATATATTTCAAATCTCTACCAGTAAAATCTGTAATCAATTATACAATATATACTACTTAAACAGCAAGAAAAAAAATGAAATTCAGGGAATTCATAATTTGTCAAAAGTCTTCTCTTACTGCGAGAATCACTCTGTTCAAAATTTGCCCTCTGTTTTCAGACAGATAACGTCTCTGTCTTAAGCTTACAATAAAGTCCTAAGCTTGCAATTTCTTAAAGCTTTCCATAGCCTTGCCTTCTGTCAAATACTTCAAAATACCAAGCAGTGTGAGAATTTTAACATCTGATTATTTCCTACCTTTCTTAAGACTTATTATTTTATCTATATCTTCTAGTATGACCTCTGCACTCATTTTTTCTCCCTTTTCTCAGTTCTTTTGGGAAAAGCAAAGTGGCTTGAAGAGACAGGCAGCTCCTAAGCCTGGCCTTGTACAGAAACTTAGCATCTCTTCAATTATATCCACATAGCACCCTCTACTGCTTCACAGGGAAAGAAAGCTTTGCAACTGCTAAAACACTAGAACACAGCCAGAATGTCACGCTGCCTAGCTACAACAGGTAGGAATTTCTTTCATTTGTCACCTCAGTAGCTTCCTTTAAAAGAGCTTAGTTAGGGTAGGGAGAGATTTTTATCTATTTCATCCCTGCATTTGTTCTGTTTTATTTCTGTTTTGTCTTTGCGTGTATGTTCTGATTTCAAGCTAGGAGTTCTTCCAGTTTCTAACCCTCATGCCAAAACAATTGCAAGTAATATTAGGAGTAACTGGATAATAGAAATAAACACATCTGAGGTCTCTGCAGTAAATCTCAATCGAGGACTCAAGGGGAGAAGATTACAGCCCTCTGAGTGCAAAGCCTCTGATATCTTTAACAGAAAATTTCTGCATAGCATGAGAAAATTCTTCTTCTTCAGCTTTGTTTCAGTGATACCTATGTTCTGATTGTGATCCTAAAAGAAAGAAACAGATTTTCTAAAAATGTAGATCTCCATCTATTTGTATGCACTTTCTCCTGAGTGTCTTGTTTAGCAGGGCCAGTAAGTTATTAAAAATCAAATCAGAACCCTGGGAAATGTAACTTATTTCCTATAGACTTGTAAGCAGAGATGCTTCAAAAGCAAAATGTTCCCTCTTCTTCTCTGGATCTCCTTCTATTTTTCCCACTGAGATAACATGTTTATAGTATTCAGTAGAGGAGAGACTTATCATTCCCAGGAAAGTCTGCTAAATCATGGAGAGAACATACACACCTAACATCAAAAAATAATATCTAGTTTAGTGTTTCATTTCAGACAGAGTTTACCACTTTGGACAAACAATATATAATTTCCGTAATTCAGGCCAGAGGTCTGCTTTTCACAAACCTTACCACTCTATTCACTGAAGGACAGGAGAAAATACTCTCTCAAGAATATTCTAGAGATTTCTCTCTGAAAGTACCTATTCCACCACAAGCCTACACAGCCCCTTTCAAGTACTATCTCTGTTGATTCCACAAATTCATTTAAATTTCCTAATGTGTTTTATTTTATTTTTCAGAGCTGACAGAACATATCCTAATGTGTCTTGAAAGAGGAGGCCTGTTAATTGCAATACATCAGGGATGAGTGAAGTTTCACACCAAGAATCAAGGTAAGGTAAAGAAAAGGTAATGCTGGAGTTGCAATCTTAGCAGAGGAAGCTTTCATCACATTGCTCTTATAAACAATAGCCTATATGAAAACGAAAAGGGAGCTGCTGTCTCCTCCAAGTTCAAAACGAGAGGGACAAGATTTGCTTCCCAGCCACAACTATACTTTAAGGAATATACCCCTGTCAAGAACCAGGAATCCTTAGGATTCTTTAAGCCCAAGTCTAAATTTCTTCATGGAGTTTTTAGATACATGAATGCTGTGGCACTTTCACATCCTTAATAGTCAAGACAAACAGTTTTTCATGTTCTTATTTGTTGGCTTGTTTTTTTCACCCTGTCCTCAGATATCATGTATTTGTATTCTAACATTTTCATGTAGGTTAACTGTCTCCCTTCATTGTGAAGATAAGATTCACAATTTCTGTTCCTTTCTATGTACTACATTGCCTAGCAAAATACAGGGTACATGAAGGCTGCTTAGCATTAAATAAAAATATAAATGAAATAACACATACAAAGCACTTGGTTCAACAGCAAGCATTAATTTTTCTGTATGTGTTTTTTTTCTTCTGTGATGTTCGTATCAGGTCCCTGCCAGTCTCCTGGACATTGTGACCTATGCAAGGGCTCACTCATTTTGTAGCAATGAGTAGACACAGTGCATGGAGTTATATCATTTCACAGATATTTTGGAGTGCCTAGAAGGTGTCAGATTCCATGTTAGGTAACAGGGATTCAGTGGTAAACAAGAGCATTGCATCTTTTCAAAGCCTTTATATTCTATGCGAGGAACTCAACTGAAAAATTGACATTTCTGATAGACAGTGAAGCAAAGTTGGGTGAGTATGTGTATGTTTATTGCAGCACTATTCACAATAGCAAAGACATGGAACCAACCTAAATGCCCATTAACAATAGACTGGATAAAGACAGTGTGGTACATATATACCATGGAATATTATGTAACCATAAAAAGGAATGAGATCCAGTCCCTTGCAGGGACATGGATGAAGCTGGAAGCCATCATTCTCAGCAAACTAACACAGGAACAGAAAACTAAACACAGCATGTTCTCACTTATAAGGGGGAGCTGAACAATGAGAAGATATGGACACAGGGAGGGGAGCATGACACACCAGGGCCTATCAGGAGTTGGGGGAGAGCATCAAGACAAATAGCTAATGCATGTGGGGCCTAATACCTAGGTTGATAGGTGCGGCAAATCGCCATGGCACACATTTACTTATGTAACAAATCTGCATGTACTGCACATGTATCCCAGAACTTAAAATAAAATGAAATTTAAAAAAGAAAAAGTTGGGTGAGTGTGAACACAGGGTGTCCTGAGAGCTTAGAATAGGGTCTTCAGGTGGAAAGTCAAGAAGAGTTTCTCGGTGGAGGAGACATCCACAGTGAGACCAGAACAGAGTCAGAATTAGCCTGGTAGTGGTGAGAATCGGTCACCCCTAACAGAGGCAGGAGAAGCGTCCAGGCTCACAACAGTTAAGACAGTGGTGGAACAAAGGGCACCCTGGGGCATAGAGATAGGGAGGTGGAAGAGGCTGGGGTGGAAATGCACATGGAACTAAGGCTGTAAGGACAGGGACCCACTGGGGACTGCCTCTCTGTGCTCATGAAGAGATACAGCCATTCCTCAGACTGCAGAGAGGAAATATGCTCCCTTCCTTGCCTTTCAGACTTTGGCATTTCTATTGTGAAGATGAGTAAGAAGGAGCAAGGAAGTAATGAATCTCTTTGGAAAGACCAACAAGACAAATAACGTTTTACCAGTGGGAAGCACATGCACGGAGAAATTGTGCAGAGTAATTGTTTACTTCTGCATTACAGAACAGCTTTGTAGAGGTCATTAGGCTTATTGCTTGAGCCCACTGAAGAGGGTAATAACATGTCCACTTACATTTTCATGGGAGGACTGCCATTCCCTAGGTTAGCTGGAACAGCATTGCATCAACACCATGCTAACCAAGCGTAGACTTTTCTAGCTGTAAAAAAGCTTTAGACATCCATGTTTCCATTTTAGTGTTAAAGGAACTGCAAGTCACACAACTTTCTGTAAGCATAGCTAGGGTGTGAAACCAGACCATTTGACTCCCGATCCAAGGCTTTTTACAAAGAGTCATCCTGCCACTATGCCCCGAAAAAAGAATTTTTTTTTCACTTAACAGCTATTCTACATGGCCCAGAATAAAGCAAAAACTAAAAAGCATGTGATAAATTTGATGACTAAATGCAACCAAACAGAGGTAAGGATTTATTAATCTTCAAATGATCTAATTTGTCTCTTGCCATGAGAGGGTGCATATAACAGATACTGCAAGAAAAAAGCTGATTAAGGGCAGTTAACAATGACCCGCCCAGCATTGGGAGGTGCCAAAAGTAGGGTTTGCTTGTTTAGAAAGAATATAAAACATTTGTATTTTATCTAAAATACAAAAATTGATATCAGTTTTGTAAAAGACAGAGTGTATGTACAAATATGCCTACATAAGCAGACATGCATTAGAGATACATATGCTCAGAGGGAAGAGAAACTTAAAGAGACAAATAGACTAAAATTGTAATAGAAACAACTTTCTCTGGTATTTGGGGCCTTTTATCATCTCTTTAAAATAATTTACTAGTTTTTACAGTATAATCAGAAATATATATGTGTTAAAATATGCATATGTGTTCAAAATTGGATGTGACAACTCCCTGCTTTAGAAGGAACAAGCACATCTCGAAGTGGTACCTGGGACCTAGCATTTCCTTGTTATTGTCGGACAAGGCCCTAGCTCACACTCCAGTGTTGTTATTGAGCTTGAGTTCGTGGCAAAAGACCTGGCCACTTGTGAATGTAAATTTGAGATGATCTTTTCAAAAGATTAAGACACTTTGACATTTTCAAAGGAGTTGTTATTTATAATGCACCTAATTTCTACCTAGAAATGCATGGATCGGGGGAGTCAAGCCATTCTGGAACAGCTGAGTAGTGGCAAACAAGTCATTTGCTACTAGTGAAGAAAGGGGGTGTCAGGTCACACTGAAGGTAGCAAGGGCAGGAGAAGCTGCCTCCGAAAAAAGTTACTCATAAGATTCCATTCCCAACAGCTATAGCAATATTAACTCTTAGAACTTAAGTCTTTATACACTGATGCTGAAATACAGAATTTCCTAAATCACATGAAAAAAAAATATATATATATATATATATATATATATATATATATATATATATATATTTGAGATGGAGTCTCACTCTGTGGCCCAGGCTGGAGTGCAGTGGGGTAATCTCAGATCACTGCAACCTCCATTATCTGGGTTCAAGTAATTATCCTGCCTCAGCCTCCCGAGTAGCTGGGATTACAGGCACCCACCACCACACTCAGCTAATTTTTGTATTTTTAGTAGAGACAGGGTTTCACCATGGTGACCAGGCTGGTCTCAAAGACCTGACCTCAAGTGATCTGCCCACCTCCAGCTTCCAGAGTGCTGGGATTATAGGTGTTAGCCACCATGCCTAGTTAAATATATTTTAATGAAACAGCATAATAAGGAAGGAAGGAAGGAAGGGAGGGAGGAAGGGAGGGAGCGAGGGAGGGAGGGAAGGGAGGGAGAGAGGGAGACAAGCAGGAAGGAATGAATGAAGGAAGGAAGGAAGGAAGGAAGGAAGGAAGGTAGGTTGGTTCCATTCCCAGGGGGTTGGCAAATTTTTGAAACAAATTATTAAGGATCACTGTACATGGATGAAAAGCAGTCTTAGCAGGTGGAAGGCTATCCTAACAGAGCAAGATGGTCTCTTGTGGAAATGGAGCCACACAGGGCTGCCCTGCCTCAATGACATAGAGCAAATGGTACAAACCTCACATCTCTTGTGTTATCATGAATACCTTCTTGTTCTGTGAGTATGCCTAGGTTAATTTGCAGAGGAACTGTTCGAAGCTCTTGAAAAAAAGTCACAGGGCTGGGCATGGTGGCTCACACCTGTAATCTCAGCCCTTTGGGAGGTCAAAGCAGGTGGGTCACTTGAGATCAGAAGTTCAAGACCAGCCTGGCCAGTATGGTGAAACCCCGTCTCTACTACAAACACTAAAAAATTAGCCAGACACAGTGGTGGGCACCTGTAGTCCCAGCTACTCAGAAGACTGAGGCTGGAGAATCACTTGCGCCCAGGAGATGAGGTTGCAGTGAGCGGAAATCTCACCATTGCACTCCAGGCTGGGAGACAGCGAGACTCCATTTCAAAAAAAGAAAAAAAAAGTCACTATATTAGGTTCTAGAAAGTCATATTTGAGCTTCAGAAGGTACCAAAGTTTTCTTCCAATTACTCATTACTGTCCCCCACCTTGTGACCTTTCCAAGGGACAGTTTCTCAACACATCTCAGTGTAAACGGGTTGAGCAAACACTACATGGATTATCTACAAAACAGAGAAAAAAGAAATTGGAAGCAATTTCAACTTCAGGGAGTTGTAAAAAGTTGGGCAAGGCCAGTAGAAAACGGAGCAAGAGGGAGAGACTCAATACTGCGTGTTGAATTGAAATGAGTTTGAGCTTTCCTTTCTATTGGGCAGCCATGCACACCTTAAAAAAGGCAATTTTCCTGTGTGGAAAAACAGCACAGCTCTGGGTCCTGCTGAAACAGAGGCAGGCATTATGCTAGGTTCTGGGGATGCAAAGAAAAATCTATTCAGCATGCAGAGCCCTGGTGATTTCTGCAAAATGTAAATCACGTCTTCCAACTGCCTGCTTAGAACTGTCCCAGGGTTTCCCATAAGGTAAAGAATAAACAAATTTTCCTGTGACCCTCAGGCCCTACATTTCCTAAGTGTGACTTTTGCAGGACATGCTGCTGTTCACCAGCCACTCGGCCCCCTCTAGTTTTTTGAGCTCACAGTTCTCATTTCTCCTCTCAGGCCTTGTGCTTGCATTTCCTCCAACTGAGACACTCGTTGCCCTGATATTCACAGGCTCTTTCCTGCATCTGAACTCTCACCTTCACCCATCTCTTTGGCAAAGCTTTGCCTGACCACCCAGTCTAAATCAGCAGGCACTCTTCTTCGCATGGACATATTTCCATCTTATCGGTAGCACTGAACTTTCTAGTTTATTGATTTCGTTTTTAATCTGTCTCCCCTGCCAGAATGCATACTCCTGTACAACAGGAATCTTATCGGTCTGGTTTACCACTTTATCTTCAGTCCCTAAAACAGTGCCTGGAACATAAGAATCCAATACATCTTTGTTAATGAATGAATGAATGAATGAATGAGTAAATGGCACAGTCATTTCCCTTGAGTGCCTGACTGGTACTACATAGTAGAACGGAGGAAAGTGCTAGCACAGAGTAATACCCTGGGCGATCTATGAACGCAGAAGAGGAATAATTAACCCTGGAGGTGTTTAGAAAGACTGTGCAGAGAGGAGGACGTCTGTACTAAATTCTGATGGGTAGAATTAGTTGAGTGAACAAGACGTTCAGGTGAAGGAAAGAGCATGGGTTAAGAGTGGGAACATGAAACAGCAAGCATGTGAAGGAGGAGAAGTCCAAGCTTGGTCGGGGCATGAAGTGAAGTGCTCAAGAGGATATGTGTTATGGAGAACCTTGGACATCAAGCTAAGAAGCATGGACTTTCAACTGAGGTGAAGTCGTTTAAAGCGACAGGAGTTAGTCAGTTCCTACAATCAAGAATAAACATGATTATTATTTACTTTTATTCCCATGCTCATTCTCTTTACCTTGTTTCTTCTAATTTTTAGACTATTTGTGCATTCTCAACTGAATGGGTTCTATGAAAGCAGTCACCAGATGTCAGGTTGCATGGCATCTATGTTGGTTTATATATATATATATATATATATATATATATATATATATATATATATATATATTTATCTGGATCCTAGTAAAGACACTCAGTCTGTGGCAAGGTCCATTTGAATCCTAAATTTCCTCAGAAATGAGGTGGGCACATACTCTCCTTGTGTATTGTGTGGGATCGATAATCCCTTCCAGTGCCTTCTGCCGATACAAACAGAGCTTGAAAGCAACATGATTCAACACCATGCCTTTTCTGTGCCCTGGAAGAGCTGCCAAATATTTGAGAAAGAATCAGCCCACGAATAGGATATCAGATCAAACTTTTGTTGAAACAAGTTCTTTTTTCTATGCATTCCATTCAAAACAACAAAACCAAAGATCCAACCCGTCATATATTATCTAAAAATTATTCACAAAATGTTTGCCTTGTTTGAGGGCATTAGCAACAAGCTGCTTGTCCTTTTTCACCTCCTCCTATTCTTTCCATTCATGAAAATGGTGATTCATAGCAGTGCCCTGCGGAGAGCGGGCACTGGCCACTCCTGAGGCAGCCCACCTCTGCCGCGTGCGTGTGGGAAAAAAGCCCTGCAGTGAATCAAGTTCATTGAGCAAAATCTAGGGGAAAATATTTGTCTGGAAATGTAACACGCCTCTCTCTCTGCATGTCTGGACAGAACTAGGGTGGACTTAACATTTTTTTCCTTTTTGTCAGAAATGTGTGTAGAAAATTGCATATTTTCACAAAAGAGTGTCTCGGGGTGGGAGGGGGAATTTGGGGATTTTTAAGCTGCAAGATTAGTGTCACCACCATGGGAACAATGACACAAAGTAAGCTGATAATGTATTCCGAACTTAGCAAGTGTAGTTCTCTGAAAGATAGAAATAATTCAACAATATCTATGCATAAGGGAGGGAGTCCACCATACTGCTGAGATTTGAGTTGATGGAAAAGGTATTTAAAAAAGAAAATGATAGGAGAGCCAGAGATCACTCCCAACCCCCTTATTAGCTCTTAGTGGGCTCTTCAGCTGGACCTAGAAACCAAATGGACACCAGGCAGATTAACAAGAGAAAAGTATCCATGTTTGATTAATTTCACATGTACATGAAGATCTTCACAAGACAGTGAAGAACGGGCCTTTATAGTTTTTAGATAATGAATGACACATATGAGAAGAAATGACAGTACAAAGAAAATCTGGCCAGGGTAGTGCATTTTCTAGGGGAGTCACTAGGAGATATTTGGGGTGGGGATATAAAACCACAGGCAGATAAGCATTACTTTGTTAAGTGTATATATCAGGTCCATTGTAGCTTCCAATTTCAAGTCTTTGTAATAAGGCTATTTCCTCACCCTTGTACAGTGAGGGTACCCCTTCCAGAGGAATCTTTATGGCATGCTACAAGCAGGAAGAGACAGATCAGCTTTCCCTTTCTGAAGCTACAGTGTCTCCAATGTTTTCATCTTGAAATACTCAATATGCCAATCTGCCATATTTGGGATGGTACATCCTTCACTCATTCATAACCTACACATCAGCAGTCAAGAAGGCATCCATCAGAAAAAATAAACAAAAATTAAAAACTGGGAGGCCCAAGGCACCACAGTCAAATGCATCAAAGCTGTCTTCAGTGAAGTGTGATGGAGAGAGATCGCCACAGGCGATAAGCAGAGAAAGGAACAAATAGTTTGGTCTATTCAACCAGGGCACTGGCGTATTGCAAGACATAGGCTCCCACTTTACAGGCATCATTCTCCCCCAAGGTGACACGGTAGCACCAATTTTCCCCCCTTTTCAATCGATTTTTACTGGCCTGTCCACAAAAGAATGGTTTGCATCTGAATACTTCATTTGTAAAGGCCAGGGACACATTTTTTGCGGTGGTATCTACATAGGGAAGATCGCAAGCAAGAGTCCAGCACACGCGCAGAGTTAAAAGAGAAAGAAGAGTGGAAGAGAGGTATCAAACCCAACATCATGCTTTGATGCACTTCCTGGGTTTAGACACATAAAAGACCCAGTAAAATGTGCCGAGTTTTGGAAATATTAGGTTGTCCTTGTATTTAAGGGAAGGAAAAGCTACAAAGACATAACAATGAGTAAAGCTGGTGGCTGGGATCAGAGAATGTATGAATAATCAATATCTGGCAGAGGAGAGGATGAGATAGTGTCTAAGACAGAACATGTTTTGGAGACAACAATCAGTAAATTCAGATATATGAAAGAGCAGAGTTAAACAATGCATGGCTGCTCATATGGATACCATAATAAAGACAATGGAATGATGAAAGTCTAATGGATTTTAAAGATCACTGTGGCCACAAATCAGTTAGAGTCTTGGAAAGTGAAGGATTCTAAATGTATTGATGTTTATTAAGTTGGAAAATAAGGAATCTAAGTAGAAACCATCGAGTTTCCTAATCAGAAATGCTCACTGGAAAAAAGTCAAACCCAAGGTTAAAAGCAAAAAAGCAGAGATACCCTAGAGAGAAATGGGAGTGGGTGAGCCCAGGTTGAAAATGGAGCATGGTTCCCGTTTTCCAGAACAGATTACAAATGCAGCCTCACCCAGTGTGGTCAGGGCTCACTGTCTGAGCAGCCCTGATAAACCTCATCTATCTATGAAAAGTTTTGAGGCTGGGGAGGGTTTATGGTCAGTGTCAGAGAGGTTGCACAATTTGCACTGAAGTTTTCAATGGTAACAGAGACAGTCTAGAGAGGCATGTCAGATGGAGACAGAGAGACAGGTTCTGAGAGGTAACAAAAATGAGTGAGTGGCAAGAGTACCCCGGGGCCATGCTCATTGCTTTCACCACCGCCTCTACCCCACCTACCTGTGTGTGCATTCAACCTACCCTCAAAGCACCTGTAGCTATCTAGACTGGTCTTGAGGAGTCAATTGGTCTTGAGGAATCAACTGGTCAACTATCCTTTTTCCACAGGGTAAACACACACACACACACACACAAATTTGGGTGACTATAGGGCCGTTTTCACAGGGTGGGAAATGACACGCTAGTTTTGGTAATTCCTAGCTCTCCGACACTTTCACACTTTATAATGTCACCATTTTTATTGAAAATCAGTTGGTTTTAAGTTGCAGCACTCCAAGACAAACACCTCTGAACCACAAAGGAAGGATGACTATTCAGGATTTGGGAGAGGTGTGGCTGCTTGTTTTCTCTTTGCTGACTAACTTGCACGTTCTGACTGTACACATTCCAGAAAATGCCTGAGGCCCCAGATTTTCAGGAGAACCACCCTTTTTCCATTTCTAATTAGCTACATCTAGTCTTTTGATTTGTATCAAGGAGTGGTTCTTTTTATGTTAACCAGATTGTGCCTGCTCTCTGGTTTTCCTCTCTGGGATAAAGAGGGTCTCCTTTAGACATTATTTCCATAGAGTGGTTTCCTTTTGCCATGATTTATCAATGGATTCCATAAGGGGAAGTTGACCACACATGGGCGGTTTAAGATACTTTAACAAAACCAAAAATGTGTGCTGGGAAGTACCATCACTTAGTAAAAATCTCCCCCAAAGCATAAGGATATCTGGACCACATCCTTATCTGGGAAGGGAGAACAATGTGTTTTAATGTCTCAAAAGCTGCCCCTTATTAAAAACCTTCTAGGGCTTAAAATTTCAATTAAATTGTTGTAAAAGTGAACAGATGTTCTAGAAATATGATAGATAAAACCCCAGACCACAAATCACTGGATTTGGTTCTTTGATGAATGGCATCCTCTTTTGTAGCATTTTCAATCAATCAATTAATTAATATTTAGCAAAATTTCATCAGAAAATGAACAAGATCACAAAATTAGGAGTAACCTCATTCCTCCTTCTCCATTACTGGAAAAAGTAACCTCATCCTACTATTTATGTCAACTTTAAAATCTGTATTTTTACATTTTTCTCCCCTCTCTCTATTTAATTCTGAATCTGCCTTTGGAGAGAGGGGAGAAAAAGCATCATGTAACATATTTGTAGCCATAACTCTTTAATAAACCATAGATCATAGTGTCATTTGTCCAATTCTCTGTTGTCCAGACTCAACAAAGCCCTGAGCCTATTAATTTCAATGGGGCCTTCCTGGGAATGCAGTTGATACCCAGCTGGTAACCCACTATAATGGATCAAACTCAAGAAGAAAGTTCTGATTTAATTAACTTGTGAGTTTCCTCTGGACCCATTCGAATGCTAACAAGTAGTTAAATTCTTTTCCCAATGAATAAATCATGATTGTTAATTTTTTCTTAAGGAGATTTACCCAGGGTTGATACAGAAAGAAACTGGCCCAGGCTTTTCTTTTGCCAGTTAAATGCACCTTTTCCAGTATAGAATGTGGTTTGAGTCATCTCCAGTGAATTCACATTGGTGACAGACATTTACAAATGCCCACTCTCATTACTCAGTATGGCCATCTTTAAAAAAAGAATGGGAAAGTAAATGGTGAAATGGAAACTTCCTGTTTTTAAACTTGCTGAGGGGGAGTGAGTTAAGGGTCATTTTATTAATATTTATTGAATACAGGCACTCTGCTAAGAGACTTGAGCTGCATTATGTTGGTTCATTTCCACAAAAATACTCTTAACTAGTATTCTCTGTATTTTACAATGTAAAGAAAAGAGGCTCAGAGAAGTAAAATAATTTGTCAAATATCACACAGCTAACAGGGCTGGGATAAGAACCAAAGACTACCTCATGATTTTTTTACTGTACATTTGTCTTTATCCATTACACGTTGCCAGTGCATGAACTTGAACATGCACGTGACTTTGGGAAGAAGCCTTATTTACTAACTATAAAAAATGGGCTTAAGATAATATTCCCTAGACCAAAGCACAGTATTTGGAGAATCAGCAAATGCAAGGACTATAAAAGTTGTTCCTACAAAAAGGAAGGGTGAGCATCCCGGGGAGACCTATTTTTGTTAAAATGATGAACAGCACTGGGGCAAACCAAAGCTGGTGAAGAGACAAAGCTAAGTGTACTCTAAAGAATTTAAACATCACCCTAGACTGGAAGATGCACAGGGCAATCCTTCCTGTCATTTATTTGTCTATTTCTCTTTAAACGAGTTTGAAACTCTTCAGCACTTGACTAGGATACTTTTGAGAATAAGAAAGTACCCTAAAAATAAAGATTGTATTCTATTTTGAAGAATTCATTTTGTGAATAACATTCTGGTTTTATTATAATAGTATACCTATAAAATATTTTATGTAAAAATTATGTTAGAATTATTTCTAAAATATAAAATAGCACATAGCTTCATTCACTAAACCAAAATTCTTCATAAAATTAATCTGAACATTAAGTGGAATGCAAGTACTTTAATCAATTTTTAAAGTTTTATGTGTATGAATAGTATATTACTGGTATGTTTCTTACAAAACTATTTTTTAAAACATAGTCTTATTTGAACATTTTTTCATAAATTACCTACAATCTTCAAAGTGGCATGATATGGTTAACATGTATTAAATTAGTGACAAAATTAATTCATTCTTATCTTTAATTAATAATATTTAAACTTTTATTTTTACTTATTTATGTATTTATTGGAGACATAGTCTCGCTCTGTCACCCAGGCTGGAATGCAGTGGCATGATCTCAGCTCACTGCAACCTCCCTCTCCCGGGTTCAAGAGATTCTCAGTCTCCCTAGTAGCTAGGATTACAGATGGGTGCTACCATATACGGCTAATTTTTGTATTTTTAGTAGAGATGTGGTTTCTCCTTGTTGGCCAGACTCCTCAAGTGATCCACCTGCCTCAGCCTCCCAAATTAATCACGCCAACCACACCTGGCCAATATTTAAATGTTTAAAGACTAACCTCTCCCACAGGTAAAAGGTACTTAACAAGCTCAGAGCTTGTGCTGAACAGAAAATATTTTCAATTCAATTATTTATATTAACTATGTCAGCCCAAATATTTTATATTTTTTACTAAGAATAATATCTTTCATTAACAAATATTTAAAAGTCAAAAAGCATCAAATAAACTGTCTTTAGAATTTTCTGAATGTTTTACAAATGGTATTTTCAATTTCATTATATCTGCTCTAGAATATAAATTTATTCAATTAAAAATTGAAACCTCATCAACTATTCTTCCCACAAACTGAATATTTCAAAGCACAATTGGACTTTTCAAATTAATTATTTTACAATATTTGAGCTTTATTCTACAATTTCTTTAGTTCCTCCCTTGCCTTTGCAGATACATATCCAGGCCTTCCTATTTCATGATTTGTTTGCAAAAATTGCATTTTGATAAAAGATTTGAAATCTTTAGCTTTAGCTGTTCCATTCATTGGTACTTTGAAGAAAGATTTCTAGGTGATTTTAAAATAACATTCAGCCAAAAATTAAAAGACTCATGAAAACGTCAGTACTATGGCAGAACACTCAGAACAACTTTTAAAGCACAGTAGATTAAACACTCAAACATTTCTAAAATCCAACTGAAGAAAGGCAGCAGAGAGAAAAAGTGAATTCTGATATTCTGAATTTTTTTGTAGTCAACATTACCTTCATAACAAAATGTTACAGTTTATATGATCCAAGCGTATATATACATATTTCAAAAATTTGATTGTACAAATGTCCAATGTGAAAAAAGAAAAAAAAAAATTTGAAACTTACGGCTTTTAGTTGGGAGGCTATCAAAACTTATTTGGATGTAAGTATGAATTATATGTACATAAAAACTATTTCCAAGTAAATTTTTTTTCTTTAAATTTCTTAATTTAATAAGAGTGGTAGGTTTCTTCAAGAGGCAATACTCCATCAAAAATTATGTTGATATTATTATACAAATGCTAGAAATATAGGTCAATTTTTAACTGAATTTAAAGTAGTATGACTAATACATTCAACAGAATTAACTTCAAAAAGCTTTAGTTTCTTCCTGCGAATTGGATGAGAAAACGAAACCATTATAAGAATTAACTGGAGTGATTTTCTGTTTGGAACATCTGATGACATTGAAATAAAACTGGCACCACTTTCTGTTTTAAATGTTCTTCTGCTGATGGTGCTGGCACTTTAACAGGTATCATTTCATTTTGGGATGTGCACAAGAAATCATGAAATTGATAATAAGCTAACTTAATGTCAAAGAGAAATCATTTGATCTGCATAAAAAGTCATGCTTCCAAGTATGTTCTGTAGCTCCACCTTCTGCAGTTGTGTGTGTTGAGTCATTTTAAGACACACTCTTTTTAAAAATACAGTTTTAACTTTTGAAGTAGAACCTGATGCTTCTTCAGCCATATGTGTGACTTCTGGATGTTAATTAATTATATCCCCATGGTAAACGGCAACAAATGTTTTGTATAAGTTACATGTTCATTCGTTTATTTTCTTTCTTTCCTTCTTTCTTTTCTTTTCCTTCTTTCCTTCCTTCCTTCCTCCTTCCTTCCTTCCTCCTTCCTTCCTTCTTTCCTTCCTTTCTTTCTTCCTTCCTCTCTTTCTCTCTTTCTGTTTCTTTTCTTTTTGCCAGAGGCTGGAGTGCAATGGTGCCACCTCAGCTCACTGCAACCTCCACCTCCCAGGTTCAAGTGATTCTTCTGCCTCAGCCTCCCGAATAGCTGGGATTACAGGCATCCACCACCATGTCCGAATAACTTTTGTATTTTTAGTAGAGACAGGGTTTCACCATGATGGCCAGGCTGGTCTCGAACTCCTGACCTCCTGGGCCTCCCAAAGTGCTAGGATTACAGGCGCGAGCCACCATGCCTGGACGCAGATTCATCTTTTCTTTCTTGATAAATAGAAATCCAAATACTTCATTTTCATTAAACAGTTACTTCTCTTTACTAATTTTTATCTCATTATTGCCAGAAGGATGTATTATAAAACAAAGAGTGACTCAATAGTAAAAAAAAAAAAAAAAAAAAAAAAAGTTGGTATACAGTTACATCACACAATAAAAATAAAACCACTGTGGCAATAGCATTCAGATTGCTCTCTGCATGCAATAGGGCAGAATGGCTTAACCTCTGTTTCCTACGCATAAGTTTAAACACAGCCTCATTTATTATTTCTCACTTTTCCCACTGACCGATTATCCAGAGTCATAGGCACCTTACAGACTGGGGCTGAGGGCTGAGGCACAACAGGTTGGAGTACCAACTGCCTCACTGAAGATCGTCAGGGGTTAGCAATCCCTGGCCGCTCTGAAGACACTGTTTTATCTACTTCTTTTCTGTAGCTGTGCTATACTTCTTATCGTTCAGATTTAACCTCAAGCAAACCTGGGAATTCCTACATACCTAAGACCATAGCATGACAAAACTGAAAGTACAACATGGAGGTCTACCCAATCCATCCTGGCATGTTTTAATGCAACTAATAATATGTCACTAAATGAAATATTCAGGACAAATGCTAAATTAGACAGAATGTCAGACAATGGATAAAACAAGACCATCCCTGGCAAACTGGGATGTAGATACACTGGCTCGTCCTGGTCAGCATCTTTGTATTTAGCACACTGCACCCTTCTCTTTGGTTACTTATACTTTTTCTCTTCTATTTTGATATTTTGCAAAGTAGGCCTGATACGGTTTTGTTGTGTCCCCACCCAAATCTTAAGTTGAATTGTAACTCCGCAATTCTTATGTGTTGTGGGAGGAACCCAGGGGAAGTGATGGAATTATGAGGGGGGTTCTTTCCTGTACTGTTCTGGTGATAGTGAATGAGTCTCACTAGATCTGATGGTTTTCAAAATGGAAGTTTCTCTGCACAAGCTCTCTTTTTGCCTGCTGCCATCCACCTAAGATGTGACTTTATCCTCCTTGCTTTCCGCTATGATTGTGAGGCCACCCCAGCCATGTGGAACTGCAAGTTCAATAAAGCTCTTTCTTTTGTAAATTGCCCAGTCTCGGGTATGTTTTCATCAGCAGCATGAAAATGGACTAAAATAGGGTCCTTGAGATCTATTAAAGTTATCTCATATTGCAATTATATGTTCGTGATAATCTAAAACAAAATTTAGCTGAAGCATAACCTGAGTCAACTGGATGACTTCATTTGTAACCAGCTATTGACGTGATTTTATTGCCTCTTTCTGTATGCATGTTTCTGATCCTGCTGATACCAAATGAAATCCCAAAATGCCAGCATATAACTTTTAATGTAATTTCCAGAATCAGAGACTGTGGAACTGTGGGAAACTGTAGAAGTATCTTCAGGGATCTATGACTATTCTATCTTTCATTATTTTTGAAACTGCTCAGTTTTTAAACATTTATTTAGAAGTTCAATTAAACTTTAAACTTCACTGAGGCACGGGACCTACTCCCCATTTTCATTATCTATATCTTCTAATACCAAATTCTATGCTGTCTATTCAGGTTATTCTTAGAAAATGGTTACAGAATAAGTATCCCAAGACTTAATGATTAGATTTTCTAAATACAGACTTGCATCATGGAGGCATTATGCATTTGTAATTTTTCTTTAAATGTGAAGAAGGAACAAGTATGTCACTTTCCACATTATTTTCTGATCAGGAAGAATGTAGATGAAGCTTACAGAAAATGTTCATTTCTTACAATGGTTTGTATTTTACATCAATAGCTCGTTCGTAGCTCATCTTCCACTGATGTAAATTAAAGCAGAGTATACAACCTTGCAATTTTCTTTGTGACTCAAAAATAACATATACTGGCTGTCAGCCCCCTAAATAACCAGTGAGTCATTTTCTCGAAGGAACTTGTGTCTAAGACCTGATGTGCATCTCTCGTGCATATAGTTCTAGCTATTCAAATCTAAAGCTACAACAAAATGACTATTTTCAGAAAACTACAACAGTTATTCCTGACAACTTAATGGCATTCTTTAATAATCAGCTGCAGCCACAGTCTGTTTCCAATGCAATAATGTTTAATGTTTGTAACTCATAATTTTATTTTTCACATGTTCCCTAGCTTTATATTTCCCCAAGTTATTGACTTACTCTGCAAAGTGTCTTTAGAGATTCTTGGATAAACAACTCTAAGTTTCTGGTGATATTTTAAAGATTAATCTGTTTTCCCTGATGGAAGCAGTTATAGCAGAAAACCAAAATTAATCCTATCAATGTCTCTTAAGGAAATACAACAATTAAGAAGATCAAGTTTGGCTATTCTAATTCTATGAGAATCAGTTCCTCTTTATTAATGTCTTTAAATATTTTTATTTATCAACTTTGTTATTCAACCTTATTGAAAAAAGTATTAATAATCTTAGAGTGTTCAACCTCATATTGCAGGTTTTTATCAGCTTTCTGAATAGTCCCCCAGGGGTGGTACTTGCTTGAAGGTCTATGGCACATGAGGGTTCTGAATGAAATCTGATGGTGGAGAAGGTGTGGGTGAGAACAACGAAGTTGTGTGAGGTATATATCTGTGACAGGTTGTCTCTCAACTAGGTGGTGCTCCTATTGTTCAATTATTTATATGTTCTCCTTCATCCAAAATGATTCAATCTGAACCCTGTCCTTCTCTCTTCATCTAACTGTTGAAATGTAATTGTCTTAGAGAGTGATATGGTTTGGCTGTGTCCCCACCCCGAATCTCATCTCAAATTTTGGCTCCCATAATCCCCACGTATCATTGGAGGGACCCAGCAGAAGGTAACTGAATCATGGGGTGGGGTTTTCCCCTGCTGTTCTCGTGATAGTGAATAAGTCTCATGAGATCTGATGGTTTCATAAAGGGCAGTTCCTCTGCACATGCCCTATGTAAGATGTGCCTCTTACATTGACTGCCTCTATGTAAGATGTGTTTTTGTTCCTCCTTTGCTTTCTACCATGATTCTGAGGCCTTCCCAGACATGTGGAACTGTGAGTCCATTAAATCTCTTTTGCTTTGTAAATTATCTAATCTCAGGTATGTCTTCATTAGCAGCATGAGAACAGACTAATACAGGGAGCTAAATTATTATTTTTTTCCTTCTTCACATATCTCTGCAGTATCATTGTCATCTGCCCAGTAATTGCTCCACTTTGACTTTCAAAATGGGTGCTTTATAAGAGTACTTTTGAGGTTACTTTCTAGAGTGTGTGTCTTCACAAATAAGTTTTGTTAACATGCAAATAAATAAGATATACATTCTTATTTTTAGAATGTATTCCTACACAGGTGTCAAATTTATCTTTAGTCCCCAGCACTGCCTGAGATGTATGTTCCAGTGGAAAGCAAATGTGTTTTTGCTTTTTGTTTTTATTTTTTTGGTAATTCTTAGGGAAACAATGGATTATTTATCTAGAAAACATACTGGAAAAACATCCAGCCAACCTATTACCACAGAAGACTAGTTTGTATGAAAAAGAAATACAATTCCTGAATGGTGAACATTTCCCG
Source organism: Ateles fusciceps (assembly GCA_036589455.1). NCBI lineage: Eukaryota > Metazoa > Chordata > Mammalia > Primates > Atelidae > Ateles > Ateles fusciceps. The sequence goes on along the minus strand of JAZHEH010002554.1, from coordinate 14,581,581 downwards.
TGTTCAAAGGTTAAGGGCTATAGCAGTTGTAACTCTAGTAGATAAGAATTTGGTAATCTGTGCTTTTCTTTTTCTGAGATGGAGTTTCAATTTTCTTGCCGAGGTTGGAGTGCAATGGCACAATCTCGGCTCACCACAACCTCCGCCTCCTGGGTTCAAGCAATTCTCCTGCCTCAGTCTCCTGAGCAGCTAGGATTACAGGCATGCGCCACCATGTTTGGCTAATTTTGTATTTTTAGTAACGATGGGGTTTCTCCATGTTGGTCAGGCTTGTCTCCAACTTCTGACCGCAGGTGATCCACCTGCCTCAGCCTCCCAAAGTTAATCTGTGCTTTATAGTAAAAATGATATCATCTTTGTTTTATAGACTAGATAAGTGTAGTTTGGAAGATGAAAGCCTTTGCCATGTTAGTTCATACAGAAGTAGGAAGAACTGAAAACAATAAACAAGCTCCCTCTGAGTCTGCAGTCAGTTTTGCCAGGCCTTGATTCAGTATCACCTCAACTTTAAGTTGAAAATGCTTTGCTTAATAGATTTTCCAAACTGGAGATGTCTTCTAGCTTCATTTAATGCCAGAGTAATTTTAGAGAATAGCTCAATGTAAATCAGCAAATGAATAATGATTGCAGAAATAACTACATGTGGAAACACCAATTAGCCAATAAATCCACTTAATTAGTCTTAATAGTTTCTTTTGCTCTTTAAGATGCTATTTAACACTTTAATGCTATTGCATATGCATTGCATATTTTAAAACATTTTATTTAAGTGATGTTCTTATAGATAAACTAAGGGTTCTAATCACTTAAAAATAAATCATGAATTAATTCGCTTCCAGTAGTACAGTTGGCAAAGCATTCTTCTCACTACACTGCATCCAACTGCTTGTGTAATGGATTTTTCACTGCAAAATAATATTATATGATTATCCCTAGAGGGAGACAGTTCTTCTGGTCTACCAGGCCTTATCCTTGTAGATGTTTTTGCAGCCATGATTTTGTATTGACTGGCTTTGCATGCTCTCTTCCACTACCCATGCTATCAAATGAAATGTGGCTTGCTGTAGTCTTTGACAGGCTTGTTAGCCATAAAACAAAGCAGAGACAGTGGGACCCAACAAGAAATCAAGACTCAACCTCGCTCCAGTTTGTACTTGGCCTTACTCAACAAGATAAACAGCCCTGGGCAAGGACATCTTCCTGAGAGATGGGTCCTTCATGCTTGGAGACCCTGGAAAGGGTCCAAGGAAAGTAGCAAGTGAAGGGCAAGCCATCTAAGAGCCAGCCAAGCATTTTCTTTCAATCCAACACCTTGCTGCTACCTATTCATATACTTTCCTGGCATTTTGACTTGAATAACTGAGTACACATTATGTCATCCCTCTGCTTAGAATAAACTACATTGATAAAACTACTATTTAAATGAATCTAAAGTGAAGGAAATGCCAAGAGGAAAACCCTAGTTATGGTTTTACTTAGACTTGAAGGGATAGCTTTTATGTACTGCCAAGCTATTTCCACAGATTACTCAGTAGATCACTATGAACTTGCCTTAGTTTTCCCAAGATTTTACAGGGAAATCTAGAAATTTTTAAATTAAATTTTGGATAAATACAAAAAGGCAGAACACAGAAGTAGAATACTCACTATGATTATAAATATGTTTTAAAAATATGAAAATAACTAGAAAAAAATCAAAATCAATGGCCGAAATAATGGCAACATAAGCTTTTTTTAAGGAAGTTTCTTTTTTTTTTTTTTTTTTTTGAGACGGAGTTTCACTCTTGTCGCCCAGGCTGGAGTGCAATGGTGTGATCTTGGCTCATTGCATCCTCCGCCTCCCAGGTTCAAGTGATTCTCCTGCCTCAGCCTCCCAAGTACCTGGGATTATAGGCCCCCACCACCATGCCCAGCTAATTTTTGTATTTTTAGTAGAGATGTGGTTTCACCATGGTGGGCAGGCTGGTCTTGAAATCCTGACCTCAGCTGGTCTTGAACTCCTGACCTCAGGTGATCCACCTGCCTCAAACTCCCAAAGTGCTGGGATTACAGATGTGAGCCACCACACCTGGCTATTAAGGAAGTTTTGAATGTTCCTTCCTTGTTCTTCTTGTTCCTATTAATCCCCTCTTTCACAACAGAAATTAATATGTAAGAGCACATATTGGCATATAGATAAATATGGTTTGAACGTTATGTTTCTGCCTACAAATCTTCAATGACCGCACCTCTCAGACAGAAAATGTGCATATGTTTTATCCAGGAGCTCCTTAATATGCTGGTAATCTACAGTAAATCTTATTTACATATGTTGCCAATGATAAATTCATTATCACTAATTTAAACATATATATATTCATGGCAGTGGAAAATATCTAAGAGATTATTTTTTCAAGAGAAAACCATCAAGTCTCTTTAAAATTCTTTCCAATCACTTGACTTCCCTGGAGATAGAAAGACCAGAATGCCATCACAGGAAATGTCTTCATCAGAACATGCAAAGAACATAATTTAGAAGAATCATGAAAATTCTACAAGAGAGTATAATCCAATTATAAAATGTTTGGTCTTTTCAGTTGTTAAACAGAAGGTCCTAGAAATAAGACTCATTCACAAATTCCTACATGAAGATCAAGTTGTAGAGATTATTGTAAAGCAATTTCCCTTACCAATCCACTTTCAGTTTCAATAGAATCTCTTCTGTGCGTTCACTCTGCCAGTACCCCAGATTTTCTAGATGTGTTACAATGGAGCAAAATTCAGATCCATAATAAAGTTTTCCTTTACTCTGACATGCACATTTCACTCTGGAAATCTCTGTATTTTTTTTAAAAAAGAAATCATTGCATTATTTGGAGAAATTACACAAAAATTTAAAAGCTTATCAAATTTTAACCATCTTTGCTAAAAATTTTGTCTTAATTAGGAACTATATTATCCCTAAATAATTACACTGGACAACACTTGATTTTAACAATCAAGGTCAAAGTAACTTAACATTTAAAATTGTTTCAGTATAACTTGGACTTAATATGATCTTTAACGTAACATCAGCAAAGAGATGATTGTAAATAATTCATTTCTCTCAGAATTGCTTGAGTTTTTATAAGTAGGCGTTAGTTTAGGGTTGTTAATATTTTTAGTGTTTGAGATATGTTTTGAGGTACTGTGTGACTTCAGACAAATGAATCTTTAGTTCTTATTCTTGTTATTTTGAAAACAAGCGCGTGTTCAGAAAAATAATTGCATAATGTCATTTATTATTAGAGAACGCAGTAGCTATGAGAACAAAGAATAAGGAATCTACAAAGAAATAGAAACCATTTGTAAATGATACAAGTCTGCCAGAGCCTCTCCTGACAATAATTGGATTTGGTTGAATAGAGCTAAGTGTAAAAGTGAACAGATGTTAGGAGATGGAGCAGAACTTGCTCTTTTCAGATTAAACAACTAATTATGAGTGGATAATGATGTGTGCAACTGGTAGGCACTGGAAATGTTTCCAATTCAGACAGAGTAACAAGACTAAGTTCTAATATATTTGATTCTACACAAGGCTGGAATCTAGATGTTTAATAAGCTATTTTCAAAACAGTAACGGACAAGATGGGTGTTGATAAATTTTTAGGACCCTTGCAGAGAATTTAATGACAAGTTTATTTTCCCTTGGATAAATTATGACCAGAGTCTAATTTACTGCTTAAATAAGACTGTCAGCTGTTTGCAATCTGACTACAATGACCAGCCAGAGCACATGTTTAAAATTTTAATTGCTAGTTTAGAATATTTATACAACAGTTGACTAAAATGCCTTTTCCGCACAAAACCCATTGTTTCAGACACCTGCTCTGTGAGAATGGGAAAGGAAAGGTGACCAGCAGGGGGAGGACTTGGGAAAATGTGGACCTGGGGATTTATCAGACCTTTGTGGACAGGCATCCTACACAGTCAGAAAAGGAAACCTGAATTTCTAGAGTGGGATTTGGGCTTGACAGGTACATGAGGCTGTTCCCCCAGCATGGATGCTTGTAAAGAAATAGTCAGAAATAGGCCAGGAGTGGTGGCTCACATGTGTAATCGCAGCACTTTGGAAGGCCAACTCCTCACCTGAGGTCAGGAGTTCAAGACCAGCCTGGCCAACATGGTGAAACCCAGTCTCTACAAAAATACAAAAATTAGCCAGGCATGATGGTGGGTGCCTGTAATCCCAGCTACTTGGGAGGCTGAGGTGGGAAATTGCTTGAACCTGGGAGGTGGAGTTTGCAGTGAGCTGAGATCACACCATTGCACTCCAGCCTGGATGACAGAGTGAAACTCCATCTGAAAAAAAAAAAAAAGGAAAAAGAAATAGAAATAAAGGGAAACTCAATGTAAAAAATAAAAATAAAAAATAGAAAAAAAGTTAAAATCAAGGAATGTTTTTATTTTCTCACAATAATCTTTTTATTTTCTTGAAAATTATTGTCTGTATTAGTATTCTGTGGCTGCTATGACAAATGACTGCAAATGACTTGGTGGCTTAACAGAAATTTATCCTGAGATCTGGGATCTAAGCACAGAAGTACAAAATCAAGGTGTCAGTATGGCCCGCTTCCTCCAGAGGCTCCAGGAAAAATCTGTTCCTTGCCTCTCCCAGCTCAGGTCGCCTTTGGCATTCCTTGTAGCTATAACCCCTTCTGCTCCATTTTTGCATTGCCTTTTCTGTGTGTCTATCTCAAAACACCCCCGTCTTTCTTAGAAGAACCCATGTGATTGCATTTATCACATTTATAATGCAGGTTAAGCTCCTCCTCTGAGGATCCTAAACTTAATAATATCTTTTGCCATATAACGGAATATTCACAGGTTCCAGTGATTTGACCTGATACCTTTTGGGGGCCATTTTTAGCCTTTTACACTGTCTCTATTTTATTGTTTCTGAGTGTTTGTTAGTGTCTGTGGAACTCAATATACTTCATAAATGTCTCTCAATATAGTGGAATGCATTGTCTTTTACTCCTCGTTCAATGCCACACTTTTTATTTATTGCCATATTACTTAAGCATTTAAAGTTCTCAAATATTTTTCTGGGTGCTGCTAGTGCTACTACTAATTAGGAAGAAAGGGCCTGGTGTAGTGGTTCACACCTGTATCGTGGTGTGATCTTAAATTTGGGAGACCGCACTTTCGGAGACCAAGGCGGGCAGATCATGAGGTCAGGAGTTTGAGACTAGCTTGACCAACATGGTGAAACCTCATCTCTAGTAAAAATACAAAAATTAGCCTGTTATAGTGGCATGCACCTGTAATCCCAGCTACTCGGGAGGCTGAGACAGGAGAATTGCTTGAACCTGGGAGGGGGAGGTTGCAGTGAGCCACTCACTCCAGCCTGGAGTGCAGCATTTTTGAAAGAAAGAAAGAAAAAGAGAGAGAGAGAGAAAGAAAGAAAGAAAAAGGAGAAAGAGAAGGAGATGGTATGGGAGAAAGAAGAGGAGGGAGGAGAAGGAGGAGAATTGACATGCAAACTGATTCAACCTCTTCAACTATAGTAATCAATAATAGTTGCTGAGATGTTCCAAATCATGGGTTTGGTTTTTGTGGTTATATGTTTAGAATCTACCACATATGGTTTTCTTCATATCACTAACCACAGAGTTAAAGTCCCTGGCATTTATTACAGTCAGATGGGACATTTGCAAATATAATATTTGTAGTGAAATTCAGGATAAAGGGAATAACTAATTTTATCTAATCTTATCTTAATTTTATCTAATATTAAATAATTTTATCCAATTGTTTGGAATAAAAAAGCCTTTTGAAAGGATGGACTAGACTGATTTTCACTTGATTTTCATGATTGGGTTATGTAGATGTTACTAAAATAAATAGTTTTACAATCATAGTATAAACTAGAAATTTCAGGTAATCTTCATCTTTGTAGAAGGTTGGGGGAAAAATGAAAGCACTCCTGCTCTGGTCTTCCTATAAATGCACATATATTGTTGCTGATGTTTAAAACCCAGGATTGAATTGACTGAATGCCATCTTGCAACAGAGGATACTCTAAACCTAGAATGAAGAGGTCTCTCTCTAAAAGATATGCTATAAACTTCTGTAACTGGTGCTGGTATCAAGCCTTTAGCAACAATGAATAGATATGCTCATTTTCTAGTTTATATTTTCAACTGTTGCTTTTTTTAAATCACTTGCCACATAGTATCAAGAGTGGATAAGTATAATCCCAGCACTATGGGAGGCAGAGACCAGCAGATCACTTGAGTTCAGGAGTTCAAGACCAACCTGGTCAACACGGTGAAAAGCCGTCTCTCCTAAAAATAGAAAAATTAGTCAGGGGTGGTGGTGTGCACCTATAGTCCTAGCTACCTGGGAGGGAGGCTGAGAGGGGGAGAATCACTTGAACCCGGGAGGCGGAGGTTGCAGTGAGCCAAGATCTAGCCACCGCACTCCAGCCTGGGAAACAAGGTAAGACTCTGTCTAAAAAAAAAAAAAAAAATTGGATAAGAATTTGTGCAAGAACTTTTTACTTTAGGATTAATAGGCTCAAGAGGTCGCACATGATTTATCATTTTATTTAGATTTTTTCAAATGTATATCTAAGTGCTTTATAAATACACAAGATTAAAAAGACTTATCTATTAGAGAGCTGACAGAAGTCAGAGGGTTCCAGGTCAGTGATTTCACAGCGTGTATCAGGAAAATGTTGTGATGGCCAGCTTTCCATGTTAACATGACTGGGTCATGAGGAGACCAGACATTTGGTCAAACATTATTCTGGTGTTTCTATGAGGGTGTCTTTACATGAGATTCACATTTAAATATAAATTGAGTAAAGTAGATTGTTTTGTGTCATGTAAGTGGATCTCATCCGATCAGTTGACCTGAAGAGAACAAAATGGCAACCCTCCCTGAATAAGAAAGAATTCCTTCTTCCTGATTGTATTCCAACTGGGATATTGGCTTTTTTCTGACTTTGGACTGGAACTGAAATATCAGCTCTTCCTGGGTGTGGGGCCTGCTGGCTTTCATACTGGAACTACGCCATTGGCTCTCTTGGGTCTCCAGCTTGACAAGTTAGGCTTTTATACACACACACACACACACACACACACACACATCCTGTGTCTACGCAGAACCCGAACTAATACAAATGTCCTTTGAAGTTGTCACTATAAAGCCATATAGAGTCTTGCAAGACATTCATAATTTAATAGATCTCAATAGAATAGACATAAGAAGAAGATTTGGAAAAACATCATAAAAACAGTTTGGAGCCAATATAATAAAATCTAATCAATTGATACGACTATGAGGATGGGAGTTTCAGGCTTCTGTGGGTTGGCAGAAAGTTTAGTAATATATAGATTCGATATCGTGGATATGGTCTGTGACATCACTCCATGTGGGCATATGACAGAGCCACTGTAACAGGGCACAGTTAGAGCCATTCATTAGAACCCAGTATTCATTCAGGAGAGGAGGTCCTCTGAGCCTCAAAAAATCTCAGCAAGCTGCGAGGGCTAGCTCAACAACTACAAGGGGTAGTAACTACAATCATATGTGAAATGGTGTCATTGATTCCTTAATGGGTAACCATCTTTCAGTCCTGGTAAAATCAAGCATTAAGAAGAAATTATACATTTAAACTCTCTCTCTCTCTCTGTCTCTCCTCTCTCTCTTTATATATATATATATATATATATATATATATATATATATATACATATATATATATACACACACACATACATATATACACATAATTATTTCATTTCATACAATTATATGAAATGAAACCCATAGTATCAAATAATATTGCATTAACTAATCTTTATTTTTATTTTATTATTTTTTAAACACAAGAGTTTTGATGTATCACCCAGGCTGGAGTGCAGTGGTATGATCACAGCTCACTGCAGCCCCAAACTCCTGGGCTCAAGGTACCCTTCTGCCTTAGGCTCCCAGATAGCTAGGACTACAGGTGTGTGCCACCACCTCTGGCTAATTTATTTTTTTAATTTTTTGTAGATACAGGGTCTCACTACATTGCTTAGGCTGGACTCAAACTCCTAGACTTAAGTAAGTGATTCTCTGGGCTTTACCTCCCAAAGCACTGAGATTACAGGCATGAACCACTGTGCCTGGCCCTGATATTTTATATACTTGTAATTTTGAGATATTTTGGCCAATTAAAATAATAGTGAATTAGAATTGTAATTCCCATTTAAAATGTGGAATCAAGTAAATGATTTAAACTTATGTTTTTGACCTGAAATCCTTACAAATTTACATGTACATTGAGAACTTTAAAAAAGCTTAATAATCATATTTCATATTTATAAGTACCTAATTGATGAGCTATTCAAATATTCATGAGTATTCCATTTGTTAAGTTAGACAGGCTAAAGTACTTAAAAGAAAATTAAATGTATTAAATGTATAAATCAAGCTTTAAGTGTTTAAAAATGTTTAACTACATTTGAAAATGAGAAGAAATCATTACTCAAACTTCCCTTAAGAAGGATTTTAAAACTTGCTTGACTTATACATAGGTTGAGAAGGTTTGTAAGCTGAACTTACAATTTTAAATACAACTATAATTTTGATTATGTTAACTTCGAAAGCATACTATCAAGTTTGAAAATCAAGCAATCTCTGACTTGTTGTTTTTTTTTAATACATAAACATTGCCCTCATTTGTCCTTGACAATAACCTTGTGAGGTCCCATTTTAGAGCTAAGCAACCAAGAATCCTATTTCTGAGGAGCTGGAGAACAAGTGGGGCCCTTGCTCCCTAGGACAGCAATAGGTAGACTTGAGAGAAGACAGCTAGTCTTTTCCTCCTTAGAATCTGAGAGCACAGAAATCAGGGTCCATCCCCTCAGGATTAAAGGGCTACAAAGGTAAAGGGTTGGAGGGCCATTACTTTCTGCATACCTTATAAGGAGTCAGTAAGAAATCACCAAGTTAAGAAAGATGCCATTTTTGTGATCTGAGATTTCCTCAAGAGATAGAAAATTAAAGAGAAGTAATCTGTAACTCTCCTTCTGTTTGTAATTCAGAGAAATCCAGGAGTTTCCAAAGGAGCCATGCCAGCAAGTGCAGTTAGCCTGTCTACATGGTTATATTTGTCCTAGCAAGAATTGGAGAGTTATAGCTAATCGTTAAATATCACTATGAAGGATATCAACTCAACATGAATAGTGGTGATCTTTACCTCTTTCTGAGCTCATTATGGAAAAACATCAACAAAAGCTAAAGAGGAAAAGAAAGCAGAGTCACATTTTCCTCTTGCTAGTGAGAGTTTCAAGCTGTGACTAGGGTTTTTCCATTGTTTTCAGTCCAGCTGTCCATAATGTTACCTTCCCCTGCCCTTCCTCACACTGACAATGCAAAAGGAAATGAAGAATCCTAGTTTTCAAGGACCAGGCAGTGGCTCAAAGATGGTGACAGTATGGCCCAGTCACTTTGGCCACTGAAGAGTGAGCATGAGTGGAAAGATGTAACAGAGTTCTTTTTTTGAATGCAAAGGAATTATGAGACCTGAAATCAGACTACACTTGTGCGTGCCATAAAAATCTTATTGATTAATATAAGAAAATGTGCTTTCCAAATTGAATAAACAAAAAATGAAGTCTTGTAAGTGGAATGGGCTTTTGCAAGTCAAGCCTAAGTCTTCATTTTCTACAGATTGGTTAAATTTTGTATTTCCTAAGGTACAATATCTATCTCAGTCATGAAATTCTTTTCATGCCTCCAGCATTTTCTCCAAAAACGTCATGAAACGATTCTGAGAATTAAAGCAGTGAAAATCAGCCACATTTGTACAGAAATTGCCAGCCATCATGCTATCCGTAAGTTTGCTAATCATTCTTATCATTGATAGTAATGATTTTCTCTAAATGGCAGTTTGTGATTCTATCTATCTATCTATCTACCTACCTATCTACCCACCTACCTACCTACCTACCTATCATCTATCTATTTTGCTTTAGGTAAAATAACTATTTGGAATCAACCATTCAGCTCTACTCACATTGATTGAAAATAGCAATGCATTTTTTTCCTAGTCTTTGTTCTAATCACTAGTATCTTAGCCAGCTGGAAAATATATACCACAAATATGTGTACTAAAAATGTGTACTGGCCAGGTGCGGTGGCTCACGCCTGTAATCCCAGCACTTTGGGAGGCCGAGATGGGCGGATCGCAAGACCAAGAGATCGAGACCATCCTGGCCAACATGGTGAAACCCTGTCTCTACTAAAAACTTAAAAATTAGCTGGGCCTGGTTGTGCACACCTATAGTCATAGCTACTCGGAAGCCTGAGGCAGGAGAATTGCTTGAACCTGGGAGGTAGAGGCTGCAGTGAGCCAAGATTGCACCACTGCACTCCAGACTGGTGACAAAGTGAGACTCTGTCTCAAAAGCAACAACAACAAAAAATGTGTACTGCAAATATAATGCTATATACATAGTGAGAGGGTAGTTAATTTTGAAGTTTATTTCCTTTAGAAATTGTCAGATCTTAGACATGATCAGTAGGTGTGGTATCTCAATGTAATCAAGAAAGACACTCCAGAAACAAGGAACTGCTTAAAAGTAAGCAAATTAAACACATAAAAGGAACGTGTTACTCTCAACATTGAAAGGGAACCAAGTCTGGTAGTAGTAGAGCGGATTGCATTCTTAGACAAAAAGCTTCTTTTCTGTCTGACTCGATTTTCTTCTCTATTCAGAGGAATGCCCTGTTCTGAGTTTTGTGTACACATACAGAGAATCAGGAACTGGCGAATGCTGGACGAATAAACCCAGGTGCTGTAGTTCCTAGCTTGTGTTTTGCATCAGGTCCAAGAACACCTGGAAAAGACTAACCATGGAACAAATCTTATTCCCTTTGGAGAAAAATGGATACATGAAGGATGACTGATCTTTAAGAAATGTTCTCTAAGCTATGTTGGTTGAAACTCCTTAGAGCAGAAGGTAAATCCTAAAAGCCTCCTTAAGCCTGTGGTAGGTTAATTACAAAAACATCCCAAATTGCAACCCTCCCTGTATCCATGTCCCAAGTGATATGACTTTACATCTCCCCCATTAAGGTGTGGTTATCCATTTCCTTGCTCTTGAATTCAGATGTTCTGTGACTTGCTCTGGCCAATAGTATGTGGCATAAGTGGCGCTGTGCCTCAAGAAGCTATGCTGGTTTCACCCATTTATCTTCGAACCTTGTCTCTACCATGTACACAAACCTCAGGTAGTATGATGAATGATGGGGAACACAGAGACCTGTTGTCTTAGTTCATTTGCATTGCTATGAAGGAATACCTGAGGTTGGGCAATTTACAAAGAAAAGAAGTATATTTGGCTCACAGTTCTGCAGGCTGTACAAGAAGCAGGGAGCCAGCATCCACTTCCAGAGATAAAACTCAGGAAACTTTTCTTTTTTTTGAGACAGAGTCTCGCTCTGTCACCCAGGCTGGAGTGCAATGGCATGATGGCTGCTCACTGCAACCTCTGCCTCCTGGGTTCAAGTGATTCTCTTGCCTCAGCCTCCCAAATAGTTGGGATTACAGGCACCCACCACACCCAGCTAATTTTTACATTTTTAGTAAAGACGGTGTTTCACCAGGTTGGCTGGGTTGGTCTTGATCTCAGGTGATCCACCTGCCTCAGCCTCCCAAAGTGCTGGGATTACAGGTGTGAGCCACTGCGCCTGGTCAGGAAACTTTTACTCATGGTAGAAGGTAAAGGGTAATAGGCATCATATGGCAAAAGAGAAAGGAAGAAAGAGAGGAGAGTAAGGTGCCAGGTTCCTTTTTACAACCAGATCTCACAGGAACTAAGAATGAAAACTCACTGGATCCTGCCAGAATGACACCAAGCCATCTATAACTGATCCGCCCCCATGACCCACACACCTCCTATTAAGTCCCACCTATAACTGTAGGGATCAAATTTCACTATGAGAGTTGGCGTGGACAAACTATCTCACCAGTCATCACTGCAGCCCTGACCGACAGCCAGTCAATGGGAAAACATAGGCATGAGGCCATCCCTGACCACGAGCTCCCACCTACCTTGCTGGCTGCCTTCCGCAGCAGGAAAGAGTCCATGCAAGATCAGCCACACATGGTTCAGATCAGCTGCACCGCTCAGCTGACCCATGGGTTTATGAACAACCACAAATACTGATTATTTCAAGCCACTTAATTTTCAGGTGATGTGTTTTACAGCAATATTCAGCTGATAAAACCCAACAGGTCAACACAAATATCAAAGATAGCATCAGTAGGTAGAGGCGCCTTGTTTATCCACATTTACATTCCTACGTATAACCTACAAAAGGATCTTTAAAAAGTACTGATGGGCTGAACAGTATGCCCAAGAAGCAAGCAGTGGAAAGCTATGCACAATGAAAGTCCATGATTCATAGGTGCAGTACTTACGAGAGTGCTTATAGCTACCTTGTAAACACCCACGTTCCAAAATATCTTATGGCTCAGTTGAGAGCTCTCTTTCATATGTCTGTAGTCAATTAACTTGCCTTATTTTTCACTCCATTGAGCTTAAAGAGCAGCCAGAGTTTGTTCCAAAGCCACACACCATGTTCCCTCCTGCCTCCAACCATCGCAATAAACCAGAGAGCTTTCTGTTCACCGTAAAAACTCTCTTTATAGGAAGACAACATGGTACTAATAAAAACACCACCTAGAGTAAGGCATAGGGAACCTCATTAAAAACTCTCAAGAACACACATGAAACAAAAATCAGTACCCCGTACTCCAAGTAGACATGACTAAAACTACCATATTAATTGGCATTCTCAAGCCAATCCTGGAGATCCATACTTTTTGGGATTGCACAGAGTAATGTAGGGAAAAGAACACTGGATTGAAAGTCAAGGGAAGTGTATTTCTGTACTTGGTCTTCCATCAATAGTTACATAAACTTGGCCAAGTCCCCTGGATGCCTAGACTCCCAGATAATCACTGAGGAGCCTTCTGGTCCTGTAATTGTATGCTTTTGACTTGTCTGAGATTTTTAGTTTATGACTGTGAATGAGTATAGGGTAGTCAACATGACTCAGAGAAAGAACACAGCAGATAGTCCTGCTCTCTATCGCCAGTGCAGCAGATGACCTGGAGGAAGTTCCACCTCCCTGAACTTCAGGTTGCTCACCTGTAAAACTGGTGATGCATTTGGGCTAAATAATCTAAGGCCCTTTCCAGTTTAGAATGCCTGATTTTATAATGCTTCAAGGTGTTTTCGTTTGATATCGATTTCTGGACAGAGCCTGACTAAGATTTAGGTACAAAGAGAGTGAGGAAAGATCAAGCAGTCTCTTCAAAAGCTACAGATAGGTCAAATCAAGCTTGGAGACAGTTTTTCTAGTTTAATTGCAAGGAGGACAAATGAGCTATTTGCGGAAGTGCTTCTAGTGCAAAGGAAAATGTTATCCACCACCAAAACCAAGTGTATTCTATACCCTGCCAGTTATGTAATATTTCATTCTGCCCCAGAGAGTGTTGGGACGCTCAGCATATGCTCTGGGCATTGTTAAAGAAAAAATTATGGGGCTGGGTGCAGTGGCTCATGCCTGTAATCCAAGTACTTTGGAACATTGAGGTAGGAGGATTGCTTCAGCCCGGGAGTTTGAGACCAGCCTGGGCAATATAATGAAATATTGTCTCACAACAACAACAACAACAAAGGCAAAAATAAAATTAGCCAAGCATGTTGGTACGTGCCTGTGGTCTCAGCTGCTGGAAGGCTGAGGTAAGAGAATCACTTGAGCCTAGGAGGTCAAGGCTGCCATGAACTGTGATCACACCACTGTCACTGCCTGGGAGACAGAGTGAGATTCTGCCTAAAAAAGGAAGGAAGGGAGGGAGGGAGGAAGGAAGGAAGAAAAAAAGAAGGAAGGAGGGAAGGGAGGGAGGGAGGGAGGGAGGGAGGGAGAGCATTATTCTGACACTTGTGAAAATGGTAAGGAAGACTTTGTTCAGGACTATTTCAATAGAGGTATTATGGTAGGGGAGACAGATTGGCCTCAACATTGAAGACAACAAAGACAAATGAAGATTTATAGTCAATGAGCAGAGTGTAGGGTCAGTGGATGGAAAATTACTATGAGGAGACACCAAGGGTAGGAGATTCCTACTCAAAGCAAGTCATGGGCTTATACATTATAGGTGGGGATTGAGGAAATTGATCAGATATAAAAGGTGGGAGATTCTCTCTAAACTGACTTCACAAAATTTTTGCTAAAATGGGACTCCACAAGCACTGACACAGAAGCCCAAGGCTGAAGCCTAGTTAAGGAGAGAACTCAGATGAACTTTACTAAAGGCTGATCAAGAGAGTATTTGTTAACATAAAGTGTCCCAGGAGATTCTCCAGAACTAGTACCTTTACATCAAACTGAAACTCTCAAGGACCAGGTCCTCCACACATCCTGTGTCAAACAAGAACAGAAGAGAAAAATTGGGGGAATCTCCTAGCCCCCAAGAAGGCAAGACGTAGACATTCTGTGATGAACTTTTTTCCATGCATGCACTTGGGGAAACCCTGATGGATGCATCATCAACAGAGTCTGATTAATATCAGCTCAAGCTATTTCAAAAACTAGAATAAAATACCAGGTGACTGGAAAGCCAACACCTTGTAGGGTGCTAACATCACAGTAACACAAATATATCAGGAGTGCCAGACCCTGGAGAAAAAAATATCTTGATATTCCTCTACCCCTTAATCTGACATGTCCCTTCTTTCTTTCAAAACCCTCTTCATCTTCTGATGCCTTGTACTACTTTTAATGGCTAAAAGAATTGAGCTCCAAATATATTTTACCATATAGTTGGGCTTCATTCCATTCTAACTTTGGGATAACTCCTACACATGTTCCCCTTTAAACAAGCAAAACACTTACTTGACCTTTTTCCTAATGAACTGGATACTATCTTGCCCAGGTGACAATTGGTGTAACAGATTAATCCTCTTGATGTTAACTAGTTTATATGTTAGAAGACATATCAGTAATGCATTAATCTCAGTAGGAAAAATTTGAGAGAAACTTGTCTAAAAGTTTTCAGAAAGGTTTTCAGAAAAGCTAAGCAAATAAAAAAGAAAATAGAACCTAAACATCTTTAAAAGTCATCAGTTATCAAAGAAATGACAATTCAAACAACAAAATGCTATTTTTATTATGTTAACCAAGAAGATAATCCTCAGTGCAAATAAAGATGTAGTATGCACACTAGAAATTGGTATAATGATTAGGAATTACATACCAGCAGACTTAGAGGTTCACATGCCTTTTAGCCTGATATTTCTTCTAGGACTCAATTCTAAGATTTTAGAAAAAAGGACAGAAATTGGTATTGTATATCTTTGATATATTATTTATGATCAAGACCATATATATATACTACAAAACATGTACATCTAAGCAATGGAATTTTATGTAGCCATCAAAATTATCCTTTAAGGTGTTATGTTAAACAAAATTAAGTAATATATAAGAAATTAAGTAATATATAAGTTAGTGTGTATATTTTCTCAACTGATTTATTTAAAAAATACAATAGCGAAAGGCAACAGATGCTGAGAGGATGTGGAGAAATGGGAATGCTTTTACACTGTTGGTGGGAGTGTAAATTAGTTCAACCACTGTAGAAGACAATGTGGTGATTTCTCAAGGATCTAGAAATAGAAATACCATTTGGCCCAGCAATCCCATTACTGTAATCCCATTACTGGATATATACCCAAAGGATTATAAATAATTCTATTATAAATATATACACACAGGTATGTTTATTGCAGCACTGTTCACAATAGCAAAGACTTGGAACCAACCCAAATGCCCATCAACGATAGACTGGATAAAGAAAATGTGACACATATACACCATGGAATACTATGCAGCCATAAAAAAGGATGAGTTCACGTCTTTTGCAGGGACATGGATGAATCTGGAAACCATCATTTTCAGCAAACTGATACAAGAACAGAAAACCAAACACACTGCACATTCTCACTCATAAGTGGGTGTTGAACAATGAGAACACATGGACACAGGGAGGGGAACATCACGTACCAGGGCCTGTCAGGGGTTGAGAGACTAGGGGAGGGATAGCAAGGATGGGGGTATAGGGGAGGGATAGAATTAAAAGAAATACCTAATGTAGATGACGGGGTGACGGATGCAGCAAACCACCATGGCACGTGTATAACTATGTAACAAGTCTGCATGTTTTGCACATGTACCCCAGAACTTAAAGTATAAAGAAAGTATCAATAAACAAAAATTAACCAACTGAAAATAAAAGTTTAGGTGGGTCAGCTCTTTAAGGGTTGAGCAACCTGTTGAAGATTCTGAAATCCTAGGTTGTGAGACAAAACCTTTTTTTACCCAAATATTGGATAAAAGACCTTGAATGTGAAAGCTGCTGTTGCGGCTTGGTGAAGCTGATGAGGAGACCAGCGGCTCTGAACGAGGCACACAGCCTCCTGTCTCTCACCTCTCATTGGAAGCAATTAGGGAAAATTAGCTCTCTCAGAACCGGGAAGCTGATGGCATGCTTTGCAAGCAAGAGCCACAGCTGGATGGAGAGCATGCTGAACCACTTACAGAAGGCAGATGGTAAATCTGATCTAATGAAGAGTGCATACACCCCTTCTGTTGGCTCTCAGCCATGCAACTAGCGGAGTCTGGATCTGAGAGGGAAATGACACCCTTCATATTCAGAGTGGAAGGTCCTAAGTAAAATGGCTTTTTTTGAAACAAAGAGAGAAAGGGGAGGAAGAGAGAGACCTACTGTCCAGCCACAGAAACGCCTCTGCATTGTGTGTGCTTTGCCCACCAAGGGCACAAATGCACCACATGTGTTTGTGGTGCCCTGTGTCTAGCTATGCAAACTCTACTTTCAAACTTTTTAAAGCCTTTGCATTCCTATAACCTTGATCTCCACACTGTCAAGTTAAAAATTGTACCATCAAATTCATAGTCCATCAGACTCTGTGAGTGGTGTAAATTATCAGAAAGGCAGTTGTTTTCTTGACTTCAACCTTAAAGCTTTAGAATGCCCTTGACTGATTCTCATATACATACTTTTATTGCCTATCTGAAATTGATGAGTTAAACACTTCTTTGTTGTGTTTACATGTACTCCTCTTCAACCAATTTTTTATTATGGTAAAATACATATAGCCTAAACTTTACCATCTGAAATTGTTTTTGTGTGTGTGATGGAGTCTCACTCTGTCACCAAGCTGGAGTGCAGTGGCATGATCTCCACTCACTGCAACCTCTGCCTCCCAGGTTTAAGCTATTCTCCTGCCTCTGCCTCCAGAGTAGCTGGGACTACAGGTACACGCCACCACGCCCAGATAATTTTTGTATTTTTAGTAGAGACAGGGTTCCACTATGTTGGCCAGGGTGGTCTCAATCTCTTGACCTTGTGATGTGCCTGCTGAAATATTTTTTAAAAGAGATGGGGGTCTCACTATGTTGCCCAGGCTGGCTTCGAACTCCTGGGCTAAAATGATCCTCTGCCTCAGCCTCCTGAGTAGCTGGGACTATAGATGCACACCACCTCACTTGGCTCATCTTGACCATTTTTAATTGTTCAACATAGATGCACGTGGAGGGGTCAATATTCTAAGTGAATTAATACAGGAACAGAGAACCAAATACTGCGTGTTCTCACTTATAAATGGGAGCTAAACACTGAGTACACATGGGCACAAAGAAGGGAACAATAGACACTGGGTGAGGGGGCTACTTGAGGATGAAGGCTGGGAGGAGGGTGAGCATAGAAAAACTACCAGCTGGGTGCGGTGACTCATGCCTGTAATCCTAACACTTTGGGAGGCTGAGGCAGGGAGACCACCTGAGGTCAGGAGTTTGAGACCAGCCTGGCCAACATGGTAAAATCCCATCTCTACTAAAAATACAAAAATTAGCTGGGCATGTGGCAGGCGACTGTAATCCCAGCTACTTGGGAGGCTGAGGCAGAAGAATCATGTGAACCCAGGAGGCAGAGTTTACAGAGAGCAGAGATTGCGCCACTGCACTCTAGCCTAAGCGACAGAGCCAAGACTCCATCTCAAAAACAAAAAAAAAAAAAAGAAAAGAAAAACTACCTATCAGGAATTATGCTCACTACCTGGGTAACAAAATAATTTGTACACCAAACCCCAGTAACATGCAATTTACCCATGTAACAAACCTGCACATGTGCTACCTGAATGCAAAATAAAAGTTGAAAGGACAAAATAAATAAAATGTGATTCATGGTTTATCTGAAAAAAAAAAAGCTATCTAATTCAGTGGCATGAAGGACACCCACATTAATATGCAAGCATGATAACATCTGTATGCAGAATTTTCCACCCCACACTGAAACCCCAAACACATTCAGCAATAACATCCTTCTCTCCCTACTCTGCCTCTACAGCCCCTGGCAACCTTCATTCTACTTTCTGTCTCTATGAATTTGCCTATTCTAGGTCCTCACTTAAACGGAATCACACAATAATTGCCCTTTTGTGTGTTGCTTATTTCACTTAGCATAGTGGTTTCAAATCAAACCAAATTTCTGGAGCAGTAAAGCCTGTAAGCTGATAAGCATCAGGTAAAGTAATTCCTACTTATTTCCAGTTTCTTGACTTTTTTTTCCCAAAGATCTCATTTGATTAGTGATTCCCTCAGAACAGCCAGAGTCATATGAAGTGGAAAGACTCCCTTAGAAAGTATGCATGCCTATTCCCTGCCAACAGAAGTCAAACAGAATTTAGATAACCACTTGGTGGGGATATTGCAGAAGTCTGAATTTGTCAAGCTTCACACTTGCATTCTATTTTAAAAACTCTGTGACTTTTACAGACAAATGCTTTTGCTTATTCATTCATTTATTATTCATACAGGAATTCATCAGGATTTTCTGAGCACCTATTGCATGTCAATGATGGAGGTTGGTGGAAAATAATGACTGATGTTATTGACTTGGTTCTCAGCCTCTGTAGTGAAGCCAGAAGTCTGGGCACTGTCCTAAGAGATTTGCTTTTGCTTTCAATAAGCTGGCTCTGGCTGGCAGAATCAAGGAGGACTGCCAGTTACCTACGTGCCTGAATGGAGACTTGGACTTCTGGTAGAGAGTTCCTTAATTGTGTTACCCTGTACATCGGTCAGAAAAACATAGCCAACTCAAATGTAACAGACCTGGGTAACTGAGAGTGCCTCCTGGAAACTGGTGTTACCCAGAATATCATCTGGAAATATCACAGACTTTTCAAATTTAAATATAATCCAAATTATACCTCTACCACTTACTAACATTGTGATGTTGGGCAAGCCACTTATAATTTCTGAGCCTCAGTGCCCTTGTCAGTAAAATGGGCATAAGAAATACCCATGCCACAGGACTCTTACAGGAATTAAATGAGTTAGTACATAAAAAGCAACTTGCACTGTGTATGGCATGTAGAAGGCATTAGGAAAATGTCAGGATCTCTTTCAGGGTTTTTCTCAAGAATAGTTATCATCACAACATAAATGCCAGCTCTGCAGTAGGCCAGCCCTTGAGTAGCGGCATCTCCTGGGCTTGTCTAGGAATGCTGGCTGGGTATAGGGAGAGTCTGATTCAGAGAGATCATTGTGTTAGTTTAAGGGAGAGAATTTCCCTTTATTCATCAACATAATAAATCCTGAAAGTCATAAGACCTGACTAAATCCAAGGCAAACACAGTCTCATATGAATCAGGAATAAGTTCTGAGTATTTCTCTGCCTAGAGTTCATAACAGAACACAGATCAGGGATCTGTGAGTTGCAGGAACACAGACGTCAGCTGCCACATGCATAGTGGTGCGTGGCTGGGGACATGCCCATCCTTGGAGGGACTCATCTGTTCCCAGAAAGCAGGATGGGGCTTGGCAAACCACAGAGGGCAATTGTTGCCTGGGCAGAATCTACCCACAGTGACGAGTATCATGGAAAGGAGGGAAGGAGGAAGTTGTCCCAGTGAAGGTAAGGGGGGGGGACTCTGAGTGGTCTGTGGTGATGTGTCTATACATAGGACTCTTCTTGACTAAAGGCAATGGGGTAGATCTCATCTAATGGGCAGAGCTGCAAATACTGACAAGTTTTCTGAGGATGGCGGGATTTTGTTTAGAAACCCAAGAATTGAAATTCCTACTGTAAGTAGGAATGCTGACCTCATGACTATGTCCAGAACCACTCTGGTTCCAAAAGTGTGAATGGGCAGGGGATGCAATTTTTGTCCTAATTTTAGTTGTTTCAGTTGAGGCTTGAGTTGGGTTTTAAATAACACGTGAACAAGAGCTAAGATTTTTATTCTTTTTTTGAAGATTGGGGTTTCTCAACTTTTTTTTCCAAAATAGCTCTATTTTTCACTTACTTATTCCATTGTTTTTACTAACAATTTAGTAGTCAATTTCTCATTTCTGAGCCATTTCTGTGTTCTGTGTATCAGAATATTTACTTCCCATTATCACTACAATGAGGAAAGATCAATTTATTATTTTCAATGATTTAATGCCATGATATATTAATCCAAGATTTCTGAGAAAAAGACTCTAAATGAGATTAAATGTGCAAGAATTTTATAGGGAAAATGTCCTGAGAGAAAATTGGGAGTGAGCTGGAATAGGCTGGGAGGGCCTTCAGCCTGAGATGCTAGTCCGAACCTAGTGAAGGACAGCAGGAAGGAAAGAAGGTTAGTTGGAAATGTCTGAGGCTACTGTGCTGCATGAGAAAGGTTTGGCATGGATACTGGAGAATCCAGGAGCCAGAGATGGCCTTCAGAGCAATCCCCTTCGTCAGAGCAGCCTGTGGGAAGCGTGGCTCAGTGCAAACTGTGAAATATTTCAGAGCATGGCTGTGGGGATCTTTGGTGAATTTCGTTTTCTGTAGTTGAAGGCCTTGTGGTCACCAGAAGGGCAGGGTTTCTCAAATGTGACACTACTGACATTTTGGAATGAACAATCATCTGTTACAGGAGGACCTCCCAGGTATGCAGAATGTTTATCCATCCCTGGCCTCTTCCCACTACATACCAGTAGTACCCCCCAACTCCCAATAGTCAAAAATGTCAGCAGATATTGTCAAATATCCCTTTTGGGGGGCAAAATCACCCCTGGTTAAGAATCATTAGATCAGTGAAATTTAAAGATATTTGGGAAGGTTTATCAAGAAAATTATAAAATCAGAGGGAAGGGGAAATTTAAATATTTTGAAATATATATAAATTTAAATATTTACCTAAATAATCATACATATTTTGAAATTTAAATATTTTGAAATATATATGATTATTTAGGTAAATAACTTAGGGAATTCAAAGTGAACAAGACTATCACACTATAATGAAAGGCTGCAGATTGGATGTTAATTTCTATACCAAGTGAAGTTTCTTGTCCTGAGATGCACTTACAATAAAATATCTTTCTCTAAATATAAGGACACCAAAATCATCTTTAAAAATATAAAATGTATACCTTTTTAGCTTAATGTGTCATTTTGTAATGCGAGCTCAAGTTATGCTTACTTATTTGGGAGGTAGATATAAAACATTTCCTCTGCCATAGCATACATATGTTACAATGGCAGGAGACAGTGACTTCACATTTAATTCAATAGTAATATGTGCGTCATGCATAGAACTTAAATTCAGGAATGAGGCAGATGAGGTTCCTGGAATCACGTGTATCGGATATGATTTTCACCAACCATCAAAAGGCCTTTGACTTGTAGGCTTCTGCAAGGCCACAGGTAACAACCTTACTTATGTTTCCACATGGGTAGCCGAGCTGATCCTCACATTCACTTGAAGTGTCATTGGCTGTGACTGTCCCACCTGCAAGTGCCCTAGATCCTGGCACTGAAATATCTCACCCAGACTATTCTAGTTATCCCCCAGGAGGTCTCCTACTTCCTCCCTGGTCCTATTTTCAAGAGCAGCCAGAGGGGCTCCCTAAAAACAAGTCTGATCCCACTTCCCCTCTATTCAAAAGCATCCAAAGCAGCCTGGTCAACACATCCAAAGCAGCCTGGTCAGCACAGTGAGAACCTTTCTCTACAAAAAATATAACATTAGCAGGGTGTGGTAGTGCTTAGCTGTAGTGCTATCTACTTAGTAGGCTCAGGCAGAAGGATCACTTGTGCCCAGGAAGTGGAGGCTGCAGTGAGCTATGATTGTGCCATTGCACTCCAGCCTGGGTGACAGAATGAGATCCTGTCTCATAAAAAGAAAAGCTTCAAAGAATTTCCACTTTACTCACAGTAAAAGGAGAATACCTTTAACCTAAGTGTCCATCAATAGATGGATGGATAAAGAAAATGTGGTACACATCCACAACGGAATACTATTCAGCTGTAAAAAAGAATGAAATTCTGTCATTTAGACCAAACATAGATTGGCTTGAAGGACATCATATTAACTAAACTAAGCCATGCAGAGAAAGACAAATACCACATGTTCTTACTAATACGTAGAAGCTAAAATAAATTGAATGCACAGAAACAGACTTGTAGTCATTAGAAGCTGAGAGGGATGGGGGGAGTGGAAGATGGAGAGAGTTTGGTTAACAGATACAAAGTTACAGTTAGATGGGGTGAATGAATTCTAGTCTTCTGTGGCATTGCAGGGTGAATGTGGTTAACAATACTCTCGTGTATATTTTCAGAATGCTAGAAGAGAGGAATTTGAATGTTCACAACATGAAGAAATGATAAATGTTCACAGTGATGGATATGCTAACTACCCTAATTTGATCATTACACACTGTACATGTATCAAAATATCACTCTTTTCCCATAAATACGTACAGTTGTTGCATACCAATTCAAATTAATAGGAAAGAAATAGCAGAATTTCTCTGTGGGCAAGAAGGCCCTAATCTCTGCTACTCAAAACATGGTCGGGGGAGCTGTAGAGGCAGGGGCACCATTTAAGGGCATGGTAGGAATGCAGACTCTGGGCCTATCCTAGATCTAAGTCAAGGCCTGTTGTTTCACAAGATCCTTGGGAAATTTGTACAGACACTGGAGATCGAGCAGCTCAGTCCTCCATAATTTGACGCACAGTTACTGCTCTAACCTAGCCTCCCTCTACTCTTCCCTTGCTCCCTCTCCTGTAATTAACTGGGGCTCTTGTGGACACCCCAACGTACCAAGCATGTCCCAGTTCCAGGGATTCTGTTCTTCCAGCCACTCGCTCCCTTCCTTCAGCTCCCTGCCTTAACGTCCTCTCAGTGGAGAGGCTTCCCTGACACTGTAGCTAACGCACTTCTGAACTCCCAACCGTGTCCTATACAGGTCACCCTCCATCTCTGCGTCCTGCATTATTTTAATTCAGAGCACTCATCCCCCACCTACCACATTGCCTATTGCTGTATATTCTTACTGCCTGTCTCCAGGTTCATGAGAGCAAGGATTTTTGTGTTATTTTGCTCACTGTTGATTGCTCAGACTCTGGAATGGTGCCTAACACAAAGTAGATTGTTAGTAAATCATTGTTGACTGAATGGACAACTGAATTATGAAGTCCCATGTGACAAATTCCTTGGAGAGGAAGGAGGCTCCACAGGAACATGGAGGCTGGAGCTGTCCTGATCACCCGACAGTCTCTTGGCTGCCTCTGTTCGATGTTGTGGGATGCTCTCTTCCAGGCTGCCTAGAAATGAACTGGGGCCAATTGCAAGCATCTGTCTGTGGGGTAGATTCTCTCCTCTTTCACAGGATACGCCCAGACCAAGCAGAGGATTCGGAAAGAGAACTCAAAGATGCTGCTCCCTTTCTGGTACATGGGAGGATCAAGGCGTACATTTAGTTTACACGATGTTTTCTGAAGGGGGAAAACAGCCAGAGTTTCCAAAATGCATGCGATTTTTTTTTTCTTTTTTCAGAGAAATGTTAATCTTTACTTCTTCTAAAAAGAAACCTGTTTATACATTTGTTGGAGGGTTTGTCTGGAAAAAAATTAAAATAGGAGAGCTTGATTTGACACATCTGGAGCAGATGGGCATGTTTTGTTTGGCTTCCTGTGGATGTTTAAATTGGGGTTAAAATGGGGAAGATGGTAAAACTGTTTGAAGACTCAGGTGGCTGGGTGTGAGAAATGGAGCACAGTCAGATGTAGCAGGCAGAATCATTACACATCTTGCACTTTCTTTCCCTGTCAAAGGGTGTGGGGTAAATGTTAACAAAAAGAAAGGGAATGAAGTTCAAGGCTTGAAGAAGCAAAAATGGGATTAAAGAACAGTTCACTTGTAAAAACATGTTGCTCGTATCTATTCCTGGGTCTCCTGAAGGCTAAATAGTGTGCCCTGGAGAACCATTAGAGAGAAGAAAATCTTTTCTGCACCTATCCCGTACTTACCCTAAACTCAATTTTAAATGAAAGCTTTTCACACAAAGCATCGGCGTGTTAAGGACAAAGCCAGCCACAAGGGGAACAAGTTGCCCATGCGTTGTTTTGAATGGAGAGTAGAGACAACGGCTGTGGAGGTTTTTGAGCTGTACCTAAGGTAACTGCACAAGGAGAAGGGCAGAGGGTAGCTTCAGCAAGGTGCTCTTGGACTCCACGTGTATTTTTTAGTCACTAAAGCACCAAAGATGATTACAAAGTCTTTATTCAGATTTCTGGCTTAGGATTGATTTTCTTTTTCTTCTTTTTCCCCCCAGCCATGTGTTCAAATTGCAGGCATTTGGTATTCCATGGTAAGGAATGTTTGTGAAATAGCACATAAACACATTAGATCCTCAGGTTTGCAGGAGCAGTACTTAATTTTTATGCATGAAACCATCAACTATGACTATGAATTCTTCTATGGAAAGGAGATGACTTTGGCTATAAAACATGATTACTTTTCAAGTGCTAGAAAAAATACCAATATAAACATGTTTAAAGTTATTAGTCAACACATCCAACATACTTCCGTGAGTAACTTTAAAAACATCACCTTTAAAGTCTCTTTCAAATTCCCAAATTATCACAAACTATTTAAAAAGAAATGCTCTCATGATTACCAATGTTGAGGAAGTATATGATTAGGAATTTAAAATTTAAAATCAATTTATATCACATTTCAAGATGCTGCTTAAAAAATGTATCCAGTGACTCAACGGTACCACCTGATTCTTAAATCTCTGAAATGGTGCTTTAATTAAACATAGGCAGAACAAAAGCAACTATTCTCTATAATTACATAGCAATACTTCTTATTTTAGGTTTTCTATCCTTGAAAATAATCTGCCTTTCACTTAAAAAAACTAAATAACCTGCTGGTAACAACAAATAAGAATAAACAAATCGTGGTATAAATAAAATGTTACCTTTGTGTCTCTCTTTGGAAGATATCCTGACATTTTATTCCTTTCTGATTGTTTTTGTGCCAGAAAAAAAATAACTGCAAGTATTCCAAAAGTCAAGAGGGGGTTGGGAATCTAATAGCATTTTTAAATTGCTTCCAAAAACTTTAAATGATGAGCTTTTGGACCAGAAAAGACTCAGAAAGAAAAACAAACCTAAATCTGCCCACAACAACAAAGCACATATGCAACTCATAGTAAAGGATGTGTGCATGAATATATGAGCGCGGAATTTGGCCACAACCAGGCTGATAACACGCTTAATCAAATGGTTCTTCATTTGGCCTCTATGGATTTTTCTCTTCTGACTTTGGCAAATTTATGGAGAAATGAACACAAATTCAGCCAAGTAATTCTGGACTCTATCAGCAAGTTCATTATTTTGTCAATCAAGAAACAACTCTCTAGCCCTCTGAACTTTAATAAATATGCTTCTTTTCAATTGGAAGTTTGCTTTCAACCTTTTTCTTCTTCCAAATAATTTGACAAAAGTCCCAATAGGTGTTTCTAGCTCAGATAAAGGAAAGCCTGATTTATTTTACTGGGAACCACTCATATTTTGGTATGAATCTCCAAGATAATGGTTGCTCTTTGAAACACAGTCCAAAAGGTCTACTGACATTTTGATCAATAGTGGATACCCATGGGACGCAGAGGCTGGGTGAATTATAGGTCGATTTATGTGAAGAACTCTCATCACTCTTTGCTAGCCTCTTGCCTCCAGCAACCCAGATTCCCTCCCAATGTCTGATCCAATCTTCTAAACTCAGGGTCTTCTCAGTTGTCTCCTGGCACCTGCCTCAAATGGAAATGTACACGTCTATGCATCTCAGTGTCCTGCTTTCTGAGACTGGCAAGGCAACTGATTCTAACAATGATATTACCAGCTAGAATTATGGACGGAATGTTTGTGTCTGCCTCCCACCCTTCCACCAATTCATAGGTTGAAGTCCTAACTCCCAATGTGATATTATGGAGGTGGGGCCTTTGGAAAGTAATTATGTTTAGGTAAGCTCATGAGGGTTAGTTTCCCATATTGGAATATAGCACCCTTATAAAAAGAGGAAGACACCAGAGCTCTCTCTCTCTCTCCACCATATAAGGAAACAGGGAGAAGGCTGCCATCTGCAAGCCAGGAAAAAAGTTCTCACCAGAACCCCCGCCATGCAGGCTGGCACCCTGACCTTGGACTTCCAGCCTCCAGAATGGTGGGCAGTAAATGTCTTTGTTTAAGCCTCAGTCTATGGTATTTTGAGCTGATTAAGATAGTCCCTATTCCAGAAAAAAATGAAAAGACATTTAATATTAGAAACTTGAAAATGCAAAGCTCTAGCCTGAGTAAGTAAACAAATGAATGAATGGTTGGTGTTTACCCACCAAAGCAGGCTGTTGGGGAAACAGAGCCCATTTCATCAGCCCTTAAAATAAGGCGTCTGTCTGGACTGCCTCTGAGCCCAGTTGGCTTTCTAGAAGGAAGCCATGCTGTGTGCACAGATCTTGTACTGAAGATGCATTCAGGGGCTTTTCTGACTCCTAGAGCTTGGGTTGGTTTCAGGATGTTCGCAGGGCCCCAAGTGCATGACTATAGAGTAGAGTACACATAAAGAGACTTGTGCTAGCCAATTCCCTAGCTCAGGATAGCTCTGAGTGCTTTGGAACACACCCTAAAGCAAGTCCATAGATCCACACGGCAGCAGGTTAGTCTTTAAGTGCACCCGTGGTGTCTTTGGGGGGTTCTCTAGGTTGCACCACTGATCTCTGCCAGTGTAAAATTCCAACAAAATAAGGACCGTTTGTCCACACTTGAACAAAGGAATGCATGACTCACAATGAACTTAACAACTCACTTGAGAGAAATTTTTATATAAAAGAAAAAGGAGTGTTTTCTTGTAGTAAAAAATTTACCCAACTTGTCCAGGAATTTTAGTGGTGACAAATACCCTGTCTCTTCTCCTCTTCTATACCTGTCCCTCATTTCTGAATCCCCACATCTTTGGATTAGCCCCAAATTCTCATACTTCCATTTTTTAAAATTATTCTTAAATAATTTACTCTGTTGTTTATCAAGTTTGAAAATACTTGAAAAAGGAACTCCTATCTAGATAGAGTTTCATCTAAAACTTAAATCTTCTTTCTCTTTAGTGCTACTTTTCTAATGACTAACTTTTGGGAAGACTATTTCTGCCTATGGCAAACATATTCGCACTGCTTTTGGAAACTTCTGTGATTTAGCAAAACCTAGGGCTGAAGCAGGGCTGAAAAGGTTAAAAAAGTGAGTTTTTGACAAGAGGAGAAGCAGAAAATGTCTAGGAAAAGAGGACAAAAGGACCCCAAAACATTTTTCAACTATTTTATATTTAGATAGAAATATAGCCCCAAATAAAAAGACCTACTTTAATTTAGGGGCAGCAGAAGAGAAGTAGAAGGAAAATAAAACAAACGGTGGAGATTGGAATATTTTTTAACAAGGATCTACATTGTATTGATAAATATTTCACAACTGGATTACACTTTTCCAAGAAAGGAGAAAAGAAAAAAAAAAGATTTGTAGCATTTGTTATTCAATTTCTAGTTTTTGCCAATTTCTGTGGTGTCAACATTCTCAACATGGCCAATTTCAAGCTACTAACATGGGGTCATTGAATATGGGTCAGGAAGAGATGTATATGAGTCTCTGCAAATCAACACTAGCAAAGTTAACTTGGACCTTCACATTGAAATTGGCGAGCCCAAAGAAGCAGTAAGGGATATTTAAAGGTGACATTAAAACATCACTCTGTAACACTTATTAAAATATGCTTTAAACAATGTCTACTTTTAGAAGATGAAATTTTGAATTTTCCTATTTTGCTTCACAAATACCCACATAAATTTGTGTTGTCCTCTGATTTGGTTATGTCACAATAGTAAAGAGCTTATTTATTTTTTATTTCACTTTGTTACATAAGGAAAAATATTCCTATGATGTCAGAATGAGAAGTTACAAGTTAAATACATAAATAGGAATCTGTGGTGATGCCATAGCAACTCTGCTCAGAGCCTGTGATCACAGCCTGCTTCTGATCCCTTCTTGAAGGCTTGGATAATTATTATTTATTTCTGATCCTTCATGACTCCACATGACACATTGCTAACATATGAATTTAGAAAAATGTCTTATTACCTTAAATGTACGGGGCATGCCAAGCAGAGCAGTTAGCATTCCAATTTAAATGTAACCTTGTCTCTGTTTTACTCTGATGCCTTCATAGCATATTAAAATTCTCAGAATCACAGTGGCATTTAACATAATGATGGATTTTGTGTTTATTATGGGTATTTGTAAGTTATTTACAGATTGTTATATGTAGATATTTATGTATAAAAAGCAGATGTTATATTTCTTTACAAGCCCTCAATACTAGCCATTTATGAGGGACAGTGACAAGCACTTCAATTACTTTTGGTTTTTACACTATTGAAGCAATGCTTGTTAAATAGCCCCTCAGGTGAAGGATGCATTTTATTGCTATTGTTAAAAAATTTCATTAGAAGAAAGAGAAATAAGAAGTTCTCTACGAATATCTGTTTTCTGCCTACCTGCTTGCATTAGTGACTCAATTAATTGTCTGACATCTTGAGAGAAAATTCCTTATTTTGCTTTCCATTGGCATGGCAGAATATGGCATGACGATTGCACAAAGCAAACTCCTTCACTTTCCCCATGACAGTTTCACTTCAAAAGCTCCCAGACTAGCTGTAACTCAGAGAGCTCTTCTTCCTTCCCAGGCGAGCTGGTCATAGAATTCCAGAATTTCCTAGTTGGTCCTGGCACAGGGAAGCTGCTGCCCTGTCTTTGTTCCCCATGGACCTAGAAGCTCTAGACTGTGGTGAGACAGAATGACAGAATGTGAGATGACAAGCAGACCAAAGCTTCACCTCTGGGAATGATGTAACCAATAGGTTAAGAAGAATCGTTGGCGGGATTTAATGGGAAACATTCACATTTCCCAAGGGTTCACAAACTTTTTAGAAATGGTATATGGAGCCTTGATCTGTAATTGCTAGAATTTAAAACTATTCTATTATCTCTAGCACTGATCAGCCTATTTAAAAACACAACTTTACCCACCTTCATTTTATTTCCGAATAGTCTTTTTAGAAAATTTTGATAATTAAGGTATCTACAGGAAGAGACAAAAATAAGGAGTATTTCATAAGATATGGAAAAATGCCTCAGTGTCTTTGATACTATGCTAATAATGAGCATATTTAATAACTAAATGGGGAAGGAAGGAAAGAAGGGAGAGAAAAGAGAAGGAGGGAGGGAGAGAGGAAAGAAGAAAGGAAGAGAGGGAGGGAGGGAGGGAAGGAGGGATGTACAGATGAGGTAACGTGATTTTTAAAAGTTTCTGAAGTAAATTGACTAATGAATATGAATCTTGTGAGCTAAGTTAGTTTCCAGGCCTTCTAGATTATTTCACCAAATGGGCAATGTATCCTTGTCCTTTAGGTGACGCTCTAATACCACCATGCTCAAGGGATGGGACTCTGACTTACCCCTCTTTTGTGCTTCCCTAGAGACTTTCAGAGCACTGTTCAGACCATAGAACACAAAAAGACTTGGCTTGATGACTAATCCTGAGTATCACAAACTAAAATCCAGTGCATAATGTGTGGAAAAATTGCAAGAGGAAATGCCTTGGGAAACACTGAGACACCATTGAGGGTTGGTTCCCAAGAAACTATCCCATAGAGATCATTTTTTTGTTTTCCTAAAACCCTTTTTAAACAACCCCTGTGTCATAATTCAGCTTAAAACACATCCATTGACTCATGTATGGACAGACACATAAACACACACACACACACAAACACACACACACATGCTAATAGGGAGAAGGGCAGAGGTGATCAGCATGTTGAAAGTTTGAATGTATTTTTAATACCCAGATCCTGAATAAATAAGACTAAAACAAGTCAGCATCAATTATCACTATCCACACAGTGTCCACGGATATCACTGGAAAACAAATCAAATTACCAGGACTGACAATGGCTAAAACCTTTTTAGTAAGTATGCTAGTTTTTTATTGCTGTACAACAAATACAGCCTCTTAAAACATGCATTTGTTATCTCATAGTTTATGTGGTTTAGGAGTCCTGACTAAGTTATGCTTGTTCCTTTACTTAGGGTCTCACAAAGCTGTAATCAAGGTGCTGGCTAGGACTGCTGTCTCATTTGAGGCTCAACCGGGGAAGGCTGTGCTTTCAGGCTCATTCAGATTGTTGGCAGAATTCACTTCTTTGGTGGCTCAGCTGGAGTATGCCCTCAATTCCTGGAGATCACCTGCAGTTCTTTGCCATGTGGGGTTCCCCAATATGGCCACTTGTTTCCTCAAAGCCAATAAGGAAGTAACAGATTCTAGCAAGACATACACTACAATCTTATATAAGATAACCATGGAATCACATGTATCGGGTCAACTCTGCTGTGTTCTCTAGGTCAAAGGTCTTGCTCACATTCAAGGGGAGGGAAGCATACAAGAGAGTGAACTCCAGGAGTCAGGGATCACAAGGACCATTTTAAGTCTGCCCACTGTAGTAAACACTGATCTTAAACTGTCTCCCAAAATTCCATGGGAAAATGCATGATGGTTTTCTATGAAATTGGTGCATAAAGATAGTTATAACATAATGAAGAGATGAACCCCAGCTCCATTTTAGGAGAGTAGAAAACAAATTTCTGAGACTGAGATTATCTGAATTATCCATAAATAAAAAGCAAACAGAACTCAAAACAGAAAGCATCACAACACATGTGCTTGATGTAATTCTGTCCAAGAGGGATTCAGGCAATTCTTGACTGCTTTTAGTAATAACTGCTATAAAACCTGCACTATACCTTTATTTGAAACAAGAAGTTTGGGCAAATTTTCTTCTAGATTCAAAGGGAATCCTATGTTTATTTTTAATTATGTTTGTTTTTCTGTGATCCTCTGAGAAAACACTATTCCTTTCTTTGTATTTGGCAAATGAGAGAGCTCATTTTTAAAGACACAACTATATCTAAGCCAGGGGGAAAAGGTGACTTGTACCAACTGCCTTATATCCAGTGGAATTAAATGCCACACTTTTACAAAGAATAGTGGATTTTTGGCTATTGTAGCCTTGTTCACACTACATTATCTTTTACAATGTTATTATAAAATGTGGTTTACAGACCATTGTCTAGGACACATAATTTTATATTACAGTGTACAATGAATGGAAAGAATATCTTCCATTTTTTTGAGACGGAGTCTTGCTCTGTCACCCAGGCTGTAGTGCAGTCGCATGATCTCGGCTCACTGCAACCTCTGCCTCCTGGGTGCAAGCAATTCTCCTGCCTCAGCCTTCCAAGTAACTGGGATTACAGGCACGTGTCACCACACCCAGCTAATTTGTGTGTGTGTGTGTGTGTGTGTGTGTGTGTGTATTTTTAGTAGAGACAGGGTTTCACCATGTTAGCCAGGATGGTCTCGATCTCCTGACCTCGTGATCCACCCACCTTAGCCTCCCAAAGTGCTGGGATTATAGGCATGAGCCACCATGCTCAGCCTGGAAAGAATGTCTTCTTAAGAATCATTATTCTTTCCTTATTTTGAGGCTAGAATATCATGCTTTGATAGTCTTCAGATCTGTAGATACACTATATTTTTAACAATAAGATTCTATTGAGCTGAAACAGTATTGCTTTATATCTCTTAGATAGCACTTAATATTTCTTGCTAATTTTTATCTACCCTGGCTGACATCCCTTCCTCTTCTAAAGCATCCTTCCTCAATGGTCTTTTTCCAGAACTAAGGAACTCATCTTTGTTAGAAAATCCATAACAGATTAGGAAAATCAAAAGTTAGGAGACAACAAAATGGGCTTCGTCCTTTCAAGAAATTTTAGGCTAAGCTGTTAGATATTAATGCTCTTGGATCTTGTTGAATAAAAGATTATTGAAAAGGTGTACGTGCTGCCTCAAGGATGAGGAAGTAGCTTCACTTCCAAATAATAAGCATTCCTTGTTACCTCACTGGTGGAATTAATCTTTCTGGTTGTTAGCTTCATGTTTCATAAGAAAGTTTTAAAATCAAAACCCAAGGATCATTTTCTACTCCTACACATCAGCACATACTGTTGTGAAACTATCATTTACACATTGTTCAGATTCCACCCAAAAGGTCACAGACTTACAGAGGAGACAAAATGTTTCCTTTATGGGGAACCATTTTTAATGGACAATCGTCTCTAAGTATCTTCAAAGTATTGGTTCTAGAACCTCCCAAGGATACCCAAAATCTGCAGATACTCAAGTCCTTGATGTAAAATGGTGTAGTATTTACCTATAAGCTATATTTTAATCATCTTTAGATTACTTATAATACCTAATACAACATAAATACTATCTAAATTGTTGTTATATTGTATTGATTTTTATTTTTATTTATTTTTAAAGACAGGGTCTCACTCTGTCACCCAGGCTAGAGTGCAGTGGTACAATCATGGCTCACTATTGTCTCCACCTCCTGGGATCAAGTGATCCTCCCATCTCAGCCTCCCCAGTAGCTTGGACTATAGGTGCATGCCACCAAACCCAGATAATTTTTTAAACATTTAGGAGACACGGAGTCTCACCATGTTGTCAAGGCTGACCTCAAACTCCTGAGCTCAAATGATCCTCTAGCCACAGCCTCCCAAATTGCAGGGATTATAGGTATGAGCTGCTACACCCAGCCTAGATTAGTTTTTATTGTATTAAAAAATATATTTTTTCCAAATATTTTTGACACATGGTTGGTTGAATGTATGCAGAACCTACAGACAGTGAGAGCCAATTGGACCTTACTTTTTATTTAAAAGGTTACTAGAGTTACTAAATATCACTTTGATAAATATCACATGGACTAGTCAATCTTTACTGACAGTAACATTATTTTATTTTATTTTTATTAATTAATTCTTTTTTTAAATAGGGCCTCTCTCTGTTGCCCAGGCTGGAGTACAGCGGTACAGTCTTGGCTCACTGTGGCTGCCACCTCCTGCAATTAAGAGATCCTCCTACCTCAGCCTCCTGAGAGTAGCTGGGACTATAGGTGTACACCACCATGCTTAGATAATTTTTAAATTTTTTTTGTAGAGAGGAGATGTCACTATATTTCCCAGGTTGTCTTAAACTCCTCGAGTCATGTAATCCTCCTGCCTCGGCCTCCCGAAGTGCTTGGATTACAGGCGTGAGTCACAGCACCTGGCCTGATAGCAGTTTTAGATGACAAAAGGAAAAAAATTGTCATTGTCACATAGTAGTGCAGACAGTACACTTTTTGACAATCTATCAGCAAGTGGGTTTGTTCCTTTGACCACCCAATTCTTTCATCCTGTATTTCCACTGAATTTTTTCTTTGCATATCTAGGCAGTCTTCAAGTCCCTGTTGATATGCCACTTCCTCCATGAAGTCTTTCCAAAGCCTATCTTTCAGAATCCATTTTTTTTTCCTGTGGCCTCACAGTATTGGAAGCGCTATTAGAGCACTAATTTCCTTCTCATTCATGCCACAATTAGTTTTTTATGTATTTTCTATCTAAATTATAAATTTACTGACAATAGCATTCAGCTTATGATTTCTGTTTTACCACAATGCATTGCAAATTGTAGACTCTTGTTATACAAACAAGAAATGTCCCTCCAGTCTTTTTATCATAGACTGTTGTACAGTATCTTGACAGCTGGCTTGTTTATATATCACAGCAATTATGAATCTTGGAGTTAATCAGGATTTCTCTTTTGTCTTTGCTTACTAGAAAGCTTGATTTGCATTTAGGCCTCCCTCTAGACTTTGATGATACACATTTTTTGTGCTAATCTTACCTCTGGCTTTAATGTTTTCTTTCTTTTTTAAAAAAGAAAATTTAATTTTTTCCCCCAAATAAATTCAGTTAGTTATATTAACTCTTTACATTTACATATTTATGTGATTATTTTAAATCAAGTAGGATTGACAATTAAAAATTAAGAAAATAAACAGATATCCAATAAATAGTCACACAACTGAATTTATTTTACAGCACTTATTAGACAAATTATTCTTATACAGGAGTTTTTCTGTGGGTCTATTAGTTTCAGAAAACTGGTAATTAATAAAGAATGTTCATCTTTGAAAATAACAGACTTTTATTACCCATATGAATTTTTTTCTTTCAGGATAGTGTGTTATTAATAGAACTTCCCAGACAACAGGCAGGCAAGGTTGCTGTTGGCCTCCGATCCATTTCCTTATGTGTAAATGAGGGGGAAGGGCTAAAAGATCCCTGGGGTCTCCTCAGTCTCTCACATTATGTGATTTTTAAATACCCTCAGCTCTCCTCTTCTCTCTACTTGTGTTGACACAGCCTCAGAACATTAGGGAGGAGGTTTGAAATTTGAAATACATCTTTTGGACTTTTAGATTTCACCAAGTGGTGATGTATATTTCTACACTAATGACAAATTAAGAAAAAGTTGCTGGCAGAATTGACAGTGTTGGGCTTTATATGAGGCCCACCCATGATAATCTCAAAATTTTTCTGAAGCTTCAAAGTTATGTGAGTGGGTGTATGGGGAAAAATATTTTTTAAAAAGTTAATCTATATATAGCTAATTGAGCATAAAAGTAGCTAGTGACTTCATGTATATTTTCTCCTTTGGTGGTTAGTCATTTAAAGCCTTTGGAAAACTATTGAGGAAGAAAACAAGGCAAATGTGGCAAGGGAGAAGGAAAAGAGATGACAAAAGTTATGGATCTGACAACGGGAGCAGGATAGGTGCTCTCACTGTGAGAATGGAATGCCACCATCCCTACTTCTGCATTCTCCCAGTGCCCCATGCTTTCCTGGACTTACCTTATTGTACATACACACATGTGCCAAGAAGGCCAGACAGGAAGGCAGTGTGCCACATGCTTAGTACACATGCTCTGGGGCCTCCTGCCATCTAGCTACTGGCTGTGTAACCTTGGTTAGTTTCCTGATCTATCCTGATTATTGTCTGTACCAAGGAGCTATTAATAGCACATAGGGGATAGCAAGGGATGTTACAATGATTAAATGAGAGGATGTATTTATAATGCAGAGCAGTGTCTGTCATTCATTCATTTATTCAGGCAATACATATCGAAACATCTACTGTGTGCCAAAAGCTAGTTGACACTTGGAGTATGTTCATGAAGAGATCAGATAAAGATTTCTTTTTTTTTTTTTTTTTTTTTTTTGAGATGGAGTCTTGCTCTGTTGCCCAGGCTGGAGTGCAGTGGCACGATCTCAGCTCACTGCAACCTCCACCTCCTGAGTTCAAGCAATTCTTCTGCCTCAGCCTCGTGAGTAGCTGGGACTACAGGCACGCGCCACCCTGCCCAGCTAATTTTTGTATTTTTAGTAGAGACGGAGTTTTACCACATTGGCCAGGCTGGTCTTGAACTCCTGACATCGTGATCTGCCCACCTTGGCCTCCCTAAGTGCTGGGATTACAGGCATGAGCCACTATACCTGGCCCATATAAAGATTTCTGCCCATGGGAATCTTACTTTATATGTAGCCAATTAAGAGGACCCATTAATAAGTGGCCTAGAAGAGAAATTGTCACACACAAGCTTAATATTTTTTATTATGGGACTGGGTAAGGAGGAAGAGTTAGATAAAGGGCTGGTAGGAGTAGCCAGGGCCCCTTAACTTGGCAAACTCTCATGTTTTGTCATCTGTAGGATTGGACCAACCTATTATTTGCATAGTTTCTAACCTGTCCATATATTAATATATTCTTAACTTTGTCAACATTCAAAAGAAAAGCAAAAAAAGGAAAGCCAAATTAAAACAAATGATTCCAACAAGAAATCTCCTCAATTAGAACTTCTAACCACCTCCCCGTGACACATATATTTTTTTCCTATTTTTCAAAATTGTTTTCTATTAAACTTAAGATAATAAACTTTGTAATGGGTTTTACAATCAAGGACATATAAGTGTATAATGTATTGATAATATTGACTGTCATTTTGCACAGTGAATTTTTAAAATACACATTTTCACAAGGGAAACATACCTCATAGAATAGATATAAAATGAGGTGTCTGCGGTTGAGTGTTTATAGTTCTACAGCTGCAAGGCATCTACAAAACCGCTAGTACTTTACAGAGAATCTTAACAAATGCTACTTCTGATTCTTGCTTTCACACCAGCAGCATTTTTGGGGTGTCTCCTGAGACAGCAAATGCAAATAAGTTGGACTTCCTCTGTACCCACTATACATCAAATAACTATTTAATTGGAGTTTTTTTTTGGAAATTGTTAGTAGCAAGCAGTCCTGCCCGTACAAGAAACTGGGACAAACAGAGAATTTAAAATGCATTTTCAAAATTTGTGATTTATATGAATCTTCTCTTTTTCTGGGTTTTCAGGGTTACCCTCATTTGGTAAAGAATACTGTGTTCCAAACCTTCCACTCATCAGGTGGGTTATGCTCACAGCAATCTTGCATGTTAGTAAGCAACAATTAGTAACACTTGTCATTTATTGCAGATAGAGAACAATTACAAAAAGATTATGTAAGTTTCTGGAGTCCTTAAGTGGCAGAACTAGAGTTTGAATTCAAGGTGATCTGGCTCCAAAACCCAGGTTCGCTGAGGCCAGCGTATGCAAGTATGGCTCAGAGAAATATGAACCTGGGGGCACGAATCCCAATGCAAGATAGGCTCAACAATACTAGCAAAGGAAAAAATATTATTCAAGGGAACACTATTAAAACACATTTAACATTCATCACAAAGTGTTACATGCCTGTATTGACACTCAGATATAAGTCCCAAATTAGAGGATGTAAAATTGAATATCTGTTTTAGCTTCTGAAATGAGAATGCCTAAGGTAATATTTTCTGGCCTTTACTGCCCAGTACTAGCAGAGCGCACAGGTGTTAAAAGCACAACTGTTGGTCCTCACTCCCTAGAGGAATTCTGATTCAGTAGATTTTGGGTGGGGAACATGCACAGGTATTTTACAAACATTCTTCAGGTGAAGCTGATGTGCAGCCAGAACTCAAAAAAGAAGGCTTAACGATATTTAACATTTGTACTAATACAATCCCTGTCCATGTGTCAGTAATGTCTATCTTAAAAGGATAGAAAGAAAATCCTCCATATCGAATTCACAGCCCTTCTAGTTTGATTATTAAATAAAGACATACACACACCAAAACACACACATACAGTAACCGGAGCATAAGTAGAGGTATTGTTTTTATAAACAGTTTAAATCATCATGTAGTAACACAAGGTGCTATTCTGAATTAGATCTGGGAACAGAAAAAGATCAATAGTGGAAAAAACTGATGAAATATGAATAGTCTGAAGTTCAGTGAATTTATATTTTGGACAACTGTATGGCACTTATGTAAGGTTTTCACATTAGAGTAAGCTAGGTAACAGGTATACAGGAACCCTCTGTACTATCTTTGAGACATTTTAAAAATATAAATCTAAGATCATGCCTAGATAAAAAGTTTTTTGTTTGAGTCATGATATCAAGTATAAAACTATTAAAGTATTTATTTTCGTTTTCCAGGTTATGAGGTGTATTCTCCAGTGGCCAATAAACTAACTTTTTATCTTCCTTAACTTAAACTGGAAGTAACACTAGTGAAGGAAGTGAGAAGGGAGAAAATGAACACAGAGAGGGGCAAAATCAAAGAAAACAAAGAGAGCAATGAGGGTAAGCAAAGTCTGCCATAGCCCATCCCACAGGGGGTCCCAAAGCCATAGAATGCTAACCTGAGTCACAGAGAGTATGCAGCTCCTTTGAGAGATTTCCCTTTGCTAGCCAACCTACTCTATGCAGTACTAAATGGTTGCATGACTTTAGCATTTAGCAGAAGGCATGGGGCAGGGCTCTGGAAAGACATGAGGAATCAAAGTCTGAGAGTTGTTGAGAAAGGAGATAAGTAAAGTAGGTACTTAATGCCAGTGCAAATTAACTTAAGAAATTAAGACATACTCATCTACAACTACATTAAAAAAGGATAAGTGCATTAAAAAAGGATAAGTGGGGGATAGGGAAAGGATGAAGGGAGAATGTCAGGAACAAAAGACCTGAGCACTAAGGCCTTTGGCATTTTGTTTTATGGACTGACCCTGTGTGGAGGTGAAGGGTGGAATTATTGGCATGGCCTGGTACTCTCTCTAAAGCTGCATGTTTTGTCTATGACTATTTGCTAAATTAATGAGATAAACTTCCGTTGCT
The DNA here is from genome assembly GCA_036589455.1 of Ateles fusciceps. Lineage (NCBI taxonomy): Eukaryota > Metazoa > Chordata > Mammalia > Primates > Atelidae > Ateles > Ateles fusciceps. Next base: position 14,542,917 of record JAZHEH010002554.1, on the reverse strand, counting down.
ACATATAACTTCAAAATTATCTAGGATGTCATCTTCAGTTTTTCCAAAGGACTTCTGCCTCAGACAGACTTCCTTTTCCAGCCTCATGCTTTTCACTGGAAAGCTTTATCCTGGATACATCTTTCCTAATAAAACCAGCATGATGAGAATATACAGTAGTTTTAGCAATCCCATTTCTATTTGAACAAGTTCAGGCGTTTGAAGTGGACACACCCAGGTTTGGAGGTGTGTATGACAATGGTGTCCCAGTATCACTCATTTTATCAAGTTGGGGCAGAGAAGTCTACATGAATATGACATGAGTTACAACATGTTTGGAGCTTATGAACAATTTAATTACCAAGTTCAAGGTTCGGTTGGCAGCCAAGTCGCAGAACTTATGAAACAGAAAGAAAAGAAAATGAAATGAATGAAATATAACTCTTGTATAAAGCTGATTGCAGGAGCCGATGAGAAAAGGAGAGAGGTGTGAAAAAAAAAGCCTTCATAAAAGTCCACATAAATAATTTGGAATGCGATTATATAAACTGGAACAAGAGTAAAACCTGTAAGGTTTCATATTTGACAAAAACGAGAGTATAAGGAAAAGGAAGGTTAGATCCATTTACCTCCTCTATTTACATTTCCCCAATGTTCAGACACCCACAGCCTGATAGTCTTGCATTGATTAAAACAATACTGGGGGTGGGGGGGGAATGAAACGAGCTGTTGGGGGAGGGTAATTATGTGCCTTCCTTTTTGTCTTGTCTGTTTTCTGCTGCTATAACAGTATACCATCAATTGGGTAATTTATAAAGAACAGAAGTTATGTGGCTTAGGGTTCTGGGGCTGGGAAGTCCAAGAACATCGTGCTGGCATCAGTGGATGGTGATCCCATGGCAGAAGGTAGAAGGATGAAGTGGACACCTAGGATGGAGTGGAAGGGTATGGAGTTTATTCTTTTATCAGGAACACTCTTCCATAACTAACCCACTCCTGTGATAACTAACCCACTCCTGCAATAATGACATTAATATATTCATGAAGACAGAGCCCTCATGGCCTAATCACCTCTTAAAGCCCCATCTCATAATACAACTACAATGGCAATTTTATTTCAAACTGAGTTTTGGCAGGGACATTCAAACCAGAGAAATTTTTAACTGCAGAAACTCAAACTTACTTGATTTTTTATCATTTGGCATTTTCAATCTGGAAGGTAAGTCTCAAGTTAGAATATCTGCATTACTGAAAGACATTTGGATTCATGAGAGAAATCACTTGGATTTACCAAGTCTATAACACAGAGTCAAGTATTTGCAGGTCCCTCATTGATCTTGGGTAACGAATAAGCTGATATGCTGACTTCCATTTCCTTTTGCACTGGCAATTGGATGCTAATATTGCCCAGTCTAAGTTTTCTTCTTTCAAGAGGTTATAGAATACAGTAGTTAAGGGCCTGGACTACTGAGTCAGAAGGTCCATGTTTGATTTTTATCTCCACTACTTGTTTGTACCTGATATGTTTTGGCTGTGCCTATATCTAAATCTCATCTCAAATGGTAATCCCCATAATCCCCATGTGTGGCGAGAGGGACCTTGTAGGAGGTGACTGGATCATGGGGCCATTTTGCCTAAGCTGTTCTTGTGATAGTGAGGGAGTTCTCACGAGATCTGATGGTTTTGTAAGTGTTTAATGATTCCCCCTTCACATGCTTGCTCTCTCTCACCTGCCACCATGTAAGGCATGCCTGCTTGCCCTTCCACCATGATTGTAAGTTTTCTGAGGCCTCCCTAGCCATGCAGAGCTGTGAACCAATTAAACCTCTTTCCTCTATACATTACCCACTCTAAGGAAGTTCTTTACAGCAGTGAGAAAATGGACTAATACAGAAGCTCAGTTTTCTTGTCTGTAAAAAGGGAATAATAGTACTTACAGTGTTGTAAGGATTAAACGAGTTCTTAGATGCAAAGTGTATAAATGATCCCTGTCATATAATAAGCACTATATAAAGTTAGGCCATTAACATTGTTATCATTCACTGTGGGAGACTCAAATCTTTATTTTTTTTCCCCCAACTGTGAAATGTTACTTCAGAATGGGAGAGGAAGAAAGATGACAAAGAGACTGAATCAAATTCTCCCCTTTGTTCACACATAAATGCATAAGGAAACCTTTGGGAGAGGAGTATGCATAAATGAAGGTGAAAATTTGGCTTTGTGTCTTAAAAAAGAGTTTCTCTAGAGGTCGATACAGTCATCAGTTTAATTCTTGAGTTTCTCATTTTGTTTATATGTGTCCTATATTGGAAACCATAAACTGGGCCAGAGTTTTCAACACTTCTTGGACTATAACTATTAAATCAGTCTTTTGAATGACATTCTGCACAAAATATGGTTATACTTAACACATGGTCATGGTTTTATGCCTTAAACAGGGTGCCAAAATTTATTAAATGAATATTTCTTTCAAATGACCCTAAACATTACTATTTCTTTTACAGTGGATTTCAGAGCAAGTTATTGATTTTTAAAACACTTTTGGAAGTGGGACAGGAGACATAGGTCTCCAAGTCAATAGTGTTCTTTTAGGAAGTGGGTCATCCTGCCCCTTTTATGAAGTTATAACCAGATGTGAATTATCACTTCAAGGCAGGGTAGGAGTGGAAATCAAGAGTCATCTAGTGTATTCTAGACTTTCAGATTTCATGAGATAGTAAAATAATACTTAAAAAAAATTAGGGACTGACAACAAATTTCCAAATTTATTTTTTAAGTAAAACAGAATCGCCAGCTACTAACACTATATGTAAAGGAAGAATATCTTAACACTTTGATACACATGTTATATATAATATATTTGATGTGATCTAGGTACATGCACACATTACCAAAGAGATCCTCTTAAGAAGTTGAATATGAGGAGGAAACAGTCTATATTTTTTAATAAAAGAAATATGGCTTCAAGCACAAAACTGGGAGGCTGTTTGGGCAGACACCCAGCTAGCTACAGGAGTTATTTTTTTCATATCCCAGTGGCACCTGGAATGCCAGTGATACAGAACCATTCACTCCCCTGGAAAGATGGCTGAAGCCAGGGAGCCAACTGGTCTAGTTCAGCGGATCCTACCCCCATGGAGTCCAGCAAGCTAAGATCCACATGAAATTCTTCCTGCTAGTACAGCAATCTGAAGTGGACCTGAGACACTCTAGCTTGGTAGGGGAGGGCTGTCCACCATTACTGAGGCTTGAGTAGATGGTTTTCCCCTCACAGTGTAAACAAAGCTGCCGGGAAGTTCGAAATTGGCAGAGCACACAGCAGCCCGGCAAAGCCACTATAACCAGACTGCCACTCTAGATCCCTCCTCTAGGCAGGGCATCTCTGAAAGAAAGGCAACAGTCCCAGTCAGGGGCTTATAGATGAAACTCCCATCTCCCTGGGATGGAGCACCTGAGGGAAGGGGGTGGCTGCAGGTGCAGCTTCAGCAGACTTAAACGTTCCTGCCTGCTGGCTCTGAAGAAAGCAGCAGATTTCTCAGCACAGAGCTCAAGCTCTGCTAAGGGACAGACTGCCTCCTCAAGTGGGTCCCTGATCCCCATACCTCCTGACTGAGAGACACCTCCCAGAAGAGGTCACGTCATATAGGAGAGCTCTGGCTAGCATCTGGCAGGTGCCCCTCTGGGACAAAGCTTCCTCAGGAGGAAACAGACAGCAATCTTTGCTGTTCTGCAGCCTCGGCTGGTGACACCCAGGCAAACAGCATCTGGAGTAAACATCCAGCAAACTCGAGCAGACTGTTAGAAGGAAAAGTAACAAACAGAAAGGATTAGCATCAACATCAACATCAACATCAACAAAGAGGATGTCCACACAAAAACCCCATCTGAATGTCACCAACATCAAAGACCAAAGGTAGATAAATCCACTAAGATGAGGAAAAGCCAGTGCAAAAAGGCTGAAAATTCCAAAAACAAGAATGCCTCTTCTCCTCCAAAGGATCACAACTCCTCACCATCAAGGGAACAAACTGGATGGAAAATGAGTTTGATGAACTGATAGAAGTAGGCTTCAGAAGATGGGTAATAACAAACTCTTCTAAGCTAAAGGAGCATGTTCTAACCTAATGCAAGGAAGCTAAGACCCTTGAAAAAATGTTACAGGAATTGCTAACTAGAATAACCGGTTTAGAGAACAGAAATGACCAGATAGAGCTGAAAAACATAGCACAAGAACTTCGTGAAGCATACAGAGGTGTCAATAGCTAAATTGATCAAGCAGAAGAAAGGATATCAGAGATTTAAGATCAACATAATGAAATAAAGCATGAAGACAAGAATAGAGAAAAAAGAATGAAAAGGAACAAACAAAGCCTCCAAGAAATATGGAACTATGTGAAAAGACCAAACTTATGTTTGATTGGTGTACCTGAAAGTTATGGGGAGAATAGAACCAAACTGGAAAACACTATTCAGGATATTATCCAGGAGAACTTCCCCAACCTAGCAAGACAGGCCAACATTCGAATCAGGAAATACAAAGACCACCACAAAGATACTCCTTGAGAAGAGCAACCCAGAGATACACAATCATCAGATTCACCAAGGTTGAAATGAAAGAAAAAATGTTAAGGGCAGCCAGAGAGAAAGGTTGGGTTTCTTTTGACCCACAAAGAAAAGGCCATCACTAACAGATCTTTCTGCAGAAACCCTATAAGCCAGAAGATAGTAGAGGCCAATATTCAACATTCTTAAAGAAAAGAATTTTCAACCCAGAATTTCATATCCAGCCAAACTAAGCTTCATTAGCAAAGGAGAAATAAAATCCTTTACAGACAAGCAAATGCTGAGAGATTTTGTCACCACCAGGCCTGCCTTACAAGATTTTCTGAAGGAAGCACTAAACGTGTAAAGGAAAAACCAGTACCAGTCACTACAAAAACATATCAGATTGTAAAGACCATTGACACTATGAAGAAACTGCATCAACTAACGGGGCAAAATAACCAGCTAGCATCATAATGCCAGGATAAAATTCACACATAACAATATTAACCTTAAATGTAACTGGACTAAATGCCCCAACTAAAAGACACAGACTGGCAAATTGGATAAAGAGTCAAGACCCATGGGTGTGCTGTATTCTGGAGACCCATCTCACATGCAAAGACACACATAGAATGAAAATAAAGGGATGGAGGAAGATTTATAAAACAAATAGCAAAAAAAAAAACAAAAAAAAAAAAAACACGTAGGGATTGCAATCCTAGTCTCTGATAAAACAGACTTTAAACCAACAAATATCAAAAAAGACAAAGAAGGGTATTACATAATGATAAAGGGATCAATGCAACAAGAAGAGATAACTATCTTAAATATATATGCACCCAATACAGGAGCACTAGATTCATAAAGCAAGTTCTTAGAGACCTACAAAGAGACTTAGACCCCCATGCAATAATAGTGGGAGACTTATACACTCCAGTGTCAATATTAGACAGATCAATGAGACAGAAAATTATCAAGGATATCCAGGACTTGAACTCAGCTCTGTACCAAGCAAACCTAATAGACATCTACAGAACTCTTCATCCCAAATCAACAGAATATACATTCTTCTCAGCACCACATCACACTTATTCTAAAATTGACCACATAATTGGAAGTAAAACACTCCTCAGCAAATGTAAAAGAAAGGAAATCATAACAAACAGTCTCTCAGGCTGCAGTGCAATCAAATTAGAACTCAGGGTTAAGAAACTCACTCAAAACTGCACAACTACATGGAAACTGAATAACCTGTTCCTGAATGACTCTTGGGTAAATAATGAAATTAAAGCAGAAATAAATAAGTTCTTTGAAATCAATGAGAACAAAGACACAACATACCAGAATCTCTGGGACACAGCTAAAGCCATGTTTAGAGGGAAATTAACAGCAATAAATGCCCACAGGGGAAAATAGGAAAGATAAAAAACTGACACCCTAACATCACAATTAAAAAAACTAGAGAAGCAAGAGCAAACAATCCAAAAGCTGGCAGAAGACAAGAAAAAACTAAGATCAGAGCAGAACTGAAGGAGACAGAGACACAAAAAAAAACCTTCAAAAAATCAATGAATCTAGGTGCTGGTTTTTTGAAAAGATCAACAAAACAGACCACTAGCCAGACTAATAAAGAAGAAAAGAGAGAATCAGATAGACACAACAAAAAATCATAAAGGGGGTTATCACCGCTGGTCCCACAGAAATTCAAACTACCATCAGAGAATACTATAAATATCTCTTCCTAAATAAACTAGAAAACCTAGAATAAATGGATAAATTACTGGACACATACACCCTCCCAAGACTAAATCAGGAAGAAGTCAAATCCCTGAATAGACCAATAACAAGTTCTGAAATTGAGACAGTAATTAATAGCCTGCCAACCAAAAAAAAAATCCCAAGATCAGACAGATTCACAGCCAAATTCTACCAGAGGTACAAAGAGGAGCTGGTACCATTCCTTCTGAAACTATTCCAAACAACAGAAAAAGAGGGAATCCTCCCTAACTCATTTTATGAGACCAGCATCATCCTGATACCAAAACCTAGCAGAGACACAACAATGAAAGAAAATTTCAGGCCAATATCCCTGACTAACAGTGATGTGAATCCTCTATAAAATACTGCCAAACTGAATCCAGCAGCACATCAAAAAGCTTATCCACCACCATTAAGTAGGTTTCATCCCTTGGATGCAAGGCTGGTTCAACATATGCAAAACAACCAACATTATCCATCACATAAACAGAACCAATGACCAAAACCACATAATTATCTTAATAGATGCAGCACCCTTTCATGCTAAAAAATTCAACACCCCTTCATGCTAAAAACTCTCAATAAACTAGCTATTGATGGAACATACCTCAAAATAATAAGAGTTATTTATGGCAAACCCACAGTCAATATCATACTGAATGAGCAAAAGCTGGAAGCATTTCCTTTGAAAACCATCACAAGACAAGGATGCCCTCTCTCACCACTCCTATTCAACATAGTATTGGTAGTTCTGGCCAGGGCAATCAGGCAAGAAAAAGAAATAAAGGGTATTCAAATAAGAAGAGAAGAAGTCAAATTGTCTCTGTTTGCAGATGACATGATTGTATATTTAGAAAACCCCATTGTCTCAGTCCCAAAATCTCCTTAAGCTGATAAGCAACTTCAACAAAGTCTCAGAATATGAAATCAATGTGCAAAAATCACAAACGTTTCTAAACACCAATAACAGACAGAGAGCCAAATAATGAGGGACCTCCCATTTGTAATTGCTATAAAGTGAATAAAATACCTAGGAATACAACTTACAAGGGATGTGAAGGACTTCTCCAAGGAGAACTACAAACCACTGCAAAAGGAAGTAAGAGAGGACACAAACAAATGGAAAAACATTCCATGCTCATGGGTAGGAAGAATCAATATCATGAAAACGGCCACACTGCCCAAAGTAAATTATCAATTCAATGCTATCCCCATCAAGCTACCGTTCACTTTCTTCACAGAATTAGAAAAAGTACTTTAAAGTTCATATGCAACCAAAAAAGAGCCCATATAGCCAAGCCAATCCTAAGCAAAAAGAGCAAAGCTGGAGGCATCACACTACCTGACTTCAAACTATACTATGATGCTATAGTAACCAAAACAGCATGGTATTGGTTACCAAAACAGATATGTAGACCAATGGAACAGAACAGAGGCCTCAGAAATAATGCTACACATCTACAACCATTTGATCTTTGAAAAACATGACAAAAACAAGCAATGGGGAAAGGATTTGCTATTTAATAAATGGTGTTTGGAAAACTGGCTAGCTATATGCAGAAAACTTAAACTGGATCCCTTACTTACACCTTATACAAAAATTAACTACAGATGGATTAAAGACTTAAATGTAAGACCTAAAACCATAAAAACCCTAGAAGAAAATCTAGGCAATACCATTCAGGACATAGGCATGGGCAAAGACTTCATGACTAAAACATGACTAAAATATCAAAAGCAATGGCAACAAAAGCCAAAATTGACAAATGGGATCTAATTAAACTAAAGAGTTTCTTCACAGCAAAAGAAACTGCCATCAGAGTGAACAGGCAACCTACAGAATGGGAGAAAAATTTTGCAATCTACCCATCTGACAAAGGGGTAATATCCAGAATCTACAAGGAACAGAAACAAATTTACGAGGAAAAAACAACCCCGTCAAAAAGTGGGCAAAGGATATGAACAGACACTTCTCAAAAGAAGACATTTATGTAGCCAACAAACGAGAAAAAACGCTCATCATCACTGGTCATTAGAAAAATGCAAATCAAAACCACAATGAGACACCATCTCATGCCAGTTAGAATGGCAATCATTAAATAGTCAGGAAACAACAGATGCTGGAGAGATTGTGGAGAAATAGGAATGCTTTCATATTGTTGGTGAAAGTGTAAATTAGTTCAACCATTGTGGAAGACAGTATGGTTATTCCTCAAGGATCTAGAACCAGAAATACCATTTGACCCAGCAATCCCATTACTGGGCATATACCCAAAGGATTATAAATCATTCTACTATAAAGACACATGCACATGTATGTTTATTGTGGCACTATTCACAATAGCAAAGATTTGGAACCAACCTGAATACCCATCAATGATAGACTGGATAAAGAAAATGTGACACATATATACCATGGAATACTATACAGCCATAAAAAAGGGTGAGTTCATGTCCTTTGCAGGGACTTGGATAAAGCTGGAAAGCATCATTCCCAGCAAACTAACACAGGAACAGAAAACCAGACACCACATGTTCTCACTCATAATTGGGAATTGAACAATGAGAATACATGGACACAGGGAGGGAAACATCACATATTGGGGCCTGTTGGGTGGTGGGGGAAGTAGGGGAGGGATAGCAGGGGATGGGGGTTAGGGGATGGATAGCATTAGGAGAAATACCTAATGTAGATGACAGGTTGATGAGCACAGCAAACCACCATGGCATACATATACCTATGTAACAAACCTGCACTTTCTGCACATGTATCCCAGAACTTAAAGTATAATAACTAAAACAAAAAGAAATATGGTAATTTCTTATACTAAAATGTAGAATGCATCTAGGTGGGAACTTTGCCTTTCTTATCTGTCTCCAATTTTCATGAGCAATTCTTAGGTTATAAAAGGCACTCAATTTATTGAATAAATAACTAAATATACATGTCTGCAAATTTATTATAAATAACAAAGTATACATGTCTACAAACTACATTGTCATCATTTCTCTCAATTTTTCATTACAGACTATATCTCTGGTAAAATACCATCACCCAAACATGGCATTGGAAACTGCTGATCTGTTAAAATATTTATAGGAATTTGCTACATACTTATGTGAAAAAAAGACTAGAAGGCAAAATATTTGTATTCTTAAAAACCCCAAAAATGATACTAGTAAAAGTTTGAAAAGATTACTAAATCCATTTTATAATAAACAATAAGTACTTTTAAAAGATTAGCCTGTGGACTTCAAACTATGTATTGCATTGCATTAATGGAAATCAATTTTAATGAGTCACTACAAGCTATAAAATATGAAACAGAACAATGGGGAATAGAATAGAAAACATCAATGTCATCATACATTGTGAAGTTCTGTGTTATGAAAAAACATTAAACTATTGTTGCAGTTAAATAAACACATTCAGAGGTAATGACGAATGCATTTTGGACTATGGATCTCAGTGGCAAAAAGTCTGTGATCCACTAATATAGACCTTGTCCTTGCTTCTCATTAAATAATCAGCCATTTCCAAAAGATCTACCTTCATTGCTTTCTCTAAAAGAATAAAACCTTCCTTGGGATAATATTCCATAATGAATGACTAAAAGGTAGTGGAACTTAGCTAGATGCTTTATATCAACCATTTTTATGGAACTGATTGGAAGGTAAAACAGTAAACATTTCATATAGCCTCAACAAAAAGGATGATTTGAAAGAGATCAGATAGAGAGGATAAAAAGCATGAAAATATCAATCTTACGTGAGCCCTGTGCTTCTGGAAAATAGTAATGATTAAGAAACCTGTCTACCCTTTTGTGTCTGGCAAACAACTAATGCAAAGGGCCAAACTGTCCTCACATATTCTGAGATAAGACCCATCTCCACCCTTCTTCATGTCTTTCATAATACTTGTGGATGACTCCCTTGTTTTCCTGCCTCTACAGAACCCCAGGCCCCCTTCCTTTTCTTCAGGGTATTCACCATTAATCAATTTTCTCCATTTTGCAGTGCTTTGAATAAAATCCTCTCATTAATTATCTCTGCATCTTGTATTTGATAGTTTGGTGTCATGACTAGGATACACTGCTCCTGCACTGGGAACTTTGTTTACTCCACCCAGGTAATGAGGCTTCTTTGGGCCCTTCGTGCTCCATTCCTGGACAAGGAACTATGAATGAGTCTAACTCCTGGTCCTGTGATATGGACCCTTGTCTATTGGTAGCAAGGCAAGGATGTGACTTTTATATATATCTTTAGTACTCACTTGATTTCTGACACTGGCTTTTGGTTTTGTGGTCTGACCACTTGGTCAGAAAATCTCTGAAAAAGGGATTAATGATTTTTAGAGATCTTGTCTCCTTTGGGTGAAGACAACAGAGAATTTGGTTTGCTACTCTTTTCTGTTTGTCTGTTTTGAACTCAGATCACTTAAGAATCATACCATTGAGCAGAGAACAGCTCTTTGATATGAAACAGTAAGTTTTGTGATTCTGTGTTCACGCTTGACTCATGGCTTAAGAATTAGAATTGAAACTAAATTCGTGCTATCTCTGCTTTAATGTCTACATGTCTGTAATTCAGAAAGGATGTCACCTCTAACAGAGTGTGTAATATTTCCTTGTTTGCCAGGCATGGTGGCATGCACTTACAATTCCAGCTACTATGGAGGCTGCAACCTTAGCTACTCAGGAGGCTGAGGGTAGGAGTTCTAATCTAGCCCGTCTCTGAAAAAACAAAATACTTCCCTATCTCAGGATGGTGTTACTAAATTAGATTATAGAATCTGTTAAAGGAGCTGTATTCTAATTGGCTTAGAAATAAATAATCATTTATATAAACCAAGTATTTCCCAAATTCTAGAAGTTAAGGAAATTGAGCCTTAATACTTTTAATGTAGGGGAAAAGATGTATCTTGTAGAAACTAACTCAGTAACAATAATTCAAGTTCACAAAATCTAGGTAAATATTTGGCAAACAATAATTATTATTTTGATAATCAAATAATTAATAAGGTTGATTTAGTAAAAATAGCTATGTTTTCTCTGGGGTTTTAGTGTTAAATATAACAAAAGCACACTTCTATTCTACTTGTGATGAATGTTCTTCCTATACTTAAGTAGATTTACCAACCAAATAATCTAGCATTACTTATACTTAATGTTTAATATAATAAAAAATAAAAATTTGTGTTAAGCAAATTGAATCATTATTCTTACAAACTTTCAATGGTAATAATATTTTGGAGCATGTTAGCTTGAAGATAATTTCCAAGCTATTTAGTAACTTAAAACCTTGGACTGAAGATAAATTGAATTAATTAATGAATATTCATTGAATAGTTACATAATTTCTACATAAGAAAGAAATGTGAAATATTGGTAACCAAGCATAATTTTATGTACTTTTTGCCTTTTGTTTCTATATGCTGTAGAGAAACCATGTACATTCTGTTATGTTAATTAATGTGCTCATTTTTGCCACTTTGTATAAGTTGTGCTATAAAGAATATGCATAGCTATTAAAAGTTGTGAGATGTGTATGCATGAGTTCCACCAGTCTGTTACAAAAGCTCATGTATAACAGAATCGATCACAATTATCCATCTCCCTTTTTCCTTTGTGTAACAGATGTTACTATTTCCATTTAAAAATTATAATCAGGCTAGGTGCGGTGGCTCACATCTGTAATCCCAGCTCTTTGGGAGATTGAGGAGGATAGATTACCTAAGCTCAGGAGTTCGAGACCAGCCTGGCAAATTGGTGAAACCCTGTATCTACTAAAATATAAAAAAGCATTAGCTGGGTGTGGTGGCATACACCTGTGATCTCAGCTACTTGGGAGGCTGAGGCAGGAGAATTGCTTGAATCCGGGAGGTGGAGGTTGCAGTGCGCCAAGATTGAACCACTGCACTCCAGCTTGGGCTACAGAGAGAGACTCTGTCTCAAAAAAAAAAAAAAAAAAATTATAATCAATATACATGAATGAGATTCTAAAAGGCATAATAATGACAGAGATACAATTTTGTATGCAAGGTTTGCAGAACGTGTTCTTGTTAAGAAAAACATAGAGTTGTTTTATACTGAAGTCATGTAGCTAGTTGTGAATGTGTAGGACAAAAGCTGAACAGATGTAGACAGTTGTAAAAGGTGTATGGGAAAGAATTTGCTGTGGTCAATGCTGGCTAAGGCTTGATGAATTCATTTATAAGATTTCAAAAGAACTTTAGTATCAAATACTATACTGATGCAAAGTAGAAATTAATTTTGCCTCTCTTTAAAAACAACATTTCCTTGAATTCTTGGTCTACCCTTAATAATATTTCTCTTTATCTTCTGAGTAATCTGCCTAGAAGGCAAAGAGTCTATGTCCTAGAGTAACTTCCTGTATTTTGTATTGAGTTTATCATGTCCTTGCTTATTAAATAAAGTCGTCTCCCTTTTGAAAAGCTAAGATTCTTACAATCATGTTACTGCTTATAACTTTTGCACTCTTTTTGCTGTCACCTTAGTTAAGGTGGCAAAGTATTGTTTATCTGTAACTCACTACCTTATCCTACTCAATTGTCCCAATCTCCTGACAACTCTTGATGTTTTCCCTCCCCAAAACTGATTCTTAAGTGATATCTATTGCATCCAAAACTGTCTTTGATATCTCCCCAGAGGGCCTCCAAAAATCACAATGGATTTGTTATTTCATCTTATAAAAGGAGAGTTGCTGAAAAGAATTAGGTTTATTTGATATGTTATTAATTATGAATTGCATGGGAGTCACTGTCAACTCAGAAGAGATGCTTAATCTTCCCTAGAATAAATCTGTATAGGTAGAATGTTATCAGTATAAATATTTCAGAAATTGTATGCTGTATGGGAAATTCCTAGGGAATCATCAAAGGCTTTGTTGTCCAAAATGTGTTTTTCTATATTTGAGTCCTGATGCCACTTTGCCCTGCTATTAGAGAGTTCTACATGAGTCATAAGTTTCAATTATTTTTAAAATGTTAACTTAGTAACAACTTTTATTCTTTAATTTGAAACTAGCTTATTCTCGGCCAGTGCTTTCCTTTTAAAAAAAATTATAAATTGATAATTTATGATATTATAAATATATGGGATGCAAAGTGATACTATGATTTGTGCCTACCATGTGGAATAATTAAATCGAGCCAGTTAACATATCCATCACTTCAAATACTAGTCACTTTTTGTGTGAGAACATTTGAAATTTACTCTTAGCAATTTTGAAATGTACAATACTTTATTATAAATTATATTTACAACACTGTACAACAGAACTCAAAAAACAAAAAGAAAACAGATTCCTCCTAACAAAGATTTTATACCCTTCAACCATCACCTCCCCATTCCACCCTCATCCTCTGTAACCACCATTCTATCTGCTTCTTTGAATTTGATTGCTTTAAGATTCCTCATGTAAGTGAGAACATGGTATCTTTATCTTTCTGTGCCTATAAGCCAGTATTTTTCTATGGGGAATCTTGTGATAAACACTCATTAGCTCTTTCACATTTGAAAATTATTTTTAAAAATAATTTTTAAGTCGTTTGTCATTTACAAATAGATTTTTGCTTTGTGGTGCTTCCCTAAAAGCTTTTACAAATCCTGCTGAAGTGCTTTGTCTCAACAAAGGATTACCTCAGAGCCCCACGGAAAAGCTCTATGCCAGGTACTTTTTATTTGGGGCAGAAACTTCTGATGCCATCACTTAAACAACCTTGAGACCATACCAGCAGGCTGAGTCAGGATTTCCAGAGCCCTGGTTGGAGAAGAAGATGTGTGCATGAAACTGTTAAGCCAAGAGGAAGCAGAGCAAGAATTACACAGGACTGAAGGAACTGATGAGGGATGACTGTGGCTTTTGTTTAGAATATTGTTGATATTTTAATGGTTGATTTTTTGGACATAGGAGAGCTCTTTGTTTTCTCTTAAACTAACTGTAACTTATAACAATTCAGGAGTCTATGCTTTGCAAATGTGAATGAAACATTTGTAAATGATATCTTTTTCTTCCTGCTTGACTGTTCAAGAATTCAGAAATTCTTACTGAGTATTCTTATTATATTTTGAAGATATAGTTATTTGCATAGGTTCGAAAAGACTCTTCCTTGTTTGCATGAAATGTTGGAAACACTATGTATGCTCATTTAATCAGTTCTGACTAGCCACTTTTAAGGAACTAAGGTTGATTTTATAGAGCCAATGCTTTTAAAGCCCTCTTGGGAAAACTGACCTGATTCCTGGCGAATGAGGCACCCAGATTTACAGGTGAAGGATACTTCCTAGCAGGCTCAGGAAACTTGAGATATTTTAGGGATCTCTAAAAGAAAGACATTTGCCCAAATTTATAGATAATGTAGGTAACTCTGTTGGTGAGTTCTTGATATAGCCTCCTAGCCTCAAGTGGCTTTTAAAAATCCAATTTGAAATTTCTTATGAAAACTTCAGCAAAGCAAATATAAGAAGCCCTACATAGTGAATTACCATCTTTAATACAACCATGTAAATAATCAGGCCAAATCTGATGGTACTAGCCTTATTTTGTGATCAAGAATAATCTTTCTTTGAGATTATTTTTGATTAAAAGGCAGGTGATTGTAGAAAGAAATGTTTCATTTCAGTGGAAAACCAGAGCAGCAGCTCCTTCCTGTTAATCAGATTGTAGACATGATAATTGTCTCCTAGCCATATTATACCATTTTATAAATTGCAGGTAACTGATGCATATACAAATTTTAACTTCTTTGGAATGATTTAAATGACTTCCTCTCCTCTGTGGAAAAACCAGTTTGGCTACCTTCCTAAAATTTGGACTGGACCATGTTATCGTGCCCATATTGTTAATCCGTACCAAACTGTGAAGCGTTCCAATTTGCTCCAATATCTGGCTACAACCATACAAACTAATGTTTCCAATTTTCCTCTCGTTCCCTGACTTGGTGTCATCGAAAGATAACATCTGATTGCCTAGATTCCTGTTGAGACTCCAGGTTGTCTTGCAACTAGCCCTTTTCTCCAGGAGTTGAAGAAATTCTGCCAGCAGAAGTCCAACTACTTGATTCAAACTTGGAAGAACTCACCACTGCAGCAGACTACACAGAGGTCAGACTTCTCCCTGGACAAACCACTGTCTGAGCCACTAACAAAGTTTGGTGAAGAACTCAGGTCCTTCATTCTCTTAGAAGAAAGCTAATCAAGGCTGAACATCATCAAGAACATTGACAACCTACCTTCAAGAAACTCAATGAATGGTACTATGTAACTGAAAGATTTTTCCCACTCACCTTTTGGAATTTGCTGAACTAGTATGCTCAGGGTTAAACTCTGGTTTTAACATAATTTTTGATATTAACGTTACCTTTTTTTCATTTCAAATATTTCTCTTTTAGGAAGACTGATCTCTCTGACTTTGAAACCACTGGCCTTTGCCACCACTTTTCAACAGCTGGTTTAAGTAATGTTACAAGAACAATGCCAACAAAGAATTCTCGAGAGACTATTTTGTAGAGCCTGCTCAGTCTTACTCAGGTTTCTGATGATCACCTCTACGTTGTTCAGCACATATGATGAACACTATGATGTTCATTGCTCTTGAGCAGAAGTGGAGACTGATGTTGTTGAATGTGACCTAATTCCTATGCTTCTGGAAAACAGCAGTGGCTAAGAAATCCCTTTAACTTTTTGTTCTCCTATATCTATAAAACCCTGCTTCCCCCTCCTTTTCTTTGAGATGTTCCTCATTAACTGCAATAGCTTGGATTAAATAATCTCTTTAATTGCCTGATTGTACACTGACTTTGACAATACCATTCTACTCCTTAAACGCAGTCTCTGCTTTGGTTCATTACCTAGGAACAACTATTTTACATAAATTGCGACTGGTTTTGTCTTCTACCAAGACTCTAGATTCTGGACTCCAGAATTTATAAATATAAATATACAAAGACCACTTCTCAGCCTCAAAGGTCCCAAGGAATTATCTGAAAATCACTTTTCTTGGAAGGATTCTGCCAACATGTGGAATATAAAGATAGCAAATCTATGTTTTTCAGTATGTTTTATGTATCATATAAAAGAGTTGGCAATACATGAAGAAGAAAACAACATGTCTGCTGAACATGAGGATCAAATAAATTTGATTGCTGAGCACTACCAATGGGATCCACATTTCCTAAAAGTCCTGGAGCAAACGGCAAGGTCATATATTGCCTGCCTTAGTCAGCTCAGGCAGCTATGACAAAAGACCATAGACTGGGTAGCTTAAACAATGAACATCTATTTCCTGCAGTTCCAAAACCTGAGAAATCCAGGATAAATGTGCAGGGAGATTTCGTGCATAATAAAGGCCCATTTCTTGGTACGTAGATGGCCACTTCCTGTTGTATTCTCCTCTGGCAGAGAGAGAGGGGTTTTGGCCTTCTTTTCTTCTTATAAGGGTGCTGATTCCAACATGAGGGCTTCACTCTCCTGACCTCATCTAAACCCATTAAAGCCTCACAGAGACCCCATCTCAAATACCATCACAGTAGAGATTAGGCCTTCAAGGTACGACTTTTGCAGGGATACAAAAATTCAGTCCACAGCATTGACTATGACGTCTGGTTCATATCTCAGCATGACATCGTACTACTGTGTGCTATAAGTTTGAATTCTGTCCTCCCCCACAATAAAGCTATGTTGGAGTCTTAACTCCCAGCACCTCAGAATGTGACATAATTTAGAGATAGTATCTTTACAGAGGTCAAGTTAAAATGAATTCCACAGGGTAGGCCCTAATCCAATGACTAATGTTCTTTTTTTTTTGTTTTGAGACGGAGTCTTACTCTGTCACCCAGGCTGGAGTACAGTGGCAGGATCTCAGCCACTGCAACCTCCATCTCCTGGGTTCAAGCAATTCTCATGCCTCAGCCTCCTGAGTAGAAACAGCTGGGACTATGTGCATGCACCACCATACCTGGCTAATTTTTGTATTTTTCAGCAGAAACAGGTTTCACCATTTTGGCCAGGCTGGTCTCTAACTCCTGGCCTCAAGTGATCTGCCTGCCTCAGTCTCCCAAAGTGCTGGGATTATAAGTGTGAGCCACCACACCTGGCAATGACCAATGTCCTTTTAAAATGGAAAAATTTGGACACAGATACAGACATGCATAGAGGAAAAATGATATGGAGAGACACAGGGAGAAGACAGCCATCTACAAGCCAAGGAGAAAGACCCTGAACAATCTTTGCCTTGCAGCCCTCAGAAGGAACGAATGCTGCCAACACCATGATTTTGGACTTTTAGACTCCAGAACTGTGAGACAATGCCTTTCTGTTGTTTGAGCCACCTGGTTTGTGGTACCTTGTTACAGAGCACTAGCAAACTGATCCACTGGATAACCTTGAGCAATATATTAGACTCTTCAAGTCTTAGTTTCCCTGTATGATAAATAAGAACAGTGTGCATCTCATAGCCTGGTTGCAAAAAGTTACATGAAAAAAGTAAGAGCCTGGGACTTGTAATTGCTCAATAAAATAACTAATGGTAAGATTATCATGGCTATTTACTTCTGATTTGGTGGATACCTGCTGGAATATTAGGTTGGTGTAAAAGTAATTGTGGTTTTTGCCATTTTAATATGATCATCAAATAAGATGATTGATAATCACAGTCATCTCCATCCTTCTTCACATCTTCACTGCCACTATTCGAGAACGTAAGTGTCAGACACTGCACTAATTATTTTAGATGTGTTCTTATTAATTCTTCCAACAAACCCTGCAATTTAGGCATTATCGTCTCTTTACATATGGAGAAACTAGAGCTTACATTAGTTGTTGGTCAAATTAAGACTTCTAGAAAGTAGCAAAGCTAAAATAGAAACAATGCCTGATGTGGAGGCTCACACCTATAATCCCAACACATTGGGAGGCCAAGTCTGAAGGATTGCTTGAGGCTAGGAGTTTAAGATCAACCTGGGCAACATAGCAAGACTTGTCTCTACAAACATTTTTTGAAAATAGCTGGGCATGGTGGTGTGTACCTGTAGTCCTAGCTACTCAGGAGGCTGAGATGGGAGGACTGCTTGAGCCCAGGAGTTTGAGGCTATAGTGAGCCGTGACTGCACTACTGGATACTCACTCCAGTGTGGATGACAGAGTAAGATCCTGTCTCAAAAAAAAAAAAAATGGCATTTGATGACAAAGCATGCACATTACACTGCTCTGCCTAGGAAAAGATTTCTATTTTAGAAACATTAAAGAAAACTGTAACAGTGAACCCGAATGGGATCCCATACTGTGTCATAGGATTTAATT
This sequence comes from Ateles fusciceps, assembly GCA_036589455.1. Lineage (NCBI taxonomy): Eukaryota > Metazoa > Chordata > Mammalia > Primates > Atelidae > Ateles > Ateles fusciceps. The sequence continues at coordinate 14,524,315 of JAZHEH010002554.1, read as the reverse complement.
TGTTAATTCATTTTGAGGACACTCACTCCAGTATGGATGACAGAGCAAGATCCTGTCTCAAAAAAGAAAAAAATGGCAGTTGATGACAAAGCATGCACATTACACTGCTCTGCCCAGGAAAACATTTCTATTTTAGAAACATTAAAGAAAACTGTAACAGTGAACCCAAATGGGATCCCATACTGTGTCATATGATTTAATTTGTTAATTCATTTTGAGGCCTCTGTATAGATCACCTTTTGCATTTCATTGGTTTCTTTGACTCCTCCTCCCTTGCATGCCAATTGTGCAGTACATTTTGGAGCTTATGTGTTGTATTGATGGATTTTTCTGGGATAATACTTTCTGCAAATGTGATGGATGTTCAATCAGAGGCTTTGTAAATTAACTCAGTGACACGCTCTTGAGCCCACACAGAAGAAGAATCAGAAAGAACATTTTTACCTGCTAACATACTGAGGGAAAAAGAAACTATACAAATAAAGAGTTGTAAATACAGAAAATTCTTAAGTAATTTATTACATTGCATTTTACTTAGAAGTTTCTTGAGAGAGTTTCAAATTGTGACTCTCAGATAGTCTATGGCAGTGATTTGCAGAATGTGGTCTGACCAGCAGCATCAGCACTGGAGTCAACACGTGGGAACTTTCTAGAAATGCAGATTCTTGAACCCTCCCACCCTCATCCCTAGACATACTGAATTAGAAACTCTGGGGTTGCGGAGCAGAAATTTCTATTTAAACAGGTGCTCTGGTGAATCTGATATATGCTGAACTTTGAGAACCACAGATTCACAGAATCGCTCCAGAGTCCCATCCTTTCTTTTTCTGCTGGCTTGTGTTGCTGTTTAAAAAGTGATATGTATCTCTTGTCTCAGGTTTCTCTCATTCCCCTTCCCTTGCAATAATTTCTCATTGACTAGGGTTTGGATGAGAATGAAAGAGTGGTCAGTTAGAGCCTAGTTTTTTTCATATTAAATCTCAAAATAAAAAATCTGAAAGAGTCTTTATAATTCTTCCTTTACAAATTTTTTTATCTTAAAATAATTATGGATTCATAGGGTATTGTAAACAAATGTACAGGACAATGTATATATATTTTTTACAATTTCCCGTGAATCTATAATTCACAGGGCAATAGTACAATGTTACTATTGTCCCCAATAGTAACATCTTGCCAAACTATACTTTAATATCATAACCAAAAATTTGACATTTACACAATCCACCAAAATAAGTTTTTCCAGTTTCATACACACTTATACGTGTGTTTGTGTGTGTATTTGATTCCACGCAATATTATCACATATGTAGATTCACATGGATGCCAGCAATGAGTATACAGAATAGTTTCCTTGCCAGGATTCCTGGTGCAACTTTTTTTATGGACACACACCCTTCCTTCCCTCCTCTACTCTCTGACCTCTGGCAACTACCAATCTGTTCTCCATTTCCATACTTTTGTCATTTCAATATTATAGAAGTAAAATCACATCATATGAAACCTTTTGTGATTGGCTTATTTTTAATTAGCATAATTCCCTTGAAATCCATCCATGGTTTTGTCTGTATCATAGCTCATTCCTTTTTTATTGCTTCAGAGTATGTCATAGTGTAGCTGTGCCACAGTGTGTTTAACCAGTCACTGATTGAAGGATATTTGGGTTGTTTCCAGTTTTGGACTTTTACAAATAAAACAGCTATGAATATTCATGTACAGGTTTTTACTGAGTGTAAGTTTTTACTTCTCTGGGATAAATGTCCAAAAGTGCAATTGCTTTGGTAAATGCATGTTTAGTTTTATAAAAAAACTGTGTTTTATAAAAAACAAGCAAAATGTTTACAGAATGACTGTACCATTTTATATTTCTATCAGCAATGTATGAGTGGTCCAGTTTCTCCACATCCTCTCCAGCATTTGGTGTTATTACTCTTTTTATCTTTGGCCATCCTGATAGGTATACAGTGATATCTCATTGTTTTAATTTGCCTATTCCTAATAGCTAATGATATTTAACATCTTTTCATGTGCTTATTTTCCATCTGTATATCATCTCTGGCAAAATTCCTGTTTATGTCTCTTGCCCATTTTCCTAATTGGGTTGTTTGGATTTTACTCTGGAGTTTTGAGAGCTCTTTATACTCTCTAGGTACAAAATCTTTCTTGAATATGTGGTTTGTAAATATTTTCCCCTGGTCTGTAGCTTTTCTTTTAATTCTTTACACAGGGTCTTTTATGAACAAAAGTTTCCCTTTTGATGAGGTCCCAGTTGATTAAAATGAATTTTAAAATTCATCGAAATTCAAATTCATTTTAAAATTCATTTAAAACTAAAATGAATCATACTTTTAATATCAAGTCTAAAAGTTCTTCACTAGCTTTAGGTCCTCATAATTTTCTCCTGTTTTTTTTTGCTAAAGTTTTATTGTTTAACATTTTATGTTTGAGTCTGTAATCAATTTTGAGTTAGTTTCTGTGAAACATGTGAGAAATACATTTAGGCACTTTTTTTGTTTGTTTGTTTGTTTTTGCCTTTGGATATCCAATTGCCAGTATCATTTTGTTTTTTAAAAAGCTTATCTTTCCTCCACTGAATTACTTTTGCATTTTTTGTCAAAACTCAAAGTTAGACATATTTGTTTGTCTCTGTTTTAAATTAAGCTTGTTTTTAGATTAAGCTTTTTTAAAAAAATAAATTAAGTGATATTCTAAGAAATTCTTACTATTCTGTTTCATCATATTTAGAGTGGTGGGTGAAGGAACCTAGGAGTAGAGAGGTTAAGAGACTTATTTCGGGCCACATAGTTGACAAGTTGAAGAACAACCAAAATTGAGATATGGATTAATTTACAGAATAGTCATCTTTTCCCTTCACCTCAGTGTTTTTCTCTTCCAGTTGCAAGTTTCTGGGTGAAAAGTGTGTCTCTGTTAAGGAGTAAATAGCATCTCCCTATTCAATTCAGGCACATCTTCAGCCTGGTCACTGTTTTCAGCTACCAAGCTCAGTGATTTCTGTAGGATCTACCATGAGTTCTACCAGATTTAATAAAAACCTTTTATCTTAACCTAATGATTTAAAATTACAAATTAATTAAAAGGAAACTTGGAGAAGTGTGGTAAGCTTCTGAAACAACAAAAAGTGGATATAAGTACAAATGATAACTTTGTCATCTGTACAAGCAGATGATTACTGTGGGTTTAGACAATCAACCCAGAAGCAACCTACCAGTTTGCTGATTACTGCTGCCCCATAGCCTATTCAAGAATGGTATCTTCTCTCTCTCTTCTTCCAAGGACATCTGAGTCTCAATAGTCTTAAAACTTGACCTTACTAATTCTTTAATATGGTGACACTATGCTGATAGAGGAAATGGTTTTATCCTTCCTAAAGAGTTTTTGTTTGTTTTTTTGACAAGGAGTCTTGCTCCTCTGTTGTCCAGGCTGGAGTGCAGGGGCATGATCTTGGCTCACTGCAGCCTCTGCCTCCTTCGTTCAAGCGATTCTCCTACCTCAGCCTCCCAAGTAGCTGGGATTTAGGCACATGCCACCATGCTCAGCTAATTTTTTAAGTAGAGACAGGGTTTCACCATTTTGGCTAGGCTGGTCTCAAGAACTCCTGACCTCAGGTGATCCACCCGCCTCTGCCTCCCAAATTGCTAGGATTACAGGCATGAGCCATCGTGCCCAGCCCCCTTCTAAAGGGCTTTTCAATTTTTGAGCAAGCACAGATTATTATATCTATATTTGTTCCCTCACCAGCTACTCAGTGAATCAGACAGCCCTGAGAACAAAACTGACAAGAAAGCTTTATGTTATTTTTTCAAACTGAAACCACAGCACTGACTGCAAAAGATAACCATACTTACTTTGGCAATTGCTGTTTGTTCACAAATTTGCAGAGTGTTTATTTTTTCCAGGGACATTTACCTGGATATATATCTCAGGCTTTCAAAGATGGTCTTATGAACAGTTAGTGAATTGCTTAAATAAAACACAGTAGGAAAAACTCATGGAAGTTACTATAAAAGTCACTGATTCTAAAAAATTCACACAGCCAAGCTGAACTGTCCAAGCCCAAGTCAAAAAAGAAATGATAACAACAGCTAAAAAGACACAGAGAAACCAAAAAGAGGCAATAAGAAACCATAAGCTGTGGTTTCAATTGATGTTTCTAGGTGGTAAGCAGATCCACTTATCAACTCATAACTCAATGCTCATTGTCTGCTTAATAGACTACTAAAATAGAATCCTCCTCCAGTAGGAGAAAAGACTTACATACTTATCTCTGGAAAACACAATCACCTTCTATTCAAAACTGCCTGACTAGGAAAAATAAGCTAGTTTTGTGCGCCCTTGCAGTCCACCAAAACACAGAAGAAAAGAAAAAACACCTCAAACGCACAAAGTTTCAGAGCAAAGGCATTTGAAGTAGTTAAGCAAGAGATGTTTAAAAATGTAATAAAATGGACCCAGAAAAAAAAGTGATTCTCTAGTTTTCATTATGTTCCAGGAGATGTTGGAAATTACAGCAATGCAGGCCTGACACAAAAATTTGAAAGAAAGTGGACATAATGAAGTCTTTCATGAAACATATCTAGCAGGAAACATACAGAGCTTTGCAATATGTTTTGCTTTCTTTCAAGAACTTAGAAAATTGAGGGAGCTTTACCCTGAGTAAATATTCAGATAAGGGAATGATTAAGTTCAGCAGAGGGAAAGAAATCCCTCCAAAGATAGACAACAAATAAATTATGTAGCATACTTCTCCTGCACCTGATATAAAGTACAGAGAGATTACAAAAAACAGTTGAAGGAGGTGATCTCTGAAGGCTAAAAGGATAATGTGGCTTGTTTTGTTTTTGTGTTTCTGTTATTGAAGTTTTCTCATTCCCATCTTGAGTCTTGAGTTCACAGTATATCTCTATTATCCCACACCATGATAACACCACACTCATCTTGGAGTCAACTGTACATGAAAAATAGCAGTTGGAGCATCTACTTAGGATGTATAAGAGATGTTTCTCATAGGACTGCATCTGACTGCCAGAATGTTCACATTAGCTGAAGGGGACAGCCAAAGTAATCCTGTAGGTTAACTGTGATTCCCACTTTTCGCCTGTGTTTCCTTCCTGCTGCTTCCTCCTCTCAAGCACCGCACATGTTAAGAGAAACGTATTCTATGTTTGGTCTTATTCCCCATGAAAAGGAGCCGAAATTTTTTTCTGTTTTTGTTTTGTTTTGTTTTTTTGAGCAATGAGTAAGCTGAGACAAAGAAAACAAATTTAATTGCTGCTTGGAGAGGAAAGTGAACTGATGATCTAACAACCCATTTCCACCCCTACTATCCAGACTCCAATTCGTGGCTTAAAGACCAAAATCACTCACTTCGCCTTTATGGCGAGCTCATCTGCATCACTCTGGAAGGGTAATGCTACTGCTCATCAATAAAGTTAAAATTCCTTTCCACTCTGTTCAATATTTACATTATTTTTTATGTTTCTAGAGCAGATACAGTATTTATAAATAGAAAAAAGGAAGCTGTATGGAGCAGGGAACAAAGGAGAGAAATTTGTCAGCGTTTTCTTTAGTATCATCATAACATGATTTTCTTCCCAGGTTTGATTCCAGGGCTAAATTGTCTCGAAGGCAGAGATGCATTGGCAGGGTGGGGCAAGACTTTTTCATTCCAAAAAACAACGTCATTCACTTCAGAAAAGCAAGAAACAAAACAATAAAAACCAAAAAACAAAACCAAAAATACTTAATCCTTATGGTGGAAACCAGGATTCTAACAGTAGACTCCGTATCTTAGCTCAAAAAGCATTACACATAATTTCTTGCTCTCAGCCTCACTCAGAGAAGCTAGTTTAGTAATTTCATTTTCTTGGAAGCTGAACAGTTGTGATTCTGCGATTTGATGGCAGTGGTCATCAATCATTAATTTGCCTATGAATCTTGTTAAAATGCAGGTATCTGTACTTCAACTATAGGCATTCATTAAGTGATTCAAGGACTACCCTTTGAGAATCACTAATCCCCAAATGGCCCTAAACAGATTTTTTGTTAACCCTGAATTGAGCCAAACTCTTGGAACCAAATCTAGATTACTATGGTATTTTAAAATGTAAACCTTAACCACCTGCACTGGAATCTGAGTGACCAACTATTCCAGTTTGCCTAAGACTGAAAGTCCCATGTCCTGGGGAACACCTCAACCCTGAACAAACCAGAATAAATACTAAATCTAAATTCAAAGTCATCTAAAAATCTTGTTAAAATGAGCCCTTCTGGTCTCATCCTAGACTTACCAGGTATAATGGGATGGGGGCTCGGAATTTGTATTTTTTCCCAGCAGATGCTATTTACGTAAACAGATGTTTGAGATTCACTGATATGGAGGCTTTGTCAGTCATGACCTTCAGTTTGTCAGCCACAGGATCTCCAAACCACACAGCTGTTTTTCTTTCTTTGGAAACAGAATCTTGCTCCCTAGGGTAGAGTGCAGTGGTGCAATCTCGGCTTAATGCAACCTCTGCCTCTCAGGTTCACGCGATCCTCCCACCTCAGTCTCCCAAGTAGCTGGAACTACAGGTTCATGCCCTGCTAATTTTGTATTTTTTTTCATAGAGATAAGGTTTCATCATGCTGCCCAGGCTGGTCTTGAACTCCTAGGCTCAAGCAATCATCCTGCCTCGGCCTCCCAAATCACTGGGATTGCAGGTGTAAGGCATTTGTTTTTCAAGCAGTAAATCAGAAGTTCTTTACTAAGCACGAAAAGGATACATAACATCTTTCATCCTTCTTTGTCTGACTTTGAGGGCTCCGACAGGGTGATGTGCTAACCAGGGAGTAAAATGACCTAATTAAAACCAACTACTCGAATGGTTCTAAGAGTATTAATTAATTCTTACAACATGCTTGTTCTGAAAAGAAAAATGAGACATTGAATAAAAACCTCTTATGTATGAGGTTAAGAATCAAACAGAGGTGGGGTATGAAGAAGTGAAGATTTCTATAAGCAATAATTAATACAATTAGTACCAGAAAGCAAATATAATGATCAAAGCACACAGTTGGTCAGTAATGACTCTGGGAACAAAAACTACATTTCCTCACTGTCTAACCTGTTTCTTTCACAACTAATAGAGAATGAGTTTATTAAGTTTTTGAGGGAGGCCCAGAATTTACATTCCATTGACATCCATACTTTCTACCACATTTAATATTATCATTACAAAGTCATCGTCCTATTCCTTTTGTGTATTTCAACTTTATTCTAAACTCTTGTTCAATTAAATGGGAAGACTATGGAATGTAGAGCCAGCAAATATAGATTTAATCTAAGTCTAGCATTATCTAAAGTTGTGATTTTGGACAAGTAACTTCTTAGCTTATGGGAGGCTCAGTTTTCTAAATGAAAAACTGGGATAGCAAACTATTATGAGGATTGAATCTGATAATATATATGGAATTATTGTGAAGGTTAAATCTGATGATATATTTGAATGCTCATAACTTCAGGGTATCTAGCCAATGTCAGAAATCATTACTTAAGACCAAATGTAGAGCTAAGAATGAAAAGGCAAGGCTGGCCAAGCTTCTTAGGAACTGGAGAAATAGCTAGAAGATTTTCCACTCTTCTAAAGAGCCATTCCTAACCTAGTTTTCTTCATTTTGGTTAAAATTATGTCCTCGAAATACCTGTGATTAGAGTGTAAATGTACACAAAGGTAGCAAAATTAGAAAGATTTTGGCAACCTTCAATCCTTACATAGGTTTCCAAATCATATTTATCACTTTCTCTTGCATGCAAATTTCAGTGATAATTTCATGTTTATGAATTTCTTTTGCAAGGAAAAATCAATACAATAATTTTAATACTTTCACATTTAAGCCAATACACACTCTTGTAAAACTGAAGTTTAGTGACAAAACTAAGCTACTGAAATAAAAATTTGGACATCTTTCAGACATTCCCTAATGAAACACATAAACAATAAAATGTAACTATTAGGAATAGGTTCTACTGCTTATATGAACACCATAGGGTTTATGATATTCTTTTGAGTTATCAGCAACAGAATATCAATTTATCCCTTAACAGATGTTGCCATAATGTATTTGCATACCGTTACAGCCTTTTCACATGTGAAGGTACATTATTGGTATTTATTTATAATGTACCCTCATGGCTGGGTGTGGTAGCTCACACCTATAATCCCAGCATTTTGGGAGGAGGAGGTGGGAGGATTGCTTGTGTTCAGGGGTTCAAGACCAGCCTAGGCAACATAGTAAGACTCCATCTCTACAAGAATTAGGAAATTAAAAAAAAAAAAAATTAGCCAAGCGTGATGGCACACACTTGTAGTCCCAGCTACTGGGGAGGTTGAGGTGAGTGAACAGCTTGAGCCCGGGAGGTTGAGGCTGCAGTGGACAAGTAACTTCTTAGCTTCTGGGAGGCTCAGTTTTCAAAACTAAAAACTGGGATAGCAGACTATTATCCTGGGCAACAGAGTGAGACCCTGTCTCCAAAATACTACTATTACTACTACTAATAATAATGTACACTTCAAAGGAAATGTGAAGTAGTATGCAACTTGAATAAGTGGAGCCAATAAGATGGTATATGTAGAAATACAATTTTGTAAGTCATGATTTAAGAGAAGCAAATAAAATCTGTTACTATGAATTAGTTAAATAATTAGCTTTGGGTGACCTAGTCATGTAGATAAGAGTAGAAATGATAATGAATTCCATGATTATAATATATAAAAAGAATAGATAACAGTTTTACAGGAGAATCCAGCTTTTTGGGTAAAAATGTATAGAAGAAATTTATCGTGAGGTTTTTATGCAAGGGATCCTGAGTAATATTTGTTAGATAGTACCTTCAAATATGATATGCCAGAAATGTGGGAAATGGCCATTTTCACATGACCCTTGCTAAAAGCCTGGGATAAAAAGTAAAAGATAGAACCTAGTTAAGGAAATTTCACGACCCAGGTCAGCAAAAATCATCTGAAATAAGAATGTTTGCTAATTCACCTGATACGAGTTACAGACTATTTCTCCCCTTCCTTTATAGTGTGGGTAGCCAGGTTTCTCTCCCTGTGACGAAGCCATCAGTAATATCCCAGCAACTCTGTGCTGGGATGCTACGCATCTATCCACTCTTTTCATAAAATTTTGAGGTCCAAGTTTTAGTAATCTATCTTACTTTTAAATCATGTATTCTTACTTTTGTTTCATAAAATGTAACCGTAATATCTATAGGTATAGAACAATCAGATAAACAAAACAAAACACTATCGATCTCTGCAATTCTGTTGTTCTGTAAAGGTGTTTGTAGGATTCCACAAACTTCCTAGAACTACCTTTTCTTTGGCATGAGAACATCTTGAATGATTTGAATCATCAAGTTTTTGAAAAATAACTTTTAAGGCCTGGTGCAGCGGCTCATTCCTGTAACCCCAGCACTTTGGGAGGCTGAGGTGGGAGGATCACTTGAGGTCAGAAGGTTTGGAAAAGCAATATAAACTAAAGAAAGGAATTTAATTCACAATTATTATTATTTTCCCAGAGCATATCACATTCAATTTCCCTTTTTATATACATATGAAAAACCTATTTTTTCTTGTGCAGAATAATATGCCCTTTGATCTAGTTTCTATCATTTAACAAAATACATGGGTTTTTTCAAGTTAACGGTATTCTATAAAATATATAAATTTATGCCACAATTGTGATTGAGCCCTGTTGTACAGCACATAAATTTGATACATTTAATATATCTAAAAGTAGGCGATTTTCTCCTTCAAATTAGTCTCCTCATTCAACTTTCCTTTTTTATTAAAAATACCTTTTTAAACCAATTTCCTAGGTAAGAAACCTGAGTCATTCTTTACTCCTTTCCTTTTCTTTTCTTTCCTTTCCTTTCCTACTTCTGTCTCATCAGTTAAAAATCCTATTTCTCCTATTCAATTCATGGAGATAGATGATAGAATGATGGTTTCCAGAGGCTAGGAAGGATAACTGGGTGGAGGAAAAAGTGAAGATGGTTAATGGGGGAAGAAATATAGTTAGATAAAAAGAATAAGATCTAGTATTTGATAGCACAACAGAGTGACGACACTTAACCATAATGTATTGTATATTTTCAAACAGCTAAAGGAGAATTGGACTGTTTCTAATACAACAGCATGATAAATGCCTGAGGTGATGGACACCTCATTAATATGTAATGATTATTACATATTATATGTTTGTATCAAAACTTCACATGTACCCCATGGATAGATATACTTATTATGTACCCATAACAATTAAAACTAATTTTTTTAAATAACCTGTTTCTAAACATCTAGGACACTTCATTTATACTCTTGTTTTTTCTTCCATTTTACTGCAATGACATGATTCCATTTGGACTCTTATGAGAACCTCCTACCATCTCTTGTTTCTATGTTTGATTCATTGACTTTTATCTGCTCAAAATGTTTTAGTCACTTTTCACTTTCCTCAGGATCAATTTCCCCGTGTTTCCAACTCTCCAATTTCTTCCTTGCCATGGGTACCCTCTTATTTTCATCACTCCAGAGTTCTGGTTTTTAGGAGCAGTAGCCTGAGAAACGCAGGGATGGCAGGAAGAGAGCAAAGGTGGTATGTTCTTGTTGATGATGGCATCTCCAAAGAGCCATCTTACTTTAGCAGCAATTTAAGACATGAGACATGTGTCTCCAACCATCTCCCTTTCTGCAACCTTATCTCTGTCACCTTCCAGGAATTATTGGCTGCCTGAAGCTGACCTCAGCACACTTTGATTTGGAGAACATTCTCCTTTCCTCTGTGTTCCACGGTTATAGTTCATGCTCTTAGTATAGCTAGTCTCAGCTGAATGTTGAAAGGAATGGTATCAGACTTAACAAATACCCACTAAGCTACCTCCTGAAGCCTTGTAGAGTTTCCTGACTAACAATAATGTATTCCTTCTAGGTATGATTGCTGTTAGTAAAAGGCAAGGTGTGAAACTTTTAGGCAGAGTGTCTGGCTTGGGGTTGCGGAGTGTTTAGGGACAGGAAGGTCAAAGATAGTCTTGCAAACTTTGTCTTGAAGATTCTTCTGGGGCAGGACAGCTACTTCTGAGTGATGCTATCCATCTCTTCTCTCTACTCTCAATACGTTGTGTGCTCCAGTAAGAAAAAAAAAATGTGTCTAGAGAATTCTAAACTGCATCAAACCCAAAACCGATTACAGTAGAAATTATATGGCCAATGTCTTGGCAACATATTCCTAATTGACTCTTAGTTGCATCTGTCTTGTTAGCAAAGGGTAAATGGTGCTTTAAGGATCTTAAGAAGAAAATGTTGTCTTGGCAGCTTTTTCCTCATTGACTCTGTTTCTTCTCTTTTGTTGGCCAAGGGCAGATGGTGCTTTAAAGATCTTAAGAAGGTCATAAGAGAGAGGTTTTATAACCTGGCAGAGGGTGTTTGTTATAGCCATGGCCTTGTCTTGTTTGCCAGAGAGCTGGAAACTGCCTTGAGACCATTGGCCTTCTCCCCCATTCCCCACACTGCCGGGGCTAAAGCAGGCACAGGAATGAGTGAGTATCTCATCTACCCCCTGGCCCCTAGTGATGTTGTTCACTTGTTCATCTTGCCCAATCAGGAGAACCCTGACTCACAATATCCTCACAAACCCCAAAGCTGTCAATTTAAAGCCACCCTGGTAAATGAGTATTTACATGTAGAGTAAAGACACAAAACCTTGCATTATTTGCTGCTTCCTGTGGTTGCTATTTTCTTGGCATGCATCATTTCACCTCCTTGCATGATTTTTAGGCCTTGGCACACAACAGGGGCAGTAGCCTTCCAATTCTCTCACTTTGTGGTTGCCAACAGGAAATATCATGCATCTTTCCGGTGCACTAATTGACCTGGTGATGCCAAGGTGTACTGTGGCGTTTCCCATTGAAGATAATGCACTCTTTAGGAAGGATTTTTTTTTTGTACTGAGTTGGCACAGGCCTGCTTTGAGATTTTCTGTGTTTCTTGGTGCAGAAAGAGCTATCAAATCATTTCAAGACTGAGTCAATCATTTGAATTCTTTACCTACACTTCTTTGTAGGTATTTCTTTAGTGGGAAATTCTCTTTGGTTTACAAACAAGAGATTTAAATTTATTTCTAAAGATAACTTTGTGGGACAAGAGGTCATTTAACTTGGTAAGTATGCACATACAAATACCTCACATATACTTAGATATGACATATGCACACACACACATGCACACACACACATATATATATGTCATAATTGTTAGAGTTCTTCTTTCATATGAATCTAATTAAATTTACTTCAATTATCTGTAATCAAAATCAGAGTATAATACTCTTGCTTTATATACAGCATAGTCATTGGTAAGCAGTTGCTAATGAGGAAAATCAATTTAATGAACTGACATCCTATACAGTGTAGAAAAATCAGGTATTCTCTATCATACATGTGAAAAATTAAATTAAAAAACTAATAAATGATTCCATCGTGACATTGAAAGTAGATCATATCACAACCAGGTTTCATCTTTTTCATACTGAAACTAACCAGACACTCAAGCTACTGTTGAACATTAGAACTGAAAAGTAGTAGAAACATAAAAGGCTTTAGAAGTTACCAAGTTCAACCTATCCCAGGGGGACTCATGAGGTATTAATTACATGGAAATTTTAAGTTGAAGTTGCTGTTAGTAAAATTTAGTTATTAACTTTCATTTGTGAACTTTATTTGAGTCTATTTTTGGGAATAAGATCAGTAATTTCAATATCCATTTACACTGATAAGTAAATGGAATGCCATTCCATTCTATTCTTTACTCAGTTTGGAGGTAAAATTAGTTAATATAAGATATCAATTAACTAATATCAAGAAATTATTGTATAAATGCTGCCAATCATAATGGAAAAATTCGAGGATAATAACTTCACTGTTGCAGTAAACAAACAACCAACCAAAAAACTTTCACCAAAGTAGGAAAACAAGCAATGGAGGTTAAAAGCAAGACATAATTCTTAATATCCGAGAGAAAGCAAAATAAATGTCTACAGACATTATATATCCAAATGTTGCTAATAACTTGCATGCCTGGATTCCCATTGTGCTTACTAATTGGCACAAATCTCATGTTTCTGAACAGATTTTAGGATAAAATAGATGGCCCAAGCTCTTCTGGTTCACTGCCACTCTTTTTTTTTTTTTTTTTTTTTGTCACCTGGAGGTGGCAATCAGGAATGTTGTGGCATATACCTAAGAAGCAGGAGGCCAGAAAGAAGGGGAGAGGGCCTAGGTATGTATTCTGCTGATGGATTTGAGCTTGGTCACCCCTGGGGAGAAAGATGCTAATGATTCAGGGTGCTCAGCTAGTATAAACTTGACTTATGTGAAAAGTGAGACCAGTATTGCTTCTTCAAGCCTCAGGAAAAGAAATTCAGAATGGAGAAACAGAAAAATGCTTGATTGCATTCACTGTGGCTTGAAAAATACCAATTCTCAATGACTTTAACAGTTTACCTCTAACTTACCTAACTAGTTTGGGAGTAGACTTTCCAAAAATGGGACAGTATTTTCTTAAAATAGTTTTTCCTTAAAATAATCCATGAAAAACATGGTATACTTTTAAAAAATCTCATACTGTACTACTTAGCATATTTCACTTCATTGAATTGGAATTCCTGTGTTTTTAATGGGATGAATAGATTCATGAAGAAAGAATGCCTATAATGCAATTTATTGCTGTAAATGTGTTAGTCTTTGACTAGTGAATGAACTAAGCACTTCTGCATAGCTTGGAACATGTTACAAGGCTCCTGAGCATGTTCACCAGACCTGGCTCTTGGAAAGAAGCACAATACTGTGAGTGAAACACTCCCACAGTTGGAATTCTTGAAATGTGTGTCATTTGTCCAAACTGCTCAGTTCAAGAAAACTCCAGAGTAAGAGGAGAAAGGAATAAATAGCCCTTGCCAGAAATATTCAGACATACTGACACCAACACTGTGCATGTTTCAATTATTACCCAGAATACTATTTTCTCAAACAATAAACAAAATTATGCCAGGTGAATATGAGTTGCTGCATGGACATTTTTGGACACATTTTATCTCTCTGCTGTGATGTAAGGATAGAATAAACAGAAATCAGCAGTGAGTTGAGTTATTGTTCTACATTTAAGAACTTCCTTCCTCTTTTGTTGGGAAGTCAAAACAACTTGACATTTTGACAGGGAAAATTTATTTTCCATACGGTGCAGCCAGATGACAAAAATTGCATGCAAAATCATTTCCCCCCGTTCTCATGTTTGCTGTCCTGTAGTACTTCCATCCGAAAAGCTTTATAATCAAATGGTATGCCCCAGGAAAAGAGCAATGGGCCAAAAATGGAAAGCACTTTTTAATCACCAGAGAGGAGATATACTTTCGAAATGTTATCTTTAACAGTTTCATCTAATGATTTGGAATATTTTTAGAAAAAAAGGGGTGGAATCAGAAAATTTTTTTCTAATTAAGCAAGTTCAAATGCCAGAAAAGGACAAGTTGCGTAAAGCAATGTACTCTTTAACACACATTGAAATAAAGTAGTTACACATTGAGAATAGTAGTTACCCAAAACGTCTGCCGAACAGAACACACATACGTAGCAAGCCCTTGGCAATATGCAGAAAGCGGATAATGAGCTGGCTGCACATTTTTATGCCAAATTTGAGTAATAGATTTTCTAAGTTTAAAAATGTGCTGATTGAAGGGGGAAAAAAAATAGCTTTAACTAGTTACACATCAAGAGCTGGAAATATTGGTAGAAAACGTCGGCCAAATCAGATCTAATGTTTAGTAAATCTTTGGGGACATGGAAATAAAAAGTCAAATGTTCCATTTATAATTTTGCTTCAGTGAAATTCTCTCTGCAGATTCTCTACTGGAAACAGTAAGGAATCTAGAGCCATATCTTCAGTTTTCAAAGCAACAGGTTCCTGAACAGGTTCACATGAAGATTTTTTTAAAATTATTTATAAAGAGGAGTGAAACGTATAGAATCTAAAAGCTAAGGAGATAATCAAACTATGGAAGGAGAATAGTGACAAACCTAGGTAAACTGGAAATAAAGATAGAAAGACTAGGAGGTGGGAAACTGACTAGTGATCCAATTTATTTACAGACTCATAACAATTTTTTGAAAAAAAATTATTTGAATAACACACTCTACACTTTCTCCATCTTCAGTTTTTAGACACTGCTGCAGTGGAATGAAACTTCCTTGTGGTGTCTTCTGCAGCTGAATTTGCATTGTGGTACTTTCTAATTGCTTACTACAGGAAGAGGTTTCATTTCCCATATTTCTCTATCTTCATCTGTTCAGTAGTATATTCAACAGATGTTGATATAAGGATTGGGTGAGGTATTGTATATACCACATATAGTACAGGGCCTGGCACTCCCAAATGCTACATAATGCTTTTATTTCCAAGGCTTGCTTCTCCATTCCTAAGCCCCAACCATGTAGAAAGAAAAAAACTAAAACCATTTGCCCTAACTGCCACCTGGTGGCCCCATAAAATAGTTTTAGCATTCCCAGGCAGCACAGGGGTAGCAGAGAAGAAACTCTGGTGGTGGGGACACTTCATGCTATGACAAGGCTTATTTTCCTTCCTTTCTGTGCAGAAAGACGCTGAAAAGCTATTAGGCATATGACATTAGACATATCCTATCTAGACATGAGGGAAATATTTAAATAAAGAGTTGCAGTCAGCTGTGCAGTAACTACTTTGTCCACTTACTAACAGAGGACTATTTGGCTGAGCTAATAGCTCCAGGGAGGTAGCAGGTTTTGCAGTTCACTGGAAGAAAAAAGACTTTGTGGTTGATGTCATTTCCAATGTTCCCATGGGTCACAGGCTCCCAAAGCGAGACTCAATTTTAAATGCCGCTCTTTAAGGTTGGAAAAATACCTATTGCTTTACGTTGCTTTAGGAATGTATAGTACCTTACTCTGTTACAACATTTTGACTTTTAAAGGATAACACCTGTTTCATCTTTATCATGACTCAAAAATTCTAGAATTTGTTTCTCACTGCCATCTGGGAGTTTAGCACAGTGCCTGGCACACTGAAAATCTTTAATATGTATGAATAAGTGGATTCATTTCCATTGTATAAATAAGGCTTAGATAAGTTTATAATATTGCAGAAGATCATGCAGACAGCAAATGTCCACGTCAGAATGAAAGCCCACACCTTATCACCCCAATGCAGTATTCTTTCCACTCAGCTGCATCATCCTGTGTTTCAGTAAAATTAGTTCAAATGCTCATCCTTGAATGATCTTTTGTCTAGAGAGAGCAATGACAGACTTCTGGATTATTGTATCATCACTGGTTTAATTATGCAGTTCTTGTGGACTTTGATGACTTTCCTGTCATATCCAGTTGGTTTAGGGAAAGCATGAATTAAGCCTAATGTAGTCAGGATTGTAGCATCTGTAATTTGAAAGGAGAAGGTGGATTTAAGGATCCTCCCACTGGAAGATCACTTGATTCTCAGATAGTTTCAGTAAAGAGGGATTAATTTAGAAAAGAAGAAGGAGCTCTTCAGGCAGGTAGTCAGTGAGGCTCCTAGGTGTTCAGTCTAAGAGGACACAATCTCACAGGGGCTGGATCCTCATGAAGGGTGGAGCTGTGCTGCAAAACACTCCTGTTACTACAGGAGCACAGGATCATCCTGTGATCGACCAAACCCCACATGAGCTTGCTTCATTCAGCCACTTGGTTGTTATTAAGATACTGCAATACTGAGATGACCTGAGATACATCAAACAAGATTCTGGAAATTGTTTCTGCAGATCCTTCCTCCTTCAGGTCTCATTTTCATGGAACTTTTCACTCATCTTCATATATTGACTCAAAGAATTCTGAACCTTAATTTTTAACTGTCTCATTTTGCAGTCGTGGAGAGCAGAGCTTAGCATAAGCCGAAGGATCTACTGCTGGTTATAAACAAAGCTGAGCAGAGATTCCTATTCCTCTCCTTCTGGGCCACAGTGAGCTCTTCCAAAATCAGCTACATCTCACCTGTCTCTCTATTCCGCTTCTTTTCTCCCTCTTTGTGCATCTTGTTTGCATACTTATAGTAAGCTGCTATTTATTATCCCTGCTGCTTTGAACGATTTATACCCATACTTTTTTGCTACGAGCCTCCCTTGCCTTCTCTAACTTCATTAAGCTCTTTGTTTTCCTCTCAAGGATTCCTTGGGGCCTACAGCATCTACAAAGTGTAGTCACTAGAGGGCATCATGATCACATACAGTTGACAAGGACAAGGACAGACTAGCTAGAGCGCTGCTGAAAAGGTGTGAAAATACACAACAGTACATCAGATGTGTGTATCACTATTTACAAAATCACATTCGTTTTTATTGGCCCCTTTAACCTTACCAAAATCTGGAGAGAGAGGTCAAGTATTACTGTCTCTATTTTCAACCAAAGAAGGAAACCAAGGTTCAGAAAGGTTAGATGACTCACCCAAGGTCATAGAAATAGCAAATTATATCCTCCCAATGAATAGCATTGCCTAAAAAAACTCTATTATAAAACTGAAAAATGAAGGTTTCTATTTTTGCAAGATTTAAACCTAATTATGGCAAAATATTACATCTTTGCAATGCAACTCAAATAGAACCCTGAAGTCATTTCATACCATTAAAATACAAAGCAGTAGCTGCACAGTAATTTCCAGTTAGAGAAGTTGTTTATCATTTTAAGAGAATGAATTTAAACATTTTATAAATGCTCTTTATCAATATCTTTCCTAGTAATCAGAAATTACATTTTTCTAAAATGGTCAGGTGTTTTCTAGTTATTCCTGTTTTATCTTTGCTACGATTTATTTTGCAAATCAAATGCATGCTATTTTGTTCTACTTTTCCCTGTCTATCTGATAATTGAAGTAAAGAAAAACAGAACAATATAGTTTCTAGTACTAAACGTCTGATCTCTTTGAGACAATGCCATTGTCTCTCTTTGATTGATTGAATACCTTGAATGCAGGCTGTTCTCAGATTGGCAACATTGCTTATTTGCTTACTGCTATCACCAGCAAAATGGAAATAGAATCTACTTAAAACAGGCAAGACTATGAAGCTGTGTTTTGGCTGCTCAGTTTCTCCAGCCATTTTGATTAGTTTATTTCCTCATTTTTCACAGGGCAGATCCCTTCGAGTGGTGGCACCTTGTACCTGGTGATGGCAGATGGAAATCCTGTTTCCAGGGAACTAGAAGATCTGACAGCCAAATGTGATGGTTTGTAGTGATGGTGGGGGAAAATTAAGGAAATCAAGATTCCGTAGCTAATGGTGCAATTAAAGGTTTGAAAAGATAAAAAGCTATGGGCTGACAGAATGGCTTTGAAGAAGATGGACTTGAGCTGGATGTAACTGGGGGAACGGTGGAGAAAACAGGATTTATAGTGGGTTAAGATTTCTTTAAGTTTCTTTCTTTCTCTCTGTTTCTAGGCATTAACTGTTTCAAAGATTAGTTTCATAAACTAAACAATGCATATAGTGAAAAAACTAACAGTTACATAGAACTTTAGAAATTCCAGTTGTTTATAATAACTCTTCCTGGTGTCATGCATAAGAGTCAGAGAAGGAAGGAGTTAAAAAGCCAAGAGATTAAGTAAAAAACAAAATAAAACAAAAAGACATTATGAGAGCCCACTCATGTTTATCTTTATCTCTTTTTTAGTCTACTTTTACATAGAGTTTAGCACATTACAATAATATGAAATGAAGTAGTATCCACCTTTGTTTCTAGAAAAATCTTATTGGAGACCCTTGTGTACATATGCTACTGAAAAGATGTATACATGTATGCATATCTTTCTGTTTGTGGCCTGGGAAAAGTGTGTGTGTGTGTGTGTGTGTGTGTGTGTGTGTGTGTGTGTGTTTCCATATAGACACTTTAGCTTAGCTGTAAAAGGAATGCTTAGTGAATGAGGAAAAAAAGAGCAAACTGTTTTGGTAACAATGATTTGAATGACAGACAAGTAAAGAATTGTAAATGTGAGACTAAAATCCTCTGAATATAAACAAAACACTAAACACGGTTAGAAGAGAACAGAAAAACACAAAGATATATGTTCACTTTTTTTTTTTTTCTTTTAGATCAGGTTTTTTTTTTTAATACGACTTTTTTTTCTGGCAATGTCAACACAATAGATTCACAGGCTCAACATTCAGTCTACCGTGACAACAACAAACACGATGAAATCATTCCATAATCAGTACGCAATCAATACATGCTGTAATCATACCTTGTTTTTCAGAGGAAACAAAATAAAAAGGAGACTAATTCATTCCCTATGAATTTACTACTTTACTATGATTTACTGCCTAGAAATAATATGACAACAAAGCTGTAATAATCTGTAGTCCTTGAATAAGGGAGAAGATCTCTATAATATCTACTTCTATTTTTTTTTTTTTTTTTTTTTGCCTTACCCCATCTTACTAACTCTTGTTTGATTTATTTATTGCTAAGAATTCTGAACATGTGAGTTAAATAATATTTAGAGGCAACACAGTCTTGGCAAAGGCAGCTCTGTTCATATTTTCAACCCTACCCGGAGGAGGTTAACTCTCTATATTAGAGGGAAAAGGAAGCAGGTCCCACTTCTCCACCATGCATCAAGACGGGTAGAGGAAATATTTCACCTAGCAGCCGTGGATGACAAAATGCATGCTCGCTAAATATTGCATTGCTGTAGATCTCCGTGTAACTACAACTCAACTGAGATTTCTATCCCAATTTTCTGCAGAAGCAACAATTATAATGAACAGCATATATATATGCACATATATAAGAAATATTCATTACCTGTATTTTTTAAAGTGGCTAAAAAAATCATTTCATTTCTTTTTTTCATGCATCCATTGAGTGTAGGTTAAAACTCCATAGAGAATTGCCAGCCGCCCTGCCACTGTAGGCTAGCCCTCTTTTAGAGATAAATCTCAACTTTTTTTTTTTTTTTTTTTTTATCACGTTTTCAGAATCTGTTAGGAACTGTGCTTTGTGGACTGTGATGAATTGCATATTGCTTTTGCAATTCTTTCTGGTTAAAAGCCCCAGGTTTCCAGCATCCAGAGCCAACCATGATTGGCTCCACCAGAGGGACGCAGGTCCTGGGATTCCCCTCCCAGCTAGCAGCAGTGACATCACCGGTAAGCTCCTGCGCTGCGCAGGGATGGAGTGGGGGAGGCCGCGGAGGAGCTCCGGGAGGGGCGTTGCTGGGGGTTTCCAGGGAAACACTGCAGCAGATGGCCTGTCTCTCTGAGCCACAGTGACACATCTGCAGCACGGCTGGTGGGAAGGATATTTTTGGAAAATATCTGCTCTCTTAGGTCCGACTAGTTCTGATATATTTTCCCCTCCTTTGAACCAGCGTGTTTATTTCTCCCCCCAAGTTCTTTTATTTCTAGAAATGGGGCTTTTTATTTTCATTGCCCGGCCGTTATCCGAAGGATCCCAAGCTACTAACCGATATTAAACGTCCGTGCTCCCCCACTTTTCTTTCCAGGCTCCCATCCCCAGCCCCCGCTCCGCCCCATCCTTATATTATGCAGGCTGTCAAGGTGGCGCGTGGAATACAAGGGCAAATGTTGCTAAGGTAACAGGATTGAAAAGCCGCAGAAGCAGATGCTTTATAACCTGGGGTTTCCCTCATTTGCATTTAAAGACTCCTGAGCAAAAACGAGAGGCTCCAAGCACGCCAAGTCCTTGTAGTTAAAATAAGAAAGACATCTTTAAAAATAACAATTGTCTCCTGGTAAGTCATTGAGCAACTTGTCCCTCTGCAAGGTTGAGTGAGTGCAGGAAAAAAAATATGATGTGTTAATAGTCCCCACTGTGCTAGCAGTAGGGCTGAGGCATTTAAGAGCACCCCCACCTCCCCTGCTTTCTGATCTTAAACCTGTGAGGAATTCCTTTCTCTTTTTCTTACAGAATTGCCCTTCATGGTATTCTCCAAGGTTAAACTTCTGACGACCCGGGGTGTGTCTCTTCTATTCTTGGTGATCTTGGAACGCCTCATTGAACATTCATAGCAAACGATATCAAGGTGGCAAAGCTCAGATTTAAAGCAAGTGGAAAAATCTCTTAGGTTGCGTGAAATTTAGGAATGTTGACATTACTAAAGAATTAAACAAATGGGATTTTAGACATGGCTTTGACTACCAGAACACCTTTAATTAAACAACTTCATAGAATCTGACCACTGCATTCAACACCGAGATGAAATTCCCAGAACTACAGTAAACAGGCAGCAAAAACTGTACTTTACTCCCCTGTTTCTTTAAGATTTGGATCATAATTCTTTCCAATGAAACATATTAAGATTTGCCAGTGTTTCCAAATTTTAAGATGGTCCCAAAGGTGTATGAACAGAACAGGAAAATAGATATTTGTAACCCATACAATAAGGCATAAATGGCTTTTAGCAATTATAGGAACTGAAAATTGGGTGGTATGTAATTGACGGGAGAAGAAAAGCATAGAAATGACAGTGATTTTAGCAATAGGGCATACATTTGTGGTGGAGCATTTCAATAGATCTTGAAATGGCTTTCCTAATGAGCGTCCTCTTTACTCCTGAAATCTGAATGCAGATTTCTTTCTTTTCTTTCCTGCCAAAGCTCAATAAAACCTCATCATAGGAAGGTGAGAAAAGAGCTGTTTTAGGTGCCAGAAATGGCATTTATTTTCACCATAAGTAACATTTTCTGACCTCTATTTGTGATGGTGGCAGTTAAGAGTCATGTTGGCAACTATAGCATCATGTAACCAACTCAGATGTGAATTCATGAATCATAACGAGTGTACGATCAAACATAATTAGAAACCATGGCTCCCGAGATGAATAAAATTTTAATAGATATTTGAAGTCTTATTTCTGTATCATGTAAGCAGGAAAAGCTGCCTTTTCATCCATATTACCAAATATTTCATAAGTAATGTTCTACTAACAGCTGGCACAGGGTTTGGCGGAAAATACGTATCTGGTAAATGTCTTCTGTGGCTCTGAATCTGTAGTTAATAAGGGTGCTGCCATGCACCCTGATTCTGAGTAAGGACCTTGGATGCGCATGGAAGTCCTGCCTTTGCTCCCTGAGATAAATGAAGGATGGTATTGACTCAGTACCCAAAGAGGATCACGCTCATTCTTCATTCTCTAACCTATAAGCATTGGCAAAGGCAGGCCTTCAATGTCCTGCTTCTTGACACATGCAATGAAGAAGTGACTCATAGAAAGTTAGCATTCGAAAGAACCGTAGTCATCATGTAGCACCTGCATCTTACAGATGAGGATGCTGCATTTCAGAGTATGAAAGCATCTGCTTCTCTGGAGGCCAGGGAAGGAAAACCATTTCTAAATGTCATTTTTCATGGGACTGTATAGAGTCAAGAGCAGCTTTTCCAGACTAAGCAATCTATGACTCTGGATCCTGTTAAAAGAAAAACTTTAGATGACTTAAATTATCAGACTTTAACTGAGCAAAGAATGATTCATCAATGGATCAACCCCAGAACCAGAAGAGGTTCAGATCACCCTGTGATGCCACATGGTAGGAGAGAATTTATGAACAGAAAAAGAAAAGTGACGTATAGGAAATGAAAGCAAGGTACAAAAATAGCTGAGTTGGTTACAGCTTGCTGTTTGCCTTATTTGAACATGGTTTGAACAGTTGGCCACCTTTGATTGGCCAAAACTGGGTGACTAGTACAAGAGTAAGTTACAACCTGTTAATACATCCAGTTAGGTTACAGTTCATTATGCACAGAGACACCATTAGGCCAAACTTAAAATATGTAAGGAGGCGGCAAGAATTAGGTTTCTCAAGCATGATCTTAATATTTTCACTATTTTGTTTAAGAACTTACACTAATTCTTCATAGTTTAAGAGAACTACCCATCATTTTTCAAATAGGTGGTAAGGTGTACAGGAAAGACTGGTGCTCTGACTTCAACACTCACAGGTTTTAACTTAAACAAGTCACAGTTTCATTTTCTATAAAAAGCCCTCCTTTTATTAAAGCTGGCTTTGCGGAGAGGTGAAAGAGCAGGGATCATTTTTTATGTGGCTTTATCTGTTTTGGACTTAGTTCAGAGCCTGGCATATACTAGGGGTAAGCTGGAATAAAACTTCATGGGGCAGGACTGTTTTGTCCAGTGATATATACCAGATGTCTAGAACATTGCCTGACACATCCTAGGTAAAGATTTCAAGAACTGTAAGTTGAATTTTAAAAATGAATGAATAAATTTAAGAAAAAGGATATGGAGAGATATTTGGCACAGGAGTATTCTCAGTAATTGATGGTTCCTCTCCTTTACCACCTGATTTCTTCCCTACTGGTAATTTCAAAATGGCTAAGCTTTTTTATTTATTTGTTTAAAAACGAAGAATATTTTAACTCATAAAAGGATGGCAATTACACTATCAAGTTAATTCTTGCAGTAGATAAAAGAGAAAATGACTTCTTATGGTATTAAGTGAACTCTTCTAGGGGAGATTGGAAATAACCAGCTCTTGGCTTAGAGAAGTTGGCTGGTGTTCTGCTGACTGACTAGCAGAGTGGGGGACACTCCGTTAGGTGTAGGGGGGTCATTCACAGCTCCCACAGCCTTTGGCTGGGCATTAGAATCTCCCAGTAACATTTACCTCTCCCTTTTCTTAGATCAATTAAATCAGAATTTCTGGGTTCCCTAGGCTTTCAGAAGTGCCTCAAGTATTTTTTTTTTTTTTTTTTTTTTTTTTTTTTTTTTGAGACAGTGTCTCACTCTGTTGCCCAGGCTAGAGTGCAGTGGCTTGATCTCAGCTCACTACAACCTCTGCCTCCCAGGTTCAAGTGATTCTCCTACCTGAGCCTCCCAAGTAGCTGGGATTACAGACATGTGCCACCATACCCAGCTAATTTTTATATTTTTAGTAGAGACAGGATTTTGCCATGTTGGTGAGGCTGGTCTCAAACTCCTGACCTCAAGTAATCCTTCTGCCTGGGCCTTCTAAAGTGCTGGGATTACAGGCATGAGCCACCGTGCTCAGCCTCCCCAAGGATTTTTAATGAGCAATTAAGGCTGATAACTCTGACCTTGAAACAAATGATAATCTAAAGTTGGTTTGGGATGATAATTATTTTTGTTAGGCTGGCTCTAACTAATAGAATTATGTTCTGAACTAGATGTATTAGTTAAAGTTCTCCAGGGAAAAAGAACCCATTGTATTATATATATATCACAATAATGTCATCATAATGTAATATATGTTCATCTACCAAATATAATTTATATTATATTTAATATAAACATTCTGCCAGCATTTCTACTGTGCTAGTAGGAACTTAACATAGTAATAATTTAATAATATCAAAGACAAATGATAACCTAAAGTTGGTTTGCGATGGTAATTACTTTTGTAGGCTCATTCCAACTATAGAATTTATGTTCTAAACTGAATGTATCAGTTAAGGTGTCAAGAGAAACAGAACCAATTTATATATATAATTATTATTATTATACAACTGTAATATATTAATATCTAATAATATAGCCTATATTATATATAATATAAATACATTGCTGCCATTTCTACAGTGCTTCTAGGAATTTAATATAGTGATAATTTAATACTATCAAAGACAAATGGTAATGTAAAGTTGGTTTGGGATGGTAATTATTTTTATTAGGCTCATTCCAACTAAAAGAGTTTGTGTTCTAAATTTAATGCATTAGTTGTGGTTCTTCAGAAAAAACAGAACCAATTATATGTAATATAATATAATAATATAATAAAATTTATAACTATATATAATAATTATAAATAGTAATTATAATATATATGTATCCATATAATATAGTATATCTAGATAATGTACAGATTTATGTAGATATAAATATAAAACACCCTACCTGGTTGTTTTTTTTGAGACAGTCTTGCTTTGTCTCCCAGGCTGGAGTATAGTGGTGTGATCTCAGCTCACTGCAACCTCTGCTTCCCAGGTTCGAGCAATTCTCCTGCCTTAACTTCCCAAGGAGCTGGGACTACAGGTGCATGCCACCAGCCTGGCTAATTTTTGTATTTTTAGTAGAGACAGGTTTTCACCATGTTGGCCAGACTGGTCTTGAACTCCTGGGCTCAAGTGATCCATCTGCCTCGGTCTCCCAAAGTGCTAGGATCACAGATGTGAACCACCGCTCCTGGCCCCTACCAGTATTTTAGATGGTGCTACCAGGAAATGGTTATTTTAAAAAAAAAGTCAAAAGTTTTCCTCACTCTAGACATCTTAGAACCTTTGATGGGCTAATGCCTGTAATGAATCTATTGATTAAGTATACAGGCAAAAGATTCAAACTCTGTTCCTTACAACTCTGTGACTTGGGCAAGCTGCTGAACCTCTCTGAGGCATTTCCTCATGCAGAAACTCTCAGTAGTTTCCTCACAAGTGTGCGAGGATTAGTGAGATGAAGGATGTGAAGCATGTAGTGTTGTGGCTGGCACACAGCAAACGCTCAGAGGTGTAAACCATACCACGTGGATCTCCAGTCCTTTCTTAGTCTTGCTACAGAGGTGTTAACAGCTAGAATGAGTCCAGTCTACCCTGGTTGTCAAAATGAGTGAGTATCACTCCAAGTTACAGCTGTGAGCAAGAGGAGCTATAGCACGAAATGCCTTCTCAGCTTTTGGGACCACATTGCCCTTTTTGCTGAGTTTTATAAAACTAGTGCTCTGAAGAAAAGATTGGTGAAATGGTGCCTTATACAAATACAAGATGTTATAAATTATTCTTAATGTTTCCAGATATAGCCCCAATAAATATGAATTTCAGCTAAATAACATATATGTATATGTATTAGTATCATTAAGCATAGGACATAATTCTGTTAAAAATTATTTGTCGTTTATCTGAAATTCTAATTTGACTGGGTGTGCCCATTTCATCAAGCAACACTATCCTAAAGGATAACTTCAAGTTCATTTAAAATACCTACCACAATGACCTGGAAGTAGAGAAAGGGAATGGAGCATTTGGCCAAGTCAAAATGTCCTCGAACTCATAATTTCCATGCATTTTTCCCATTCTGCTTTATGTGTAATGTTGTAGCTGTTTCTCTCATTTAGTGGTTACATGACTGGCAGGGGCTTATTCACTTTATTTCTTGCTCAGTACTTAGAGCAGAGGAAGCACCCAGCAGGTTTGTTTTATTTTGTTTAATTGAACTAAGCTCAACCATTGATTTTTTTGATTTTTGCTTGAAATAAAAGGAAAAACAAGTCTTCTTTCTCTTTCTCTTTCTTGCTTGACAGTGTCTCACTTTGTTGCCCAGGCTGGAGTGCCGTGGTGCAATCATAGCTCACGGCAGCCTCGAACTCCTGGGATCAACTGATTTCACCTCAGCCTCCTGAGTAGCTGAGACTGCAGGGGTGCACCATGATGCCTGGCAAAAAGCATTCTTTCCAATGCTAATATCCAAAGGAAAGCAATATTATTATTTGTATAATCTACCAGTTATATGAAAATTAAATGTTTTCTGCAGCATGATGTTAATGGCTGTATAATATCTTTTCAATCAATCCTTATTCTTTTTTCCAACTTTGTTGAAAATTATGGGTTAAACATGTTTAAAGATATATCTTTGCATAGGTCCTGTGAGGTAGCAGAATATGCCACCCCCAAAATATGCCACTTTGGCATTAGGATTATTTTGAGGTGAAGACAATTGAGCGAAAACAGCTACAAGGAAAGCTCTCTGCCCTGCCTGTTTGCCTACAAGCAAGACACAAATTTACAAGGTCTCTCTCCTCTCTGTACTAGGAAGGATAAAAGTTAATCATCAGTGATAACTCTAGACCCTTAGGAGTCCAGAGACAGCACCACAGCCACTGACATAAACTTCCCTAACTAGCCTTTATCTACAACAGGTTTCCTGTATATTTGCTTTCCCACAGTCTGGTAACCTAGAAACTCAAAGTTCTTTCCTTCGTCTTCTCACTTCTCTAAAAGTTTATCGTTCCTTTGCTGAGATCCTGAATTAGCCCAAGTTCTTACCAGCCCTTGGAGTTACTCATCTCTCAGTGCTCCCACGTGTGAGCCCCATGCACAAACTAATGAAGTCCTGCTTCTCTCCTGTTCAGCTATCTCTGTCAGTCCAATATACAAAGCCCCAGCCAGAGAAACTACAGGGTGTTGCGAAGAACTTTTTTTCCTCTACAGTTTCAGACTTATTTTAAGTACTTAAAAATCAAGAGTATCATTAGGTGGAGATATTGCTACCTAAGGTCAGATTTTCTTAAAAAAATTTTTTTTTTTAATTTAAGTTCCAGGATACAGTGCAAGATGTGCAGGTTTGTTAAGACAGGTAAATGTGTGCCATGGTGGTTTGCTGCACCTATCAACCCATCACCTAAGTATTAAGCCCAGCATGCATTAGCTATTTATTCTGATGCTCTCCCTTCCCCTGCTGCCCACAACAGGGCCCAGTGTGTGTTGTTCCCCCTCCCTGTGTCCATGTGCTCTCATTGTTCAGCCCCCACTTATAAGTAAGAACATGGGGTGTTTGGTTCTCTGTTCCTGTGTTAGTTTGCTGAGGATAATAGCTTCCAGCTCCATCCATGTCCCTGCAAAGGATATGATCATGTTCCTTTTTATGGCTGCATAGTATTCCATGGTGTATATGTACCACATTTTCTTTATCCTGTCTATCAATGTGGGGCATTAGGGTTAATTCCATGTCTTTGCTATTGTGAAGAGTACTGCAATGAACATAAATGAGCATGTATCTTTGTAATAGAATGATTCAGATTTTCTTTGGAGCCCAGTGAGTTCAAAATGATCTTATGAATAGATAGAAAACCTGAATAGACAATCACCATACAAGAAATAGTTAAGGCAGACTTTGCCTCACCTCAAGGTACCAAGGAGTTTGGAAGAACTGGTGATAAAACAATCTCCCAAGAACAGTAATAACTCCAATATTCAAACTATTTCAGAGTTTAGAATATGAAGTGTCCTAACTCATTTTATTAAGCCAACAAAATGCTCATCTCATAGTAATTGCACAACACGAACTTAAAATAATCTCAAATATGAATGTAGGAGAGCTCTAAGCAAAATTATCAAATCAAATTTAACCATGAGGTCAAAGAATAACAAGAACCAATAAGGTATATTGCTAGAATGTTGATTTCAACAAGGAACTAGATTTATATCAATATTTCCCAACTTTAACAGATTAAAGAAAAAAATGTGTTCCTCTTGATGACTCAAGGAAAGTCATCTGATAAAATTCATAATTTAGTCCTTAGTGAGGACTTAAATAAAACCTTGTTTATATAATAAAGCATAAATCGTGGAAGCTAATGGCAAATACTGTATGGGCATGGTCCAATATGGTACCTACTGACCACATGTGGCTGTTTATCTTTAAATTAATAAAAATTTTATTTTTCCCATCATTCTAGCCATGTTTTAAGTGGTCAACATGCCCAATAACTATCACACTGAATAGCACAGAAAGTTTCATTTGACAGTGCTGCCATAGCAAACCAGAAACAGACGCCAGCTACACAAGGAGTCGTAAAAATTTAATAAGAGCTAACTTTACTGCATGGTCTTAAATTGCCTGATGCTATTTTAAGGTTTTTATGTGTATTATTTAATTTCCATATGGTATAACGGGCTAAGTCTTATCAGTTCCTCTCCCCAGCCCTTATTTTATAGTCATGAAGTTGGTGGGGCAAGAAAAAATCAATCAGTAAATCAAAGCTTACATAATTCTTACATGGTAGATCTGGGATTCAAGAAGTACACTTTTAACTCTCAAGTTACCTAATATCCCTGTGTTAAAGGTGGCAATCCAAATGTGGGATAAAATGCTTACTAAATCCTTTTTGGAAAATGTTCACCTATTTAGGGAAAATAACTTAAACACAGACTTTTCATTATTTACAAGGCACAACCATCAATGGGCTAAAGATATAATTGTAAAAAAATAAGTTCACAAAGCTCTAGGGGAAAATGGTATTTTTCTACCCTTGGGGATAGTATGGGAGGAGGTGATTCCTAAGTTAAACCAAAAAACTCAGGCACCAGAATGAAAAGATTGGCAAATTTAGGTACAAAAAAATTCAAGCCTTCCGTGTGATAAAAGAAACTATAATCAAGGCTAAGAGGCAGTAATAGACTGGAGGAAAATATTCAAAACATAACGTGTTTTAATATAAAACAAAAATATGGAAAGACGTTCAAATTCACTGATAATCACAGAAATGCATAATAAAGCAAGATACCATAATTCACCCATTAGACTAGACAATTTTTAAAGAGTGAGTAGATGCAGCATTGGAGGGAGGGGACATGGAATTCCTCATAAATTACCGACAATTGTGTAAACTGATGTGCGAGCTAGAGAATAATGATAATGTCTATTAAATTTTAAAATGAGGATGCCTCAGGCTCAGCAATTCCACTTTTGGGATTCCAACACATGTCACAACGATATATGCACAAGGGACATTCTTTGCATGGGAACATTGTTTCTAAAATGGAAAAACTGTAAACAATCTAAATACCTATCAATTAGTGAATGATTAAATAAACCCAGCTTCATCTTTGCTATGACATGACTTGCATTCCGTGAAAAAAAAAAATGCATGTACTTGGCACTTGGAACTATCTCTAAGATATACTGTGTATATGAAAAAAATGAAACAGAACAAAATCTTTCCCCTTTATCTATGATGCTTATTCTTGACAACAAAAAGGGCTATAAGAAACACAGCAAAACGCTAACACAGCTATCTCTGAGAAATGCGATCAGAGAGAGGATTATGGAAGAAAACACTTTTTGGTTCTCTTTTTACTCATTATGCTTTTGTATCACTTTGATGTTTTATAAAGAGGGTGTATTGATATTGTGAGCAAACAAATCAAAAAGAAAAACAACAACAAATGTATCTAATAAGCTGGTGTTTAGTATGTATGATTTTTCTCACTCAGTTCCTCTTCCCTTTCTTGGAGCATTTATCTATGGTTAAAGAAGAAAGAGAAAATATCATATGAATGTTTTGTCCTGGGCTGCTACTGTAGACAGAGATAAAGTTAAGTTCAATAGGTATCAGCAACTGTGAGACTCTGCACACACGGTCTGATAAACCTCTTTACTAATTCTTATTGAATCTTGGGAGCAGCGGCCACTACAGCTGCTAAGTGAGGTGGTCTGTAGGTGAGGAGGAAGAAAATTCAGCTAGTGCATGCTTTCAACTACTTTGGCTTTTTAGTGATGGAGTTCATCTTTTCTTATCTTCAGAGTCTCAGAGCTGGCTGTATCGTGGCCGAAGACAATCCTAGATTCTAAGATAGCTTTGCAAGGCAGAGGATGAGGGAAGGGCACATGTAACAAAAGGGGTTCTCAGCGTGTGGTCCAGGAGTTGCTCATGGATCCTCAAGAACCTTCCAGGAGGTCTGTGAGATTAAAGCTGTTTTAATAATATACTAAGGTGTTTGGCTTTTTCCCTTTTACTCTTCAACAAATTTTCAGTGGGATTTTCTGGAGGCTACCTGAGGTGATGATACCACTACTCTGCTTATCACTGGAATGTGTACTGGGGTATTCGTGTGTTCAAACCTTTCTCAGTTTTAATTTCTAATATGAAAAATATTGATAGATATAACCCATTTTAGAAAAAAATCCAACCCTCTTTGGGGTCCTGGATTGTAAAGGGGCTCTGAGACCAAAATGTTTAAGTATTGCTGCTTTACGACATCTTTTTGACACATTCTGGCTTTATCAATAATTTCTTTAGCACCTAATCCTTACAAAATACTTCCTAATCATTTGTGTTTATCACATTGCAGGAACCTTGTGAAAAATTCATTTACAGAAGATAAATCTGAAGAACTGAAAAATCATCACTTCAAAATGGAAAGAAGGACTCAATTCTTTCCCAAGCAGGTTTACCCCAGTTGACTTCCTTTCCTGTATAACAAAGAGACCCAGAATCTCAAGGTGGCTTCGTTGCCTCATCTCCATGTGCCTCTATGTGGCTATCCCATGAAAACGGAACACAGAGCCTTCCTCTCCTCCAGGGTAACTTAACATCAGCGAAAGAGACAGAAAGAAAGAAATTCACATATTGGTGATCTCCAAGTGGATAAAGTTTGCTCATTTAATAAAAGCAAATACATTTTATTTTTCAAAATAACCCTCTTTTAGTAGATTTCCTTAAATAATCGTTTGGCAAAACCCCTCCTCTATGTTTATTTTGGACCCTGCTACATGATATGCTATGCTATGAGTGCTTGCTATGGAAAATTCAAACAATACTCAAAGGTATGTATAAATTTATAAAAGGCTTTTATAAATGAAAAGGTTATAGTAAAATGAAACTACACCCTTCAAATAGATGGATTTTATGATATGAAAATTATAGCAATAAAGAAGCTTAAAAAAACAGTGAAATGGGTTTTTCTTTGTCCTTTCATTTACTTATCCATTTAAAAAAATTGGTTTTATAAAACCAAAATGCTAGTATTAAATGATAATAAATAATTTTACAAATAAAGAATAACTGATTATTTATAGAACATAAATGCTATGTCAGGCATTCATTGTTAAAATAGTCTATATAGAGAAACACATTTAATTCATTCTTAAGATATTGATAACTTTGGTCATCCTTAAGACCCAACCATTATTATCCTTATATTCCAGATGAGGAAACTGAAGAGTAGAGATGTTAAGTAATTTCCTGAAATTAAAATGCTAGTAAGTGTCAGAGACAGGATTCAAACTGAGATCTTCATTGAAAAGCTCATGATCTTACCCTTCGTGTTCATTTTGTACTCTTCTATATGATATGTTATGCTATGCATGCTTATTATAGAAAATGTGGACAATATTGAAAGGCATGTATAAGAAAACAAAAATTATCAAAAATACTCCTTCATAGAGATCACTACTTATTTTGAGGTACATCCATATTCTTTCAAGTATTTATAGTATATTAAAATTTTCTCAAGTCAAGATTACGTGTACTTTTCTCCCAATACTGTATTCGTTGTATTTTTGATGTATTTACCATTCTCTTTTTTTCAAATATTTAGGTTGCTTCTAGTTTTTCACTATTGGAAATCCAACTGTCAGGAGCACCTGTATATACAATCTTTTACTGCATCGCTGATTATATTTCTTAGGCTAGATATATTTAATGGAATACCTATATTTTCAAATGGTCAGTTTTTAAAAATTAAAACATGTTATACTCCCACCAGCAATGTTTGAGAGTACCCATTTCTTTACAACCTCCTTAACTACACTGATCAATTTTAGTCCATCTGCCATAAGATAGGTGAAAAATGATTTCTAAATTGTTTTACATATTTCTAATGTAGTTAGAAAATCAAACTAAATAGGATCATTTAGGAATTATTTAATGAACACACATAGACATAGACAGACCTTGGCATTTATTTTCCCGTGCATTAACCATTGTGTAAAAAAAACATGTCTCATTTCCTAAACCATTTGTTTGTCTTCTCATTAGGTCAACTCTCATCCCTTAACACCCAAGCATGGTATTACGTGGGTGAATAATGTGATTTTCCTTCCCATAAAGGGAGTGCTATTTAACATGGTATAATTAAGTAGAAAGCTTTAGGAGCAGTATGAGTAAAAAATTATTCTAATGGGCTAGAGATGCGAGTTGCTCACCACTAAGATCCTATTCACCAAAAATGATTGGCCTATAAACCATTCCCTGCTGTTCTGAGTCAAACAGTCAGATATTTTTAACTCTGGGTTTCTTTTTTCAAACTGTCTAATTGGATTTTCCGAATCTGTTATTAGACGGAAATAGCACACTGGCACTACAGGAAGACTCCCCATATGCTCTTATGATGTTCCCATAGTTTTGCTAGATTTAATCAAATTTCATTCATAAAGATTAGCTGAAAATTGAGAAGGAAATTGACTGTTCCCTGCTGTATTAGGAAGAATGGAGTAGTAGCTTCTGACCAGGCAGAGATGCTTGACAGGGTAGAATGGAAGTCAGTTTTTATGCAACTAAAGTGAACAAAATTCCCAGAAGAAAAAACAAAAGAGACATTAAGCAATGGCACTCAAATATCTAAAACCTGGAGGTATTAGGTTTGTGCAAAAGTAATTGCGGTTTCTGCCATTAAGAGTAATGGCATTAAGAGAAGTAGCAGAAACCGCAATTACTTTTGCATCAATATAATACATGTTTTGCTTTTTTTGTCATAAAAATATTCTAATAGCATTGCATTTTTATTGGAAAGCAACATTTAAAATTAGCTGAAAATAGCATGCCCCAGAGATAGTAAATGTTTTAGCAGCTTTCTTCCTCCAAAGGGTGTTATAAAAATATATTTGAAAAAACAAATGTTGTTTTCCATACCTTTGATATCTATGTATTAAGTTAAAAAAAAGAACACAGTAATATTTACAGTATTGAAGAGGTCATTGAAATAGGTAATATGCACTGACTCACAGAAGAGATGGATGGATTATGGTGAAGTTCTGGATTCAGTCATTTTAGTCAGACATCATTTTTATTTCACAATAATTAGAATAATAATTCTGGTCATGAATAATCATAAACAGAAAGTCAAATACTGCATGTTCTCACTTATAAGTGGCTGCCAAATAATGTGTACACATGGACATAGAAAGTGGAATTAATAGACATTGGAGACTCGGAAGGGTAGGAAATTGTGGGAAGGGGATGAGAAATTACTTAATGGGTACAATGTACACTATATTCAGGTGATTGAGACACAAAAGCCCAGACTTTACCGTTACATGATATATCCGTGTAATGAAACTGCACTTGTACCCCCTAAATCTATAAAAAATTAATAATAATTCTGGACATGGAAGGGCATTATTCTGATAATGAAGATTTCAAATCGCTACAGAAAAGGCAGAGAAGATAGAAGACTTTTCTCTCTCTTAAGTATTAGTATCTCTAAGATTAAAAAAAAAAAAAAAACTTCAGACTTCATTAGCCAGCACCGGAATATGCATCTTTAAAATAATAAAGCTTTTACACAAATTTTGAGAATTTATAGACGTATTTGGTCTCCAATAATCTCTACTTTTTCCTTCTATGCCTTCCCTCCTCTTGTTTTAATCCAATATGTATCTAGTTACATCTGATTTAGTGGCATAGGCTCCATGATCTTTCACTTTGGAAAGCTTCACGAGAGCCATTAGTTCCTGAAGGATCTTCAGTAGGATAATGTAGGATCCCCTGTGGCTCTCCAAGATGGTGTGGGAGGTAGATGGACGACCATGAGCTCTCTGCTACCGAAAAAGATAAATCACAAGGTGTTTTTCTATCATCTTCCAACAAAACTGGTTCTAGTTTCAGTTCTAATGTTCTAATATTTTTGCATTAGATTTTTAAAGAATTGAGACAGGGTCTCATTCTGTCATTCAGGCTGGAGTGTAATGGCATGATCATAGCTCACTGTAACTTTGAACAGGCCTCAAGGGATCCTCCCACCTCAGCCTCCTGACTAGCTGGACTACACACATCCACCACCACACCTGACTAATTTTTAATTAAATTAATTAATTAATTTAGTAAAAACATGGTCTTATTATGCTGCCTAGCCTGGTCTCAAACTTCTGGCCTCAGTGATTACCTGCCTAAGTCTTCCAAAGTGCTGGAATTACAGGCATCAGCCACCATACCTGGCCTGCATTAGATTTAATTTGTACATTCTTTATTTTTGCTTCTTTCTGAAAGCCTTGTCAGTGGAGAGTGGTCTTGATTAAATCAGTCAGAAAATGCTTACCCTTCCAGGCCAGTAGTCCATATCTTTAGCAGTAGCAAGTCAGTGCTACTCTTACCTCCCTCAGGAAAAGTAAAAAGGGTAAGATACCCTGATAGGCAAATGCTTGATTATTCTAAAGGATCATCTAATGCATAAAATGAGTCTGAGTTAGTTCCTTTTTTCTTTCACAATGCGAGAGAGGTCATGCATACTTTTAGCCAAGGGGATTGAGTAAAGAACAGGATTTTGGTAAAGTCACCTGTATTTTATTTCCATGGGAAAAACTCATTTATATCTCCTTATCTCAAATTTCTGCTTGAATTCATTATTGCAAATGTCTCAGCAAGTTATAGTTCTGCTCCTGGATGGTAATCATGCATGTTCAGAGAATCACTGGGGGGAGAAAAAAAAAAGGAACAATGAGTGCCTATGTTCTAATTATTGAATGAGATTCTTTAAGTAACACGTATTAGGTACCTTTGATTACATAAGTAATATAGATCAATGCAGAAATATCTGTAAAACATAAAAAACTTACCCGAATTAAAAGACTTTTAATTGCACCAGAGATACCATTCTTAACATTTTAATGTATTTCCTTTCATATACATCTCTAAGCATCTAAGCCATTTATATATGTTTACTTAACAACATATCATGTCTACTTTTCCAGTGGTTAAGTATTTGTTTTATAAAATGGTGTTTGAAGATTGCACAGTACTTCATTTATTTCCACGGCACACATTATTTAATTACTTAATTTGTTATTGTTTTATATTTGTTTTTGTGTATTTTCCATAATAGAACTACTGCTGTGGTGATCATCACGATAGATGTAATTTTGAACACATTTCTGATTCAGGAAATCATTAACATACATGCTTGCTGACATAAAATATTTCAATTTCTAAATGAGGGATTTTGGATGATTTTCTTAAAATAGAACACACAAGAAAGAAACCCAAAAGACAAAAACTATCATCAAAATGATCAAATTTTTCATTCTAGCCATAATTTATGTCAATGGGTTTAAATTGATACATTCTTACAATTCATTGAGGCTACAGTTAACACTTTTAAAGATCCTTTAACATCTCAGGAACTTTGTTAGACATTTTCACAAATATTATTTACTATTATTCCCACTTCACAAATGAGGAGACTACAGTCCATTTAACATCCAAAGTTATTTGTTCTGTGGCAATTAGGACTGAGAGCTCCTCTGACTAGTATATGACTGACATGAGCTTTCTCTATGACAAGAAATGTAATTAACGCCTCTGCCATAGGACTGCTTCTACTTTCATTGATGAGTGCTGACCCATAAACTAAACAAAACAATAGGTTCATGTAAATTCATGCTGTTAATGATACAATAATAAGAGTCATTATGTTAATAAAGAAGTCAGATCATGCCACTCCTCTACACAAACTCTTTCAATGGTTTACTGTCTTGTACCAAGTAAGTGCTGAAGTTTCTGCAGGCAAAGCCCAACACAATCTGGACTCCCCTTTTCTCCTTTTTCTGACCTCATTCCCATCTCACTGAGTCACCTGTAGCCATACCAAATTACTGGCTGTTCTTCAAACATGTCATACTCATTTCCTCCTTTGAACATGCTGTTCCTTCTCCTGGCATGATCTTCTATGTAGGTGTAGATATCTTGGAGATATCTCTACTCAACACCTTCAAATCTTTCCTAAACGTATTTCATTCTCAATAACCTGATCACCTGATTTTCCATTGCTACACTTTTTGTATCTCAATATATCCTTATTCCTCTTTCCTTTGAAATTTTCTCTGTGGTACCTCCACAGAATACCTCCATAGGTATTCCTGGATGCATGTTCAAGCTCTGATATATCTCTTTCTAGTTGCTGATTCTGATGGGGATTGCAGGTACATGAATGTAAGTGCCATAAGAACAGAGATGACTGTTTTATTCCCTACTGAATCCCTAGCTTATGAAAATGCACTTGGCCTGAAATGCACTTGGCTTACAGTAGGCACACAATTAATACTTGCTGAATGAATAAATAAATGAACGAGGTCGGTGTAGTTGCTCACATTTGTAATCCCAGCACTTTGGGAAGCCAAGGAGGGCAGATCACTTGAGGTCAGGAGTCAGAGATCAGCCTGGCTAACCTAGTGAAACCCTATCTCTACTAAAAATACAAAAATTAGCTGGTGCCTGTAATTCCAGTATTGAGGAGGCTGAGGCAGGAAAATCACTTAAACCCAGGATTCAGAGGTTGCAGTGAGCCAAGACTGCGCCACTGCACTCCAGCCTGGGTGACAAAGTAAGGCTCTGTCAATAAAGAGAAACAAATAAATGAATGAATAAAATAAGAACTAAAGAATTACTAAAATTTTGCTAATTATGTAGAAATTTACTCAAAACCTCCACACTCTGTACATTCCTTTCTTTCTTTCTACTTCTGTTTCTGGTTGCCAGTTTTATTGTCTCACATGTTCCCTTACCTTCATCTAGTTCTTTTTAAAAAAAAAGCTGACTAGCTTAAAGTTCCCCAAGATTACTAAAACACATGTGACATCAGAGCTGCATTTTGGACCACAAAGCTACTGGCAGAGTCAGCGAAAGAAGCCAAATTCCAGTATTTGATATCCTGAACCACAGTATCACTTGCAACTTGAGAGTCATACATGGTTTTACGAAGATCAAATGTATCAATGGTCTTCCTAGTGATATGGGCAGCAGGCAGGAAGGCAGAGTTCTTAGTGAGGGCTCCACCCTCAAGCCTGGACTTGCAGCCCTAAATGAGATCAAGCATTCCTGTTTTTGCACCCAAATGCTGCTTTTTGGCCCACCATTGCCCCCTATCATTTGCCCATATAAACCCCAATACCCAGGCTCCACAAGCAGAAGAGTGGCAGAGCAGCAGAGCAATGCAGCAGAAAAGGAGGGAAGAGAGGAAGTGCCTGAGGGTCAAGAGGAGTTTGGCTGTGGACAGTCAGAGAGGAAATCAGCTGTGTGACAGCCAAACTCTAGGGGACGATCATCTTCCCACTCCAACCTCTCTTCAGCTCCCCATCCTGCTGATAGCCACCTGCATCACTCAACAAAATCCCCGCATTCACCATCCTTCAAGTTTGTGTGACCTGATTCTTCATGGACACTGAACAAGAGAATTCAGGATGCACTGGGTATAGGAACCCCAAAGGGCTGTCACCACTGACTCTTCACTGAGCTGTTTAACACTTAGGCTATCTCCAGACAGCAGGGCTAAAACAGCATTGTAACACCTCTAGACACAGCTGTGGGGCTGGAGCCCAAAAGAGCCCACCCTGGCTCCTGCTCCTGTGCACCTGCATGTTCCCCCTCCCATAGGGGTTTGAGAACAGAGACCCAGTAAATGAGACACCCCCATTGCAAGTCCTGTGAAGGAGACCAGCAAACTCTCCTGTTTCACTAGGACATTTTGAATTGCTAAGAAAATAACATTTTAAAGTACTTGAAGGGTCCTCTAATTTCTTTTTTTTTTTACCTTTTCTTTATAATTATAAAGTTGAAAAGTAGACAAAGATTATTTTACGGTGGTGTTCCATATTATAAATAAAAATAAAATAAAAATGATCTGGTGGAAATGTCCTTCTTTGCTTTAACTCTAATTGATTGTAGCTTTCTCATGCAGACCATGAGAAATTAGACTCAATGTGTTAATCAATACGCAGCAAATGAATTCCCTTTCACATCTGAGAGTTTACATACAAGAAATAAGTCCCTGAAAATATTATATAAATAATCTCTCATCAAGCAAGCAGAACTTTCAGCAAGACTAATGCCATCAGCCTCGCCACTGTGAAATCCAGGTTGACTTCTTGAGGTCCCTTCAACTGATGCCACAGGGTTGTGATGGAACTTCTTGGATGATAAGTATACCAGTGGTCCAAATAAGCAGTTGAGTTTGACGTATTTGACAAATTTGGACATCATTATTTTCAGTGGTCTATTTAAAGTAGGAGAAATGAGGATTTTCTCTTTATTTTTTACAACCTGATATGTCAGTTATTTGCAAGACTCAGATTTTAGGAGTTAACAGGGATACTTAGAAGCCCTCTAACTCTTACAACAACATGACTTAAAAATGTAATGGATCATTTCATTTGAAAGTAAGTTCCTTAGCATTGGGCAGATTCAATTCTAGATTGTAAAATCACCTCTTAGGGATATAGGTTAGGCATCCAGAGGAGGCTGGAATAAATGATTGCCAAATTCTTTTGACTCAGTGTCTATAGAATTGTTGGTCTGTCGGGGGAAAAAGGGAGGGACAGTGGGGGGTGGGGAGTTGGGGGAGGGATAGCATGGGGAGAAATGCCAGATATAGGTGATGGGGAGGAAGGCAGCAAATCACACTCCATGTGTGTACCTATGCAACAATCTTGCATGTTCTTCGTATGTACCCCCAAACCTAAAATGCAATTATATATATATATATATATATAAAATAATTGTTTAGAAAAGGTAACTGCTTTAAATGGTTTCATATTTCTCATAAGTGAGAGGAAATTTTGTACTATCTAGAACTGTAACTGCAGAGTCCAGGACCTGTTTTGAGATAAATGGAATTCAGGTTGAATTCCGGTTGAATATGCTGCATTAACTTCACACTTCTATTTCATTTTCTTCCGGAAATGTCACTAAAGTAACAATAAAAGACTAAAATGAGTGGAAATCTACAAGGACAAAGTTGAAAAAAAGAAGAAGCTAACCAGTGCATAAGAATTATAACAATCTTTTGGAAGATAAAATGAAAGGTGAAGGAGCAGCAGCTGATTGATTACAATGGCGACTCCCTGAACTTGGGCACCTGCTGACAGGTATATGGACAAGGTACAAGTAAGTTGGCCTGACATATACCTAAGAAAGGCTCAGAATTCAAAGGTAACAGTTTCTCCAGAAGGTTACAGAATAAGCTATAGTGAGAAACAAGAGATGGAAGTCTGCATAAGGTGTAGTTACACTAGCTGGTTCCTCTCTGCTACTGCACAGCCAGGTGACTTATATTATTACCTTCAGCACACAAGACTGGAGATTTTATACTGAAGGAATCTAATTAATGAAACATCATACTTACAAACAACACGTACAACAAGTGCAAAGGACTCAGGGCAGGGAAGTGATGGAATGCAAATAGGATTCAGTGAGACTCCACATGCTGACGGGACCTTTCCACTCCCAGTTCTAGAAGGCCTGCAACCAGACTTACAACCCTCAGGTAGGAAACTAGCAAATTGAATGGCTCCAGAGAAATACTGCAGACACTAACAGTGGGAATGACTCTTACAGAAAAGACAGGCTTCTATCTGATCCCCTTATGATAAGCTCCAGTCTTTGACAAGCCCTGGTCATGCACACAGAGCTTCCAAAATAATGCTTCTCAATGCGTTGTTCTCAAACAAAAAGGGACAGCTGAGATTGCTAGTGAATTAAGAAGAACCTTCAGTATGAAAGTAAGAGATCCAAATAAACGGGGGTGGGGTGGGGAGGAAGTGGAGCAACTGAGAGAAAATTACAATAATTTAAAGAACAGACAAAACAGTAACAAAAAATACTGAAAGTTAAAGAGAAGACATGACCTCTTAAACAAGAACAACATACTCATGAGCACTAACAGAACAATTAAAGCACTCTTGGAAATTCAATATCTGAATTAAAACTATCAAGAGCAACAATGAAATCTAAAGTTGAGACCATTTTCAGAATTTAATCCAAAAAGACATCTTTGAAAAATACTAGAGGAAACATTAGTGCAGAAGAACCAATGCCAAACTCATAGGAATCCCAGAAAGTGAAAATATTAGAGAGAAAATGGAGTAGAGGAAATTATCAAAGAAGTAAGACAAGAAAATTCCCTGATGAGTCCATTAAGTGTTTAAAACTGGCCAGACATGGTGGCTCATGCCTGTAATCCCAGAACTTTGGGATGCTGAGGCAGGCAGATCACCTGAGGTCAGGAGCTAGAGAACAGCCTGGTCAACATGGTGAAACCCCATCTCCACTAAAAATACAAAATTAGGTGGGCGTGGTGGTGTGCACCTATAATTCTAGCTACTCAGGAGGCTGAGGCAGGAGAATCACTTGAACCCAGGAGGCAGAGGTTGCAGTGAGCCAAGATGGCGCCACTGCACTCCAGCCTGGGCAACAGACTGAGACTCCATTTAAAAAAAAAAAAAAAAAGTTTAAAACAATGAGAGAATTTTTAAAATTACTAAATTTTAGAATATTTGTAATAAAAGAACATCTAGTTTTCAGAGAAGAAACAAAATACAAATGATTAGAAATAAAAATGTTATTGGACTTCTCAGAAACAACAGCAGAAAGAAAAAGAGTAGAGAAGTCTTCAAAATTCTGAGGAGAAATGACTTTCAATCTCTACTTTATATTTAGCTCAAATATCAATCAAATGGGAAAGAGATTTCAGACAAGTAAGATCTAAATATCTATGTCTTGTGCAGTCTAATTTGGAAGCTGCTGAAGAATATTCTAAATGAAGAGTAAAGGAAAGAAGTAGAAGGCATGATATTTGGAAAAAAGGCTAATTGTGAGACGAAATCTCAGGATGATAAATGAAGAAAGTAGCAGGGTTACACTTTTGCAGCACACTTAGAAAGTATCTAGCTGGAATTAAGCAGAAGCAGAGGGCCCCTACGGAAAGGAGGGAAAAGATATGATCATGAAAAACAAAATGAAACTAGGTTAACTCTATGGACAGACATGTGACGGAAATTAGAATAAACAGGAAAATATCGATAGGCTTATAAAAAGCCAGACAAAAATCTTAAGCAATTATCAACTCCAGAAAAAAAATGAAAGACTGTTCAAAATAAGCAGAGTGGTTATAGTCTACTACTTAGCTCTGCAGTGAACAATATTTCTAATCATACAATCTAAATGCTAAATACAAGTGACATAATATTAAAAGGACAGAAGAAATGGAAGCTAGGTTTTCATAAGAATGAAATAAGATATATATATGTAAGAATTAAATAAGATATATATTAAGTAAGATATATGTGATTTTTCAGAAACATAGTAAATAAATGTACATTTTCTTCTTTCTCAAATTTTTAATCTCTCTTTAGGAAAATAACATGGTTTAGGGAAAATGACAGGTTTAAGAATAAGAGAGCCCTGTCATTAATTTACAGTTGCTTAACTAATTAGAGCATTGGATATGCTACTGACCTCAGAAACTTTGTGTAAACATCAAATGACATAACATGTATAAAATCTCAGGAAGAAAGTAGATACACAGTAAATGGTTCTTCCTGTCCTTTCTTTAAACTTTCCCTAAATTTCTAGATGCTGGAGAAAGATCCATTATGAAAACATGACATTTTCAAGCAATTTCTGTGTTAAATATCACCCTAAGGATATCTTAGTTATTTGGATTAGAAAACAATGCCCTTGGGCTGAGCACAGTGGCTGACACCTGTAATCCCAGCCCTTTGACAGGCTGAGGAAGGTTGATCACCTGAGATCAGGAGTTCGAGACCGGCCTGACCAACATGGTGAAACCCCATCTCTACTAAAAATACAAAGTTAGCTGGAATTAGTGGCGGGCACCTGTAATCTCAGCTACTCAGGAAGCTGAGGCAGGAGAATCGCTAGAACCCAGGAGGCAGAGGTTGCAGTGAGTGAGATTGCACCACTGCACTCCAGCCTGGGGGACAGGGTGAGACTCCGTCTCAAAAAAAAAAAGCAAAAAGTACACCAAGCACAGGATGATGAAGCAACGGTCTTGCCAAATAGCATAAACATGAGTGTTGTTCAACTTGCCAAAACATTGCCCAAATCCTTATGCAATATTTGGCCCAGGAATATTCATTCTCAGGAGGATCCTGGATGGTGTGTGTGTGTGTGTGTGTGTGTGTGTGTGTGTGCGCGTGCGCAGGCGCGTGCAGGCTTCACAATCTAGAGTACAGGGGAAATGATGTGAGGATGTGGTAAGGTGAAAATTTTTACCTGGGACTTGGCCAGGCAGTAGGACAAGCATTTGCAATCATCTGCTTAAAATGTCAGAATGCTTTGCAAGTTCAAAATATGAAGAAGAGGGAGGGGATTGAGGCAAGCACCAAGAAAAATTTCATTTAAGAAGCACCAAATATTAGGAAAGAAGCCTTCTATGACTTGACTCTGGCAAGCCCCCTTTCTGTTTGTTTAGCTGAAATGACTGGCTTAAAGTTGGACCGTAAGCCAACAGTCTAGATATATGAAACATTTATGGTCGTGTGACTTCTGAAAGATTAAAACTGAAAGGAACCTTAGAGATGACCTGATCTAAGTTCTTACTTTCTGAGGAAAGAAGCTAAATCCTCAGAGGTGATAAACCATGCCCAGAGGCAAAGGGTCAGGCAACCTAAGAGGCACATTTTGCCCAGGCTAGCCCCATGGGTGTGTAGGCAGCAATGACGAATTCCATCACCAAAGAGGCCTAAAAGAAAGAGCATGAAACAATGGGTGCAGAGCCAAGGTCACTTCCCAGAGGTGAGGAGAAAAAGGAAGCTGCAAACATCACCTTGCTCATGTGGGTGAACAAGAAAATGTGCAGCAAACTGTGATGATCTTCTTCTCCAAGAAAGAATGTTCTGAGAACAGGTCTGGTAGAAAACCAGCTTTAGAAACATAAAATCTAGCAGTCTCATTCTAAAACACTCAAGGGAACAAGCCTATAAAAAAGATGAAATAGAATAATATCATGATAGAATATAAGAGAAAGCCTATGACTATGCCTTTGGTTCATAGACTTTGAGTCTGTTGATTGAGACATACTGCTTAACATCCCTGGCTTTATTTGAATGTGTTTGAAAAAGCCATCACTCTACCATGGAATGAAAGGTGAAGGCTTCTCTTGGAATTTTAAACTATTTTCTTGTTGGCATCCATCATTTGGAAGCTAAGACTTTAATAAAAACTGCCTCCTTCTCTGTTCCCAGGGCCCTGCTGGAAATATTTCTGCTTTGGCTAGCACCCAGCTCATTCAGAGACTGGATTCATTGTATGAATTGGGCAGTCTTGTTTTCTCATCCTAGTTTATTTCATCTTTTCCATTTGCCATCAGTTATTCTGAATCTAAACTTC
Source organism: Ateles fusciceps (assembly GCA_036589455.1). Lineage (NCBI taxonomy): Eukaryota > Metazoa > Chordata > Mammalia > Primates > Atelidae > Ateles > Ateles fusciceps. The sequence continues at coordinate 14,480,320 of JAZHEH010002554.1, read as the reverse complement.
TAAGCATAGATGATGAAGATTTTCTTTAATCAGAACCCCTTCCCTGACTAACGGGAAGAGAGCCTGCAGTTCTTTTCCCTCACGCTTCCACTCTCACCAGCCTATCCCCCACATACTTGCATGATTTCCTCTACCCTCCTTCCATAATTGCTCTAGGAGTAGGAGCTCCCAGACCAGGCATCTGTTATCATGACTGTCCAGAGCACAGCCAATGCAAGACCCACATTAGGCACCCGAATATTTGTTTAGTAAATTGGAAGTATGTGTACAGATCACCTGCTTTACACACACACACACACACACACACACACACACTCTCTCTCTCTCTTCTCTCTCTCTCCCTTTCTATATATATATATATATATATATATATATATATTCTTGTTTTTACTGCATATTCTTTGTACAGGCATTAACAAAGTATTAGGTTGATACAAAAGTCATTTACTACTACGTATTAGTAACTAATACGATGTTAGTGCCTGCACATTGCATTTAAAAATAATGGCAAAAATCGCAATTACCTTTGCACCAACCTAGCAACTCTCCACTCATCTGACATTGACAGGAACAGAGCCTTTCTATATCACTGAGTCATTCCAGGATCCTGTAATCTACTTCCTTAACTGGCACTATCAAGACCACTTGAACTGCTTTGCAAGAAATATCTTTCTTAAATATATTAGACAATTCCCTGACTTCTAAACATAGTATTCAATGTCTATGCTAGGACTTCAAGGTCGTAATTATAATTATTAATAACTGAACTTTGTCAGTGAAACATTAAGAAAGTACTGTGGTTTGGGAGGTTATTTGTACCCACACCTAATGGCCTGATATTGTCAGGCTTTTTTTATTCTTTCATTTCCTTTTAATAGATTTTCTGATTCTTGTTCTATACTGTTGGCCTCTAATGTGGATTAGTAAACCAAACAAGTCAATACATGAGAATTATGTCAGGTATAAATAGGCTTTGACTAAGAGCAAGTGCCATGAGCTTTAATGTTGACCTATTTTAACTGCTCAGAGGAGACTTTTTTTTTCTTTTTTTTTTTTTTTGAGACAGGGTCTCACTCTTTCACCCAGGCTGGACTACAGTGGCACAAGCAGGCTAACTGCAGCCTTGACCTCCCGGGCTCAAGCGATCCTCCCACCGCAGCCCCCTGAGTAGCTGGGACCACAGGTATGTACACCACACCCAGCTAAGTTTCAAAAAAATATTTGGTAGGCTGGGGTGCGGTGGCTCACACCTGTAATCCCAGTATTTTGGGAGGCAGAGGCGGGAGGATCACCTGAGGTTGGAAGTTTGAGACCAGCCTGACAAACATGGAGAAACCCCGTCTCTACCAAAAAAAAAAAAAAAAAAAATTCAAAAAAAGATGTTTTTTTTGTAGATACAGGATCTTACCTTGTTGCCCAGTCTGGTCTGAAACACCAGGGTTCGAACAATCATCCCGCTTCAACCTCCCAAAGTGCTGAGATTATAGGCATGAGCCACTGTGCCTGGCCTGCCCAGGGGCTTTTGATGGCTACTTCTTGTTTCCATGACAGATAATCCTAAAAGGTTACCCAAAGAAGTAACCTCCCCAAGTCTGAAGTGTTCCTGAAAATGCTGTTGATCACAGTAAATGGTGATGATGAAGTACCTTTCAAATAGTATTAAATAACTAATGTACAGATAAACCAATCATTCTAGTCTCTTCCTAGGAATAAACCATATTTACTGAGATGTCAGTGACTTCACCAGAATATTTAAAAATCTTTTTCTTTATAAAAATTTATGTTATGATTGTTTTTTCTCCTAGAGAATGACCTCCATCCTTGCAATAGTCATTGGTTGGGAATTATCTCTTTATTCAAAGAAGTACAGTAAGAAGAGAAATCATAATGGAAGGACCTCTTTTTAAAATGTTTCTCATGTAAGATTGCTTTAGAGCAATGGTTTCCATTGGTCTTACTTCTTACATGTTTTGGGGCAAATACTTCTCTCCAAATATTAAACAAAGTGACAGAAAAGAATGTTCAGTGGGTGCAGTGGTTTTGAATGCCATGGCCCAGGGGAACGTAAGTCACATCCTCACTCTTAGCCTTGCAGTGTCTACTGGGCTGAATTTACTCCACCAGCACCTGAAGAAGGCTGATCTAATAGTACATGGAAGTAGGGTGGGACTGGGTGATGCGTAAATGGATTCTGCATAGAGAAATAAGAGACAAGAGCTGAATCATCATGATGTGGTGTGCCATTCTTGCTATTTAAAAAAAAAAAAGTGTGAAAATGTTTAAATGCTGAGTTTTCCAGAGTTAGGCAAAATCTAACCTCTTGACTTTGAATACCGTCATTTCTGCATGCATTTTATCTGAGGTTCAGATGATGTGTGGAACTTTCTTCTACGGTCACTTACCTGATTTAGAGAACACCTAGGTGGATGGGGTTAGTGTTAAAATGGGAAGAGCTGATGGGGACTTTCCAACAGAAGCTCTAGAATTATAGAGCCCTAAAACAGCGAGGGGCTTTGGTTTCTGTTTTAGAGATGAGGAAATGGAGGCTTGGAGATGAGAGGGAACTGGATGCTAGATGACCACATAAGAGTTGAGTCACCAAGTGTATTCAATTCCTAGGGCTGTCAAAACAAAGTCCCATTAATGGGGTAGCTTAAACCACAGAAATGGTTGTCTCATTGTCCTGGATGTTCAAGCTCAAGGAATCCAAAGGGCTGCTTCCTCTGCAGGTGCTAGAGAAAGGCCTGTCCCAGGCCTCCCTCCTAGCTTCTAGTAGCTCCTTGGCTTGTGGCAGCATAATTCCAGGCATCACATGACATTCTTCCCTGTATGCATGTCTCTGTCTCAGTCTAAATTTCCCCTTTCTATAAAAATACCAGTCATATTGGATTAGATTCCACCTGAACCACTTCATTTTAACTTAATCACATTTGTCAAGATACTACCTCCAAATAAGGTTCTATTCTGAGTTACTGGGGGCTAGGATTCTAACATATCTTTTTGGCAGGGGAGCGGGGGGTGGGTCACAATACAACCCCTAACACTGAGCCTCTACCAAATCCAGTTTCCCAACTCTGAGGCCAGAATTTGTTCTGTAATCACATGCTACTTATGATGGTTTAATGTTCTTTTCTGAATACAAGCCCTTGGTTGCATCCTAAAGTTAAATGTAAATGATTTGGGGATTATTTCTTTAGCATCAGTACTCCACTAGTGTAGATAATTAAAAGTTGATTGTAGCACGCATTATTTTTCATTTCTAAAAGCCTACATTAACATGGAATAGCCATTTTCCTAGAAGGAATGGGCATAATCCATCACCCTGACACTGAGGGGAATTCCACACACACAAAAAAAAAGGTAGAAGAAAAGCACTATATCAATGTGATTCATTATCATCATCAACAGGGTCACTGCTGCTATGCTGCATTCACTTGTTATTATTTAACACCCACAAATAAAGGATCCACGCCAGCCGTGGCTGTTCTGAAATAGTACCTCAAATGACTAGGCCTATCTTCCTAGGAATAAGGCAAATAACAATGAAAAATATCAATATTAACATTCATCAGTTCATTCATTCATGATTCTGCAAATATTTATTCAAAATATTTCTGGATATATGCACCAGACACTGATCTTGGTGCCCTGGAAGCATCAAAGAAGTAAACAGAGAACAATTCCTTCCCATTGAGCTTATGATCTTGTTAAATAAATGATACTATGTTGGAAGCCAGAAAAAATAGAGCAAGGCAGGTATATTGAATGTTTTGGCGTGTGTATGTGAGTGTGTGTTTGTGTGTAAGTGTGTGTGACTACAATTCAGGGTGGGGCACTGACAAGGTGATGTTTGAAGATGGCTTTTAAAAATCTATATGTTTTATTTTTTATTTACTTATTTTTTTTTCAAGTTTAAATTCTAGAGTCATTGGTACATGTGCAGGGTTGTTACTTGGGTATGTTATATGATGCTTAGGTTTGAGATACAAATAATCCCACTGCCCAACTACTGAGCATAGTACCCAATAGTTGGCTTTGCAACCCTCCCTCCTTCCTACATCGAGTAGTCCCCCAGTATCTATCGTTCCCATCTTTATGTCCATGGGTACCCAATGTTTTGTGCCCACTTAAAAAGTGAGAACACGTAGCATTCGGTTTTCTGTTCCTGAATTAATTTTGTCAGGACAATGGCCTCTAACTACATTCGTGTTGCTGCAAAGGACATGATTTCATTCTTTTTATATGGCTGTGTAATGGTGTATATGTATGACATTTTCTTTATCCAGTCTACTGTTAATGGGCATCAAGGTTGATTTTGTGTTTTTGTTATTGTGAATAGTGCTATGATGAGCATGTGAGTGCATATATCTTCTTGGTAGAATAATCTGTGCTTTTTTGGATACATATCCAGCAATGAGATCACTGGGTTGAATCGTTGTTTTAAGTTCTTTGAGAAATCACTAAACTATTTTCCACAGTGACTGAACTAATTTACCACTCTGAACACGCCTGATCTCATCTGATCTTGAAAGCTAGTCAGTATTTGGATGAAGAAGGCTTGAAGGAAGGAAGAAAGGGATTCCTGGGTGACCAGGTGGAGTGGACCTCTGAAAGACCAGAACCAGCAGAAAGGTCCTGAAGTGGGACTATGTCGGCTGTGCTCCAGATACAGAAAGGGGGCCAGTGTGGCTATCAATGATGGTGGAAGATCTGATTGTGTTGTACTCTGAGGTCCGGTCTGATTAGGTTTGACATTTCAGGCTCTGGGAGCTTCCTTGACCCTCTCTCTCCTCTAACTCTGAGATCCTTTGGACTTTCCTTGGCTCTTTGTCCTGGCTGCTAGCCAACAACATTAAAGCGGGCAGCAATGTGCAAGAGAAAGAGGAATGTGCTGTTACCAGGCGAGTCTCTCCTCTGTCTTCCCCATCTCCATTTCCTGTCCAGCTAAATATTTGTAGTATTTTAAAAAATATGCTTATAGTTTAACCTAGCTGATCCAAACAGGTTGATCACAACTGAAACCTGTATTCTGCTAAGGAAGCAAATAAAATTTTTTCTGTTATGGCACAAAAGCTTAACATTACATATCATGATGTTTCATATGATACAATTCTTACCAACATAGAAAGAGTTGATTTACACCTAAGAAACATTGTAGGGTGACAACTTGCTATGGTCTCTCATACTTCTGTGCATTTTGTGAACAGATCTAATAACTTTGGGCTGGGTGTGGTGGATCATGCCTGTAATCCCAGCACTTTGGGAGGCTGAGGCTGGCAGATCATCCGAGGTCAGGAGTTCGAGACCAGCCTGGTCAACATGGTGAAACCCAGTTTCTACTAAAAACACAAAAACTAGCCAGGTATGGTGGCGGGTGCCTGTAATCCCAGCTACTTGGGAAGCTGAGGCAGGACAATCATTTGAACCTGGCTGCAGTGAGCCAAGATCGTGCCACTGTACTTTAGCCTGGGTAACAGAGTGAGAGCGAGATTCCACCTCAAAAAAAAAAAAAAAAAAAAGAAAGAAAGAAAGAAAGAAAAAAAAGATCTAATAACTTTGTTCCAGGCTGCTAGTGTTTCCAGAATGTTTGCATGGTGAACATCTATGGAAGATAGAGATATTGTCTCTATCTGGAACAAATAGATGTCCAGTATTAAAAAGGTGCCTTTCCCTGGACCAAAGTGCTGCCTATTATAAAATTTTGGGGTACCCTAAACTCAACTCTTTCCTCTCTATTACAGCTTTAGGCATTGCCTGGTTCTCTTCACTTTGCCCCATGGGACTTAAATTTTAGGGATTGGCATAAATGCCGGTATTCTGTTATTCCTGTAGCAATAAACTATCCTTCATCTCTGACCCAGGAATCTTGTATCTTCTGCCAGCATTCATGTGATAGGCTTACTCATTAGGTTGCAAATAGGGTAAAGTCACAGTTCTTGTATACACTAATAAGGATTATCAGGAAGCCTAGAATAATAAATGTCTGTACCCATTGAGGCATTCCAAGAGAAATACCATCCCAATAGCTGTTTTGGTCATGAAATTTTATAGGAGTTTGGAGATTGCTTGCTCTTTAAGGCACTTAAGAAAAATAGAGTTGAGAGCACTATGGTGTGAATTGCTCACAACTTTGTACAGCCAGTGGTTGTATGGGTAAAACCGGAAAGATGAACTGGGACCTCACAGCTATTGCCTTTATGTGCTCAAGAAAAACCTCAGGATTTGGATTTCAGTACAGAGCAGAGTGAACCAGAAGTGTCACTGAGATCAAATTAATATGATAATTTGGCTACAGAGGCTGTCAAGATCATCTTGAAGCCTGTTGGGCAGTTAGAAATATTGTCTCCTTTCTTATAAAGAGTATTAGAAAAATATCTACAGAGGAGAATGATATTTTTTAAAAAAGAAAGAAATAGAAAAAAATTAATAATACATTTTGATAAAAGGATTTAGGCACATTCCTAATGCTTTCTCAGTGCAGACACATGATGATACAGTCAATTGGTACCTTACTTTTACTAAACAATGTTGACAAATACTGATTCAAATAAATTGCTGTATCCTTCTCAACTGATTTACTTGGTCAGTTTTGGATAGAGAAGAAGGATTCAAATGCACAAAGACAAAGGTATATGAGAGACAGTTTATAATTCAACAAAATGTATCATTCATTTAACATAAGCATTGATGATGTCTCCTACAAAACAATAATCTATTAGATCCTTCTATAACCATGAGTCTAATGGCAATTCAGCACTAATGGAATACCCAGTGATTGGTAGAGGACTATATGGTCAAATGACGTTCTCAGAGGAGCACAGTGAGATATCAATAAATGTGGCGATATTTCCAAGGACTCAATGGAGACAGTTAGTAGTGAGCCTTAAGAAATGGGGCCACTCACTAAAAGGACCACCAAACTGTACAAGAGGAAAGAAATAAAATTGAATTTAGTATCTTTGGGCAGCCCCACCATGACAGGCATTACCCCAAACATTTTACATTTGCCTTCCTATTTCATTCTCTCATAACCCCATAAGGTAAATATTATTATGTCCATTCTACAGATAAGGATTATAAGGCTAAAGAAATTTATCAATGGCACACTACCAATCAGATGTGGAGCCAGGACCTTGCTGTTAAGTTTTACATACTAGACCACTTTTGACTTTATCTATTGTGCTAGTTTCCTATTCTCACAGGTTGATAGGCAAATTAACACAGAAACAAAGAACCAAATACTACAGGTTCTCATTCTTTTTTTTTTTTTTTTTGAGATGGAATTTTGCTCTTGTTGCTCAGGCTGGAGTGCAGTGGCATGATCTTGGTTCACTGCAACCTCCACCTCCCAGGTTCAAGTAATTCTGCCTCAGCCTCCCAAGTAGCTGGGATTACAGGCATGCACCACCACATCCGGCTAATTTTGCATTTTAAGTAGAGACGTGGTTTCTCCATATTGATCAGGCTGATCTTGAACTGCCGACCTCAGGTGATCCACCTACATAGGCCTCCCAAAGTGCTGTGATTACAGATAGGTATGAGCCACCACGCCTGGCCTACATGTTCTCACTTATAAGTGGAAGCTAAACACTGGATACGCATGAACATAAAGATGGGAACAATAGACATCAGAGACTACTGGGGAGGGGGAAGAGAAAAGGGGGTAAAAGTAGAAAAACTACCCACTGGATACTAGCTCACCACCTAGGTGATGCCATGAAACAAACCTGTACATGCGATCCCCTAGTTCTAAAATAAAAGTTGATTTTTTAAAAAAGAAAAACAGAAGTTATCTTACAGTTCTACAGGATAGATGTTTAACACAGGACGCAGGACTCTCAAGGCAAATATCAAGGTGCCAACCAGTGTTACATTACTTTTTGGAGGTTCTAGGAGCCCCTAACTCAGTTTCTTGACTTTTCTGTCCTCCAGAGGCAGCCCACACAAAGAGGAAGCACATGGCCCCCTTCCTTCATCTCTGATGCCAGCGACATCTCTCTAACCATTCTTCCTTAGTCACATCTTGCTCTGTCTCTCTTCTTCTGCCTCCCTCATCCACTTTTAAAGACTTCGTGGAATACACTGGGTCCATATGGATGAACCAGCATGATCTTCCTATCTGCTGATTACAACAATAACCGCAGAGGCAAAAACATTTTGAGGAGCCGTCTGAATAAGAATTTTCTTAAGATTATAAAGAATCACTTCTATAAGAAATCCAGGGTGGCATCCTTTCCATTCCATCTGCTGTCTCCCTTCCCCTTCGCCATGCAATGTAGCATATTCTCACAGATTCTGGAGATTAGGCCATGGACATCTTTGGCAGGAGTGTGTCTTGTCATTATTTTGCCTACTAGACCAGCCAAAGTAATCTGAATGTTAAAATCTATAATCCGGCTGGGCGCAGTTGTTCATGCCTGCAATCCCTGTACTTTGGGAGGCTAAGGTAGGTGGACTGCTTGAGGTCAGGAGTTTGAGACAAGCCTGGCCAACATGGTAAAACCCTTTCTCTACCAAGAATGCAAAAATTAGCCGGGTATGGTGGTGAATGCCTATCATCCCAGCTACTCAGGAGGCTGAGGCAGGAGAATCGCTTGAACCTGGGAGGTGGAAGTTGCAGTGAGCTGAGATCACACCATTGCACTCTAGCCTGGGCAACAGAGTGAGACTTCATCTCAAAACGACAACAACAACAACAAAGAACTATAATCTTAAAGACATCTCAATAAGACATTAATTTGCAGCTAAAATCTTCCAGTCATTTCTTTCTCTTCCCTGAGAGTGTCAACCTTCAGAGATGTATTTTATGTAATATCTTAAAACGTGTGAACACACTCCTCTGCACTGGCATACCAAGGAGGAGGTGGGAGTGGGAGCATGTTGCCCCAAGTGCAGGCACTAAGTGGGTACGTTGTCTTTAGAGATTTAAAAACAAGAATAAAACTGGCTAAAAGCCAATCTGCTTTCTGCTATCAACATGTGCTGGTAATTCTAAGCCAGTTAGTAAAATCATTTTTCTTCTTGGTTGGACTGCTTTGCACCACCCCTCCTCTACCTTAATATGCCTCTGCTCCCCCAGAAAAACCATCCCTTTCTTTCTTGATAGTGAAGCAACTTGTTCTGCAGTGACTTCAGCCTAAGCACAGCATACAGTCTTCTGAAACAAGATAAATGCCTCACAAATCACAGACATGTCTCATTGTGCAGGAAGCAAACCTCCAGTAAGACTTATGGAGGGTGATGCCCCGACTCCAGGGATCATCTTTTGTCATTTGTCCTTGAGTCAGAGCTCTCAATAACTCTTTTATTCAGAAATGATAGGTTAACAAAGTTAAAAATGCTTGCCCTTAATTATTTAGATAAATAATTCAGGATTAAGTGTCATAAGGAAAGGGCTCTCCTATTCCTCACGTCCTGGTATTATTTAACCCACCATGCAGTCTGACCCCAAAGAACTATGCCATGAAATCAAAATCAGCACTGATAGGCAGCCAAATACCAGCTCACTAACGCACCCACTTTTAACACTTAGTAAGTCTTCATGAAAACAAAATAAAAATGTTCAGAGGATGATGGTTTTCACAATGGAAGTGACATTTCATATTCAACCTGTCCCATTTCCATTGCCATTTGAATTAACACATTCTATGCTTCACTGAAAAATTACAGCCATGCATGTCCTATTAAGGAATGAAAACACTATGAAAATTTGAACATTCTATCATTCAAAGCACCATGGCAATGTGGTAAGAGGGAGCCCAGCATGCTCAGCAGAGGGAAGTCTAGCATTTAGCTTTCCTGGGCATCCTTGGACCTCTGTGTGGTAAAGACCAGGCACAGAAATAGCTGAGGTTCTGACTGGGGAACTCACCAGAAGTAGCCTAAATAGAGCAGAGACGCTGGGCTGGGAGAGGCAGAAACTGTGCAAAGTCAGCTCCCAAGATCGAGATGATCATGGCAGACTTCAGATGGTTTTCAGCTGTGCTTCTCAAAATTTACTGTACCTCTGAATCTCCAGATCTTGTTAAAATGCAAATTCTAATTCAGTAGGTTCTAGATGGGGCCTGAGATTCTGATTTTTTACAAGCTTTCAGGACAGACCCTATTTTGTGTGGTGAGAAACCTCCATCTCCACATCTCCAGTCTCCAGTGCACCACCAGCAGCTGAGAAGAGGCTGAACTATAACATATGTTGAAATTCATGACCCTACAATGTGAATCACTTGTTTTTCATCTTGGAAGAGAAAAATCAAATTCTCAAGTAAATTTTACATAACAGCTAGGCAAAACAGCATCAGAACTAAGTTTAATAGACAGAGGTTTTCTCTCACAGCTTTTGGTAACGGCCCGGCCATTAACCACCATACTGTGAGGAAAATGCTTTGGCTTCTTATGGAGTAACTTCTATAAGATCTAACCTCAGAACAGTAACTGCAGAAACAAAAACATTTTGAGAAGCCGTCTGAAGAAGAATTTTCTTAGGATTATAAAGAATCACTTCTATAAGAAATCCAGGGTGGCATACAATTAAACTCACTAACTTTTCTAATATATTAATGAAGGGATTTTCATTCTATCACTGGAGAAACTGTAGCTATAGGATTGTAACAGCCTTAGTCATGAAATCATTAACTGTTCCCATGGGTTTTCACTGGTGAGATCAGGCCAAGAAGTCAATGCATGACAAAGTGTGACTCGAGAAGAGATGAACAAAAGTTGAATGAACATTTTACTGGATCCAAAGTCAACCTGAGTTATACTTATAGCTTCACTCTCTACTATTCTGTGATGGTGGACAGATCATTTAGATTGCCCGGAGTACTGTTTTCCCCTATAGGTAAAGGAAGCATAACAATTATTCTTTCTTTTGCAATGCTGTAATCTTGAGAGACCACCTATGAACAATTATGCTATCTTAACTTTTTCCTCGGGTTAGCTTTGGTTTGGCCCCCAATAGCCACTAGAACTTATTTTGAGACAGAGGCAAAATGTAACGAAGATCTACTTATTAAGTCATATCCAAGATGGCTCTAGCATGATGGGAAGTAAGAAAGAATTCAGAGGTAATAACAGTAATACAGATACATCCTATTAAGGAAGAAATAATTCAGAGGTAATAACAGTAATATTAATACATCCTATTACCTCCTTATAGAAATAATTGCCTTTATTGCTATATTCACTGTGTTACGATTCTGCATGTTGATGCCTCAAGTGCTGAAGATGTGTGCATCTATGAGTGTGTACGCATTCACACATGCGTGTGTACCCATCGGAGTGTGGAATATGGACTTAGAAGGATGAAAGAAGATTTTTCCCAGAGTAAACGGGCTTAGGAAAAATGGCAAACATGCTACTGAATTTCAATCATTCATTTACACACAAAAGTCTCCAGAATGCCATCTACAAGTCAAGAATAGGAGACAACAGAGTCCCTCTGAGATTTCCACCACTCACTGCTTCCATGTCCTAAATTAAAGTCAGTTTCTAAAGACTTCCCAAGAAAGTATCCTTGGAAGCCCACAGCCTAGGTATCTTAACTTGATGGGCAAGTTAAGTCTCACTATTATTTTGAAAATTAAATACATGCGCATACTTTAGGAAGGGCTTTTAAATTTTAAGTTGTATCCCTACTTGTAATAAAAATCAGAAGAGTGTAGATGATACACTATAATGGAATAGTTCTAACCATTAAACCATAAAACAAGAATATTTCTTTTAAGGAAAATGTCTTTAGCTCTACTAGATATTTGTTCAGTCACCAGATGCTTTCCATATTTTTTTCACAAAACTTAGCATATATTGAAAAAAAAATAGTAGTTATCTCAGTTTAAGTGTTATCACATTGGAAATCATGTTTATCAAAATTCCCGAAATGTTATGAGTTATAAAAAAAACCCTCTTAGCAACACAATACCATTTTGTAATAAATGTATGGTAAGTGAAAATGTATTCGAGGTATATGCTGGGCCTTGATTTTGTTTGGCCTCAGCAAAACTAACACATTAAAGTATTAGGTTCTGAGATTTTGTCTAAATGTACCTCCAGGAAAACAGAAAAATTTTATCACTTTCAAGGAGTTATAAGTAAAGTGTCAAAATAAACTTTTATAGCAGATACTGTGTGAAGTGTTCATATGCTATTTCTATCTTCTTATACCACTGCCTGAAATCATAAAGACAAATAAAATGAAAGTGAAAAATATATTATAGAAATATATGTGCATGTACTCTCTATATATCATATATATATTTTATATATATATACACACACATACATATATAGTAGTGTGTGTGTGTGTGTGTATTGTGTGTATACATATTGGGGAGTTGCTATTTTTCCACGATTCCACCACATTACTTGAATAAACACAACTGAAACGACACAAAGTTTAAAGGAAATAACTATGACTGCCCCCAAGCAGAGAGATGGGCTGAGTCAGGCTCTTCCTGTATCAGGAGCTTTGATTCCCAGCTTGTCTTCTAAGGATGGGCCACCTGAATGTTAAAGAGCCTCACAGCATATCTGAAGTGGCTAATGAGAGCTGTAGGAGTGTTTTCTTATCTCTTACCTGATTTATAGGTAATAAGTTCCTTGTAGGGTGGGTGCTCCTATCCCAAATGTGAGTCTACTCAAGGACTCTAATTTGAGATAAATGAAGACCAAATTTATTAACCTGAAGGCTATTAGTGGCTGGCACTTGGTTAGTTATTTGATTCCTGTTTTGTGAGAATGTTAAATCAGAAAATTTAGTGATGTTAATATTGGTGGGAGGCCCCAGAGACAATGCTGAATGTCTGCTTGTTGAAATTTACACGGGTTCACTGGCTGTCACTATCGATTTGACTTAGCTGCTTCATCTTTCTAATCCCTGCAGCATTTTGCCTTTGGCAGATCTGTAGGGCTTGAACGGAAAAAGAAAAGAAAAATTGGAATACATTCTCTGTTTAGAACCAAAAAAGAGGGGAAGACAGAAGGAGATGGGAGACAGGAGGAAAGTGACTTGACCTAAGTCCTTGGCAGCATAGAAAAGTCCCGTCACACATGGAGCAAGGTTAGAAGTCTTGGACTTTGTGACTCATAAATCCCCTGTCTTTTCAATGTGGGTTTGTAATAAAGGGCTAGTCTTCAACTAGAACGTACATTCCACAGGGAAAGGATGTCATACCAATCTAGCTCCACCACTCAGCAACTGTGATGGAAACTTATCTTGCCTGGTCTCCCTAGAATGTAACGGAGTTCTTTCCTTCCTCTCTCAAATTGAGAAATTTAACTATGGTATTAAAAAATAACAAGTTCATAATTACAATTCTTTTCCAAATATTTCATAAGCATATGATCTCATTTATCCTCACAGTTTTTCACTGTAATTTTTCTCTTCCGATTTCCCTGATGCAAACAAATTTTACAGAGGAAAAACAAAACACTTTGAAATTTTTAAAAGTGAAGCAGGAATGATCTGCTTCACCAATATTGATAGTCTTTTATTTTGATGATTCTCTACCTAAAAAATATTGCTAAAGCATAGGAAAATTATTTTTTTTCACAGCAAAAAATATAGACCATGGTGGGCTGGTATTAATGTTGTTTTGTAAAGATTTTATATTAATTAAAATATATAATTAGAAGAAGTTTGTAATCACCTGCCTTTTCCCAAGAAAACACAGGAGGGAAGAGAGATTGTTGGAAGGTGAGAAAAAGAGAGAGACAGTGAGAGCACAAGAGTTAGCTGGATTCTTGATCAGCCACAACAGACTTCCTCAGGGCCTGCTGATTATGAAGTATAAGAAGCTTGTGGGGCCAGGTATGGTGGCTCATGCCTGTAATCCCAGCACATTGGGAGGCTGAGGTGGGCAGATCCCTGAGGTCAGAAGTTCAAGACCAGCCTGGCCAATATGGTGAAACATCGTCTCTACTAAAAATACAAAAATTAACCGTGCATGGTGGTACACACCTGCAATCCCAGCTACCTGGGAGTCTGAGGCAGAAGAATCACTTGAACCTGGAGGCGGAGGTTGTAGTGAGCCGAGATGGCACCACTGCACTCCAGCTTGGGTGACAGAGCAAGATGCCATGACAAAAAAAAAAAAAAAAAAAGCTTGTGGATCATTTTCCACAGTTCCAGCTCTCCATACTCCTCTCTGTGTCTTTTCCTTTCTGATTTTCTGTGTTTATTATCAGAACCCATGCCAATGTTATTATTCATCAGAGACTGTGCCCAGCTCCTCTTTTCATAGTGGCTGAAACCTCGTGACAGCCGACCTCAGCTGATCCTTGCTGGCTGACTTTATATGGAACTGAATTGGGTAATACGGAAATAAAATTTTACACTTAAATACAAGTTAATTCGTGTTATTTACTGATAAGTTTAATACATTTAGACACACTCGAATAATTTTTTTCTGTGAGCACTTTTTTTACTGTTAGTTAAGGTTATTTATAATCTCCCAGCATATTATTCAGAATAATTGCCTTGCAAACAACTAATATTCCATTGTCAGGTCTTTTTCAGTTACAAATAGAAATACTTATTGTGTGCTGGTGATCTTTGTAATACATTTTTAGCTAACAATGCAATTAATTTTTCTATTGTATGTTTATGAAGTATTAAAATATCTTGAAGATTCAGTTATAAATCAATAGCTGTGACTTCATGAGAGATTAAGTGTGCACCCAAGGCAGAGTAAAAGGTTAAGACTATGCCAAGAAGACACTGCTGGAAGCACATCGCTTATTAAAGGTCAGCACTTGGACACTGTGCCCCTTGTAGAAGCCAATAAATAACATTCAGGTCTTTGTATTACTGGTAACCTGGAACAACTTACCAGAAGCTGTCTAGAGTTTTAATTCACTTATTAAACAAATATTTATTGGGTGCCTGCATATGCCAGACACTGTCCTGGATACAAAGGAAATAAAAGAGAATATAGAGATATTTACAAAGAAGAGAGCAATACAGAAAAACTAATAGTAATAATAAATGAGTATTTCATAAAAGAGAATTAATGAAATGATGGGAGGAAGGGTAGATATGTGAGCCTAGTGAATTTAGATAAAGTTCTACAGAAGAGATGGGTATTTGATTTAAGTCTCAAAGCACAATGGACTAATAACTAGCTGGAGTTCTTAACCTGAGTTCCAGACATCCTCCCAAGCATCTGTGGATAAAATAAAGAGGATCCAAGAACTTGGACCGTAAGAAACTATTCATATATTTCTTCTTTCTGAAAGCTAACTGGAAATTAGAATTTCCATTGATTTTGAACGTAGGCAACAAAACCACAGTAATGTGAACAGCACCATTATGTTAAGTGAAAGAAGCTAAGCGCAGAAGACAAATACCACATAAACTCACTTACATGTGGAATCTAAAAAAGTTGAACTCATAGAGGCAGAGAATAGAATGGTGGTTACCAACAATAGAGAGGAGTGGAAAAAGAAAATGCAGAAATGTTGGTCAAAGGGCACACAATTTCAGTTAGGGGTAATTATTCTAAGAGGTCTATTTTACAACATGCTAACTGTAACTAAAAAACAATGCCGCACATAGTCAAAAATTGCTAGGAGACTGAATTTTAAGTAGTCTCAACACAAAAAATGATAAATATGTGAGCTAATGCATATGTTAATTATTCTGATTCATCCACACCACGATGTATACATATAGAAATGTGCTGTACACCATAAATGTACATATACGTGTTTTAATTAAAAATTAAATAATTTAAAACAAAATGAAACAAAAATATGAACAGTACTTGTGATTTTTGTCACCAATAGAAACCACATTAGCCCTGTTACTAGATCTTGCTACTTAATGCACCTAAAGAAGTTCACTATTACCACATCACAATTTTTAAAATATTTAAGCCATCCCTCAATTTAATTGTCATTCTCTGTAATCTGATATATTTTACATATGCATTTAAAGACATTATCCTGAGTAAGAGTGCCTGGGCATTGCTGGAATGCCAAAGGAGTCTATGGCACCAAAAATATTTAGGACCCTGGGTTAGACTGTTTAGATGGAGAGAATAGGAAGGGTAATTTGTGCAATTATAGAATGCATTTGCAAAAGTCTGCCAAAGCATAGAGAGTGAGATGTATAAGAGAAACGAAAATTCTTTTAGAGAGAATTGCAGAAACCACCAATCCAAAAATATCTGGAAGCAATATACTAAAAAGACCTGAGAAGAAATTAGACAGTGCTTTGGCACAGCAAAACACTTTTACCTGACAAAAACTCAATAAAGAGTACTAACAAATAAAGGTTTAAAAGATAGAACTTTAGAACAGGAATGGCATTAGAATGGAGGCTGATTTGTGTGGGGTTTGTACACATCTTTAGTTGCCTGTTGGACTTCACAACTTCATGTTTAGTCCTTAAAAAAAATTAAAAACTGTGAATTACAAAGATGCTTGGATAAAATGCAAAGAGTAGGAACTAAATACTATAACCATAGGAGGGACTAGAGGAAAGCAAAGTGTTAGAAGGCACTGGTGCTTCAAAGGAAGGAAGATTGAGGTCCACTGTCAACGTTATTGTTCGGACTACAGTCTTGGCTAATAGGCACCAAACATTTTCTGAATGTTAAAGATAAACTGTTCAGCTGGGACTTGGTAATAGAGAAACTACATGTTCTAATATAGCTGAAAGTTAAAAATCCCTGTTACAGAGGGTCAGTAAATAATATGCAGGAAATGAAGCAAGGAACCTAAAGCTTCAAGAAATTTGGCCAAGTTACTTAATAGATATGACATGAAATGCTTTTGCAGTGCTTACTATGTTCTCAGCACAAAGAAGTTTCTCACTTTCTCAAATAGATGAAAATCTTCCAGTAGTAGAAACAAATGGTAATTTCCTAGGAGATATCTTCCTTCTTGAATTTCCCTGGGGGGTAACTCTCTTGGACAGAAGCACATTGCTACACACAGTGAATGTGAATGTGTTGTTGTCAGGGAGCTGAAGCGTCTTTTCTTTCCACTTCCATGTCAGGAGCAGCTCTCCCAGCTGTGTACCCAACTTGTCTACAACTCTACTGGATACGGGTACTCCCTCTTTTTTTTATGACTGTGAGACACTGGGGGAGAGAGAAAGGCTGTGGAGCACACCACCTTACAGAGCAGCCCATTCCTCTGCCTAACTTGTTCAGCTTCCCCTGATCCTACACCCTCACTTTTGAGGAATGGATTTTACAACATAACTGAGCTATGCAATCGACCTGCAGAAACCAAATGTGCACCTCTGCTTAAAATGTCAACAGAGCATATGGTTCTTCACATGGCATAGGGAATCGAGATCTTGATTTCTTTCTTATGTCCATCAATTTCTATCATATTTTTTAAACAGTGATTTTTTTTTTTAGGACAGAAAGAAGTCCCATATGTTTCATGTGTGAGCCAACCTTGACTCCTCCCTTTTCTTCACTTTCAAACTTAATAAATCACTAAGTCTCATCGAACCTATCTCCTAAATGTATCTGTACTTCAGATATTCCTCTCCATTCCTACTACTGATGCCACCACCACCAAGGATTTGCCTAAATTACAGCAGTAGCTTCTGGCATGGCCCCCTGGACTCTGACCTTCCCCATGGACAGTCTATTCTTCACCCCCGAGCCAGAGTGATTGTTCTTTTTATTATTTATTTATTTATTTATTTATTTAGAGACAGAGTCTCACTCTGTCACCCAGCCAGGACTGCAGTGGTGCAATCTTGGCTCACTGCAATCTCGGCTCATTGCAATCTCCAATTCTGGGGTTCGAGTGATTCTCCTGCCTCAGCCTTTAGAGAAGCTGAGATTACAGGCACACACCATCACGCTCAGCTAATTTTTGTATTTTTAGTAGAGACAGGGTTTCACTATGTTGGCCAGGCTGGTCTTAAACTCCTAACCTCAAGTTATCTGTCTGTCTGCCTGCCTCAGCCTCCCAAAGTGCTGGGATTACAGGGGTGAGCCACTGCACCCGACCAGGGTGACATTTCTTAGTCACTGCTCTTTACCTGAGTCCTCCTTGACTTTCAGAATGAAACAGGAATTCCTTAACCTAAAACAGAAGACTATTAACATGATCTCTAAACTCTACCTCTAGTTTTATTTCTCATTAGTCCTTTCCTCAGTCTAAGTAACTATCCTACCAAATTTCTTTCGGTTCTGCTGACATGGAGGTTTTCTGAATTCTGGGCCTTTTAGCATGCTATTTCTTCTCCTGTGCTTTTCCTCTCCTTGCCCTGCCCTCTTTTCCTGATGAATAACCCTCACTCTTCAGTTCCAGAGAGCCCTCCTCCTGCAGCAATCCTCCTGATTCAGTGAGTAACACAGGTGGAGCATTCTACCACTGTACACAACAAAGTCTTTCTACAAATGTTGCTTTCTTTCTCTTCCTTCCCAGTCTGTACAAGGCACCACACCCCTTGCAAACTTCTCCATTTTTCAATAGCACAAGCAGAAGGAGATGTGTAAGGAAATCATTTAAATCACCCCCACCTATAGAAAATGCTGAAATGGTCCCATGATTTTTTTCATGAAAGGTGGTTTTTTTTTTTTTTTTTTTTTGAAACAGAGTCTTGCTCCATTGCCAGACTGGAGTGCAGTGTCGTGTTATCGGCTCACTGCAACCTCTACCTCTTGGGTTCAAGTGATTCTCTTGCCTCAGCCTCCCGAGTAACTGGGACTATAAGCGCGTGCCCCCACACCCAGCTAATTTTTGTATTTTTAGTAGAGACAGGGTTTTATCTTGTTGGTCAGGATGGTCTCAATCTCCTAACCTCATGATCCACCCGCCTTGGCCTCCCAAAGGACTGGGATTACAGGCATGAGCCACCTCACCCAGCCAAAGTGGTTTGTTTTGATAGATTCAGATATAAAACCTTCTTCAAAAATATTTAGTATAATCATCCTTAGGAAACTAACACAGGAACAGAAAACCAAACACCGCATGTTCTCACTCATAAGTGGCAGTTGAACAATGAGAACACATGGACACAGGGTGGGGAACATCACACATGGCTGGGGTTGTGGGGGCTGCCGGTTGGGGGTGGGGGGAAGGGGAGGGAAAACATTAAGACAAATACCTAATGCATGTGGGGCTTAAAACCTAGATGATGGGTTGATAGGTGCAGCAAACCACCATGGCACATGTATTCCTATGTAACCTGCACATTCTGCACATGTATCCCAGAACTTAAAGTAAAATTAAAAATAAATATATTTAAGTGTAATTTGCTGAACAATTTCATTTAAAAAACACTGCTTTATAATATATTCATTTTTTTTTCCTTTCTAAAGAGCAGAAAACAAGTGATAAAGAATTTGGATAACCTTTACACATACACAAAAAGTCTCCTCATCCTCTCCTCTCCTCCCCCCCTCCCCCCAACAAGCTAGACATAAGGAAGTAAAGAAAATCCACTAATGGACAAGTGTAAATGATATTGGAAGACTAGGTGGGGGTCAATGTGAGCAATGTGCAATACAAAAGATGGGTAAATGATTCTCAGCATGCTCTGGTTACTACTGAGAGGAAGCAGGGAAGGATCTGGGGAATATTATCAGGTTGGTGCAAAAGTAACTGAGGTTTTGCAATCAAAAAGTGCAAAACTGCAGGGTGTGTTGTCTCACGCCTGTAATACCAGCACTTTGGGAGGCCAAGGCGGGTAAATCACAAAGTCGGAAGATCGAGACCATCCTGGCCAACATGGTGAAACCCTGTCTCTACTAAAAATACAAAACTTAGCTGGGCATGGTGATTGGTGCTGTAATCCCAGCTACTTGAGAGGCGGAGGCAGGAGAATCGCTTGAACTCGAGAGTTGGAGGCTGCAGTGAGCCAAGATTGCGCCACTGCACTCCAGTCTGGTGACAGAGCAAGACTCCATCACAAAATTAATTAACTAATTAATTTTTAAAATGTGTAAAACTGCAATTACTTTTGCTCCAACCTATAAAACCAAATATCACCTAGAAGTCACCAGCGGATTGGTAAATGTCTCTAGGGCGATCACTTTAGAGGCTAGATACTCTGAATCATTTCCATCTTTAACGAAACCTTCTTTGTTTGACTGTCACCCTATCCTTAAATTAGTTGAAGACCTTAAATAGAAAACTGCATTTCATGCACCATGAAAATGCAGTAGCTTGATTTTGATTAAGAGAATGATTGGCTTTAAGCAATGCATTTAAAAATAATTTTAAGAACATCAGAATATTGTTGCCCTTCCAGAACATCAATGCGGCCAAGTCCAGTTTCCTCCCAGAAGATGAGAATAGGGAGCTTCTCGACCTCCTCTATAAAGCCTATGGGATGACACCTTTAGTCTCTGCAGGGCAGCACCACTGAAGACGCCACCCCTCCAAGCCTTCACCCTGTGGAGTCACCCCAACTCTGTGCGGCTGAGCAACATTCTTACATTTATTCCTTCCAAGATGACCATGAGGTCGATAGTTAGTTACTGATGCTCCTAAAGCCTGTGTGTCCATTTCTGCACACACATATACCTTGGCATGGCTGTATCACTTCTCTGATTATGTGCCCTGGATAGGGACCAGCGCCCTTGCACATGGGCAGGGTTGAATCTGAACCCCTCCATCTGTGGCAAACTTGTACTGAAAATCTGGTGCTCAATAAAGAAGCCCATGGCTAGTGTCATGCAAATAATAATAATAATAATAATAATTTTAGGGTTAGTTTTGCCTGAACATCCAGTGGCTCTAAAGTCAGGATGCATTCTAGTTGGCTCCATAGATGAAGTTAGCCCAATGACTCGTCATCTGCTCAACCAGAGGCAGCAATGCGGGCACCTGGTCTCTCTGCCACATTTCACCTGCTGACCAAGCAGGGGATCTGATGGGCTTTCAGAAAATGCCAACTTCCTTCTCTGCCATCAGCAAACACATCTCGCCTCAAGTCGTGAGAAGAGAACCTTTTACTCCACCTCCAAAAGTTAAGTTCCTCCCTTTCTTCCCCCTCTTGGGTTTAGGAAGGTGTATCAATTTCCTTGGACTGCTATAACAAAGTATCACAGACTTACTGGCTTCAAACAACAGAAAACTATTGTCTAATGGAGCTATAGGAGAGAAGTCTGAAATCTAAGTGTCATCTGGGGCCATGCTTCCTCTAAAGGCTCCAGAGACGATCCTTGCCTCTTCCAGCTTCTGGTTCCCAGGCGTTCTTGGCTTGCTGATACATGATTCCAGCCTCTGTCTGTCTTCACATGGTGTTCTTCCTGTGTGTCTATGTCTTTACGTTGCCTTTCCTCTCTCAATAAGGATGCCAGTTGTATTGGATTAAGGACCTACTTTACTGAAGTATAACGTCATCTTTACTAATTCCCCTCCAAAGACTCTATTTCCAGATAAGTCACATTCAGTGATAGTGGGGTTAAGACAAGCATACATTTTGGGGGACATAATTCAACCCATAGCCCATAACCCATACAACCCATAATCCAACAGTAAGATAAATCATTCTAGTTTGCATTTGTGTTACCCATAGTTTGTGTGTTTGTGTTTTCTGCGTAAATATCCTCTTAGACTAAAAATAATTCATTCCTAGTTCCCTCTTTGGACCAGAAAATGGGCTTTTAGTTAGGAGTAAATGAAAGTAATCAATTACCAAGTTTGCATTATGTTCCAATCCTCCACATTTACTAACCACAACTGACCCTTCGATTTCAGCCACTTTCTCAACTACTTCTACTTAATTTCCACTAATCACTGTCAGACCCAACCCCAGAATTCTTGAGCCTAATGCATCCCTAACAGTTGTTAATAATATGGGAGTTTATTTTCTTTTGGTCAGCCGGACTCTGTTCTCAAATAGCTATGTCTCTACCCCTGCTAATCTCAAATCCTACCTGTTCCAACACCACAAGTTTTCAACATTCTTTCACTCATGGCTACAGGAAAGGTAGAATTACAGAACCAGTTTTATGAAAACCAATTGTACTATGATTTGCTATCTGAAGAAGACCACCCAACCAGGCCTATGGACAAAGAAAGCAGGATGTCTAAAAAGTTATACATCAGTTGGCCATGTGACTTGGAGCTGAGTCTATCAGGTCTCAAGTACCAACCTAAGATACTCCTTCTAGGCGGGTATGTGATGTACTAATCAACTGTATATCTAATTTGCCTATTTCAGAAGCTTAAATTATTTTTATTTCTCAAGGATGTCCATGACAATGACATTAGCATTGGCCACAGGGAATCTTAAACTATGTGGCAACAGGTACAATGGTAGGAAAGTGATGACAGGCCTACTAGGGGGATACCTCTCAGCCTTAGATGGGTGGCTTCAAACAGCAGTTGGGGACAACTATGAAAAAGTCCTTGACGTGATAGAATTTAAAAATTTCAGAGTGAAGAGACAGACAAGAAGCAAATAAATAAAGATATTTATAATGTGTCAGATGATACAAGTCAGACATAGAGATAAGGGGGTCTAAAAAGTGGATAGTCAACAAAAGCCTTGTTGATAAGATTTGAGCAGAAACATGAAAGTGATTTCCTCTTCCTCCAAAAAGGAAGCACTGATTTTCTAATTCTCTTTTCATGGATTGTATGTTTTAGAACCTTGCACTTTCCAAGAATTTAGATTCTCAGTTAATTTTTACAATTCATTCTCTTTGTAGAAGGCCCCCCAGACACAAACTAAAGTTGGGATTTGGCTTTCATTACAGAGAGCACTATATGCAACCAGCAACAGGACCGTCACTTCCACACACATGCCAGCTCCAGATTTCCACAGGAATGGGACTATCTAATTTAAAGTAAATCCCCTTATGGGGCTTCATGATTCTATCCCAGTTCAACTTGCAATAATGTTGAGAACATGCACACCAGATGTCAGAACACAGGCACCATATAGCAAAGCATATCATGTTGTCCAGTAATACATCCCCATACCTGATACATAGCAGGCACTCAGTAAGTTTTTGTTGAATTTGTTGAACTCATACCCTTCTTCTGGAGTTTTCCCTGATCACTGGGATTGAGTTTTCCATTTGAGCTCTGCTTCTTTCATGATTATTATTGTTTCCATTTGTCTTTACTCTCCATGATGTTGGCCCATCACTGGCTGTGATTGTTCTTTCAGCTGAGTTGCATGTCAGATTACTGAATGTGTTAGCACGGTGAGGAATCAGTGAGGTAACAATGCGGGATGTGGGCAGGGAGAGCTGCATTTTTTTTTCCCCTAAATAAAATTACTAGATAAAGAGAACTCCCAATGTATATCAAAATGCATGTTTGGAGATTTGGATCTCCAGAGGGAGGGACAAGCTGCTCACAGGTAGTAAAGCCATTTTCTTTTCATTTCCTTGCTGATTTTAGCTGTTTCAAAAAGAGCAAGGTAGAGGCTCCAATGATCCATGCTTATCAATGGTGGTTTGATTTTAAAGGCTGCTGAAGACACATTCCGTTTTGTTGCCAATTTATTTCTCAATCTGTACCAGATGCCAACCCCAGAATGGGGTTTATATTTTTCCATCATGTGCTGCTGTCAAAGATCTGCTGCTGAGAGCTGTTATTTTCAATTCTATCTTATAAATCATGTACTCTTCTATTTAGGCATTTCCTACATTTTATCATATCCCAAACCTATCACTGATTATACCAGCCACAAATCCCTGTGGTTTTCTCTTAGAAAAAGATCTGTGTGAAGAAAAGTAGATCTGGGAAGAATATCAACCAGTGGAGAGTTCTTTTGTAGAAGTGACTATTTTCCTTTTCTGAAAGCATTTTTACATCTTAAGAAATAAAATATAACTATATCGACCAAAATAGGTTGCATGTTCATCAACCACATATGTTCAATATTTGTGGAGTGCCTGTAATATGCTAGGCATTTTTCTAGACCCTGAGAATATAGGAGTGGATAAAGCAAATGAGAATCCCTAATCTCACGGCACTTACACTCTGATTTATGTAACAGGAGTTGGCTTTCTAACCAAAACTTTCTACTTTTAGTTGATTATCAAGGAATTGGGGTAGGGGCTGCCATTTTTAATATGCCTATCTGGCTTTGCCTAGCTGGATTTTGACTTTCACTTATATTAATTTGACTTACACTTAGATTAATTTATTAGCTCCTCATTACATAACACCCATGATTTAAAACAATTATAATAGAAAACATGCCAAGTTGAAACTCATTAGCTTAAAAGCTTCAAGTCAACCTTCCTCCTAAAGTACAGCTTTTACATACCTCCTAGGCTGCGTATAGACCTAACTAAAAGATAAAGAAGGGAACTTTTGCTTTGCAATGAAATCAGCTATAGTTTAATGTTCATTTTGAATGGTGAAGGTATTCTTCCACAAACAGTCCATGAATTGTTCTTTTGGTTATTTCATCAGTTGCAGCCTATCATTACACAAACCATTAAACTTAATGGGTCTAAAACTGGCTATGACTTTAATGCCAGTTATGCCTCCATTACCTACAGATACAGACAATGAACTCTGGGGATACATTCCCACTGTTCATAGGGGGAAGGATCATTCAAAGATCATGAGCTCCTTCCCCTTTAATACTGAAGCAACAGCAGCTCAATTGGACATAGCACTGTCGCTGTCAGGGGAGGCCCATGTTGTCTCCTCCAACTGTAGATTCTTCATCACTCAAGGTAAAAATGGTAGTAAAATACAACTTGTCACAAATTTGCTGTAAGTGGACAATTCCTGCCAAGCTGACACATGTAGCTTTGCTTCTCTGATGTCACCGGATAATATAACTCACTGCTAAAACAGTGTTGACAGTAGAAGAAGTAAAAAATGACTCTGTAGAGCCAAGGATAATATTACAAAAACAAGGAAAGACAATGAGGCCATTTCTGCATATGTCTGCATTTCAGCTGGCAAACTACAAGTTGGAGATGTATAAATA
This sequence comes from Ateles fusciceps, assembly GCA_036589455.1. Taxonomy (NCBI): domain Eukaryota; kingdom Metazoa; phylum Chordata; class Mammalia; order Primates; family Atelidae; genus Ateles; species Ateles fusciceps. The sequence goes on along the minus strand of JAZHEH010002554.1, from coordinate 14,455,437 downwards.
TCATCATGGCCACTGTCTAACCCAGGATTCTATTTCCAGTTGTGAGCTGAGCACTTTACACAAAACACTCTGCAAATAATTACTAATTTATGAAAAAAGAGAACAAAACATATTGCTGCTCTCATTTTCTACCCTTCTGTAAGTAGTACATGAGTATAGCAAATAAAATGAATAAAATCAGCTTTTTAAGCAACTTCCCAGCATAAGTCATTACTTGGCAAGTGGCTATAATATTTGTCTATAATGGCTCTTCACAGAATGGCATCTACTTCCAAATAGATGTCCTAATAAATATGGCATAAAAATCTATGCCTAAGGAAAAGCAGGCTGAGGATGAAATTATTCCATTTCAGAATGAAGTCAGTCACTATGACCATCTGTGATCATGTACACAAGCAATGAGCTGACCGAATACATGTGACATGTTTGCAAACCTATCTGCTCACAGGTGCTTTCAGGGAAATGAAACTTGAATTTCTTGGTATCTTTCACACCACTTATCATCATAGTCACTCACTCAGTTATTCACGAGATATTTTGGGTTATAGACTAGATACCAGGCACTATGCTAAGGGCTGAGATAGAGAGGTTCACACATTCGATACATACAATGCCCTCACAGAGCTTACACTGCAACCATAAAAGAGAACGATTATCCAGCAATCATATCAATTCAAAATTACACATTAAACCTTTGTAATCACTTCCTTGATTCTTCCAGCATAATGAATTACTCTTTTCTCTGCCCTCTAACAGTCTTGTTTCTCTATTCAGCATCTACTTCTGTCTGCCTTTTGCTATGAATTGGCTACGTATGTTTTCTTTTCTTTTTTTATTATACTCATATGTTTTCATTAGACTACAATCTACTCAAGCATAAGGACCAGAACAAATGCAGTGCTTCAGGCCTATAATCCCAGCTCTTTGGGAGGCCAAAATGGGAGGATCACCAGAGGCCAGCAGTTTGAGACCAGCCTGGTAAACATAGTGAGACTCTCTCTCTACAAAAATGTTTTAAAAACGTTATCTGTGGCACATGCCTGTAGTCCCAGTTACTCGGGAGGCTAAGGTTGGAAGATTGTTTGAGCCCAGGAGTTCAAGGCCGCAGTAAACTATGTTCGGGTCACCGCACTTCAGCCCTTTGCAACAGAATGAGATAGTGTCTCTGAAAAAAAAAAATAAGGGCCACATCTTACATGTGTGGTACCCACCTTCCACTCCCCTCTCTCACTAACTACCCTGTGCAACTATAGAAATAAAAGCTAACCCATTAACTTGTTTGTATGGGCAGGGAGGTGGGGAAGAAAGAGGTGTCAAATCCCTTTCGTTTTATTTCTTAGTGCCTCTAATTATAAATTGGAGCTAAGAATTTATGACTGATCCCTTTGGGACATTGTAACTCCAAAGACGAAACAGCAATCCTCAATATAACGGCAACAGGATATAATAACCTCTGAAAGGCAGAGCAATCGGCCCAAAGGCATAACCATTTATATGGGAAAAGGAACAATTTTATTGGAACTAAGGACCTAAAATTGGATCAATGCTGGTTGATATTCATATTCCGTATTTGATTAAAGGAGAAGATAAAGGCAAAGCAGTGCTTTTTTAATTGCTAAATTTATCCAACTTATGTGGTGAGTATCCCTCCTAAAATATCTCTTTCTATGGAATAATGAAGACAATGGATGGTAGTTTTAAAAAAGTGTTAAAATTTAAAAAGTGGTGGTTTGTAGATGGTAGTTTTTCGAAAGAGGTAAAATTTAAAGAGAAGGCAGTATATCAGTCTCTTCATTTTGCTCCTGGAGATTTTACTGTCCGATAAAACCTAAATGTCTGGGGAACACTGGCCTAAGGTATGTCCTTTCATTGGCTGGAAGAGCTAGCAACAAAAGTCAACCAGACATCTGAGCTGATATCAGTAGGCAGCTATTGGCTGGTGTGCTTCATGAAGACTGCAAGATCCAAAGAGTTTCAGAAGATAATTTTCTTGGCAGGAAGCATTCCAAATTCGAAGATAGATACTGAAGACAGATATATTCAGCTTCTCCTTTGGTTGAGTTTTTTTTTTCCTTCAAATGGAGATGATGAAACTAGTGTGTTTTCCATGGTGCTTATAGCTGATGACATAATAATAGGTCAGATGAAAAGAATAGGAAAAAAAAGGGGCATAGAGTAGAAAAACCAAAGAGATGAAGGCAACAGAGCATAGATTGAAGAAGGATGAAAGGGTGGAGGTGAAGAGGAAAGCAGAGAAAACAAAAATGAGAAATGAATTGAATGTTCATGCACACACACACATACACACATTCACACATGTACACATACACAAACTACAATTGACATTACCAGGATTTGAAGCTGTGGAGGCAGTTAGAGGGGCCAGTAGTTCATAAATGCTACCTTGCCTCTGATTTCTCTTTACTTCCATTGCCAAAGGACAGAAACCCAAGCCTGCAATTTAACCAAAGCCTTCCAAGCATGAAATGAAACAGCTCAGCTTTGTCAATTAAGTGAGAGTGAAGCTCAAGGGCCAAGAATCCTAAAATGAGTAATATTCCTGACATACCAGTGTTTCTACCTTTGCAAACTATGTCTGTTTTCTTCCTGGGCAGAGCAGGTACATTAAGCAGGAGTAAACACATCAGGCATCAATTGAGGACTATGATCCCATTCTTAGGGACAAAAACATAAGATAACATTTCTGGAACTCTCTTTCCAAAGCTACTGGTGGGAGGTGTAGGTAGTGAGCAAGTAAAATACAATAAAACTTAAACCATGTTTGCTCCTGACGCTTTCTCCATGTTCTTTTTCTTCCTGCCAAGGATGAAGAAGTTATTAATATAGCAGCATTGATGCTTTGTGTGTGTGTGTGTGTGTGTGTGTGTGTGTGTGTGTGTGTGTTTTTTCAGGTTTTATACCCACAGAAAATCTCCCAATAACTTAGAAACAAAAGTCTGCCCACACTTGGAGAGTCAGCTCATCAAAGACTGTGTCGTCGTCTTGTGGGCTCCTGTCAATCTTTAGCAAACAGTTTCCTTGAGGGCTGGAAACTTATTTTTGTTTCTGAAGTCAATGCTCTCTCACACATACCAAGGTGGCTTGAGGAAGGATGTATGAAGGGTTTTCAATGTTCAAGGCCAAGTTCCTGCCACATAGGTCTCTAGGCTGAAAAACCAGAGCTGAGGACCACTCTACCTCGAAGGGTACTCTGCCTAGAAGGATTCCCTTCCTGTCTCGCTCTTGTAACTGCTGAATAATTTACTAGATAAATATGATGGATCCATTCCACATCCTTCTACATTTAATTTTCTTTTGAGGAGCTAAATCTCCTTTGGTTCATAGGATACATATTGGCTCATGGTTTCCAGTCAAAGTTGTACCACATTTGGAAACTGGAAAGAAGTGTCAAGAGACATCGTAGGGGGAAGGGTGTTCACAAGCCCTGTTGTGTGGTCGGGTCATATTGCACCCCTCCTCACCCCTTCATGGGAGTGAAGTCTAATGCCCATGTAATAAAGATTTTACCCAGCAGGTGGGAGTAATTACACACAGCTCATCTTTCTAGGCAGCACACTTCCTTCAAGTTTATAATCCACAAGAAGATAGCAGTAGATAGCACAAATTTGGGGAACCGTGAATTTGCTAACCTACTCTCCAATTGTCAAGGCACACAGGATTAATCACAAACTCAAGAGTCTTGAGTTTACATCATAATGTAAGTTTTGCTTAAGATAGGAGTGGCTGGCAAATATTTCCCCTGGATGGGGGCAAAGGGTTCTGAGGCCTTTCCTTGCATTTCTACTATGCTCCCAGGTTTTGCCTATTTTTTACTTTAATTAAATGGAGTAATTTTGTTTTTAGAGGGATTTTTCTTTTCATTCTTTGCTTTTAGTTTGAAAATACAATGATTACGCCATGAGTCTGAGTTTTGTTGCAATGCCATTCTGTATTTTAGGCAAACTTATAACTGTGCTTATGAAATGCCAAGAAAGCTGACTCCAAGGTGAAAAATGTACACATGCTTCCACAAAATTAAAATGACTGATATAACTGTTCCCTTTTTTACTCCCATATTTTGGCAATTTTTAGATATATATTAGGCTGCCAGCATTCCATGATGATGGATAAAATATTTTCTGAGATTGAATATTTCTTTCATCTGTCAGTTTGTTGACAGATGTATGAGGTTCATAAAAAGAAGTCTTGCAATGAGTAGCTCAATTAATATGTTTTGCACATTGCTTCACTATGTAAAGAGAAAAGCGATGCATATACATTTGACTTTAATCAGTTCATTTTTCTGGAATCTAATGAACAGGATTATTTTTATCTTTACTGGTACATTTTTTGAACTAATCTCATCACAGACATTGCCTAGATAATCACCAATCCATTTCCTCTTCCTGAGCACCAAGCCAGGTGGGGACTGTGTGAGTAATTCTGGCCAATAGAATGTGAGCAGAAGGTGTATGTCACTTTAAAACCAAGGCAGTTAAATGCATGTGGTTGGGAGGATTTGTATGTACATGCTTTTTTCTCTCACTCTTCCTGCAGCACACTGGCTGAACAATGTCAGAGTGACCTTGAAGCCATATGTTGAAGATGGAGGAACCATTTTCCTCTGGATCAGTACAGGAAGAGAATGGATTCCTGAATCTCCTCTTTAAGAAACAACCCAACCAAGAACAACTGCAGTGGCGTTTATGCCAACAAGATACAACTGTTTATTGTATTAAAACACTGAGAATGGGAGGATTGTTTCTAGAGTTAGGATGGGTGGGCTCCATCATAAAAATAGTAAGTGTTTTTTTTTTTTGATTTGCATGAAACACCAACAAAATGCTAAATGCAGATAAAATGTGTTATGATGCATACTTTTATAGTATAACACAATTATTTTTCACCTGAGGATGTGTCAATATTCTGTAACTTCCAGAATCCACTGTATAATTTCAGGTTTATGAGTAGCTCTATTATTACATACATAAGGATAGGTTCTTGACCCATGCAGGTGATATTGATAGCTTGTACTCCAGCTCTTTCTCCATTCTTAATTAACGGATTTGATGAGTCTCTCTCTGCCAAAGGCTTTCCCATTTCTCATCATTTATTCATTCAGAATTTGAGATGGTAATTCATCGAATGATTTACCAATCATAAGTCATGTCAGCTATTTGATTACAGATATATTACCAGTTTTAGTCCTTTCTAAGGAAACCATGCTTGATGAGGGAATGAAGGGTGGTGCTAGTTTAGAACTCCTTGCTTGAGAATTCTAGACAAAATGTGGATTTAAGTATCTGACTATATTTTAGTCTCCATCACTTGTGACCGCAACTTTCTCCATCTACAAAGTGAGCATCACCTTATATATGATCAATTTTCAGGATAAGTCAGGAATATCATTAAGAAAAGGCAATAATTTCAGTAAAGGGTAGGTATTCAAGTTCATAAATGGAGCTAGTTGAGTTTTTTTTAAAACCCTTAAAATTTTTTTACGGGAATTTAGAAATCACTTGCTAGAGGAAAAATTAAGAGTCATCTGTCTTTACTAGTGCTTGTAAATGAAGGGCTTCTATCAAATTCAGGGGGGAAAAAGTCTGGCATATTTTAATCAGGTCTTAACACATTTTAATAATATGGACACAAGAAATTGAATTACAATTAAAAACTGACATTGTTAAACTATCTTGCTTAAAAAGGAGGTGTCCCTAAGCACTCTGGCATTAGGACCAAGCCAGACATAGGACCCCGTTGCCTTCAAATATTTTATTTTGTACACACACACACACACACACACACACTCACACACACACACACCCCACATCCTGAACATATGGATGCTTACTTGTTTCACTTAATGCTTAAGGTCATCGACTCTGGAGTTAGGCTCAATTCAAATATAATAACTACTATAGTGACCTTGAGCAAGTTTCTTAGCATCACTGACTGTCAGTTTCCTCATCTGAAGAATGAAAATAACAAGGCCAGGTGTGGTGGCTTATGCCTGTAATCCTAGGACTTTGGGAGGCCAAGGCAGGTGGATCACCTGAGGTCTGGAGTTAGAGATCAGCCTGACCAACTTGGAGAAACCCCGTCTCTACTGAAAATACAAAATTATCCAGGTGTGGTGGTGCTGCCTGTAATCCCAGCTTCTCAGGAGGCTGAGGTAGGAGAATGGCTTAAGCTGGTAGGGCAGAGATTGTGGTGAGCCTAGATCGCAACATTGCACTCCAGCCTGGGCAAAAAGAGCGAAACTCTGTCTCAAAAACAAACAAACACAAGAAAATAACAACAATGATTTACTTTGTGACTGGTGTGAGAATAAAGGAGAATGATCTCTGGGGAAGCATTTAGTGCAGTTCCTGATCACACAGTAAGTGTTCATCAAATTATCAGTCAATATCAAATATCAAATATTCTCAATCATTCAATCAATATTAAATATGTTCTTTTTCTTTTCCCTTGCTCTGCATATTTGAATGGGTCTGCTTTATTCTTGCTCCTTTCAAGGAACCCAGCACACTCACAGCGGGGCCCAGAGGCCTGAATAACAGCTGCACTTGGGATCTGAGCTTTGCTTCCAGAAGTCACCTGTGCCATCCTTCATCATCCCACTGTTTCTCCCTACTGGGAAGAAACACTCTCTCTTCCTGTCAGACTCACATACTTCTTTATCTGCCCCAAGATCCTTTTTACGACGTTTCTTCTCGATAAGACAGTAGAGCAAATAAATTCTGTTGTGCCAAATTGGCTCAGAATACCTCATGTGTTAGCCAAAATCACTGCTCTCCTATTACCACATTCCATTCCAGCACATCATGAAAAGGTTGAGCTCTAAAAGTATATATTATTTGAATCATAATTATAATATAGGGTGATTCATTCCATTATGATTACTAAGACTATTATACTAATATTACTCAGATTAATTTACCTTCTTACCATTACAATAATGTAAGCCTTTTCCACAAAGGACATTATGTAATATATTCAGTTATTATAATTATCACACATATTCTATACTTTTCACCAACCAAATGCCTCTTTATTTTAAAAATACTGGGACTAAAGTTAGAGGAAATAATCCTATTCCCAATAGCCACATAAAGCCTTTTTCTTAAAACAAAAACAAAAACAAAAACAATCAATGTTCTTTAGAAGTTAAGTAACATTTATTGTTTTATACAATCCTGGCTAAGCTACTGGTTTTGTTACTGAAGGTAGCAATGCTGAATAGTGGATCATCCATCGTGATTTTTACTGCTTAGTCAACTCAAAAGTCCTTCCCAAGGAAGGCCTCTGTGGGTATGGGGCATTCTTTTCTTCACAATAGGTGTGGTTGATGACAGATAACATTTTAATAACTCCCTGTAACCCACAACCAGGCAGCACTGATCCCTGCCAGACAGACTCTGGTGGGAGAAGCCTGTGTGGTGGCTCAGGGGCTATCTCTCAGATGCATGGATTTGTCATCAGGATGATGTGCCAAAGCAGCTTTTATCTGGGTGCAAACCCCAGTACCCTGATTTTGCTCCCCTCTCTTCCCTCACACTTACCTCCCAACCCTTCCAGAAGTACTAGCTCTCACGTTCACTCCTTCCCCAATCTGTTAAGTCAGACGTAACTGGACTGTTTATATGTATGTCCCTAGGGAGGGAAGCAGCAGTAGGGGCTGGCCTCTTACTAACTTACTCCCTCTGAAGATCCGTTCAGTATAGGGTGTATGCATGTGTTTGGGCTGGTGAGGGGCAGCTGTTTTCTTATTTCTTGGCCAAATTATTCTAGTTTAATTAGGGAAACAAGTTTAATTCTGCCGGCTATCTTGTAATAGTTTCAAGTGACTTTGTGATCTGTTTTGACGTAAAGCATACATATAGCATGTAAACCAAACAAACAAGAAAAATAAACAACTATTTTTTGAGGGGGAGGTGGAGGAATTCCCATTGACAGGCTGATAGTATTATTTTTATCTTTTTTAAAAAAATTCCCATTCCCTCATTCTTGGCTAGAAAACACATGGCTTCTCAGAACGGATAAGTAGAGAGTTTAAAAGTTCCATGGCGATCACAGCATCAGAAAGCCATGACCACCCCTAGTTGTGAAGGGGGAACCCATTGAGAAGCTCAGATGTGAGTGAAAAGGGGGGGATCCACTGGGAACAGTGGCCTTCAGAAGAGGAATGAGCTACTACCCAGGGCAGCCAGGCAGGGAGGGAGCAGGGAAATGAATGCCTGCAAATCTCACCTCCCATGCTACAGCCTCCTGTCTGAGGCCTCTCTCTGGGCAAATACTATGTGAAGACAGCAGGTGAGGGAAGCCTGTTGATGTGGTTCATGTCAGCAGCCCTGGACACAGAGTTTGGGAAAAGAAGGTTGAGAGTATATTAAGGACAAGCTAATGGAGAATAATCAGCAATATATCAGTCTTTAAGAAAAAAGCCATACAGTTTCCTGTCCTAACTGTAATTACCCTTCAATGCACAGGTCAAATTTGGCCCCTAGGGAGTATTTCCTAGTGACTCTACGTTTTACTGACTTCTCTCTTACTTAAATTTATAGCAGTTATACGTTTGTTTTGGTATCGCTCTCTCCCTCTCTCTCTCTCTCTCTCTCTCTATACAAAATATATATATATATATATATATATATATATATGTATGTATATGTATATATATGTGTGTGTATATATATATATATGTATGTATTCTGTCTCTCTCGATATACATATATTTTATACATATATATGTATAAATACACACACACACACACACACACACACACACACACGCACATATTTTGAGATAGAATCACGCTCTGTCACCCAGGCTGGAGTGCAGTGGCACAATTTCAGCTCACTGCAACCTCCGCCTTCCAGATTCAAGTTATTCTTATGCCTCAGCCTCCCCCGAGTAGCTGGGACTACAGGCACATGCCACCACACCTGGCTAATTTTTGTATTTTTAGTAGAGACGGGGCTTCACCATGTTGGCCAGGTTGGTCTTGAACTCCTGACTTCAAGTGATCTGTCCACCTCAGCTTCCCAAAATGCTGGGATGATAGGTGTGAGTCACTACTCCTGGGGTGCACCTGTGTGCATGCGTGCATGCATACACACACACACACACACACATACGAGTTTTAATTTGACATTTGATGTATTTCTTTTTGCAGTATATTGAGACTTGGTGGGATGCTATATTTAGTTACTTTACATATATATATATATAACATATATAATATACATGAAATAGTGTCGATCCTTACAAACATTACTAACTCCATATCTTAGTACTTTTTTTTTTTAAGAGATAGGGTCGGCCAGGCATTGTGGCTCATGCCTGTAATCCCAGCACTTCGGGAGGCCGAGGCGGGCGGATCAAGAAGTCAAGAGATCGAGACCATCCTGGCCAAAATGGTGAAACTCTTTCTCTACCAGAAATACAAAAAATAGCTGGGCATGGTGGTATGTGCCTGTAGTCCCAGCCAGTTGCGAGGCTGAGGCAGGAGAATAGCTTGAACCTGGGAGGCGGAGGTTACAGCGAGCCGAGATTCTGCCACTGCACTCAACCTGGCAACAGAGTGAGACTCTGTCTCAAAAAACAAACAGATAGATCTCAATCTGTTGACCAGATTGGACTACAGTGGTGTGATCACAGCTCACTGAAGCCTTCAATCTCCCAGGCTCATGCAGTCCTCCCACCTCAGCCTCCAGAGTAGCTCAGACTACAGGCACATGCCACTATGCCTGAGTAATTTTTTAATATTGTAGAGACTGGGTCTTGCTATGTTAGCCAGGCACTCCTGCGGCCATGCATACTTTTTTAAAAGAATTCTGAACTTTATACCCTGTTACGCACATCAGCACTTGCCAGCTTTATTATTTTAACACCAATTTTTGCCTTCTATGGTTCCAACCACATATATGAGGGAATGGGGATGCAGGCCCTGAACTCAGGCACTTCTATTTTTCTTTTCATTAATTAATATACTATTTATTTAACAGAATTTTAGTGTGTACCTACTATGCAGTAGATACTATGCCAGGCACTGGGATTACAATGGTGACAGAAAAATAGACAAGGTATCACAGAGTTTACACTCTAGTGAGGGAGAAGATAGCAAAGCCTAATTTAAAAAGTATGACGTGAGCAAATGTAAAATTACAACTCTGATAGGTACAATAAGAGCAAGGATACAAAGGACAATGATGGTGCATGATGGAGGGGAACTGACCCAAAGTGGTCAGGAAGGCTGCTCTGAGGTCAGGACTATCAGTACAAAACCAGAAGAATAAGCAGCAGCTGGGTGAATACTGGAGGAGCATTCTAGCCCCCAGGGAACTGCAAAGCCTGAATCTCCAAAACAGGATGGTGAGGAGGAGGAACTTAAAGAAGGCAAAAAGTCAGGAGCATGTACTACCACACTAGAAACACAGTCAAGGGCCAGGAAATGCCAAACATGTAGGTTTTGCTCTGGAATCTAGTCTTTATTTTAAGACCAGAAGAAAGCCATTCAGTAGGGGTTTAGATAGTGGGGGTGACATTGCCAAATTTAGCACCTGAAACAATCTTTTTGACTGCTGTGTGGAAATAATCCTTTTGAATGCTGTAGTTCAGTTGAGGGGTGATGGTAGCTTAGACTAGGATATCATGGAAGAGAGAAAAGTGGATAAATTTGAAAGACATCAGGGAGATCAAATCAATAAGAACTTGGTGAATCATTGGAAAGGAAAGTAAGAAATAAAAAAGCAGTAAGAAAGTTTCCATCTTCCATTAGTAAAATGGGTGAAGAGCTAGGCATTGAGATAGGAGATACTAGAATAGGATCAGATGCAAGGAGAGGAAGAGATGTCGTGACATACAGTGCTCTATGCTATAGGGATACAGGAGTTACAACGGCTTATATTAAAAGGAATGATGGAAGCAAGGACGAATGAGCGTCAATGCAGTGTTTGATAATGTAAAACTAGAGTCAGAGACATTGCCTAGTGATATGGCCCATGTCTTATTCTAGCTTTAGTGACTAATCCAATGTCTATAGATAGAAAGGATTTAATGTGATTTCTAAAGATAGTCAATTTAATGCAAGATTATATAGTATCTATATGCTGGGAAAATAGGGGAATGTGTTATTCTCTCTTTGATCTTGGAAAAATTGAGATTTATGGCAGTGGATAACTTGGCCAAGGCTATATACTATGAGTCAGCAGAAAACTGAAGGAAGAAAACTCAAGATTTAAAGAGTTGGAAGTAAATTTAGAGATCATTTGACCTAGTCTCTTTGTGGAGCAAGAGTATTAATAAAAAATTTTGCTATGAGTCTGATGGATGGTTAGTAACAGATTTGTGACTGGAACCCAGATGTCTTGACGCTTAGTCTTGAATTTTTTTTTCACTCCAGTGTATTTATTGAATTTCAAGTTAATTATCCATTGCTTGGTGATTTGGCCTCTCACAGTAGCCAAAAGAACCCTTTCTAAAATCAGTGGATAGCAAAAAGTGTTATAGAGCAATTGAGGCCCAGGGATGTTGGGTGAAAATTTAAGCTGATGTGAATGTTGGCAAGTCGATGTGCAGCACATATGAGAACAATTATAACAATTCCCTGCGATCTCAGTTTCTTCATCTATAAAATGTGATAGTTGTGAATAATTATGTTCTTGCTCTGTGAAACTATGGTTCTACAAATGATTCCCCCAACATCCAAGTATCCTTGCTGGACTTGTGAAAAAAATCCCCCTCCCCTTCCTTTCATTGTTTGGAATATGTTTCCTGATGAAAGGGGATATGTGCTGGTTTTTATCATGGAACATATTTTCATGTTTAAACTCTAGAGAAAGTGAGAGGAAAGCATAAAACAGGAAGCATCTGTATTTTTAACTGGCAGAGCAAGTGGAATTTGATGTGACTTCAACATTTTTCACTGCCTTGTATTAACAGATGGCTAGAATTCAGAAGTGCTTTACATAGGAGAATGGGTGGAAACTGGTAAGCAGGACTTGCAGAGGAAGGAAGGGAAGAAGGAAGGAAAGAAGAGTGAGAAGGAGGAAGAGAGGAGGGCAAAGGAAAAGGAAAGGAAGAGGATTGGAGAAAGGAAGGAAGGGAGTGCTGGGGGATGCAGGGAAGGCAGGCAGGAAGTGGGAAGGGGGAAGTAGGAGGGGAAGGCAGGAAGTGAAAGGGAGAAAAGCAGGAAGTGGGAGGGAGGGAAGGCAGGAAGTCAAAGGGAGGAAGGCAGGAAGCACCAGGGTACCATCAGGTACTACTAGCACATTACTTTCTTGAGAGAAAGAGGGAAAGAGAGGTGGAGAGCAAAAGGAGATGGTGAAGAGTAGAGGAGGAGGAAAAATGAAGAGGTAGAGAGATCACAAATCTGCATTGGCCTTCCTCAATATGGCCTAGAGATAGGTCACTTGGTTCAGAGCTTGCAGATTTACTTGGAGATCTTGACTCTTCCACTGCCTACTGCTTGAACATTCTAATTTGTACAGATTTCCATTCTCCTCATCAGAAAGATGAAGTGGAGAAGAAAGAAGGACAGGGAAGAGTTTCAGATGAACAAAGCTTCAACAAAGAATCTGCCTGCTCTTTGTCCAAAAGCAGATGTTCAGTAGGACTTGTTCCCAGCACCTGGATGGAAGCATGTAGGTTCCATCATGTTGTCTTATCAGGAAGCTCAACAGTCAGGGTAGTTACCTGATCCCTAGAACTAAGCTATTCAAATCTCCCACCTAACTTTTCAGACCACCAATAGTTTTTTGGTTCTCATACTTAGATTTCTTTTGATATCCAACGAAGAATACTATTATTACTTTCATCCCTAGTGTGCCCACAGATTCTCAAGTTTTCTAACCTTACCATCCTCTGAGATACCAGGAATGTATGAAAATTCAGACCCAAGTAGGATTCTTCCATAGGTTTTCATTGGAAATTCTTGGTTTTTAGAACAAATGTATGCAGTATTTTGCCATCAGATGAGATTGGGTGCATTCACAGTAATACAGCCATAGACTGTTTTGCTATCAATGGATTTCAGGGAGTTCCTGGTTGACATATACCTAATACACACTTTCTTTGCACACTAATAATCACCTTGAATTAGGAGTGGCAATGTCAGCTAATAGACTGTGGTGGCAGGAACTCCCTTTTCCCTCATATTCTTCCTCAGGGACACAACTTAACATCTACTTCATTTCTTTCTCTCTTTGCTTTGTGTACTGGTCTTCCTTCTCTTTATTAAAAAGTCAGTCTAGGGAAGATCACAAAGGGCATGGCTGTCCTTAGTGAAAGGAGAGGTAAAACGTCAAGGATATGGACCTCCTGGGGTTGCTTCTTCTTCCTCAACCGGTGGAGCCAGCTGTAAGCTCGCCTCTGCACAGTGTTCTACTCCCACTGGCCTTCTGCTTGTCTTCCACTCTACCTCTGACCCACTTTGATGAAATCCCCCAAATCCTAGCCCCACTTTGGCTATGCTGTAGATTTTGCTGAATTGCTAGGTATTTTAGAATTAGGGGAAGCCCCTGGCTCTCATTCCTAGCCACATGGGAGATGAAGAATCCCCTCTCTTATTAAGCACGAGGCATAATACAGTATGCCTTCTCCCTGAGAATTATTTTAGCTATTAATATTCTCTACCTTTGAGCTTCTTGAGTTCCTGGACAAGTTCAAATGGGTTCTTATTCCTCTTAACAATGCATCCCCCATTTTTTAGTGCACGTGTATATTTATCACAGCAGGCAAATTTACTAAGACAGGAGATACATAGCTTTTATCCAATTTTAAAATTGTTTTTGATTTGAAAGCAGATAAGCAAATTTGCCTGGTAGATGAATTCATGTCGTGTGTTTTTTTTGTGAATTTAACCAGTTCAGCAACTCACTCTTTGAGACAATTCCTTCTGGATTACAAACAATTCACTTAAAATCAACTTGTGAAACATAATGCCTCCTTGTAAATTGGAGACTGACTATATTAATGGAAACAGTTTAGTACATATTGATGTGTGAATTACATGCAGCAAAGGCATTTACTATTTAAAAGTATGTTATGGGAAGTTACTTCAAAATCATTGATCATCTCCTACATTATCTGAGTTATAAGTATTAGTTGTCCTTAAGAGAGAGTACTTACAGATGATTAAAACCAGGGTTTTAAATCTTTTTAAAATATGTCTAGAGTCTAACATATAATTCTAGACATGTTTGAGTCTTTTTCAAATATGATGTATAAATTCTTTAAATATAAAAGTTAAACTTGGAATATGTGGCAAAGCCATAAAGGTTTCTTCAAATAGAAGAATCACAAAGTGTTCTCTACAGCTTGCAAATATTCATAACTAACACACAAAGTGAAGCGCTATCTCCCTATAAAGATCACGACTTTTAGAAAACAGCATTTCCATTTTATTCCCATCTACCAATCTTCTCCCTAAAGGAATATCTGAAAAATACAAGCACAGTTAAGATTGTTAAGGAGCAAACAATTATTTAAATACAGTTGTGGAGTTTTCTTGCTGGAACATGAATAGCAAAAATACAAAAAACTACAGTCTTACTTTTAAATTTTCTGCACTTTGCCTAACTCACTGATAAGACATGTCTAGATGGGGCTATGAATTTTGTTTTTTTTTTCTCTCTCTCTCTCTGTCTGAAGCACTCCCACTTTCCTCACTGTAAGTACTACAGAGGGCTTGATGGATAGAGAAGTGCTTTACTGACAATCTCTGAAACCCTCTTCAACACTGGAATTTTATGAACATCACCCAAAGACACTGTGCCTCATAGGTGGAATATTAAAGTATGGGCCTAAGAATACAGCTTGGCTCTAGGTCTGATCTGCCCCTCTTCTTCCAGCTCATCCTCTCTGTTGCCAGGTCCCCCCTGCTCAGATTTCTGCTTGCAGCTGCTTCATCTGGCTCTTTCCCTTTCATTTCTTGCCCATTTCCCCAGCAAGTATAGACGCTTAGGTTTCTGATCCTCATAGATTTTCCTGTTCACCTAACCCCACCTCACCTCATGCCTAGTCTCACTTTCCTGATTCACATCTGCCTTTTGACTTGCAGAATCCTTTGCTAAAAGCTCTGTTACTTGGAAGATTATTTTATTTTACTTATTACATGGCTTTTATTTTTGTCAAAAATGAGAGCCAAATTTTTAGCTTCTCTGTTCAGTGAAGAAACAGAGTCCTCAGGTCCTTTTGCTTTTTATTGGCCTTTCTCTCAAACATTTTCCATGACTTCTATCCAAGTAGCCACTAGACATTACAAGAAATAATATTTCTCAATCTCTAATTCCTGGAAAACTCTCTGGGCTATGAACATGCCATTATCTTCCCTGGTACATGAATCCCGTGCCCCCTCCTGAATAAGTATAATTTTTATTTTTTTTACCAGCTGTCTTACCTCATATTGATATACATTCCATTTCATATAGACACCCCTTAGCTATTATGTTTCTTCCTGAAACAATTTCCAGTTTATAGTTTTGCTATTTCTGGCCCCTATCCTAGTTGACAGCTGAAAAATGACAAAGATAACACAACGTATCCACCTTCTTTGTTGATGCAAATGTTGACCATAGGTTGACAAATAGTGGACTCTTAAAAGTACACTAAAAATTTTTAACTTGGGTTTTGACCACCAGGAAACAGTTTAGAGGATAATTTGCAATAAACATGGGTATGTTTATTGGGTATGGGCACTTCTTCCCACACACTTTTCTCTTTTACTTGAAGACGTACTGAAAGTGAAGGTCTAGGTCCTTGATAGCCGCAAAGGCACTGAGATGATCAGGAGCCTGCGGGCCAGGTGCCTTAGTCTGTTCCTGCTACTATAACAAAACATCTTAGACTGGGTCATTTAGAAGTAAAATAAATGTAATCATCATAGTTCTGGAGACTGGGACGTCCATGATCAAGTCACCAGTACATTCAGCGTCTGGCAAGGGCTCACCCTGATTCATAGAAAGTGTCTCTTGCTACATCCTCACATGGCAGAAGCAGAAGGGCAAGAGGCCCTGGGGGTGCTCTCTTAACCCCTTTTATAAGAGCATGAACTCATTCCTGCATATGGAGGAGAGTGAATGGTCCTCCCCAAATACCTTATCTCTTAATAACATCACATTGGGTACTAGATCCAACATATGAATTTTGAAGGACATCAATGTTCAGACAATAGCACTAGGCTTCTTGTCCCTGTAGCTACACTGACTCTTAGTGGGAGACATTCTCAAATTACAATGTGTATTTTCCATTAAATTGTGGCATTTATCACTCTAGAAGGCTTTCGACCTTTTGGGTTTTTTTCCCTTCCATGTACATACAAATGAATACAAATGCAGTTTGTAAATGCTAGGTAGCGTTTGTTGCTCTGCATGGTTTTCATTTATCTGAGTGTGTTTTCAGGCTCATATATGACACATAAGGATGCCTTCTTATAAGCAAATGGATACGGTAATAAAGCATTTTAATAAATTCAATCAATAGATATATGAGGATGATTTTTAAAAAATTCCAGCCTGTGCTAGTGCTGCCAAAAGAACTAGCTTTATTAGATGAAAGAATTTTAAAGCTGAACTCAGTATTGATTGATCCTTTTATTTAGCATTCCCCTTGAATTTTATGTTTCTAAAGATTGTATAACAGTAGACAAAATATATGACCTAACTCTATTTTCCAAATTGGGACACTGACATCTAGGGAAGAGGTAAGTTTTTTCTGTCAGCTATTGTAACTGACTCATGAAAACTATTTAATTTATTTCTGGGCTGAGATAATTATATGAAGTTCCTGGCAGAGAGTGGCCATTCTACCTCATTCTTCCTTCTTTCTCTTTAAAATCAAAACAATCAACAAATATATTCTGAGTGTCTCCCATGGATATAAAAGAATGTCTAGCTTCACAAACTTTATAATCTATTTTTAAGGAAAATATATAAGCCCATAAACATAAATCCTCTATATAAGCTACAAAGAAATGTGTATTAAATGACTCGTTCAGTGCAATAGACATTTAGAACAGAAGAGGATCCCTTCATGCTGGAGTGATTGAGATGGTTGCATGTTGAAAGAAACTTCAAATAGATACAATTGTCTGCAGTTATTATAACTTTGGAAATTAAGCATAAAATAGATTTGAGACAGGTACAGTCCAGGCTTCTGAAGGCTAAGCCTTACCTTATTCTCTGTAATTCCTTGTAAAGGTTTATACTACAATGTTTTTGCAAAAGTCACCAAACAGATAGGTGACTACAATCCTCTTTTGAAGAAGCAGGGGAAAATTTATTAGACCCACTTTGAGGATGAAAAAAGTGATGCTCATGGTGTTGTTTGCCCAAGTCCACATAACTGGTAGACTCTGTGATCAGGCTTCATGTCCCCCAAATATTTATCTTCTCAAAGTCGTTATCATTCACGTTGCTGCGACACATAGGTCCTGGATGATGAGATGCCCAGTGTAAAATAATAGAGGTAATCCAAACCCTGATCTTGGGAGTTTAGATGGGTTCCCAACTCTACAACTTAATAGCTATAAAGACCTGAGCAAATGACTTAATACATATCTGAGTTTCCTTAACTAGGATTGCAACTTACAATTGAAACAAATAACGCATAATCTTTTGGGGTTATGTCTTCATAAAGATAGTCACCATAGTTTTGCTGAAAATTATTTAAAAATTGGGAACAATCTAAACAAACGTCAATACAAGAATTATGTGGGGTGTCTTATTTATTGAATAAGAATTTATTGAAAGGGTGTCTACATATTGCGTAGAGGATATCAAATGCTCCCCAAATGTTAGCTCCTCCTTTCTCCACTGTCTCACTCACCTCTAATATTTAAACATATCTATTACATTACTTCCAACAGAGGTCATTTGGCTTGGTCTTACTCCCCAAATCATTCAACAGTGCCTGAAAATCTTTCTAAAGTAACTGAGTAAGATTATGTGTATGAATTCCTCTGTAGGGACTTCACAGAGGTGAAAGTCTGATATATGGAGCTAAGTTCTACCTTTGCCACTTCCTGAAGGTATTACAATTTTTGGCACAGTGGTTAGTGCTTGGATCATAGGGCCTGATTGTGTGGGTTCAAATCCTGCCTCTGCTTTACTGGCTATGTGTACCTGGATAAATTATTTCATCTGTCTCTGCCTCAGTTTCATTATATTTGAAATGGGTATATTTATAGTATCACAGGCTTATTGTGAGATTTAAATGAGTTAAAGCACTCAAAATACTGAGGAAATACATCCAACAAATTTTAGCAGGTATAGTTATTTATTATTATTATTATTACCCATATTAACTAAAAATAACTTTGTTTTCACATTACAAAAGACTTTCATGGGTACTTATTTACTTAAGTACTATGTTTATCCAGTGAGAATGGTAGAAAAAGAGTTATCCCCATTTTATAAGTTTTAGTTTTGGAGGGGGGTAAATTATATATTATCATTTAAAAATATTTCAAACAATACAGAGAAATTCAAATAAAAGAACAAAGATAATGCTGAATTCTACCACCAAAGAGGAAATCACCACTAGGAGTTCTGTGAACACCTCTTCAGGCACTTGTGTCTTCACATACATATGTGGATAGGTGTGTTATTACGAATGGGATCATATTCAGAATCCAGTTAACAAGTATTAATTGAATATCAAGCTTGGACCAGAAGACAGTGACAGAGTTGGGGGGAAGTGGATGATCTGAAACACACTTAGGAGTGAACACGATATCATGGTAGATTAAATATGAGAGATGAGGAAAATTAGGGGATAGAGACAATATACATGCTTTGCCAGGCATACTAGGATTTATGGGTGAGGATTTACTTAGGAGGGAACAGTATTATTCTTGTGATAATTTTACTCATTCATTTACATTTTATGATAATTGAAGCCAATCAATATATCTATATATTTTTAGTTTTAGTGACTGCACAGGATTACATTTTATGTACAGTTCTATATGTAATTAAAATATTCTTATATAGACATGTGTTTAGATTGTTTGCAATTTTTAAATAATTTTCAGCAAAACTATGGTGATTATCTTTATGAAGATATTTGGTTTTCACTTATTCATTCATTTACTTAGTGTACATTCCAGGAAGGGGAAATTGTCTGGACAAAGGGTATCACAATATACAATTTGATGTATGTTGTCAAGCAGTCCTCCAGAAAAGCTATCCCAACTTAAGCTTATATCAGCAGAACAAGAGAGTGCCCACTTATCAACGCTCATTTACTCTTTCCAACCTTGAATACTGATGACCTAAAGAAAGGAAAGAAGGATCTAGAGATGAAGTATAGAGGGAAAGAAGGAAATTAATGTTTACTACTTCTAAGTATGTACACATTTTTCTAGGTATGTAATTCTCTTATTAATTTCTCATGATAATCTCTTAGTCTCCTCAGTTTTTGGCTCTTTCTTTGTTAAGTACTCTTTTCTTTATGGTGTTTTACTTTCCTCAGGCAGCTTTTCAGAGAAATTAAATGTATTCTATACAACTTAATAGCTTAGACCAATTAATAGGTGGAAGAAGTGGTAAATGACACCATTTTTAGGAAACAAATATATAGTAATATTAACAATGACAACAAAAAATTGTTTTTTTTTTTTAAAAAAAAGGAAAGATTATTTCCAGTAAATCATGAAGCTTAAACATGTTTTCTCAAGTCCTTTGTTAATGGTATCAAACAATTAAGGTTCAAGGAATGGTCAATTTTTTATTAAAGGTCTCAAATCTTTTGTGCCAATTCCTTTCAGGAAAAATCTTCCTAACATGTATGTCTGTATTCCCGACAGTAAATGCAGCAGAAAGAAGAGAAATAACAATTTTTAAATTGATTAAGGATCAATTAACATGCCTTGAATTTATCATTCTCAATATTGTCATGTAGAGGAGGAAGATCCAGGAGAAGAAACCTGGTATCATAACGTGCCTTGAAATCTACAGCTATGATTAATTCTCATGGAAACAGTTTTGTCAATGTCTACGTTTTCCCCAAAGGAAAGTGAAACCAACAAAGCTAGTCAGTAGGAAGTTATGCTTAGGTTCCAATTAAACATTTTACTACCTTTCACAAGGTCTATTAGGAAGACATCAGTTTTTTTAAAGACACTTAAAGGAACTAATGAGAAAAAGTTCCCATATAAAGAGCTTCCTTCTCTTAGTTTAATACACATATGTGCCAGTAAATAACATTCTCAATCTGACTCTGCACTTTGCTTTAGAGGCATTGAGCAATTAGATTTCCCATTTGCTCACATGTTCTTGATATACACCTTAAATTTCCAGGTACTGAAACTCTTCCCAAGAAATTATTAGAGTCTAGCTGCCCCTGCTCTGGAGGAACAAATATGAGATTTATATTAGACTTTTGCTGCTATACATCAACTCCCATAAAAACTGTAATCACCAGGAGAGTATGTGGCATCTTATGGTTAGCACAACTTCTCAAAGAACCCAAAAGACCAGTGGTTATGCACCCACTTTCCAAAGCCTGCAGAGAAGTAGTGAATTTTAGAAGAAACCGGGCATCAGAAAACACATCAAAACATCTGTATTCCCAACGCTGCTGCTGATAATAAACACCCTAACACCATGTACAGAGAGGCAGGCTCTCATGATGGCTAATGTCCATCTAAAAGTCATAGGATTCTGTTATCTGTATAACTTAAGGGCTGGCCCAGTAAAGCAACTTTATGAAAATTAGAAAAAGGCACATCCTCTGGGGTAGATACAGTCCAATGCCTGAATTAATTACTAATGAGTAGAACACTAGTTGATTTCAGCCCTTGGCTGGGCACTTTGTACATGTACAATATACCATGATCATACATGGTGGCTGGCCAGCAGGCATTACAGAAAAGGGCATATGTTCTAGACTCAGTATTGGACTTGGGAAACAAAAACATAGATTTAAGATTAATTGGAATTGTGCTAATAGGTCTTTATGGGAAATAAACTCTTTGTCTATATAAATGCTCTCTTCATTTTGAAAAGATTTAAGCCATAAGAATGACATTCATCTGAATAGATCATAGAAAGTTATACCTAAATACTCACTTGGTTCTGGTTTAAGTATCTCAGAAAACAACCAAGCAATTTTTTCCTTCTTGATTGTTTTTACCCTTTTTCTGAAAAGTCTCTCCTTGCACCTTTCTGGGCCAGTCATTAGATATGACAAAGAACAGGGGAGAAGGTAAGAATAAAGCTGTGGGTGAATGTGGTTATGTCTAAACCCTTAGTTTTTCCACTTGGTTGGCAAAGTCAGGTGTCACAATGAAGATGAGGTTATCTCGCAGAGCTTGTGAAACCTCAGTCAAGCATATGATCTCACCAGCTTTGCTCTGCAACTGCTCACACACCAACCAGGAAGAAAAGAAAAGATGGAATAACAAAACCTACAAGAATAAGGGCAATAGTTTTCCCTCAAACTTCAAATTCTATATTGAAAAATTAACACACATACACACACACACACACACATACACACCCAAAACTCAGCAATAAACTTAGAAACTAGAATTGAATAAAGGAAACAGGCAACTCAGGATCCAGTGGAGGTCCAAGAATCTGCTGCAATTATTACATTATTTTCACTTGTGCTCGTAAAATTATTTTAAGTGTAATGAACTTGCTTAAGTGAGCAACTCCAGGGATCCATCCCAGCTTGATGTTTTTAGATAATGGAAAACCAAGACCAAAATTAAAACATATAAACAACAAAAATGCTGAGAATGCTACCAGCCTTCTGAGTCAATGAAGGAAATTCCTGCATGCACTCCATGGCAGCTGTCTTTGCCCAGTGATAGGTGAATTACCTGGTTAATTACGCAAAACAGGCAGCCTGATTTATAAAACAGTAATGGACTTAGGAGAATTCAGGCAAATCTCTGGCTACATTCTAGACGACGAAACAAGGATTTCTGGCTAGTGCTACAGAACACACACACACACACACACACACACACACACACACACACACCCTCCATAAACACACATACTATATACAGCTGGTCTTCAGATTCAGATACTTCTCTAGCAGCAATCACCATCTGTAACATCTGTGACTAAACAGGATCCTCTGGGCTCAACCATTTTCTTTCTTTCTTCTTCCTCTTTTTTTTCCTACATTGTCATTCAGAATTACTGTCCTTTGCTTTATAACTGAAGAAGTTTCCAGCAGATTGTGGTCAGCTTGCAGCTGTATTGCTTTGTCTCTCTCTCAGTCTCCAGATGCCTTTGTGTGATAAGGGCCACCCTGTCTCCACCACCGATTGGCCTGCGATGACTCTCTTGTTCCCCAGTAGGCTCCAACTGGACTCATCATTCTAACTGCTTTTCCCACTTCAGCTCCTTACAGAGCAGATTATAGCCTCATGGGAGGAGAAATTGACACTAAACGTAAATGCACATAAATGGCAGGCAGATAATGGGAGCCTTGCATAGCAAGACGTGAAATCAAAGTACAGTCAGGTCTGCACTGATGAGCCAATGCAGCTCTTCTCACCCAAACCACCACTACTTCCAAAGAGTCTAAAACGTACAGATATTCTGGTAGCACACACATGCATGTGGGCATGAGTGTGTATGTCTATTTATTTTCAATGGGCATAATCTGTTGACTTTGAAAGAAGAGGCGGTATCTGAAGTGTTGGGTGGAATACTTGTGGAGCATAAATTTTAGGTAGGGACCAGCCTCAAGTTCTTGCCCTCACTGCTCCTCACATTTCATCACTGTTCTTGTGTTTATTACAGAGAAGTCCCCTGAGAAACATGCTTGTTCAGTATTTGATGAGGAACATAGTTTATGTCACTGTAATTTATTTCAACTCAATGGGGGCACTGAGAGCCTGATACATGTTTAGCTTGGTGAAAATACTGGGGAAGGGCAATAAACCAGGCAAATATAGTCTCTGCCTCCATGGAGCTCATGGTCTGAGGAAGAACAGACATTTTTTGTATTACTTTTGTTATTCTTGCTGTTAGTGCAAGATATTTACATACAGAATCATCCAGTATCAGGAGATTTTTGGTTTTAATTGACTTTGATTTTTTCATACACTATATATTATATTATTAGTGAAAAATCCAGGAATATCAGGAAGGCAGCAAACCACATTGCCATGTATGTATCTATGCAACAATCCTGCATGTTCTTCACATGTACCCCAAAACCTAAAACGCAATAAAATATTTTAAAAAAAGAAAGAAAATACCATGGCCACAGAAAACAAGTTGTAAATCATTATAAGATTTTTGTATTTACAAATGGCAATTAAAATTGAAATGAAGAAAAAAAAGCCATAACAGCTTGTACCCTAGACAGGCCATCTCCTGTGTAATCTGTCCAATCAAGGGCAGTAGCAGGCAAGTCACATGGATCTCAATGTCCCCAAGCTGACAGAGGCTACAACTTAGAGGCTGGTGGGCCAGTTTACTTCAGCTGCTGAGGGACATCTGAAAGTCTGTACATCACATAATGGGAGGAAAACTCTGTCTGGAGGCTTTAATGACATGACAAAACAAGTGACAGGACTTTGGTTTGCTTTACATTTACCATACCACCTTTCTTAAAGTATACATAAAACTTTGTTTCCTGAAGAATTCAGACAGAAGTAAGTATACCTTTAAAAACCTAATCCATATTCTAACATGTGTCCTTTTCACTGGACTCTATCTTTTAAAAAATACATGCCAGGCCAGGTGTGGTGGCTCACGCCTGTAATCCCAGCACTTTGGGAGGCTGAAGCAGGCAGATCACGAGGTCAGGAGTTTGAGACCATCCTGGCCAACATGGTGAAACATCGTCTCTACTGAAAATACAAAAATTAGCTGGGCTGGTGGCACATGCCTGTAATCCCAGTTACTTGGGAAGCTGAGGCAGGAGAATCACTTCAACCCGGGAGGCAGAAGTTGCAGTGAGCCAAGATTGCACCACTGCACTTCAGCCTGGTGACAGAGCTAGACTCCATCTCAAAAAAAGAAAAAAATAAGAAGAAAGAAAAAGAAAAATACATGCCTGACATAATTCTGTATTTGTATATATGTATTCGCACTATTTTTTAAACATTTATTTCTTTGTCAGAGACCAAATTCTCACAATATCATTGATCTAATGAATCATTTGTAAGTTTGAGGAAACAAACCCGAATGCTATGCAGGGTGTTTTTATTTATTTATTTATTTTTATTTTTTATTTTTTGTCTGTGCTTCAATCCTGTGTGTAATAAAAAAGAATTGTTAAATGGTTCCCAATAGTATTCGAGTTTCTGGCCCCTTCTAATTTGCGAGGCAGATTTTCTTCATACCAGTAGCTGGCATACCTCAGCCAGGAAAGACAATTTCTCCTGACTAAACATATGTTTAGAAAACTGATACTTGTAGATTTGGCTTATTTGTGGTCTTCAAAGGTCGATGACACACGACAGGAGAAATAATCATGCTGAATATTGATTTTCCAAAGCAATGCTCTGTCATGCTCTTCAGTGAAATGATATAGCATAGGAAGTCTAAAAATCAGCATAGTGAAGTTACTAACCCTCACACTCACAAGCACAGTCAACTATCTCTGCAACTGGAAAGAATGAAAAAGCAGGCTTATATATACATATAAAAGTTACTTTCAGCATTCTCAGACAATGATCATTTGGACTTTCAACAAGCTGAGATGAACTGGCCAAAGAGACCCACCGGATACCCATCCCTCTATTAGTTCAAAAACCATCTAGGGTCTGGCAGAATGAGACTCCTGGGGCTTTAGGGTAGGCAAGATATAAGCATCTTTACATTAAATTTTGTTTTCATGCAGTGCAAATAGACACTAATAGCTGGTTCAATCCCTTGTCCAGGAAACTGATGGAGAAGAACAGCCACTTTCAGGGACAGCAACAGAGTCGAAAGGCTTCCCACAGAGCTGAAGATTACTAGCAAAACTCCAGCAGTGGGAACTTCCCTGAACAGCTTTACAGCATCAGGAAAATTAGGCATGGAAAGCAAGCAGACATCCTTTATGTTCAAACTGGAAAAGCAATAAGTTGTATTAGCTGGAGTTATAAAAGTTTCTTATTGTTTATCGTGCAGTGCCCTTCGAGCTAAGCAAGATTTTGGCACAAGTCTCCATGGAACAAATGTTTATGCTGATCTTTAGCTAGGAGAGCTGTCAATTTTTCAAATGTTATTCAGATATTAGTGAAAAGTTGTGAATATTTTGGATGCATGGAAAGATATACTTATATTTGGTATTTGGTACTTATATATACTTATATCTCTCCATGCATCTAAAATATACATATATGTGTATATATATACATACACACACATATATAGGATATGTATATATACATATATATCAAGTGTGTATGGATATATATACACATACACACTTAAACAACTATCTCACATCTGACAAATACCACATTTGTAGACATCAGAAAGGACTACTACAAAATGTTTCCCTGGCCAAAATTACATTTCAGAAACAAAAGAAAGACGAGAAACATGGCTTATGTCTCTATAAGGTACTAGCAGTTCTTTATTAAGAATATTAACTAACTTACTAATATTATTCTAGTGAATTCTATAATGCCAAAGAGTTAGTAGCAAATCTGTAATGAGCCCAAGTTCCTCTGTTAGGTACAATGACTACTTTATCACCCCTTAGCAAGCTTGTTGCTGCCCTGGTATCACATTCCTTGGTCATGTCCTGAAACAGCCCACTGACCTCAGATCCCTCTTCACTCCCTTACCAGTCAATCCACTACTGCATATTTTTTATTTCTATGTGAAGTTTCCTAAGAATTACATGAGAAGGAAAATGTACATTTCCTGTTTTGAAACAGTTTCGAATAATAGTAAGATTTCTCATAGGTACCAAATACCAGAATAAAATAATTGACAGGGAAAAAGAGAGAGACAGAAACAGAGAGAACAGAGAGAGGGAGTGTGTGTGTGTGTGTGTGTTTATAAACTTAAGGGCTCAAAGGTCAACAGTACAAATCAGAATGTAAGTTCTAATAAAGTGCAGAGAAAGGATAAGAGGAAATGAAGTGCCCTGGAGAATTCAATGGAGGTGGAGGTTGACAGCCTGAGTTGTGACTTGAAGTATTTAGTTAGTTAGAAAGGAAGAAGGAAAACAGGTACATGAGTGGCTCATGCCTGTAATCCCTGCACTTTTGGAGGCTGAAGTAGGAAGATTGCTTGAGCTCAGGAGTTCAAGACCAGCTTGGGCAGCATAGCAAGACTCAGTCTCTACAAAAAAGATAAGAAATTAGCTAAATGTGTTGGTGCATGCCTGTAATCCCAGCTACTAAACAGGCTGAGGAAGGATGATCACTTGACCCAGGAGGTTGAGACTACAGTGAGTTGTGATTATGCCACTGCACTCTGGTATGGGTGACAGAGTGAGACCTTGCCTCAAAAAATAAAAGAAAGAAAGAATAGCATTTCAGCAGCTGGGGAAGACATGAACGAAATCAAGAATGACAGGAAGGTTATCTACCTGACTGAAAGGGAGAATTTATGTTATTGAGCAGAAAAACTAAGGTTGGGTAGGCAGGAAGGATTTAGATTGTCATAGGTTTTGAGTATCAGTTGAGTCTCTGCATAAAAAAAAAATACATCATTGCTTAATGACACTGCAGACATTAACTAGACAT
This sequence comes from Ateles fusciceps, assembly GCA_036589455.1. Classification (NCBI taxonomy): domain Eukaryota; kingdom Metazoa; phylum Chordata; class Mammalia; order Primates; family Atelidae; genus Ateles; species Ateles fusciceps. The sequence goes on along the minus strand of JAZHEH010002554.1, from coordinate 14,428,771 downwards.
GTAAGTATGGCTGCCAGAAATCCACCTTCATGAAGGATTGTCCTGCCTTCGGGGTTGTGGCTACAAACTCCAGAACTGTAGTATTCAAGCAATCCCTTTCTAGAGCAAGGGACTAGACATAAATGACCACAGCTCCTGGGTCCATAAGGAATTCTCATCAGTTAGGTCAGTGTGCCAGGCAGGGGCAGATGCATTACTATCCCACTGCACCTGTGGCCTTGAAACTCATAGCTTCTGAATCCTCAAGCCCTTGAGGCAATGCATTTCAGCTACAGATAAATACCTTAAGCAGTCACCTCAGACAGGGCTTATAAGGAACCTTCTTCAGAAGCCACTTTGTATCTCCAAAGTCAGCTACATGGTTCTTATTGCCAAGAATTTATCATGCATCGTCTGCATGTTATAAACATGTATTCTCAACTTGCTATTTATGAATCTTACCTTTTATTTTATTTTTTATTTTTATTTCAATAGATTTTAGAGTACACGTTGTTTTCAGTTACATGGATAAATCCTTTAGTGGTGATTTCCGAGAATTTAGTGCATCTATCACACAAGCATCGAATCTTACCCTTTCAAAGCTAAAGGTATGCATATGTATACTTCTTAAAAAGCAAACACATGTATTAATATGCCTGCTATAACTGGCCTCTACATTTTAAATGCATGCCTCAAATATTTCTATTATCTGTCTATATATAACAGTGATATTTCTTTTCAACACATATTACTTTTTCAGAGATCAAAGGTTCATAATGTCTCATTTTATTTTACGGTAATTTGTGACTGATCAAGTAAAACCCAGGCTCCTTTTCAACTTTTTTTCGTGACTATGCCAGGAAAACGGATGGCCAGGTAGTTCTCTCTCCTATTCTATCCTTTGTCAGCTACCAGGTCATTCAGCAGATCTTCTCTCCCAAGTACTTTCCCTTCTGAAGGGAAGAAATGTGGGTCGAAGGACTTTCCTCAAAGAGACAATGACACTTGATCTTAAATAATCTTAAATAAACACTGAAATTTCAGCTGGCAAAAAAGGACATAGCAGAAGAAAGATTTCATACCAAGGCACTGAATTAGAAGACAGGACTGTGATCTAGAAACCTTGATTCTTTGCATGTACCTGTGTACTCAGTCACAGGAGCATGGAAGAAGGTACGGTCAGAATGGCTGCTTGAGATCAAAATATTAAGGATTTTTTTATGGCATGCTAAAGACAAATAATTTAGTCATTCATTCATTCACTTGCTCTTGATTGATTGATTGATTGTTTGATTTCTGTTTGAAAACGTGCCTGCCTGAGGTTTAAGGGAGGAAATCAGAAAGATAAAATTGGGTCTGATCACATTGCATTAAAAATTGCTGTGAGCTGGCTGGGCACAGTGGCTCACGCCTATAATCCCAGCACTTCGGGAGGCCGAGGCTGATGGATCACTTGAGGTCAGGAGTTCAAAACCAGCCGGGCCAACATGGTGAAACCCCATCTCTACTTAAAAAAAATACAAGAAAATTGGCCAGGTGTGGTGATGGGAACCTGTAATCCCAGCTGCATGGGAGGCTGAGGCAGGAGAATTGCTTGAACCTAGGAAGGCGGAGGTTGCAGTGAGCGGAGATCGTGCCACTGCACTCCAGCCTGGGTGACAGAGTGAGTCTCTATCTCAAAAAAAAAAAAAAAAAAAAAAAAATTCTTATGAGCCTCCCGTCAGTCAAGGACTAGGAGCCTGCTTGTGCTCTGAGCCAGCAGAATTGGGCATACCAATGTGTCCTAGTTACCATTTCCAGTTCTAAGAAGGGGGGAATGCTACCTACATGAAATCCTAAAACTTGTGTTTCGGGAGAAAAATGCTTTGTTTATATTCCCCTGCTTGAGGGACCCCATGCTGAGCTTTAGATGTTTGCCTTCCTTGGGTGTTGCACTTAAATGCAGATACTCAGAGAGAGCACAGACATTCTGTCCTCAGAGAAACAATGATATATTCTATTTATTGCATTGGTACATTGCCCCTGATGTTTAAATCCACTCACTATTATCCTCACTGATGCTGTGTAGCTGCTGTTGGTGTCTGCCAAGTCAGATGTGATTGCTAAATGTGTAGAGAAGAGATGCAAGCAAAAGGCAGTAAGAGGGCTTTAAAGCGGTTCTCTGCTCCTCCTCCTCTCTTCGCCAACAAAGACACCTAACATTCTTCCACCGTAGGAAAATCCTCTACTCTCTACTCCAAGATGCTTCAACATCAAAAAGATCCCAGCAGACACAAGATACATTTCAGGTGACTTGCAAATTTAAGAAAACTTCAATCTTAATACAAAACTGCTTTTGACAAAAGAACTACATATACAATATACACTTTGGAATGAGTGAGAGAGGATTCAAACCAGAACTGAATCAATACTCACTGGCCTGCAGCAGCACATAGACTCTCAGAAAAGAGGAAAAACAATTCCTGGTACCCAAATAGAGAGAAGCCAACCAGAACTCGAGGGATGAGGATGGCTGGCTGTGTGCATCAGGGGCTATCAAGGAAAATAGAGGTGTAGAAGAGGAGGTATAAACCTAGAACCAGAGACTGGATTTGCACGTGGCTCTCCTTTTATGTATCCAACTGTCTGTAGAAGAAGCAGATCATCAAATACTTAGAATCCCACAACACTTGACATATGCTTGCAATTGTACACACACACAGAGATAATATCATCTACATTAAATTGCTTTAGAGACAAATATCTACTTAACTGCTCCAGAGGGCTAATGTCTTTTCTTTCTTTTTTTTTTTTTTGAGATGGAGTCTCACTCTGTCACCCAGCTGGAGTACAGTGGTGCAATCTCAGCTCATTGCAACCTCTGCTTCCTGGATTCAAGCAATTCTCCTGCCTCAACCTACCAAACAGCTGGGACTACAGGTGTGCACCACCAGGCCTGACTAATTTTTGTATTTTTAGTAGAGACAGGGTTTCACTATGTTGGCCAGGTTGGTCTTGAACTCCTGACCTCAAGTGATCCACCTGCTTGGGCTTCCCAAAGCGCTGGGATTACAAGTGTGAGCCACCGTGCCGGGCCATAATGTCTTTGTATTATACAAGAAGACACTAGTGACCCGGTGGTAAAGAAATTTCCTACAATTTAATTCAAAAGTCATCATATAAATCATGTTTATAAAAACCTCATGTTTATTGATTCTCAATCGAATAAACCAGATACATGCCTCTGTAAAATGTAATTACCTCCTTATATACCCTGAAAGTATATAATGTATTAAGAATTAGTATCATTAATTAAGTATAGTTGATGGTCTGTGGTTAGCCAAGTACTATTTATTTTTATTTTTAATTTTTTAAGTTTTTTTGAGACACAGTCTTATTCTGTAGCCCATGCTGGAGTGCAGTGGTGCGATCTTGGCTCACTACAACCTCTGCCTCTTGGGTTCAAGTGATTCTCATGCCTCAGCCTCCCAAGTAGCTGGGACTACAGGCGTGCTTCACCATGCTTGGCTAATTTTGTATTTTTAATAGAGACGGGGTTTCACTATGTTGCCTAGGCTGGTATCAAACTCTTGAGCTCAGGCAATCCACTGGCCTTGGCCTCCCAAAGTGCTAGGATTACAGGTGCGAGCCACCACACTCAGCTCACCGAGTACTATTAAGGTATCACATAAGGCCCAATTCTTTAATATGAATTATGACATCTAAGCATAAGATAGACTTTGGTTGTGACAAATGATCGAGGAAAGTATTCATTATTTTAGAACCTCTTAGAAATATCTAAATATGTTGGCATGCCTATCAGCACTTTACCCTACAGTGTTCAAACACTGGTCTTCCTGGATCTACACACTCCATTAGTGGGATCATTGTCAGTAAAGAAAGGAAGTTATATGATCATGCGTTAAGCCATTTGTATTAAATGCCTAAGGCATAAACCCGTCTACCTGCCCCATGCTTGCATTAAAGCCACTGACTATCACTGCAGAAAAATATGCCACCACAACCGCAGAGCTCAAGTGGACATTCACAATGGCCTACCATCTGTGAAGAGCAGTGAAGGATGTGAGATTTTAGCTTACCCTATTTTCAAAGTTCATCTGCCACTGTTTCATGGATGCTAGCAGGGACATGAGACTTTGGGTCAGAGACCAAGGACTTTATGACAATAGCAGTGGTTGGAGTGTTTGCATTTGTGTAGATTCTCTGGGTCCCACTTCTCACAGGATAATGTGAAAAGAGCCAGGTGACACGAGTATATGCAAGAGACTTGTATTATGGGAGAGGAACCACATGCTTAAGAAACCTGAATATTTTTATAATGGGCAGTAAGCTTATCTGATCTTTGCCTTGGTGGGAGACATTATCTTCATTATCCTGAAGAGCAAATGAACCTGCCTTTGCTCTGGAAGAGGCCACTCTATCTTCCAACTCCTGAACCAAGAGAGTCAGTGACTCTGATTGTAAGATCAGCAAAAATGCAAAGGACTCCTAGAGAATGATCTCCCCACACCACCCTCATCTGTGTTGTGTTTGATTTATCACCCTCCTAAATGACTGTCAACCTTCTCTTTCCAGAAACATCTCAACAATCACTCCTGCGTGGCTGTTTGGTTTTCTTCCATTTCCCTTTTGCTCCTTTTTAGTTTCTTTTGATTTCTGTTTTTATGCTCACCTGTAAATGTAAGAGTGCCCCTAGGCTCTGTCCTTTTCTTTCCTGTCTATAAGCACTATTTAGATGATTTCATATAGATGCTTAGCCGTAAATACTAGCTGTGAGTTACAGTCTCACAAAACTGCATCTGTGTCCTAATTTCTCCCATGAACCAAACACTTGTTCAACAAACTGCCCACTTGAAATTTCTTCTCAGATACTCAGTAGACATCTCAAAAAATGTAAACAGGGCTAAAAAAGAACAAGTAGTCTTGCCTCCCAATACTCCTCTCAATCTCACCTATCTCAGTAAATGCCAGCCTCTATTTAGTTGCTCAGGTTGGAATCTTTGGAATTATCCTTTAGTTCTGTATTTCCTTTGTGCCCACCCTACTAAGCCAGTTCTTCAAGAAATCTTACCTCCTCTACCTCCAAAACAAGTTCAGAATCTCCTATGCATCTTTACTATCGCCACCTCCACCAGCCACCAACACGTCCCCACCAGGTCTCCTATAACAATCTAACTCATCTCTCAACTGATTTCCATCCTTGTTCTGTGCAATCCATTTTCCATACACAGTTAAATAGACTTTTAAAAATTTAAGTCAAGTCACATTACTCCTCAGCATAATCTTCTCCAATGTATTCTGCTGCATTTAATATCAAACATAAACCCCTTAGCCTGGCTATAAAGCTCCCATGATCTGGCTTTACTTTTCTCTTCACCTTCATCTTATACTAGCCTTCTTCCTACCCTTTCTTCTCCAGCCTGTGGTCTGTTCAAGAAACAGAAAGAGGTTAATGCTGACTTTAGCATCACCATGTTAGATATTTGTCATCTGTGAAATCTGTACCTGCTATCCCTTGATTTTTACATGGCTTTTCTTTCTGTCATTCAGATCTCACTTTAAGTGTTATTTTATTAATGAATATCCAATCTAAAATAGCCATGTAGTTATTCTCAGGTTAAATCTTTCTACTTTTTGTTTGTTTGTTTAGAGACAGGGTCTTATTTCTATTACCCAAGCTGGAGTGCAGTTGTGTGATCATAGCTCACTACAGCCTGGAAATCCTGGAACTCCTGGGCTCAAGCTATCCTCCCACCATAACCTCTAAAGGCACTGGAATTACAGGCATGACCACTGTGCCTGGCCTCATTCTACTTTAATGATCTGAGTAATACTTACTAATATCTGGTATATCTTGCATGTGTAAACTTAATTTCTATGAATGTGAGCTCCTTGAGAACTAGGGCCCCTTGCATATGTCTCATTCACTATGGTATCTCTACCATTTAAATAGTACTTGGCACAATAAATATTTTTTAAATAAATGAATAAGAACTGAGTGCCTTAATAACATCTGTAAGAATTGGCAGGAATAGGGGTTCCTTGGAGAACAAAAAAGATAATTAAAACAATAGGATTCTTTTTATTATCTTCTGGCACAGTCTGATTGATGCATGTACATGAAAGGTATTTGGCCATCTGGAGGCCTTTTTTTGAAGATGAACTATTTCAACTTAATATTTTTTGTCTATGGAGAAAATTTTAAGCCACTTCCAGTTAAACATAGTTTCTAAGCATCCTACCTACTTAATAAGCAATTACACTTAAACAATGCTATAGAAATAATGCATAGACTTGACTTTGCTATCTTATCATTTAGATTAATTGCTTGATTCATATATTTAAAACAATTTTTTTGGTGTCTTCTATATGCAGTCATGATGTAGAGACTGAAATTTTGACTGTGAACAGGGCAGAAAAGGGACTCTTTTCTTCATATGACTCATAAGCAACAAAATGTAAGATGCAGAACCAGCCACCTATTAGCTGGGCACCACTCCTTGGCAAAGTGTGAAATTATTTTATCTGGATTTTTGTTTTTAAGAAGTTAACAAAGTTACATACATTAGTGAGTATATGTTTTCCCAAAGAAGTGCCTGTAAAATAATCACTTAAGTTATCCTGTGGCCCACAGAAATATTTTCAACCTGTGCTTTAACCTATTTTTGAATAATCTATGAACAGGCCTAAGAAATGACTACTCCTTAATTTGAAAATTTCTAGTCTACCACTTTATTGCCTTGAGAAAAACTTTTAATAGCCTGCTGCCTCCATTTCTTAATCAGAAAAACATATTAGCAAAACAAACATTTCATTTTCAAACCAACAGGAGATGATATAATAGATGTAAAATCCCTGAGTCTTTTCATAAATCTAGTTTTTGTACGAAGCATTAATAATGAGTGATAAAATAAAAAATGATATCTCCTAAATTAGGTCATGAATGTCTACTATTATCTCTTTAGGAAATAATGAAAATATTTCTTGGAAGAAACAATGCTAAGGTATCCAAACCAATAGCTATTTGAATCGCATAAATGAAATGCTATCTCAGCTCCCGAGTGAGTATCAGTTGAACCACAAGGGTTCCTATCATTTTCTTCCTTATAACATCTTGTATAGCCCTGATGAAATGTAATGGGGACAAATAACCTTGAAATTGTCTGTGGAGGGAGTATTTACATCACAGAATTTGGCAAACACTACAATTCAGGTACTTTTCCATACCCACTTTTTCTAAACATTCCTTGCCTATCTCTCCCCATCCTCTAAGAGCTGACTGTTACAGCAGCACACCACTGATTCTAACACACAAATGCTTATATGAATTCTTCTTCCTGTCATTATAAAAACATGCGCACAGATCAGGGAGCCCTAGGGTAATGATGTTGGAAAAGCGTCAGACAAGTCTGAATTAGACAGGTGTTCTGAGAGGAAATCCAGCTTGTGAAATCACACACCATCAATGAAACCTCCTAGCTTACAGAACAGTCTCTTCATAGGAACAAAGAGCAAGAGAGAGAGTGTGAAGGGGGGAGGAGTAAAAAGGAAGGAAGGAAGGAAAAGGAAAGAAGGGAGGGAGGAAGAGAGGGATGGGAGAAAGGAAGGGAGGAGGAGCGGGAGGGAGGGAAGGAAGAAGGAAGGAAGGAAGGAAGGAAGGAAGGAAGGAAGGAAGGCAGGTAGGCAGGCAGGCAGGCAGGCAGGCAGGCTGGCCAATTTCTTCCCCAAAAGTGTCTATTTCTCATTTATATACCCCATAATCTGACAGTATTATAAGCCTGTAAAACTTCCTTAGCTGTAAAGATGGATGATTAAACTGCTTTTCTGTTAATTAACATAAAAAGAGAGTTTTAAGTGAAAATAGGAAGTGAATTCTCTATTTGAAAGTTCACTGGTGCATAAAATTAAACATTATATTCCGTAAAGACAGCCCATTGTGCTAATAGCAAAGCAGTAAACACTACATTATCTCCAATGTGTTCTTCCATCCATTCACATACAAACACAACAATTTATCACAAACAGCCACTTTCTTACACCCCTTAGCCAGAGAATTTCAGGACAAGACTTAGCGACTAGGAAACAAAAAGCCAAGCTAAATATTTATTAGTATTTTAAAGCTACAGCACCCCTTCAGGGAGGGACACAGTTGATCTGTCAATGGGTGTTTCCTCTGCCTCTGCCTGGGCTGCAGAACATTCTTTTCTCTGGTTTGCTGCATTCACATTTATAGAAAGGTACAAGTTTCATATGTCAATCTCACACCTTTTTGGAAATTAGTATGGTGTAGAGCGAAGAGCTTATCCGTAGGAAAAGGGCTGTTCAAATGTTGTGTTAAAATGTGCTTATTTCAGTCTTTTTATGACATCAGAATGTCAGGCACTTAATCTAAAACTTGTTTTTTCTCCTTCAGGAAGGAGTCACAATCCCTGCCTCACAAGGCTAGCTTGGAGACAACACATATGAAAGAGGCATTCATAGCTCCTAATAAGCCTCCCACTGCAGTCCTCTACCTCTCTCTTGCCATATCATCATTGCTTCTCAAACATGAGTAAGCAATCCTTGACTTGCTAGGACAAAAACACGGTGGCTTCAGCCCAATTACCAAAAGCATCCAAATAGTCAAAAAGAGGAATTTAATTTGTATCTTATACACACAGGAAAAAAACTCTGCCTTTAAATTTCTCTTTTAGTGCCCTTTAATCATTGTTTTTGTCTATCTACTTCTAGCTTAGGGGAAAAAAAAAATCCAGAAGTCTTTTTAATAAGAGGGCTGCAGATACAAGTTTAGAATTCACAGTTCCTGGTTAGTGGCCACGTCAATAATAATGCACAAAGAAGGAAAATGATTATCATTGTATACAATTCCTATCACACAAGATGCTCATTGGGTGCCTTATCAACATTTAAGTGCCTTGTCAACAATCCTCCAGGCCGGGCGAGGTGGCTCACACAGGTAATCCTACCACTTTGGGAGGCCAAGGCGGGCAGATCACCTGAGGTCCAGAGTTCAAGACCAGCCTGACCAACATGGAGAAATCCTGTCTCTACTAAAAATACAAAATTACCTGGGTGTGGTGGCACACACCTGTAATCTCAGCTACTCGGGAGGGTGAGGCAGGAGAATCACTTGAACCCAGGAAGCAGAGGCTGTGGTGAGCTAAGATCATGCCACTGCATTCCAGCCTGGGCAACAAGAGTGAAACTCCATCTCAAAGACAAAAACAAAACAAAAGAAAAACAATCCTCCAATACCCATGGGAATAAGAAGATAGCAATAATAGCCATAAAGACATTAATATTCATGGCACACACCTTTTATTTACTTTCATGCTGTTTTCTGTGGGATCACATATTAGTGTATGTACCCTTAGAAAAAGTGAAAATATAATTAGCCACAGGTTTGTGTAATCATCAACATGGATATTGATATAATTAGGTAGAGACAGTTGGTAGAACTGAAGATCCTATTCTGAAGTTCTTTTCTATTCATCATACTGAGTGGTAACCAGGTATTAGATTTTCATGGATTCTTTACTCAACATGAAGATAAAAAATATATCTCTCTGCCCCACAGTTTAAAGAAGGTAAAGTGGGAGGATAGGTGCTTTAGTATGAATAGAACATGCAATGACGAAACTACAATCTACTTCATTTTAGTCTAATTTCCAGTTGTTTAAGGATTTCTATATTTATTACTCACTTACATATTCCTCTGAAAATGAGGACATAACTGCATTTCATAAGCGTGTTTTATTTTTCAAGGTATTAAAATTTCATAACTGGGAACCATGCCCAGCAAATACACTTAGTAAATCCCCACAGTTTTATCAAGGAGACATTTTTGATAACAAATGTATCTGGAAATTAAGCTATTGTTAGTACCTTGTATAGAATTCAGTTAATTAATTTGCTAATTAACCTTCCTCTTTGTTATTTATGGCTTTAGCAACTCTGCCTTTTGCCATATGGTGGTATGCTTCTACACACATGCGTGCCCAAGATAGTTGGTGTTAAAGGACTCTAATTTAGACTTTAAAAATATGAATGCAAGTTGCAAACTGCCTTGAAGCAATGCAGTGACCTGAAGCCCATCTTTTTCAACCCTGCCCTCAAAGTCTTCTGTACTCCTAAAGCTAAAAGTATACTCAGCCACAAATATTTAGGAAAATTAGGGAAGGGATATGTCTGGAATTTGGCTCAATTAATTGAAACTCTAAGTAAGAAAACCCAAAGGGATGGGATTTGAAAAGTACCTTGGTTAATAACCTATAATCTCCTTTGTCTGAGATAGACATTCACATTCTCTAAAATGTCTGTTTCAGCATAGTTAGCTTGCGGTGTAGATTCCTACACTCACCAATCTGAAAGGTAATTTACGCCTGGCTCCTTTGCAGGGATTGTTTTAGCAACTCTAGGCTTGAAACAAGGCAAACGTGAACTTTTTGGGTAACACCTGCAACTAAATAATGACCTCAGTATTACCACCAATTCCAATGAACATTAGTAAATAATTTCCCAAATGCATCACTTTCAAAGTTATTAATAATAAAAAAGAAACCTCTCAGTCCCTTTATCCAATGTTAGTTGATAAAAATATACTATATCTGAGAATTTTGTGAAATTCTCTGCTTGATTTTAGCACTGCTGAATACTATAAATTAGGACATAATTAAGCAATTATTTGCTTGTTTCATGGAGCTTTGATTTTCATAATCTGTGGCTTAGGGAAAAAACCTACTGTGTACAAGAATCATTTGGAAGAAAAAGATACCAACAGACAGATGATAAGCCTGAAAAAAAGGACAGTGATAAAGAAAGGAATGTCTAACCACAGAGATCTCCTTAATTTGGAAATCTGAATAAACAGTGATATTAAACTGCCATCTTTCAATGGCAACTAAAAACTACTACTAACTTCAGAGTTCTTACGTTTTTTAAATGATAGAAGCACTGAGTTTATTTGATGATGGATTCTCATAATTTAGTATTTCAAAACCTAGCAAAGAAGTAATTTCTTGTCATGTCCAAGAAATTTATATCTGAAAAAGGCAGATGTCTTTAAAGTGCTTTAGACAAACCACACAATATTTCCTACTTGGAATAAGTAGCCTTTGGGGTTTTAGTACAATATAAAATAATTAATGCATGTGTTCATATGTATACATACACAAATGCATGCATATATATTATACACATACCTTATTTAAGCAAGCACATTGATTAGGTCTACACAGCTTTTTATTATAATGTTGGGAAGCTTTTCCACCCATAATTTATATTAATTAGTAATTAGTTAATTGGTTTAGCAATCTATTATGGGTTGAACTGTGTCCTCCTCCAAAAGATATGTTAAAGTCCTAACCTCCAGTATCTGTGAATGTGGCCTTATCTGGAAATAGAGTCTTTGCAGCTATAATCAAGTGAAGATGAGGCCATTAGAGTAGGCTCTAATTCAGTATGATTGGTGTCCTTATAAGAGGAAAATGCCAGGTGCAAATAGAGACATGCAGTGGGGATGCCATGTGTCAACAAAGGTAGAGATTAGAGTGATGCAGCAGCAAGCCACAGAATGTCAAGGACAGACGGCCACCAAAGAAGCAAGGGAAGATTCTGTGTTGAATACTGAGAGAAAGCACGGCCCTGTCAACACCTTGATTCAGACTCCCAGCCTCTAGAAGTATGACAGGATAAATATCTGTTGTGTTAGGCACCAGGCTCATGCTAGTTATAGAAGCCCTAGGAAATGAGTATGCCATCTAATTGGTCAGTCAACAAATATTTCTTGAGCTCTTTTTATGAACTTGAGATTGTGCTAGCTGCCAGAGTTACAACACTGAGTTATACTGATGATGACTGTGCTTTTATGGAGGGAAAACAATTGGATGAAACATGATCTGGAGGCAGAATCGACTATTGTGGGAGCATAAATCAGAGGCTGCTAATAGAGGGCCATGGAAGCATTCCCACTGTAAGTGACTCTGTGCTGAAATATGGAGGATGAGTAGGAGTTAGCCTAGAAAGGAAGTGGGGAGGCTTGTTTCAGACACAGAAAACCACACGGCCAAGCTCTGAAAAGCAAGAGAGAATGCTTGAACATTCAATGCACTGTTACCCTATCAGAAGAAAGATATCACTGGTCAGAGATGAAAGGCACAGATTGGGAAGAGCTTTGTAAGCTTTTTAAGGAATTGTGATTTTTATTCTGTGGGAAGAAGAAGATATTTAGGATTTTTTAAAAGGAGGTTGAAATGATCAGATTTGCTTGGAGAGAAGTCATGCTGACTGCAGTGTGGAAAATGGATTGGAAAGTGAGAAAGACTAAACATGGGCAGCCTGCACCTTGGGAAAACTGACAGAATTCAACAAGCATTCTGCTATAGATTTGCCCATTGTTTCAATTCCCCAAGGACTTTCACATGTAATTTTATGTGAGCCTTCCACCAAACTCAAGAGAAAAGTAGACCAGAGATTACTCCCCAGTTTGCCTAGTCAAGAACTGTGACACAACAAAATAAAGCAAATTGCCCAGAATCACACAGCACACAGCTGGTTGACAATGAAACTGGAACTGCAAACGTGTCCTGTTAACTTCCTGCCATGTGTGCACTCCATTATATAGGAATGCACATTGCCCACTAATTAAAATTTTACTGCCATCAGGGGGAAGGCATCACTGCATAAAGCCAGGATAATGCACTGGAAAGCTCACTCAATCTCGAACAGCTGGAGAAGAGGGTCTGCTGGGACTCTTCTTTTTCTCCTCAAGCACACATGTGCACAGCTCCACCAAGTGGAAGAAAACACCTCGTGTTAGCTCCCAGGCTCAGGGAGGAAGAAATCTCATTCTCCTCAGCCAAAAATGTTGCAGGGCAGGGACTGGAGAATAATAATAATCTCATTGTCTCATTATATTTAACTATATTGGTATAAAATATGTGTACTTTATTAGATGGACCATCCAAGATTGCTGGGGGAGAGGAAGAAGGGAGGGTTTTTTTCTGTTTTGTTTTTAAGAAACGAGGTCTAACTATGTTGCTCAGGCTACAGTGCAGTGGCTATTTGCATGTGTTATCATGACACACTATAGTCTTGAGCCCTGGACTCAAGTGATCCTTTTACCTCACCTTCCCAAGTGGTTGGAATGGAAAGGGTATGTTCCTAAACCATGTCTCACCATCCCACTGATAGTGTTGTTAGCTCTAGATGTAGCCACTAAGCAGGAAAAGAGTGTCTCCCTGCTTTCAACCTAATCAGAGTTCACGTATTTGTGCACAAATGGGAAGATTAGGAGCTACAGGAGCCTTCATTCTCTGCAAAGACAGACTCTATTGATAATGCAGTCTTCCCTTTAGGGAAGACCAAGATCTCCTCATTTTTTTTGAATTTGTAAACACACACACATACACACACACGCATATACACACACATTCCACCCAAAAGAATAGAGTTCAAAAACGGATTAAGGACCAACAGTTTATGAAGGGGCTAAACTATTTGTGAGTATTTTTTTTCTTCCCCAGGGTCATGGTATGGTAAGCAAGGTCTGCAATCAAGCTTCTCTTGGAAGGCCTTTTGGAAGACCAGGCAGCTTTACTGCTGTGGCCACAGTATAGGAAGGTATAGAGGGCTCAGATTGGGCTAACACTGTTGTAAGCCCTTTGTTTTAATACTTTTTACTGCATTTTAAGAGGTAAAATCCAGAAGGCCAAGTTCAGAATGTTAGCCTAGGAAGAAAGTTCTAAAACACAGGTTAGTCGCTTGTCCTACATGCTAGGCTTTCAGCTAAAGAGTCAAAGGAAACATAGTAGAACTTATATGGTCTTGCCCTGCTGTCTGGGATAGGAAACTACATACAGCTTGGAGACCAAACCCAATTAGCCATAGACTGTTCATTCATTTGAAGTGTCCCCCACTGGACATGTCTTCGTGGTAATCTAACAGGAGATGGCTGGTGGAGGATTTGGAGATATGGGACATAGTCCATCTCTTCCCTAGAGCTCTCTCCACATGTCAGTTGAAAAGTTCTTCTACAGCTGCTTGTTAATTAAGGAGAAGCAGTGGAAGCCAGCAATGCACAGCTAAGACTCTGGGATGTTGGAAATATACTAATTTATATTTGGCAGAGAGAAAACTGAAAAGCTAAACATCTTGCTGAAAACAACAATGAGTCTGATGGAAAATCAGGCTCCTTCTCCATGTCTTCAGCTTCAGGAATCAGTGCCACCATGGGCTGGGTCATTGTTTTCATTAATGAAGGGCTTTGGATAAGCTTATGTCACCACTTGGATAGAGACAGCCAGGGCAAGTCTCACCTACACAGGACACACTGGTTTATTAGGGCATCCCTGGGGAAGAGCTTTTGTGGAAAGCACTGTCATTTGGATGAGAAGAAAGCTCTAAACCCCAACAGCTGTGACAATGAATGATCCCTTGGTACTCTTTGGGAGGTGAGGAGACATTAACCTTGTATTGTAGCCAAGTTTCATTTTATTGTCTCCTTATTTCTTAAATCTATGCTCTCTGCCCCCAAACAAGAGCAACTGGACATTATATACCATTTGCTTTCCAGCTTCTAAAGTCAAGACATTGTTGTTGCCTAATAGCATCTTAAGGTGGATTAAGTGGTTACACATTCTATCATACTGTCTCAACAGAGCGAGACATTGGGAAGGAGGGTACTAATTCATTAATAGCCATTATTTTTTTACAATACCCAGAGCAATCATATTAAATCTACAAAATATCTAGAGTTTTGTTTCCCAGCATCTTCTTCATTCACTCAATAAACCATTGTGGAGTAACTGGAAAGACACAGAGATGAACACTGCATGGCCCCTGTCTTGGAGTCTGCAATCCAGTGAAGGCATGCATGTGAAGAATTAGAAAGGGCTGTGACAGAACTATATCCAGTTCTGATGGAAGCACAGGAAAAGAGGGATCAAATCTTTCCAACAAATGGTGAACTCAACATGCAAACTGAATAAAAGCCCCTAATCAATAAATCACAAAATATTTATGGAGCCCCCCAAATCATACTTTGACAAGACTTTTCCAAACAAATGTAGAAACTAAGTTATGATACAATCACATGTCAGGAAGGTATGCTGAAGAGGAGAAAGGCAGAGCTATAGTTATAAAAAGGAGATCCTTCTTATCAAAAGACTTGGGGAAATGATAACATGTGTGCAGGCAAAAACAAGAGGTTGTGATGTGGTGGGTAGGAAGGCCCTCCATCAAGGAAGCAACTAAGTAAGAATCAACAAATAGGTAAATAAGATAGGTAAAAGCAGAGAGGCTAGATTGGATCAGATTATCAGGGTTGTTTAATGTCAGATGAAGGAATTTTGACTTGATTGGTCATGGTAGATTGTTGCAGACTTTTGAGCAGGATAGTGATCTCAACTCTGAACAGCGGTTAGATTAAATAACTTTTATGATCAATGCATAATTAATCAGCAGATTACAGAAGTGATACCTGAAGACTGAGATTTGAAGCATCAATGACTCAGGGAAAGATAAACTCAGTAATCCAAGTCTACAGAGATGAATGCCAAGTAAGCTTAATGAGACTCAAATAGAGCTGTTGTATGACCTCTGCCAAGTGATGAAAACTGTAAACTTTTCCATCTGCCTTCATGTTGCTGTAACACAATACCGTAGACTGGGTAATTATAAATAATATACATTTATTTCTTACAATTCTGAGGCTAAGAAGTTCAGATCAAGGCACTAACAGGTTTGGTGTCTGGTGAGAGCTTTCTTGCTGTGTTCTCACATGTTACAAGGTGCAAATGCTATGTCCTCACATGTTGGAAGGTAGAAAGGCCAAAAGGGCCTAAGTTAGTTTCTCCAGCCTCTTTATGAGGCCTTAATCCAGTCATGAAGGCTGATCACCCAAAAAGGCCCCATCTCTTAATACCGCCACAATGGGGATTTAGTTTCAACATGAATTTTGGAGGAGGCACATTCAATCCATACTAGTGTCTATCTTCTCATCTGTATAATGAGGTTAATAATACAGCTGATATCATAGGTTATTAAGAGAATTAACTGAGACAATGCAGGTAAAGCTTTTCGCTTGTCCAGCACATTGTGAACATTCAAGAAATATTAGTTACTTTGTTGTGATAACTTTTGTTGCCTTTGAAATACGGAGGAAGGGTTTGGGGAAGTTCACAGGAAAGGAAAAGCTAATAGGATGGGGGGCTAAAATAGGGGTATGAATTCATGTTACAGATACAGTGAATGGCCTGGTACATCAAAATGACGTGGGGGAGCACAAGGGGGTGTCAGAGGAGTCCTGGACAAACTCAGACTTTAACTGAGTGTCAGGCTTGGAGAATCTTCTATGAGGGGGACCAAGTACACTGGATGCTCACCAGGAAGCAGCAATTAATTGCATGGAAATATTAGAGCATTGTTCTTGGCTCTGGGAATTTGATTCGTCATTGTTCAAACTTGGTGCATGGCTAAAGAATGCTTTGAAAGGAGGAAAAGTAATGAAGGAATAAAATGTAGAAGCTTTGAAGTTAAAGTATTACCAGGTTTCCTGGCTTCCAATAAATTAGGTTGCCACATGTCATTTATGCAAAATTTCAATATATCCAAGTTTTTATTATGGAAGGTTTCTGAAATGAAGGGAAAAGAGAGAAAACAAATTTAAATGTTCCAACTTCTCTTCATAAATAATTTTATTTTTTTAGTTCCAGGATGTTTCACAGGTGATTGTATCTAGAACAGAAGAAATAAATTTCCACTACTTTATTTTGCCAGTCAATAGTCAAACTTCCCCCTTGAGTTCAGCTCTGAAAAGGCAGTAATTCACTTGTCTAACAACATGGCTGTGAATAACTATAAAAACCCAGAATTAGTGCGAATGAATTTTTGTTAGCAAGTGGCAAAGGAGCAAAGGGACCAAAAAGAATAAAATTTTGCCTGAAGGCACATTTCCCAAAGAAATGTTGATTTAATAAATTATAAATTAACTTAAAAATTATAATTTCTGGAATAAATTATAAGACAACATGAGTACATAATATTTATATATTATATTATTATAATATTTAACTACATAATGAATATTTTTATATTATTTATAAGTATACAGTAAGTAATACTGAAATATGTTAAGATTTGGGATAACTGTATTAGGCTGTTCTCATGCTGCTAATAAAGACATACCCAAGACTGGGTAATTTATTAAGGAAAGAGGACTCACAGTTCCACATGGCTTGGGAGGCCTCACAATCAGGGCAGAAAGCAAATGAGGAGCAGAGTCATGTCTTACACGGTGGCAGGCAAGAGAGAACTTATGTAGGGGAACTTCCTTTTATAAAATCATCAGATCTCATGAGACTTAGCATCACGAGAACAGCAGGGTAAGGACCTGCCTCCCACAATTCAATTGCTTCCCATTGGGTCCCTCCCATGACACATGGGAAAGGGAATTATGATTCAAGATGAGATTTGGGTGGGGACACAGCCAACCCCTGTCAATAACCATACAAGAACACATGGTGAAGTGGAGACAAGCTTATACCTACTCATGGAATCACTGTGAATCTAATCATTACAAAGTACATTGATCCAGGTACATTCTCATTGGGACTTCGATACCATAAACAGTATTGTGGTGTCTAGCATGATATTCTAAAGTGGAAAATAACTCTTTAAAAAGTTCTTGACCAAATCAAACAACAATCTTCTTTTAATACATATGGCAATTTCACACACCCTTGGAAAATTCAGTGTATTAAAACCATGAAAATTTTGTGTTTATCTGTAAATGGAGTTATAATCAAGTTCAATCATTATGAATAGGATTTTCACCTACGTGAATATTTTGTGGGAGATTACATAGTCACGAGGGATACCAAAAAGAAAACAACAGGAAATGAAATAATCTTCTTGGAAATCTTAACTCTGCCATCTAAATAGTTATTACAGTACCTCTTAACATTGTGACTACCAAAAACCTACCACAAATTCCCAAAGACCCCAATTTGGGAGCTGTCCCACTCCCACTGAGAACCACTAGCTTAGAGCAAGAGAGCAGATAACGTGCTTTGAGTTGGCATATAGTATTTGCCGTATTGTTTTCCCCCCCCCCATAACTATTTATATTTGTTTTTGTGAAATTAAGACAAACTTTTGGAATTTATTTCCACATGCTGAGTTCAAGAGTACTAAGGAGAGCTCTTAAACACAGCTTATCTATTTAGACCTCCCCAAATCTTTGGTTAATCAGTCTTACTCTTTGGATACTCTGTTTTTAAAAGAAAAATACAAATAAATAAGATATAGTCTAATAAAGGAAATAATTAGCAAGTAACTTCCCTGACCTATAGAGGAATAAAGATTTTCATTATTTTAATGCACTTTGAATGGTTTTTTAATGCAAATGCAGATTTTTGCTAAGTCCCCTTTTCTCTACCTTTTTATTTTGACAAAATCAAATATTTAGAATGATAATGTCAAAATACTCTATGCCAGGAATTCTTAACCTGGGGTCTATTGCCAGGGCCTCAAATGTGGGCTGCAGGGATCTATACATTAATGCAGAATTCTGTCTCTTTCTCTCTGTCATTTGTGAGAAGATTATCCATAGTTCTTATTATGATCTCAAAATAGTTTGTTTCAAAAATATAAAACAAACAAACCAAACAATGCTCCAAATTTTTCAGATATCAAGATTAAATTTAATCCAATGTTTTTCTTAATAAAGAAGAAAATGGCTCAGTAGTCTTTTGAATGATTTTTCACACAAAAGTTAAATGAAATAGGGAATTCAGATTGACATTCAATAAAGCAGAAAATTAACTGGAACACACCAGGAAATTGAGGTTTTGTGATGTCCCTTACAAAGGTAAAGGTAACGGACACATACACACACGGGCACACACAAACACACATGATTTCCCAGGTAAATGATCAGCCTACATGGATTCCCAAATGAAATGCCTGGCAACAAATCAACACTTAAGCCCCAGTGTTTTTCATGCACTTAATGTGAAGCTGTTGTTGGTTGCTGTTAAGTTAAAAATGTGTTAACTTTATATACCCACTGAACTGAGTGGAAACAAAACAAAACAAAACAAAAGCCTTAACTGTAAACAAATTTTTCCTTGCTATTTCTCAATCATTTGGCCTTTCCACTGAAAAGACTATGCAAAGACTAATATGCTTTGCCTATTTTTATGCAACAATAGGGTAAACCAAGGTGTGCATAATCAGTGCAGTTTATAACCATTGCATCCCTTCTACGTTATGAAAGGGTATGAGAAGCTGCTGGATGAGCATCTGCAGTTCTGTAACAAATGAAATCTCAACAGGTGAAGTGGGTGTGGATCCTGAATGTTTTTTGCCTATATGTCTTCCAAATGTTACTTCCCTCTTGCAGAGTTTATACCATGCCCTACTTGAGAAGGAATATTCAAAAAGGGACACTGTTCTAGAGAAAATTAGATTGTCTACAACATTTCTATCCCTCGACAAAATTAGCCTTGTTTTGTTGTGAGATGGTCAGTCTGTGACTATCACTTGCCTGATTAGTCAGGTGTGACAACCAACAGTTGTCCTTGGTCTCTGTTAATACAGCAGGAGGCCAACTTCTTCCCTTATGACGCACCCCAAATCCACAGTATCCTTGGGAGAATGAGCTGAGATTCAGCACTATAATAATAATAATAATAATAATAATAATAAAAAACTGCTTTCTAGAGATTCCAAATTCTAGCTAATACTGTTCAGTTTTAACATTTGAAGAAAGAAAGGTGATTGCAGTCCAGCAAAAATGACTAAAAGTGCTCCATATGGAAATCTATCTGGGGAGAGAAGGGAAATCATCAGTGTGGAAGGAGATTTCATAGACTTTTAGCATTTTATTTAATCCTAACAAATCTGAAAGTAGGACTACCACTCTTCCAAAATTACTGATGCTGAATTTGAGCCTCAGATAGATGATACTGCTAGTAAGTGGTCTAACACGTATTTTTTATCCAGGATTGTCGAATGATTCCAAAACTGATATTTCATTTTACTAATACTATTTTTTAAAGGCATGAAATATAAATTTGAAAGTTCTCTCATATAAATGTAGAAACATGAGACACATTTCCTTTGAAATGTTTTCATAATACTAAAGCATGTATATTTTAAACAGTGGGATAACTAGAATAAGCACAAATTGATTGCTGGAATGGAATAAGTAACAAGGAATAGGACTTTTTAGAGAAACTAATTTACTTCTTGCTACAACTCTATGATTGAAGATTATTTTAAAGCTGAGAAAACTGAAACTTGGAGAGATTCAGTAAATTGCCCAAGGTCTTATCACTAGAAAATAACAAGTATAGGATTTTAACCCAGGTTGCCAACTTGTCATCCATGGCATCATGCTAATCAATTGTATTTTTTAGAGGAACTGCTAGAACTGATAGATCAAAAACTATTAAATGGATCAAACACAGCAGAAGTTTATTTTTGTGTTCACATTTTTTTTTCTAGGTGGGAAAACAGATTTTTAGGGTAGTTCTCCTCTTCATAATTATTTCAGAATTCAGGGTGAGCAAGGCTCATCAATCTTTGACATATGGCCTTTCCATTGTCCTGGGTGTCATTTCCAATTCATCTAGCTGGAGGGTAAAGGGCACAGAGGAGCTCACGTCCATGGGAAATTTTTATAGGTCAAACCTGGAGGTGGTATACAACAGACCTTTTCATGTGGCATTGACTAGAGCTTAGTCATATGGTTATATCTAAGAGAAGTTAAGACTTATAGTTTAGACATGAGCCCAAGAAAGACAGGGGAACATGGTTTGGGTGAAGAAACTAGAGTCTCTGCCACACTGCCTTAGAAGATGGATTGCCTTTAAAGATAGAAAAGAATAGGTCCAGGAATAGTGGAAAGTACCAGAAATTTTCTGGAAAGGCATTGCAACTGTGTGTATTAGTTAAGAACCCAGGCTATGGAATTAGGCAGCCTGGTATCAAAACCAAAAACCACTAGTTACTATGTGACTTTAGTTTTACCCATGCTGTATCTCAGTTTTCTCATTATTAAAATGAAGACAGAAATACCTACTTCATGGGTTTAACTGTAGGATTTAATGAGGTTAAAACACAGCAGAGAAGGCTAATTGCCTTGTAATATTAATTCTTTCCTTCTACCTATTAAATCATAGAACCTTCTATGTTTTAGGTGGACAAATGTTCCCTAGGAAAAGACTATATTTCTTGGACTTCCTAGTAAGCTGGATATGGCCATGTCAGTAAATTGAGCAAGTTACTCAATTAGACAATGAGTTAAGAGCATAATCCAGAGCAGATCCTTAACAGGAAGCTGTTTGCCTTTTATTTTCTCTTTTATCAGGAATGTTTCTTTGGTCTCTTTTCTCAGGGATGGGACCAGATGAGGTACAAGGAGCCATTTTCAACCTATGGAGAAGAGAACACTTTGAAGGATGGCGAAACAATACCACAGAAGGTATCTGATGCCTTGGATGACACAGTCAAAGATTGCTGCCCTAAGTTGCTACCCCTGCTCTCCATTTTAGACTTTCATGTGAGAGAGAGAACAATCAATTTTATTTAAAGCAGTCATTTTAGTCTTTGTTAAAGCACTCAAATAAATACCTAGCTATTACAACCTCTAAAGTACCTATACCAGTTCCTGGCACATAGGAAATGCCCAACAAATAATCATTACTGTCTTAGACCATTTGTGTTGCTATAAAAGAATACCCTTAGGCTTGGTTACTTATAAAGAAAAGAGGTTTATTTGGCTCATGGTTCTAAAGAATGTATAAGAAGCCATCATCTGGCATCTGCAACTGTGAGGGCCTCAGGCTGTTTGCATTCCTGGTGGAAGGTGAAAAGGTCCTGGTGTGTGCAGAGATCACATAGAGAGAGAGGAAGCAAGAGAGAGAAGGGGAAGAGGAACAACCAGCTCTGTGGGGGATGGGGGGACAGCTCTCACAGAAACTAATAGAGTGACTAGTCACTCAGTTCCTACTCACCCCAGGGAGGGCATTACTCTATTAATGAAGGATCTGCCCCATGGCTAGTATTTCTAGGCTAGTATTTCTACAGTCCATTTCTCAAGCATATACAAAGGAAAGAAGAGGTAACAATTCTCAGAATAAAAGCAGGGATTTGGCTGATAGAGTAAAATGATTTTGAGAAATACTGAGTTAAAAGTTAATGAATTTCTCTACTGTAGGATTTCTTGGTGCTAAATCTGGTAATACTAATGATTGCTTCCAAGGAAAAAGAATGTACAAGGTTTCCTAAACTTATTAGACTATGGCACTTTTTTTGAATTTCTCTACTGTAGGATTTCTTGGTGCTAAATCTGCTAATAGTAATAATTGCTCCCAAGGAAAAAGAATGTGCAAGGCTTCTTAAACTTATTAGATCATAGTACCTTTTTTTCAAGAAGCATATTGGTGAGATAGTAATCTGTGGATACGCTTTGGGTAAATATTTCACTAGAGAATGAATTACAAAAATTCTCAAAGAACCATGCTAAGATTATTCCATATGAATGCCTTACACTTATGTGTGTGGCATTTGAGTACATAAAAGAATGCTAATTTATTATATTTAAAAACTGTGCTTCTATATTCATGCTGTTTTTAAAACAAATATTGTGAATCGCTAGCTACAATAACTTATGAGTTAATCATGAATTTCAAGTTAAGCAACTTATATATCCCAGGTAACCAAAGAGATAGAGAATCAGAAATGGAGAAAGACAAAGGAAACCAGGGGGGGTGGGTTCAAGTCATGGCTACACTGATGTTGATGGAGGGCATTTCTGAGACCTTGTTATATTTTTCTATCCAAACCATTCTAAGCTGATGAAATAAGAAGTATATGTTTGAAAAAATGCATGGAAAGTATATTTGACAACCACCAAACCACAAAATAAAAAGAAGTATGGATTCAACTGTGGCTACACATCATGCTGACCCCAAAGTCTTTCATTAATAACAAGTATCTGTGTGAAATAGTCATATCACTACAGATCTCCATTTGAAGCATTCTCATAAATACTACAGTTGGGGGGATTACACAGGTTATTTTGAGTCCACAGTGTTTAGCTAGGATTTCATATTTGTTTGTTTGCATGTCTTTTGAGGCAGTGTCTCGCTCTGTTGCCTAGGCTGGAGTGCAGTGGCATCATCATGGCTCACTGCAGCCTGGACCTCCTGGGCTCAAGCAATCCTCCCACTTCAGCCTCCTGAGTAGTTAGGACTACAGGCATGTATCACCACAGCTGGCTAATTTTTTTTTTTTTTTTTTGGTAGAGACAGGGTCTCTGTGTTGGTTGGTTTCAAACTCCTAGGCTCAAACAATCCTGCCTTGGCTTCTCAAAGGGCTGAGATTAAAGGCACGAATCACTGCAACTGGCCTGGAATTCATCTTTAAGGGATAAAATGGCCGGACGGGGTGGCTCACCCCTGTAATCCCAGCACTTAGGGAGGCCAAGGCTGGTGGATTATGAGGTCAGGAGATGGAGACCATCCTGGCTAACATGGTGAAACTCTGTCTGTACAAAAAATACAAAAAATTAGCTGGGCATGGTGGTGCATGCCTGTAGTCCCAGCTACTCGGGAGGCTGAGGCAAGAGAATCACTTGAACCAGGGAGGCGGAGGTTGCAGTGAGCTGAGATCACGCCACTGCACTCCAGACTGGGAGACAGAGAGAGACTCCATCTCAAAACAAAAAACAAAACAACAACAACAAAAAACAACAATAAAAAGAGTTAAAATGACCAAATCTCAAATTACAGAATAAATTACAAAATATGTTTCCATTAATTTTGATGAAGTAGTCAGCTAAAGAAGAATGTTTTAATTTTCTTTCTCTCCTATCATATTAATACAAATTGGAGGAAGGAAAACAGGAATTGAAAGATCCTTACTTAACATTGTAAGATGAGTTTATGTTTTTAAGAGCCAGCTGTTAGAAGGGAAACACAGAAGACTCTTTCTGACAGGCACTTACGAGGAACACACTAACAGCTGAATGAAGGTGAGCCAATTAAACCACTTACTCTTGCCTAATAGAGTTCTTTAGAGTCCAAGCACCTGGCTTGGGGTAAACATTTACTTTTTGCTGCATGATATTTAATCAGCTCATCAGGTGGTGAAGAGCTCCATCCAGGAGGGCGTTTCTCTCTGACCTTACACTTCTCTTAATTGGAAACATCGTTTAGCGTGGTAACCCCTCTCCTTCCTTAAGCATCTCCTCTGCTTAGACCAATCCCACTTTTTAACTCAGCACTGCTTTAAGGATGAGTGTGACAAATTTAGGGATTTAGGAAGCTTCCCAGAGTTTCTCCCCCACGTGCTAAAAGACAAAAGGCAGTTTTAGGTCAGATAGGAGGCAAAGAAGGCGGGAGAAAGAGACTCGGCAATAAATGGGGCCCCTTCAGCCTTAATTCAGAAGTGGAGGAATCTAAAAACATCCCCATTTGAGTTGTTTGGAATAGTAACTGATGTGTTTGAAATATTTAGGACAACAGAATACATTAATATCATCCTTCTGAACACTAAAGCTCTCAATGGGAGGTGGCACTAAAAAACTTGAAAATATCTCAAGCAATTTCATTATATTACAGATGAGAAGAGAAGATTGCAGTGGGGCTGATTTGCCCAACAGTCAGATTGGTGAATGATAAAATTAGAATGCAAACCCTCTGACTCCCAGTCTGGGTAGAGGTTAAGAGCATTGACTTGGCAGCCACCCTACTTTGTTTGAATTTGAGCTCTACGATTAATTAACTGTGCAGATTCGAGCAAATTATTTGCCTTCACTATCTGTTTCCTCAGCTGGAAATGAAGCTAATAATGATATCCACCTCATAGGGATGTTGTGAGGATTAAGTACATTTACACGTATGAAGTACTCAATATAGCATCCAGGACAATGTTAAGTACCCTTGAACCACACGGGTTTGAGCTGCATGGGTCCACTTACATGCAGATTTTTTTCTGCCTCTGCAATCCCTGAGACAGCAAGCCTAACCCGTCCACCTCCTGCTCCTCCTCAGCTGCTCAACCTGAAGATGATGACAATGAGGAAAACTTTTATGATGATCCATTTCCACTTCTTAATGAATAGTAAATATATTTTCTCTTATGATTTTCTTAACATTTTCCAACTTACTTTATTATAATAATATAGCATAATATACATATAACATACAACATATGCATTAAAAGACTGTTATCAGTAAGATTTCTGGTCAGAATAGGCTATTAGTAGTCTCTGGGGAGTCCAAAGTTATCTACACACTTTGGGAGGCCAAGGCAAGTGAATCACCTGAAGTCAGGACTTTGAGACAAGCCTGGCCAATGTGACGAAACCCCGTTTCTACTAAAAATACAAAACTTAGCCAGGCATGGTGGCACATGCCTATGATCCCAGCTACTCAGGAGGCTGAGGCAGGAGACTCTCTTGAACCCAAGAGGCAGAGGTTGCAGTGAGCCAAGATCACTCCACTGCACTCAAGCCTGGGCAACAGAGTGAGACTCTGCCTTGGAAAAAAAAATTATATACAGACTTTTGACTGCACGGGTGTTTGGCACCCCTAATCCCTGCATTATTCAAGAGCCTGATATATAAGGATACTGTGTGTTATCAATTACTGTTCTTTTTCTCTGTCACTTAACTTTGGCAAACTCTATCCTCTGTAGTAGTAGAAACACACATATCTCTTGTCACGATAGATGCTCAAAACCAGCACTAATGTGAGCGAGCCCACTGTGCTATCAGACCATCATGAGAGAGCTTGCAAGGGCTACTTCAGCTCCAGGGAGAGTTCTGCCTAGATCTCAGAGTTCTGGGCTCTCTGAGCAGAGAAATCCATATGACCTAGAGCTCTTTGTTGTTCCTCAGATCTATTATTCTTCAGAGTTAAATGGATTCAAGTTGAGTTTCAAAGCCTGATGAAACAGACAAGAAGTAGCCAAGGCACTAAAAGCTCTTTCACTCTTCCTTTTCCCATGTGTGGCCAGCGACACAGAGCTCCCAGCACCCATGAGAGCTTCGGTGTCTACAGGCTTATAAAGTCACCTGTGATTTTTTTTTTTTTTTTTTTTTTTTTTAGTTCTTCCATCAGCAGGTGCTGAAAGGCTGATAAATATTTGTCATTTACCAATCTCACGGCCGTCTGGAGACACAGTTATCTCTGCAGAGCTTTTTGATACTTTTGAAAAAGAGGAATGCCAGTGGTTGCACTCTTAACTAATGCACTGATTGGGAAGCTGCTTTATCCCATCATTTCCTCCCAGCCCCACTTTCCAGGGTGAGACCTGACCATTTTAAAACATTCAGCTGTAGGAGAAAGATGTTGCAGGGACAGATTTGCTATGACTCACAGAAAAATAAAATGTTATTTTAAAACTGTTTCTTTACTTTGAACCTGGTTGGCTTCTCTTTCAGCCAAGGCTGGTGACTCAGTCTGGGCTTGTCTAGGTGTAATCAAACAAATGTAAGTAAACACTTTGGCCATTTTTGTACAAGTTGGCCCAACTACATGAAAGTATTCTAATGAGCTAAAGTGAGTTGGAATGGTAAACTCTTTGGGCTGTCTGACTGCCTTTTGTTTAAATGACATGGTCTTGGATGGCTTGCTACAATTTATTGAGTGCTAATTATGTGCCAGAAAGACCATTGGCTTTTCTTTCTCCTACCTGTTAGAAAGTAATACATTTTTACAGCATGAACTGGTACCCACCACACATACACACAGAGATAACCAAAAGCTTTATGAAATCATATGTACCCTTAATAGATACAATGCACCCCCATGTTTTCTATTCTGCTTTAAGTTATTTTGTGTTCTAAAATACCAGTCTTGACCCATCAAATTGATTTTATTACTCACAAATGAATTGTAATCTACAGTTGAAAACCACTGCCTTAGACAAATTTGTTCCTTGTAATAATCTTTCAAGGTAGATATTTGTATCAGATTTTATGCAGAATAGAGAATTGTTGATAAGGGGGAACTAAAGAGGCTTGGAAGAGCTGAAATACCCAATAAGGAACAGGGAGGTGGTCAAGATATTAGCAGTATCAGGAAGGAGCTAGCACCTGTCAGGCTGGAGGAACCAAGGAAACTAGTGGTGTTAGAGCATAAGGAGCTGGGCTGCCTGCAGGGAGCTGACTAGCAGGAAGTAGGATCAGGAAAGGTGCGACCCCAGAAGGCGGGCTGTCCTAGGTACCCTGGAACTGAAAGAGGAAGCAGTTACTATTGGAGATACCTTTCAAAGGGAAATAGAGACAGGGGGAAAGGAGAAAAGAGGGAAATAACTTGACTTCCCCCTCCCTCTCACCCCCAGGCTCCTATCACTGCATTCCATTGGCTAAATCTAGCCAGCAGCCAGTGCTAATGCCCTTTTCTGGGATCCATTCTCTGAGATACAGAGATATAAAGGGAAAGATATCTGAAATGCAACAGCCAATCTGCCTGCACAGTGGGGTCAGCTTCATGGGTGTGTGGCCTGCACAGTGCTCCAGCCCCCATGCTCAGAAGGGCCCCACACCTATTTAACGCTCTGCCTTTCCTGTCTTAAGGTTCACGTTCTTTGAACAAAAGGGTCCCTATTTTCATTTAGTACTGGGCCTGCAAATTATAAAGTTGTTCCAGTACATGGCATTGTTATTCCAACTGTACAGAACAGAATATTGTGCCTCAGAGAGGTTAAGTGGCTTACTGTGGATTTCAGAAAAAGAAAAATTTGAAACCAGCCTGGTGTGTCTGAGGCCAAAGTCCATGGGTCCCTTTCATCCACCAAACAGTACTAAATGCAGAGAGGAGAATTGCGCAGGTAAATCTCCTCCAGTTTATAGAGGGAGGCACTCACATTCTCCACCATTTCTATGAAGAGAATAATTCCTGCTATTCCCTTTTGGCCACTCCTGGTCACAAACAAACATTAACTCAGTCTTTAGGGGCTTGTTAAGAGTAGCTGAGAGGATGCAAATAGGATTTCTCCTGCACCTCCTGCTGAAGAAGCAGAGCAATTCACTATCAAGAATGCCACACTTGTTTTCTCTTAAAAATTTACTTTGCAAGATGGATGCAAAGGAGGAAATAAGAAAATACGTGCAGACTTGACTTCAGTGGTCAATTCCCTTATCAACTCTTACTTCTAAATAAATGGAAGTTGCTGGTGGTGATTTCTGCCCATTCACAACGGCATCCAACTCGTTTTCTTTGGTCCAGAATCACGGCTTCAGACACAAGAGTTTTCTAAATGAAACCTTCATAGCCTCACTTTCTGGGATAGTTCTGATTTTCCTAGCAATTAAATCAGGAATGAAGCAAAACCATTTGGCAGAAGTCATCTCAGAGGAAATATCAGTTCAAAGGAAGCCCTAATGCAGCTACTATAAATTCTGTATCTGAATATTTCAGTGATCCTTTACTCTTACATAGAGTCTCATAAGATCTTTTCTGTATGTGTTGCTTTTAACACTGGAGGCAGCAGTTTAATGCTGTAGCATTAGATACAACAATAAATTATTACTGTTTAACTTAATGTCATGCAATAAAACATTGTTAGTTAATCATCATTATTGCCACCATTTCCTCCCTTTCATTTCTTCATGATTTCTTGCAGTCTGAACACAAAATAACATTCTAAGTATCAGAGGCTCATATAGAGAGTAAGAAAGCTCAAACTGACCTGTAAAATCAATTCTATATCAATTCCAGATAGATAAGGAAGCAGAAACTAGTGTCTGGAGACATGACTGGATAGAATGGGAAACTTAGGCAAATCTTTTACCTCCATTTCCTGTTCTTTTCCTGGGATTAGCTCAATTTTCTCATTCACCATGTGGATCTTTCTAAGAGTCTACATTGGGTATTCACTTGACAAACACTGTTTACTAGGTATCAGGCAGGCAAAATACTGAGGACTCAAAGATGAATGCGAAATAATCTTTAAAGGGCATGAAGTCTTGAGAAATATTGGACAATTAATCATCTCACAGTGTGATTGCAATTCATATTTCCAAGCCTAACACGGAACAAGACAGGAGGGACTAGCAAGCCTGCTAGAAAAGCATAACGAAGATGTGACAGAGAGGAGATACCACTTGAATACAACACAGACCAGACAGTCATCCATACAATCATCATCACGAGTGGCAAAAAGATAGCTCAGCAAGTCTGGGAACAGTGGCTCACTCCTGTAATCCCAGCACCTTTGGAGGTCAAGGTGGGCTGATCGTTGAGGTCAGGAGTTCGAGACAGCCTGGCCAACATGGTGAAATCCCACCTCTACTAAAAATACAAAAATTAGCTAGGAATGGTGGTGGGTCCCTATAATCCGAGTTACTCTGGAGGCTGAGGCAGGAGAATTTCTTGAACCCAGGAGGCAGAAGTTGCAAAGCCAAAATCACGCCGCTACACTCCAGCCTTGGTGACAGAGCTAGACTCTGTCTCAAAAAGAACAAGAAATTAAAAAAAAAAAAAAATTGATACCTCAGCAAAATGATAGCTTATGGAAGAATATGAATCCTAAGCCTATTTGTCAAACTGTCACCTTCTGTTGATAGGAGAATGATGGTGTCATATTCAGAACCACCCAGTCACTAGATCGGAAATATTGCTTTACTTGAAAGTTTCTTCATTTCTGTGTTTCACTTTCTAATGATAAGAATCACCTTGAGGTAAGAATCCAAATCTCCACAGAGCAATGCTTCTGGGCATTTGTATAATCAGGCAAGTTTGGGAAACTGCCTCATTCTACTTCATCTGCATCTTATGAGATGGATTTTATACTTTTGGTAGTGAATGTGAGGACTGTGCAGAAAGGGAAAGGTAATTGTGAGTACCATGATTGGGGATCCAGACTTTGGTTCAGTTCCCAGATGGAGCAGTTCAAAAGGATCTGTCAAGTACATCATTCAACCTTAGATCAGTGACATAAACCAAGGAGACCCTATTTGATTCTATTGTAACAGAGCTTCAGACAGAAAGTATGTTTAAAGGAAGAGCATGACCTTGTTCAGGGTCATCATTAGAAAAAGAGAGGAGAGATTCTCACCTTACACTCACCTGCACACAAAAGAGCAAAGATCTCTCTTGGAAGGTATTTCCTTTAAGAGATGAATCAGAAGAAAATAACTAGTGATTTCAACTGCTCACTGTTTTCTTTCTTCCTCTGCTCACCTTCTTCAATTATCACCTTTATAAAACACTGCTGGTTTCTCGGTTCTCCTTCCATTCTCCCCTCCTCTCCTTTCCTTTGACCTTCTCTCAGCTCTTTCTTCTCTGACATTTTTTTCTAGCCTGTGCTTTGACTCTTGGGCCCTGAAAATTCCTCAAGTATTTTCTTTGTGTTGACAATCATTCCTCTCTCTCTCTGTCTCTCTTTCTCTCTCTTTGTTTCCTTGCTATCAAAATCCAAGGGTCTTACTTAGGTTTTTCCCCCCCCACTTAGATAAATACACTCTTCATGATTTCTAGCAAGATTTTTTTAAACAATCAAATAGCTACCATTTATTCAGCACCAATTATGTTCCAAATAATGGTATGCAATTTGCAAAGATTTGTTTCTTTAATCATTACAAGAGCTCTCTGACATAGAAATTGTCAGTTCCATTGTACAGAGGAGGAAGCCTAGATTCAGAGAAGTAGAATTTATCTAAAGCGGCATAACTTGAAAGTT
Organism: Ateles fusciceps; assembly: GCA_036589455.1. Classification (NCBI taxonomy): domain Eukaryota; kingdom Metazoa; phylum Chordata; class Mammalia; order Primates; family Atelidae; genus Ateles; species Ateles fusciceps. The sequence continues at coordinate 14,398,093 of JAZHEH010002554.1, read as the reverse complement.
AAAGAGATTTGACCACGTTCATATCCAAAGGAACCCAAATTGTTACAAACTTAGTGCCTTAAAACAACATGAATTTATTATCTTACAGTTCTTCAGCAGTCTGAAACAGGTTGCACAGAGCTAAAACCAAGGTACTGTCAGGGCTGAATTCCCTTCTGAGGGCTTGAGGGTAGTATCTGATTATATGCCATTTCCAGCTTCTAAAGGTTGTCCCCTTCCTTGGCTGTTGAAATTCAGATCTCTTTCTTCAAAGTCAGCGATGGTGTGTTGAGTCCTGTTTGCGTTACGTCACACTCACTTCTCTTCTGTCACCCTCTTCCACTTTTAAGAAAAGTTGTAATTACAAGGGGCTCACCTAAATAATCCAGGATTATCTCTTTTAGGGTTAATTGATTAGCAACAATATGGTTTGATTATGCGCCCTCTTAAATTCAGGTGTTGCCAACTTGGTAGTTTTAAGAGATAGGGCCTTTAAGAGGTAATTAGGCCACGAGGGCTGCTCTGCCTGACGAATGGGATTCAGGCCTTTATAAAAGAAGCTTGGCAACGTTTGGCAGTTTGCTCTTTTGTTCTTCTGCCAGTTGAGGACACTGTTTGTTTTCCCTCCCCTCTGAAGATGCAGTACTCACCAGACGATGGAACCTGCTGGCACTTTGATCTTGGACTTTCTAGGCTCCCAAACAGAAAATAAATTTCTGTTCTTTATAGATTACCCAGTCTCAGGTATTTTGTTATAGCAGTACAAATGGACTAAAACAGTAACTTTAATTCTACCTGCAATGTAACTCCCCTTAATCATGTTACAGAGCATACTGACAGGTTTTGGGGATTTTTTTCTCTGGGATTTCAATTTTTGATATGAATCTACACTCACCTATTATATTCATATAGATGTAATAATCATACTTTAGAAATGTATAGTGGGATAATTTATTAGATATGGCATCAATCTCTATTCAGAAGCTTTTACAAACTCACAGTAAATAGCCATTAACATGGGGGTGAAGGATCATTCCTTTCATAGCTAATTAAGCGGATGTGAACAATAAGGTTTTTAAAAAGAAGCACTTGTACATATTTCAAAAGAGCCTTCAGGTTGTCTTTATAGGAAAAAGATGCTGATATTTTTAACACAGTAGGGTTAAGACCAACCTGGGACCACTTTTAAAATTCACAAGATTTGGCTAACACCTTTTTCAGCCTTAGCCCACCTGCACCCAGGTGAACAAAAAGAAAAAGAAAAAAAATTCAAAAGATTTACTCTGTCATTAGAATATCAATCAACAATCTATAAAAGACACATATTTCACCAGTTACCTGCAAGAATTTCAGTATGCTACTTTGTGAATTTTTTAACATACCACTGAATGTCAGCATAAATAAAACTAAGTAGTATTGCTATTATTCAGTGTTATGAATAAAGGAAATGACTAACAATAAAATATCAAGAATGATTAACTCTAACTCTTAATGGCTTTAGAGCAGCTGGAGCCAAAAAATCAATTTACAAAAGTCAAAGAATGTCAATATGCTTATTTTCCCTATGAAAATTCTCTAGGAGTTTCGCTGCGTTTCTTATTGCTCTTGTCTTTCAAATGTCAAGTGAGAAATAGCTCTCATTTTTATCTTCGTGCCAGGTAAACTGAAAGCAAATGGCAAAATGGGAACCAAATGTCTAATAGCACTTAGAAAACTACTGTATATTATTTTCTTATATGCCTATATTTGAAACTAAAAATAAATTCTGATTTTTTTTCTCCCATGAACTTTAACATTTTAAACACAACATATAATTAATTTTAATAAGATATATTTTATTTTCAAGGGCCTTAAAAATAATATTTACAGAGATGAATAAAGGAAGAAAAAATTGAGTAGTGTTCTTAATTTGATTTTGACAAAACTCTATTACAATACTATAGCCCAATTTCATTTCTTTTAAAAGAGGGAGTAAATTATATATGCATCTTCAACAACTCTAACCATTAGTTCTAGTCTTTCCTTGCTTCTTTTTTCTATGTATTTTTAATTGTGAATAGTTTATTAAAATAATCAAATTATTGAAGAGATCTCTGTTACATCAACTACCACATCTGAAGAAGGCGGGAGAGCACATATTTTATGAGCTCATCATATTAAGAAACCTAATTTAAGGCACTGATTCCAACTATATAGGCTTTTCTTCAAGAAATCAGTGTGGGTCCAGAAATACCAAACTATCAGATTCATGTCTTTACTGTAATCTCAGGCCGAATTCACTTGCCTCTATGATACCTGAGCTTCCCTGAGATGATGTGCCTATATGCACAGAGTTATATAATCAAAATACATTTTAGCTGACTTCCATATGGTTACCAGTTGGCCACAAAATAAAACTGCATGTAGTTATATGCACAAGCTATCTGGATGCTATAAAAAGAAAATTTTGACCAGCATGATTAAATCAGCATGTATGTTAAAATATAATGGCTACATTCGAAGAACAAATTGTGTCTCTCCCACAAGCAAAATCTGGAAAAGTAAAAGAGATACAGGCAAGATTCCACAGGTGTTTACAGTCCAAATATGTCTAAAGCAGTCACCTGTTTGTTATATGGACACACAACATTTGTACTTTCTCCTTCTCAACTCTATTTTTCTTCATATAATTCTGTATCCTAAGAGAGTAGTCAAGTCAGCCCATTTGGCAGAATTAGTGGCACATCAAGAATGGCTTTCTATAGTGGGATAAAATTAAGTTTCCAGATGAATTTCCACTGCTCAAAAGAAATCCTGGGTGGAACAGAAATAGAAGCAGATAATTTGTCATACAAAGTGGCCATGTTTGAATTCACCCAAGGGATTTATGATATTATCACTTCTCTTTTGGAAATAAATTATTATTAATGATAATACATTTATAATTTGTGCATATTAATGACAAATAGAAACATCAAGAGTTATAATATATTCCTAAGTAATCTTTCTCTTCCAGACGATATTTATAAGGCTTGCAAATATCCACAGGATAGTTTTGAGTGCCATTTTATAGATCATAAGATACTCAAGGGATTTAAAAAAACTACTCAAGTGCTATAGTGCTGTAGTCATTGATACGGGTTGGCTCTGTCCTGAGCCAAATCTCATCTTGAATTATAGCTCCCACAATTCCCATGTGTTGTGGGAGGGACCTGGTGGGAGGTAACTGAATCACGGTGGTGTGTCTTTCCTGTGCTATTCTTGTGATAGTAAATAAGTCTCATGAGATCTGATGGTTTTTATAAAGGGGAGTTTCCCTGCCACAAACTCTCTTGTCTGCCACCATGTGAGCGGTGCCTTTCACCTTCTGCCATGATTGTGAGGCCTCCCCAGCTATGAAACTGTGAGTCTATTAAACCTCTTTCTTTGGTAAATCGCCCAGTGTTGGGTATATCTTTATCAGCAACGTGAACACAGATGAATAGTCATGCTCTACATAATGATATTTTGGTCATTGATGGATTGCATATGATGGTGGACCCTTAAGTTTATAACAGAGCTAAAAAATTTCTATCACTTAGTGACATCATCGCCCTTATAATGTCATAGCACATTGCATTATTCACGTGTCTGTGGTGATGCTGATGTAAACAAACCTACTGCACTACCAGTCATATAAAAGTCTAGCACATGCAGCCTGGCGCAGTGGTTCACACCTTTAGTCCTAGCACTTTGGGAGGCCGAGGCAGGCAGATCGTCAGGTCAAGAGCAGGAGACCAGCCTGACCAACCCTGTCTCTATTAAAAATACAAAAATTAGCTAGGCGTGATGTTGTGTGCCTGTAATCCCACCTACTCAGGAGGCTGAGGCAGGAGAATCACTTGAACCTGGGAGGCAGAGACTGCAGTGAGCCAAAATTGTGCCACTGCACTCAGGTCTGGGCGACAGAGGGAGACTCATTCTCAAAAAAGAAGAAGAAGGAAAAAAAAAGTCTAGCACATGCAATTACACGGAGTACATATTACCTGATAATGATTAGAAAAACTGTTATTGGCTTATGTATTTACTATACTACATTTTTAATTGTTATTTTAGAGCATACTCCTTCTACTTGTATTTTTTTTTAAAGTTTAACTGTGAAACAGCCTCAGGCAGGTCCTTCAGGAGGAATTCCAGAAGAAGGCATTGTTATAGGAGGTGACAGCTTCAGGATTGTTACTGCCCCCTGAAGACCTTCCAGTGGGACAAGATGTGGAGGCAGAAGACAGTGATATTGACGATCCTGACCCTGTGTAGGTCTAGGCTAATGTGTGCATTTGTGTCATTTTTAGCAAAAAGTTTAAAAATTATAAAAGTACAAAAAATTTAAAAATACAAAAAGTTTATAGAAATAATACATCTGTACAATGTTTATATTTCAAGCAATTATTGAGTCAAAAAGTTTTGAAAAATGGAAAAGTTTAAAGAGTCAAAAAGTTATTATAAGCTAAGGTTAATGTATTATTGAAGAAAGCTAAGGTTAATGTATTATTTATAGAAAATTTTTCTATAAATATAGGTAGCCTAAATGTAGTATTTATAAAGTCCACAGCAGTGTACAGTAATGTCTTAGGCCTTCGCATTCTCTCACTATCCACTCACTGACCCACCCAGAACAACATCCAGTCCTGCAAGCCCCATCCATGGGAAGTGCCTTATATGGGTGAACCTTAAAAAAATATTTTATGCCATATTTTACTGTACCTTTTCTAGGTTTTGATATGTTTAGGTAAAACAATACCACTGTATTAACAATTGCCTACAGTAGTGAATACAGTAACATGCTGTCCAGATGTGTAGCCTAGGAGCAACAGGCTAGACCATATAGCCTAGTGTGTACTATGTGTGTAGTACGTTTTGCCATCCAGGTTCATGTAAGTGCACTCTGTGATGTTCACACAAGTACAAAATCGCCTAACAACGCGTTTCTCAATGTGTCCCTGTCGTTAAGCACCACATGTCTATATTTGGCATCCAGAATTGTCTAGTTCCAGAGACTATTTGGACTACAAAAGTAATTTGAAAATGTTTTCCTCTTTTAGCAGATGAATTATTTGGAAAAAATCTTCCCTGGAAGCCTGGTGTAATCAACAGATAAAAGAGGGGCATGTCTGAGAGAAGCCGGGGTGGGAGATGCCCTGAGCCTCCAACCCCACCTCCGTGGCTCACTCCTCATTGCCTCTCTACAGCTCTGCAGCAGCCTCTCTGCATCTCTCCTGAGTCTAAGTCTCAGAACAACAACAGCAAAGTAAGCAGCTTGACACCACTGCATTACATCAAGCTGCCATATTCTGACCTTCAGCAAAATTTCCATATGGTTCCCCCAAGAAGAGGTTCTAGAAAGCCACCAAGAATGTAAATGAGTACAACCATGATGGAGAGCAGTTTGGAGTTCCTCAAAAAACTAAATACAGAGCTACTATATGATCCAGCAATCCCACTCCTGGATATATTCCCAAAAGAAAGGAAATCATTATGTTAAAGAGATACCTGCACGTCCGTGTTTGTTGCAGCGCTGTTCGCAACAGCCAAGATTTGGAAGCACCCTAAGTGTCCATCAACACATGAATGGACAAAGAAATTGTGGTACATATAAACAATGGAGTACTATTTAGTTATGAAAACAATGAGATCCTGTTATTTGCAACAACGTGGATGGAACTGGAGGTCATTATGTTAAGTGAAATAAGCCAGGAACAGAAAGACAAACATTGTATATTCTTACTCATTTCTGGGATGTAAGTATCAAAACAAATGGACCCATGAAGATAGAGAATCGAAGGGTGGTTACCAGAGGCTAGGAAGGGTACTGGGTGATAGGGGAGAGGTAGAGATAGTTAAACTGTACAAAAATTTGTTACAAAGAATAAATAAGACCTAGTATTTACCAGCACGACAGAGTGACTATAGTCAAAATAATGTAATTGTACATTTAAAAATAACTAAAAGAACATAATGGAATTGTTTGTAACACAAAGAATAAATGCTTGAGGGATGGATATCCCATTTTCCATGATGTGATTATTATGCATTGCATGCCTTTATCAAACTATTTCACATGTTCCATAAATACAGACACCTACTGTGTACCTACAAAAATTAAAAATTAAAAGAAACCTTAGAAAGCCACCAAGACATTGCAATTGTGGATGAACTGCATGTTTAGAAACTGAAGCCCAGAAACACCCAACTGGATTCAATGGCAGGGCTTGAATGCAGGTCCTGTGACATTCAATCAAATGTCCTTGGTGTACCTAGAAGACTGATGGATATAATCACTGGACTTCCTGACAGGTCAGGTGCTCCTAACAGGGAGCACAGAGATAATGCATATCTATTCTTTTCTATTATGGCACTTGGCACAATTTGTAATCATTTACTTATCAGCGTGTTTGTTTATACTGTGTCTCCTTCCCCAGACTGTAAATTCCTTGAGGACAGAAAAGGTGGCACTTTTACTTTTGTATTACTTAGCACCTAACATACAAAAGTCTTCAATTAGGCTGGGAGTGGTGGCTTACACCTGTAATCCCAACACTTGGGGGATGCCAAGAGGGGAGGATAGCTTGAGCCCAGGAGTTCAAGACCAGCCTGGGCAATACAGCAAAACCCCATCTCTAAAAAATATACAAAAATTAGCTGGATGTGGTGGCACACCTGTATTCCCAGCTACGTGGGAGGCTGAGGTGGGAGGATCACCTGAGCCTGGGAGGTTGAGGCTACAGTGAGTCGAAACTGTGCCACTGCACTCCATCGTGGGCAACAGAGAGAGACCCTGCATCAAAAGAAAAAGTCTTCAACTATTCTTTTGTACTGGTAAGTGTATTTGAAAGCAAGAATCACTTTGTCTCCAACTCTTCTTATGAAAAGAAAACATTCCAAGTAGATCCAACAGCCGGATTTACCCTGCAACGAAGCCTGCTAAACTGTTCAAGTATGAACGCAAAGCCCTTCTCTAAAAAAGCCCTACAAACATCACATAGTGAACTGAAAAACATATTTCAACTGAAAATTGATTTCACCTGCTTTCCATCACAAGACAGCCTCATCTATGGTCTAGTTACATATTAGCACAAATTATAAAGTTCAAAATCTCAGTACACTTGGGAAGGAAAGATGTACATCAGGACATTTCCTAATTTCTATAACTACAAGGTAAAATGTTTGGGGTTTGTGGGTTTTAGTTTGTTTGTTATAACTTACCTTCCACATTAAACACAACCAGCTTGCTATTTCTTTAGACATACTTTAACCTTGCATCTGCCCCAGACATCACTGTTGTTTCCTTGATGACGAATCAAGTTTATGATTTTAGAATCAACAGCTGAAAAGCTCACTTTAGCTAAACTATTTGTAGATACAATAAAAAGAAACAATACAATCTAGGTCATATTTCTTTCATGCTCCAAATCTGCTTTTACTAAAAAAAAAGAGAAAAAAAAAAGTCTGCTTTCTGTAAACAAGAAGTTATGAAAAAGACTGCTGGCCTCCTTGTTCTTTAAGAAACAAGCTTTTCCTTTTTATTCCTCATAGTTGTTTCCTATGTTTTGAGCAACCCTGCTTTGTGTGCATACAAGGCATACGCAGTCCTGGATGGAAGATTGCCTTGAAATTCTTTTAAGGAGAATGTGAGCCCCAGGTACTGAAGCCTGAGGAAAGAAAAGTGTGAGTCTGGAGAGGGCTCAGAATCACTTACATCCCAGACAAAAGGCCAAGTAGATTAGATGAATAAAAGTATAATTCTAAATGCTTCTGGTTATTTTCAGTTCCCATTTATGCTGCTGCACTTAATGTAGACCAGAATAGTTCGATTACATGTAGTTGCATATTCTATTTGGGGTATAATTTAATAGTCAGAAATGAGATGCCGGAAAATGCCTGGAAAAAAAAAAGCACTATGTGGAATAAATACATATTTTGGTACTAATAACCAGACCTGTCCCTTGCACTGCTTATTATACCCCCTAAAATATGCCATTTATAATCATTTGATGCAATTACAGATTATTTCTTGTGGTGGTAAGCTCAGAATACCAAGGCACATTATTACTTCTTTCATATTACCTGAAGTTTTTATTACTGAGATGCAGCATCATCAGATGTCAGGAACAACCAAGCAACTGCAGCATCTCTGACATAGCCTACTTTAACAGTTTCTGGATTTAGAATACATTTTATCAATTATTCAGGTTACTTCCTTCTCCCGTCAATGGCCAGTTGCCTTTTAGCCTTTAGCATTGTCATTAGAAAATACAAAAAGGACCCAATGTGTTCCATTTTCTTATATTTTAAAAAAAAATAGCTTTATCGTGTGTGTGTCTAAAGCCATGAATCGTCTGTAAATACATAAAAAATATATTGTTTTATACATAAAAAAAAATAAGCATTGTGCTGTACAATGAGAAGAGCTTGGGTTTTGGAATCAGAAGACCACAGGGTCTGGAGACAGACTTGACCTGCTTTGCCAATTACTAAGCCCCAAGCAACACATTTAACTGATAAGAATTTCAGCTTCTTTATCAGTAACAAGGTTTCTAACTATCAGCCTCAGGCATTGTTGTGATGATCAAATCAAAGGAGTTAATTACATGAAAGTGCTTTATGTATTGTAAAGTGCAATATAAATGTTGTCTTGAGTTTACTACCACTTAACAGTTCTGCCCACAGTTGAGAAATCTCAGTGCACTCTGGTTCTATCAGCACAATTATTTTGTTTTGTTTTATTTTATTTTAAGACTTTAAAGGAGAAAGAGAGTAAAGGTAGAGAGGAGGAGGAGGAGGAAGAAGACAGGATGCAGGGGGAAGGAGGAAAAGAGTGAGGAGGGGGAAGAAGGGAGGGATAAGAGGGAGGAGAAGAGCTGGAAGAAGGGTAGAAGGAGGAGAATTTGACCTAAGCCCCTCTCAGTCACAGACTCAACCTCATCACCCCCAGCTATCCTTTCCTTCCACTCTTATGCCACCTGCCTACCATATATACTCTGTTAACCCCTCCAGTCCACGTGCCACCCTACCTTCATCCACTGTGCTCTAACACAAATATTTACTATGGTAGCGAGTTGTTTCTTTCTGCAACTATATACAGTTGAAAAATCTCTCAGTACAGCTTCCTGCTTTTTATCAGTTCAGCTAAGGTATAACCACAATCTTCCCACTCTATAGCCCAGCTCTAAACAAGCCAAACAAACCTTGTCATCACTTCCCTGGAGCCTTTGAGGTGTTGGCTGGCCCATGATCAAGGTTCTTCAACCACTAGTGTGAAGCCTTGGACTTCAGACTCTCACCTTTCAATCTCCAAATTGTTTCAGTGTCTTATCTTTACCTTCTACCACATTTTCCGCCATTCCTGTCATCTTTCCTATTCTCCTTAAGTCCTTATGAATTGACCTAGGGTGATGTCATTCATCTCCATCTTCAAACAGATGGGGCTTCCTAGGTTTCACATCCAGGGCATGTTCTTTGTTAGATCTGCACGTTCAAACCAACTTCTTTAGACAGTCACCATATACTCTAGAATACATAAGATGCCACAGTTGTGGAGTCCTAATTAGGGAAAAGGAGTCTGACTGCTGGGAGCAGGAGAAACCAAAAAGAAAAAGCAGATAAGCTACAAGTCTGCCTTCTTCATGGTCCAGGACACATAGCCCTCCTGTGCAAATAACTCACAATCTTCTCATGCTGACTTACTATCAGACCCTCAGCCAATAGAAAAATGCAAGTTAGCTTACTGCAACATTGGCGTTATCCTTACAGCACATAGCCCTCTCCATCTCCAGCACAAGTGCCATCCTATAAATCCCCAGCAAGCCTTTATCTCCCTGCAGTCAGCTCCTCTCTTGCTGATTTGCCCGTTGCACTCTTGCAACATATTTTCATACTTTCTCTAATTGATATGGCTTTATTTCCTCAAACCTGGGTAAACTCTTTTTGCTGCCTGCACCACTGGCCCCAGATAGATGCTACCAGTGACATCAATTATATATTTAAAATGCAATTCCTGCTTCCTCCCTTTACAAATGTGAAAACTAGGGGTTAAGGAGGTCCTAGGGCTACCCATGGTTATGTGGAAGGTCAGTGCTAAACACCTGAAAGAAGCTCCAGGGTTTTGTGCTCCAGTGCTTTATGTTTTTACCTCATCGTCTTCTCTGACAATTTTAACTTGTTTTGTTCCTGATGGTCAAAACCCAGGTGCCTTTCTTCCTCAGTCAGCATCAAGCAAGATGCAAATTTGGGATAGTTACACTGGTGAAAGTCTTGGAAGAAAAACTGAGGGTTACAAAAGCTAGGCAGTTTAAAAGAGATCCCTTTGCAAAACATTTTACACTAAAAGTGGTCCCTGGCACTAAATTAAAGTATTAAAATGTCAGACAATTTAATGGAGTCATATTTCACCTAATAGAGTCAAGGCTTCAAACACTTCCAGGAAACAAGAACTAACAATAAACCTGATGAGCTTAACACTCTGGGATTTCTTGTATCCTGTCAGAATCATCCATTACCAAGCCATTATTTCTGAGACCCTGTTTAACAGCCCTGTATATTTAACAGGAGAATCCAAAAGATAAAACCAAAACTTGCATGCCAGGCACATCACATGCCAGCCTTCTGTGGCTGTTCCTTTGCCAGAGCGTGTGGAGTGTGTGTTTTTTAGTTTGATGTACAATGTAAATGCATTATGCTCTGCAACTATCCCGTCCAGATCACAAATGTGACCTTCGTTTCCAAATGCAATGGAAGCTCTTCTGTCTTCTCAATAATCAACACTTTCTCCAACCTGAAATGCTTTCATGACATCAGGCCCTCTTGCTTTATTCCTACCTTACTGACTGCTTTTTTTTTTTTTTTGTCTTTGTTGGTTTCTTTCTCTGGCAACTCTTAATACTAGATTACCCTAAGGCTTGAATTTGATCCCTCTTATCTTCTCTGTCTATAATCTCTACATGGATGATCTCATCTGGCCAATTGGCTTTAATGAAACCTATACTCCAATGTCTTCTAAATTTATATATCTAATCCTGACCTCTTCCTTGAGTTCCAGACTCTTCTAGAATTGTTTACATCTTCCATTGGAAGCATAATAGAGATTTTAACTTAATGGAATTTTCACCTTTCCCCAAAAATACCACATGAAATATTCCCCAGACACTCCATGTCTCACATTGTCCTATCCCCATTTATTCAGTTCCTTAAGCCACAAACAGGTATTAGCCTTAGTTGCTTTCCTTCCTTCCTTAACTGCATCTATTTGGTGAGTTCTGTTGACTCTGTTTCTCAAACAGATTCTAATTTCTCCTCATCTTTTGTACTAATCCCCTGGTTCCACTCTAACTTAACCCAGTGTCTTCTCTTTCCTGGAATTACCAGCGAAATGCAAATCAAAACCACAATGAGGTATTCCTTTACCCTAGTTAGAACAGTTATTACCAAAAAGACAAAAAAAATTTACAAATGCTAGCAAGGATGTAGAGAAAACGGAACTCTTATACATTGTTGAACAGAAATTTGCACAGCCATTATGGAAAACAGTCTGGAGACCCCTTGAAGAACTAAAAATAAAACTACCATATGATCCAGCAATCTCAGTCTTGGGTAATGATCCAAAGAAAAGAAAAAAGTGTATCAAAGGGATAACTTCACACCTATGTTTATTGTTGCGCTATTTACAATAGCAGTATAGGAAAGTAACCTAAGTATCCATCAATGGGTAAATGGGTAAAGAAAATGTGGTAAATGTGCACAATGGAATATTGTTTGGCCATAAGAAAGAATGAAATCCTGTCTTTTGCAGCAACATATTTGGAACTGGAGGTCATTATGTTACATAAAATAAGCCTGACACAAGATCACAAATATTACATGTTCTCATTCATATGTGGAAGCTGAAAAGTGGATCTTAAGAAGATAGTAGAAAGATGGTTACTGGACGCTGGAAAGGATGAGGGAGTGAAGAATAAAGAAAGTTTGGTTAATGGGCAAAAACACAGTTAGATAGAAGGAATAAGTAAGTCCTAGTGTGCAACAGCACAGTCGAATGACTCTAGTGCTACAGTTTGGATATTTGCCCCTCTACCTCATGTTGAAATTTGATTCCCAGTGTTGAAGGTGGGGCCTAATGGAAGGTATTTGGGTCATGGCTGTGAAATCTTCATAAACAGATTAATGCCTTACCCAGGGAGTTAGGGCTATGGGGGAGTGAGTTAGCTCCTCTTACAGGAACTAGCCAAGTGAGTTCTTTCTCCCTCTGCTAGTTCCTCCTGTTTCATTCCTGTTTCCTCACTCATCATATAATCTCTGTACCTACTGTCGCTATCTATACCTTCCACCATGAGGGGAAATGGCCTGCAACCCTCACCAAATACAGATGCCCAATTTTGAACTTTTCCAGACATCACAATTGTGAACAAAATAAATCTTTTTTCTTTATAAATTACTTTTATAACAACACAAAACAGACTAAGACATATAATTAACAATAATACATTATATATTACAAGATAGCTAGAACAGATATGAAATGTTCCCAATACAAAGAAATGATAATGTCTGAGGTGAAAGATATGCTAAATACATGATTTGATCATTACACATTGTATGCATGTATCGAAATATCACATGTATCCCATAAATATGTATAGTTATAATATATCATTGATAAATTTAAAAAATAGCCACATCTGGTCTCCTTGCTCCTTCTAGTATCTTCCTACAGAGCAACTAGTGTAATCCTTAAAACCTATACATCTTATTATGCCACTTCTTACTTAATGCTATCTGTTGGTTTCCAGTTGATCAAATAAAATGCACACTCCTTTCACTACCACCCTCCCAACACTTGCATTAAAGACTCTGGCTACCATGGCTGGAATCATTTTCAATTGAGCATTTGCACTTGCTGTTCCCTCTGCCTGGAACACTGTTCCCCGCATAGTTGGCTTCTTCTTGTTACTCAGATCTCCAAGCTCAAAACCTTCTTCTCAGAGAGGCCTTTTCTGGAGATTCAAGCTACATAGACCCAGGCACTTCCCATCACATTACCTTCTTATTATTTTATATCTACCGGCTTCTTTATCTTATTTCTTCCCATTCAGTGAAAGAAGAAGGTTCAGGGTCTATAATAATATTTTTCCTTCTTTAAAAACAAAAGAAGAAAATTACTTTCTATTTTTTATCTGTTCTGTGTTGATATTTTTATAAATGTTGCTATTACTATATCTGAGACATAATAGCATGCACAACAATTAATTCATTCTGTTTTGACGTTCTTTGCCCAGTACAGAGATATAAATAGCAGATATCAGAACAGTCATAAGGCATAGAGTTATTTATTCTTTCGCAAATTCCCTAAAATACATCTAATCAGCTAGATGTTATTCTTTTCACATGGACAATTAAAAAGATGGTTTATAAATGTACACTACGTGACATGTTTCCTGACGTTACTCCAAGTCAGGGCTTCTTGCCTAAATCATTGTGAAAAGAATTTAGATTCATTTCAGTAATTAACATTATGTAAAATATCCAAATGGATGAATTTTTTATGTTTAGGCTAATATTTGGAGTTACACAGGCATAGATTCAGAGGATATGGGAAACTCTGCTTGATGAGATGATGAGAGGTTGTCAATTAGCCCAGTCTTCAATCTCAATCCCACCTACACAGTCTCTGCTCATGTTATCTTATATTGAAAACAATGAATCCATAACTGATATTAAAAATGCTGGAATTAAAAGTAAAGTTCAGAAAGCAAGTTTATAAGTAAAAGGAATCCTAGGCTATTTTTTTTTTTCAATAATTGTGGTTTCGGTTGGTGCTAGAAGCAATTTGTTAAAAAATAAACTTTTGTTGGGTAGAAGGACAAAAGAGAAACAATTGGCCAAGGTATTAATTCTAAGATGACAGAACCAAAGGATAGGGAGGGAGACAAGGAACTTGAATTTTCAAGGACGAATTTCAGAAATTAGGATAAAACACGTAATTATTTCACTATAGAACTCATTATATCCCTCTTAGCAAAGTAATTTCAAATTGGGAAAAAAGCAAATCATTTTTTAGGGAGGAGTATTAAACCTTATTATTCCCATTGTTAAAATCAAACCACCAGGAAAATATATGACAGCTTGGAAACAACATACAGGCTATATTATCATTTCAAGTGATAACTTGGAGGAAAGACAACAAGGTCTTTGTCAAAACGATAAGGTTCCATGCTGGGTAGGAACACGACATGTTGCAAAATCTTGGGCAAAAGTGATATTTGGTAATGGGGCTGCCCCTTCTTTGCTGTAAAGAAGTCACAGCTCATCCTAGCCAAGTGGCTTAGTTTTTCTCCTTTGACTTTCCTGTTGTCAGGGTATTGTCTCAATAGGGGCTACATAAGCAATGCTGGGTTTGGGCTTTCATTCCCTTCTGTTCTATGAAAGCCAGGCTTTTCCAAATCCAGCATGTCACAACTCTCTTAAGTAGCCAACAGTTCCTCTTTCACTGTTCATTCCTCGATACAGGTTTATATCACCACCAAAACCCCCTTTCTCTTTCAGTGGAAAATGTTTTTACAAGATTTTCCTGTCACTCTGATGCAGAACAGCCTCAGGAACCATCAGCCAATAAGAGGGAAGCTCTGCTTTCAAACCTCAAAGTAAAGTCACCTCTCATGTTTTTGCATTGTATTCAGGCTGAAAGATGCAGTGTGTGAGAATTTCAAGACAGGCGCGTCCACATCTTGATGGCCAGCAACCTTTCAAAGTTCTTATCCAAACTACTCTCCTTCCTAACTCCACATCCTAAATTAACTTCATGCCCTTGTACATATAAAGCAAAACCAAGCAAAACAAAGACGAACCATCCTTTTTTTCCCCCCTCTAAATGAGTTATCTCATAGATTTTGTTTTATAGTTTACGAAAAATGGTGAAGCAACACTTCTGGTAAATAGGAGGGTGGCAACAAAGAGAAACACCTCTCCTCAAACTCCACCAGATTACAGTCAGATCAGAGGGCTCTGTCAGTCTGTTGGTTTCTATGTAGCAAAAAGGATCTTGTCCCTTAGAAGGCGCTGGCTTGGTACAGGGATATCTCTGCTGCCAGGACAAGCACTTGCCACATGAAATTTTGATTCTAATATGTTTTCCTGTACTATCTCTGATCCTAATTTTAGCACTAGTTTTTTCATTTCACTTTCTAGGATTGAATAGTAAAGGGACCCTTGTTCAGAGGCAAGTGACATAGGCCTTATACTTGTTGCCATCCTTAATTTCTTCATTCACGACACTTGCCCTAAAGACTAAAATTCTCCTTCCTTTTGTTAAATAGATTCCTGTCCTCAGCCATAATGGTCACTGGCAAAGATTTGTATCCCAATGGATGACAGCATCTCCTTCATCTCCTTGGTCATTGTCAGGGAGGCATGCATGTGATCAACACTTCATTACACAAGTGTCCAGCTGTCACTTCTCCTGAAGCTCTTCACTCCCTGCATCTAGTAAATCTTTGGCTTTGTCACTGCAATGCATGGTGCACTGGGCCAGGTGGCCCTGGAACTTCTTTATCTCTGTGGTCCCCAAGGCTTGGGCTTGAGCCAGAGGCACGTAGCAGTCTTCCGTGTACCGCCACACCTGCTGCATGGATGCCTGACTGTCCTCACAACAGCTGGTGCTGAATGTGAAAAATTACATCTCCTAGATGTAGCTCCTCCAAGAGGCTTCTTCAAAGAGTCCACTGTCTCCTGTGCTGGAGGCTCCCGCAGCTCTGCCATGGTAACCAAGAGCTCAAGCAAACCTTTTTAATGTTATTCACTAAGCTTTCTATCAACATACACTATTTCTATATTCTTTTCTTCTTTTCTTTTCTTTTTACTCTGTCACCGAGGCTGGAGGGCAGTGGCATGATCATAGCTCACTGCAGCCTTAAACTCCTGGGCTCAAGCAATCTTCTTGCCTCAGCCTCTTGAGCAGCTGTTACTACAGGCAGGCACCACCAGGTCCACGTAAGTTTTTCTATTTTTTGTAGAGGCAGTGTTTTGACATGTTGCCCAGATTAGTCTAGAATTGGGCTCAAGCAATCCTCTCACTTTGGCCTTCCAAAGTGCTGGGATTAGAGGCATGAGCCACTGCACCCTGCCCTATTTCTTTTTTGACACCAAAAAATATGTGTTGGTATGTCAAGGTATTTTTTTATTATTATAATTTAAGTTCTGGGGTATATGTGCAGATTGTGCAGGATTGTTACACAGTTATACACATGCCATGGTGGTTTGCTGCATCCACCCCGCCCCGCTGTCTCCTAATGTTATCCCTTCCCAATCCCCCTACCCTCTGCTATCCCTCCCCTAGCCACGCCCCCCCACCACCTCCCAACAGGCCCTGGTGTGTGATGTTTCCCCCTCCCTGTATCTATGTGTTCTCATTGTTTAATATCCACTTATGAGTGAGAACATGCAGTATTTGGTTTTCTGTTCTTGTATCAGTTTGCTGAGAATGATGGTTTTTAGATTCATCCATTTCCCTGAAAAGGACATAAACTCATCCTTTTTTATGGCTGCATAGTAGTCCATGGTATATATGTGCCACATTTCTTTATTCAGTCTATTATTAATGGGCATTTGGGTTGGTTTCAAGTCTTTGCTATTGTAAACAGTGCCACAATGAACATATGTGTTCATGTGTCTTTATAATATAATGATTTATAATCCTTTGAGTATATATCCAGTAATGGGATTGCTGGGTCAAATGATATTTCTATTTCTAGATCCTTGAGGAATTGCCACACTATCTTCTACAATGGTTGAACTAATTTACATTCCCACCAACAGTAAAAAAGCATTCCTATTTCTCCACATCCTCACCAGCATCTGTTGCCTCCTGATTTTTTAATGATCACCATTCTAACTGGCATGAGATGGTATCTCAATGTGGTTTTGATTTGCATTTCTCTAATGACCCGTGATGATGAGCTTTTTTTCATATGCTTGTTGGCTGCATAAATGTCTTCTTTTGAGAAGTGTCTGTTCATATATTTTGCCCACTTTTTGTTGGGGTTGTTCTTTGTAGATTCTGGATATTAGCCCTTTCTCAGACGGGTAGATTGCAAAAATTTTTTCCCATTCTGTTGGTTCCTGGTTCACTCTAATGATAGTCTCTTTAGCTGTGCAGAAACTCTTAAGTTTAATTAGATCCCATTTGCCTATTTTGGCTTTTGTTGCCTTTGTTTTTGGTGCTTTAGTCATGAAGTCCTTGCCTATGCCTACGTCCTGAATGGTATTGCCTAGGTTTTCTTCTAGGGTTTTTATGGTGTTAGTTCTTATGTTTAAATCTTCAATCCATCTGGAGTTAATTTTTTGTAAGGTGTAAGGAAGGGGTCCAGTTTAAGCTTCCTGCATATGGCTAGCCAGTTTTCCCAACACCATTTATTAAATAGGGAATCCTTTCCCCATTGCTTGTTTTTATCCAGTTTGTCAAAGATCAGATGGTTGTGGATGTGTGGTGCTACTTCTGAGGCCTCTGTTCTGGTCCATTGTTCTATATATCTGTTTTGGTACCAGTATCATGCTGTTTTAATTACCGTAGTCTTGCAGTATAGTTTGGAGTCAGGTAGTGTGATGCCTCCAGCGTTTTTTTTTTTTTTTTTTTTTTTGCTTAGGATTGTCCTGGTTATGCAGGCTCTTTTTGGGTTTCATATGAAATGTAAGGTGGTTTTTTCCAGTTCTGTGAAGAAGGTCAATGGTAGCTTGATGGTGATAGCATTGAATCTATAAATTACTTTGGGCAGTATGGCCATTTTCACAATATTGATTCTTCCTAAGCATGAGCATGGAATGTTTTTCCATCTGTTTGTGTCCTCTCTTATTTCCTTGAGCAGTGGTTTGTAGTTCTCCTTGAAGAGGTCCTTCATGTCCTTTGTTAGTTGTATTCCTAGGTATTTTATTCTCTTTGCAGCAATTGTGAATGGGAGTTTGCTCATGATTTGGCTCTCTGTTTGTCTGTTACTGGTGTACAGGAATGCTTGTTATTTTTGCACATTGATTTTGTATCCTGAGACTGTTGAAATTGCTGTCATCTTAAGGATATTTTGGGCTGAGATAATAGGGTCTTCTAAATATACAATGATGTCATCTGCAAACAGAGACAATTTGACTTCCTCTTTTCCTAATTCAATACCCTTTATTTCTTTCTCTTGCCTGACTGCCCTGGCCAGAACTTCCAATACTACATTGAATAGGAGTGGTGAGAGTAGGCACCCTTGTCTAGTGCCAGTTTTCAAAGGGAATGCTTCCAGTGTTTGCCCATTCAGTATGATATTGGCTGAGGGTTTGTCATAAATAGCTTTTATTATTTTGAGATACGTTCCATTGATACCTAGTTTATTGAGAGTTTTTAGCATAAAGGGCTGTTGGATTTTGTTGAAGGCCTACTGTGCATATATTGAGATAATCATGTGTCTTTGGTTCTGTTTATGTGATGGATTACATTTATAGATTTGCATATGCTAAACTAGCCTGGGATGTCAAGGTATTTTAATGATTTTACATATTTTGTGAAATAACATATATTTTAAAAATATTACTGTATTAAAAAATTTACTTGCTAAATTTTTGTGAATGGTCTTAGTGACTCTGTTTCTTAAATGTATGTTCATTTTCAACATCTAGCTGTCTAAGGCAGGCATCAAGCTTCAAGAGAATGTTTGAAGGAACATTAGGGACAAGCAGACCCATCAAGTCAAGGCCATAGTCCCCCAAAAGCCTCCCCTACAATAAGGTCTCATCATATTTATTTCCAGAATCTCACCTTAGCTTTGTGGCCTTCCTTGTCCTGGCTCTGCACCAGCCCTGGCTGGCCTCATCTCACATTCTTACCTCTAACTGTTTGGCAATATACTCTCAGGTCTCAGCACCTCCTGTCCCTTCTCCCCTTTGGCTCTTCGTTTTCATCCTTTATCACTGTTGGTCAATTCTCTTCAATGGGAACTTGACTTTAGCTCCTATTCTAATCTTGCTCTTGTAGAGCCCATGGCACTCAGAATTCACTCTGGCCTTGGATGTGGTACAGCAGTGTGAGAAAAACAAAGCCTGGCATATCAACCAGGGGGGGCACAAGTGGCTACCAATTAGTTAAAATCTTACTTCAGCTTCTTTACTGTGATTTGGGTGAGAGAAAATAAAAATGTCAAGTTCATAATGTCGGCACACAGCACTACCATCTTACTCATTTTATCGTTACTTCAGAAATGCCCTTTCTATCTCCTAACTTGACACCATGATCACTGTAAATGTAAGTGAATGCTGCTTTATTAGTACTGAGAGGTTATAAGAATTTACATAAATCACCTCATGCAATTCCTTCATTTGACAAAAGAGGTAATGGATGTGAGCTGCCTTATCTTTAGCATGTAAATGAAATTACTTTGTGAAAAGTTGTTTAGATTTAATTTTGGTTATAATGATGATGGTGGTGGTGGTAGTGACAAATGTAGAGTATGATTGGCAAAATGGAAAGATCTCCGGACATAAACTAAGAAGACCTCATCCCCTAATCTGCTTTTACTTCTTCCTGCTCATGTTACTGTATTCAAGTCACTTCCCTCCGACTTCAGGTTGTCGGTAGTGATAAAAGGAAGGAGTTGGCTCAGAAGGACCCAAAGTTCTCTTTCCTCCTGAAGTTTTTAACGCCTCTAACGATAAAGCTCATAGTTTCAAAAATGTTCTCGTCCTGACCGGATGCGGTGGCTCACATCTGTAATCTCAGCACTTTGGGAGGCTGAGGCGGGCAGGTCACCTGAGGTCAGGAGTTTGAGAACAACCTGGCCAATATGATAAAACCCCATTTCTACTAAAAAACTAAGATTAGCTGGGCGTGAAGGCGGGCACCTATAATCCCAGCTACTCGGGAGGCTGAGGCACTAGAATTGCTTGAAACTGGGAGGTGGAGGCTTCAGTGAACCGAGATGGCACCACTGTACTCCAGCTTGGGTTTTTGTCCTAAGACATCTTAAAATTTAGTCCATGACAACAATTTATTGTATTTTCAGCTATGTGTAATTCATCAATATTTGAAGAAAAATCAAAATTAATAATAAGATTTGTACAGAATACTATAATTTCCTGAGCACTAACTTATAGCTATTCTTATTTACATCTTATCTATGTAAGGTATGATTCTATCACCATTTCACAGATGAGGAAACAGGTTCAAAGAAATGAAATGACTTGCCCTGTATCTTATAACCTTTAAGAGAAATACTCTAGACATGAAACTGGCTGTTGATAGATTTATGCTCTTGTCAATATACAAGAGCTTCCTCCTAAGTCTCAGAAAAAGACTGACAAATGTAGCCACTAAAACCTTAATAATAAAGGAGTTCTGCTTCACCACATGCATTATACAGCCAGGTCCAAAGATAAATGAGAAACAGAATTACATTATTTGGAACACATAGGAGAGAAAATGTTCTATTTCCTTTAGTCTCAAAAAGTGTTATCAAAATGAAATCTGTGAAGCTTCCTTTCATAGATATGTTCTTTTTTTCTCTGTCTCCTTTTCTCACCTATATTTGTTCTCACCAAAAGTAATGAGTTCCTCCCCACCAATAATCAATTAAGTGTAATTTTTAGCTTTTGATGTATGGGTGTTTCTGTCACTTTGCTGCTGATACTCTTAAACTCCATCTTCCTTCCATATCATTGCATTTGCTCATTGCACATAGTGCCATATTGCTGAAAGGAGGATTTTTCTATCTTTATGTTGCTACAGAGGGTTTTAGTGTGAATTCAAAGTTATACAAGAAGACTGTTGTCGTAGAGAGAAAAAAACTGGCATTATAAAAAAAATTTCCCTTTGAAAAAAGTACTTAAAATATTTTAGCTGGTATTACTAGTAGTGTTATTATTATTGCTATTTCACAGAAGGGAACGAAATATTCATGTTTCATATGCAAGAATTGCATGTTTAACTGTCCAGCGGGAAAAACTTCTGTTAAACATATTAATTGTTTCTGTTGACTAAGTGTGGGTAACACTAAAAGGTTAAGAAGGTACTTTTTACAGAGGTTTACCCTTGCCATTGCCAAGAGCCTGATGCAAAACATACACCCAAGATGAAAATAGCACACCAGCAGCTGTTCTGTTGCTGTGGAGTACGACTCACCATGGCAGGGTGCACTGTGTGCAATGACGAAAGTCTGCAGAGACAAACTGCCTTTCTCCCCCCGCCTCCACCAGGCATGCATGCACACGAGCACAGATACAAACACACACATACACACATACACACCTTTTCACACCCAGAAATACACAAACATTTTGACAGGGACCTAGCATCTGTTTTCATGACAGTTTAGAGACCAAAATAGGCCATGTGTGGGAGGCAGTGCAGCTTAGTAACAAGAAATGTGAAGCAGGCTTTAAAATGCTTGAGTTTTAGTCCTACTTCAGCCACTATCTAGCATTAAAGAAATCTTTTATTTTTTGGATATATGTTTTCTAACATAGAGGACTGAGAAGTTAATTGTGATGACTTGGAAGTTTTCTTTCAGACCCAAGGTTCTATGAATTCGGAGAAAAGCTCAGGAAAGGTATTCACTCAGGTAGCCCATTGACTGTTATGGACTGCTTTTCACCAGTTACAATAGTTCAAAAAGTTTATTTTCCACAATGTTTACCCATATAATCCACTTTATCAGACCTGTTCTGGAATTAATTTTCCATGATTATTTATTCATCAAAGATACTTATTGAATTTTCATTAAATTATTCAACTCAAGGCCCAGTGGAGAATGAGGAAATGAGGAAGATATAGTTTCTGGCTTTGGAGTTTTTATTCTCACTATAGAGAGATGATACACACATAGTCACATTAAAGGGGTTTATGATGTGCTATCATGAGGTACTGCAAAGTGTCATTGGTTTTCAGATGAGGTAAGATTGAACTCTACCTTGAAACCAAAGGAAGGCTTCCTACAGGAGATGGTATTCGTGCAGGACCTTGAAGGATGGCTAGAATACCACCTTGCAGAGCAGGTGGGAATAGGAAATGGCCATAGCCAAGTCCAGGAGATAACGAGCTATGAGAGAAGTACTAGAAGCATTCCGTTTGATTTCAGCTAAGTCTTAGAACTGCTATTAAAACTTTGTTATATGTGACAATGTGGATGTACCTGGAAGACATCATGCTAAAGGAAATAAGCCAGTCACAGAAGGACAAATGCTGGATGATTTCATTTACATGAGTGTTAGGCCATTTACATTACTATAAAGAAATATTTGAGGCTGAGTAATTTAATAAATAAAAGAGGTTTAAGTGACTCACAGTCCTACAGGCTGTACCAGCATGGCTCCAGTATCTATTTCTAGTGAGGGGCTCAGGAAGCTTATAATGATGGTAGAAGGCAAAAGGGGAAGAGATGATGGGGGAGGGAGGTGCTACACATTTTTAAACAACCAGATCTTACATGAACTCAGAGCAAGAACTCCCTTATCACCAAGGAGATGGTGCTAAGCCATTCATGAGGGATCTGCCCCCCCTGATCCAATCACCTCCCATTAGACTCCACCTTCAACGTTGAGAATCACGTTTCTACACAAGATGTGGAGTGGACAGACATCCAAACCATTATCAATGAGGTGTCTGAAATAGTCAAATTTACAGAAGCAGAGAGGAGAATGAATGTTGGTTGCCTGAGGCTGGGAAGTGGGAGAAATGGGGAGATGCTATTCGATGCATGTAGTTTCAGTTATGTCAGATGCTAAGATCTTCTAGGCAATGTCATATCTAGAGTTAACAATGCTATATTGTACACTTAAAATGTAAAGTGTTAAAAGGGTGTATCTCATGTTAAATTTTCTTGCTATCATAATGCAAAAAACTTTAAGAAGACTTGTTATTTCTTCCCATATAAAAATATAACTTGCAGAGCTTATTCTTGCTCATAAGCCTATCTTATTTCATCAAGTTAGTGCTAAGTGAAATTCATATCACAGCTTTTAAAAACAGTAAACAATATGTCACCTCTTCTCCCATGCCTGAATTTTCCTAATCACTATCCATATTACGTTTTCTTCAACTGACTTGTGCTGAAGATGCAGGAATTTCAATTTTTAAAAATTGCAGACCCAGGAAAATAAGTTGGACAAAGCATGTCAACAAGTTAATATAAGTTGTAGTTATTACAATAAACAGATCTACTCACACAAGTTTATACTGGACTGAGAGAAAGTGTGCTATGCACAAACTGAGACGACCTGAATTCATAATTGATGTTCACATTCCCGGAGGTTAGGCAAGTTGCTGAATACTCTTCACCAAGCTCAAAGAAACCTTAATGTATGATCTCTAAGTATGGAGCTAAAAAGTCTATCTAAATGCAGAGACACTCTCAGAAACACCTTGTCTTGCCTTTTCTAGCAAAGTAGTCTGAATTATTTTAGGTGATGTGATTTGTGTGGGCCAAAAATACATACATATTTTTAATTGAGCTAAGAAAGTGTCTTATTTTTCTTTATCACTTTATAATGTTCACTTTAAAATATTATAGGTATGCTAGTTAACATTCTTTAAATTGCTAAAACAAAATATCCATTAACAAAATGTCCATTTACAAGAGTCCCAATATGCCCACCATTAAGCTAATGTAATGAAAACATAATTTCTACTTCACAGGAAACTTGTGACTCTCAGAAATGTCATTAAATCTTTCTGTGCCTTGTGAGGATTTCACAGAATTCTACCTGAAGGGTTCTCTCTTCTACTAAGGAGTACAGTACATGGAATGACTAAGAACTAGCTAAGAGGCAAAGCATAGGCCCATCAAGTGTCACACCTGACTGTGGCCATGTCTATATCTGTATGATTCAATTCACTTCAGGTCAACAGAATCCAAGCCGATGGCTATTCAGACTTCTGGCCTGGACTTCTAATCCCTGCCTACGGCATTAGACCTCACTTACATTCTGAATAGCAACTCAAATTTGAGAAACAGTTGAACCAAAAATCATTATATAATCCCATGTGAGTTAGGAGTTTAAATTATATGTTGCAGTTAGAGACATATTTAACTATGGGAGACACCATCATATGTACAATAAAGACCTTAGGAATAATGAACAAAAAATTGTCCAGTGAACACTTAGTCTGAAAGTTAGTATCTTCCCATCTAGATCCAGGAATGTCTAGAAAACTCTTGTCATAGAAATCACAGCATGAAAGAATTATGATCTTTATTCTTCTGAAGGCATTAACAAGATAGCATTCATGTTAGAGAGGAGCTGTAGCTCCTGAATTTCTAGCATTGCCATCAAACGGTGTAATTAAAATACAAAATGAATGCAGCAAGAGCATTCATGAGGTATCTAAAATAGTCAAACTCACAGAAGCAGAGAGTAGAATGAATGGTGGTTGCCTGGGGTTGGGCTGAAAAATCTTTCTAGCACAAGGCAGAAATATTTGGTCCTATAAAGACAAGGATCATGAAAGATATTGAACATTCTCTATGACTAGCAGACCTGTTCTTATACAAAGAAATGACCAATGAAAGAGTGAAAAGAATCCCATGGGTGAGTGGATACAAATTTCAAATGCCAGAGAATCAATTATTTCAAAAGCAAAGGATTTAGAGCAATAATTACAGAGATATTTGTTTCCCTCCTTCGAACTAAGGGCAAGGGGTTTCTGGCTAACTCCAGAGCAGCCCCAGTAGCTATGCTTGTGCATATGTGTAGTTGTTGTGCTAAAGGCCATTGGATAGTAAACTATATGTAGAAGCTGAGGAGGTATAACATTGGAAGAAATACCTGATGTAGGTGATGGGGTGATGGAGGCAGCAAACCACCATGGCATATGTGTACTCATGCAGCAGTCCTGCAAGATCTGCACATTTACCCCAGAACTTAAAGTATGTTAAAAACAAAACAAAACAAAACATAAAAAGCAACTATATGTAGTCCACTATCTCATCTGGGATTAACCTTTCTCTAGGTTTCTAATTAAAATCACTCCTTCAAATAGAGTAACTCTGTTTCTGAAAACTTCTCTGTAAACTACTCTTTACAGAGAAGTACCGAAAGACAAGAGTAGCCTGTATTGACCTTGACTTCACACTCAGTCTAGTCCCTCACATCTGAACTCTCTTCAAAGCGGGGCTGTCACCATCCCACCAGCTACCCAGCCATGTTCCAGTTTGGGCTGCTGAAGACTGGATTTTATTATTTCTAGCCTACCTACCACTTTCAGAGGAAATTACTGAGAATAGAATGTTTCCTACAAATGGTAAACTTTACAAATATTGGTGGATCTTACCTATCACAAAGTTTCAAAGCAAAACATCTTTAAGTAACACATGGCATCTCTTAAGAAATTTCTTTTTTTGAAACTCAATTAGACCAGTATTTGTATGCAAACTCACACATAAAATAAACCATGGGAAGATATGCATACAATCCTGGTTGTATATAGCTGGCACAAGCTATAATTTACACATTAATATTCACAATCCAACCCAGCTACTTCAAATTACTGACAAGCAGCTTTGATTCCTTATTTATAGAACTTTCCTGGAAAGGATCAGCATTTGCTGTGAAACTAAATGACTATGTTCTAATCATGTTTCTGAGACTTCATTTTGAGATCGTAGAAAACTCCTAAAAAAACTCTGTGAGATAACATTTCCATAAATGAACTTATAATGAAAGCCTTTAATAAGGATGGAACTAAAAATAGTTATCCCATGTAAGTGGCAGGCAGTTACAGTACAAATTCTGAGCACTCATTCTATTTTTAGTTTCTATAAGAGTAATGGGCAAAATGATACTAAATTGGTATAATGTTTCACATTGGTCTTAATTTAAAATGTCTTTTTCTTTCTAGTACTCTCTATGTGTTAAATGATAATAGGAAAACTCTAGAAGAGGGATGTAAGAAAAGGTAATTATTTTGTCCAGTTTCAATAGGACTGTTCTGAGGTAACTTTTATGCCTCAGTTTCTCTCTGTTTAAAAAATTCTGTCAGTCATCTTGCTAGGAAATACTTTCTTCAAAAGTTGCTAAAATTTCTATAATTACTGTTATCATTATAGTCTACATGAAATGTAAATATCCAATTGAACTATAATATATGTCACTTTCTTTTATTTAAAAAAAAAAATACACATGTACTGTATCACATGGCATGAAATAAGACCTAATATTTTCTAATTGCCCCCTCCCATTGTTTTGTAGCCGACCTGTTTTCTAATGTAAAATTTGGAACAAACCCAAACTATTTCTAACCATGCAGATAGCTCATTATCCAGGTGTCTTTAAAGATGGAGGGATTCATCCCTCCATCTTTAAGGTGTAAGGGTGGTGCTACGAAGGAGCTAGAATCCTGGGAATTGAAAATTAGTCTAAAGTCAAATCTTGCTCACGATCCAAATCTCCCCACTGGGACATCAGGTTGGAAGTTGAGATAAAATACGCCACTTATCCCAGACACAAGCCACCATTCATTGTACCTATTGTATTGACATGCCCCCTACCCCACCTCACAACTCACACAGCTGTATATACAATCTCTAACTCTTTGGCCTTTAAATTTGTAAGTGAAGTAGAGGTGCAAGCCTAACCCAACACACTTGGCCTAAAGCCTTTTTTGTCTTGATTTTAATAAGACAGTATTTTTGATACTTCATTAAAAAGAAGAAATACTGGCTTTGGGAATTTTCTGTTTCCTACTCATCACCTAGTATTATTCATTCAGCTTTGTGTGTATGTATATGTTTCAACAAGCTCTCTTAAATTACACATGCTACTAAGCTTGGCCTTTTTATGCAGCTGTTGTTTGTGACAATGTTGGGTTTAGTGGTGTTAATGGTGGAGGCATACTCTTGGCTGTGCCCACGTCTCCAGCTAGAAAACAGATTTGTGTAACTCACATCACCTTTGTTGACAGGAAGGTCAGTAGTTTAAACAATTTTATTTATTTATTCGCTTGCCCTTTATTTAGTTTTTGATGAGGGAAGAACTGGGGGATAGGGAGCTGTTGACATATATATTTATTTATAGTGACTATCAGCATGCAGTTTGAGCTTTTAAAAATTGGAATATATTTGCATGTGACAGTTTAACATATATTTTATAATATAATGTGGATAATGAGCACTGGAATTGTAGCTAGTTCATTTTGAGAAGTGCTACAAAGTTTATACTGGGTTTTGTAAACTTAGTAAAAAAAAAATCTTGCTAATATATTCATCTTGATTACTTGCTGAAAAAGATTTTTCAATACATTGGGTTAAATGAAACACTATAAAATACAAAAAAAAATGTGACTGTACATGGAACAACTGTGAAATTTGGGAAAATTGACTCCTAGAGAACAAAGCTTATTTTATTCAACTTATACTATCTGTTCTTAAATCAGATCTTAGAGCAGATACTAAAAGTAGGGGTTCAAACGCATGTCTGTGAGGTCAGGTAGCAGTAATATTCTTGACAGACTGAGGACTGACAATAGATAAAGAATATTTAAGATAGTTTTCTGCCACTTTCCCATCCTTGAACCTCAAGCTCTAGCATGCTCAAGGGTACTGGTTTATTTCCCTGTTTTTTTTTTTTTCATGGCAAGAATGAATGCCATCATCCTTAGCAAACTGACACACGAACAGAAAACCAAATACTGCATGTTCTCACTAATAAGTGGGAGCTAAATGATGAAAACTCATGGACACATAGAGGTGAACAAGAGACATGGGGGCCTACTTGAGGGTGGAGGATGGGAGGAGGGAGAAGATCAGAAAAATTAACTATTGGGTACCAGACTTAATACCTGGTTGACGAAGTAACCTGTACAACAAACCCCCATGACATGAGTTTACCTATATAACAAACCTGCACATGTACCCTGGAACCTAAAACAAAAACTAAGAAAACAGCAGGTTGAAAATACACCTATTGGTGGAGACAGAGGATCCTCTCAGGATCATCATCCCTCTGCCTAAGCCTGGTTTTTGTCAACAAGTTCAAACTCAATTTGAGAATCTTCAACAGGATCTTAATTAGTTGATGAGTCTCTCACAGTAGCATCTATATTCCCTTCAAGAGTAATTTATTCTGCCAGCAATACTGTATCAAAGCCAGCCCCAGACCTTGCCTAATGTATCCTGTGGTTCCAAGGCAGATTGGCCTGAGGCTTTAAGATCATAGGGTATCTACAATTCTCAGGTAAAAACAGTATGATATAAAGAATCAAAGAACCTCTTGGGTTGCAGATGATAACAATCCACAGTTCTGGACATCTCCTTTTGAGCGGCACGCCTCATTCCTAAGGACTTAAAACATCAAGCTCTTCCTGCTTATTGACTCTGGGACCCAAGGGATATGGCCTGGTTATATCTGATCGTAAGTTTACCTTTCCCAACATTTCAGTAAATATATATCTATTGGAAAAAAGTAAGTGGAGTCTGCCTTTCCAACTATTAGCTTATGACTAACTACCATGTTTCAGATCTGTTCTTCCGCTCTACAATGACCCTATCTTCTGCCAGTTTCAACTCTGTTTACTTCTTTAGTCTTTACTCCACTAATCTAATGTTCCTTTGCTTTGCTCTGGGGCTACATGAACTCAAGTTGGCTGCCCTTTGATCCTTGTTTTGTGCCCCAACTCTCATTCTATTATTTCCTTAAAGATTAGATGTGCAGGAAAGTAAAATAAATGAAAGGGAACTTTCCCTCTTCCCCAGTTGTCTCTACCAATAGAAATGGAAACAAAAAATCCCTAGGGCTACCTCCCTGATGTGGAGTAAACTGTATCTCCTTGAAATGTATATGTTGAAGTTCTCACCACCAGTTTCTCGAAATGTGACCGTATTTGGAGATTAAGAATGGTTTAAGGAGATGAATATGGGTGCCAGCTAGATTTGTAATGGTCAGTTTTATGTGTTAACTTGGCCGGGCCATGGTCCCTAGATATTTTGTCAAACATCATTTGAATGTTTCTAGGAGGATGTTTTCAGATGAGATTTACATTTACATCAATGAACTTTGAGTCAAGCAAAATGCCCTCCATAATGTGAGTGGGGCTGATTCAATCAACTGAAGGCCTGAATAGAACAAAAGACTGACCTCTCCCAAAACAAGAGGGAGTTTTAACAACAGAAATCTTATGAACTTAAACTGCAACATCAGCTTTTCCTGAGTCTTGAGCCTGCCGACGCAGACTGAAGATTTTAGATTTGCCAATCTCCATAATTGTGAGCCAATTCCTAAAGCACTCTGTGTGTCTCTGACACACACACACACACACACACACACACACACACAATTGATTCTGTCTGTCTAGAGAACCCTAATATTCCCTGCCATAGCTCATCTTAGCACACCTGTTCCTATCTGCTGAGTCTGGAAATGTCATCTCAGAACTTTGCTGCTGCAGTAGGTTTTAAAGGACCTACTCTTTACAGATGGTTAAGTTGGAAGCTCTGAGAGTGGAAGGAGCTTCTCTTATATAGATTAGTAGTTACTTCTGTAATTAAAAAATAAATCTATCCCAATGCACACACTTTTATTCCTATCACTGTTCTTGTACAGTTTTTATCCCATGACCGTCACTGTGTGAGCTTAGGCGTAGTCACTTTACTTCTGGAAAAGCCTGAGGGATAAATTAAGGGACATGACTATGGTACCTTCTGCTCAGCAACTTCAGCATTTCTTTAAGAGGAGGGTAAAAGACGTGACACTTCTCTTTTATCTTTTTCCTTGGGGTTTGATATGGGGTGGGGTGTTGAGAGGATTGGCTAGTGTATAATTGTCTGGGTCGGTTAGAAGGTCAGGTGAGAATAAGGTCAGGCTCATTAGGCATAGGAGAAGAAGAATTAAGCCCAGGATGTCTTTAGTTGTGTAGTAGGGGTGGAATGTAATTTTATCGAGGTCCGATGTCACTCCTGACGGGTTACTTGATCCTGTCTTAGTCTTTCCTTCAATTGCTAGGACATGTACATACACCTTCCATTGACAGAATACTAAACACATAGAATCCTAAAATAAGAGACAAATAATCACGTTAAGAATTCTTTTCTCCCACCATGATTAGACAAAATAAGAGATAAAATTTTCCTTTAAAAGCAGGATAAACACTACAATGTGTGCTCTATATGCTGGTAGTATTATAAAAAGCTATTATAGACATTGTTAAGTAGATTCATCAAGAGATATTTAAGTACTTTTTTCTTTTCTTTTTTTTTTTTTTTTTAAGACGAAGTCTTGTTCTGTCACCCAGGCTGGAGTGAAGTGGTACAATCTTGGGTCACTGCAACCTCCTACTCCCAGGTTCAAGCGATTCTCCTGCCTCAGCCTCCCTAGTAACTGAGATTACAGGTACCCACCACCATACTATTTTTGCATTTTTAGTACAGACGGGGTTTCACCATGTCTGTCAGGCTGGTCTTGAACTCGTGACCTCGTGATCCACCAGCCTTGGCTTCTTAAAGTGCTGGGATTACAGGAGTGAGCCACCATGCTCAGCTATTGTCTTTTTTATTGAGTTTTTCCTCTCAGTCCTGAATTTGTCCCCTTAGTTATCAATGTTTTACTATTACTATTTTATTAAAACAAATATTTGATTTGTTTAGCCAAGTGTATATTTGAATATGGGTTTGCATATATGTAATATACAACTTCTCAAATGTTGAAATATGACATCAAAAATGACATGAAAGAATTACCAGAGACACATAATGAATCCTTGATATATTATTTCCACATGTGGCATTTCTCTGCTGTATCATTCAGATCACCTTGTCTTGTGTGGGAACAAACCCACTGCCCTGAAGTTTTACTGCATTCATTTCACAAGAAAAAAAATACTGTACATGCTAGTTCATCATCCTAGATGTGAGCACCAGCTGCACTTTCTGCTTTGTTTATGAGCATATTTTATTTCAGGTAAACATGGTAATTCTGGCAGAAAATCAATATGAATCCTGCCATTATATATTCATTATTTTTAAAGAACATTTACATTTGTACAGGAAAGAATGTTAAATTAGAGGAAAAAAACTTGAATTAGAGGAAAAAAACTTGAATTCGTGTCTTGGCTCTGCCATCTTGATTCTAGGTAAGTTGATTAATCTTAGTTTCCACATCTGTAAGTTGGGATACTACCATTTACTTTATAGGGATGCTGTGAAAATGAACAGGAGTAATTTGTGTAAAGTTTTGCAGTACCTGGACGTTGCTTTTGTTCAGTTAATTATTGTTGAACTCATTCCCTTCTGTAAAGAAAATAATTATAATACCTGCTTTATCTTGTAAGCAAACTATGATGAAAAAATGTAATACTAACCACAAATACTCTTAGGGATACTTTTAGAGGAAAATGCAAACATAAAGTATGATGACTTGTATGTACACAGGTGTGGGTGTGGGTGTG
This sequence comes from Ateles fusciceps, assembly GCA_036589455.1. Classification (NCBI taxonomy): domain Eukaryota; kingdom Metazoa; phylum Chordata; class Mammalia; order Primates; family Atelidae; genus Ateles; species Ateles fusciceps. Next base: position 14,366,712 of record JAZHEH010002554.1, on the reverse strand, counting down.
TGTGTATTTCATTCCACATAAATAAACATTCCATGTTAAATCAATTAGTCCTAGTTCCAATCATCATAACTGGGGCTCCTTGCTTCCTTCCATATGCGTGTCCCAGCTTTTAAGTTCAGTTCTAAGCAATAGGAAAAACGTTAGTCAAAATGTTTCAGAAATGGTTGACATAAAGTCAAGTCATTGTTCTTGCTGGAAATTAATGAAAAACTGCCAGTTAACATCTTATTTCAACCCTGCTGACAGAATCCATATACACAGAATAGCACGAGCCAGCTGGAGAAGCCCTCCACTCAAAAGAGAGAATGAGTCATTAATTCCTTTTCTCAGGTTTGGGCAACTGGAATACAATTCCTAGAACTAAACAGGAGGGAGGCTTTATCTGTCAGGAGAGTGGGCTGGAGATAAAAGAGAAAGGGAGATTATTTGTTCCTTAGAAATTGAAAAACATTAATGAACAAAGCTCAGCCAGGAAAAATTGTCTGGAGAGACACCCATTCATAAAACTAAAGTTCTGCTTCCTTTGGTCCAGTTATATTAACGCAGGCAGAGCTCACGGTCAGAGTCTTCAATGGATACCCGGAGCTACCCTAGAGCAATACCTATAGCAAATCAGGTCGTCTCAGCATTACTTCTGATCTGTTGCTTGCGGTATTTGTCTGTTTAGTGTTGCTATAAAGGAATACCTGGGACTGAATAATTCGTAAAGAAAAATGGTTTATCTGGCTCATGGTTCTGTAGGCTGCACACAAAGCATGGCACCAGCATCTGCTTCTGGTCAGGAATTCAGGAAGCTTCCAATCATGGGAAGGTGAGGAGAAATAGGCATGTCACATGGTGAGAAAGCAGTCAGGAGAGAGGGAAGAGAAGCACCAGACTCCTTTAAACAATCAATTCCTGCATGAACTAACAGAGTAAGAACTCATTCATTACCACTGGGAGGGTACCCATGACCCAATCACCTCCCACAAGGGCCCACCTCCAACATGTGGAAGTCGCATTTCAACGTGAGTTTTGGAGGGGACTATCTAAACTTGATCACTTGCTTAGGAGGATTTGATGTTGTTTTCTCACCTGTACATATGGAAAAGGACAAGAACAACACTACTAAATACTTTGCTATAAGTATTTGGTAGTGTTATTAAATTAAAATTGGCTGATTAAAATTGATATGAGGAGTGGACCTACTGACTTCTAAGTGTGTTGGAAGAACTCCATGATTACTTCCTATTGGCCTCTCTGATGGAGAGCCCAAGGGAATTCAGCCCCCAAAGGAAGGAGCTGGTCTGATATCCACAAAGCCTCATCCAAGCCTCACATTCGGCTTCCCATAATTACGAATCAAACTGCCAACCATTCTCATAGACAAACCTGAGTAGTCAGATTTGTTTTCATCAAAAATTCTAAGCATATTCACTTCATCCTGTATAACACCTATATTAGGCTTCTCAAAGTTCCTGATATCAGAAGTTTCAAACTCAGTGAAAAATTACACTATTTCAGCTAAAAAAACTTTTGATGTCAGTTCCTACAGTAATTACATTTTGCCAGATTTTTTTTTAATTTCAAAAGCAATACATGATTAATGTAAAAATTCAAAATGCTAAAAAGTACAAAAGAAAAAACTAAGTTACCCATGATCATATGATTCATTCAATTAATCTATATTTCTTACACCTACTACGTGCCAGGGACTCTAGATATAAGCACTGTTAATTCTTATGGTCTAGCTTCAGAAATGCAGGTAAGCAGATATTCATATTTATGCTTGTAGTACTTAACAATTTTCGTTTTTTGAGACAAAGTTTTGCTCTTGTTGCCCAGGCTGGAGTGCAATGTCTGATCTCAGTTCACTGCAACCTCTGCATCCCAGGTTCAAGTGATTCACCTGCCTCAGACTCCCAAGTAGCTGGGATTGATTGCAGAGGCTTGCCACCACGCCCAGCTAATTTTATATTTTTAGTAGAGACGGGGTTTCACCATGTTGGCCAGGTTGGTCTCAAACTCCTGACCTTGGGTGATCTGCCTGCCTCAGTCTCCGAAAGTGCTGGGATTACAGGCATGAGCCACCATGCCCAGCCAACATTTTTTTTTTTTTAAGAGAGAGTGTTTAATTTTATTTATTAAGTATCGCCTCAATGATATTATAAGAAGAATGTTGAAACAGAGTCAGAAGCCTGGGTTCCAGATTAAACCCTTACTGGTTGATCTAGGACAAACCAAGTTTCTCAGGTACTCTTCAGTATTTTCTATATCTAACATTCTGTGAATTTTACTAATAAAAATAACTAATGGATACTAAGCTTAATACCTGGGTGATAAAATAGTCTTTACAACAAATCCCCATGACACAAGTTTACCTATATAACAAACCTGCCAATGTATCCCTGAACTTAAAATAAGTTTAAAAAAATTAAGTCATGTAGATGAGTACTTTAAGGTACAGTCACGTGAATGATTATGTCAGATTATGATGATAGAAAATCCTATTGTTGATTTAGAAAAATACTTCACACTGGGCATCATTTGAATAATTGGTTTCACAAATAACTGCATGTAACCAAAATATTGGAAAATAAAAGTTAAAAACATGTGGCTGAGCATGGTGGCTCATGCCTGTAATCCCAGCACTTTGGGAGGCTGAGGTGGTGGATTACTTGAGGTCAAGAGTTCAAGACTAGCCCGGCCAACATGGTGAAATGCCATCTTTACTATATATACAAAAATTAGCTGGGTGTGCTGGACCACACCTGTAATCCTAGCTGCTTGGGAGGCTGAAGCAGGGAGAATTGCTTGAACCTGGGAGGTGGAGGTTACAGTCAGCCGAGATTGCACCAATGCACTCCAGCCTGGGTGACAGAGTAAGACTCCCTCTCAAAAAAAATAAATAAATAATAAATAATACATAAATTAAAAAGTTAAAAACATTAAAAAATAATATTGATTTTAAAAATGCAGTATAGCAACTATTTACGTAGCATTCATATTGTATTAGGTATTATAAGTAATCTATTTAAAGTATACAAGAGGATGTGTGTGGATTTTAGGCAGATATTATGTCATTTTATGTGAGGGATTGGAGCATTTAATTTTGATATCCATGGGGGTTCTGAACTATATTGGAAAGAAAGGAGAAAAATTACCCTGTCTAGTAATATTTGTACAATTCAGTAAACTTTTCTTCCTCTAAATAATGTTTTGTTTACTTGTTGTTATAAATACTCAAGTAATCTTATAAGTGGAATGACCAATGTACCCCTTTTCCTGAGCAGCATGATTTATTCCTGTTACTCTGGTGTGATTCTTAATAATTTCCTGGTTTGGGTATAAATAATATTGTCAGTCATAGAAGAGTTTGGAAGCTATATTTTGGGGGCATAGAAACTTCAAAAAATGTTTAAGGTTGTTTTTATGGAATTATTTCTACCAGAGCTCTACTTTTATTCAAGGACTAACATTTACATGGAGTTTATTTCAGCCAAACACTGTTCTAGTACATTATATATCGTAGGTCATTTGACCTACTCACAGCAACCCCACGAGGTAAGCTGTTATTAACATTTCTCTTTTACACATAAGGATACTGAGGCACCCTGACTAAAGGCACACCACAAAAAAAGTAGCCTATTTGAGATTTGAACTCAGGCAATCTGAATCAAGGGGATTTGTTTTAACCACTACATGTCTTTCAAATCTATTTTTTAAATTAAATCTGTTAGGTCTCTTGGCTGTTTATATTGATTGAAAAGAAAAAAAAATCAATAGTTCATAGTCAATAATTTGTTTATAAATCCCACCCAGTATAAGACAGTGAAAGAAATCTACAATATTTATTCTTCTTTCCACATTGCCCTTTCCCATGAATTCGTAACAGACATTGACTGAAAATGAAATTCCTAAATTGTCCTTCATTTCCCAATAAACAGTGTAAAGAAAAGAAATATGGCTACTAAATCAATTAGATACTCATAATTCCCAGACACACCTATCCCTGACCCACACCCACTGCTCTGAGAATCTTGAGGAATAAGATTGAGACTTAGAGGCTTTCAAGAACACAGCTCCATTTACAGAAAGACAAAAGGAAAATTCAAACAACTTCCATTCATTCAGCCACTTTGCTATCAAATCATATCCTTCGATCTGCAATTAAAATCTCATAAATTCTTTTTCAAACATATATTTAATACATTTAAATATAAGGCTCAAGTTTCTTCAATTCTAATTATGCTTGAGTATCTGACCTCCCTGCTAACATCAGGTTTGAAGAATATGGGAACTGTTAGTAGGAATTGTTACAGCCACAAGAAGTGACAGCTGGCTGCTAAAAAGACGAATAAAAAAATCTCAAAAGTAGATGTAGAAGTGTCTGGATTGCAGTGAGGAATGTATACCAATATTGATGTCTCCCAACAGCCATCATAGAAATTAATAAGTTATATTTGGCATCCTTGGTCTGGTATAATATCTCTTGAAAGAGTTATGTTAATAACTTTGAAATTATTATTAACTGTGAAAGTTTTGTGATGACAGTTGAGAATCCTAGTAACCTTAATTAACTTTCTAGAGATTGTCCTTGTCTAGCAATATTTGTACAACATAGTAAACTTTTTGTTAATAATACCTGATATCCAGTAAGTCATCCACCTTGATTATGGATACAGTATTATTTTCTGTTAATATGCATAACAGCATTTAAAAGAATCTGACAAATGAAAGAGATAGGACATGAAAAAAAAAAAACACCTTCCTTATCTATGATTGCCTCCATAGTGATAAACTCCAAACGAAAAATTAAATTTCACATGACCTGAATGCATTGTTCACCTAATATAAACCAAATGTATATTTGAAACACCTGGATCATTCAATGAACATGTGACATTTATCCTTCTGTGTGGAAGTGCAGAGATGCAGCCTAAATGACTGTTAGTAAATACCTAGATATGTTTTCCCAGGAGGGTAGCTATGGTTTTCTTAGACTTCGCTTCTGTAAAACAAGGGTGGTATTAGGCACATCATCTGTCTTTCAGACACTCAGTTCAACTTTAGAAAAGAGAGATGCATAAAAACAGAGCATTTATGCTATAATTCCATGATAAGGAATTATGCCCCCAAAAAGAGCTGGATGGAATTCTGCTTTTTAAGGATGAAGTCTGTTACAGAGAAATCTGCCAGGACTTTTCCATTTTTATTCCTGTGTTCTATTTTCTACCTCCAAGTTTAGTAATCCTTAGTATATGTTGGCAGAGCATAAGCTTTCTCCTTGGTTCCAACTTCCCCTTGTTAACCTGAAATGAAATCCTATAAAGCTCTGTGCAGAAACATTACAGGACCAAACGGAAAGGTTGCATTAGCTAACTTCTGCCTCTAGCTTCTGCTTAATGCTCTAATGACAAGATAGTGAATGACGCGGAACACCCAAGGGGTAGGAATGGAAAAAAACAATATGTTGAATGGATGCATATATCTCTTAATGGAATATCCTCAGAGACAGAGACCAGAACTTTCACAGTATTAATTTCCCTAAACATCTAAATTCCTAAAAATAACCTCAGGCTATCTCTTTGACCAAATTTGTTTTCCCAGACCTGATGTCAGACACTATATTTAGGACAGAAGCCAGTTTAGAACATTTCATCCCATTTATTCAAAATGCCCCCTCTCACAAGAGATGTTAATAATAGAAGTAAACAAGGACCAGAAAACTTCATCAAAAGTTTTGAAACTCGAAAGTGGAGGGGGCAGAAATATGACTTGTTATTCATGCCATCGTTGTCAACAGGAAGCTCCTTGTTTTTCAGAAATTAACAGAATAAATTCTTAAAAACTTTCTTATTTGCCATGAAGCCAGTGGGGCCTTAAGAAATAAAAATTTGCACTCAATTTAAAATAAATCACCCTTTCAGTATGATATTGGCTGTGGGTTTGTTGTAAATAGTTTTTATTATTTTGAGATACGTTCCATCAATACCTAGTTTATTGAAGGTTTTTAGCATAAAGGGCTGCTGAATTTTGTCAAAAGCCTTCTCTGCATCTATTGAGATAATCATGTGGTTTTTGTTTTTGGTTCTGTTTATATGGTGGATTATGTTTACAGACTTGTGTATATTGAACTAGCCTTGCATCCCCGGGATGAAGCCTATTTGATCATGGTGGATAAGCTTTTTGATGTGCTGTTGGATTCGGTTTACCAGTATTTTACTGAAGATTTTTGCATCAATGTTGATCATGGACTGGCACTAGACAAGGATGCCCCTCTCTCATCACTCCTATTCAATATAGTATTGGAATTTCTAGCCAGAGCAATTAGGCAAGAGAAAGAAATAAAGGGCATTCAATAATGAAAAGAAGAAGTCAAATTGTCCCTGTTTTCAGATGACATGATTCTATATTTAGAAGACCCCATCGTCTCAGCCCAAAACCTTTAAGCTGATAAGCAACTTCAGCAAAGTCTCAGAATACAAAATCAATATGCAGAAGTCACAGGAATTCCTGTACACCAGTAACAGACAAACAGAGAGCCAAACCATGGGTGAACTCCCATTTACAATTGCTACAAAGAGAATAAAATACCTAGGAATACAACTAACAAAGGATATAAAAGACCTTCTAAAGGAGAACTACAAACCACTGATCAAGAAAATAAGAGAGGACACAAACAGATGGAAAAACATTCCATGATCATGCTTGGGAAGAATCAATATTATGAAAATGGCTATACTGCCCAAAGTAATTCATAGATTCAATGCTATCGCCATCAAGCTACCATTGAGCTTCTTCACAGAACTGGAAAAAACCACCTTACACTTCATATGAAACCAAAAAAGAGCCTGCACAGCCAAGACAATCCTAACCAAAAAACAAAACAAAACAAAGAAAAACAAAGCTGGAGGCATCACACTACCTGACTTCAAACTATACTGCAAGCCTACAGTAATCAAAACAGCATGGTACCAATACCAAAACAGAGATATTGACTGATGGAACAGAACAGAGGCCTCACAAGTAACACCACACATCTATAACCATCTCATCTTTGACAAACAAGACAAAAACAAGCAATGGGGAGAGGATTCCCTGTTTAATAAATGGTGTTGGGAAAATTGGCTAGCCATATGCAGGAAGCTGAAACTGGACCCGTTCCTGACACCTTACATTAAAATCAACTACAGATGGATTAAAGACTTAAACATATGAACTAATACCATATAAAACCTAGAAGAAAACCTAGGCAAAACCATTTAGGACACAGGCATAGGCAGGGACTTCATGGCTAAAACAGCAAAAGTAATGGCAACAAAAGCCAAAATAGACAAATGGGATCTAATTAAACTCAACAGCTTTTGCACAGCAAAAGATACAATCATTAGAGTGAGCCAGCAACCAACAGAATGGGAAAAAATTTTTTACAATCTACCCATCTGACAAACGGCTAATATACAGAATCTACAAAGAACTAAAGCATATTTACAAGAAAAAAACAAACAAATCCATTCAAAAGTGAGTGAAGGGTATAAACCGACACTTTACAAAAGAAGACATACATGAAGCCAACAAACATATGAAAAAATGCTCATCATCACTGGTCATTAGAGAAATGCAAATCAAAACCACATTGAGATACCATCTCATGCCCGTTAGAATGGTGATCATCAAAAAATCTGGAGACAACAGATGCTGGAGAGGATGTGGAGAAAAAGGAACACTTTTACACTGTTGGTGGGAGTGTGAATTAGTTCAATCATTATGGAAGACAGTGTGGTGATTCCTCAAGGATCTAGAACTAGAAATTCCATTTGACCCAGCAATCCCATTACTGGGTATATACCTAAAGGATTATAAATCGTTCTATTATAAAGACACATGCAGACATCTGTTCCTTGAGGTGCTGTTTACAATAGAAAAGACCTGGAACCAACCCAAATGCCCATCAATGATAGACTGGACAAAGAAAATGTGGCACATATATATACCATGGAATACTATGCAGCCACCAAAAATGACAAGTAATGGGGGAAAGGGGTCCCTGTTTAATAAATGGTGTTGGGAAAACTGGCTAGCCATGTGCAGAAAGCAGAAACTGGACCCGTTCCTGACACCTTACATTAAAATCAACTACAGATGGATTAAAGACTTAAACATAAGACCTAACACCATAAAAACCCTAGAAGAAAATCTAGGCAAAACCATTTAGGACATAGGCGGAGGCAAGGACTTCATGACCAAAACACCAAAAGCAGTGGCAACAAAAGCCAAAATAGACAAATGGGACCTAATCAAACTCCACAGCTTCTGCACGGCAAAAGAAACAGTCATTAGAGTGAATCGGCAACCAACAGAATGGGAAAAAATTTTTGCAATCTACCCATCTGACAAAGGGCTGATATCCAGAATCTACAAAGAACTAACACAGATTTACAAGAAAAAAACCAACCCATTCAAAAGTGGGTGAAGGATATGAACAGACACTTTACAAAAGAAGACATACATGAGGCCAACAAACATATGAAAAAATGTTCATCATCACTGGTCATTAGAGAAATGCAAATCAAAACTACATTGAGATACCATCTCATGCCAGTTAGAATGGCGATCATTAAAAAATCTGAAGACAACAGATGCTGGAAAGGATGTGGAGAAATGGGAACACTTTTACACTGTTGGTGGGAGTGTAATTTAGTTCAAAGTGTGGTGATTCCTCAAGGACCTAGAAATAGAAATTCCATTTGACCCAGCAATCCCATTACTGGGTATATATCCAAAGGATTATAAATCGTTCTACTATAAGGACACATGCACACGAATGTTCACTGCAGCACTGTTTACAACAGCAAAGATCTGGAACCAACCCAAATGCCCATCGACGATAGACTGGACAGGGAAAATGTGGCACATATACACCATGGAATACTATGCAGCCATAAAACCCAATGAGTTCGTGTCCTTTGTAGGAACATGGATGAACCTGGAAACCATCATTCTCAGCAACCTGACACAAGAACAGAAAACCAAACACCGCATGTTCTCACTCATAGGTGGGTGTTGAACAATGAGAACACAGGGACACAGGGAGGGGAGCATCACACACTGGGGTCTGTCGGGGGGGGAAAAGGGGAGGGACAGCAGGGGGTGGGGAGTTGGGGAGAGAGAGCAGGGGGAGAAATGCCAGATATAGGTGATGGGGAGGAAGGCAGCAAATCACACTGCCACGTGTGTACCTATGCAACAATCTTGCATGTTCTTCACATGTACCCCTAAACCTAAAATGCAATTAAAAAAAAAAATGACAAGTTTGTGTCCTTTGTAGAGACATGGATGAATCTAGAAACCATCATTCTCAGCAAGCTGACACAAGAACAGAAAACCAAACACTGCATGTTTTCACTCAGAGGCAGGTGAGGAACAATGAGAATACTTGGGCACAGGGAAGGGAACAACACTCACTGAGGTAGGTGTGGGGGGTGGAGGGGAGGGGAGGGGAAGGACAATAGGCAAAGGGGAGGTTGGGGAAGGGTACCCAGGAGAAATGCCTAATGTAGGCAACGGGGGGTGGGGGAGAGAGACAGCAAACCACCATGGCATGTATGTACCTATGCAACAATCCTGCAGGATGCAGGATGTGCACAGGTACCCCAGAGCCCAAAGTACAATAAAAAAAAAAAATAAAGAAAAAAAAATAAATCACCATATAAGCAGTTATGTTATTTGTCCTCCTATATCTGTAGGTTGCAAGTGAAACCCAGAAGAAAAGTAAAAACAAATTGGAGTTAGGTCATTTTGATCATTGTTACTAAATTATTTTTATCTGTGAATTTAATGCCAATCCTTTGTAAAAATGATTAAAGAAGTTTCAAGAAAGCTATTTTATAATTCAGAGTGGAAAGATACATGACAGAAAACTGAAAACATTTGTTTTCTTTAATTAGGGCCAAAGAGTAGTAAAGAATCTTTTGGAGACACGGGATTGGGGGTGGGTAACTCACTTGGCAGCAATTACTGACAGCACAGTTTATAACTTTATTTCCCAGAGGAAATGAAAGATATAGGCCCAAAAGGGAACAGAATGACTAAGGGCCTCTTTTTCTTACTTTACTTTTTTTTTTTTTCAATCACAGGTTTTGGGTTTCTTTCCCTCTTTTCTTTTTTTTAGAAGTTTGAGTGGTTCTCTGGTGTTCTTTTGTATTTTGGCAATTCTATACTGAAAAGTGCTTACTCATGATGAAATCTTTAAGAATTCCTTCAGGATAAAGATACTCGCTGAAGTTTATTTAATGGTGAGATTCTATTCTGTATACTGTTTACCTAATTGCCAGGATGAATTATGGATATGTGGCACATCTTTTTCATGAGAAAAGGTTTAAGAACTTAACAAAGAAAGAACTATGCCTTTCTTTCCATTCTCTTTCTCTTACTCTCAAAGAACCTCAGATTAAGCTAGCAATGTCATCATATACTTTTTCTTCTGTATTGTGTTCTTCTAAAAGTTAAAAATAGCTACCATTTGTTAAGATTCCCATGATATGAATGATCTAATTAAATTACCAAAACCACTTCAGAGACCAGAGAGTTTAAATACATAGCTTGTAAACAATAGAGCTGAGATACAAATCCAGGTTTATTTGACTCCAAGACCCGGGCTCAACCACTGCGTTTATGCTTCTCTCAAACACCATTGCACCTACTTGAGAATTCTTTCTTACTGACTGTAGTTTTCAAGAATAGTTATCATGGAAGAAAACCTCAGTTGGATTGCCTCATTCCACTACCCACATTTCCATTGCCATATTGGGAATACTAATAATGAAATGTTCCAAAGTGCTTTATACTTCCTAGTTAACAGCACAGAAGGAAGGGTCATGAGAGATTTAGAAAGTGGATCTTCAGAATCTACCAATACAGGAATGCCTTCCTGATACTGCGATATCCAGGACCAGAATAGCTCATGCAAATCTTTAGAAATGGAGTCTTTGACAAGAAAACTGAGAAGATCATGTCTAATTTTGAAAGTTCATTTACATATAAACCAAGAGCTAATCTTTAAAACCAGCATACTCTATGATCGTGCAGAGTAACAACTGAATAATCATGTAATCTGCAATTATCTACCATAAAAATATTTATTTTAAAAAATATTTAATAAGTGCTTCCTATTGAGCCAAGGATGGAGAATTCTAAGGTGAACACAACAGATAGGAATTTACCTTTGTGGTGGCCAGTACATGAGAGAAACTTGTAAATAAGCAAACACAAGTTATGACAAGTGCTATGGAGGAGGCTGAAAGAGAATGACGAGCTGGTTGATGTAAGGCTGAGGGCAGAAAGATAAGAATGAGGTGGTTTGGCAAAGAGCATCGAGAAGAGAATCATAGGCAGAGAGACTGGCAAATGTGAGGCCTCGAAGCGGCACAGAGCTTGGTGCATGCTGGGAACTGAGAACACAGTGAGGCTGAGGTGGGAGGAAGCAGGGTGAGGGGGTTAGTGCAGGAATGTGATGTTAGAAGAAATGGAAGAGAATGAGAGAAGTCTGGTTATGATGTCAGCTTCAGATTTGGATTGCAAATGCAATGAAAATCCACTGGACCTTTATAAGCAAGAGGCCCTCATGATCTGATATGTGCTGTAGAAAATATACTCAGGCTGTTGCTTTGCACAGAATGTGTTGTAAGCACATGGTTACCAGCTATTGCTCTGGGTTACATGGGAGATGAAGAGAGCTTGAACTAGGGTGGTACAGACTGAAACAGAGAGAGGTGAATCGATTTGAGATGCATTTTGAAGTAGAAATAACAGTAAGAGGACTTTTTGATAGGTTGGTTATGAAAGGAAAATGAATCAAAATCTGCATTGAGTCACTGGGTAAATAATGATGGCCATTAGGAAAATAGGAAAACCGGTGCAGTACTTTCCAATTTTTCTATGAGTTTAAATTTCATTTGCTAAAATAATTATGGCTACTTATTACTGAGTAGCTATTATGCGATTATTAACACTTTAACAGATATTTAAAAGCTATTATATCATCTAATCGGCAGTCTTGCAGAACAGGGTTATAACGGCCATTTTATATATGAGAAAATGGACATTCAGAAAAATTCAAGTAACCTCTCCAAGGCATCAAACTGGAAATTAGTAGAATCCAGGTCCATGTGGCTTGAAAACTTGGTCTTAAATTCCCCCATGGGAGATTTTGTATCACTCTGACTTCTAGTTATAGCTCTATGCCTAGGTCAGTATCTGACACGTAGTATGTTCTCAATATATATTTACTACCTTAATACTTAAATACATGTAATTTCCACTATGGATCAATGTTTCCCAGAGATTCCCAAGTTTACTACCTTTTATTGACATCTTAAGTAAAGACACCATTTGAATAGATTCACAGGGCTATCCTTTAAACTACTATCCAGCTGGAAACCACACAGGACTCTCTATTGCAGATGAGCTGCACTAGTTACATTCCTATTTCTGCATCTTTTGTTGAGAAAAATGTGTGGGCATGCCACACTGACAGGACTTAGGAGGCAACACAGAAGGCTCAACTAGGACTCAAGTCCTAAAACCACTGCAGGGAGATCTAGAAAACTCATTCTCAGATGAAGGATATCTCTGGGTGATTTGAGTGCCCCTCACTCTGCCAACACCCTCAAGTCCAAGGTTTCTACACACTTGGGTTCTACCATGGGTTGGCTCTAGTCTCAGGGTCACAAGTATCCTTACCCCAGGGTACAGTCTCCCAAAAAGGGCACACTTCACTGTTAGAACTTAGGCCACCCCGCTAGCACCATTTAGAGTCTCCCTCTTTTCCAAGGAAATTCTCCCAGCCCCACAGCTTCCCAATCATGAAGCCTTGATTTCTGACACCCAGTTCATTAACTATTGCTAGAAAGTTCTATTTAATTCACAACTTGTCAAAGTATAAGCATTTTCTGCACCTTGCCTCCAGGCAGATGACCAAAACAAACATAAGACTGTGTCTCAAGCTGATTCTTAATAACATCATAACTCTAATACTCAAAGCCCATGATATTCATGATCTCCCATAACATACACTTTATTCCAACTTGGATCTTACCCCCTCTCTTCCCAACAGTATCCAAGTGTGTAATTCATCTGCTACTTTTTGTCTTGCTGTAGGGGATTATGTGTCAAACTCAGATACATTCACTTTGAACTCGTAAAAGACTTCCATTAAACACAGTTCTGGTATAAGTCTCCTGCCTGTGACAGAGAGCCCCTGAAGACTGTTCATCCCTCCTTTAAGGAGATAGTACCTGGCCCCCTTCCTGCCACTCTGCTTTCCTTCCCATCTATCAAGCTGTAAAAAACTTCCTGATACCATTCCTCATAATTCCTGTCCTCCTCGTGGTTTAAGTTCTGCCATCCCACCAAGGACATCAAGTATTCCACAAGCTCCTTCTTCACAAAGACAAACACTGTGTCCCGCTACATCTTCATCAGAGTTGCAGCTCAGAGTAATGAACTAGATGCTCAACCACACCATTGGGATTGGACCACTGGCAATAGCACTAAGACTTATTTTTGTAGCTAACAGTGTCAGAGAGGAATATGATTTAGAAGCATACTTGGATATCAATACCCACAAGAAGACAGCTTGCACTGCTACCAATGGGGCATGAAACCCATGCCTCAATTTGGCCTGGTTAATAAAGAAGCTTAAGAAAAGAATAGTGTCAGGTTTTTTAGAGGACTGTTTCTTTCACCCTGGAAGGCATAAGGCCATACACAGATTGGAACTCCTGGCTTTCAAAGAAATTATCCAGGATGGAACTATTGCATCATTATTGACTTTCTCTCCTCCACTCCACCAGCCCCTCCACTTTTCTCCTAATTGAGACTAGCTTGCTTGAGTCCAGAAATTGCCCCATAACCCTTCATGCATGTCTTTGTTGGCTTCATCATCTGCTGGCATCTCATCCTGTGCTAACGTATTGTCTGACTTTGTCCACATTCCTTGATTTTATTTCCCAGGTTAAGTCTGACATCCTGTCCAGGTTTCTTCACCGTATGACCACAGTTTTTGCAATGGCTAATCTGATCTCACCATGCCCATGAGCCATGATGTCACCAAGATAAAATATCTCAAGCTCTTAGAGTAGAAACAAACTGTAGTTCAAAGTCTTTCTTTTATATTTTACTGAAGATAAAACTGTAGAGATTAAGTGATTTACCCAACATCACAAAGTTAATTAATGATGAGAACACAGGCCTTCTCACCCGTAGAACAAATGACCTTCATGCACCAGCCATGCCATCCCATTCTTAGAAATCATATTCAGCAAGGGAGGGAAACCCAAGGAGTGTGTTTCATGACAATTCGAGTTTGGGAGCAAATGACTCATCTTGAAGGTTAGGTTCTGTTCTGAGAAACTACGCAAGCATTGAAAAGGGATGTTAGCAGCTAAAGTTTACAGAGAAATACATCCAGGTATTTTCATCTTTATAAGTTTCTGAAAAGTTTGCCAAACTAAATCCTGATGGGATTAAAAGGTGATTCTTTACTTTAAAGCCAATTTAACAGTATATGAATAATTTTTTATGTTTTCTTAGTAATCGTGTATGGATAATATATAAGACATAGTTAATGTACTTGGAAAAGTGATTTTTTTAACCAAGTTTAATGTCTTAACCTTAAAGGTGGAGGATATCTCTCGCTGTGTAAAGGATCTTCTAAAAGTCAAATGGTTGGTAATAACTTCCAAAGGTGAGGTTCACTCTCAGGGTCAGATATCGATGGCCACAAAGTTCTTCCCCATCCCAAGCACTTTTTTTTTCCTGTACAAATCATCACTAAAGGATCAGGAGTAGCCTGGGAATCATTATATGCATTTTCCTATTTTTTAAATATAGCAAAGTCTAAACTCCATATATTCAGAAAGCAAGTCCACAGAAGAAGAGAAAACAAGACTGTTTCCAAATGTCATTGTTTTCTACTTTACTTGTATCATGGCCATTTTTGGCGCTTTCCAAGACAAATTTTTCTACAGCATTTTGAGTTTCCCCCAATAAATTATATTGCTATTTCAGTGTCTGTACTTAAAATGTGCATCTAATATGTGACTGTTATGTAATAAGTACATAACGTTTTACACTAATGTTTATTTTTTCACTAGTAATTCTTACATTGCTGGTTTAAGAGCTGTCAAATGTAGAAAAGGGAGGCTGACAGGTGTAGCTTACAAGTAAATGATCCATTTCCCCCAAATATGTAAGGCTATTCCCAAAAGGATTAGCTTGGGCCAGTCTGGCCTTAGCAAATACTTTTCTTTCATGATACTCTATAACATTTCTGCGTTAAAAAGCCCTTTCTTACCAAACTGTTAGTAATAGACTCTAACAATAAGTTTTTGAAAAATCTATGAGTTTGGATTCTGCTTTGTGCTGTGTATCCTGGGAACTGAATCCCTCTTACCAGGACAGCTGAAGGATGGCAAATTGTCAGCTCAGAGTCATCTGTTAAGTCATTAGTAGGGGCACTACCAGCCAGCATCACCAGTTAAATCACAGTCCAGGGGACAAATGCTTTTGACAGCCAGATGAAACCTGAAAACTCAGGATACTAGAAGTAGTCTGCCCTAACTTCCTGCTATTCATTGCAGTACTTCCTTGTACCAGGTCCAGAATTTCTGTACCATCTTGACCTCATAATTCTTATAATTTTATGTTGCCTCAGTATCCATTTTGTTTGGCTCTTTAGCTTAGATGATAAGTTCTCCTTTTTGTTCCTCTGGTGAGACGAAATAGCTCTCACCCCAAACCCACACACTTAGCCTTTGGCTCAGGTAGATTTCTAGATAACATTTCTTTGCCAGAAAGGGTTTTTAATATGGGGTTGCTTCAAATTTTGGGCTTGCTTGCTTTAAATTGCCCAATTGCTCCCTTTGTCCTATGACACTTCCATTTCTCACCCTGGACCTCAATAAATACAAGTGCACCCAGTCCACATTCCCCCTGCCCACACTCCCTGATCTCCTTGTGTTCAGTCTCCACGCATGCCACATACTGCCCCCAATCAGGACCTGTAAGTAATAAAATCTTTATTTCCATCTTCTGTTTCTCCTAATCATTGAAGGGATGCTCTTCATTTTAAAGATTTTAAATTAATACATGACATAACATTTCTTCACAGCTTTATAGAAAGTTTTTGACTGCAAGTTTTCTTAGCTGAATGTTTTTTTCATTACTAGATATTATTTGTGTGCTTATACCACAGATGTATGACAATCGTACTATTACCAGGGAGCCCATACATCCTGGTTTTCCCAGAATAGCCTCACTTTAACATCTATGTCCTAAGACAGTTGTGAAGATCTACCCCCTTTCATTCATACCAGACTGAAAAATCCAGTATATTGTACAACTACCCATTACAAATAACCTTTCCATCAAGCATTGGTCAGACAAATAATTTGATCACTGAAAGTATTTTTCTTTCACTAAGTATCATTTTGATTGAGATCTTTTTCCAGATGGGTTAGTTACAGATGTTTTCTTCTGGAGCCTCTTTTCTGTATTCTATTATTATTGTTCCCAACTTCAGGGATACTCAATGAAGCCTACAAAATTCCATTCTCACCTTAAATGCTCTTAATCAAGTGAAAAAAAAAATTAAAGTTTGGTAATCAACTTAGAGCTGGCCATCGTTCGAATTATCTCAGCCTGAAAATACATTTGGATGGAACATAAGTCTGACAACTAAAAATAATTAAGGAACATTTACATCTTTGCAGTTTACAAAAATGCAACATTCATAGCTTTTATTACATATAGTGCATCATCCTTTCCCATCTTTCTCACATGTAATATTTTTTTTCCAGATATTCAATAAGGAAAAGATTATTCTTAAAGGTTTTTTATCTCAACCTAATACACAGTACCAAAAATTAGAGCAATTTCAACCCGTGTGGGTTGCCAAAAGAGAATACAACTGGAATTTGTCATTGAAGAAGTGATCGAACGACTTTGATAAAACAAATATGAATTGCATCTGCATTAAGTGTCAAGACAGAACAAGAATGAAAAACCAGCACAGTTCTCTTAATGGGACCTAAAGAATAATCTGAAGGAATCATTTAGAATAACATGCTATCAAGAGGTGAGAAAGGAAAGGGACTACCATAAAATTCATCCCTTACAAAAGAATAGAATAGGGGGAAAACAGATACTTGAAAAAAAATACAGGAAGAAGGTACTCCCCCTCTATGTGACTCACTCTTGAACACTTTAGAAAGAGTCCTCATTTACCCAGGCAATGACCATTTATTCAACTCTCTATGAGGCTGTAAGATTGCAAGAGGCAGCGGAATCTCTAGCACATCTGTACAAATAATGCTAGAAATTTGTATAAAGCTAAACAAAACTAGTTCCCCCAACTCTGAGGTCTGAAAAAAATATTTCTTACTATGCTTTTCAAAATCCAGAAGGTCCTGTTGATTCATAGCAAGACAAACTTGGGAAGGCCTCTTTCTGTTCCATCTGAATGACACTCTTAAAGCATTTTTCTTCCCTTGAGGAAGCAGGCTTTGCTCTGAAGAAAGGTTGGGGTGACAGGCACACTTCGTTTCAAGAAAATTCTATGACAGATGTATGAGTTAACTCACAATATCTCAGAAAGGACCTTTCCCTTTTAAAAGGTCACTGCACAAAACACAATAAAACTATCTCCTATAGCATGCTTTTTTTCCAAATGACATACCTCAAAAGTGCATGAACTGAGGAGAACTTTTGCGCTCCACGCTTGGCTAAGGGAGTTTTAGAATTTTGCATTATCTTGGGTTCTTGTATGTCTGTCCTGCAATATTATTTTCTAGGAAATCTGTTGTGTACTCTGTTACCTCCTCCTGTTTATGGTTTGGTTAAGTTTTATTTTTATAATTTATCCCTGTGATTTACATTTTAATATGACACAACAAACAATGTAGTTCATGTTTCTCACCAAGTGATAAAGGCATTTTCTATACCTTCTACTTTCAAGAGTCTTCTAAAAGTTCACCTGGCCAACAGCTTCATACTGTGCCTCGTTCCTTCACTAGCCTTGCTGTGGACATTCACCAAAATCGAAACACTGAAATGTGACTTTCCTAGTTGTGACAACAGAAAAAATGTACATCAGGAAACAGCAGAGAACTGGGAACCTGTCTGCTGTGATTCATGGTCATCTACAATACTCATTTTAAAACATCACCAGTGAAAGGGCAGAGGGCATACAACACTGCACACGACAAACTAGTGTATGTATTTTCACAGATCACAAGAGGAAGGCGGGAAAGCCTGGAATTGTCTGGCAATTGCTGTAGCATCTTGGGAAAAACTGTATACCTATCAGATAGGTAAAGAAAGCTCAGAAAAAAAAAAAAGTCATCACAAAATGATACACTGAGAAATAGTTCCATGAGGGAAGATATATTCTAGGGACCAGATATTTGTTACATACTCAGGCATAATGCAATATTAGAGGTGAGTACAATAATAATTGACTATTGGTCTGGTGCTTTAAAGGAGGTACTTTAAAACCTAAAAATTAAAAATATGTTGTCAAGGAATTCAGAATCCCATTCATTGACTACAGATTTAGTGATGTTCTAGGTAAGTAATTACTATGAATCAGAAAAGATTTTTGCCTTCACTCCTTTTAGAGATTCTGCTAAGTATTTATATGTCAAATATTTACACAAAATTTAGTTATATATAAATGAATTATTTTGACAACATAAGTATAGTATAAAACAGGTTAGCCGAACACAAATGAAGTAAATAACAACCAAGAAAGAGGGTGCTATTTTGGGATGACAGTGAAGGCAGATGATGGGAAGTTCATGACATTGGTCTCTGACAGTAAAATATCTTAAAACTTAGCATACTTCTTGACTCAGTTTTAACTTATTTACATGGTCATAATTGTGTTTACTGCTCTATTTTAAGATTTAACAGGCAGAAAAGCCGCAGTTTAAAATATGCTATACGGTGACTACAAAATTGGCAGGAGACTCTGCAGAAATAAAAGAAAACAAAAACTTCAGGGAGTCCAAGGATAGAAATAAAAGCTGTGACTAAAAACAAAACCCAGTGTAAGCTCCATATATAAAAGAGCTACTATGCTGTTCTGTGCAGTTCATCATCTCCATTCTAGATATCAGGAAACAAACAACATGCATAATTCCAAGCAAATAATAATCATCATCCAAAATAATAATAATAATTATGCAACCCCCCCCAAACCAAAAACCAAAACAAAGCAAAACAAAAATTATTGTTTGTTCTCTAAAAAACTGAACTAATTCCCAGGAGAAAAACAAGGCTTTAGTTAGATGCTGGCATCTGAGAATAGCAATTTTCACATTCTCTTATGGTGGAGGCTCATTGATGCCAAATTTCATCTCTTTAATATATCAGATCACCTGCCCTCTGCTGTTTCCCTTATTCCCACAGTTCTCACTCAGGATAAAGACTAAGTATAAATAGTTCATTAGATCAAAAGAAAACCAAAGCAGTCTGACATTTTTCCGCTTAAATAAAAAGAGACAATCAAGCATAACAAATATATCACGAGATCCAGAAATATTATGGAGAAAGACTAAGACGGGCAAGATGAAAACACAGATAGTGTAAGGAAAAAAAAAGAAAGAAAATAGAAACTCTGATAAACTTACACAAATAGGAGAAACTATTACAACCAAAAAATAAAAATGTAAGGTAAGGACAGTTAAAATAGAGAGCAAGAAAGACTATCTAGAAACCAAAAACACAATTGTTGGAATAAACAAATAGAACAGTAGAAGGACTAAACACAGCAAAGGAACTCTTACTAATTAGACTAAAGTATAAAGACAGAAATCAAGAGAAAGGATAAATCTGGAAGATCTAACATCCAGGTTTTAAAAGTTAGAGAAAGAGAAGAAAGAAAATGAAGGAGAGGAAAAATTAAAGAAAAGACAGAAATAAAATTTCCCTTAGCTCAAAGGAAGACTTTAATTTATAGACCAAGAAGTTTCACTGACTGCATATTGTAATAAGTGCAAAAGGGATTCTCAACTATGTCATTGAAAGCATGTAAATACCTAAAATAATGAGATGCTCCTAAAAGTTTTAATTTTTAAGTTTTCCCTCCCAAAAGGGAAACAGGAGGAATAAGACTAGTAATTTATTTCTCATTAAAAACAATGGAGCAGCACTTTCAAAGTTCTAAAGGAAAACTCTTTTCAACCTAGAATTTTATAGTTGGCTAAAGGATCACACAAATATGAGAGTATGCAAGAAACAGAACATTTACCTCCGGTTTGCTTTCTCTTAGGAAGTTACTTTATGGTGTATTATAATAAAACCAAAGGCCAATATAAAAATAGGAAACTATCAAAACATCAGATCTAACCAAGAAGTTCAATAATACCAGTAATACCAAACTTAGGACATCAGCAATACAGCAGGATGCCTTGGAGCTGTAAGTCCAGTGTGGAGCAGGGAAAAGAGGACTCTAGAAAGGGGGTATATTTGAAGTGGGGAAACTAGACCAAATAGACTAGATAATATGATAGAGAGTAAAAAAAAAAAATGTACGAAGATATGATGAAGGAAAACAGAATACATAAAAGAAATACAGCTTAATTTTAAGCAATTGACTAAATATAAGGAAATAACCATTTATTTGAACCCAAATGCTAGGAATTCTTTTCAGTGAGTTACAGGTCATGACAATGATCTCTTAAAAAAATGTAATCCTAACATACTCTTTACCTAACATTAAATGATATTTATGTGGCCATAATAATATTAATACTGTTTATTACTCTACTTTTAAAGTTAACCTTTGGAAAAAGACCATTGTATTTTTTGCAGAAAGTGCAAATATCAACAATCTAAACACAGAAAGAGTGATCAACAGAAGCAGGGCCTGAAATGAGTGAGAAAAAGTTGAGGAAAGTGTATGAGACCAAGATCTTCATTTCATCTCATGGGGTATAAAGAGATAATATTGCAAGTCATCAGAATAAGAAAATGGTTTTAAGTGTTTTACTTATAGCTTGCAGCTATGTTACAGTTACATGAATAGAAGGAGAAGATTAATAGAAGAAGGAGAGTCAAGTATAAATGAGCAAAATCCCCATCTTCCCAATTGCAGAGTGAATTACCTAACTCTGATAGATTCAGAAATTGAGTGCTCTACCAGAATACCTAATATAGCCAGTAAAAAATTTAAAAATTAAAAAGAATTAGAAAGACTTCTCCAGGGAGTGAGAATGGCATTGAGGAAAATGGAGCAACAGTCTTCTACATTTCATCGGTAATATTTTGATACAGCTTCATGTGAGCAATAATGTAATACTTTGATAAGTAAATATGTATTTGTGTGTATAATAATTTTGATAGTAATCATGAAGTGCTTTTTGTGTGCAATGCATGCATTGTGCTAGGTACTAGTATAATGTCAGATTCTTATTTATTGTAAAGGCTATGTATAACTTTTATATAGAGGGCTTTATAAATAGCCTTTAAATACAGCCATGTCCCTTGACTTATGAGTTTTAGTTCCTGAAGATTTTCTTCTTCTTTCCCTATAAAATTTAATGATTAGCAATTAAATAATCAAGTTTAAGTATGGTCCTTCACTGTGTCCTTTTTTTAAAAAAATTAAATTGATACATAATAGTACATATTTTTGGGCTACATGTGGTGATTTAATACATTTGTAAAATTTGTAAAGATCAAATCAGTGTCATTGGAATATGTATCACCTTAAATGCTTATCTTTTGTTTATGCTAGAAACAATCTATTATCTTTTAGTTATTCTGAAACAGAAAGATTTTTGTACACGACAGTCACCCTATTGGTCTATTAAACACACTTCTAAATTGCGAAAACACTAGAAAGGTATAAATACTGGGAACCTGAGGGTAAGGTATCATTCACTAATAGAAGGACAAAGCCCAGGAGGACAAGGTCAGGAACCGTAAAGATATTTTGCTCACTTCACTATTTCAATAAGGCCCTTTATCTTCATAGGCTTTCAGTTTTGGAAGTCAGTAAGTACTTAGCTTATACTTACACAGGAAAAGTGAAAAGTTCAACAAGACTGAACTGATCCTTAACCCAGTGACCTAGAAGACAGGGCATGTTTATCAAACCAGTCTGCTGAAGTTGAAAGTTTACAAAACATGGGCAGTGGGGGAACAGGAGTGGTAAAAACCTCTGAACATGAAACATTTCACTCAGTTCTCTTGATGTATCTTGTTTTGAAAAATTCACACCCAATGGCCCATATTAATGAGGTGGCAATTAAATCGCAAGCCATGTCAGAAGCTGAAGAATGACGTTAGGACAAATGTTTATCGTTCCAGGCCATGTGCAAACCTTTGAACCTTTGTGAAGTTCAAACATGCAGAACTCAATGCAATGCACCAGGCCTTTCGCCAACGTAGGACTCAATACAAAATAAATAAATGGGAAAAGAAAAGCAATAACTGATCAAGTACAATACTGTTATACAGTTGTATAATTCCATAATTCCAGATTATCTTAGTATTCAAATATAAACATATTATGTCTATAAAGAAATCTATTCACATAAATTAGAAGTGCTTGTCATATCAGTTTAGAAAAAAGCTGATCAATTCTCATCAAAGGTCAAAGATATAGTGCAATTATTCTACTTTTTGTCATCTTTATGGTGCAGAAGCTAATGTCTTTGAGGGTGACCCAGAAACTGTATTGGGAGATGGTATGTCTCCAGTTGTAGGGTAGGTGATAGCAAGAGATTCTGGAGCCAATTCACAGACACATCCAGGAGATGTTAGAAGTGAGTCCACTCATTAATGCAAAAAAGTACCTGCATTCCCCAAATCATCTCTTTATCAACTTTACTATCTCTTTGCCATCTCTAAAGAGGAGAATCAAGTTTTTACCTTTTTATTTTGTGACTGGTTTTCATACTTTTCCAAAGCAAGCCATACTTTCATTTCGATTTGCATTAAACACTATGGGCAGAAAACACTATTATTTCCCCTTGGGTCTCATTATCTTGGCATTTTTTCCACTTCAGGAAATGCAGTGAAGAAATAGAGGTATTTTCAGTGCCAAGGACTGCAATGAGTTGATTTACAGGATTTAAAAATAAAGAATGTAATTAAACAAATGTGAGGTTAGGTCAGTAAACTATGCATGTTTGATTGGTGCATTTGAACATAGCCCAGACATCAATAAAGATAATATGGAAGTAATTTTAGGGCTGCAAGTCTGAAATATGACTGATACTCAGTGAATCAATACTATGATAGACAAAAGCCTAATCAATTGTGTCGTACACATTTATTGGAGAGAAGTAGTTGGTTGAGAAAAGCAAAGAAAAAAGAAAGGCAGAAAATAAACATTACAGTGCCCACATTGGTTATAGGGACTAAAGCACTATTGTTTTCTTGGTGAGGCCAGCCTGGTAGAAGTGGGAATGTTAAAACCATCTTAACTGGAAGACAGAACATAAGATCAACTCCTTCCCATTGTTTTAAAGCCATATTCTCTAGCAACTTTCAGAAAATATGGCATCCCGAGTCACTCATCTACAGGGAGACATAAATTTATCGGGCCAACTAAACATTCTCATCAGACAGATGCATTTCTCATTATAAATTGATAATTTGGCATTCTGATTACAATTTGGATCCCCATGTTGCTTCTCTACCAGGAGAAGAGTCTGTGAATTGTTATTGACTTGAGCGCCACATTCAATTTAACAGTTACATTGCTCATTGTAAATAAAATCTTGGCATTCCGGTTTGTATTTAATACAATATGTGAATGATGTTAACATGAACCTCATTTTGAGAAACAGATCTACTTCTACCTAGTCTGCTAGCAAAATCACAGTTCTCAGCCTGTAGTCCTGAGGGAATATGTCCCAGTATCATATCACCAAGGAAAACACCACCAAGGGGGCTCTATCTTGGTAGCCAGTCTCCATTCAAGTCTTCCAGTCTCTGAGTATACCTTTGAGTTAAAAAATGTTAAGAAATACATCTTATTTTAAAGCAGTGAGTAAGAATACAGCTATTGAAAGCAAAAAAAAAATAGTGTCAAAATATGTAGTATGCCTTCCTATAGGCTTTGTGACAAGGGAGGAGGGAGAGAAGAGAAAAAAATGAACTCAGATTATGTAATTTGCCAAATGTCATTATAGTAACTTTAGGTTCTATATTTGTCTTCTGAGAAATGCTTTGCCTTACTGTAATCGCTAAAACAGCAGTTAGATTTTCAATGGAATTACATTTGAAGAAATAGTGAGGAAGAGAGCTTAGTCAAGGCCCTTAAGCATATGATAAATCTAGGAAATGACTTAATTCTCAAGGAAAATGATCAATGTCAGTCAGAAAATTCTTGTAATTGGCACATTAAATAGATATTGAAATGTATTATATAGAAAGATATACTTTTATCCTCAGAGCCCAAATGTTACACACAAAAAGTCACCTAAAACTATCACATATTATATCTTTATCCTAAAATGTTTGAGGAAGAATAACAACATTCAGCTAGTACAAAAGTTATAGCTTCTCTCTGTAATTCCAGCACTTTGGGAGGCTGAGGCAGGTGGATCACCTGAGGTCAGGAGTCTGAGACCAGCCTGGCCAACATACTGAAACCTCATCTCTACTAAAAATGCAAAAACAATAGGGATGGTGGCACATATCTGTATTCCAAGCTACTCAGGAGGCTGAGGTAGAAGAATCGCTTGAACCCAGGAGGTAGAGGTTGCAGTGAGCCAAGATCATGCCACTGCACTCCAGCCTGGGTGACAGAGTGAAGCTCCATCTCAAAAAAGAAAAAAAAAAAACAAAAAAAATAAATAAATCTGCTTTTCATGGGATGGGGAGTTGGGGGAGAGATAGCATGGGGAGAAATGCCAGATATAGGTGATGGGGAGGAAGGCAGCAAATCACACTGCCATGTGTGTACCTATGCAACAATCTTGCATGTTCTTCACATGTACCCCAAAACCTAAAATACAATATATATATATATATATATATATATATATAAAATCTGCTTTTCAAGGGAGATACTTGCTTTTGAGGCAGTAAACACCTAAGTTTAAGTTTACCAGAGACAGAGATTATGCTGAAGAGACAGAGAAGCCTCTGGGGAGGTAATACTAATTCCTTCATATGTCATAGTGTTTCCAATTACTTTTTGCCTTCATTACCCAGTTAATTACTACAGTGTAGAACTGATCTATAAAACAGTAACAGCCCTAAAACCATCACCAGCAGATAAATCAGAGAATAGAAAGGAACTTCCAAAACTTGCTCAAATTTTTCTTGGTTTTCATACAACTTCCAAACATCATCATCTAAATGCTTTAATAATAACATATGATTAACACAGGCATTCGGGTAGCTTGGAGCTTAAAACTTCTGTTGGTGACTGCAGACCACACTTGTTTCCCTCTTGACTAATTCTTACTGCATTTATTGTCACATGCAATTGACTCTTTACTCAATAAGCATTCATTCATTCAAAGTGCTACCTGAACGTTTTAGTCAACACCCTTGGGGATACAAAGATACAGATATTGACCACTGCCCTCAAAAACTCACAGTCACATGATGTTTTCTAATTACCACCACCACACAACATACTATTATCTTAGCCTGCTGGACATAGAGGTATGCCATGAGATTTCCCCTTGCATTTATTCATCATTTCCATGTCTGTTTTGGGAATTCCTGTATATACCACAGCATACAATGCAGTAGTAGGCAAAAAGGAAGTTCTCTAACAGTTCTTTGTGTCTGATTAAGGGATAAAATGCCATCTTCAATTGTAACTGCAAGAATGTACAGCTAACAATGTCATATTTAGGCTACTACATTACCCCACCTTTTACCTGTCTATACTGGTTGTTTTATTCATTAGTTTTTGATAATGAGCTGATAATACTTTTGTAACAAGGAAAATATAACCAATGAAAATTAGATAAATGAAAGCTAATGAGAAAGAACTGCTGAATGTTTCAAATATGTTTGTGCTGTCTCAGAAACAGCGCAGATACATAGTAAAAATTATAGCATTTAAAGAACATTTAGCTCAATGTGGAGGAAAAAAATTCCTGCTTTGCTGGAGAAGAAAGATTCTGCTCACCATGACTCCTCATCATTCTTTTTGTTCATGTATTCAACCTACTAGAAACTGCTATAACAACAGAGACGCAGTAAAAGGCCCTTTGCAATTCACCTTTAATCCTTGACCCTTGTTATGTCTGTCACTTTTAATACATATGTTCTCCCATGGTATTAACTGACATGTTTGATAACTAAACACATCATGTCAGAGGCCACCCAGTAGCTTTCACGATGAAAAAAGGTTTGATCCCAAAAACACAACCCCCACATCCTGGTTGTTAAGTCCATTTCTAGTGCTGCAAATTATTCCACAAAGCTGAGCAGAAGAGTGACCCAAAGCGTAAGGCTCAATCAAGACTTCCTGGGGTCTCTTCTTATTAATTTTAACCTCAATCCATGGCTACTCATGAAAATATTATTCTATTCATTTTTTCATTCATTCAACATATGCTTGTGAGGCATGTATCTGCCTGGTATTCTGCTAAGCCCTGAGGACTCATGGCAAGTAATGAAATGGACACTGTTCTCACACACCTTTTGGTCAATATGTATACTTAGCAGCCAGAGAGCATTATTTCTAGAGTCAATTCAGCCAGCCAGGCAATTCATGTCCCCTGGCAGTTAAGGAGTCTCTGAAATAGGTCTGCATCCATCAGTTCTTCAATCAGCATTTCTGCCAAAGTTTTCATCATTCATTCTTATTCTCACATACCTTAGCCAAAGAATGTTTCTCTACTTTCAAGGAAGTTCATTCTGTGTTTGCTACCAAGGTTTTCTGTGTGTGTGTGGTGGTAGAAGACACAGTATAGCTAACCACATTGGCTAGACCTAATGTTGAGCTCCACAGTGCAACAGAAGCAGTAATCTTACCTTCTCCACATTCAACATAAACACGCAGGAAGAACCCTGGTTCTCCTCAGTTTCAGAGTGTCTATAATGAGCATGTCATCCATAGAACTATGAGAGAACATAACTATTAAAAATTATGGCAAAGTGACTGTGATTTAGGATTTTTCCTTTTTGTGCTAGCCTATTACAGTTAACACTCTGCTGCACACAAAAGCCAGGTAAACTGTGTCCTCTTTCTTCCACATTTCTAAATGAGACAAAACTTGATTTTGTTTGTCCACTCGAAATTTGATTTCTGGATGCTACAGCTTGCTAAAATGTAGACTCTTAAATCTATAAACAAGATGAAGAATTCCTAAACTTTTTTTTTTTTTTAAGATTTGAAAATGCAGAGGCAGGAGGATTGCTTGAGGCCCGGAGTTTGAGACCAGTCTGGTCAGCACAGTGAGACCCTATCTCTACAGAAAAATACAAATAAAAAATTAGCGGGATGTGGTGGCCCATGCCTGCAGTCCCAGCTACTCAGTAGGCTGAGGTGGGAGGATCATTTGAGCAGAAGAATTTGAGGCCGAAGTGAGCTATGATCATACTCCAGCCTGGGTGACAGAGCAAGATCTTGTCTCAAGAAAACAAAAGGGAAAGAAAATGTAAAGAACTTGAAATAGTTGTATAGCACAAAGCAAACGAAATGCCCAACTATACGGCTATTACAGAGATGGAAGCTTTATACCCCTCTTGGGATTCTCTCCTGTGTCCCAAACCTATTTGTATTTTACTACTGATTCTGCCTTCTACCTGTATATCCCATGCTGTTTGTATCTTACCGCTGACTCTGCTTTCTACTTGTATATCCCACGGAAACCCTAACTCAACATTTCAAAGCCATTTACATTCTCTTGATAATAACTGCCCTTCCTCCTACTCGTTATGTTGCCTTAACTCACTGAGATGCCAGAAATCAGGGTACTGTGCTGTCTTCCAAGTCCAGTAAATTCTGCCCTTTTAATGTCTCACCAACCACTTCTCCACCTCCCTGCTGCAAATATGAGCATATCGCTCTTTAACTTAAAATACTATGTTGTAAGGTTGAGGCTAAAACTATGTAGTATGCCAAAAACCAGCTCACGTGTGCTGGTCCTTGATTTGAATCCCCCTGCTGTCCAACAAATCTCTCATCATTCCTCCTCTCACATCTTGTGGTCCAGGAATATGTGATTTGTTGTTGTTGTTGCTGCAATTCCTGAACACTGCAATCTCTGTTTCCCTGGAGGCTTTCATGCATGTGTTTCTCTTTGCCCTTCACCTGGCTGAGGTTGTTGGCATGCCATAATTCTGCTAAGATGTAATTCTTTGAGGAAACTTCCTTACCCTTTCTTCTCCACAACTAGCAAACTGTTGGAGCTAGATGTTCCTTCTTTGAGCTCCCACATGTACATATCCTGTCTTTATCAGTGTCACAGCATCTAACACATAGAAATGACACATAGTCAAAGTAGTGGACATCTCAAATACCCTGAGTTGGTCATTACACATTCTGTGCATGTAACAAAATCTCACATGTGCTCCATAAATATGCTTCCTTAGCTGTCTCCTAACATAAACTGTCAGCCCTTCCAAGTAGGGTCCTTGGATTCCAAGTGCATGCACTGGACCTAGGATTGAGTCTAGCAGAGGCTGTTATATATCATTGGTAGTCAATACATATTTTAAATACATAAACAAATGAAGTATTCTTTGATATTCATTTTAGAAAATGCACACATTCATTAAAGAAAAAAAATTGATGAACAAATGTTTGGGCAAAACACAATGGCAGCTCCTGTTCCTACAGGCATCTTGGGTCAGTCATGAGGTTTCTTTGAATTTTATGATGGAGAACATGGAAGGATTCCATATTCTACATTATATTAAACTCTCTACCTATGCAGAAATCTACTTCACTGTCTTCTCTCTCCCCTTTGGCTTTTTCACTTTCTAATCCATAATATTTTCTCTACATTATAAATCATCTGTCTTTATGTTATAGATCATACTTATTCACAGTCATATTTTCTATTTTCCCACAAGCTTAAATCATTCTCCATGATGGCTATCTTAGTCTCTGTCTGGAGCATAAACTTTCAACTTCACTGCTCATTGCTTTATTCCCTTCCTACAAAACTCCCCAAAGATAATCTCTTATCTTTTCAAACAAGGCCATGCCAAAGGTGCCTGGACAGCTTACAAATGACTGGCCACCATAGTCCCAGCTTTGGGCATGGAGGAGAATGAAGGTGAGGTGAGGTCATGTGGTCTGTATACAGTTTTCTTTTTAGCAGAGAGAACACTGTGTGGTGGGGTAAGTGTGGAGGGGGTATTTACAAGGAGGGGTGGAAACGGGAAGGTGGCAGGCATTTTTAGTACACTTGCGAAGACTTTCTAACCACTTTGGATCGCATGTTGGGTCAACAAGCACTAACTTCTATGATTAAAAAAGCACTAGCTGTCAATTTTCTATCTTGAAAAGAACTCCCCAGAATTTCAGAAGAGACAGAACACCACGTTCAGTGGAGGCTCCCAAGGAGCAATAAAATAATAACTTATTGAAGGTGTGACCTCCTAGAAGCCAGACGATGTTGCCTTCCAGCTGCTTCCTAACCTATTTATTGGCAGAAAAGAGAAAGTATATTTTGTTTGTTTACTTGCTAAAAACAGATATCAACTGACCTAATGTCTTTTAAAATTTTCCTTCAATATTTCTTTCCTTGCTGCCATTATGAAGCACTTTACTATATACCTTGCTACAAGCTAACTTCTTCATAGAAATAATATTTTTTATTACCACATGGCACAGATATTATCTCAGCTTTCACAATAAGGAGGCTCTTCATAATCTATATTCCTAACCAAATACAAGCTCTTTCTTCCTATATTTCTATGAAGGATATATTCTCTAGGATGAATGTAATAGAATCATCTTACTCATATTAGGATGGGTAAACTTTAGATCCCAACCCACCCCTGCCTGATATAAGTATTTGTAGCACTGAGAAGGCTCAGAGCTCATCAGGAGAGTTGCAGATGCATGTCAGTCTTATTGGAGGGTCTGCAATGACAATTTCAAAAATTGTCACCTGGCCATGACCTACATTGAAAATCATAATCTTCCCTTTCATTAGCAAAGGCTTCTAGAATTCAGAACGATCATTCAGAATCTTGCTCTTAAATTTGTTTCCTCTGACATTCTATACATACCCAATTTCCTTTTAAAGAAAATAACGTTGTATTTTCTACTCTACAAGTATCTGGAATATACAAATTATAAATATTTGCTATTAGACATCATTTCATGCAGTCAAAATTAAGCTTTAGGGTTTTTTCTAATAGTAATGAAAAGATAATTTTTTTCAATCTTCCGTTTAAACTAAAACTGATTAAATCAGTGACATCTTATCAAATATTAGCCAGAAGCTCAATGAAAAATAAAGAAAACCACAAGCGTTTCTGGGGTTTTCCATCTGCCTTCACCAGGGCTTTCAATTCTCACTGAAAGGACAGAAATCTTACACTCAGATGACGACTCTGATCATAAGTGGATGGACTATACTTAGTACACATCACAAATTTTTCATAAGCTCTGAATGTTAATGCTTAGGGAAAGATTAAACACAAGCGATGCCTGATACCAAGCTCTGCAGAGTCGCATGAATAATCCATTTCTCAGGGTTTCCTTAGCTTTGGAGAGGCTTTTATAGCATCAAAGCTGAGCAAATATTTTGCAAATGAATCTGGCTTTAACTGATCCAGTGTTAAATTCAGATCATTAGTGAAGGAGAAGCTCCCTCTCATCTTAAGAGAAGAAACTTTGCAGTCTTCAAGTTCTTTAAATACTGACCTGGAAAAGAGCATCCTGAAAAAAGTATGCCAGAATCCGCAATAGAGCCACAGAATGCTCTCTTTGAAGCTTTCCATTAGGTCTCCCTTAAACCATCCCAAATGGTTAAAAATCTATCCTATGGGAGAACATATTCATAAACTATATATTTGATAAGTGGTTCATATCCAAAATAAATAAAGAACTCAAACAACTCAATAGCAATGAAACAACCCAATTAAAAAATGGGCAAAAAATGTGAATAGATACTTCTCAAAAAAAGACATACAAATGGCCATCAGGTATATGAAAGATGCACCACATCATTAATCATTTGATAAACGCAAATTAAAACCACAATATCACCTCACACCTATTAGAATGGCTTTTATCAAAAAGACAAAAGATAATAAGTGTTGGTGAAGATGTGGAGGAGAGGAAACTCTTGCGTGCGGCTGGTGGGAATGGAAATTAGTGTAACCATTATGGAAAACAGTGTGAAGCTTCTTCGGAAAATTAAAATCAGAACTACCACATGATTCAGCAATCCCACCACCAGATATATGTATATATCGTGAAAGCAAATGAAATAAGTATTTCAAAGAGGTATTTTACACTTCTGTGTTTAGTGCAGTGCCATTCACAATAGCGATGATATGAAATTAACCTAAGTGTCCATCGGTTGATGAATGGATAAAGGAAATGTGCTATATATATAAAATAAAATACTACTCAACTGTAATAAGGAAGGAAATCCTCTCATTTCCAATTAAGATGGATGGGCCTGGAGGACATTATGATAAGTGAAATAATCCAGGCACAGAAGGACAAATACTGCATGATCTCACTCATACTCAGAATCTAGAAAAGCCGATCTCATAGGAGAGAAGAAAATGGTGGTTTAAGGACTGAACTGGTTGGAGGTGTTAGGAAGATGTTGGTTAAATGATATAAAATTTCAGTTAGATAGGAGGAATATATTCAAGAGATTTATTATACAACGTGTTGACTATCATTAATGATATATTGTATTCTTAAAAATCAAGAGTAAATGTAAAGTGTTCCTATCTGATATAATGTCTATGTTAATTTGATAAAATTTAGTCACTTCATAAGGTATATATATTTGAAAACATCATGTTATACACAGCAAAATTTAATCTGTCAATTAAAAAAAAAGGAATCCATCCTTCTCTTAAAAAGATCTAGAGAATAACTCTGTGACCAACCCCAGCCATACTTTTCAGGAAGGTGAACAAATTTCCTTGATAGGGAATTTCTCCATATAGCACACTTAATCCTTCATGGTGTAACTGATGTGTATTTCCTTTTTTTGTATCCTTAGTTAAGATGACAAATACTTACTTACCACTTATGTGAATGGTTGATATTCTCCTTTCAACTATATTTCTTCTAGGGTATGTACTCCCAGCTGCCTTTATCTTTTTATAGGGTTATTGGAATCATGAAAAATTGTTCAGATTGTCAGTAGAATGAAATTCATCCTTGCCTACAAAAGCCTTAAAACCTCACAGATGAAAATATTCATCCCGTTTTCAAGTTGTGCCTTGGGCGAATAAGGTAAAGTTTTAACTAATCACATCTGCCAGGTAACTAGCTCCAGATATGCTGCTGGTCTCAAATACTCAGCCTTGGTGAGATTGTATATTATGACTCAGATCTTTAGGGAATAAAGAAAAACTAAAGTGAGTGAGATACTGAGAATAGATTCACAACAATGGTGGGAAAATACATTGGGAAAATGAGTGTAGCTAGAGAATGCAAGCTATTCATTGCCTGCTATAGAGTGTGAAAGATAATCTAAAGGCAATTGTCAAGCATTGGGAAGACTTTTTTCTTCTAATTGTATTTTTTAAATTAATTTATAGTCATATAAGTTATAGTTCTATAAATTATAGTTTTATGAATTATATCACATGTATAGATATATGTAATCACCATGAGAATAATAATGTGGAACAGCTTCATCAGTTCTCCAAAAACCTCTCATGCTATCTCCTTATAGTCACACTCTTCCCCAGCCCCAATCCCTGGCACTCATTGATTTGTTTCCATCATAGCTTTGCCTTGTTGAAATTCTGTATCATATGGTAGGTAAACTTTTTGAGGTTGGATTCTTTCATTCTGTATAATGCCTTTGAAATTCATCCAAGTTGTTGCACACATCAATAATTCATTCCTTTTAATTGACAATAGCAGTCAGATACCACAGTTTTTCTACTCTATTCACCTGTTGAATGGCATTTTGATTATTGTCAATTTTTGGCAAATACAAACAAAGCTACTATAAATATTCATATATGGCTTTTTTGCTAACATAAATTTAAAGTTTGCTAGCATAAATACTAAGTAATAGGATTTATGGGTCATATGATAAGCATTTAATTACCTTTCTGAGAAATTGCCAACCCACTTTCCAAGCAGTTTTGCCATTTTTGTATTCCCATAATCAATATATAAGAATTCCAGTTGCTCCACATCCTTACCAGTTGTTAGTGATAGAGTCTTTCATTTTGTTTTCTTTTTATAATTATCATTCTAGTGCTATGACATTATCATTTTAGTTGCATTTCCCTAAGTTAAGCTAATGATGTCGCACATAGTTCTGTTTGATTATGTTCTTCACATCTACTTTGGTCTGTTCAAGACTTCTGCCCACTTTTAAATCATGTTCTTTATATTTTTACCATTGATTTTTAAGAGCTTTTAAGTATATCTTGAATGCAAATCTTTTGATGAATATGAAATTTGAAAAGATTTTATTTCTGTCTATAGCTTATCTTTTCACTCTCTTACATCGTCTTACAGAGCAAAAGTTTTAAATTTTTATAAAGTCCAATTTAAATTATCAAATATGTACATATATTTTCTTCTTAGATATGTCCAAACTCACTGTCTATCTAACTCTAAGTCATGAAGAGTTTCTTCTGAACATTTTATAATTTTGTGTTTTACATTTAGATCTATGATCCATTTTGAGCTTATTTTTGCATAATATGTGAGGATTAGGTTGAATTTCCTTTTGTATACCAATTGTTTCCAATTGCTCCATTACCCTTTCTCCAGTGAATTGCTTTTGCATTTTGTTAAAGATGAGTTGGCATATTTGGTGCAGGTCTATTTATGTCCCATTGATCTATGAGAACCCACTGATCCCTTCTCTGATAC
Organism: Ateles fusciceps; assembly: GCA_036589455.1. NCBI lineage: Eukaryota > Metazoa > Chordata > Mammalia > Primates > Atelidae > Ateles > Ateles fusciceps. The sequence continues at coordinate 14,332,691 of JAZHEH010002554.1, read as the reverse complement.
CAGACTCTTGGTTACTGAAGCTTTAAATAATTCTTAAAATTGAGTAGAATAATTTCTCCATTCATTTTAAGAAGTGTTTTGTCTATTCTAGTTCCTTTGCCTTTCCATATGAATTTCACTATTAGCTTGTCTATATCTACAAAATATTCTGCTGTGATTTTGACTGGAGTTGCACTACATCTACAGATCAATTTCGTAGAATTAATACGTTTAACATGTTTAGTGTTTTAATCCATGAACATAGTACATGTCTCCATTTATTTGGGTCACCTATAATTTTTTCATTGAGGGTTTGTAGTTTTTAGCATACATATCTTGTACATGTTTTGTTAGGTTTATGTCTAAGTGTTTCACATTTTGAGAACTATTTTAAATGAAATTACTATTTAAATTGTGCTTTCTAATTATTTATTGCTACTATACATAAATACATACATAATCTTATGCTTTTAATACTATGGTGTCAGTAGTGGTGGTTCTTTCATTTTCTGATATTGTAGTTTGTATTTTTATCTTTGATCCTGTCAGTCTTGCTAGAGGCTTATCAATTTGATTAATCTCTTTTAAGAATCATCTGTTGGTTTCATTAATTTGCTCTACTGTTTTTCTGATTTCAATTTTATTGATTTACTCTCTTTATTATTTTTACTTCTGATTGCTTTGTGGTTTTCTTTTCTTTTTTTGTTTTGCTTTTCTTTATGTAAGCTCTTAAGGTGGCTGCTTACATTATTGATTTGAAAACTTATTTTTTCATAAAATAAGCATTTTACATAATAAATTTTATTCTACACATTTATTTACAGACATCCGACAAATTTGATATGTTGTACTTTCATTTCCAATCAGTTTGAAATAATTTATTATTTTCTTTGACACTTCTTCTTTGACTATAGAGTATTTAGAAGTGTGTTGTTAACTTCGAATTGTTCGGATTTTTTTCCCCTGGTATCTTTCTGTCATTTATTTCTAATTTAATTCCACTATGAACAAAAAACATACTTTGTGTGACTTCAATTCCATGAAACTTGCTACAGATTTGTTTTATTATTCAGAATGAGGTCTATCTTAATAAATGTAATAATTATTCCGTGTGCACTTGAAAAGAATGCCTATTCTATTGTTTTAGAGTAGAGTGCAAAAAACATCAATTATATTGGGTCGATTGGTATTTTTTCTTCAGCTTTTCTATATCAAGGCAAATTTTCTGTTTACTAGTTCTGTCAATTTTCAAGAAAGCATTGTTGAATCTTCCAAGTATAATTGTGAATATAACTGTCCTTTCATTTTTGTCAGTTTTTACTTCACGTATTTTGAAGCTCTGCTGTTTACTACAGACATACTCAAAGTTGTTATGCTTTCTTGGTAAATTGCTCTTTTTATTATTATTTAATGTTCTCTTTATCACTAGTCATTTTCTTTGCTTTGAAGTCTGTTTTGTCTAATATTGATACAGTAACCTGGGTATTGTTTTATTTAAGGTTTGCATGGTTTATATTTCCCATCTTTTTACTTTGGGCATAACTTTATCATTATTTTAAAGTGATTTTTTTTGTACACAGTATATTGGTGTATCATATATTTTTCTTTGTTTATTCTGGTAATCATTAGCATTTCAATCGGTCCTTTAGACAACATTTACACTGGATGCAAGTATAAATATCCTTGGATTTAAGTCTACCATTTCATTATTTGTTTTCTGCTTGTTGTTTCTGATTTTTGTTCCTCTGTTTTAGCTTTTATGCCTTATTTTATGTTATTGGATCTTTTTCTAGTATTCCACCTAAGTATATCAGGTTTTTCACTGTATCTCTTTGTGTATGTAAAAAAAATACTTTGGTGGTTGCTCCAGGGCTTACAAAATACATGCTTAATTTTCATGTTGTATTTAGAATCAATATTTAACCTTTTCAAGTAGAAAGTAGGAATCCTACCTACCATCATATAGGTCCCTTTATATTATAGTATTTAACTTAAATCTGCATATTAGATAAAAACTCTATCAGCCAATGTCATATTTTTGCTTGTGACTGTCATGTGTTTTAAATAACTCAAGAAAAGAATAATATGTATTATATTTATTTATCTAGTTACCATTTCTGTTGTTCTTTCATGAAACTTGCTCTGTAGTTTATTTTCTTATATGTGAAGAATTTCTTCAGCAGACTTTTTAGAGGGTGTCTTTGGCTTTTTGTTTTGTCTTATTTTGTTTTTAATATGAGAATGTTTTTATTTTGCCTCAATTCCTGAAGGAGGTTTTTGTTGGATATAATATTTTTACTTGACAGTTCTTTTCTTCCAGCATTTAAAAAATGTTGGTTGATTTCTTTTTACCTTCTGTGAAATCTGACAAGAAATTTGAAGTTATTTAAATAGATTTTTCTCCACAAGGAATATATCACTTTTTTCAGGCTTTTTTTCCAGATTTCTCTGTCTTTAGTTTTCAGCAGTTAGATTATGATATCTTTGGGCATGGATTTATTTGCTTTTATTTTGAGTTTGCTGAGGTCCTTGAATCTGTAAGTATATGTGATTCGGCAAATTTGGGATGTTTCAGCCATTATTTCTTCAAACATAAGAGTGTTTACATATGTTTGGTTACATGTTCATACACACACACATATATTGCACTCTTTCTACCCTCCTGGATTTTCAAAGGCATAAATATTAGACCTTTTTGTATTGTCCTACAGGTTCCTGAAGCTATGTCCATTTTTTGAAATCATGTTTCTCTGTGTTGTTCATATGAAATAATTTCTATCGATCTTATCTTCAAATTCACAGATTCTTCCTCTGTCACTTTCATGGAGCCTGCCAATGAGTTTTTTTTAATTCAGTTATTGTGTTTTTCAATGTCTATATATCTTTTATTACTTTGTTGAGACTTTCTTCCTTTCAATTCATTTAAAGAGATTTGCCCTTACTCATCAGAACATTTTAAAGTGATTTGCCCTTACTCATTGGAACATTTTAATAACAGCTGCTTTAGAGTCAGTCAGGTAATTCCAAAATCTGTCATTTCAGTGTCAATGTAGGTTGGGTTTTCCAATGCAAGTGGAAATTTTCCTAGTTCATCATATGGTAAGCAACTTTTCATTGCATTCTAGACATATTGATTATTACATTATGAGACTCTAAGTCTTGCATTTTTTAAAACAATTTTATGTCTTGCTCTAATTACCCAAGCTGGAGTGCAGTGATGTGATCATAGCTCACTGCCACCTTGAAATCCCCAGGTAATCCTCCCATCTCAACCTCCCTAGTAGCTGTGACTACAGGCACATGCCACAATGTCCAGCTTTTTATGTTTCTCTTTTTTCTTTTTTTCTAGCAATCTGGTCTCACTATTGGCCAGGCTGGTCTCAAACGTCTGGCCTCAAGCAATCCTCCTGCCTTGCTCTTTCAAAGTGCTTGGATTACAAGCATGAGCCACCATGCCCAGTCTCTAAGTTTTGTTTTAATTCAATTGAGAATATTAACTATTTTTTAATCAGGCAATTGACCCAAAGGATTAAGTCCACAAGTTCTGACCAGCATTCTCTTTTTTGTTTTCACCTTTATTTTAATATTATTTCCATTTTCAAAGTCTTTTGAGCACTATTTAGATATATCCTGAGTGTTGTATCACACAATAGCCTGTCTGGAATCTGGGCAATGATATATCAAAGTTCACTTTTCAAAGTCTTCGGTATCCTACCTAGGACCAAATATATTCAGGTACAATTTGGGATTGAGCCCAGGCATTAGTAAATACCACTTTATGAGCTGGTCTCCTGAGGTTTTCTTTCTCTGCAGTCTCTTTGGCACTTTTGGTTACCTGTGGATCCTCTTTCCAATTCTTTAGCTAGAAAATGGTAGCTTTATTCATTCTTCTCTGTAACTATACTTCTCTGTAACTATTCTCTTGTGACTATACCCATGTTGGAGGCCAAGCAGGAAGACAGAAAGAGAAAAGCCCTTTATGCTCCTTATCTTGGACTAACTTTCTTGTCCTGAGAGCTTTAGGAACCTGGGGACCCTCCTCTGCTGTCACTGTCACTACTGGGTGAAGCTCTTCCTGTCTGTGTTGAGGTCTGCTTCTGAGTTTCCCAAGTCAAAGCTGGGTTCCTCCAGAGGAAAAATATGGTAAACTCACTCCTGGTTTTGTTTTATTTTCAGGTCTGGTCTTTCTCAATCCATCTGCTATAATTTACTTTTCAGAGTCCTTGAAAATATAATTCATGTGTTTTGTCCAGGTTTGATAGTTGTATTCAGTAGGACAGACAGGGCTCGGTCTGTTTACTCTATCTTATTCAAAGCTGGAACCTCACTAAAGCATTTGAACAGGGTAAATACCATAATAAATGTAGTAATTAAGAAGGAAAAGTCTTGTTGTATGTAAGTTGTCTTTGACTGAAGAGAAAGAGATGGAAGAGAGGCAAATAAATTTTAGCCTTTTGTTGTTAACTTCACCTATGATAAGCTTCTATTTGTCATTTTTCTACAAAAATAGATAACCAGCTTCTAAATAACTGAGTTATCTATATTATAAAATGATTTTTTAACATTGGGAAATTAATTTGGGATGCTACACATCATCAGATATCATAAATTTTTCAAATAATCATTCATGTAGGTACCAAAATAATATAAGAACAACAATAGGAAGAAGGGAATTCAATTTTTAAGGCTCCTGTTTTTAACCAAAAAAATTTTTTTTGCATTCATCTATCACTGAGTATTTCCTAAATAAAGCACAGCACTACTGAAGGCTCAGAAGAACTTTTAGTGCTGAAATAATCCACCTCTGAAAAAAATCTTGATACTTTAAGCCTAAACCTTAAATTTTAGTTCTGAATTTTAGGCTTCTATATATACACACATGACCAGACAAACACATTTTTAAAAGCCTACCAAATGAGATGAATCTTTTGTTTCCAACCTGACAAAGGACATAACACATAACGACCAACAGCAAGAGAAACAGCAGGCATTGTGCATACAGCCAACATCTCCTTCAATTGCACAGACATTCACATGCCAGGCTTACCTAAGTCATGAGTTGACAACATTTAACTTTGTAAAACACAATAATGTGCTTTGAATTCTACTAATTTTAAAATTTAGATTAACCATTCCTTGAGTAGTTATTTATGATAATTTAAATTAAAACACATATAGATAAATAGTTTCTCAGGTAATAAACTAGTATCTAGAACTTCTAAGGTCATTTATAAAATTGTTAGGCTATTTTTTGAAATCTATTGGTATCATGAGAATGATGATGGAGAGACTTTAAAGTTGTTTTCCTCCCAGACCAGAATATCTTTATTGTGAACTCTGTAAGGGCAAGGACCAGGTGGCAAGCATGAATAAAGTCATGACTAGAAAGAGTCTGTTTTTTGTTTGTCTGTTTGTTTGTTTTTTGTTTTTGAGACAGAATCTGGCTCTATCACCCAGGCTGGAGTGCAGTGGTGTGATCATGACTCACTGCAGCCTCAAACTCCTGGGCTTAAGCAATCCTCCCACATCAATCCCAAGTAGCTTGGATTATATTCACACACCACCATGCCTGGCTAATTTTTTATTTTCTATTTTGTAGAGATAAGGTCTTGCTTTGTGGCTCAGGCTGGTCTCGAACTCCTGGTCTCAAGTGATTCTCCTGCCTTGGCTTCCCAAAGCACTGGCATGAACCACTGTGCTCAGCATTGACAGAGTCTATTTTTCACCTCTGATGAGGAGTTGAAGTTAAGATCAGTGCCTGGGCCAGAGAAGGTACTCGATAATGTTTGTTAAATTCAATAACTTTTTTAAACGTTTGTTTAATTTCTGACAAGCCCCCATATTGATAACGTGCATCAGCATAGCCCCACTTTTCCATCTTTTATCATAAACCCTGGAAATAGTAAACATTTACATTTACTGCAAGAACTGTGCTGAAAACCAAACACAAAACAATACCTCTGTGTTTCCATTTTTTCAATTATCTGAGAGTTGTGTGCTAAAGTATCTGAGAGACTAAGCAAACATACCTAGTGATTTTTCCATTGCCTCCTCCTCTACTGTCCCTATGAACTAAAGCAAAATCTAATGACATGTTAAGTTATTTGAGACCAACACTAGAATAACAATCATAGGCTAACATATACAAGAGGAAAAGATTAAGCATCTGGTGAATGAATACTCTATGTCAACAAATATCCTATTTGTTTATGTACAGTATCTGATTTATTCCTCATATTAAGCCTGTGGATTATTATTAACACAATTCTACAAATAAAGATACTGAGACTTAGACAAGATAAAAAGAAATTAAATGAGAAAGAATTTGTCCACTTTTAGTTTTATAGCTGCAATTATAACACAAAGCCAAACAAACATCCCAGAATTTGACAATGCTTTGTGAACATAACTATACAGTTCTAGCTTACTTGCTGGATCAGTGTTCAATGTAAAGACACATTTTTATATGTGATTTTTTTCCCTTTTTCTGAGAGGATCCAGATCACTTTTGCAATGCTGCCCAGAACAGAAGAAAGAAGCACTTGGACAGAGGTTTCCAGGGACAGCATTCCTCTTTCACGCGAGCAAAATGAATCTGAACAACAGGTGGGGGCTAGTTTCCTTTACAAAAGACCGTGGCAAGACACAAATTCTCTCTGCAAGCCTGACTACTTGGAAGAACACCAAGCCCTGTCACAGCCCTCAGTCTTAGTAACAGCAATGCATGCTCCCAGACTTCACATTCTTTCAAAGTCCATACTGAATCAAAATTTCAAAACTTGGGGGCATATTTTTAAAAACAGAGAACTATACAAGAATAATTGATGATAAATATAAACACTTTCTAAATACTCCCTATTTCCTCCATTCTATTAGAAAGCAAAATAAAACAAAATAAGAAACAAACAGAAACAGTTATTGCCATGATATATAATTTCATGTCACTTGTTCATTCGGTTCTGTTTCTTGCAGTATCTGCAACAGAAACTCAAACTGAACCTTCAGCCGAAATGGCCAAATAGAAACAGCTCCAGCCTGCAGCTCCAAACTAGGAGAATGAAAACAGTGAGTGAATTCTGCATCTTCAATTAAGGTGCCCAGTTTCTTTCATTGGGACTGACTAGATGGTTGGCATAACCCACAGACAAGGAGGAAAAAAGCAGGGTGGAGCGAGGGCCCACCCGGGGCCTGCACAAAGCAACAGGAGCTCCTTCCCCAAGCCAAGGGAGGTGGTGAGGAATTGTGCTATCCTGCTCTGAAAACCAGGGTTTTCCCATAGATCTCTGCAACCGGCAGATCAGGAGGTCCCCTTGTGATCCCACACCACCAGTGTCTTGGGTCCAAAGCACAGAGCTGTGCAGACCCACAGCGGCTGCTCAGGTGGACGGCCACTTGGGCAGACATTGAGACACAGGAGTTTTTGCATACTACAGCTTTGGGAACTCTGGTAAGGCAGGAGATCCATCCACTCCCATGGGAAGGGGCTGAAGCTAGAAAGCCAATCAGCCTTGCTCAGCGGGTCCCACTCCCATGGAATCCCTCAAACTAAAAACCACTGGCTTGGAATCTTTGCCAGCCAGTGTAGTATGTTGGAGGCTGCCTAAGAACACTGAGTTTGGTGGGGAAAGGGGTGGCTACCACCACTGCTGCCCCAGTCAGCAGTTTTCCCCTGCTCAGATTGGAAATGAAGGAGATAGAGACACAAAAAGCCCTTCAAATAATCAATGAATCCAGGAGCTGGTTTTTAAAAAATTAACTAAAAGTATACCACTAGCTAGACTAATAAAGAAGAAAAGAGAGAAGAATCAAATAGAAATAATAAAAATGATAAAGGGGATATCACCACTGACCCCACAAAAATACATACAACCATCAGAGAATACTATAAATAACTCTATGCAAATAAGCTAGAAAATCTAAAAGAAATGGATTAATTCCTGGATACATACACCCTCCCAAGACTGAATCAAGGAGAAGTTGAATTCTTAAGTAGACCAGTAACAAGCTCTGAAATTGAGGCAGTAATAAATAGCCTACCAACCAAAAAATGTCTGGGAACAGATGGATCTATAGCTGAATTCTATCAAAGGTACAAAGAGGAGCTGATACACTTTCTTCTGAAACTATTCCAAACAATTGAAGAAAAAAAACTCCTCCCTAACTCATTGTATGAGGCCAGCATTATCCTGATACCAAAACCTGGCAAAGACACAACAAAAAAAGAAAACTTCAGGCCAATATCCCTGATGATCACTGATGCGAAAATTCTCAATAAAATACTGGCAAACCAAATCCAACAGCACATCAACACACATGATCAAGTTGGCTTCATTTCTGGGATGCAAGGCAGGTTCAACACATGCAAACCAATAAGCATAATTCCTCACATAAACAGAACCAATGACAAAAACCACATAATACTTCAACAGACACAGAAAAAGGCCTTCAATAAAATTCAACATGTCTTCATGTTAAAAACTCTCAATAAACTAGGTTTTGAAGGAACATACCTTAAAATAATAAGAGTCATTTATGACAAACCTATAGCCAATATCATACTGAATGGGCAAAAGCTGGAAATATTCCCCTTGAAAACCAGCACAAAACAAGGAAGCTGTCTCTCACCACTCCTATTCAACATAGTATTCCAAGTTCTGGCCAGAGCAATCAGGCAAGAGAAAGAAAGAAATGGTATTCAAATAGGAAGAAAGGAATTCAAACTGTCTTTGTCTGTAGGTGACATGACCCTATATCTAGAAAAGCCCACTGTCTCAGCCCAAAAGATTCTTAAGCAGATAAGCAACTTCAGCTAAGTCTCAGGATACAAAATCAATGTGCAAAAGTCACAGGAATTTCTATACACAAACAATACACTAGCAGAGAGCTAAATAATGAGTAAACTCCCATTCACAATTGCTATAAAGATAATAAAATATCTAGGAATACAGCTAACAAGGGAAGTGAAGAACCTATTCAAGGAGAACTACAAACCACTGCTAAGGAAATAATAGAGGACGAAAACAGATGGAAAAATATTCCATGATCATGGATAGAAATAATCAATACTGTGAAAACAGCCATACTACCCAGATTATGGATTCAATGCTATTCCCATTAAGATACAATTGACATTCTTCAGAGAATTAGAAGAAACCACTTTAAAATGTATATGAAACCATAAAAGAGCCCATATAACCAAGACAATCCTAAGCAAAAACAAACAAAGCTGAAGGCATCAGGCTATACAACTTCAAACTATACCACAGGCTACAGTAACCAAAACAGCATGGTACGGGTACAAAAACAGACACATATACCAATGGAACAGAATAGAGAACTCAGAAATAAGACTACATATCTACAACTATCTGATCTTCAACAAACCTGACAAAAACAAGCAATGGGGAATGGATTCCCTATTTAATAAATGGTGTTGGAAAAACTGGCTAGCCATATGCAGAAAATTGAAACTGTACCCCTTCCTTGCATCTTGTACAAAAACTAACTCAAGATGAAATAAAGATTTAAATGTAAAACCCAAAGGTATAAAATCTAGGCAATACCATTTAGGACATAAGCACAGGCAGATATTTCATGACAAAATTGCCAAAAGCAATTGCAACAAAAGCAAAAATTGACAAATGGGATCTAATTAAACTACAGAACTTCTGCACAGCAAAAGAAATTATTAGAGTGAACAGGCAACCTACAGAGTGTGAGAAAATTTTTTCAATCTATCCATCTGACAATGGTCTAATATCCAGAATCTGCAAGGAACTTAAACACATTTACAAGAAAAAAAACTAACAACCCAATTAAGAAGTGGGCAAAGGGCATGAAAAAGTCTTCTCAAAAGAACATATTCATGGCTAGGCACAGTGGTTTTTGCCTGCAATCCCAGCACTTTGGGAGGCCAAGGTGGGCAGATCACCTGAGGTCAGGAGTTTGAGACTAGCCTGGCTAACGTGGTTAAACCCCATCTCTCTAAAAATACAAAAAAAAAAAAAAAAAAAAAACTTAACCCGGTGTGGTGGCAGGTATCTGTAATCCCAGCTACTTCGGAGGCGAGGCAGGAGAATTGCTAGAACCTGGGAGGTGGAGGTTGCAGTGAGATGAGATCATGCCACTGCACTCCAGCCTGGGGCGACAGATGGAGACTCTGTTTCAAATTAAAAAAAAAAAAAAAAAAAAGAAGAGGCATTCATGTGGCTAACAAACAACAAATAAATGTATGAAAAAAGTTCGTCACTAATCATTAGAGAAATTAGAGAAATGCAAATCAAAACCACAATGAGATACCACCTCATGCCAATTAGAATGGTAATTATTGAAAAATCAAGAAATGATGACAGGTGCTGGCAAGATCGCGGAAAAATAGGAATGCTTTTACAATGTTAGTGTGGATGTAAAATATTTCAATCATTGTGGAAGACACTGTGGTGATTCTTCAAATATCTAGAACCAGAAATGCCATTTGACCCAGCAATACCATTACTCGGTATATACCCCCCCAAAATATAAATCATTCTATTACAAAGATACATGCACATGTATGTTAATTGGAGCACTATTCACAATAGCAAAGACATGGAATCAACCCAAATGCCTACCAATAATACACTGAATAAAGAAAATATGGCACATATATACCATGCAATACTACGCAGCCATTAAAAGGAATGAGATCATGTCCTTTTAAGAGACATGGATGGAGCTGGAAGCCATTATCCTCAACAAACTAATGCAGGAACAGAAAACCAAATACTGCATATTCTCACTTATAAGTGAGAGCTGAACAATGAGAATACATGGACGCAGGGAGGGGAACATCACACACTGGGGCATGTCATGGGGGCCAAGGGGAAGGAGATCATCAAGATAAATAGCTAACGTATGCTGGGCTTAATACCTAGGTGATGGGTTGATATGTGTAGCAAGCCACTGTGGCAAACATTTACTTATGTAACAAATGTGCACATCCTGTACCCCAGAACTTAAAATAAAAATAAAGTAAAAATTTTTTAAAAAGAAATTTGAACATAGTTCACTCATTTAAATATAAAGTAGGTTGCTGCCTAGTTATAAATGAAAGTACCACAAAATAGGCCACAGAGACTACCCTGCCATCATTAGACATGTGGCCACAAAAAGCAGAAAGGGGGAAATAGGCAGTGTGGGAGTGACAGTTGCTAGTGGGGGAAGGGCAGATGGTACCTTTCACATGCAGTGAGCTGCAGGGGCCAAACCACAAAGTGAAAAGTAAGTCTGGAGTGACTGTGCAGCAGCTGCCTGCATCACCCCAGGAGAAGTTTGACTTATACAAACTCAAAAATTAAAGAATTGGGAAAGGCCACTACCTACCTTTGGAAAGAGAGATGGGCCTGAGGTCCTGGGGTGACCTGGGCACAGAGGCCACTGCCCATGGAGACAGAGCTTGGTGATTGATGGTAGTCATGGTAGCAGAAAGCTTCTGACAATTGATGCTAGCACAAGGGGCCTGCACTGATGGCCTAACCCCAATCAGGCCATGGTACCATCTCCCCAAAGAGACAGCTGCCATGAGGGGAAACACTGAAATAACTTGAGAGCCAGAAAGCAGTTCTTCTTCTAGACTTTAGGGTCTTCTGTGATCCTGCTAGAGGGGCAATGCAGAAATACAAAATAACTGATCCTACCAGATCAGTTGACCTGGGGAAATATCGCTCATTGCATTTTGTCAGTATATATGCTGTCTGTTTATTTATGTCTTGGGGGCTTGTATTTTATTTAAAAATACTTCCTTGACTAGAATTTTGTTTTTTTAAAAGGAAAGATGCTCTGAGCATTTTGTTTGGCCCCTCTCCCTGCCTTTGCTCCACACTTCTAATCTTAAATGATGTTAAAGTATGGCAGACATACGCTGGGGACTTTATTCTTTAGTACTGTCTACTCTCATTTGTTTGAGCCACAGACTTTGTGAAGGGGATTAATCAGAAGCAAAGGGACAAGAATAATTCTGCATATTATCATCCCCAAATGGAATCTCTAAAGGATGTGGCTCCTTTGGTAGTTATGAAGCATTCTTTAGTAGGTTTAAAAGAATCATCCTTAGTAGTAAGTGAATATTTTATTTCATATACGAAAGAGGCTGAGAAAGGGGATAGAGTTGAAAAGGTGAGAAAGTTGCTAAAAATAAGATAATCTGTACTTTAGAAACAAGGAGAGCATCAGGTTGACTTTAGCATCAGTGTCTGGCCAAAATCTACTCTTTGTCTGCAAGTTTATTCTTAGCCTATGAAGAGCAGAATAGCCATATTCCTACACTAATGGCATTTCTGACATTCTCAAACTTGAATTGTCATCATCTGATCACACAGATCATCATCCTATCAAATCAACCACATAACGTTAACATGCAAGGCTGCCCTTAGGATTCACTGCCACTGTCTGCAATGTTAACTTTCACATATACAGTATGACAGATCTAGAGAATGAAGGTCTTCTTATGTGCATTATATTTTGGAATGTATCAATGAGTCATAGCACAGACATATATTTATTATTCAAACAATATAAACTATAATAAGTAATGACTGTGAAAGCTATTAAGTTATTTTAAAAATATTAAGGACTTTCAATATAAATAAGTAGGAAAATAGAGCAATAGTTATAATGAATATAAAGAGTGTTTTATATAGATATCTTTAAAAAGAAAAATATTTACAGCCCAGAGATGTTTATTAAATTTTAAAATAATAATACAAAACTGAATACCAGATATTAGATTACATAATAACTTTAAAATTTGTGGCATTTTTTTTTTCACAAACCAACATTCATAATTTTAAACATGATTATTATTGGGACAAATTCAATTGTTAAGTGTTTAATGCCATTTAGGTCATGAGACTTCCAAAAATGTTTCAGCTTAACAACTCTTCACATAGGTAATATTAAATCAAATCAAATGTGGGTTTTAGAAGCCTTAATACAAGTTCTACATAACAAACTACAACCTAACTTAGTACTTAAACAATTTGAAAACCTAGATCAGGAATTTGTCTTTGTAACAAATAGTAAAGTATCAGCCAATCACAGCAGCCTAGCTTCGACCAATCAACTGTTCCACCATGTTCAAACAAAGCAAAGGCTGAGCTAGCTGTAACCAACCAGCTATCTCTGAACCTCACCTCCAGTTCTGTACCTCTTTTCCATTTTCTGTCCATAAAACGTTTCAGACTGCAGCCTGGGAGTTCCTCAGAACCGTTTTGGTTCTAAGGGCTGCCCAATTCTGGAATTGCAAGTAAAATCCAATTAAGATCTTTAAACTAAATGTGTTGAAATTTTGTCTCTTAATAGCAAGAATAAATTAACAATGGCAGAATGTTAACTTTGCAACTCAAAATTTTATTAGGAGAAAAAACTCCAAAATTATGCATAACATTTAAGTCATCTTTAACCCAAACATAATCCAGAACATGGGAAGTGAAAAGAAAAATGTGCTAGAGAAAAATGAGGTATACAAATAATACTTTGTTTTCTTTAATCATATTTGGAAGCAACAAACTTTGATAGAATGACTTAGAAGACATTTTCTAAGGTGTGTTAATCAAGGGGAAGGTTTTAACAAAAACCTTCTTAACATGACTACTAACGGAGATGAATGCCACTTTCAGGAAGTGATGATATTCTTAAATCAGTATACAGAAATTATGAATCTTGATACAAAATTATTTCTGTTCTGGTAAACAATGTTTACTGAAAAACTTTTTCATCACTCATTTAACTACAAATAGGAAGGTTAGTGATGTTATTAAATGTATCAACTGAAAGTGAGTATCTACTTAATACTGCAAATATTTCATGTTCCTCTTTCCACTGCAGGAAAAATCTAGCAATTTATAATCCTGAAAAAATATTCTTCTTGTAGTTTTTGAATGTCTAACTTTTGAAAGTTAATGAATGAAATCATTAATTAAAAACCATAGTTATCAATTTCAGCTATTGTTATTCCAAAACTTCAACTTCACCAACCCAATACTTATTTTAGCAAGATATTTAACATTGTTATTCAGTACACTACTATAAGATGACCTGAATGTTAATATCAAATGAAAATATAATGCAAAACCCTGAAATGCTCTTAGAAAAATACATAGGCAAAGCTCTTATTACACAGATGAGGAAACTAAGTCCAAAATCAAATACTGAATGGCTGAGCTGATGCCATCATTCAGTTCTTTAATATTCCTGTCCTGCCATTTTAACATTAGGTCACATTTATCCTTACAATCAGGAAATTATTCAAAAAATTCTTAGGGGATTGTAACAAATAGTAAAGGGGATTGGACTATAACCCCTCTCCCATTGCACAAAAAAATATCCTAAAAGACAGAGAAAAGGCTTCAGAGTACCTAAGATGAGCTCCCTGCCTTTACCACGCAGCATTCCCCTAGGTTATAGACAAATAGATAGTCCATGAAAGTAAATTCAGTTCTCAGACTGTATATTAAGTAAAGAAAACAAACAGTATGATGACAAGAAAGTCAAGAGGCCACCTACAATATAACCAGCTAACTTGGCATCTTAGGGACACACAAGCATGAACAAGAAGAAAAGAAAATGCTATGGCAACTATAAAATCCTGCTAGATTAGGGGAGGGAGGAAGGAAGGAAACTTATTAAAAAATGAAGACTTTGCAAATAAAAATATAAAAATAGGGCACGCCCAGCTCAATTTGAACTTCATATGAGCAATAAATAAATTTTAGTATATACATTTCCCAACATTCCTTGAGACAACTTTTTCTTTTCTTTTTTAACATATATATTTCATTGCACTTTAGGTTCTGGGGTACATGTGCAAATCATGCAGTATTGTTGCATAGGTACATACATGGCAATGTGGTTTGCTGCCTCCATTCCCCCATCACCTGTATCTGGCATTTTTCCCCATGTTATCCCTCCCCAACCTCCCCATCACCCACTGTTCCTCCCCTAGTCCCCCCCAACAGACCCTAGTGTGTGATGCTCCCCCTCCCTGTGTCCATGTGTTCCCATTGTTCAACACCTGCCTATGAGTGAGAACATGTGGTGTTTGATTTTATGTTCTTGCGTCAGTTTGCCCATGAGAATATACTAAAAAGAAATATTCACTGTTTGACAAAAACATCACAAGAAACATAAAACTGCTATTCGATCCTACTAAAACTACTCACAAACTCATAAACCACTCTACTAAAAACTGCTCATTCTAATGTAATATAATAGAGAAATAGAAGCTTATTGAAACAAAATTCAAAGACAAAATGATAGAATAACAAAATTATATGATAAAGGAGATTACTGATCTAAGAGGGAAAAAACTCAAAACAATAGCCTTATGAAACTAATACATAAATTAGAAAAAGAATAGATGCAATTGAAAATTAAGTTACTGATATAGAGAAATGGGGCTTAAGCTAATTACAGTGAAAAAAGATGAACAGATAAGGAGATAAAAGCAATTAGAGAAAAGTGAATAGAGACTTTAAACAAAAAAAATCCAACTTAATGCTAATAGGTATCCCTGAAGTAGAGAATTTAACAAATGAAAAGAAGTATTTATTCTGAGATCCATTCCAAGAAATTTCCTGAAGAAAAGCTAAGTAAATCATTAAACTGAAGGAGCACTCTTTCCAGAAAATATGTTATAAAACAAACCCTCAAGTTCTAGACCTAACTAAGTTAAACTATTATGTGTTAAGGTAACTTATTTTTAGGCATCTTTGCACTAAAAAGTCTATCATCTATATGGTAGAAACATTAATTTTACTTCAGATTTGTTTTCAGTAAAATTGACTGCAAGAAGAAAATGGAAAATTCTCCACAATTTCAAGGGAAAAAAAATTATAGGAAGGGTATTATACGTACCCAGGGTATGATGAAAGTAAAAAAGTAACAAGTAAATATTGTCAAACAGGAAAATAATTCATAGAAAAGGTCCACATAAGCCCTTCTTGTGGGGGAAAAATAAGCAGAAAACTACTTTATTACAAAATCCGGCCACAGAGATGATTAAGTTAAAAATTCAAGAATGGAAAGTAGCCCAAAGACTGAAGAGTTGTGAGCATGGAATCCATTTCATTTTATTACTGGTAGTGGACAACTGGGAAATGTGGTTACCATAGAGAATGCATATGCTGTAAACTTGGTAAATGTGAACATGATTGATAAAACTAACAGAAAGTGGGAGGAGTGGTGAAGCAGGACAAGAGGACCTGTGACTGTGGCAGTATCTTCACTTTTATAAGAGGGAGTCAACTGAGCTTGATAGGTTAAAACAAACAAACAAAAAAAACACTTCCATGTTTTCCAAGTTAACTTTGGATCTTTTAGGAAAAGATACACCTTAACGTGAAAATAAAACATTTATTTGAGGTCAATAGTTCCTTCTAAAAGCAAAATTTCAGTTGTATCCTTCTGTTAAATTAAACATCAATTATACTATTATCTTACTGTCTGCCTACATCAATGCCTGCCTGTACATCCGTCAGTTCATCCATCTTGCCATTATTTGATCCAGAAATGTACAAAGAAATATGTCATAGAATTATATGTATCTAATGCTAATTGTGCATCTTTCTCTTTGGTTTGAGACTTTTTTTTTTTACTAGTTTGATGTATCGTTTTAATTGTTTTTAGCAAAACAACACAATATGAGTTTTGTAAAAGAAAAAATGTGGGCAAGCAAAAATGACCAGATGGTAAGTCAGATTAATTCTGAAAAGTAGGAATGTGAATTAATTACATTTTAATCAATATATTTCAGCATGTTTAAACATTTACAGAATAAAATACTCCCTCAATCTCACCAGAGAAATATAAAATGAAAAATAACAGATCACCTCTCTTCTCCAACATCCCATTCCCATTCTTCAGAAGTAACCACTGTTAATTGTGTACTCTTCCTTCTAAAAATTTGATTTGTATGTATTAACATATACATAGACATAGATACAGATTTTTTTTATATAATCAGAATCCAACAATTCTCAAATTCTTTCAAAACAGATTTAAAAACGTATATAAACTAATTTGCTTACTGTTATTTATTTTTCCTATACTTTTACGATCATTTTCACTCACAGTTTCAATGACTTGGTGGAAAGTTTCTTTTGTTTAGTAGGAGCTAATACACATATTAAAGAAGATTTTACTTCTTAGTCTTTTGTGAATGGCTCTCCATTCAGATTTTCAGTTCTTTCTTGATGTCATGATTCTGAAATTTTTATTCCAACTTTCTGGCTCCCAAAGGACTCTCAGAGATGCCAATTTACTATGGTGCTTGGTAAAGATGAAAAATCAAGCTTGAGGTAATTTTAATTTAATAAATTTCCACTGGCTCCCAAGGCTATTTCCCAGCCATCTTCCAAAATATACAGAGTATTATGTAACATTAGTTCCACTCATGACAATTCCATGCCAGAGTGAATTAGAACACAGCCAAACACTATAGCCTTACTTCCTTCCTCTGCCCTTCTGTTCCCCTTTGAGTGATAGGTGGTTTCCCACCCTGTCTACCACTCAAAACTTAGAATTGTAGTTCCAAGGCTTGGGCTCATTTTCATCTGTTTTCTTGAACTCAAAGGTTCACTTTGCAACTTTCCACTCACTCCCTTTAATACAGCAGTGAAGCTCTTACAGTTTTTCAGAGGAATAAAATATAAGGCTCTAGCTCTTCCAATTCAAGAAATGTATGGAATGGAAGTTTTCAACTGGAATGAAATTACTGTATTATCCAGGATCACAGAATGCAACAGAAACCGCCTGAGAATCTGCTCAGAGACCACAGTTCAGGCAGGACAGCGAAGCCCAGGATCGAGCCCAAAGAGGACCTGAAAGACCAATGGATAAGAGGTAGCAGCCAATGCAACCTCTTGGACACATATTGTTAAGTGCCCTCTTCTACTTCTATGGTTTGGATCCAAACTAACCCAGCAGTATTCCAATGCAAGCAGGGGAACAGGTGAATGCCAAATCAGTGCTGGCTGCAAGGTCACTCCCTCACAGCTCACGTTCTTCTAGAGAGAGGTTACTACCAATCTGCAGCTACACTCTTCTGCCAGTCTCTATTTGACCATAATTAAATGAAGCTTGAGATCCTGGCTCAAGCCTTTTCTTTCTTCCAGAGAAGTCTCAGTGCCGGCTTCTCCACTGCCAGGCATTCTCTCCTGCTGCTTTTGGAATCTCAGGATCAACGGGCGTCTGTCTGGGTCAAGGCACAGCTTCCCTCTCCTCAACCTTTCCCCTCATAATCTGGAAAGACTGGCGCTGCTTCTGATTTGCAGTCCCGGCAGCTGGCCACCAGTGGGTTCACCTCAGCCATTAAAATGCCAAGATGAGTTTCTGCAGAAAAGCTGGTGACGCTTTGGCCTGCAGCTGCACGTGGAACAGATGAACTGCTAGCACAACGAAGAGTCGTCCATCATACTCACTTGCAGCTGTTCCCAAGTTTGCTCACTTCCTTTCCTGCAAATTCCACGGGTTTTCTTTGCTGCACTATAAATCAAGTTTCATTCCAATTTCGTGGAATTTGCATTTTTTATATTTTAAAGAAACACTAGGAAACTCGATGTCTTATAACATCCCTCCACTCTTGGCTATTTCTTGAACTGTGTGACCAGGAGACCAGAGCAGTGTGATTCAGAAGGAATTGAAGGGAAATATAAGGTAATATGTAAAATTACATTACATAGCTAAAATCAGTTAAATGTTCCAAATGTAAGTTCTAAAGATTCCCTGAGATGGGGTGCAGTTAAGTAACCAAATCACTTGATATACATCATTATGAGTGAATTTCCAACACTGAATATATGCATATAAATATATTGCATATGCATCCCTCTCAGTAAAATGAAAGGTATAAGGTGCAAATATATGATAATCCAAAAGGTTGTACTGAAACAAATTTTGAAAGCTACACTCCCATGCACATTTAATTGTGAGTTTGTTAAATCTCCTTATTGTTGAGTTATAGAATTAATAGCATTTAGCACAGACTCCACAGTTCAATGATTAAGTGAATGAAAACAGAATGTTCAAATATTGAGATATTGTGGACTCAGTCATTTCATACATGAAATGATTGTACCAGGTACAGTGAAAAATATATATACAATTATGAGGTCTTGAGCTACAATTATTTTTTATCTAAGTACTAATATTAAACAAGTCCAGTTGATTGTATATGTCATATAAAATGGATTTGTCAGTTAATGTATCAGTAAAATTTCAGGTAAACAATGTCCTAATTACTCTGAATAGTTCCCTCTCTCTTGCTGTTAGTAGATTGCATTAGATTTTAGAATAAATTGCTTGTCTTGTAATTTGAATATACTTTTAGACCACTTAAGAGAGCTCTCTGATACTAGATTTACCTTTAAGTATTAAGATTTCAGCATTACAG
The DNA here is from genome assembly GCA_036589455.1 of Ateles fusciceps. NCBI lineage: Eukaryota > Metazoa > Chordata > Mammalia > Primates > Atelidae > Ateles > Ateles fusciceps. Next base: position 14,313,286 of record JAZHEH010002554.1, on the reverse strand, counting down.
GTCTATTTGCACATGTGGCTCATGTAAAATAAATCATCTGACTTTTTAAGCTTGGCACAGAGGAAGAAATAAAGGCTCTGGTAACATGACTGACAGACTCGCTGGAAGCAGTACCATCTATGTATTAGGCCCATTGATTAATAAATGCTTTCAAGTGAATTAAATTAAGAGTTAGATGACTGAGGGCACACTCTGACTTAAGTAATAATTCAAGCAAAAAACTCTCTCTTTACCTAATGTCCACCTCTGAAATTCATAGGGACAATTTTATCCTTTGCATAGAAGATTTAAAGCCCATAAATAACAGTTGTGAGCATAAATATCCTTTAGTGTATATGACTAAGAGTTTATAAAGGTATAGTTTAAGACCTGATATAACAACACCACAAAGATACATGGAAAGTTTCACTTATTATAAAAGTGCTCAGGCACAACTCTAGAATAATAGAAAACCACCAACCACTCCTGCCTCTGATATCTTCCAAATTTCCATTGCTAACTAGGGATATCTGGCAAGTAGGTTAATTTACAGGTAAGAAAAAAGCAAAGGAGAAGAGGGAAAGAGGAAAGAAAAAAAAATGTTAACCTTATATTCTCTATGTTGTACAATTAATGAAAATAATACCAATGAATATTCCCTTGCATTCTATTTTAAATTGCCTTGTCTCGATAAATATATGTTTATTGCTTTAGAGAAAACAAGTCCATTACTATTTTCAAACTTGAAATTTCATTATATGTTTAAGCTGCCATTTAAGCAGCACTATATTTTGCCATAATTTTGCTATACTAAACATACCAAGTATATTCAAGGTTGATTTTTTTTCTAGAATTTTAAATTTAGGGTAAATTTTATAAATCCATGTAGCCAGATCAAAATAATTTGGGTCAATAAAATATTAAGATTGATAGATACATTTTTTTATGATTCTGAAGGTTTCAAGTGTCTTGCTATGTCTCAAAGTTACATATGTTCATATGTCTGGTTACACATTAGTGTGTGCTTGGTCAATAGAGCTTTTTCAACTTTTTGCAACACTTTGGATATGGCTGGTGTGTTTTAACCAAAACTCAGGTTGAGATTTGATCCCCAGTGTGGTGGCATTTGGAGGTAGGGCCTACAAGGAGGTGTTTGGTTTATGAGGGTGGATCCTCCATAAATGGCTTGGTGTTGTTCTCCTGGCAGTGAGTAAGTTCTTGCTTTCACAAGACTAAATTAGTTCTTGAGGAAATGGCTTAGTTTCCACCAGAGTGGGTTCTTACAGTGCTAAGATGCCCCTCAAAGCTTCCTGTCTTTGCACATATCTGCGTCTTCTTTGACCTTCTCTGTCATGTTATGATGCAGAATAAAAGCCCCTGCCAGAAGTCAGGCATATGCCCTTGAAGTTCTCAGCCTGCAGAACAGTGAGCTAAACTTCTTCTCTTTACAAATTACTCAATTTCAGGTATTCTTTTGTAGCAATACCAAACAGACGAAGTTACTTTTCCTAGAAAAAAAAAATCAACCTTACATATACTTGGAATGTTTACTATAGCAAAATTATGGCAAAATATAGTGTTGCTTAAATGGCAGCTTAAACATATAATGCAATTTCAAGTTTGAAAATAGTAATGGACTTGTTTTCTCTAAAGCAATAAACATGTATTTATTGAGACAAGGCATTATGCTAGTTGCCTTAAGAGATTCAAAGAAATTTAATACAAATCCATGCTGTTTTTGAATTTATGTTCATAGTGTAGAGTAGAAGAAATTCATATAAAAATAGCTTAAATTTTAAAGCAATACATGGCAAATCCCAAATAAATTAATAGACACTAAAGCATTATAACAGTTCATAAATTACACTTTCCTAACAAATATTTTCTAGAGTTGAAAGTGAAATACAAAGAAATTTTGTAATATAAGTGTTTGCTTTCTAAGCAATAAAATATTTGTTATAAATTATCCTTTTCAGCAAGGAAAAATTATGTAGAGGGCAAAGAAATTCAATTAAGTTTGAAATAGCCAAATGTATATTGTTATTTTTACAAAATGTAAACTATGGTTTGGCTAGAGAATTAATAAGATGATACTACAGACTGGGTGCATTTCTGATGTTGGGAACAAGACAAGGATATACACTAGCACCAATTCCACATTATACTGGAATGAAGCATTGCAATAAAGCAAGAAAAGGAAATAAAATGTATAAAAATAGGCAAGAAAGAATAAAACTATCATTATTGACACATAACATGGTCATAGACAATACAAAAGAAACTATGATGACTAAGAGAAATTAATAAGGTTGCTGGCTAGGCCAACATTCCAAAATTAATTGTATTTCATATCTATGAATTTCGTATAATAGTAATAAAAATTAGAGTGAAATAAAAATACCATTTAGCATAGCATCAAAAACAAATACTTAGGAATAAATCTAATGAAACATGCATGAGACATCTTTCCAAAATAGAAAACATTAGTGAAATAAATGAGCTAACTAAATGCAGACATTATTCCATGTTCATAGATTAAAGAACTTGATATATTGTTAACATGTCAATTTCCAACAAACTCATCTGTGGGTTTAATGCAATAGCATTCAAAAACCCCAGCAGATTTTTTTTGGGGAGGTAGGCATGGGGAAGAGATTTTCAAGCTGATTCCAAATTTATACAAAAATGGAAATAACCTAGAACAACAAAGACAATCTTAAACATGTGCAAAAAGCTGGAGGAGTTTGATAATGTGTAAAGATAACAAAATAGACCAAATGAGCATAACAGACTACAGAAATAGACCCATAGACCCACAGGTAAATGTTTTATGGTATAGCCACTACTGCAAATCAATGAGAGAAAAGGATAGTCTTTTCAGTAAATAGTACTATGGCACTGGTTATCTGGTACTATAGCAACTGTGTGGATATAAAAACCTTGATCCCTGTTTCATGTCATAATCTAAACACAGAACTAAAACACCAAGCATCTAGAAGAATAGAAAAATATCTTTGTGGTTTGGGGATAAGCAAAGTTTCAACAAACAAAAAACCAAACCCAAAAATGGAAATTATAAATTGGGCTCTATCCAAATAAAGAACTTCTGTTCATCAAAAGACATCATTAAGAAAGTGAGTAGGCAAGCCATAGAGTGGAAAAACATATTTGCAAAACACATACATTACAAAGTACCTGTAAGCAGAATGTAAAAGAAACTCTTCCAAATCAACACACAAAAAAGATGAACAAACCAATTTATAAAAAGGGCAATTCCATTTGATCCAGCAATCCCATTACTGGGTATATATCCAAAAGACTATAAATCGTTCTACTATAAGGACACATGCACACGAATGTTCATTGCAGCACAGTTTACAATAGCAAAGACCTGGAACCAACCCAAATGCCCATCGATGATAGACTGGACAGGGAAAATGTGGCACATATACACCATGGAATATTATGCAGCCATCAAAAACGATGAGTTCGTGTCCTTTGTAGGGACATGGATGAACCTGGAAACCATCATTCTCAGCAAACTGACACAAGAACAGAAAATCAAACACCGCATGTTCTCACTCATAGGTGGGTGTTGAACAATGGGAACACATGGACACAGGGAGGGGGAGTATCACACACTGGGGTCTGTCGGGGGGAGAAAAGGGGAGGGATAGTTGGGGGTGGGGAGTTGGGGAGGGATAGCATGGGGAGAAATGCCAGATATAGGTGATGGGGAGGAAGGCAGCAAATCACACTGCCATGTGTGTACCTATGCAACAATCTTCCATGTTCTTCACATGTACCCCCAAACCTAAAATGCAATAAAAAAAAAAAACAGTAATAAACACATAAAAGAAAAAAAAGGGCAAAAACTGGAATAACATCTTCACTAAAAAGATATTCAAACAGCTGAGACCTATGAAAATGTGCCAAACATCATTAGTCATCCAGAATATGCAAATTAAAAACCACAATATAATACCAACTTACTCTACCAGAGTGGCTAAAATTTAAAATACTGACAATATTAAATGTGGAGCACCTGGAATTCTCATACATTGTAAGTGAAAATATGAACCAGTTCAACTATTTTGCAAAAGTCTGGCAGTATCAACTAAAGCTAAATATACATCTACCTATAGCAATTCCACATCTATCAATATGTATGTCCACCAAAAGACATATACAAGAATGGTTGTATCAACTTTATTTATAATAGCCCCTGGCTGGAATCATCCCATATCTCCATCAACATGACAGTGAAAAAACAACATGCTTTTCTGACCAAGAAGTTACCTCCTTTCACTTTGGTTTCCAGGAAGCTCAGAGACAAGCTGGAAGCTCAACTGCATCTAAAAACAACATTTAACAGAATACAAAAGAACAATAAAGCAAAATACTGACACGTGAAAGAAACCAGATGAAAATAAAAAGCATTCTAAGGTAATATAGGGTAACAGAAGATACCGTAGCTGTTACCTCTAAATATGTTAAACATTTTCAAGATGTACTACTTAATATTGGTGCACTTTACTCCATATAAACAACAAATCAGTTAAGAAAAGACATTCTAAAATGAAGAGATAAAATAATCTACCTTTCAGTTGAATCCTTGGGAAGTGAATAGTTCAGTTAATCCTCCGATCAAGTAAAAGTTGTTTCCCCCTCAATGTTCTTCTAAACTACATTAGAGAGAATTATAGGAAGGAACCGTAGAAGGAAAGAATAGGGCAATTTAGGTTGAAATACTTTTCAACTTCACTTAGAAAAAACTGAACAACCTATGTATATGTCTGTGACATTATATAATATATATTTGGTCTTCGACACCATTTCCTGGCATACAATTCTAAAATCCTTAGAGTCTCCAAAATAGTATATTTTCATATTCTAATGATTTGACTGAGGGCTGGCAGCCCCTAGGTCACTTCAGGATAGAGACTGGTCACCAAAAGATGACGAGTGCAGAATTAGACGGTTGGGATTTTCAGTCCACCTCCCAACCTCCAGGGATGGGAGAGGCTGAAAGTTAAGTTGTTCACCAATGCCCAGTGGTTTAATCAGTCATGCCTTTGTAAAGAAGCCTCTGTAAACACAAAAAAACTAGGTTCAGACAACTTCTGGAGAGCCAAATGTGTGGAGATGCCTGGAGGGTGGTGTTCCCAGGGAGGGCATGGACGCTCCACATCCTTTGCCTCATACCTTTCCTTATGCATCTTTTCATCTGTACTCTTTGTAATATCCTTCACAACAAACCGATTAACCTCTTTTCCTGAGTTCTCTGACCTACTCTAGCAAATTCACTGAACACAAGAAAGGGTCCAGGAACCCCAATTTATAGCCCATTGGTGAAAAGCACTGGTAAAACAACCTAGGGCTTGTGACTGCCATGTGAAATGAAGGGTGGTCTTGTGGGACTGACCTTTAAGCTGTGCGATCTGATGATATCTCCATCCATGCTGTGTTGGAATTAAATTGGAGGACACCCAGCTGGTGCCCACTGCAGAATTGACTGATTGTTTATTGCTTGTTGGAGTGGAGAAACTGCCACACATTTGGTCACAGAAGTCTCCTGTGTTGATCGTTGTGACATGAGAATGGAGGGAAAACAGCTTGTGGTTTTTCCTTTCTGAGTCTACAATACAGAGTATAACTAAACGTATCAAATCCTAGTGTTGTTTCTATTTGTCCTTCCAAATTGCAAAAATATACAGAGATAAGTCTTTACTATGTACTTCCTATGTACTTTTTCTAAATCTCAACTGTAAAGTGAAGGAAATAGCTAAGATCTTCAGTGCAGAGAGCAGAAGCTAGTCATAAATAGTAATCATGCCAACATTTTCCTCTCTATTTTGATGTTTTAACAACTTCTGAATTAAGATGTTTCTCAGAGTTTGGAATCCTACCAGTAGTATTTGTGCTTTTGATGGCATTTCTCTGGGAAATCTTGGAGAGAAATGTAAAATGGGAAGTGATGGTATGACTTTTGCAGTGGCTCTGCTGCTGCCGAAGTGTCACTATTAATTGTACAGGCTATGCTCATGCAATGGCTTTTGATTGGGATCATTTTATTGTTATTACCAAGTTCAGTTACCCACCCCTATCTCCCAAATCCTTTCTTAAAATTGCTATTCATAGAGTCAGGCCTTCAATTTGGCTGGTTATTATATCCAACACTTAAATTGGGAATGGAAATGACTGAGAATAAACAATGACAAACTGCATATTTGATGATACAGAGAAAGAGAAATTCTCAAAATGTTTTTTTCTATTATCCTTCTAAGAAATTATCAAGAAATGAAAGAGCAAAATTAATTATGTAATATATGCTTTGCCATGCTTTAAATATAAAAAATAATTTGGGTAATCCCTTGGAATTTGTTGAAGTAGAATCTGAATTTTGGTCAAAACAGCTTGATAATTATTTTCTAATTATCTCCCTTTAAAAGGTTTAGTGACTTTTCTTTCTTTCTTTCTTTCTTTCTTTCTTCTTTCTTTTCTTTCTGTGGAGTTTCAGTCTTGTCACTCAGGCTGGAGTGCAGTGGCACAATCTTGGCTCGCTGCAACCTCTACCTCCTGGTTCAAGTAACTCTCCTGCCTCAGCCTCCCAAGTAGCTTGGATTATAGGTAACCAACACCATGCCTGGCTAATTTATTGTATTTTTAATAGAGATGGAGTTTTGCTAAGTTGGGCAGGCTGGTCTCAAACTCCTGATGTCAGGTGATCTGCCTGCCTTGGCCTCCCAAAATGCCGAGATTATAGGCATGAGCCACCACACTTGGCTATATATACATATATGTGTATATATGAAACACACACACACACACAGATATATATATATATATATCAATGAAACACACACACATATATAAATATATATATATTTAAAGGACTAAATTACTCCATGTGGCTCCTGCAGGCAGAATCAAGAATTTGCAGAGGCCAGTCACAGTGGCACACACCTGTAAGTCCAGCACTTTGGCAAGCTGAGGCAGGAGGATTGCTTGAGGTGAGGAGTTCAAGAACAGCCCGGGCAATATAGCAAGACCCCATCTCTACAAAAAATAAAAATAAATAAAAGAAGTTGCAGATATACATATCTCCATTTTCTAAATAGACTTTCAGAGATTTGTTTATACCTGAAACAGGCTGCCCCTCAAAACAAGATCTCCATCACTGGACATCTAAATGTTATGCCTACCTATCTGAATGTTTCATATTTTGCATATGTTTTCCAAGAATATACAAGGATAAGTGTTTCATTTCAGACTGATCTCAATCCATGCCTTCACTTTGACTACAACGTCAAATACAGAATTGTAGAGCTGCTATCAGTGAAGCATTGTTTTTAATTAAATTCTTATATTGTATTTGAAAACATAATGCAAGTTCAGATTAAAATTGACTGATATATTCAGAATAACTCATAATAAAAAAATAAACAAGACAAAACTTCTATGGTGAGGTAGACCGGGGGTATCCAGCCAGATTCCATTAGGCTTTTGAAGAGAGATGTAAATTGGCAAAGGACTTATGTGAAAATTAGATCAGATAGAGTCAGGACGTCACTTATGGAAATGAGTCATGCCTGTTTGTAGTTTTTTTGTGATGTTTATTTAGCTTTCTTATGTTTATAAGATTTGATTTGACAACTTTAAAAATAGAAATTTACACGTGCACAAATGTCACCTTCAAGTTCGGGGTTGCACTACCGTGTTATACGTCTGTGTATGGATAACATACCGAATTTGCCAAGGAAATATCACTGAGGGCATTGTTTGCGGAGGAATTCAGCACTGCCTGTAGAATTTAGGTCTAAGAAAAAGTTTTTGTTTCTCCTAACAAACTATAATGCTATATTCTACATAATAGTAAAGCTTTTCTGACCAAACAGGTACCTCCTTTCACTTTGCTTTCCAGGAAGCCCAGAGACAAGCTAGAAGCTCAACTGCATCTAATGGACTTTCTTAATTTTTCCTACTATGATGCTTCTGTTTACATTCAGATACACCATGGCCGCTGCACTATTTAGCCATTTCATCACAGTTTTATTGTTTGGGGGCTTGAGTAAGCTGTCTAAAATCTTCTATGGTATGAGTTGGGGAGAAATAATTAATTTGCTGATGAGAGACAGTTAAGAGGCTGTATTGTTTGCTGTGGCTGCCATTACAAGCACTATAGACAAGGTGGCCTAAACAACAGAAGTTTATCATCTTGCAGTTCTGGAGGTCAGAAGGCTGAAAGCAAGATGTTGGCAGGGTTGGTCCCTTTTGCATGCTGTGAGGGATAATCTGTTCGGGCCTCTCTCCTGGCTTCTGGTGGTTTGCTGGCAATCTTTGGTGTTCCTTGGCTTGTAGCTGGATCACCTTGATCTCTGCCTTCGTCTTCTTCTTGTGGATGTGTCTGTCTCTGTGTCCAAATTTCCCTTTTATATATGGATATATTCATGTGGGATTAGGATATATCCTAATCACCTCATCTTAAGTTGATCTTCTGCAAAGACCTTATTTCCAAGTAAGGTCACATTCACAGGTGTTGGGGTTTAAGACTTCAACATCTTTTTTGGTGGGAGGGTAAGGGGGGGTCAAAATTCAACTCATAATAGAGATTACACAAAGAGTAAGAGGACAAATTGGAAAGAAATCAAGTCCTTGTGACTTCAAAGTCTATATTTATTCCTAGTCCACCATGCAAGCTTCTTTACACCTTCTCTTTTCAATTCAGCTTGGGTATTCTTCTGTTATCTCACCCTACCTACGTGTTCCTTGGTTCTTCTAGCTTCTCTAGCATTTGGCTTACCAGATCAAGAATAAGGACAAATGACTCCAAAGGCAATGTGATTGCTTCCTCTTTGTAGGATGATTTGTTCGTCTCAGCTCTAAATCTCCTTAAGCTGATAAGCAACTTCTTCAGTCTCAGGATACAAAACCAATGTGCAAAAATCACAAGCATTCCTATATACCAATAATAGACAAGCAGAGAGCCAAATCATGGGTGAACTTCCATTCACAATTGCTACAAAGAGAATAGAATACCTAGGAATACAACTTACAAGGGATGTGAAGGACCTCTTCAAGGAGAACTACAAACCACTGCTCCAGGAAATAAGAGAGGACACAAACAGATGGAAAAACATTCCATACTCATGGATAAGAAGAATCAATATCAGGAAAATGGCCATACTGCCCAGTGTAATTTGTAGATTAAATGCTAACCCCATCAAGCTACCACTGACTTTCTTCACAAAATTATAAAAAATTACTTTTAATTTCAATTTCTCTGGTAACAATCCTGAAGCACCTCTCTCTGTGGTGGATGCTTCAGCTGAGCTGGAGGAAAGTTATACATTCACAAAAATGTAAAGAAAAAAACCCAGTTATCTTTCTCCCCCTTCCCCCACAAAAACACACAAACCACCAAATATTATCTCCATCATGTAATAATAATTGATATCACTTCTGGAGCATGTGCTAAGGTGCCAAACCTTGAGCTAGGCACTTGACATATATTATCTTCATTTAATTCTGGCGACAATTCTGAAGTACGGTACTTTTTCATCCTATGTTTCAGTTGAGGAAGCTAAGCCTTAAAAGGAAGGTACATTTTTCCCCCATGTTCAATTAGTTATAAATTATAGAGACAAAAAAAGTAAACCCTGATAATTCTCCACTTTTGCTTGTTTCCAGCTAGAAAAACACTATAAGTACTGAAAAGCATTGTACCTTCTGATCTCATAAATAATTCTTAAGGAGCTGCAATTCTTGTGAAGCAATTCCACATAGTCTCTCCTCTACTGTCCTGATATTTTTAGTACGCCTGAAACTATTTATGGCCAGTGGTTCCATGGGCTACCCTCTCCCTTGATGTCACTGTGTTCCTAAATATCACCTGCAAACCTCCGCACCTAATTCAGCCACTGATGCTCATCTTCTCTCTGCAAAGATTAACTGTCATGCATGCCCTGTTGCCCAAACATTTTTCATGCCTGGGAAATAAAACCACCATCAATAACCTATTAGCATTCATCAGCTTCAATGAAACAAAAAATAAGAAACCAACCATTTAGGCTCCAAAATTTATGGAAACACACATGCAAAGGAACTGACAAAGAAGGATTTGTTTGTTTCCAACAGAAAGCTCTTGCTTTCCCCCTGAAGCTGATCCACCTGTAATATGGCATCTCAGGCTTAAGACCTACAAGTGAGACTGGTTGAGAAAGACTTTGTAGCCTTCTATGAATTTCTATTTGCCCATCAAATTTTTCCCCCAGTCCTTCTCACACTTGATATATGTAAATATTTTGTTTACTGGAAACCTTACCTGTGACAGGTGGCGATTCTAGCTGCCACTTACAGTCAGAGTTTAATTCCAAAGAAAAGCTCACTTAAAAGTCAGCACAAGCTATGAATAAAATAGTGAAGACATCTCATTTAATGTCTTTTAGAGATTCAGTTACTCAGAGGACTCTAGGTAAATTTTCTAGGCTCCCAAGCCTAGCAGTGAAAAGGCCAGGCATCCCTCAGCCCCACCCTGTTCTCTTGACTTTCTATTGCTTCCATTTCAACGGTAAACTCTGGAGGAGAGGGAGAGTGGTGCTCAGGAGGACTGTCTGCAAGCAACATTTTGTAGCGTCAGAGAGCAATTTGGATAACAAGCCATTCTGATTGCAAGGTATAATTTTTTGACCAAAAACAGTAATAGTCAGTTGCAAAAGTGATGACTACAGAAAAGAGTGGATTAAAGTCCAATGTCTGATAAAAGGACTTTTAGATTTGTAGTTTAATCATTCTGACATTTTGATGAATGCCTAACCTTACAAAATGGGCTGGAGGTTGAAGTGTTAATCATGGGATACGTAAAGGCTGCTGCTGTTGCTTTGAGACTTGAACATGAACGTGCAAATGGAACCTACATCTTGAAAGATGCTCTAAAACTTTGGGCTTGCTAAATTGACTATCATTGTAAGCAAACTTAATAAAATAACTACAAATTCCATAATATACAAAAGAAAACAAGTTCATAGGCTCTGCAGGAGATGTACACATTTTTTTTTTCAAACTACCATAATGTCATCATGGTAAGAAGCCATAGAGATTTGCCATAAAAAAACAATTTTTATGTCTAATCTGTCTGAAATTTCCCACCATTCATTGCACTTTTGTATTTATTATCATGGTTTAGCACACCAATGATTTCAAAGATTGCTTCCCCATTACTGATCTGATATTACTTTTTAAAGCAAACACCTAAAAAATCTAATTGAATAAGGAAGATTTCTTGTGACAAGGCTGAATATTCACCTTCTAATTGCAAATGATTTCTGTCATCCCTTTGAAACATTACAGGACATCAGGTTTGGTACATTAAGTTCCAAAAGATAAAACACTACATATATTTCCTCTTACTCTGATGACTGCAACTCTCTAAAGGTAACACCACGTCCACCTAACAATATCAGAAAAATGCATCAATGTTAAGCGGTAAATTATTTTCAAATAAAACAAATCCTCTGGAGAACAGGTAATGAAGGGTAATGCTGTGAGAACCAAATCATTAAAATGAAGAAGATAACAGAGTAATAACCCATTTCAATTTGACTGATTGACACTTTAAGCAATAAAGAAAAGAATCACATTAATGGCATGATAAAAAATACCATTCTCTTCTATTATGCAATACGGGGATTTAAAAAAAGTAATGTACCAAGCCTGAAGTCAAGAGTTGATTTCAAAGAAAGCAGGAACTGTATACTGTATTTATTAGCCTATTTATGGATATAAGAAAAATTAATGGATAGAGGATGGAGAGAATGAAATGAGAGAAAGGATATATTGTAAATCGAATCTACTAGGATCACCTATATGGGTTTGCAAAACAACCTAATGGCTTATCCTGTGTACATTATAAAATACATAAATTGTTTACTTTGTTTTCTTTTAGGATACTACATGTTGGACCCTAAAATGACATTTGTTTTACACTAACTATGATGTGCTCTCCATTCTGTGATAAGAGAAAGATACTTAGCCCACCTAATTTGGAGTATGAAGTAATTAAGAATAAATCCCAAGCTATTGTGGCAAGAGCCTTGTGTATTGGAGGTGCCCAGGAAATGCAGTCATACCCATCAATGAGAGAATCTGCTTTTAGCTCAGCCTGTAAGCAGCAGGTGATCACTCTCCAGAGATACATCACTTTCTCTATGATGAATGTCAAGAAAAGGTTGATCCTTGCCAGAGTACACAGCTGATAAAGAATCCCCAAAAGAGAGTGGGGAGAGGGAGGGTAGGCATAGGAGGATGGGATGGAAGGGCTGTGGGGAGAGAAAGTGTATAAACTGGAGCAGTTGTTGTCCCTCAAAAGTCAAAAAGGCTTCTGACATAGGTAGAGTATATTGGTCATTAAGAGTAATAAACTCCAATATAATCAGCTGAAAAAGAATTAGGCATTTGAGTAAATCTATAAACAATGGCTAAGATCTAGTCTGAAAAGTCTAAACTAAGAGCTGACATCCTGATTCAAAGAGTAAAGCTCCTTCACCTTCACAGTTTTGCTTGAAGGACTATTTCAACAAGCCATACCTAGAACATTAGAACTTTTTTCAACATCCTCTTCCCCCAAAACTCTATCCTCTTTTCTGCTTTATTTTTCTCATTTATACTTATTACCTTGTATTATATACTTATTTACTTCCTTATTTTCTGTCTCCCGCAACTAGAATTTTAGTCCCAGCACAGCAATGGCTTGTTTTGTTCACTGCTGGGTCCCTAGCACCTAGAACAGCATCTGACATAGAGTACATACTCAAGTGTTGATTAATTACATGAATGAAAAGTTAACTTTTGTGTATATAACTGGGAATGAAATATACCTTTAAATCAGCAGACTATGTTTTATTCACTAGAAACAGAAGATGAAGATGAAGATGAAACTGTTGGAATGGGGGAATGATGGAAGCAAGATGAGGTGATATTTACTGTGAGACAACTACTGGGATCATATATGGTTATATTATACAATACAAATTTCCCAATCTTACAGGTGGATTGCATTTATCGTCTTGAGTTTACAAGAAAGTCAGAGGAAGCTCCCTAAAAATAACCAGCATGACTAAGGTCACCATATTTAGACCAGGAAGTCATCAACAGGTTCACCTCATCTTGAATGATGTGCTGCAGTGAGTACAGCTTCAAAAATATCCTGCTTGTGACCTCCTACATGTTTGGATATATGTGGATATACGTGGATAAGGGTGAAGGAGGAGAGGTAAGTGATGTGCAGATTTTCCCAGTGCTTTTCTGACATTATGACAGTGAAAGAAAATAACTATGACATAAGATTAGCAGGCACATATGATATTCAACTTTGCAGATTTTTCTGAAGCTCTGAGTCACAGAAAGAGAAAAGACATTTCTTCAGGCTTACACAGCTCCTCAGGAAACTAGCAGAGGGCTCCCCCTCTCCAATTTATACTAAGGCTAATTAGTATCATACCGATAATGAACTTGACATAATCTGGTAAATTGTTCTCAAAAGTGTCACTTCTGTATTAGGCATCATCAAAAACATTTCAATTTTTTTGAAAACACTCCAGTCTTAATTGTCTAAACACACACAGAGATATTGGTATAAAATATGTACTATGTGTATGTGTGTGAATATATATATTCACTATTTATATAAATACAAAATATTCTAATAAAGAAAATACTTAATACTGGAAATATTCATGCTGAGAAACTGAACTAGGCAGATCAAAGCTCACAATGAATCAATTTCCAAGCAAAGCTATTTTTTCCCTAGCAGTGGCAAAGAAGAAGTACTTTCTTTTGTTTCTCTCATAATTAAACTTGCCTGAAACTGCTGAAGAGGTGTGAATGGAATGGTTATACGTGTGCAACAGCTCCTTGGTGTCTGGGCCTCAATGGATCTCAGATTCAGTGGGGGAGAATCTGAGTTCAAACTAGTTTCAAAAAAGTTATGCATTCTCTACTCCGGGAAAGCATACTCTGATAAATATGTGAAAGAACAAAAGTGAGCCCACACTCATCTTCACTAAGCAGCCGATTTGCTCAAGAAATAGGATATGTTTTAATGGTTCAGAAGACTCCATCAAAAAACTCATTGTTTATAAGAACTGCAAAATGAATGGTGAAATAGAACAGAAATATACCAGTCCCAACTATACTGATTGAAGCGTGGGCTCCTCAGGCCTCTTAAAGCTTTCCTGATGTAGCATTTACCAGTAGTTTTTCCTAAATCCTGTAGGGCTTTGGAGTGGGGGTGGCAGTGAGTAGGGAAATAAATTGCAATGCAGTCACGCATAGCAGGGCTGGCTACAGTCATTATGGGCACCCTAGATTTGCCTTCTAGCCAATTTCAACACAGTCTTGAGAGGTAGGTCAATGTTAAAATGGCTGTCAAAAATTGTAGCCCCAGAGAATATCACAGCTTGGATCCAAGTCATAGATATCCCAGCCCGTAGTACACTGAAAATTCAGGGGAAATGCTGTGAATATATTTTATTTATCAAACTAATCTGAGGGCAAGCCCTATAGAATTGATATATTGATATAGCTCAGTGTAAAAAGAAGTATTGGAAATCAAGAGATGTGCAGTTCTATCTCTGCCATGAACTGGTCGAGGACATTTGAATTAATAATTACACCTAGTCAAGCCTCGGTTTTCTCAATTGCAAAGAGTAACCTTGGGCAAACTAGTTATTTCCTCTGGCCTTCATTTAATTATCCATTAAAAGCAAGCTTGCTATGGTATTTTATGGTATTATTAGAGAGAGTCTTACTATAATATTGCTTTTCAAATTCCGTTAATGTCCCTGCCTCCTGTAGATATTTAGAGAGGATTCTAAGCAGAATTAGCCAAATAATCAAACAAAGTTGGAGGATTTGAGATTATTTGCCTGATCAATTAAAATATGAAGGTCAGAGCCTGTATGGCTTTTGAGTAGAAAGGTCACTAGGTTGGAAATCCTTCATCTTGGCTTCTAGTATCAGCTTTGCTTCCTATGACCTGTGTTATCTCAGCAAATGGTAAGATTTACAAGATTCTGCATAGTATACAATATTATGCTATATATCTTAACAACTGAAACTTTTAAGGAGAGAGACTTACAATCCTTTCTGGGATATCTGAGGGACACTCTTCATTTAAATCAAAACAAGAGGAATGTCAGTGGGATGTGAGGAAAAACAGCTTGGCACTCTGAAATATCAAACACTGAAATGGGATTATCCTTGACATCTCAAAATAAACAGCTACCGGTTTTGGATGCTATATTTGTTTTCTACCTCTGTTTTTACTAGTTACCAAACCTCAGTGGCTTAAAACAACTCCCATGTATTATTTACAGTTTTGTAAGTCAGAAGTCCTGGCCAGCTTAGCTGGGTCTGGTCAAGGTATCACAAGATCAAAGTCAAACTGATGGCTTGCTGGGCCCTAATCTGGAGACTGTGGAGGAAGAAACCACTTCCAAGATCATTCAGGTTATTGGCAGAATCCAGTTCTTTGTGGCTCTAGGTCTGACCTCCAGCTGTGAATCTCTCTCTCTCAGCAACCTATGGCTATCCATCTTCCTTCTCATGTGGCTCCTCTGTATTCAAACCAGCAACAGCTCAAGTCCTTTATACACTTTGAATTCCTCAGACTTTCCCTACTGCTTTCTTCTTCTGTCCTTAGCATGAGAAATGTCTCTGCTTTGAACAGCTTATGTGATTATATTAGGTCTACCAGGATAACCCCACCCTTTTAGGGTCAACTATGCCATATAACATAAGACAATCATGGGAATGCAAAGTTATCACATTCACAGATTCTGGATATTAGCCCTGTGACATAGGGAGTGGGGGGAGAATTTCTGGAAATTCTGCCCAATACATCCGTTTTAGTCATGCCCTTTCTGGAAGGCAAAAGACCTAAACAATAATGACCTTTTGGCCAGGCTATTAAAGATAACATAAAGTTTTTACAGACACTAAATAGTGTTTATGTCTACAAATCATGATCCAAAGGCAATCCAACCTATGTCCACACAACCGAACACAACTTAGGTGGTTCACTGACTATCGGAGAAATATGATTCATTCACGTGACCAAGTTGGAGACTATAAAATAGAGCCATTATTCTCTAGATAGTTATTGATTAATGCCTTGAAACTCCCTATGTTTTTTCTTTGTAGATGCTTCCACAGTATGAAAAGACAAATATCTAGGCTCAGGCAGTGAACTGGATAAATATTGAGAAACTGAGATAATTTCACTATGCTGAGCAAAATAACCAAAACAAAGAAACTTCTAATGAACCAAAAGTCTAATAAAGATTCTTTTTATGGTTCCATTAGTGACCTGTATTGAAAGTTCAAGCACAGATACAAAGAACAAAATGGAACTGATATCAACTTAAGGATTATGTAAGAGAAACCAAAGAAAATAGTTCAGCTCATTTTCCCACTAAATAATGATAATTTAACACTCATCTCACTGAACATTTTGTTTCTGTTAATCCACTTTGAAGAGGCATTTGAATTATTATAGAAAACTTTTACTGTCAGTCAAGTGTCTAAAGCATAATACCAATTGTCTCTAAAATATTTTAAGATATTAAATAAAAATTATTAATGTACAAAATTGTTTTTTCAATAACTGGATGGCAATATCTGAAACTAGTAGTTATATCAAGTTCTTAAGATGACTATTTTTCAGCAATTATCATTTTGAAGAATTTAAGGTATTGTCCCTTTTCTTTTTCCACCTACAAGTCTATTTTTCTTTCATCCTTGACCAATGTAACCATTTTGATAGGAATGGCTAACGTGTAATTACCTATGTACTGCAAGACACATTCACAAAATAGACCAGGGAAGTTCTACAGTGTTTTCCACCGGCTCTCAATATATAACTTCAGGGAAAACCCAAGAATATGTAAGGATACCTGACCCTTTAGCATATGGATCTGATGTTAAGTCCCACCACTTCTTCCCCTTAACTCACACAATCTACAGGACAGCTACACATCCTACCCATCATTCCTCACCTTTTTTGGCTTTCCCTCCCTCCCTCCCTCCCTCTTTCCTTTCTCTCTCTTTCCTCCTCTCTCCCTTTCTTTCTTCCTCCCTTCCCTTCTTTCTTTATTCCTTCCTGTTTCCCTTTCTATTCCTTCTCTATATATTATCTTCCTTTCTTTTTTTTTCTTCTTTCTTTGCTTTTTTTCTTTTGGTCATACCAAAGGAATTTGGTCATACCAAATTTTCTTCCTCTAGTTTGAGAATTATACTCTCAAATTCTATTTTTTCTTAATTATTCCCACTGTATTAAACACTTGCATTAATTACCCTTAAATTATATACATAATTTTATATTGCCCCCAAAACAAGTATCCTTGCACATTTTTGCCTCTCTGAGGTCTCATCATGCCTTTCTTCACCTCTCCATCCCATTTTTCCCCACCACACCACATTTCTATCTTTGAGAATTTGTAGTCTGGATTGTTTTGTATATGCTTTTTCTCTTTTGTTTCTTGTTTATTTATAAGTAATATACCTTACTAGTAGCCTTGATAGTTTTCTCATCTGTACTTCCCATATTTTCCTGGGTTCTCCTGGGTTTCTTTCTTTCTTTTCTTTCTGGGGTGTAATTTCTTTTTTGTTTTTTAATCAACAGACTTTAATTTTTTAAACAGTATTAGGTTTACAGGAAAGTTGAGCCAAAAGTACAGAGTTCTCATGTACTCCTTCTGCACCTTCCCCCTGTCCACCCATCCCCCCACCAGTTTTTCCCTATTCACATCTTGTGTTATTGTGGTTCACTTATGACAAGTGCTAAACCAACACTGATACATTATTACTAACTAAAGTTCATAGTTTACATAAGCTTTCAGTCTTGATGTTGTGCAGTTTTATGAGTTTTCACAAATGCATGATGTCATGTGTCCACCATAACAGCCTCATACAAAATATTTTCGCTGCCATCAATATGCCCTGTGTTCCACCCATTGCCCTCCCCATCCACAGCCCTCCACATCCTCACCCAGTACCTGAATCTTTGACAACCACTGATCTTTTTTATTGTCTCTATGGTCTTCCCTTTTCCAGAAGGTCATGGAGCTGCAACCATACAGCTTTTTCAGACTGGCTTCTGTCACTTAGGAATGTATAGTTAAGGTTCCTCCATGTTTCTTGTGGCTTGGTAACTCATTAGTTTTTATTGCTGAATAGTATTCCATTTTATGGATGTCCCATCTTCAGTGGTATTTTCAAAGCACATCTTAAGTGGTCAAACTAAAAATAAATTTGTTTCATTTTCACATTTAAATAGTATTTTAATAAAATATAAATTCCTAGGTTTAAAGTACTTTTTCTTTAGTAATATATTATCTTCATGTATCCAGCATACTGGTGAGAAATATAACAACTGAATACTTGTTTCTTTTTCTCTCCTGGAATACTTTGCTTTGTTCTCTTTGCCTTTTATGTCCTAAAATTTGCAATAATGTAGCTATTGGATTTTTTGCCTTTATTCTGTTTACCCTTATGAAACCCTCAAATTTGAGTTGATGCTTATATAATTTCAAAAATTATAAGACATATTTGAATACAACATTCTTCAAATATTTTTTATCCTTATTTTGCAATGCTTCTTGTATTTCTATTTTATGGACATTAACATTATAACATCTTCTTTTTATTTTACTTTTTCTATTATTTCTATATTTCATTTGTTTGTCCTTTCTTTATACTCTCTGGAAAAGTTCTTCAAAGTGATTGCCATGCTTCTGAATTTGTTAAGATAAATTTTATGGCCCAGAATATTGTCTACTTGATGAATGTTCCTGTGAGTTTGAGAAGAATGCGTACGCTGCTGTTGTTGAATGGAACAGTCTATACATGTCAATTAGAACAAATTGATTGATAGTGCTGTTCAGGTCAACTTACTGATTTTATATCCTTACTGATTTCCTGCATCACTGCATCTTTAACCTTCTTTTTAGTCTTTTTAAAAGGTTTCCTTAGAGTCTGCAATATGTATTTATCACAGGATGGAATGCAGGCTATGCCTAAAGAATATAACTCTATCACAAATGTACACTACAACCTCACTGAAGGAGGCTGGGAAAAAAGTGGCTAACGGTAATTTTGGAAATGAGTGGAGTCAAGTCTTAAAGGAAGAGGAACTGCACATAAACTCTCTAGTTGATAAAGTGTCTTTCCTACAGCAATATGGGTTAAAAATTTTGTTGAGTTACATGCATGTAATAGAATTTAATAATTATGGGAATGGATAGAGGAAGGTGGAAGCCACGTTTCTCACTGTGGAGTAGGATTTTACAGAAGAAACAAGGGTAATAGGGTAGAATAACCAAATGGTAATAGATTAGACTTGGAAACATCAAAATGAACTTATGTTTAGCTTAATAGAGACAGAAGTTTAGATATAGAATATTTATAGATAGGTGCATATGCACAGGGAGAAAATGGTATTTTGATTTTGTATGTCTAACAGGGGTCAAACCAATATCCAAATAAAAATAAATAAATAATGGTTCATCAATATGAAAAAGAAACAAAAATGAAGTTTTACATTAGGTTGCTGCAAAAGTAATTGTGGTTTTTGCCATTACTTTCTTTTTTAAAATTTATTTTTTTTTTTACTTTAAGTTCTGGGGTACACGTGCAGAGCTTGCAGGACAGTTGCATAGGTATATGCATGTCATGGTGGTTTGCTGCCTCCATCCCCCCGTCACCTACATTTGGTATTTCTCCTAATGTTATCCCTCCCCCAATATCCCCACCCACTGCTATCCCTCCCTTAGCCCCCAACTGCCAAACAGATCCCAGTATGTGATGTTCCCCTTCCTGTGTTCATGTGTTCTCATTGTTCAATGCCCACTTATGAATGAGAACATGTGGTGTTTGGTTTTCTGTTCTTGTGTCAGTCTGCTGAGAATGATGGTTTCCAGATTCATCCATATCCCTGCAAAGGATACGAACTCATCCATTTTTATGGCTGCATAGTATTCCATGGTGTATATGTGCCACATTTTCTTTATCCAGTCTATCTTCGATGGGCATTTGGGTTGGTTCCAAGTCTTTGCTATTGTAAACAGTGCCACAATAAATATACGTGTGCATGTGTCTTTATAATAGATTGATTAATAATCCTTTGGGTATATACCCAGTAATGGGATGGCAGGGTCAAATGGTATTTCTATTTCTAGATCCTTGAGGAATTGTCACACTGTCTTCAACAATGGTTGAACTAATTTACACTCCCACCAACAGTGTAAAAGCATTCCTATTTCTCCACATCCTCTCCCGCATCTGTTGTCTCCAGATTTTTTAATGACCATTCTAACTGGCCTCAGATGGTATCTCAATAAGGTTTTGATTTGCATTTCTCTAATGACCAGTGATGATGAGAATTTTTTCATATATTTGTTGGCCACATAAATGTCTTCTTTTGTAAAGTGTCTGCTCATATCTTTTGTCCGCTTTTTGATGGTTTTTTTTTCTTGTATATTTGTTTTAGTTCTTGTAGATTCTGGATATTAGCCCTTTGTCAGATGGGTAGATTGCAAACAATTTTTCCAATTCTGTTGGTTGCTGGTTCACTCTAATGATTGTTCCTTTTGCTATGCAGAAGCTCTTAAGTTTAATTAGATCCCATTTGTATATTTTGGCTTTTGTTGCCAATTCTTTTGGTGTTTTAGTCATGAAGTCCTTGCCTATGCCTATGTCCTGAATAGTGTTGCCTAGGTTTTCTTCTAGGGTTTTTATGGTGTTTGTTCTTATGTTTAAATCTTTAATCCATCTGGAGTTACTTTTTGTATAAGGCGTAAGGAAGGGGTCCAGTTTCAGCTTTCTGCACATGGCTAGCCGGTTTTCCCAACACCATTTATTAAACAGGGAATCCTTTCCCCATTGCTTGTTTTATCCAGTTTGTCAAAGATCAGATGGTTGTAGATGTGTGGCATTGCTTCCGAGACCTCTGTTCTGTTCCATTGGTCAACATATTTATTTTGGTACCAGTACCATGCTGTTTTGATTACTGTAGCCTTGCGGTATAGTTTGAAGTCAGGTAGCGTGATGCCTTCAGCTTTGTTCCTTTTGTTTATATCTGTCTTGACTATGTGGGCTCTTTTTTGGTTTCATATGAAGTTTAAGGTGGTTTTTTTCCCAGTTCTGTGAAGAAGGTCAATGGTAGCTTGATGGGGATAGCACTGAATCAATAAATTACTTTGGCAGTATGGCCATTTCCACAATATTGATTCTTCCTAAGCATGAGCATGGAATGTTTTTCTGTTTGTGTCCTCTCTTATTTCCTTGAGCAGTGGTTTGCAGTTCTCCTTGAAGAGGTCTTTTACATCCTTTGTTAGTTGCATTCCTAAGTATTTTACTCTCTTTGTGGCAATTGCGAATGCCAGTTTGCTCATGATTTGGCTCTCTGCCTGTTATTGGTGTATAGGAATGCTTGTGATTTTTGCACATTGATTTTGTATCCTGAGACTTTGCTGTAGTTGTTTAACATCTTAAGGAGATTTTGGGCTGAGACAATGGGGTCTTCTAAATATACAATCATGTCATCTACAAACGGAAACAATTTGACTTCCTCTTTTCCTAATTCAATATCCTTTATTTCTTTTTCTTGCCTGATTTCTCTGGCCAGAACTTTCAATACTATGTTGAATTGGAATGGTGAGAGAAGGCACCCTTGTCTAGTGCCAGTTTTTAAAGGGAATTCTTCCAGTTTTTGCTCATTCAGTATATTGGCTGTGGGTTTGTTGTAAATAGCTTTTATTATTTCTAGATACATTCCACTGATACCTTGTTGATTAAGAGTTTTTTTTTTTTCAATTCAATAAACATTTATTGATCGTCTCTCTTTTTTTTTTAATTTTTATTTTTATTTTATTTTATTTTTTTTTATTGCATTTTAGGTTTGGGGGTACATGTGAAGAACATGGAAGATTGTTGCATAGGTACACACATGGCAGTGTGATTTGCTGCCTTCCTCCCCCATCACCTATATCTGGCATTTCTCCCCATGCTATCCCTCCCCAACTCCCCACCCCCCACTATCCCTCCCCTTTTTCCCCCCGACAGACCCCAGTGTGTGATACTCCCCCTCCCTGTGTCCATGTGTTCCCATTGTTCAACACCCGCCTATGAGTGAGAACATGCGGTGTTTGATTTTCTGTTCTTGTGTCAGTTTGCTGAGAATGATGGTTTCCAGGTTCATCCATGTCCCTACAAAGGACACGAACTCATCGTTTTTGATGGCTGCATAATCTTCCATGGTGTATATGTGCCACATTTTCCCTGTCCAGTCTATCATCGATGGGCATTTGGGTTGGTTCCAGGTCTTTGCTATTGTAAACTGTGCTGCAATGAACATTCGTGTGCATGTGTCCTTATAGTAGAATGATTTATAGTCTTTTGGATATATACCCAGTAATGGGATTGCTGGATCAAATGGAATTTCTATTTCTAGGTCCTTGAGGAATCGCCACACCATCTTCCACAATGGTTGAACTAATTTACACTCCCACCAACAGTGTAAAAGCGTTCCTATTTCTCCACATCCTCTCCAGCATCTGTTGTCTCCAGATTTTTTAATGATCGCAAACAAACAATGTGGAAGCGAGTCCCTGTTTAATAAATGGTGTTGGGAAAACTGGCTAGTCATGTGCAGAAAGCAGAAGCTGGACCCCTTCCTGACACCTTACACTAAAATTAACTCCAGATGGATTAAAGACTTAAACATAAGACCTAACACCATAAAAACCCTAGAAGAAAATCTAGGCAAAACCATTCAGGACATAGGTGTAGGCAAGGACTTCATGACAAAAACACCAAAAGCAGTGGCAACAAAAGCCAAAATAGACAAATGGGACCTAATCAAACTCCATAGCTTCTGCACAGCAAAAGAAACAGTCATTA
The DNA here is from genome assembly GCA_036589455.1 of Ateles fusciceps. Classification (NCBI taxonomy): domain Eukaryota; kingdom Metazoa; phylum Chordata; class Mammalia; order Primates; family Atelidae; genus Ateles; species Ateles fusciceps. The sequence goes on along the minus strand of JAZHEH010002554.1, from coordinate 14,290,351 downwards.
GAGTGAATCGGCAACCAACAGAATGGGAAAAAATTTTTGCAGTCTACCCATCTGACAAAGGGCTGATAACCAGAATCTACAAAGAACTGAAACACATTTACAAGAAAAAAACAAACAAGCCCATTCAAAAGTGGGCGAAGGATATGAACAGACACTTTACAAAAGAAGACATACATGAAGCCAACAAACATATGAAAAAATGCTCATCATCACTGGTCATTAGAGAAATGATTAAGAGTTTTTAGCATAAAGTGTTGTTGAATTTTGTCAAAGGTCTTCTCTGCATCTATTGCGATAATCATGTGGTTTTTGTCTTTGGTTCTGTTTATGTGATGGATTATGTTTATAGATTTGCATATGTTGAACCAGCTTTGCACCCCAGGATGAAGTCTACTTGATCATGATGGATAAGCTTTTTGATGTGCTGTTGCATTTGGTTTGCCAGTGTTTTATTGAAGATTTTTGCATCAATGTTCATCATGGATATTGGCCTGAAATTTTCTTTTTTAGTTGTATCTCTTCCAGGTTTTGGTATCAGGATGATGTTGGTCTCATAAAATAAGCTAGGGAGGGTTCCCTCTTTTGTATTGTTTGGAATAATTTCAGAAGGAATGATACCAGTTCCTCTTTGTATATCTGGCAGAATTCAGCTGTGATCCCATCTGTACCTGGACTTTTTTAGGTTGGTAGGCTATTAATTGCTGCCTCTACTTCAGAACTAGTTATTGGTCTATTCAGGGATTCAACTTCTTCCTGGTTTAGTCTTGGGAGGGCATAAGTGTCCAGGAAGGGGATAAGTGTCCAGGATTTTATCCATTTCTTCTAGATTAACTGGTTTATGTGCATAGAGTTGGTTGTAGTAATCTCTGATAGTAGTTTGTATTTCTGTGGAATCGGTGGTAATATCTCCTTTATCATTTTTTTATTGCATCTATTTAATTCTTCTCTTTTCATTAGTCTGGCTAGTGATCTATCTATTTTGTTGACCTTTTCGAAAAACCAGTTCCTGGATTTATTGATTTTTTTGAAGGGTTTTTTGTGTCTCTAACTCCTTCAGTTCTGTTCTGATCTTAGTCATTTCATGTCTTCTGCTAGCTTTTGAATTTGTTTGATCTTGCTCCTCCAGCTCTTTTAATTCTGATGATAGGGTGTTGATTTTAGATCTTTCCTTGCTTCTCATATGGGCACTTAGTGCTATAAATTTCCCTCTAGACACTGCTTTATATGTGTCTCAGAAATTCCGGTATGTTGTGTCTTTGTTCTCATTTGTTTTGAAGAAAATCTTTATTTCGGCCTTCATTTCACTATTCAGTAGTCATTCAGGAGCAGGTTGTTCAGTTTTCAGGTAGTTGTGCAGTTTTGCATGAGTTTCTTAATCCTTAGTTCTAATTTGATTGCACTGTGGTCTGAGAGGCTGGTTTTTATGATTTCTGTTCCTTTGCATTTGTTGAGGAGTGATTTACTTCCAATTATGTTGTCAATTTTAGAGTAAGTGTGATGTGGTGCTGAGAAGAATGTATATATCCTGTGGATTTGGGGTGGAGAGTTCTGTAGACGTCTATTAGGTCTGCTTGGTCCAGATCTGAGTTCAAGTCCTGGATATCCTTGCTAATTTTCTGTCTCATTGATCTGTCTAATATTGACAAAGCAGTGTTAAAGTCTTCCACTATTATTGTGTGGGAGTCTAAGTCTCTTTGTAGGTCGTTAAGAACTTGCTTTATGTATCTGGGTGCTCCTGTATTGGGTGCATATATATTTAAAATAGTTAGCTCTTCTTGTTGCATTGATCCTTTTATCAGTATGTAATACCCTTCTTTGTCTCTTTTGAACTTTGTTGGTTTAAAGTCTATTTCATGAGAGACTAGGACTGCAATCCCTGCTTTTTTCTTTGTTCTCCATTTGCTTGGTAAATCTTCCTCCATCCCTTTATCTTGAGTCTACTTGTGTCTTTGCACAGGAGATGGGTCTCCTGAATACAGTACACTGATAGGTCTTGACTTTTTATGCAATTTGCCAGTCTGTGTCTTTTGATTGGGGCATTTACCATGTTTACATTTAAAGTTAATAATGTTATGTATGAATTTGTTCCCGCCATTTTGATACTAGCTGGTTGTTTTGCCCATTAGTTGATGCAGTTTCTTCATTGTGTCAATGGTCTTTACCATTTGGTATGTTTTTGGAGTGGCTGGTACTGGTTGTTCTTTTCCATGTTTAGTGCTTCCTTCAGGAGCTCTTGCAAGGCAGGCCTGGTGGTGATGAAATCTCTCAGCAGCTGATTGTCTATAAAGGATTTCATTTCTCCTTCACTAATGAAGCTTAGTTTGGCTATGAAATTCTAGGTTGAAAGTTCTTTAAGGATGTTGATGATTGGCCCCCACTCTCTTCTGGCTTGTAGGGTTTCTGCCGAGAGATCCACTGTGAGTCTGATGGGCTTCTAATTGTGGGTAAACTGACCTTTCTCTCTGGCTGACCTTAGCATTTTTTCTTTCATTTCAACCCTGGTGAATCTGATGATTATGTGCCTTGTGGTTGTTCTTCTTGAGGAGTATCTTTGTGGTGTTCTCTGTATTTCCTGGATTTGAATGTTGGCCTGCCTTGCTAGGTTGGGAAAGTTCCCTGGATAATATCCTGAAGAGTGTTTTCCAGCTTGGATTCATTCTCTCCGTCATATTCAGGTACACCTATCAAACACAGAGTAGGTCTTTTCACATAATCTCATATTTCTTGCAGGCTTTGTTCATTTCTTTTCACTCATTTTTCTCTAATCTTGCCTTCTCATTTTATTTCATTGAGTTGGTCTTCAGTCTCTGATATCCTTTCTTCTGCTTGATCAATACAGCTATTGAAACTTGTGTATGCTTCATGAAGTTCTTGTGCTGTGCTTTTCAACTCCATCAAATCGTTTATGTTCTTCTCTAAGCTGGTTATTCAAGTTAGCATTTTGGCTAACCATTTTTCAAGGTTCTTAGTTTCTTTGCATTGAGTTAGGACATGTTCCTTTAGCTTAAGAGAAGTTTGTTATTACCCACCTTCTGAAGCCTGCTTCTGTCAATTCGTCAAACTCATACTTTATCCAGTTTTGTTCCCTTGCTTGTGAGGAGTTGAGGCATTCTGGTTTTTGGAGGAGGAGAGGCATTCTGGTTTTTGCTGATTTCATCCTTTTTTCACTGGTTTCTTCCCATCTTCATGGATTTATCTACCTATGGTCTTTGAAATTGGTGACTTTCAGATGGGGTCTCTGAGTAGATGTCCTTTCTGTTGATGTTGAAGCTATTTCTTCCTGTTTTTTAGTTTTTCTTCTAGCAGTCAGGCCTCTCTGCTGTAGAACTGCTGGAGGTCCACTCCAGACCCTGCTTGCCTGGGAATCACCCACAGGAGCTCCAGAACAGTAAGGGTTGCTGCCTGTTCCTCCTTCTTGTATCTTCGTCCCAGAAGGGTACGCGCCAGATGTCATCCAGAGTTCTCCTTTATGAGGTGCCTCTTTGGATATATGGGGGTCAGGGAGCTGCTTGAGGAGGCAGTCTGTCCTTATCAGAGCTCAAGTGCTTTGGTGGGAGCTCCATTGTTCCATTCAGAGCTACTGGGCAGGTATGTTTACGTCTGCTGCAGTGGAACTCACAACCCCCTCTTTTCCCAGGTGCTCTGTCCCAGAAAGCTTGATCTTTATTGATAAGTCCCTGACATGCTACTGCCTTTTTTCAGAGATGCCCTGACAGCAAGGAGGGAGTCTAGTCACAGTCTGCCAGCAGAGGCATTGCTGAGCTGCATGGGCTCTGCCCAGCTGCTGTGTGAACTTCCTTGCAGTTTTGTTTACACAGGTAAGGTTAGAACTGCCTTGGTAATGGCAGATTGCCTTGGTAATGGTGGATTGCCTCGGTAATGGCAGACTGCCTTGGTAATGGTGGACGCCATTTCCCCCACGGAGCTCGACCGGCCTGGGTTCAGCTCAAACTGCTGCATTGGCTGTGAAACTCTCAAGCCAGTGCATTTCAGATTGCTGGTCTTTGTGGGGGTGGGACCCACCAAGCCAGATCACCTGGCTCCCTGCCTTTAGCCCCTCTTTTCCAAGAGAATGTGCAGCTCTGTCTTGCAGGCATTCCAGCACCAGTTAGAATGGCCGCCCAGATTTGTGTGGGTTTTTGTACTGAAAACTCATGGCGCTTGTCAGCTGGTGGGAATCTCCTGGTCTGTGGGCTGTAAAGACTGTGGGAGAAGCGCAGTATCTTAACTGGAGTGCCAGAGTGGCTAGAAAAGCCCCTGATGGCATCCATTGGGTAGGAGGGGGGGGGGTCCTCTAGTCCCCTGCACTTCCTGGGTGAGGCAGCGCTCCACCTGGCCTCAGCTCGCCCTCCTTGGGCTACACTCACTGTCCAGCCAGTCCCACTGAGATGTACCTGGTACCTCCATTGGAAATGTGGTGATCACTCACCCTCTGGGTCACTCTCACTGGGAATTGTGCTCCAGAGCTGCTACTATTTGGCCATCTTGGTGGAGCCTCCATAGAACATTTTCTTTGCCATTACTTTCAATGACAAAATTGCAATCACTTTTGTATCAATCTAATATATTTTAAAAAATGAATACACAAAATGTATCAGTTTAATAATCAAATGTGGTTTCCCCTGGGAGTGGAAGCAAGATAAACAGAGCAGGAGAGATTTTTGCTTTCCATCTTACATCCGGTTGTACTATTTCTTATCTTAATCCCACTCACATGAATTTGTTGAAAACAAAAACTTTTAAGAGAGGGTTAAGTCTGGGCATGGTGGTGGTACCTGTAATCCCAGTACTTTGGGAGGCTGAGGTGGGAAGATTGCTTGAGGCCAGGATTTTGGGATCTGCCTGGACAAGATAGTGAGACTCCGTCTTTAAAAATATACAAAAAATTAGCAAGGCATAATGGTGCATGCCTGTAGATAGAGTTAGACATTGTCTCTAAAAGAAGAAGAACAAGGTGAAGATGTTGAGGTTCTACTTCAAAGACAAGGTATTTAAAGCATTTCACTGAGACACTGACCTTGCAAAGATAGGGAACAACTCTGGATACATGTAAATAAAAATTCACAGTTCAGTTATTGTAACAATCCACTGGGTTACTGTGTTAAAATGCTAGCTCTGAATAGCTTGTTCTAGACCACTACATCATTACAGTTCAAAACTTTTGCTGTTTGCCATTTTTTTGCACAATAAAGTGTACACATTTTGCCGGCTTTAAAAGAAGCTGATAATCTGAATTCTGCAAACCTTTGATAGCTACCTTCTGCCCCACAGCTGTGTACCTGTCCTCCAGCCATGTGACATCCATCTGCCTTTCCAAATCTCTGTTCATTTGTTGAGACAGTTCTGTTTGCCACCAGTGTTCCCTTCAAATCTCCAGTTTTAAAAATAATACATGCAGCTCAATTTTGGGCTTAATACAAACTGCTCCTCCACAATTCCATTTACATTGTACCAATTAGAAAAAAAAAGTTGTTCATTTTTTTGTTCCCACAGCTTTTCATTTACAAAAAAAAAATGGCTTTTAATTTTCCTATATTATAATTATATTGTACATATCCTTTTTTTTTTTTTTACAATTTTTACATATCTGTTTTTTCACCAGATCCCAGAGGAGAGAGACTATCTTATTCATTGCAATATTTTTACCTCTTTAACTCGGTGCTTTATATTTAATACAAAGCAGGGACTACAAAACATCTGAATAAATTGAAGCAGATTTCTTTGAAGAAATTACTAATTAAACTATTTTCTGAAGTTTACTAATAAAGGTTCCAATAGTCAAACATACAGGCCACAATCCCTCCTGTCTAAATTCTGCAAGGGTGAATGCTGGGCGTATCACATGAACTGAAGTTTTCAGTTAGTACATTTTTTGGGAACTGAGCTACACTTCATCTTTGATATGTACCAAAATATATACATCTACTGCTAAATGAAATTAGTGGATCCCTTGATTCTGACCACAAAAAACTTCATAGAGGAGACATATTTAGATACATAATTTAAGCTAAGTATGATGAGGACACTTAATGAAAAGGGACTGTAAACAAAACTCATTAAACTCTTAATAATGATATTGAGGATCTAGAATTTAAATATGTTAAATATGTACAGTGTTTTCTTAACATTGTCATGATTCTTGCCAGTCTAACAATATTCTTTCATTATTAATTTCTTTGTTAGTCAATTTCCATTGGAAAACACTTCCAGTTTTTGTTTTTTTTTTTTGTTTTTTTTTTTAAGAAGGGCAGTGCATTTCAGCAAAGAAATCCTCATGGTGGGAAATTTTACCACATTTCTGCTGCAGCCTAGCAACACAAATCACAAAACCACAACCAAGGCACCACTTCCCACCTTATGGCAATATAATGAAATGGCACAAAAATACCTCGTGAACACTCTGCTAATCTTGCATTTTTATGGGAAAAATTTAAAAATAATATTAAAAAATCCTCATATGATGTTACCAAAAAAAACCCTATATACCAAGTATCTGATTTTACCAAGTATACACAACCTGCTTTGGGTCTTCTTAAAGAGCCACTGACTAAAAATCCTCTCAAAGGAAGAATCTAAAATTCTCATCTGCATTGCCCTTGAGTCTCCAACTTTACAAGCAAAGTAAAAGTCAGAGAAATTCATTCAGAATTTATATTGATTTAACAATAATCAAAATGAATATTGCATGTTCATGAAAAGTAGATATAAATAACTATAAAAATCAATTCTTTGGAACAGGGGAAGACTTGACTTGTCCTTCCTAAGATGCCTAATTGGCACCCAAGGAGGGGGAGACTGGGAGGAACCCAGGAGAACTTTTCTTCAACAAATTATCAATGTGGTGGCTACTCTTATGACATGGACATGTACTTTGAAAGGACACACTTTATTCTCATCATTGTATAAAGTTCCTATTGACTCATAAAGTGAGTTCTGAAAATTTTATACTCAATGAGGTATCTGCAAAGAACCTATATACAGTTATACCATGCACTACAATTTGTCTTTTCCTCTTCTTTACCCAAAGATTAACTCTAATGTTACTACTTTCATTAAACCTTCCTTGATTTCTCCATATTAAAGAAATCTCATGTGTCCATGAAGCTTTGTGCATTTTAGAGGATTTATCAAGTATCTGTACTCAAATGTATTTTTTATTAGATTTTCAGCTTCATGTGAATATTATTCAGATACTTAGTATGCATTTGAACATAAAAAGTGTTCAAAAAATATTTGTATAGTTGATTGAATGACAGAACCTCTCCAGTGTTTGTCCCAAGACTTACATCTTTATGGCAACAGCATTATTCTTGATACCTCCCTAGGCTGGAATCAATGATTTCTAACAGAATACACATTTCAGCTTGTGTTACCCAATGGGGAGCCATCCTTTTTGGAAAATGCACCAAGATTATGATTGCTGAAATTCTTATTGCCATAAGTGATATTGAGAAACTCACCTCAGGCCCTATTATTCATGAGAAAAGTCATTTATAAAATATTTACGGGCTTTGGTTATTTAAGAGGCAATAGAGGACGGTGGTTAAGCACGCATTTCCCGAGACAGACTGTCCAGATTTGAGACCTACTTATTACACTCATTGGCTATGCTTTCTGAGCAAGCTATCTAAATTCTGTGTTTCCCTGTTTGCAAAATGGAGATAATAATAGATGGAAGCAGCAAACCACATTGCCATATATGTACCTATGCAATAGTCCTGCATGATCTGCGCATGTACCCCAGAACCTAAAGTACAATAAAAATAAAAATTAATAATATTACCTATCGTACATCAGTTTCAATAACTGAATTAGGTAACACATATAAATGCTTAAGACAGGGTTTGGCAGAGAGTGGGCGTTCAGTAAGTGTTAGCTATTCTAAGGTAGTATGCTAAAGACACTAGCTAGTTGGCGCAGCAGGATAGAGCAAAGCACAGAAGGAGACAGTGTGATGATGTGGGAAGGACCCTAGAGGGAAAGTGAGAAGAAACAGATTTAAGTCCTGGCACTGACACTCACTTTGTGTCCTCAGCTGAATCATTGCTTCCTTGAGCATCGATGTTCTGACACTTAAATGCTATCAACTTCACAAAATTGTTTTTGATGATTAAATGAGGTAATGAATATGAAAGGGCTTTATGAAATATAATGTGTTGTAAAATGTCAAGCGTTATTTCTATTTCATCATCAAAAGCACAGCAAGGAGCATTTGCACCCTATTGCTTAGTTAGAAGGAGGATAGGACGAATTGTACCAGGCAATCCTACTATTAGTTCTACTATTAATATCTAATGATAGCATAGACATTTTAAATCAAGAGGAAATATATTATTTCCTTTGAAACTAACAATCCTAAAGGACACTTTTTAAAGTGAACTGCAAGAAAGTACTAAAAATAAAACAAAATTAATCCCTTCATAGTAAAAAAAAAAAAGTTACCTTACAAAGTATAGTCTTTTCTTAAAATATTTTGGGCAAACGATAAAAAATATGCCCATATTATTCCCATTCCATTTAAAAAAATTAAAATGAAATCAGTATTTACCATTATAGGAAAAACTCTCAGTTTCAATTTTTATTTAATAATGAAACTAGTCAAAAATAAGTTTGCCTTAATAAATGTGGTGTCTCACATGGAATTAGAGATAATTACTGTACTTATTGTATAAAATCAAAAGAAAAAGACTCTTGACAATTAATCCTCCCTCCTTAGTAGAGACAGCACATGGGGTGGGTGAGCTTGTCCAAACTAAAATATGGCTTTCACGGGTCTTTTTTACAATTGAACAAACAGTAATACCTTACTCAATAAATCAATCCAAACAACCCTTTTAGCTGAAAGATGTATATTTTTCATTTAGGCTTTTAGTCAATTGAGCTAAATGTATGGGTTTTCTTTTCTTTTCTTTGAAGACCGGGTCTTGCTGTGTTTCCCAGGTGCCAGAGTGCACTGGCATGATCATAGCCCACTGAAGCCTCGACCTCCCCAGCTCAAGCAATTTTCTTGCCTCAGCCTCCAGAGTTGCTGAGGCTACAGGTGTCCTGGCTAATTCCTTTATTTTTTTGTAGAGAAGGGGATCTCACTTATTGCTGAGGCTGGTCTTAAACTTCTGAGCTCATGCGAGCCTCCCATCTGGGCCTTCCAAAGTGTTAGGATTACACGCATGAGCCCCCATGTCCAGCCTGGCATTTCCAGTAGGTCAGTGATCACTTGCTTCCTCTTTATGTGTCATTTTGCTCTCCTAAATGTCTTTTCTTCTGGCAACAAAATCTACTTTCAGTCATTCATGTTTATTGTGACTTTTACTTCAGTGTACTTATCAGGCTTCCAGACTTCAACAGGACATAGACGTTTATTTAATTGGAGTGACAATATAAAGAACATAGAAAAAATATGGTCTCTACCTTCAAGATGTTTGTGTCTTAGAGTACAAAGACTGTATGGGAAAAAAGTGAATCTTATGAATAGATTCCTAAGATAAAAGAAATGATGCGTGTTAAATGGGGAGACAAAAGAAATACAAGTTTGGAGGAAACAAACATGGAAGGAAGTACAATAACAGTGCAGATGAAGAAAGGACTGCACATTTGATGAGATAAAGTAGGAGAAATGAGCACTGTGAAAGAAGAAAGAGGAGATTGACATGCTCTCAGGACTAAGAAAAGAAACATATTTTTCATGATAGCATTTCAAAGGGGCTTTAAAAGAAGGCTACAGGTGGGAGTGTAAATTAGTTCAACCTTTGTGGAAGACAGTGTGGCAACTCCTCAAGGACCTAGAACTAGAAATACCATTTGACCCAGCAATCCCATTACTGGGTATATACCCAAAGGATTATAAATCTTTCTACTGTAAAGACATATGCACATATATGAGTATTGCAGCACTATTCACAACAGCAAAGATAGCAAAGACTTGGAACCAACCCAAATGCCCATCGATTACAGACTGGACAAAGAAAATGTGGCACATACACACCATGGAATACTATGCAGCCATAAAAAAGGACGAGCTCATGTCCTTTACAGGGACATGGATGAAGCTGGAAACCATCATTTTCAGCAAACTAACACAGGAACAGAAAACCAAACACCACATGTTCTCACTCATAAGTGGGAGATGAACAATGAGAACACATGCACACAGGGAGGGGAACATCACACACCAGGCCTTGTCAGGGGGTGAGGAACTAGGGGGAGGGATAGCAGGGGGAGGGATAGCATTAGGAGAAATATCTAATGTAGATGATGGGTTGATGGGAGCAGCAAATTACCATGGCATGTGTATATCTATGAAACAAACCTGAATGTTCTGCACATGTATCCCAGAACTTATAAGTACAATAAAAATAATATAAAAGAAGACTACAGGGCACAGGGAATATGGAAATAGAAAAAAAGATAATTTTGTAGGTAAGCATACCAAGAATAAAAGTATGTGGGACAAGAGAAAGGTAAGTAAAATGAAAAGACAGGGTGAATTTGGCATGTATACTATGTAATTGCAATAATGGTGGCACTATTGGACTCTTCCTGAATCTGTTTCTTCTCCAACTTCATTGCTGAGAAAAAGGTACCTTTGTCTTCAGAAAAGCAGAGACATAGAAGGAAATAATTATCTGGGAAACAAGACATGGAAATAGAGCATGTACAAAAATTAGAACTTTAAAGCTCTCCTCTCACCCAACAATCAGACATAATCCAGGGGCCTCACTTTCAAAGACAGTCTCCAAAAGGAATAGCATCTGCCTTTTCACTTATTTTATGGAATAAGTGAAGAAGAGTGGCAGTCCAGTCCCAATGACTCTGGGTGTTCTAACAAGCCACAAAGGTATCTCAGAAAAATAGCCTATTTTACATAATTTTCAGTGTGATCTTTCTTATAGAGAAAAATAATGTCTAAATTCATTAGTGCAAAGCCTGAAGGATTATAGTCCTCAGAGTAAAACAAAGGGGAGAATATAAGAAAGATTTATTTAAGGCAGCACAATTCCTTATGATAATATTATTACCTAAGTGCTACCCTAGCTATATATATAAATCACGGTATATACATAGACGAGTAAGGGATTAATTCTGCCCAGAGTAAAAGGCAGAGGGGGAAAGAAGATCTTCCTGTGCTATTTCTTATATTGACCTCTATAAAAAAGCTGAGGACAAAACATTAAATTGTAACTCTGGGAAGGAAATTCTATGGGGATATAAAGTAAGATCGTCCCAGTACATGGCTCTCTGGCAATATAACATAATATGGGAATAAACCTTAGAAAAACAAAAGATGTTATTAGAGAACCTGTAGCTTCAACATTCAGAAATTTTTCAGCTAAACCAATTCAATACTTGAAACACTAGATCTCTGTACTGGTGGTAAAAGAAAAATCTTTATGAATTTTTTGAAAGCAGAGATAATTTAATATTTTAACTTAAAACCAGCATCTTAATTTATATTTTCAATCAAATAGAGGCCTTCCCAGCTATAAACAAAGTCAGGTCACAGTGGTTTACATTTTTTTACCCAAAAGAATTATGAGATGACTCAAGTCCTCAACTGCAAGATTTGGGTTCTGTGTAAAAGCACAGAAGGGAAATTTAAGATATTATCAATCAGCTTCTTCATAGGTAAGCTATTGGAAGTCTTCTTGTTTTTGCTTTCCTTTTTTTTAGAGACAGAGTATTGCTCTGACATCCAGGCTGGAGTACAGTGGCATAACCATAGCTGACTACAGCCTTGACCTCCTGTGCTCAAGAGATCCCCCAGCACCAGCCTCCTTAATAGCTGGTACTATAGGCATATGCCATCATGCCCAACTAATTTTTTAAATTTTGTGTAGAGACAGGATCTTACTATGTTACCCAGCCTGGTCTTGAACTCCTGTTCTCAAGTAATCCTCCCACCTCAGCTTCCCAAAGTGCTAAGATTGCAGGTGTGAACCATTGCACCCAGCCTAAGAGGCTTCTTATAATCTGTCATTCCACTCCAGGCTACAGCTACCCAAGCAAACATGTAGCTTAAATTCATACCTAACTTTGCCCTTGGCATTCATTCCCCAGTGTCCATCCATTGAATTCGTTCTTTACAGTGACTCCCCCTCTTCCAGTCTGAAAAAAACATGAATACTTTGCAGACCCACATATTATAAATTTACTTTATTCAACATCTTTGTGTAAGAGCTATTAGAATTCTCCTCAAACCTTGTCCTCCATGTTGCTGCAAAGTGCTGTAAATAGCACCCTGTACCTCACTTTTAGATGGCAACTGGGCCCTGCCAAAGTTGACCCATTGTATCAGCACCCTGAATGTTACAAAAATGGAACTAATCCACTAAATTGGAAACTCTGTTCTCCCTCTGTCTTCCTATTTCCTTATGTTGTATATGAACCCTAACTCTATCTGGATTATCCCACAATTGTCTCTTGCTTTAATGGAGCCAATTAGTCAGTTGGGTTGGTCATGGGCTGCATAGTATCCCTGTTATCAGGCTGGTCTTCAAGAAGCATCATAGTAAGGCAATTGCATGGGTGAGCAAACTGTGTTTACACCACTTAATAGAAGTAATAAGGCACATAAAAGTAATAAGGCACCCAGAGATCTGTGATGGAGTCTGCATTAGTTCATTCTCATGCTGCTGATAAAGATATACCCAAGACTGGATAATTTACAAGGAAAAGAGGTTTAGTGGACTCACAGTTCCATATGTCTGGAGAGGCCTCATAATCATGGCAGAAGATGAAGGAAGAGCAAAGGGATGTCTTACATGGCGGCAGGCAAGAGAGCTTGTGCAGGGGAACTGCCCTTTATAAAGCCATCAGATCTCATGAGACTTACTCATTACCATGAGAACAGTATAGGGGAATCTGCCCCCGTGATTCAGTCATCTCTATCTGGCCCCAGCCTTGACATGTGAGGATTATTACAATTCAAGGTAAGATTTGGGTGAGGACATAGCCAAACCGTATCAAAGTCTAAGAATGAAACAAAGCAGAACAAGGGATTACAAACGAAGTTCCCTGGGCCCCACGCTGCAGCAGGAAAATTCCTTAATTGGCCATGCAGGATGCCTTTGGGCCTCTGCTGTTCTGGCCCCAGAGCTCCCCATTTTCTCTGGCCAGACCTGCATTTATAGAATTTTCCTCATTTTAATTTCATTAAACCTATACTTATCAACCACCCTCTACTCAAGTCAACCCCACACTTTGTAACCAACTCTAGCTTTTATGTGTTACTTTTGTCTCTCATGCTAGAATGAAAGCTCCATTAGGGAGGATACTAATTCTTAAAATCCTTCTTGTATCCCAGATCAGTTAGAAGAGTGAGCCTCAATAAATATTTGTTAGCTGACTAATTGTTTGGTTAATTGAATCTTTCTCAGAGTAATATGATCATAACTTGCTATTACTATTATTTCGGAAGAGAGCCCACTTAGGCCCCTTGGAGTTTTTGGAGACTTTAAAACGCTACCCATCTATTCTGGGGAAAAAAAATCTCTCATACTTGACCACATTGTACATTCAGTTTTAATCCTACTTTGTAATGGAGCTAATGCTTATATCTGTCCATAATTATGATAAATATACTGTCCTACACAATGTATTTTGTTCATTAATAAAATCAGTAAAAGAATAGGTGATTTTGTGGCAACAGTGCTTTCAAATGTGAAACTAAAGTGAGTGATATATGATTAGAATGTTTTTCAGAAAAAGATGAGTCTTTCTAGTTTAATTAGCTTTAAGTAGGAGTCAGGTATCAAAAATCTTTGTATTGCTTATGGAAAATTCCATCCTTTCAACTCTAGTTGTTCTCCTCCCACAGTATTCCCTGCCTGCATTTGGCTCCTAGTTTTAACATCAAAAGCTGCTCTTGTCAGTTACCCTCTATTCCCTCCCCCAGTCTAGGATGTGATATACGTGGTTAGAGTTGAGTGACAGGCAAGCGGAGGTTACATCACAGCAGTGCAGATATCTTTAAATCGAACATCAGACATTTCTGCTCTTAAACACCACTTAGTGTAACATGGTACTTGGTCAACAAATTCTCTGGTTTTTGGTACCCCCCTTTCCTTTCAGGAATCCACTATAATCTAATCAAAAATTGAATTCCTCCCATTTTCTTTTTCTTCCTTTCCTGTTTTAAAGAGACAGCTGGCTAATTTTTGACTTTTTTAAAGAGGTGAGAACTCACTATGCTGCCCAGGCTGGTTTGAACTCCTGGCCAAGCAATCCTCTCACCTCAGGCTCCCAAAGTGCTTGGATTACAGGTATGAGCCACTGTGCTTGGCCTCATTTTCTTTTAAAGGCAAATTATCTCTCTCTTGGCCCTCTTTGAACATTTAGACGCCCTTGGATGAACTGCAATGTGTCATAAACTTTGAATTTTATGCTTTCTTTTTTTCTATCAGATTCTACAGGAAAGGTAATAGTAAATGTTATTTTTCCCTTGATAAAAATTGTGTTCGCCCACGGCAGAAGCATAGAAATATTTTCAATAGTGTATTGCAGGTAAATATCATCTTGAAAAAAAAAAAGAAAGAAACAGAAGGAGAAAAGGGGAGCTGGGGAAGGAGGGGGGGGGGAAGGAAAGAATTAAAGAGTGAGCTTAATTTGAAAAATAGATGACCTATCCACAGGCAAGGGAGAAATCTTGATACACATTCACAGGATATGGCAGAGGGAAGAGTGTGGGCGTTGGAATCAGACAGCTCTGGTGTCAAATCCAAGTTCCAGCTGAAAGTGACCTTGAGCTAGGCTTCCCTCATCTCCAACTACTATATCCTAGCATTACTATTAAATATATTAATACACTTGTATTAAACTGGTGTGAAGATTAGAATAACATCTGTGAAGATCCCAGATTGTGCTTGGACATAAGGTGCTCACTGGTCACTGAAATGATGATGATGATGAGATGATGAGGAAGAAGAATAGGAAGAAGAAGAGGAAGAGGAAGAAGAAGAGGAGAAGGAGAAAGAAGATGAGGAGGAGGAAGAGAACGAGGAGGAGGAGGAAGATAGTGATGTCAGGATAAGCAAACTGTTTTCATTCATGAGAATGAATCATTGTGGAGGTAGGAGGTGGACTTTATTTACTCCATAATTTAAAAATTTGTTCTCTAGTGTGTAAAACAACTCACTAGGACAGACATTTACCTTTTCTGTCCTATTCTTACTATTAAAACTACTGCAATATGTATTTCTCTTCTGAAGCAACAGCTAACAGTGACAGTGATGGAGGCTATTAACATTTATAGGTGACGTGTAAAACCATGAATCAGGATGATTTTTTAAAGTAACAACTTTCAAGTACCAATTCTTTCTTAATTAGAATTTACAGTTCTTAGTTGAAATGAGTTTCTTACTATCTGTATGAAATGGGTGAGAAGGAATTCCAGTTTCATCTGTGCCCAAGGGTCTCCATGTGAACATCATCTCATTGACTTGGCAACCAAGCATGACATTCATTTATAAGAACTGGAAAATGGGGCAATCCTGGCAAAGTTTCAGCCAGAACCAGCTTCACTTCATGATGATATTTCAACCATGTCCAACCTGGGATCAGGGTTAGAATGGCCACAAAGGAAGGAAAGGGATGCCACTTGATGTCATATGGTCTAGCAGAGGAAAAGTGTCTACCACAAAATGTACTTTTTGGAAGATACACTTTTGCCTTATTTTAAATATGACAAATAAAACAAAGAATCTTATTTTCTTCTTACAAATTTTTTTCACGTCCATTGACTCTTTGTACCATAGTGTGACTATTCTGCAACTAGAGATATGCTGCTAGTTTCTAAAGCTCAAGCTTAATAATCTTATTTGTGTTTATAAAAATAAATGGACTGGCCATTAATTTCTCTCAGTCCTGTCTTGTCTGGGAATTTCTACCTACCACAGTATAAAACTCTCTCTTCCATATACTAATGAAAAAAACTTCAAAATTATATCCTGTGATTGGGTACATAATAACTATTTGGCAAATGCAATCTAGAGTGGATATTTCACAATTAAAATGCAACATAGTTTGTTGAAACAGCATGACCTAGATTAGGAATCTGGAGATGTAGTTTCTACTAATTTCTCCACCAATCACTTAATATTAAAGCCAAGTAACCCAGGTCTTCATTTTCCCATATGTAAAACAACACTTTTAAAGTCGGACTTTGGAAAACCACATGGGCACAATGGAAATAAATGAGTTGTGTATTTGTTACCATTATCTCCTTGGAGGCACAGGGCTACAAAAATCAGAACATCCCCTTGTTGTTAGATAGCATTAGAATGAAAAACAAATCAAAGCCTAGAACGGCACTAATATGACAATATTTGCAATGCCTGCATAGGATAACTGTATGGATGAGAATTTATGAGAAATTGCTTACTAGACATAATGCCTTTGAGATGTGGAGAATTCACATAAGCAGAAAGTCCAACATGAACAGTACATATATCAACAAGCAAAAGAAATTCCAACCACAAACCACTCATCCAAGACTATTCAGATTCAGCCAGCTTCATTGGCACATCCTGGAACACTGTGATTGCCAAAGGTAATATATCAAAGAGAAAGGGTTCACAAGAGTCCTAAAAGAAATAGGAGGGCACGGAGGTTTTCAATGGCATGCTTATGTTGGATTACTGTTCCTTCCCAGTGCAGAAGCAAATTCTTTTTTCACTGAAAAATAATCAGGTTCCAGATCTCCTTCCAAATATTTTGCCAAGAGTGGTCCAAGAGGACTGTATGCAAGGCAGATGCTTAAAGGTTAAAGGAAGTACTTGAGGCATAGCAGCTTTGGAAACGTACTTGGAGATTATCACTGTTGCCTTATGCTGCATGAAGATGATGCAAATTGAACTGGGACACAATAAAGGGTCTGCTACTCAGGATCATGGTAAATATAACTGATACCCAGAAAATAGCAAGCATTTGGAATGTGATGTTCCTGCTAAAAAGCTATCAAGATGTTCTCCCATGAATCCTGTTCTATAATTTAGGCTTTTTTTTTTTTTTTTTTTTTTTTTTTCTGAGACAGAGTCTCTTCATCACCCAATCTGGAGTACAATAGTGATCTCGGCTTCACTGTAACCTCTGACCTCCAGGTTCAAGGGTTTCTCCTGCCTCAGCCTCCCAAGTAGCTGGGACTACAGGCATGTGCCACCACACCCAGCTAATTTTTGTATTTTTAGTAGAGACAGGGTTTCATCATGTTGGAAAGGCTAGGCTCAAACTCCTGACCTCAGGTGATTTGCCCACCTCAGCCTCCCAAAGTGCTGGGATTACAGGCACGAGCCACGGTGCCCGGCTATTAGGCTCTTTTTATTGTAAGCAACAGAAAGTCATCTTCAACGAAAAGAAGGGTCAAGTTATTTTAAGAATAGTATGAAAAAAAATTCTAGAACTTTGGAGGAATGGTGTGCGCACTTGAGAAACAGAACTAGAAAAGCACAAAATCTAAGGTACCTCACGTATACAGGCTAACTTACTCCCTCAGAATCATATATTTATTATTTCTCCACTTTTGTGACATGCAGCAATTCAGTACATCTCTGGTCTCACTGCAGCTGCTGTATCTAGTCGATATCAACTTCATTGCTCTGTAAGTATTGTCTTCTTCACCTCATATCTTCTGCGTTCTCATCACTGTGACTTCTGTGTAAATCCTTATAACCCTTATCATCTTGTAGTCTCAGATTTCTTCCCTTCTTTTACCGTGTTTATAGTCCCAGAGTAACGAAGAATTCGGGTGGCCTACCTAATTGTTCATTATTCCTTTTTAAATAGAAATTTTCATGGTAAGCTTCCCTTTAGAGTTTTGGCCAATCCACAGAGTGTTTGAAACTAGGTCCATGGTCACCTGGGTCCCTTATGGGAGGCCACATGAGCAGAATATTCAGTAGAAATTGCGGACCCAGTCGTTTTCACTAGAAGAGGACTAGGGGAGTAGAAAGCTCCTCAAGGAGCTTTAGTTATGGTTGAACTCTGAAAATTAAATACCAGTCAATTACCGATTACAAACATTAACCCAATTTTCTGTGGTATACCATGTATGCAAAGCATTAGGCTAGATATGCCAGTGAACATTATTTGTCCCTAGAAAGGAGAATTTTCACAATCCTAGTATTCAGGAAGGAAATCTAAGAAATATTTGGACAAAAGAGCATGAGTGCTTCCTAAACGTCAGGACAAGGTACTATTACAGTTAGTGTCTTTTGGGGCAGTGTGGTATAAACGAACAAGTACTGAACTGAAAGTCAGATATCCAGATTTTTGTCTTAGCTCAGAAATATAAATACGGTACTCGTGTTTCAGATCACAGCATAATCGTGCATTAATTACTTTATTTCCTGATGCCTCAGCTTTTTTCTAAAACGAGGGTAAAGATCTAGGGATGGAACTCTACCATTCTATAATTGTTTTGGTATTACTATTACTTATTTAAGAAAGGCATAGCATAAATTATTTAAAATGCTGAGGTTGGAATAATCTAACACCTTTTTTTTTCTTCCAACTTTTAGGTTCAGGGGCACATGTGCAGGTTTGTTACATGGGTAAATTGCATGTTGCTGGGTTTTGGGTGTACAAATTATTTCAACATCCAGGTAGTGAGCATTATAGTGGATAGGTAGTTTTTTGACCATTACCCTCCTCCCAACCTCCATCCTCATGTAGGTCTCAGTGTCTACTGGATCCATCTTTGTGTCCATGCATACTCAGTTCAGCTCTCATTTATAAGTGAGAACATGTGGAAGCTGGTTTTCTGTTCTGCGTTAATTTGCTGAGGATAAAGGCCTCCAGCCGCATGCATGTTGCTACATAGGACATAATTTCCTTCCTTTTTATGGCTGCATAGTATTCCATGACTAACACCTATCTTACAGGCAAATTATATTTTAATTTGATGCTAATATATCTTAACTGCCAGACTTATTTTATACTTAATTCAAATTCTCATAGCAAAGAGTCAGATTATAGAACTCTACTTGAATTGTTCCACTTACGGCTTTTGCCTTTTTGAGATTAAAAGTCAACAAATTTATGCATGTTTCTCCTAATTTAGTAAACCATACCTCAGGTTGAAATGATGGTGGTTACCTCAGATTTAGACTCCACATAACAGAAGCACACAAGAAGCAGAGACTGCATTGCCCTCCTGCAGTGAAACAGACATCATCAATGTTTGACTGTTCCTGTGGTTTACTTTAACCATTCTCCCTATAGAATGCCAAATGATATTAATAGCTGTCCAATTTGTACAAAACTCACAAATCTACTTCTCTTATTGTTGTTTAGAGTTTATCTTATTTGGGAATAAAACTAAGTGCAGATGATACTTCAAACCCTGTAACTAAGAAATATTCCATGCTCCATTGTCTCAAGTAACTTTGCAGAAAACATCTAAGCTTAGGAGTCAGTCAAACTTGTGTCAAATGCCAATTCTCTCCTTTACTGGTTGTATGAAGTGTCTATGGCAAGTTATTTGAGGTCCCCAGCCTCTAATAACACCCAGATTTCAGAGTCATCTCAAAGTCTACATGAGGCAAAGTATGAAAGGTTCCTGGCAGGGAGCGTGTTACGGACTGGTGCTCAATATGCGTAGAGCTTATTCCACTTCCTCTCCCCCCTTGTCTGCCTGCCTTTGCACGCCTCACAAGCCAATTATCTCTTACTGCTGTACTTAAGCCAGTCACACCACCTCCTACAACTTATCTGAGAAATGTACCAAAAAAAACTCCCTCCTATTTACATGGAATGCACATTAGGAAGTGTTAAATGAACTTCACAAAAGCCATCCAACACTGCAGTCCTATGACACAAGCAAGGGCAGCAGTTGCTCTAGAATATTTCATAGAAGCGAAACCAAGACAGCAAATGATTTGACTGAGATCACTTGGAGGATAAGTTATAAATGGATGTCTAATAATATAATTTGCTAAAAGAGTTGATGCAATGGTATTCTAGAGCCATTTCCCCCTGAAGGTTACATTGAGGAGTTCAAATTAGGAAGCAATGTTTTGCCAAGTGCCACACTGCAGAACAAGGATACATCATCAATAACTCTGCAAAGAAATGCAATATAAGTACAGCCGCTAAGAACGGACAATATAAATACCGCAATCGTTTTAATATATTTGGAAATTCAATCTCTGCAGAAAACAAAAGCCTTTCAAGACAACCAACAAATTGGATTTTTTAATGTAGTAGAAACATTCACAAAGCTAACTAGGTATCATGAAATATCTGAAATGGTTAAATGTCATTATATTTTTGTTTTCCTTTGAGGTAGAAATACTTCCTAATGTCTTTATAAATTCTACTCTGAGTAAAGTAAAAAATAAAATAAAATCATTTTAAGGTGAAAGAAGATATAGAAAAAGTAATTTCTACTTTTGTGTATCAGGTTCTCTTAGCAATAAATAATAGCATCATACATTAAATTGCACCCTTCTTTTAGTGACCATGAAATGCGTTCTTTGTATTAACTTTTAGATGTACTGGATGTATTCAACTGAAATAACTTATTGCTCCTTTCTGTAAATGCTCGCTCATCATGGGTAGAAAATTTTTCCTGAAATTTGGTAACTCCTTTGTTTTAGAGCAAAATGCAAGATGTATAAAAAGGAAATCAAACATAAAACTGGAATGCTTGGTCTACAATCAGTCTCCCCTACCTATTAACCTCTCCTCTCTCTCCTTTTGCTCCTTATTTTTTTATAACCATCACTCGAAGTCATTCTTTAAATTTTTTTCTTGTCTAAAAAATGATTACAAACCTCACAATTTGTTCTCACACTCTCTGACACATGAATATTAATAATTGTTTAGTTCTTCTCTGTACAGCAATTGAGATAATCTTTTAATAGAGAAAAATGAGTTATTTCATCTTTTTGCAGAGTCTTGAACGGGCAAACCCCCAAGGAATGTGCAGTCTTAGAGAAGAAGGTAAGAAATACTTCTCTTCTTTCCAGAAATGACCCCCAATGTAAATGCTTTTAAACAGCTAATTTCACTGCTGAATAGTCAATAAGAGCTGCAAAGATTCAAAATTCTTTAAGTAAATATATGATGTGCTTAAAATGCAAGATCCCTTTATGCTTTGGGACCAAAAGTACGTAGGGGCAACATTCCGAACGTTGAAAGACCAGTGAACAAGCTGCTAAGAACAGATGCAGGAATCATGGTTTGTCTCTTTTTTCATCATAATCTTGGCTGGAGAAGTTGGAGAAGCAAAGGTTATAGGTTCCCAGTTAAGTGTTGGATTGCAGAGCACAGGCATCACGCAGTTCTTAATTGGATGGCCAAACACAAGCGTTCTCTCCAGTGTCCAGATACAGGAAATGGGGCCTCTAACCTCTCAGTTCCTCATTTCCTGACCAAAATTGTATATTATTCAATATATTTTCTCCACTGTGCCTCAGCCTTTAGAATAAGTTCCAAATGTCTTAGGGTCATTATCTGTCTGTTTATAAAGACTTTCCAGCATTTTAAAATTCTAACAGAGATGTATTAAGGAGGTCTTGAGAAAGAAAACCATAATCATTAAGATGGAGAAGCAGGCATAATTTGAGCTATTCTTTATGAAATGGGGCTTAAGGAAAAGGTGCTCAGAGTTTTCTCTTTTTTAAAAAGGAGTTTATCATACAATAATTTTATGATTCTTACCTTTCTCATTGTTCAAGAAGAACTTGTATCTTTGAGAATTTCCTGTTCTATATTTTACTGCATTTTTCATAAATAAAAGTTTTTCCATTTGGGAAGAAAAGTTTGTTACTCTTTGATTGAAAGAAATATCCACTCTGACTCTTTGGTCTTTGTAGGATATTAGACACACAGAATTAAAGCTGTCTGTCAAGTAGAGACTCCATAATTTGAATATAAGACCCTTCCAAACATGAATTCTGCCCACTTTGCCAGCCTTTCACACAACTCAGCAACAATATCAAAATGTGCTTTACTTTGTCTTTCTCTCTTTCCCCTTTGGTCTTCTACATTCTTCCTTCTTCCTTTTTCATGGACAATTTCACTTCAATCTTCCTGATTCAGCTTACATCAAGACTCCACTTGTGGTCATTATCTTTACGGTCTTCTCTGATCCTTCCTGGTTTGAATTAGGATGGCCTCCCTTAGAACCTTATGAAGATCCTTAACCTAGCACTTCTGACACTACTCTCTCATTCATTGCCTGCTCTCCTGTGTATTTCCCTCATCAGTTGACAACCTCCCTCTTTGGAGAAGAGTTAGGTATTATTCAACATTGTCAGCCTAGTATAGCACCCAGCAGAGCAGATCACGAGCCCAGGAGTTTGAGACTAGCCTGGGCAACATAGCAAGATCCCATCTCTGAATAAAAAATTTAAAAATTAGCCAGGTCTGATGGTGCACTCCTGTAGTCTCAGTTACTGGAAGCTGAGGTGGGAGAATCATTTGAACCCAGGAGGTTGAGGCTGCAGTGAGCGAGCCACGATTATACACCACTGCACTCTAGCCTAGGCAACAGAGTGAGACTCTGTCTCAAAAAGAGGTTTTCTTTTAGAAGTTAATTAACCTGAGGTTCAGATAAAGAATTTAATTTCAGGACTGCACTTTTACCATACTACTAGTTGAGTCCTTTATAGAAGCAATCTGAAATTAAGACCTTCTTAAAATTTTCCAAAAATGAATAAAAGATACACATGTGAAAAATGGGATGAGTGGCTCCTTAGGGGTGTTTTAAGTATTGACTCAATGTTTTGGAAAGATTTGAGGGCTATGATATGTATGACAGTATCACTGAAAGAAAAATATTCTGCAGACTTTTTCCAGAGGACTGATAACCTCTAATGTCCATTTTAGGCTTAAAATGATATGATATTATTCACAATAATTGATTAAAGTTATTTTGTGCCAACCTGGAATGCATCACTGTATGGAGAAGGCATAGCCTTCTCCTAATGGAGGCAAAAGACTCCCTTCTCCATTCTTTATAAACCCTGCCAGTTTAAAACTGGCACTGATTACTTGGCAGGAATAATTTTCCACATTGCCATGCCAAAAATAAGCATGTTGTTATTAGCAATTACTTGCTAGGTGCCTATGCCCAATAGCCCCTGGGAACTAAATGAAAGATAATTAAAAGTCTTATATGAAAAATAGCAGTTTTTCAATTAATTTCATAAGAGATGTGGAGCATCCTCCATCCATCAGAGAATTCTCTGGACTCTACATCTGATTGTGGTTCCCTGCTCAATTTATTCAGTTGTTCCTTTTGTCATTAACATCACAAAAATGGACCTTTGTAATGTGGCCCCTACCTGCCTCTCCAGAACAATCATTCCCAACAAACAAACTCTGCTCCAGATACGCCAAATTCCTCTCAATTCTAAATGTTCTGAAACATGCTCTTTCAGCACTTCTTGTTCTATAGTCATAGATTATATTCTCCACATTTCTGCCTTGCTAATTCCTACTATCCTCTACGTTCCTCATCCTTTTCCCCCCATCAGCTAATCTAAATAATCAGAATTTCTCATCATGATAGCCTACAAATGGTCTTCCCATAGTTTACCTTCTTCCCAACTGTTGCATACATTGTCGCAAAAATGATCTTTTCTAATCTATGTTACTCATTTTCTCGTGGAAAAGTTAGCAAGAATGATCTAAGAATGACTATTTTCTACACTGTAGCAAGAATGATCTTTTCAAATCTGATCATGTTATTTGTTGAAGACTCCAATGAGTTTCCATAGCTCTAAAGATATTGAAAGAATCTTAATCAGAGCCTTCGAGGTACCATATGATCTTGTCACCTTCACCAGTTTGCTGAATTCCCTTTTCCCACTGTCTCCTTCAGCTGTGACTGTGACCACAGCTTTCTTTTCTCAAGACCTCTGTGCTCCTGCCTATCATGGTATCTATTCATACATATTGATCCGTCTTCACACAAGACCCTTCTTCACCCCCCATCCCTATCATTTTGATTAGAAAACTCCTGTACATTATTTAAATACCAGTCCCTTTGCCTCGCATATACAAGTCTACTAACTGGGTAATATATTCCTTTGTCTAGGCTCTATTATCACCACATTCCCTTTTTTCGTAAGCTCTTATTTAAAATTACATTTAATTATGAGATTGATTGATTAATATCTGAATCCCTCAAAGGACTGCAAGCTTCATGAAACCCCATGATCATGCTGTTTTTATTAAAATTCCAAGAGACCAAGAAAGAATATTAATCTGGTGGTGAAGTCACAGAATGGGTTTGAGATAAGAAATCTAAGATGGGAAGATCAAATTGACAAATAGGAGATTTCACCATTAGCATATCAAGGTACAAATGACAACATCTTTGAATCCCTATGACACTATGTCATTAGATATAGACAAGGTTTATTTTTCCCCCTCCTATTTACAATGTGGAAATACACAGTTGACTCTACAGATTTCTTTTTTTTGTTTGCTTTGCTTTTGTTTTCTAGTTTAAAATGAGTTTATTCAAAGGTAATTGTTGAAGATGGCCGCTCTGGAGCGTAGATTCGAGTTGCTCTGAGTACACACTCAAATTACCAGCCATTACAAGTGGGTTTTTAGGAAAAATACAAGAGGCAGTTCCTAATTGTTTACCAAGAATATACATTCAAATACATAACCTATTGATCGGCTATACATTGTTCTTTGTATCACAAATTCCAGGAACATGAAGATAATAGGTGACGCCATTAGTCTGGAACAAAATGTCTCCAAACATTTGTCCTGGGCACAGGTGTGGAATGTGATCAAAGACCCATACTCATGTCTCTCTGGGCCTGATAGATTGGGCATACATTATAGAGCTCAGAGTGCTCTGTCACCCTACAGATTTCTAGACCAGGACATAAATGTTTTCTGGGTTAGTGTTTAGTTTAGGCAGTAAATAGGTGGAAGAAATATTTTCCCAAACACATAAATATTTAATAATCCCTTTTCAGTCATTCTTAGATTGCTACTTACACAGAACATTGTCACATTCACTGACATATAATTTTCATTTCAAGAAAATATCAACATGTTATTCTCCCACCTAGAATGAAGTAAACCACTGCAAAATACACTTTTTTTTTTTTTGAGATGGAGTCTCGTTCTGTTGCCCAGCCTGGAGTGCAATGGCGCAATCTCGGCTCACTACAACCTCTGTCTCCCAGGTTCAAGCAATTATCCTCCCTCAGCTTCCAAGTAGCCGGGGTTACAGGCACCCACCACCATGCCCTGCTAATTTTTGTATTTTTAGTAGACATGGGGGTTTCACCATGTTGGCCAGGCTGGTCTCGAACTCCTCACTTTGTGATCCAACTCCCTCAGCCTCCCAAAGTGCTGGGATTATAGGCATAAGCCACCGTGCCTGACCTTACAAAATATACTTTTAAGTAAACAGAAGATTAATAGTAATATATTACTACTAATACTTATTATGCCAAAATATATGAAATAGCACAAAGAAAACATGGGACTTCATTCATTTCCAACTTCCAAAGAAGAATGATTAAAAATAATTATCTAATCTAAACCTAACTCTTTATGGTAATTTTAGAAGAAACTCGGTAATAGAATTAACCATATCTGATGTTTACACTACTCAAATACTGCAAACCACAAATACCCAATTCCACACTTTATTTTGATTGCATATATTTAGCCAGTGGATATAGATGAAAGCATTTTCTAAACGTAAATGCAATTTTCATTTGGTTATTGGCAAACTCTAGCAATTAAGAGCCATATTCATAAAGAGAACATTATTTTCTAAAAAAGATAAAAAGGCTAAAAATTTAAGGAACCTCAGATCTCAAAAGGAAAGAAAGAGGAAATAAAATTACAGGTACAGTACATGGCAACACAAACCCAAAGGATGGTGAGTTGAAGAACACCTCCCACCAGAGTCTAAAGGATAGTCCCAGAAAGATTCTGAACTGAGAGTGACCGGTGACCTAGCCAACAAAACATGTAAGTAGTTTACGCCAATTAGCAGAACCATTTCATTCATTAAAGCTATTACCTAAGTTACTGGAGCACAGTGGTTACAAATGTAGGTTCAAATCCTAACGTATTAGTAACTAATTCTTTCACTTGGCTAAGCTACTTCTCAGTAAGTCCATTTCTTCACACATAAAATAAGAATAATAATGGCACCTACGTCAGATGGTTGTCTTGCAATTTAAATAAAATAATATTTGTAAAGTGCATAGAAAATGAATATCTAACACACAGTGCACACTATATTAGTATTCGTTAGATAAATATATAAATTAAAATGCCACTGATTCCAAGCAGATGCTGATGAAGTTATAAATAATTAATAAAATATTTGGAATAGAATGCTTCATTAAACAGGCATATTACTGTTATTAAGTTCTTGCCTCTGTTTTAGATGAGTCTGAGAAAATCTTGGGATAAAGTTTTACTGTAATACAATATTTGTTTTTTATTAACTGTATGCTAAAGCCCTGGAACAGACATATGTGTAGATGAGTTAATAGTTGTCCTCAAGGTGCTTATAATCTAGTATGGGGAAAGAGATAATCATTAATTGAAGAGCAGTACACAATTTAAGTGCACCTTCCAGAAAACACAGTAAATGCTCTCAAAGCAACCACTGCCTAAATAATTACAACAAAAGTAATTGCAATAGGATTCTAGAAAGAAGAAGATAGTTCAGCCAAGGTAATCAAATAAGGTTTTATACAGGAAGTAAGACAGGAGTTGGGAGTTGAAGAATTTGACTAGGCAGACAAGGCAGGGACATTTCTGATGAACAGAACACTGTAAATTTAAGTTGAAATGAGAAATCAAATGCATATTTGGGAAATAAATCAGTAAAAACTGATTAGAGGATGGTTCAGAGAATGAATAATGAAGACATGGTTAGAAAACGCAGTTTAAGTTTGGCTCCATTATCCTGCTTCCATTCACAAGCAAGAATCTGGGCTGACCCATAGAAAATAAATCAAGCCAGGTTTCCTGGGCCAGTTGTACAAATAAGTCCTGGGGCATGGGAGAGGGAAAAGAAAGGAGAGAGTCTGAGTAACTGCCCTGAGCAGCTTTCAGCAGACACCCCAGGTGGATCAGCAGATGTAAGACCTAAGTCAGAGCAGGTAAGACGGAGCCCTTTGGGAAGACCTTGAATATCAGGCTAATGAGTTCTGACTTTATCACACAGGTTATCAAACTCACTGAGTGTTGAAAGTTTTGTTGTTTTAAAAGGATAGTTAATTGCTAAAATAAGCCAAAGGACAAGCCATTACTTTCCAATGTGAAACATGTGAAAAACTAGGGGTTGGCCATAGACAGGCACCTTAAAATTTGAACTATACGATTAATTATGATTCTCATAAAAATTTATCATGTCCTTAATAATTCTTACATTTTAAAATATTTCACATAAATGAAATATTTGGATTGGTTATCTCGGGTAACATCTGGCAAACAGGGTGCTGTCTATTTCAGCAGATTCATTTTTATATAATTTGATTATTAGTATTTTCCTTTATTTTTAGATTGAGGGAAATATCCACTATGACTGTTTGGTCTTTGTAGGATATTAGACACATGGATTTAAAGCTGTCTGCCTTATTGTATTTAAGAGTACCAACTCTTAAATATAAAATACCACACAAAATGAATTAATGTTGCAAAATTAATCCATTGGAGATGTAAAAGTAGAAAGACATGAAAATAGTACTGCAAATTATATGCCATTTGGCATAAAGTTTTTAAAGAAAATAACAAGTTTTCAGGGAGAAAATACATTGTGAATCTGCATGTGAGAACAAGAGTCTCTATTATTGTTATGGTTTTCATGAGCAGCACATACAACACACAAAAACCAAACAGAAAGTGGAGAAGACTGACTCTATTACTTCATGAGCAACATATCATCATTTCTAATATTTAGGGAAAGACAGGAAAAGTTACTTAAAAAGTTAAATCTGGATGTCAATGGATGAGTTGACAAGGATTTCCTTATAACTATTTAAAGATACTCCAAATTAAATGAGGAAATAAATCAATGCTGTTACTGGCCATATTTAACACATCTGAATGCCCCAACTGAATATGAATAAATAATCATCAGAGGCAAATTCAGCCAAGAATTCATTAGCAATCCATTTGCTAGTTATCTTTTGTGTTGATATATTCAACAATTTGGCTCCATTTAAGAGGGCATGCCCTCATCCTAATGAGTTCCCCTTTGGGGCACTGAACATCTATCAGTGAAAACTCTCTCCATAATTTCTGTACCTCCTATAATCAGTTTGTCAGAACTAGTTGACATACCACCAAACATTTGTTACCCTTCCAAATTAGGTATTTCTGATTTAGTAGGAATAAAGGATAAATGAAGAAATGATCTCTATACAGAATCTAATCTGTTGTTCAGACTCTCTTTGAGATGGTTATAGATACCTGGTGAAAGACTTTGAAAACATTCTTCCTCACCCTTATTAACATAATAGTTGTTTTTCATTATTATAATTGCTATTATTACCATTAATTTTTGGTTTACTATTCTTTTGCAAATTGCAATAAATATTTTTAAATTACACCTATAATTGATCTCCCTGTATACTGGATGTCCACTAAGTGGTTTACAGATGCCAAAAGATAGAGCAACATTGATGCATAGGATGAATTAGAAGAGGAAAAATGATAGAGAGATGAAAAGTAATTTCAATGAATCAGTAGAGGTCTGAGATGGAGGCACTAGAAATAAAGCTAAAAAGATAGTTGAAAAACAGAACAGGAAGATAGAATTTCTGGATGTTGCCAAGGACTAGATATGGAAAACATGAGAGGAGTCACTAAGTTAGATTTTAAAGTTCCAACATTAGGGGAATCTTTCTATCACAAACAAAAGAGGGAGGAAGTCAGCAAGAGACACTGGTCTATCCTGGAAATCAAGGGTTTTAATATAGACATGTTGAATTTGAAGTTAAAATGGTAATGTCAAAGTAAAGAAGAATATATTGATTTATATAGCATTTGGTTGTGTACAGCTACTTCTAAAATATTTGAACATACCTGATTTGCTGAATAATAGCAAGGTAATTACATTGGTAGTTTGCCCAAGAAACTGGCTTCATGCACAAAGGCAAAGAGCTCATGCTGTGAATTAGCGTAGTCAAGATTAATGCAAACACTGTATATGGAATAATTATTAGTACTAAATGTTTTAGCATCAAACCACAAAAATTTCATCTTTATAAATAATAAAATGTCTCTATTTTGGATAATCAAGATATGTGAATCTTATATAGTTTTCAGGATTTCATTTATATGTTTTATTGATATATTTTCTGGTAATTTTTCCATAGGAACAGATAAGAAATTCTCCCAAAGAATTGGCAGCAATACAAACACAGCTTGATATTTACTGTGAACCATTGTCTGTTTCACTTTACTTGAGCATTTGCTTTTCTTAGAATAATTAACAGCAAAAAAGACACACACACACACACACACACCCATGCCAGATCCTCACCCATTGACCCTAGCAATCCCACAAAGTGGAAACAGCTGAGATGGAATAATGAAAGATAATAAAGTTGGAGAAACCAAAGATTTTCTGCAGAATGGATTAGAGGATTCTTCTGTTATGTCTTCCTAAAATTCATATTATAATAAACTAATTTCATCTCCCCCCCACTCACATGCAACATGTCAATGGTAGTGAGTGTCATGGGCTGAGGGTCCAAGTCACTGAACTCTCATCAGAATATATGGTTAATATATGGATGAACTAATCAAGATATGTAGACAGTACAGAAATAGCTCAGAAACCTACAAAGATGAAGGGAGACCCAGAATGAGTTCAAGGTAGATAGTGGGGTACCAAGAAATTACCTAGGCATCAACTGTATAACATTAACATGAAGCAAACCATTGATTTCATTACCAAGCAGCTAAATCCAGAACTCCTAACCTTTCACCAAACAATGGGAATTGGCAGAAATTAGGATTCCTCAGCTAATGTTGATATCTTCAAAACAAGTATATTGATACAACACATTATAAATTATGTTGTGTTGTATGCAACATGTCACTTTACAACAATTTAATTCGTAGCTCCCAAGGGCTCTTAGCCTTTTCTTGAGATTTTCTGCTTGTCTCGAGTAAATAATACTGACATGTTAATACAATCACACAGGAATCAATTGCAAAGGAAACTTCGTGAAAAAAGAATATAAAACAAATGTAAAAGCAATAGAATGTTGAAGTTTAAATGTGAATAATTATGTATTTATAGCACGTAGTCTTATGAGAGACTTTTTCTCCCTGTAGTGTCAATTTAGGCCACTTAACCTATATACTGCACCTATAGTTAAAATTGCTAAATACAGGGACACCAAGGTATCCTCAGAAAGCATGGGGAGAAGTCTATAGTTGTTGAGAGCTGGGTTATCTGATTACCCAGAGAAACAAGTATTAGATAAGCCATAACTAACCTAGAGATGGTTTTGGTCAGGACTGAGAATTCTAGTTTTCCTTCCTTCCTTTTTTTTTTTTCTTTGTGAACTGTCACACTCCCTGAAATGTCAATCTGTTCACCTTTCCACAGTGGTACATAGTACTTGCATGGGTATAACATTCAACAAGAAACCCCAACTCTAGGAAATATTTCACTATCATCAAGTACATCCTATTCATGTAGGATGTACTTGATGATAGTGAAATATTTCCTAGATATTTAAAATGCCTAGATATTTAAAATTTAAAATTCTGCTTCAGAAAATCTGGCTCTCCTTTAAAAATGGACCCATCAGAACATAACCCCTGCCCCAACTTCTGTCTTCACCTCCTGATTCTCTTCTGCCTCAGAACTGTGTTGGGTAGTGCAGACAGGTGTCTCAGCCTGGGGTTTGGAGACACAGGGATGTGAGTTTCATACCTGCTCTGCCTCTTGTGGCTCTGTTTCATTGTGTTAGTTACCCCGACTCTCTGAACCTCTTTTCTGAAGTGGGGATGATACTACATGACTCATAATGTTGTATAGAAAAAAAGTCTGTGAAGTACATGGTAGCAAATCTGACACTCAGTAGGTGTCAAATAAACCCATGCTATTATAATTATTTGCATGGAAACACAGAGCCCTGAAAGAAAAAGATGACATACACAGTAAAGACTCAGAACTTAGTCCTGCTTCTCAACTGCCACGGAAAACCCAGCATGGACTGAAAGCAATTTTTCATCCAACTGTCAGGTGCCCTGTGATATAAAAGCTCATCACATACTGATTGAGCTGAGGTGTTCCCTGCAGCTGGATGTCTCAGGGGGTCTGTGGTGCATATCTTCCAGTGAAATTTACCTTCGAGGACTCTCTTTGGAGTCTTTAGAATGCATACAAAAGATCCAATCAGTTTTATAATAACCAAAGAATTAGCTGGCTTGAAGGAACACTTGTTCATTCTTCACTATTTTGTCAGGGAAGGTCATAGAGTCTACACTAAATTATCTGGAGGGACAAACACACAGGAGATTCAGTAGTGCAGTTCTTGCCTGTGAAGTGGAAGGCCCATGCAAACATAGCCTCCCTTTATTCAAGGCATACCATAGTACTACCTGGCATAGAATAGATAACCCAAAGTTATTTGATGATTGAATACATAGACTGGCAGTCAGGGTACTTTGGAGCAAGAGGCAGGTACTGAATGCACAAAAATCTGGCAGCAGTTTACTCTTGACAAATAGATTCACAGAAGCATCATTAAGAAATACAAGGCCAGGTGTGGTGGTTCACACCAGGTGAGAGGAGGATCACTTGAGGCCAGGAGTTTGAGATCAGCCTGGGCAACATAGCTAAACACTATCTCTACAGAAAATTTAAAGAAAAAATTTAGTCAGGCATGACAGTACATCTGTAGTTCTGGCTACTCGGGAGGCTGAGGTGGGAGGACCACTTGAGCCCAGGAGTTGGAGGCTGCAATGAACCATGATCAGACCATGGCACTCCAGTCTGGGTGACACAGTGAGACCCTGTCTCAAAAAAAAAAAAAAAATAGATAATGGCATGTATATGCCTGTTTTTTTTTTTCCTATGGGCATTAAGACACATAGTGTGACAAGTTTCGGCATCTTGGAGAACATCTTTCTAGCACTCAAGGATAAGTTTTCCAGAACTGACAAAAGAGCAACAATTTGAAATCTGGACCTTTCCAGATGTGGTTTAGATGCCAGGGAAGATTGTCCCTCATGTCAAAATCACAGTCAACCCATGATTTTCACTCTGTGAAAAGCACTCTGTTAAGACAGAGAGTGAATTTCATTCAAAGATCTTCAATACTAAGATCTCTGTTTTATCGATGTCCGTTTAAATGCTGGGTGTCTTAATGAGTCTTCACTGGTTGATAAATTCAGTTCAGTAAAGATGATTTGGTCTATCCACACAGACCACAAACCATTATCAGGAACTTTCCTGAATTCTTGCCCTTCCCTATCCTCTCCCTACTCCAGGCCTGAATGTTTATCTTATGTGGTAGTACTTTCACATTAAGTTGTAAGTAATTATATGCTAATTTATGGGACTCTGAATTTTGTGATTAAAAGAGGACTGGACTTGGGGGCTGCATGAGCTAAATTTTGATTTGAGACATGGCATCAACTGGCTGCATGACTTTGAATAAATCACAGATATTTATGGAGCCTTGATTTTCCATCTATTCTGTAGAAGGGCTGGACTATGAATCTCTCTATTTCCTTCTCAATTCTGAAATCTGCATAAATGTCAGGCTTCAGTGTGGCATACGGTAGGTACTCAATAAATGTTAATGAGTTTATATAACAGAACAAGTTAATAATTAGGTCTAAAAATTATTTAAAATGAAACCTTTTCATCTAGAGTGTTTTCTGCCAAATAATGTCTAATGACAAAAGCAAGAAACAGAAGATGTGTATATTATGATTTTATCTCTTAAAACAAAGTCCCCAAAGCCTATATATCCATGGTATGCATGTGTGTTTAAAAGTATGTGGGTGTATATGTATGAGAATGTATGTATGTTTAAGCATATGAACTTGAGAAAAAACATCCCAGATACATTCTAGATTATTGACATAGCTTTTCTAGGTGTATGTTTATGAGGTGAGGGATGATGTTGGTGTGGAGAATGGGAAGACAGGAACTGGAAATTAAACCAAAAAGGAAAAGAATTCAGATTGCTCCATTTCTCCCCATAAATTTATACATATAGTGTAATCATATTTGTTCATTTCTGTGAAGTTATGTATTATGTATGTGCACATATAAAGAGAACTTTTTGAAACAGTTCAATTTGCCATCTCCTGATTAGGAGGTTAGGTCATTTTCAGTGCTGTTATCTTTAGCTCTGAGGGAGAAGAGTGGGATATACAGTCAGCATGAACTTACAGGGCCTGTGGAATCGCACTGTGCTGGCAGGTAGGGTGAACACTGTCCGTATGAATGAGTGAGTCCATTGCTGTACTCATTTGACCAGCTGTTCTGACTGGCTGCAGGAGTGGTTAAGGGCAATGAGAGACCTGCTCCAGGGGTTAGTGAAAAGGATGAGTTGAAAGGCCAAGGAAGTCAGCGAGCTGGTGAAAGAAATTTGAGTGATCAACATTGGGGTCCTAAACGTGACAGCCTAGGAAGCTTGCAAATAGGAAGGGAACAAAAGGCTCAAAGTTGGAAGTACAGAAAAGGTCAAATAGTAAGTGAGCCTTAGAAGGATGCTGAGATATAAGAGGTTCTTGTTGAGAGAGAATAATAGATACAGCTTCAGTTAGTAACAAGTGCCAAGAAAGTAGATTCCTGTCGACTTACGGAGATAAAAGTCCTGGGAAGAGCTGAGGTCAAGGAACTGTAAAGCTAGGCTGTTTGATGAGTTATTCCAAGCAAATGAAGAAATCATATACCTGTATGACAGGGAGTCGAGTAAGACCATGAACCTGGTGGTCACTTCACTTGTGGCTGTCGAGGGAGGACATTTCCAGGGCCATAAATGTGAGTTACAAGGAGGGGTAAATTGTGAGCAGCTCACGGGGAGAAGCCTCCAAAGGATAGATGATTATATATACTTTGGCACTGGTATAGTGTGGCAAATATTTGAAAAGTCTAGTGGGAAAGATGGAAGCTGCCAGATAGCCACCCTCATTCTCTGAGCACATGTGTATGTGTGCGAGAAAGGGGGAGTGTGGCTTCAAGGAGTTAGTGTCCTTAAAGAAAACCCAGGTTCGAGATGCAGGAAGAAAATGTTGAGAATGTGGAAGATTTGTTAACCATCTACAAATAAGAAATTTGGGCTTCAAGTTAAGCCAGCAGAAGATGATGAGAATGGGGAAGCACACCCAAAGGAGATGAGAAGTGAAATTTGCTAACCAAAAAGAGCCCACACCTTGCATAATACTTGAGGGAGTTTCAGGGATGATGAGAAGAAAAGAAAAAGGCAATGATTAGCCTGAAGGTAACTAAAATTGTCTTCAAGTTGTCTTGATACTGGTGTTAGACTGAGACCCAAGGAGATGCTATAGCCTGGAATGATTACTAAGGCTTCAGCTGTCCAAACCATGCTGCCTGCATTTGGAAAGGACAGTAAATAGGAACTGCTGTACTCACAGTTTACATGGAGGGTAAGGACATAGTATATTGTAGCTATAGCAGTCCTACCTGTGGCCCTATTGCAGGGCAGGGCGGGACAGTAGGTGTGCAGCTGAAGAACCGCTCAAAACAGTGAATGGTAACAGGCCAGGTGAGTGGTCAGAAGAAAAGCAAAGACAATGCTTAAGTGAAGTTGAGAGTTTGACTACACAGGGTGCCATAAACTCACGTGACTTGTGCTCAGTCCCAGTTCCGCTACCTATTTTTTTTAAATACATTTTATTGTGTTTTAGGTTTTGGGGTACATGTGAAGAACATGCCGGATTGTTGCGTAGGTACAAAAATGGCAATGTGGTTTGCTACCTTCCTCCCCCATCACCTATATCTGGCTATTGTAGACACCTGAGAACTTCCTGCAAAGACCATCATCTTGTCTAGGCTACCTTCCAGAACTCCTCCCATCTGTTCTTAACATGGCAACCTGGTTAATCTCTATTATTAAAATGCCACCAACCATTTATTTGTAATCCACATAAGGAGAAGTTAGCAATGTCCATAGGGTAGCAAAAATGAACTTGGAGAAATGAAGACTTGGAACCCATTTAAGTGACTGATATTTGGAAAACTGAAGAGATACCTTTAGCCCTTCTTTATTGTATCCTGAATATGGTCATCAGCTATATCTGAATTTACTGAAAAGTTTGTATCTTCAGAACCCTTGTGGAGATGAATTAATATTTTCACTAAGAGATTATCATTTTCTAGCCAGGGTACTAAAATTGTGAAAGTTTGAAAGATGCTTGAAAGCCACCCACAGTAAACTAAATGACACTCAGTATATTTAACTGGCCCCAAGAGGAAATTACCACATACCTGTTTTATTTGTCAATTATTTTATGTATGCTTCATTAGGATAAACAAATCAGAGAATCATGATCTCACAAAGTATAGAAGATATCAGTTTACCTGCCCATTCTTCAGTTTCACAACTACAAAATAGAAATAATGCCAGAAGCGTTTTGCCTGACTGATCTTTGTCACATACACTTCCTGTCCCCCTCTTCTGCCCAGACCACACATACTAGAAAAAGCTGGCAGAAATAAGAAAGACATCCAAGGCCGGGCATGGTGGCTCATGCCTATAATTCCAGCACTTTCGGAGGAGAAGGTGGGCAGATCACAAAATCAGGGGATCGAGACCATCCTGGCCAACATGGTGAAACCCCGTATCTACTAAAAATACAAAAATTAGCTGGGTGTGGTGGTGCGTGCCTGTAATCCATGCTACTTGGGAGGCTGAGCCAGGAGAATCACTTGATCCCAGGAGGTGGAGGTTGCAGTGAGCCGAGATTGCACCACTGCACTCCAGACTGGTGACAGAGCAAGACTCCGTCTCAAAAAAAAAACAAAAAAACAAAAAAAAAAAACAGAGAGACACATTCTAAAGGAGGAGTTTTTAAATGTTCCTTATTTTTTCTGAAATGAAGAACTTAAGAAAGAAACAAGTAAATTAGGTTTCTGTGTAAGGGAGTGGAGCAAAGGCGAGAAAAACCTGAGAGGAGATGCATATAGGTACCAGCCAGGCACACATGCAGTCTTGTAAAATGAGCTTCAACCCTTTCTCTGTAGTGATCAGACCAATCACTGCAGAGGAAGGCAAGAGCAATATTTGGTAAGAAGTGCTCAAGTGGAATGTACATCAGGCAGGGCCCCTTCTGAGATCATTAGCATCAAACATTCCAGCATTTGCTCATGTTCAATCAGTTAACTTCTCCCTCAAAGCACCTTGACAGGGTTATGAAATGGCTTACATCAATAAAAAGCTATGAATTCCTCTGAAAAGTGAAACAACATGAACAAAAAGGCTTTTACTGTTTCGAAAAAAATGATCCCAAAGTGATATTGGTATTAAATTCTTAGAATTTCATGTTTCCTGAGGTTGTCATGCAACATAACAAAAAATATTATGGTTTTGAGAAGGAACTTCACAGTACTTTCATCTACTATATGAAGCTAAGTTACCAAAATATAAAATAAACTGAAAGTAAACAGATGAAAGGAATGTCACATGGAGTAAACAGATGACATGAAAACTCCTGGAAAAGTCATTATGGCATCTCTCTACACAGGAATTATAAAGGGCTGCAATCAAATCACTGGTGATGTGCCAATGATTAGACTACCATGATTGAAAAGGAAGTGGAGAGAGAGCTCAAATTCTGAAAGAGTTGAGGAGGAAGTGAGATGCTGTGAGCAGACACCACTATTCTAATATAGGGACCTGCATTCTCATATGCAAGTGATGGTAAAGGCACAGTTATAGTATAGGCCTATAACTGGTAATGGCTCTTCCCTGGCTGGGAAAACAGCTTCTCTTATTGTGTTAGTTGCCACATTTATGCCAGCTGGTTGCCGAAGTGGCATATCCCTCGAACTAAAAACCAGTGCCCACTTTGATGTTGCTACACAGATAGAAAAAAATGAGAAATACAATGTGTATTCTTCCTGGGTTTAGGAAGCTCAGGAAATCACTTGTGATAGTATATGATGACACCTGCAAGTTAAGAGACAGAATCCATTAAGTGAGGGCAGCAAACTCAGCCAACTACTGATTGAGGAGGTACCATATGGCATGTCCTGTTCTAGATGCTGGAGGTATCCATGGAAAAATCAAGGGTCTCTGCTCTTTTGGGGCTTCTGGTTATAATTACGTGAATTTTTCTAATAACAATTATAGAATAAATCAAACACAAATAAAGTGATGTGTAATTTATATTAGCTCATTGGAAATAGGGTGAGTTCCTATTTGCAAAGTGTGGCAAATACAAAGCAGACTCATCAGCACTCCCTGCTTTCCTTTACCCACAGCAGACATGAGCCAAGCCAGGTAGGACAGGCTGGGTTGCTAAGTCCTTCTCAATACAGCACGCTCTCCTGACAGCCAGTGATAATGAATCAGTGTCAGTGTATGATATCTGAAAACTTATATTTGACATGCATACTTATTTTTGCCCATCTTATTTTCTTTATTCATTTTTGGGAGGTTTCTTAATATTTGTTGAACATTTTGAAATTCCTTGTCTTAGCAATATTGGAGGAAATTAACAAAAGGGAGGAATATGCTTCCCCTCTGGTTAGTGTTGATAAGGAAATATGAAGAACTGAGGGATCAGGTCTAGCCTTTTCCACAGCACTTGAAAGAATTGAAATTGAAAGCTGCACCTCCAGAAGGTGGGTCTGGGGCTGCTGTACCAGCATTTTCATCATAGTGATGCTCTCTGGGAGGGCTGGAAGCTTTGTTTTAACAACTATGACCAGTGTCTCAAAGACAGTACTTTAGCACCATGGGCATTGTCTTCAATCAGAGAAGTGGCTGCACTTTTTTTTTTAGTGCTTTCTCTTCGCTCTGAATGGCTCTGCCTGGGGTGTCAATTGGCTGCTGGAGGTTTCTCGGCTGGGTAGAATCTTGCCTTGGTAGTACTGCTGCCTTCTTTCTGTCACTTGGTGCCACTGCACAGAATACCTGCCTGGTTCCTATTCCTTCCTCACCCTGCCTTCTGGTTTTCATGGAATTGTGGATGCCTGAGCATGCTAAGCCTTAACAAACTGCCTTGCTTGAATTTACAGAAAGTACTTCTCCAGGGCTCTCTCCTTGTTGCCAGGTTTTGACCTAATGCCTTTCTTTCAGCCCTGACCATTCCTATTACAACCCCCGACTGTCCATCTTGCTTCTGACTCCACTGTCTGAGGCTACCCAGACCTGAGTACTTCTCACTATCCAAGGCTGAGTGTGTGTGCACTACAGAGGTCTTCTTTTCTTTTGAGTTACTTTCCATGGCTCCAAGCAAGAATGAAAAAGATGGAGTAGGAGGATAAGGAAAAGGGGAAATAGAGAATAGGAGAAGGAGGTGTGGAGGAGGGAGCAGAGGAGGAGGAAGAGAAAAGAGAAATATTAAGTTCATGCAACTGAGGTCCTGGAGCTATTTGCCCACTAGTCATATTCTTTCCATTTTTAACACCTTTTAAACTATTTGGTTTGTCTTTGTGTAAAGTACTGAGGACCATCCACAGCCTGATTTTTCAATACACTCCCAGGGCTCCTCTTTAACTCATTAGGTAGCACATAATCGCTAAATACAAGTTAATTTTAATATTATCCCAAACAAAACATAATTAGAAGAGCTATGTGCTGTGAAAATTATCATAAAAAGCATTCAAAAGCCAAGTAAAAAATGCATTTGAGTTATCTATAGTTTAGGGTTATTTGTGCCTCTCCATTAGGGCAGAACCGAAGTTGACTTTAGCTATGATTTCATGGTCTATAAAAACAGCCACTGAGAATTGGGTATGGATTGCCGTTGTGTTCAAATATTTTATGAACCTTCTTCAATATCAACATTTACTCAACTTCTTTCTGCTATGATGGCTCACCTGTGTTACTTCAAAGTAATATACATAGGTTATTCTCACTAGTTCCAGAATGTGCCACATCTATTCGATGGGAAAATGCAGTTTGGAATTGGCTGAGGGAATCTTGACCTTCTAAGACTGAAATGTATTAAGCAACTCCCTAAGGAAGCACTGTGCAGTGAATTGTTGGGGAAATTGTAATCAGGGATAATAGGATAAATGTCTTAAATATATATAGGTGCAATTTCAAATAATGGGACATAGTTATACACCAGCCTAATGTGGAGCTTTCAAAGATTGGGTGTCTCTTGAATTTTGGCTATCAAATGTCTTCATGCAGGTTTTAAAGTAGATATTCTTGTATTTTTCCATACCCAGTTTCAAGAATAATGATAAATATGTCTCTAATCTTATTGCTTTTGCCAGATTATTCCAGCATGCAAAATCAGGTCTAGGATAGATGATTAGGCTCTTGGAATTTTTGTGGTTTGGGTCCCTAAATTTCTATATGGTAAGATGTAGGTGAGTTCCAGAAACAGAAGATTCAGCCTAAGTTACAAAAACGTTCTTGACGTTGCATTTTTTTTTTCTGCTTTTCTTCCTAGTTATCGTCATCTACCTCTCTTGGGGATCCAGCTGTTCACAATTCTCGTTTCTTTTATTTTAGATTCAGGGGGTACACGGGCACGTTTGTTACATGGGTATATTGTGAAATGGTGAAGATCGGGCTCTCAATGTACACCCAAATAATTAACATTGTATCAAATAGATCATCTTTCAACCCTCAGCTTTCTCTCACTCCCCATTTTTGTAGTCTCTAGTATCTAATATTTCCATCTTTATGTCCATATTGGTGCTCATTGTTTAGCTCCCACTTATATGTGAGAACATGTGATATCTGATTTTCTGCTTCTCAATTAGTTCACTTAAGGATAATGGCTCCCAGCTTCATCCATGTTACTGCAAAAGACATGATTTCATTCTTCTTTTATGGAAATGCAAATTAAAGCCACACAGAGATACCATCTTATACCAGTCAGAATGGCTATTATTAAAAAGAAACAACAGATGTTGATGTGGAGAAAAGGGAACATCTATACACTGTTGGGAATGTAGATTGGTTCAACCTGTAGGGAAAACAGTATGAAGATAGCTCAAGGAACTAAAAATAGAGTTACCATTGACCCAGCAATACCATTACTGGGTACCTATCCAAAGGAAAATAAATCATCATATTAAAAAAGACATCTGGCTGGGCATGGTGGCTCACATCTGTAATCCCAGCACTTTGGGAGGCTAAGTGGATCACCTGAGGTTGGGAGTTCGAGACCAGCCTGCTAACATGGTGAAACAGCATCTCTACTAAAAATACAAAAATTAGTCAGGTGTGGTGGCCCACAGCTGTAATCCCAGCTGCTCAGGAAGATGAGGCAGGAAAACTGCTTGAACCCAGGAGGCAGAGGTTACAGTGAGCTGAGACTGTACCACTGCATTCCAGCCTGGGTAACAGAGTTAGACTCTGTTGAAAAAAAAAAAGACATCTGCTCTTATATATGAAATCAGCCTCAGTGTCCGTCAGCAGTTGATTGGAGGATAAAGAAATGGTAATACACACACACACACACACACACAGACACACACACACACACCATGGAATACTATATTCGTAATTCTTTAGGGTAATTCTGTCTGGGAGCTGGAAAGATGTTAACAAGCTCTTGGCTAAAACCTCAGCTGAAGTTGCTCCATCACTGGCCCGAGTTTGCTCCTATGCTTTGGCCCTAACAATGGAGCTTTTGTCTTGTGTACTTTTTGTTCCAGCTGTCGTGCTGCTTTATTCAAATGTGTCATAAACAGAGCTTTCATGACCTGCTTCATCACCATGAGCTTTGGAGTCAGAATGCCTGAGTAGGAAGGCCTGCTCTCTTACTTATCAACTGTGTCTCTAGACAAGTAATTTAATTTCTATGTGGCTCAGTTGCCTTATCTTTTAAACAAAAACAACTTTGTAGCTTGCAGGGAATAAAATTATCTCTGTCAAGTTATTATTAAGCTGGCACAAAAGTAATTGGCGGTTTTGGCCATTGAAAACAATGGCAAAAACTTCTTATTTTCAATGGCAAAAACTACAATTACTTTTGCATCAACCACATAGTATGGCATCTAGTATTACTGTTACTTCCTTAGTTGTGATATTTGAAAAAGACGGAGGTTCAGTTTTGCTCTTGAATATTACTTACCTGGGACTAAAATCTAATCACAGAATCTGAGTCCTATTCAAGGGTCCTTCTGTTTTTTGTTGTTTTTGATACAGGGTCTTGCTCTGTCACCCAGGCTGGAATTCAGTGTACTGTCATGGCTCACTGCAGCCTAGACCTCCCAGGCTCAATCAGTCTTCCTGCCTCAGCCTCCCAAGTAGCTGGGACTAAGGTATGCACCATCATGCCCAGGTAATTTTAAATTTTATTTTTGTAGAGATGAGGGTCTCATTAGGCTGGTCTTGAACTCCTTTGCTCAAGAAATCTTCCCACCTTGGCCTCCCAAACTGCTGGAATTACAGGCATGAGCCAGTGCACCCAGACTTTTGCTGTTCATTGTAAGCTTCTCTGATAATGTCAGCTTGCTTCTGTCTCAGAACAATGTCGATTTCATTTATCTGCCTATAATGGCACTTGCGTATAGCTTCCTAGACTTCCATGATACAGAGGCCTTACTGGCACTTCCTGTCTGTTTCACAACACTATCCCTCACATCTTACACTATCGGACTTTCTTCTCTGTCTTGCAGCTGTTTCTTCTTTGCTTCATCATGACCTTCTCTGATCCTGTGGCCATGTGAGCTGTGAAGACAACTCCCAGTCTGAGTTATCCTGCTATCCATGCCAGGAGTCTGGAGTTACAGACTGGTGTCATCTACCTCACATTTATAAAATGGCATCCCAGCCAGCCAATGGCATGTTTAGGGAAGAGAATATGTAAGTTTGAAAAACCTCAGTCTCTTCCAATACATTTTCCGCCTGTTACCCACAAGATCAAACTTGCCTACAGAAAACAGCCTGATCTCAATTTCCTCAGACAATTCACCTATTAAAATGGCATGACTGACCTAGAGTTATGGAGATAACTCCTACTGCCGAGCTCTCTCAACCAGTGACCCCGATAGCAGAAAGTACAAGAAAAGCACAAACTGTTCCATTTTATTGCATTTGATGGTTGGAAAGTGAAATTACAAACTGTGCGATTGTTTCACTAAGCAGAAAGGAGACAAGTTTAACACCTGTGAGGATGAAATAAAAAATTTCTTTGGAAAAGAAAAGAGAGGAGATACACAATTATCTGTCATAAATTGAAATTGGCTCACCTTATTTTGATTTTGGCCACCACGCATGCAGAAATATTACGGCATTTTGTACATCACACGTTAATTTAAATTATGCAATAATTATTGGTTTCATTGGCTCACAAACTGTTAATATCTTATTTACACCCTGGGGCACTGATGTATGCTAAGGCTACCCAAAATAAGAAATTCAGATATTCAAGGTATTGAAATTGAAATAATAATATAAAAGCACAATCTATTCACTTGAAATAACGGATCAAAATATTTAGCTGATGCATTTTGTTGATTAGACCAGGAGGATAATTAAATCAAGGATTCATTTTCATGTCTGCTAATTGGCCCTATTGTTTCATTGGCACAGGCTGTACTAGTTATAGACTATGATCTGTGTCACTGTTGGTCAGTACAGAAAATTTTCACGGCATTGACAGATGATTGTAATCAATACCAGAAAAACAAATCTCAGATTCTCAGACTTTTTTCTGGGTGGGGGGGGCTAGGGAGAGAGAGAGCACATTCAGGCACATTCAATGGAGATCCAAATTACAAGGCAGTGAGAATATAAGAACAAGCAGCCACTTTCAAATCATTTCCTGTATTTTTCAATGTCTACATGATACGTTATGCCCACTTCTACTTTTGTCTCTTTTCTCTTTTAAATATAAATGAGGCTTCCCAAAGCTATATTGATTCTCTTAGAAAAGGTTTTAGTACGCTAGGCCTAGTATGTCATCTCTTTTTATATAGATATAGCTTCCAAGCTTCAGGGAGAAAATAGATCTTAAAAAATGGCTCCTTTCCCAAAGTGCTTGAATATAAGAAAAATGGCAGGCAACTCCAGGCTTATACCCAGCAGGCCCAGGAAGAAACAGGACTTAAATGAATTAGATATTGATTGCTTGTGTATTTTTGAAATTTTCTTTAATCCAAACTGGTTCCCTAGACAAGGGATTGGATTTGGACATTAAATGACAGCAAGTAATTCTTGAAAATACAATAAATCTCCAAGTTTGAAGGTCCCATGTACGTCATTTGATCCTATGCTTCAATTCTCTCCATATCTCCTTTAAGGATTTTTCAGACTATCACTGAACATCTCTTGATAAAGGACATTAATTAGTTTATTAGTTAATGATTATAATTTGCAAAGTTAGAAAATAAGGACTCTTCACTTAAAACCCTTGTTATTAAATAGGAGTTTAATAAATAATGTGTGATTGTTTGTCAACCAGGGGTCACTGGCTGAAAGAGCTCAGCACTAGGAGTTATCTCCATAACTCTAGGTCAGTCATGCCATTTTAATAGGTGAATTTTCTGAGGAAATTGAGATCAGGTTGTTTTCTGTAGACAAGTTTGACCCTGTTGGGAACAGATAGAAAATGTACTGGAGGAAACTGAGGTTTTTAAAACTCATATATTCTATTCCCTAAATGTGCCATTTTAAATAAAAAATTATAACCACTTATTTCCTTCTGTTAGTTATTTCTACATGGTTTGAAGAAGAATATGACTTTCAAACATCTTGGTAACTAGCTTTGGGATTTTCAAGACACACCAAAAAAGATTTGCTAAAGTTCACAAGCAATGCCTC
Organism: Ateles fusciceps; assembly: GCA_036589455.1. NCBI lineage: Eukaryota > Metazoa > Chordata > Mammalia > Primates > Atelidae > Ateles > Ateles fusciceps. The sequence goes on along the minus strand of JAZHEH010002554.1, from coordinate 14,246,453 downwards.
CATAAAGTCCCAAGAAAATGAAACAGGTATGGATAAAGTATATGAAAATCCAAACCCAAACATAATCTACTAGTAGTGAGTGGTCTATATTGCTTTGACAAATTTAATTTTATATTTTTTTATTACGTATTGTTATATATGTCTCAGATAGGTCACTATGCTTCATTAAAAGATTTAGTCATTTGCACAATTGAAAGTGAGCAAATATTGTTATAACGGTTTATGAATCTTAGAGTCTCATAGCTCCTAGTTTTCCCTTCATGCTTCATTTCCTTTGCCCCACTCCAATCTCAGATGGAAAAGAAGTATCCAGTGGAAGGAGAGGCATACAGATTTCATGGAAAATTTTACAGGACCCTTTTCTCTAAGTCTAGCATTGGCCAAACATACAAGACCAGTATCTTATTGAAGAAGTGATCAAACCGTACATCTTTCTTGTCTACTTATAGTTTACACAAAATAATTTGTACAAAAAGGAGATACTACTTTATAAAAATTCTAACAAGTATTTCAGATAGAGTTTTTCTTTTTAATGGAGGAGACAACAATAGAATTCCTTTATTAGTTTCAGTAGATCTGTTTTTAATACTATGCAGAGGAAGATGTACTCACTTGAACAACCTTCCTGTTTTTAAATTGAGGGTTAAATTGCAAGAATCAATATGAAAAAAAAAAAAAGATGTATGTATTTAAAATTCTTTGCTAGGACCTAATAGGTCTGATTATACTGATTTGGATTCTCTTCCAACCTTCTGAACCCTTCAAAAAGGAACAGCAAGAGAACAGAGAATGCTTTTTGCTCTGTTGGCATTGATTTACAGTGACTTCCAAAGTGAAGTCTGCACCTCTCAACCGATTTAAATGCACTAGATTCTCCTACTTTAAGTAAATTAAGTTACTTTTAATTTAAGCCCACACTCAACTCACACAAACCTCTTAATGCAAATCATCTTCTTGAGTCTTGCTTCTTGAAACTATGAAAAAGTAATTCCAAGGACTGAAAGTCATCTCTAGAGTTTCACTGATAGGCATATCATTAGACATCAACTAAACTGAAATGGCTAAAGCAAACCTAAGATAAATGAGTAGAAATAGAAGTACAACAAATAATAATGGCTCGGTGAGAAAACAACCCTTTTCTTATGATGATTATTAAATCTTAATGTATTGCTTAATAACACAAAAACTGTAAAAGTAGATTAGTGCTATTTTACATAACACTCCTGTACCTGAGGGTGAAAGGAGAAAGAGGAGTCCCAGGTGTTTGGGGCTGAGCCCCTTACTGGAAAGGTTTTGATTCTCAACTGAGTTGGAGTTTAGCACTCTAAGCTTTAAGAATTATCACTTCTTTGACAACGAGCTGCCAAAAATAGCTCCCTAGACTGGAAACCAAAGTCATTGGAAGATTCCCAAGAGATACAAAATTTGGGGAAAATAAAGTTGATTGTTCTGGAATCTAACATGACTCAGAAGAGCAGAACAAAATAAGCTCCTAGGTTTGATGATTAATCTTCATCAGATGGAAGAGCTTTCCATCAGCAGCTGGCCAGAGACTGAAAGCCATCCAGAAGCCTATCAGAATGACTCAGAAGAAAATGGATCTCCTTGTATCCTCCTCCATGGCGGAGAATCCCTGAATGTCCCAAGTCTTTCTCCTTGCTCACTCCCTTGGTGAACTAATTTGTTCTCACAGCTTCAGCACCTGTCAGGAAGAACCCCAACCTCATAAAGGATAGCCTAGAATAACAACACCATCCCATTAAGTGTTAAAAGTAGACAAGGAGACTTAATGGATCACAGCAATATAGATTTCTTCTCTTTACATCTTCCATCCAACTTGTCATTAGTAATCCTACTAAATCTGCCTTCTTCATTCCCGGGCATGCTTTCATTTAAGTCTCCCATGACTTTTCACTTGGATTAGTTTGCAACACTGCCATTGCAGGCCTGTTTCTAAAGGGCAGACCTAATTAAGCTCCTCTCCCTTTCCACTTTGCTCTTCTCACAAAACCTGGTACCTGCATACTCGAAAATGGTAGCTACCCATTTGCAAACTCTGTATCCCTGGATTCTTTAAAATGTCATTTGGGGCCAGCAGGCTATGCTTAATATTTCAAAATGCTTAAAGATAATCTTGAATTTATCTGGATAAGGCTTTATCGATTATAGGCTAGAATTATTTCAACTCAAGATGGTACCCGGTGTTCTTCCATGACTCATCAAGACGCGGACAGAAGCTGGTCTTGTGTCCTCCTGGGATCATTCTAAACCTCTCTCCTTTCAGCGTGATGTGGACAAATTGACATTGCTTGGTGACTGAACCACCGACAGGATTGGTGAAAGCTCTTTAGGGCAACAGCCGTATTATTCATTATTGTTTCCCTACAGCCTAGCACTGGAATATGGTAAGTACATAATACATATATGTTCTAATACATTTTTGGGAATCTGATGGATAGTTTTATACTTGTAATCAAATTAATTATATTCATTAATACAAAATAAAGATGAGAATAGAGAATTTAATGTAAGCGGTCAAGTCCAATCTGTATGCGAACAGAACTTTTCAAGACACACAGCTCAGGAGCAGAAAATAGAAAGAAGAAATGTTCAGAGTAGTAAAAGGGAAGAAAACCTGGTATTTATTGAGCAACCAGTATGTGCTGGACCCTACACCAGATACTTCAGATATATCCCTTCATTTTTTCCTCATTGTAATGCTGTGAGAGAGAGTTTATATTTAACAGATACAAACGAAATCAGATTCAGAGAGTGATTTCCAAAGTCACAGATTAGCTAAGTAGCAGAAACAAGGACCCAACCATCTCTTCCTGACTTGAAAGCCTATTGTCCCACATACTTTTTAATTGTAGGGAACCAAATACTCACAATCATGGCACAACCAAATGACAGACCTGCCAGTTCTGTTTAGCTTCCTCAAGGACTCTTGATGAATGAATTCAGGAGTTACAAATTGAATAAAAACTTGATTGTTTCATAGGTAAACACATAGGAAAAAACTTAAAATTTTTATTTAGTTATCCTAACTTTGTATCAGTTGATCCCAGAACTCATGTAATATTAAAGCATATTTTCCTAGTGTGAAGGCTCATTTCCCTCTTCTGCACAGAATTCTAAGGCTCATGACTCACATGGACACCTTAGGAAGCTTCCTGCCATGCAAGACTCTGTCTCCATTTAGAGCAATAGCATAGTTGCTACATTCTCTACATAGGATGGATTCTCAAAACTTGATGCTGGCCTTTCTCTCCTAAGCAAGTCTACATCTTGTATCCCACAACCCAGTGACACATGACACATTTAAAAATGCCAGCAGAGCCACAGAATGGAAAGAATTGTGCCCTATTATGATAAGTCATTTGCCTGTTGGTGGTAACTTTTTTCCTTTAAGTTGCAGAAGGCCAGGAAGTAAAAAAAAAAAATGGTACCCAAATTGATTATTGTCATGTAAGGCTTTCTTTCTATTCTTTCTTATATTCTGTTCTTATTTTAGTCTTTTAATTCTATTTAAAAACACAAACAGGTTTTTACTAGATGTTCATTTCATTTACCTGTTACCTTTAATCAGAAGTTTCAGTCTGTTGCTGGGATGTATGCCAATTTTTCATGTACTTAGGGATACACATCCACACAACACACACACACACACTCAAACACACACACAAACCTCTCTCTCTCTCTCTCTCTCTCTCTCTCTCTATCTATCTATCAAGGCTCTATTACTGCTTTGCACATAGGTATTAAACTGAATGGTAGAGAGGATAAAGACTTAATCTTCCTGGAAAAGAGAAGGCAGTTCCCTTCAATTAAATATCATGCAGAGGTCTTCTGTGAGGTAGTCAACTTAACATACTCTTCTCTGGGTCCCTTCATGTTCTTTGATGGGGTAGAAATGTTGCTTTCTCTCTACAACTTAATATAAGAAATGATGGACGATAGAGAAAATATGAAACGAACACCCTGAGTTAACACTTTCCTAGTCTACACCTCTGCTGTCCAGTATAGGAGCCACTAGCCAAATGTGTTTACTGAGCACTTGAAATGTGGGCTTGGCCGAATTGTGATGAGCTGTCAGTGCAAATTCACACCAGATTCTGAAGACCCACCACTAAAAAATGCAAAATATCTCATTAACAATGTTTTACATTAATGACATCAATTTTGGATAAAATTACCTTTTGGAAATGTGGGTACTAGAAAGTTAAATATGTGGCCATGTTATTATTCTATTGTTTAGTAACCTGCCTCTCTCTGAGCTTTAAAACAAGTTGGCTGGAGTGGCTTATGGTCATTACAGACTAAGTAGGCAACATCAAATCCACTTAAAAATAGAAAAAGAATTAGAGAATGGGAGCCATACATAGCCCAGTGCACCATATTTTTCTGGCCTGTCTTTTAATCATGAGATCTGGCATGTACAGGTAACTATATGAAAGCAAGTTAGTGCATGGGTATATGTGTATTACACAAAAAATCGCTTCTAGGTCTCATTTCACCTCCTCTCAGGGATCCCCTTGAAAAACGCCAAAGACAAGAAAAAAACAAAAACCTCTTTCATTTGAATTGTCCAGTGCAAGACTCCTAATTTTCTGACAAAAAAATCCCCAACTTTGTTTATACACGAGAACATTTTGGCATTTGAAAACTTTGGCAACTATAACTTTTAACACCTAAATTTGCCTTATATCCCATAGCCAGTATTTCCAGAATCCTAGGTTTTCTTCCCCCTCTATTTCACCCTAGTAGAAATAATACGATTTTGCCGATTCTCAGCAGGGGAATGAATAATGACGATTCACACCTATTCTCCAACATGCTTATTCTCCAAACCTCATTTAGCCAATAGTTTTAGCCAGAGCATCTAACACAGGAAAATGTATACTGGTTTTAATGTCACCTTATTATACATCTTTTATCCACGAAATTGCTGGAAAGTCATGAGCCAGATGGCACACACAGCCAACGTCATAGAAAATGCATGGGGACCTATGTCATAGAGATTTGGGTTCAAATCCCAGCTCTGCTGCTTACGAGAATGCTCATCTTCTCATCGTGTTATATGAAAAATAGTTGTGAAGATTAAATCAAGTAACTGAGTACAGTGCTTGGCTCACAGAAGACTCATAATGAAAGTTAGCTTCTCCCTCCCTTTCTTCTCAGTTATAAAGTCACCCTGTGCCTACACGTTCACATTACCTCATACTTATCAACATTGACTCTCTCTCTCTCTCTCTCATTTTATAAATTGTCTTTTCAAATGCTGGACTTGAGGAGTTCACAATTATGGGCCATCTTATCAGCCATTTGTGTTCTATGAAGGGACTTAATTTTTTATCAGTACTTGGGGGGAATACTGCTTAAGATGAAGCTATAGACTTTTCCAAGTTTGAGTTTTTTATTTGTTCATTTGTTTGTTTTGAGACAGATTCTCACTTTGTAACCTGGGATGGAGTGGAGTGCTATGATCATGGCTCACTGCAGCCTTGATCTTCTAGACTAAAGTGATGCTCCCACCTCAGCCTCCCTAGTAGCTGGAACTACAGGCAAACACTACCCTACTGGGCTGATTTTTTTCTTTTTTGTTTAAGTAGAGATAGGGTCTCACTACATTGCCCAGAATGGTCTCCAACTCCTGGGCTCAAGGATCTCCCTGCCTCAGGCTCTCAAAGTGCTGGGATTACAGGCATGAACTACTGTACCATGCCCAGGTTGAACTTTTAAATTAAAAAAATATCACCCTCAGAAGCAACTGCCTGCATCCCTACTTTTTGAGGCTGGGAGGGAACAGCAAACAATGGGAGAGTCACTTACCGTCTGGAGTCACGAGGGATCCCTGACTTCTTCCTGAGATTCTATTCCCTCGAAAGCACAGACAGCCTAGATTCTTCAGCATGTGGTGCCTCTGTCCCAGTCTCTCACCATATCTACCTTGTTAATCAGCAGTGCAGTCTGCTCAATGGAACAAAAACCAGTCCATTCCCAAGTAGAGCATGATTCTTTCTTTTGTCTTAGAACTTGTGCTCTAGAATATTTACTGGTCTGAGATTTTGAGATTGTACATTCACTTTTATACTTATACCAGCTTCTCAACTGAAGCATGAATGGATCTGAATGGCATGTTAGAAATATCTTTCAGTGTTGCTAAACCATTCTGCAGCATTGTTTTGGGAGATCCTATTTCATTCATTAATTTTAAGCTGATTTATTTTATTGTGATTTTGCTTAGTGTCCTATATGGCTTTTATTTATAAAAAATTTAATAGTAGGATGATGCAAAGGTAATTGCAGTTTTGCCATTACTTTTAATAATGCTATTTAAAATAATGCCATTACTTTTAATGATGGAAACCACAATTATTATTGCATCAACCTAATATCAACCTAATAGTATCAGCTAAATAATTCAAAAATATTTCACAGTATCATCTCACTTATTCTCTCTTTTCCTTCTCTCTTCTCCTTCTCTCCCTCTGTTTCTCTTATTCACCTTCTTCCTCTCCTCTGTGGTAAGAAATATTCTCCTCTAGTATAAAGAACCTCTATCTTTGCTTTGAGTGGAACTGTCCAGCCAAAGTAGTGGAGTTCAAAGCCAGTGGGGGTCATTGGCTCTGATAATTAGAATACTCAGAGAAGTTAATTCAAAGTTGTGAACTAACAAGTCTCTAGGGGCAATCACTTTCTTGTCAAGGAAATGTGCTATGCCCCACAGATCAAATAAGATACAAGTATAGAGACATTACGAGAATACTCATTCCATTTTCACAAAGAGAGAAGCAATCTTTGCTACCCCTAACTGCATAAATCTATGTGGGGTTAAGAGATATAGATTCTGTCAAGTATAGACATCAAACTATAATTAAAGGAATTAAAAAATTAATTTAATTAAAGGAACAGTTACCCACATAACAAGGGTTAACCATGCTATACAGCCAATTAGCAGGGGAGTTTAATGCAATACAAGTCAACAATTGCCTCTTGAGAACCTACTAGTGCAATGTGTTTAGGACACTAAAACACATTCTCTTCTAACAATAAAAAACAAAAGTTCCTGAGCATTTCCTCTCTTACATTCTAAGAAATAATGAACTATATTTCCAAATAAATTTTCTTTAACCTCTCTCTACAGTAAAAGCTTTATAATCCTACACGTTCACCCACTTTCCCATTGACTAGCTATGGGACCTGAGACAAGTCACTTCTCTCAAGTCATTTCAGTGTCTTCATCTCTAAATGGGGGTTGGAATGGGGTATCTGTCCCAAATCTATGGCTAGGTCTGTTCCAGCTCCAGGGCTGTAATTTTTTAATTCTATTAGGGCAACAAAGGATGGGGTATAGAGGAGGGATGGGAAAAAGAAGGATGTCTGTCAAACAAATTTTATGGCTATGTTTTTCTCCCTAATTTTATCTTCCTTTCTGGGTTAAAGATATCAATGACCATTTGTGAAGGTGTTGCTGTTTAACAGACAGTAGGATAACAATTATTATTGGCCAGATTTTACAGATGAAAATACTAAGGCACAAAAAGGTTTAGTAGCCTGCCCCAAATCAGAGCTAATAAGCTGGGAAGTTCTCCCTCTTCAGGGCTCAAAGCACATTTTAAGTCCTTCTTTCCCTGTGTGACATCACCTTCTTGTTCACTTTCTCCATTCTTGATGTTCAACTTTCTGAAGTGCTTCCCCGTTGAAGCCCCAGTGCTTAGCACTGTACCAGGAATATAGGAAGTGCTCAATATATATGGAAATGACTGAGAAGGCAGAAATGGCCTTATTTGGGAAGAATATCAATGTTTTATATTTTAAAAATCTATTTATTTATTTCTGAGTAGACTAAAGATCTGGCCTTGACAGCGAACTTCTCTTTCTCCTAGGATGATCTTTTTCTCATCTAACAGATTCTTAAGCTAATGGGAAAGAAAGATTGTATACCTTTGACTCACAGAAACAACAATATTCATGTCTACATTTTGATAAGTCAGAGAAATTTCTCTTCACTTTAAGTATCTTATCATTCTTTTCCAAGCACCTCTACAAATTTAATTCTATGCTACCTTATCTTTCTCGTCCAACATGTTGTAAAAATTTCAAACATTCCACAAAGTTAAAATAATTTTAGAATCAATAGCTATATTCCATACCCATATTGTACCACTGACATTTTTATATATTTGCTTTCTAACATATTCACTCATTTATCTATCCTTCTATCCATCCATTATATTCGTTGACACATTTCAAAATAAATTGCAGACATATTTCTACTTCCCCTAAATACTTCAGCATGCATATCTATGCTACATTCTTTTTTTAAATCACATGGAATCTTTGTATGCTGTATTTCCTATTGAATCTCAGAATAAAACCCTTTCTTGTGTTTACAGATTTTGGGGCTCACTTACTATTGAAATTGAGGCCCAAACCTACAAATGACTGCCTGATTAAGAAGAAAGCATATTAAGAGGTAGGTCCACGAGAATGAAATGCCTAAACATTTTTGAATGCAAAGAATTGGGTCAAGAAAATGCTGGCATAAAATTGAAAGTCTAGCCCTTATTTTTCATTCAAGGAGACAGTGATAATAATGTTACTGTTTGTCTCATGACTTTATGATCAACAAATGATGGCATAGCATGTTATATCATTAGAACATCACTACTGAGATGTAAGTCCACAAGGTTTCAGCAGAGAAAGCTACCATGACATTCTGCGGTCTGGGTCAAGTGTTTGACAAAGGCAAACCTCCAGCAATGAACCATCCACCTGTTCATTAAATGTCAGCTCATAATGGGCACAAGGCCAAGGTAGGAAATCATACAAACAGCAATTTTCAAAGTTAATGATCTAAAATAATTAGAGCAAATGTAACAGTTGTTTCCTAGTTGTTTGGCAAAAGTCAAAATCCAAGTGAGAAAAAAAAATTATTTTAATGCTTCAAATATCTTGTTTAAGTCTTAGAGGCAGGTGTTACTTTTCCTACCTTAGTGTCATGCTGTTCTGTTATACATACTCTGCATCCCTACCCCGAGAAATTGCAAGTACTCATTTACTGTATCATCCCAACTACAAATTGTACTTCTTCTCTGATGCCTTCCTGGTCTTTTCCCAGCAGAAGCATTTCCTCTGTTCAATTCTCATAGCACTTGTTCAGTATCAATTATTATGTTTATAATTTGATTTATAATAAGTTTCTTACACGTCCATCTGTCCCCATTGCACCTTCATCATTTCAGAAAAATGCCAGTCATGATACTTGGTTTCTAGTAGGTGCTAAATGGATGCTGAATAAATTAGAGTTGAAGCCCATGCCAAATCATTTCAAGCCAGTTGGTATGGAGGAAGCATCCTGTGATACTCCTGAGACTCCATTGACCAAATAAAGAGAGGAAAGGGCTGGTTAGCAGCAGATAGTAATATCAACTTAGATTCTGAAAGTCCAAACAAAAGCTGTTAGGAAAGTAAGAAATTCGGTTTCTTACTGAGTCCCAAAATTAAAAGATCCTGTTTGAATCAGAAGTCACCACAGAAATGCAGGGCTATGTAAATGAAATTTTTGTCTTGGGTAAAGTATTCTAAAAGGGAGCCCCTGTCTTGACAGAAAGCAAAAGTATTTTACAGACCATAAGATTTAGTTTTATGTCATGTCATGCTTTTAAGCAAAAAGGTGTTTTTTATATTCCTTTTCAATCTAGTATAGTCTACATTTTCCTATGTTTGAAAAAGGGAACTTCAATGGCAAGGAAAACATGCTCATTTTGCTCACCATCCCAGGGGAAGTGGCACTCTGGGACTCTGCCATGTTTGGAAATTCTTTCCCTCATCAATTCATCAGAATAGATTTCCTAGCACGGCAGTGACACTGCTTGCATTTCCCCAGCAAATTTATCAGCTCCTGACATTATAAATCTGAATTTGGCTATTTTTAGCTGGACTGGGAAGAGAACAGTTCTCCTGAGACCTCAGTGTCAATGCTGCTGTATGAATCAGCCCAGTGTGGGGATGAAGAACTGCAATCTCAGCCATTGACTTTTTTTCCCCCCTTAGAGCAGGGATCACCTCTTTGGCTCACTGCCAGAAATGCTTTGTAAGTTGTTCCAATTCATGGGGCTGGAGCAGGGCTCTGCCCCCATTTGGCAGCGCAGTGTACTACACAGCTGAACAACCCCACTGACTTTTCCCCCACCAATGATTGCTCAGGTGAAAAGGAAATCCTCAAAAGGGAAGACAATAAGGCCTCAAAGAGTGGATACCCAAACTCAAAGCATGGATGAAGTCCACAAGGCAAACATCTCCAGACAGAACAGTCAACCTCAAAGGCATTTCAAGCTGGAACTCTTTTATTTTTACAGCTATTTTCCCAACTTTCCCAGTGAACAGAGAAACAGGAACTACAACATTCTCACACACTCCCTCCATCCTGACAAATGAGCAAAATATGACCATGTAGTTAATAAGGGGATTAACTGTCACTGAATGCAATGCACTGCATTATCCTCATCACTATTATTTTCCATTACTCAAATGTAAGGCAGTTTCAATACAAGTCAGTTTGGAAAGTGATTTTCACAGTGTCCTCTCTTTATATTTCTGTTGTTTTTCACAGCTATTAAAACACCTTACTGACACTGGGGAGGCCAAAATGCCCAAGGCTTATGAATGCAAGTTTGCAAAATCAGTAAAAACACAGCTTGTGTTTGTTGTCTCTGGAGTCATCCCTGACGTGGAAGGCATATGGCATAAGGATAGAAAACACATTATGTAATTTAGGGTTTAGCTTACACAGGATGATAGAGATTAATCCCAGTTAATCAGGGAGCCTAGGCAGCCAAGGAAAAAAAAAACAAACTTAAAACTCAGAACAATACAGAATATTAGAGAAGCTGACTAGTTGAACCTAGCTTAGCTTTGCTTATTCAGAAGTAAGGAGAGGCTAGAGGGAGACTCTTTTTGAACTGTTCCAGCTGCTGCTCAAACTATCTGGTGCTTACCTGCTTGACCAGTGTCTGGGGAGAAATGGCTGAAGAAGGCTGTTTCACTGTCAACTTAATCTAGGAAAGATTTCTCTTTTCAGTTTTATTCCCATCCTCACTCTTAAATCCCCAAATGATATGATTTACTGTTTCCAAAGGATTTCATAGAACATGAGGTCAAAGGCTATATAAAAAGAAATGGATGCTCCCCTCCCTGTGTCCCTGTGTTCTCATTGTTCCACACCCACCTATGAGTGAGAACATGCGGTATTTTTCTGTTCTTGTGTCAGTTTGCTGAGAATGATGGTTTCCAGATTCATCCATGTCCCTACAAAGGACACAAACTCATCATTTTTTATGGCTGCATAGTATTCCATGGTGTATATGTGCCAAGGGAGCATCACACACTGGGATCTGTTGGAGGGGAGGCAAGGGAGGGACAGCAGGGGGGTAGGGAGGTTGGAGAGGGATAACATGGGGAGAAATGCCAGATGTAGGTGACAGGGGGTTGGAGGCAGCAAACCACATTGCCATGTGTGTACCTATGCAACAATCCTGCATAATCTGCACATGTACCCCAGAACCTAAAGTACAATAAAAAAAAAAAAAAAAAGAAATGGGAATTTTTAAAAGATAGCTTCAAACAACCTGATTGCACTAATAGGCATTTGTAACTCTTAATTCTTTGTCTGTATTTTCCATTGTAGACACTTATTTTTTAAATTCATCCTTCTTGTCTTCAGTTCAGACTGCCTCTGCTCTATCTTGGGTCTTGCCTAGAGTATTACAGTCCCCTCATGATTCAGTATGTCTCTTTATTTTCCCCATTTCAAACCTTTCTTCATACACTAAATGTTTATTAAGTACCACCTGAGGGTGGCAAAGGAGAAAAGGAAAAGTGGAAAGATGTGGGGTGGTGTGGAGATATAATAGCCAAGACATGCTAATGGATGGTGTAATGTTTGTGTTTTAGGATAAATGAAGAATCATAGATGACTTCTAGTTTTCTTGAGCAACTGAATTGATGATGGACAATACTGAAAGAAAAACAAATTTCGGGATGGGAAACAAGAGTTCCCATTTGTAAGAACTACCTTTGGGATACTGAGATGTCCAGCATATTTTGTGCACTCTGAGTCTGTAGGCTTCATGAGACTGCCAAAAACGTATGTAGTACCAACAATATTTAGAATCCCTGACACAGGGCAGAAGCCAGGGGCAAGAGATGACTCAGAACCCAAACTAAAATGCTCCAGTAATGAGAAATTAAGTAGAGGAAGAAGTGCTATCGAATGGTGTTAAGCAGCTCATGATTCCAGAAGAAATGCCATCTCCAGAAGGAAGTGGTTAATTGTGGCAAAAAGTGCTGAGAAATCCAGTGAAATAAAAATACTATATTTGGGCATGTGTAGGAATTGACAAGCCTGTTTAATTTTCATTTCGACGGCAGTGGCAGAAGCCAAACTGAATGGGTTGAGGAGCAAATGGGAGGTAAAGAAGTAAAGATGGTAAAGTTAGACAAGTTTTTCCTAGAAGTTTACCTGAGATGGGGCAAAAGACAGTGAGAGGGGAATATGGGATTCAGGAAGGATTTTGTTAACATGGAAAGTTAACTAATGCATCTAAGTCTCGGTTTCTTCATCTATAAAATAGGTACAATAAGACCTAATTCACGAATTTGTTAGGATCAAATAAAATAATGTGTGTGAAGTGCTTAGCACACTGCCTGACACAGTAAGTTCTCAAAATACATTAGCTATTATGATTATCATCTTCTTTGATAATACTTTGTTCAGATCTATATAATGATGCTTACCATATAGCATTACAGTTATCTTTTTCTGTGTCTTCCTTCTTAGTTGGAAAACATAATAGCCATTTAACAAATACATTTCAGCTGAATTGAAATGCAACTGAGTTAAATTAAATAAAAAAGGTAAATATATATATATACACACTGCATTCTAATAGCCAGAAGAGTCCTTTGAATTCACCAGGAGAGACCAAGTCCTCTCAGGACTCTCAGTTAAGTCTGATCTTGTCTCAGGTCAGCCACCCATGTCACACCCTGCTGGGGGCAAAGGAAAGGCTTCTTGTGGCATGAATCACCGCACAGGCAGCCAAGTCACCTCTTATTTAGATTTATGAATGTCATATTCTTTATTGACTCTCAAAAGAGTTTCTAATCAGAAAGATTCCAAACAGGTTTCAGCCATCTCATTAGGACACAGGAAATTGGATAAAGAGGATAACCTCTGAAATCCTCCCTTAGTCATTGATCTTTGGGAAATTAGCTCTCTATGGCTTAGATCACTCTGCAGATTATAAACATGTCCAGTAAATATAACCTCCATCTAGATCTGCCCAGCAATTGCAACAGCATTTGGCAGGAGAGAAAATGCCTGCCAAGATCCAAGCAGCTGTAGCAGGTGCTGTAAATCAATGCAGGATACTTATATGGTTCTGTATTCCACTGGGGCTCAAAGCCTTCCAAGTAGATTATCTGCATAGATTTCAGGGTGGCAAAGTGGCATTACGAACACACAACTCCCCTATCCATTTTCCTTCCATTTACCTGGATGTCAGAGTTGTTAAGCAAGAAAACTACCTTGTTCAACAAGAAAAAGCTCTATAGCTAAAGTGGAAGGCACATTTCAATAAGAACAGTGCTCAAGCAAAATAAAAATGGTAACAAAGGAAAGAAAAAGAAAATAAAAATATATGATGCCTTGGTAAATTAATTTATAGAAATATATGTTATACACACATATATATATAGTTATATGTGTATATGTGTGTGCATACACATTCCAGTTTTGAAATCTTCTACATCTTTATAAATATATCTAGTAATTCAAGTCAAAGAATTAAAGCATTCAAAACATTCCTTATTAAATGCTCACCCTTCCTTCCTTCTTTCCTTCCTTCTTTCCTCCCTTCCTTCCTTCCTTCCCTCCCTCCCTCCCTCTCTCTCTCTTTTCTTTCTTTCTTCTTTTGAGATGGAGTCTCACTCTGTAGCCCAAGCTAGAGTACAGTGGCGCAATCTCGGCTCACTGCAACCTTCGCCTCTGGGGCTCAAGTGATTCTCCTGCCTCAGCCTCCTAAGTAGCTGGGACTACAGGCACACACCACCACACCCGGTTAATTTTTTTGTATTTTTAGTAGAGACAGGGTTTCACCATGTTGCCCTGGGTGGTCTCAAACTCCTGAGCTCAGGTTGTCCATGCACCCCAGCTTCCCAAAGTGCTGGGATTACAGGCGTGAGCCATCGCACCTGGCCATTAAGTGTTATTTCTACATTTGCACATCATGTGACTAAATTGATCAATATTCAATATCATGAAGGTATGTGCTTGCATAGTGATCTAATAGGCAAACAAAGGGATAGATGAATACAGTTCAGCTGTATTTTAAAGACAGTACAAAGAATACCTGGCCCAGAGTAACAGCACTTCTTCTCTATTCCTTTTAGTTTCAGTAATAAATAGTAATAATAATGACAATAATAAAAACAACATAGCTGAAGAGTGGGAAGAAAATCAATAGCATAGCTAAAGATTGGAAGAAAAGGTTATATACCAAATTATATTCACTCTTTTCTAAGCAAAAACACAAAGTACTGTTTGAATTTAGGAGACAATCACAGAAATGTGAGTTAGATCCATATCTGTTCTATGTGCAGAGACATTATATGGCATGGAGGAAACCACATTAGTATCAATTCCAAATCTGTCTCTTATTGGTCTCTTGACCTCTTCATTTAAATGAGAAAGAAATTAGGGCTTCCATATACATTTAGGCAGGCTGTGCCACACACGAAAATATCTGGCCTAGGAGGTCAGTGGGTCTTAGATGCAATCTGTGCTCTGTTCTCAGGCATGAGCTGCATCCTCCTGGAAGGGACACCGTTTTCTAAATCTCATGACAGCATCCTACAGGTTAGTGATGAACCCGAAAATAACTGCCTTTCAGGGTTGATGTAATCATAAAGGGTGATACATATCACATCTTATCACAGTGCCAAGTACATCACAGATATTGTCTAAGTACAGCTATGGTTCTTATTCAGTTTTTGAAATCTAATCCTTTGATTTTTCAATATAAGTTACATATAAAGCTTCATCGTTCAAAACCAGAGACTTCTTTTTATCTTTTTGGATAGAAAGATTACGGTTAACGCTTTGCAGGAGAGTGCACATGCATGATCTTCCATATACATTATGTTGCTTTTCCAAGAAGAGCCATAGAGATTCTCAGTGTATCCCTTCTCATTATATTCTATTCCCACCTATTGTACAGGTTTTAAAACAGTAATAAATTGAGGAGAAATTACAATGGGCACATACACTGTTACATATAGCTTCTGCAATCTAAAGGATAATGAAAACTGTCAATAAAACTGGGATTTAATAAAAGAAAAATGCTATCAGACAAACCTGATGAATTGTTTAGACAATTATAAAGTGGTGCAGGAAAATTACACATTATGAGTGCAGTTACTCGGATATGAGAACAGGGTGCTCATAGCGGGAACTGGAGGAAACACTGGGCAGAAAACCAAAAAGGTAAAATAAAATAATGGCAGTCAGAGAAATTCCACAGATGTCTGCGTAAGGTCTTCTCTTCTGTTTATTCATCTTTATTAATGATCTTCAGAACATAGTAAACGGTGTGCTAATGAAATCTGCAGATGATAGCTGGAGAATGTTGCAAAACATCAGCAAGGACAGAGAAATAATGCAGATGGTCTGAGAGGAGTTACAGATCTTGGGATCAAATAACAAGATGAGAGTCAGATTGGGAAAGGGCCAGCTTATACACCAGGGGAAAATGAATGAAAACACAGATATGCACAGGAAGAAAAAAGCCTGGAAAAGAGGTCTTCTGAGAAGGACCTGTCGAAAGCTAGCTGAGGCTAGACAGCAGTTACCATCCAGGTGAGTTTGTGCTGCAAATGGCAGTCCTAGTGGAAGTCTTATTTTCAATCCCAAATCTAACTCTTACAGGCTCCGAATTGCAGATGGCAAGACATCACAGTAAAAAGGGGTGCACAAATTTATCTCTACTCAATTCTCAAGTGGCTGCACCTGGAATACTGTTTTCGGTGTAGGGAAATCTCTACCAGAAAATCTGGATCAAATTCAGAGTTTAAGAGCAAAAATATAAGTAACAGGAAGCCTGTTATAACAGACGATTAGAAGAGAAATGTATGGATGACTTGGCAAAAGGACTCAGAAGAAAGCCTAGTGAGAGTCAATAAACTCTGAAAATAAAGAAAACTATGATGGCAGAAGTCAAAGCATCAGAGTGAAAAAGAACGTATTAAGTTAAAAAGAGAATGCAGCCTGCATAGCATGGAAAATATCCAAACACATCAGCTAGGGAAACAGTATCAGAAATTGTTCTGGGGAATCCACAGGGTCATGTTCAAATATTACTCAGAGTAAGAAGCTTAGAATGATAAAGAGCATTTACTTGAAGGCAAAAAGGGCCTTGGGGAATGTTATTTAATCCATCCCTCTGTTTCTGAACAGGAATACATCTAAATCATTCCTGGTAAATTATAATGCAAACTATTTCAAAAGAATTCAAGATAAAGAGCACATTGGAAGAGAACTGAGTACTACGGAAGTTTTGATAAGTTAACTTTCTACTTGACACATTGGGAAATGCAGTTGATGATTTGACTCCAAATCACTCTGTGACCCAAAAGTATTCAATTAAACAATACATACAGCTGGTTCCCTACAGAAAGAATACTATTCAAAATACATATCTACTGCATGAATTGCTTTGTTGATCCACTAATTCACATGCAGATTACTGAGTCCTTATATCAGTTCATTAATCACTCAGTATATCATCATTACTTGCTCTCTTGGGAAAGGATTACAGTGTATGGGTGTATGTTTACTTGATTACTATCTGTCGAATACAAGGCTGAAGTTAATAAACACTTGCATCTTTTCTTTTTCTGTGCTCCAGTATAAGAATTATGGTGGTACAAATTAGAACAAGCAAGAGCCCTGAAATGGTGAAAGAAGTTATGGGAGAGAGTTTTTTTCCTACTTGCAGCACTAACTTGGAAAGTTAAGAGCTGGAACCAGAAGGTCTAGAATTGAATCCCAGCACTGTCTCTTACTAGCTGTGTGCCCTCAGCAAGCCAGTCATCTGTGTATCATTGTTTTCATTTGTAAAATGATGTCAATAATAGTATGTACTCCATATGATCTTTGAGATGACAACATGAGTGATTCATACAAAAATGTTAAAGCTGACTGACAGATATTATACACTCAGTATCACTGTAGTTTCCATTTTACAAACTTTCCTTCTTTGAAAATGAAAGATTTAGATGAGATCTATCTAGACCTTTAGTTCTGTGTTCATGGCTATTCTTTGAACTCAGAGCTTCTGACTAGGCGAAGAAACAGAATTAGCACATATGAAAGAATGAGAAAGAAGTAAATGTCATTCTATGTAGTGCTAATCATATGTGCCATATAAGGAAAAGAAAAAGAGCTCAATGTTAATTACAGTAGTTCCAGAAAGCCTGTGGAGCTGCAACTGAAGAATGTATACCATTCTGATAAACAAGCAATAGTCATAAGAATATCTTAGGCTACAGATTGGTATAAACAGCCTCCTCATGAAATGGGAGGACTGAAATCAAACTGTGAGAACAACACGGTAGGCACAGTATGCAAACTTGATGTTGTAGAACTTAAGAAATCCTTGTAGCTTCCCTGTGGATGCCTTTTATGAAGGTTCTAACCCAATTGTTCATTCCCTCATCTTACATTTAGCCAAATAAATGGCTACACATTTTCATGGAATCCAGTTAGGGACAAATTATTTGATTCCGTTTATCCACAGTATTATGAGGGTGAACAGGTAGCATATATTCCTATCACCACCATCATATTGCCCCTTTCTTCACTGTTTTACTCACTAAGCTTATTTATGTTGCTTCCTCATGCAATACCTTTAGTTCATTCTTTCAATGTAATTAATTAATTAATTAATTAATTAATTTCAATAGGTTTTTGAGGATCAGTTGGTGATTGGTTACATGAATAAGTTTTTTAGTGGTGATTTCAGAAATTTTGGTGCACCCGTCACCTGAGCAGTGTACACTGTACCCACTGTATATTCTCTTATTCTTCACCAACCCCAAACCTTTCCCCCGAAGTCCCTGAAGTCCAGTGTATCATTCTTATGCCTTTGGATCTTTACAGCTTAGCTCTCACTTATGAGTGAAAACATACAATGTTTAGTTTCCCATTCCTGAGTTACTTCATTTAGAATAATAATCTCCAATTCCATCCAGGTTGCTGCAAATATCATTATTTTGTTCTTTTTTAATTGCTGAGTATTATTCCATGGTGTGCGTGTGTGTGTGTGTGTGTATATACATACAAATACATACCACATTTTCTTTATCAGTTCTTTGACTGATGGGCATTGGGCTGGTTCCACCTTTTTGCAATAGCGAATTGTGCTGCTATACACATGAATGTGCAAGTATCTTTTGTATAATTATTCTTCTGGGTAGATACCTAGTAGTGGGACTGCTGGATCAAATGGTAGATCTAATTTTAGTTCTTTAAGGAAACTCCACATTGTTTTCCATAGTGGTTTGGACAATTAACATGCTTGGAGGCTTTGCTCATTTATATATACATATATATATAAATTTTAATTGTACTTTAGGTTCTGGGGTACATGTGCAGATCATGCAGGATTGTGCTCATTTTTAAAAAATTCTTTTTGTCTTTGATGGACTGGGTTATTTCAAAAGCCCAGTTTTCAAGCTCAGAAGTTCTTTCTTCTGCTTGTTTGATTCTGTGGCTGAGACTTTCCAGTGCATTTTGCATTTCTCTAAGTGTGTCCCTGATTTCCAGAAGTTGTAATTTTTATTTATGTTCTCTATTTCACTTAAGATTTTTCCTTTCGTACACTGTATCATGGTTTTAAGTTGCACTTCACTTTTCTCTGATGCCTCCTTGATTAGCTTAATAATAAACCTTCTGAATTTTTTTCTGGCAATTGGTAGATTTCATCTTGGTTTGAATCCACTGCTGATGAGCTGGTATGATATTTTGGGAGTGTTAAAAAACCTTATTTTGTCATATTACCAGAATTGTTTTTCTGGTTCTATCTCATTCAGGTAGACTATGTCAGAGGCAA
Source organism: Ateles fusciceps (assembly GCA_036589455.1). Classification (NCBI taxonomy): domain Eukaryota; kingdom Metazoa; phylum Chordata; class Mammalia; order Primates; family Atelidae; genus Ateles; species Ateles fusciceps. The sequence goes on along the minus strand of JAZHEH010002554.1, from coordinate 14,227,278 downwards.
GATCTGGAATTCAAAGGCTGTTGTTCAGATTCTTTTGTCCCATGAGGTGCTCCCTTGATGTGGTGTTCTCCTCCTTCTCCTAGGAATGGGGCTTTCTAAGAGACGAACTGTAATGATTGTTTTTGCTCTTCTATGTCTAGCCACCCAGTGGAGCTACTGGGCTCTGGGCTGGTAATCTGCAAAGAGTCCTATGATGTGATCTGTCTTTAGGACTTGAAGCTGTGGTTACTAGTACCTACTTGGTAGAGGTAGCAGGGGAGTGAAGTGGACTCTGTGAGAGCCCTTGGTTGTGTTTTTGTTTAGTGTGATGGTTTTGTGTTGGTTAGCCTTCAGCCAGGGAGTGGCACTTTCAAGAGTGCATCAACTGTGGTCCTATGGGAGCTTGCAAAATTGCCCTAGGGACACCTGATTAGGTATTCAATTTCTTAGGCAGTGGACAGGATCATAGACCTCCCAAGAAATTATGACCTTTATCTTCAGCTACCAGAGCTAGTCGAGAATGACTACCATGCTGGGGCAGAGATAGAGAGGCTGTGTCTGAGCTCAGCCTCTCTTTTGGCAGGGCTTGCTGTGGCTGCTGTGGGGGATGGGGATGTGGTTCCCAGTCTAATGGAGTTATATTCCCAGGGGAATTATGGCTACCTCTGCTGAGACATACAGGTCACCAGGGAAGTGGGGGAAAGCTCAGTAGTCACAGGCCTCCCCCCACTCCCATGCAGCGTGCAATCTTAAAGGGTCGTCTCACTCTCACCATGCTCCACCAATAGCACTGAGTCTATTTTAAGGCAACAGGTGATCAGGGCTGAGAAATTGCCCTAGACCATGAGCATCCCCACTGACAAAGCAAGAAGACTCATAGTGTTTAAACATCTCAGGAAGCCTGCAATGGTGATCCAGTTCCCTCAAAGGGTCTGTGGATTCTTTCCCATTCTTTCAATTTAAATAAAACTATTTTCTGTCTACTGTTTCTTGTCTTTACCTCTGAGATTTTGCAAGTTATCCCTAATATTTAAAATCTTTTATTCTTTATTTTTATCTTTCATTTATTCTGAAACCTAAAATGTGTCTTTTCCCCCTTAAACATTATTTAAAATATTACACTTTTTATTAAATCTTCTCTAGCTAACACCTTTCAACACTTTAATACAACTGACAGAGCAAAGTTCTCATCACTTATTTACATGTTTTTATTCAAGCCCATTTTCTTTTTTTCTTCCAACAGAAAAAGTATGTAGACAAGAATTGTTGGGAATTGGTGACAAATGATGTGGTCCACTCAGATGGGAACACAGGATTTTACCGAAAGAAGAAAGAAGGCTGATTCAGGGAGGGGGTTGTAGAAGCTTATGGAAATTCACATATGAGATGTTGGCAATGAAAAGTTATTTGAAAATGATTCACCACAACATGTGAGAAGTCTTTCTACTGCTTTTTTACTTTCAAAAGTCATTTAAACACAAATCTTAAATTTGTGTTACGTATGTCACCTGTAAAATGGTTAACATAAAAGGTAAGTTTTGCTGAATATACTTACTTGGCTATAAGAGCAATTGTACCAGATTAAAGTTCTTATGACATGCATTTCAATTCAGGGATGCAGTGATTTGTTTTGATTGTATGTGCTTATTTGCATTTATCCAACAGCCTGAAGGAATAATAGAGTGTCTTGTTGTACTCTGTACATAATGGACACCATGAAAATACCAAGGATGACTGTTCTAATCCTAAAATGCATTATTACTCATGCTTCCAATTTGGAGTCCATTTATCTGGGCTATTCTTTAGGGCATTAAAATAAAAATGAGTGAGTTTTATATTTAAGAAAACTTTTCTGAGGTGGAAATTATGTAAATCAGAAATGTAATACCAGGTTATACAAATTTGGTCATTTTTTTGGATGTGTTGTTTTCCTCTTTCTAACCAAGAACAATAGATTAAATGCAAATTTTCTAAGTTAGTTGAAAAAAGGAGACACTCAAAGATTACTAGAAATCATGGTGCTTGCAAAAGGAAATATAAAATTGAAAGGTTATATCTGGCTATGTATGCCACTTTCTGAGAAGCCTCTAACTGTGAAATCATCAAATATTTTACAAAAAAAAAGCTTATGAAATATGTATAACTGCCTTTTAGGGTTTAGCTCAGGAAAGAGTTTTATGTATTTTGTTAAGTAAATATTTATTGTACATCACTATATACCTAATACTTAAATAGAAGTATCCATAAAAATTTTAAAAGTTCTTTGCCATTGTCTTTTCCCTATTGAGGGAGATATTTTAGTATAACACTTCTTAAAAGCAATGAAATGTCTTGCACATCTCCTGTATGGTTTTTGTACCGTTTTTTGTGACCCTGACTGCTGCCTTTCCATCTTCTATTGGCCATTCTTTACTCCTCTTCATCATTTCTCTGTGTTTCCCGCTCACTTACTCCTATCTGCTATTAGCTCTTCTCTCTTTGACTAAGCTGTATTCTCCTCCCAAGCTCAAGAGCAGAAGGAAGCCTTCAAGGAGCTAAGCAAAATGTCTTAGGAAGCCTACTGTAAAACAATAGTCGAAGCCTCTCATGAAGCCTTACACGGTAGATCAACATAGGAGGAAAACACCTAGAGCTCTAAAGTCAGCCAGAAATGTATAGTCATGAAAAGACCAGGGACACTTGTGACCTACAGGACCCTAGAAGATGCTGCTGTCCAGCCTCTAAGAGCTTCTTGGAGACAGTCACAGATAGAGAGTCTGGCCAGTGGAGCCAAATGGAGGGTCCACTCCTGCTTCCGCACTGAACTAGCTGTGATACTGGGTCAGCAATCCATGCTCTCTGAGTTGAGTTTCTCATCTGTCAGACTGAAAATAATAAGAAGGTGATATGGTGGGTCACACCTGTGATCCCAACCCTTTGGGGAGGCCAGGATAGGAGGATCACTTGAGGCAAGTAGTTTGAGAGCAGCCTGGGCAACATAAGGAGACCCTGTCTCTATAAAAAATAAAAATAAAAAATTAGGCTGGGCATGCTCACACCTATAATCCCAGTACTTTTGGAAGCTAAGGCGAAGAGGATCACTTGAACACAAGAGTTTGAGTCCAGCCTGGGCAAAATAGTGATACCTCATTTCTACAAAAAAAAATAATTTTTAAAAATTAGTTGGGTGTGGTGGTATGTGCCTGTGGTCCTAGCTACTTGGGAGGCTGAAGCAGAAGGATTTCTTGAGCCCAGGAGGTGCAGTGAGGTGAGACTGCACCTCAAGATTGGGCAAGAACCCTATCTCGATAAAACAAAAAACAATAATTACAAAATAATAAAAACTTAGCTCGGCATGGTGGCACACACCTGTGGTACTAGCTACTCAGGAGTCTGTGCTAGGAGGATTGCTTGAACCCAGGAGTTTGAGGCTGCAGTGAGCTGTAATCACACCACTACACTCAAGCCTGGGTGACAGGGCAAGACTCTGACTCTATTAAAAAAAAAAAAAAAAAACAAAAGCAAAAGCTGTGCTACCATATCAACATATTTTCATTCAATTCTTCAAGCATATTCTGAGTCTCTACATGTGCCAGGCACCATTTTAAGTGCTTAGGATATCAGTGAACAAAATGAATGATGACTTCTGCCATCAGGAAGTTTAACATTTTGGAATTAATTGAGAAAAAAATAACTAGATGAATAGATAGATACAGCTCAGATCCTGACACACACAAAAAGGTTCATTAAATAGTAGCTACCAGCCAATATACATGTAATTTATCCACAGAGGTAAAATGTGGGTACCATTTCCTTGGATAATAACAAACTTTCTGGGGGTATAAAAGCCAATGTTTATGACATCAACATTTGTACAGCAGAAAGTAATCCCAGCTACCTGGGAGGCTGAGGCAGGAGAATCACTTGAACTCCAGAGGTGGAGGTTGCAGTGAGCCAAGACTGCACCATTGCATTCCAGCCTGGTTGACAAAAGAAAGACTCCATCTCAAAAAAAGAAAAATATAGAAAGTTAAGAGGTGTGTGTATGTGTATAGGAGGAGAAAGAGGTTATATATATATATTTATATATATACACACATATATATGTAACATATACATATATACATACATATGCACACACACACATATATATCACATCTATGAATATTTATAATAGGTTATTTTCTCATTAGCAAGGTTACATAAGACACATGGAGGCAGGGAACAGATCTCAACTTTGCAATTTACTCAATATATATGTCAAAAAAGCTTACTAAAATTTGAATGTCCCAGACTAAGGTGGTTAACTCTCAGCTTTTAGATGTATTTATATATGCACACACACGCAGGCACCCACACACATATGCACATGATTTATAAAAGTGCATATATGTGAATAGGTTTCTGGTTGTGGCAGTTCTCTTTGTAGTTCCGAACTCTTGGTATCTTATAAACACACATGAGTGTCCGGTGAGGTGGTTCATGCCTGTAATCCCAACACTTTGGGAGGCCGAGGAGGGCGGATCACCTAAGGTCAGGATTTCGAGACTAGCCTGGTCAACATGGTTGAACCCATCTCTAGTAGAAAGTACAAAAAGTAGCTGGGCGTAGTTATGGGAGCTTGTAATTCCAGCTACTCAGAAGGCTGAGGAAGGAGAATTGCTTGAACCTGGAAGGTGGAGGTTGCAATGAGCTGAGGTCGATACACATATATACACATTTATACACACACACACATATATATACACATACATTAGATGTACTCTAGTGACCAGGCTTAGCTACATGCACTCAGGTACAAGACTGCATTTTTTTCATCACAGGTACTTGGAGGCCTCCTATTGTGATGTTGGTATTAAAAAATAAGATCTAGGAATATGTAATGTTACTATTGACTCCAAGCGTATTTTAAGTAGTAATAACTGGTAACTTACAGAGATAGGGACTGTATGGAAATGGATTCTTAAAACTTTATGAATATTTAGACCAGTTATATCAATTATAAAAAAATAAGACTTATTTTAGTAAAATGCTTAAGAGCTCAGAGAGTGGAATTAGATGATTTTGTTTTTAGTTCTTAGACTTTCTAGCTTTCTGATCTTAAACAATTTATATTATCTCTCTGTGTCCCAGTTTCCTCATCTTTAAAATGGGGGATAATAATAATGATATCTATTAGGGTTATTGTGTGAATCAAATGAGTTAATATACATAAAGCATTATCGTGAGATCTATAAAAATGTTTAAATATTATTATCCTGTAACAAACACAAGTAGATTGTCATAAAGCAGAAGCTACGCTATTGAATGGTCCTACAAAATGAAGTTCTTTCTACAGTTAAGCCAATACTTTCTAGCTAAAATCTAAATATAAAATTTTATATAACATTTTATACAAAATCTGCATTACTTTTCAAACCACAAAATGATTTTGTAAATTCTTTGAATAAAATAAAAACAAAGTTCAAAAAGTAAGCTTATGCATGAGATGCTTATGAATGCCTTATATTTGCATTAAAGGCGGCTCTTTGTCATATAATCCTACACTACATATAAACAAGTAATTTGGAGCTATACCACCAGGGCACACACACATATACACACACTGTCCCATTAGCTACTTCAAAGCTAAGAAAATTCAGCACTCTGATTTTCAGAAAAATGCAAATCTCAGCCCAGCAAAGAGAGCCTAGCGTGGTCTCAGCCACGTGCTCTGGATGAGTCTTATTTTATCTGAGCATACACTTTAATGTGAAAAGCAAGGATTTTAAAGGGGTAAAACAAAATTTCTATAGAAAATATTATCTTAACACACTCATTTTTGATGAAGCGAACTTTTCAATTTAGGACCAGAGAAAGTATGAGACTAGTAAATGTCACTCCTGATGATTTTTAACAAGTGCTCTCCAGAGGAAATTATCAAAGTAGGAATGTTTCAGTCCTCCTAGGATCCTGGAATAAGGTAATCTGAAAAGAAGGACACAGGAAGGATTGAACCAACTCCTTGCTTGGTTCTGTGCTTACATCATCTGAAAGTGTTGCTTCTCTTTAAACGATATTGTCGGGTAGCTGGTTCTGTAAGACACATCAGATATTTGCCTGAAATTTGTACATCCAAATAAGGAAATATGCAAGGTGAAAGGTAATGATAGCAACCAAAATCAAGCACTGCTCACAGCAAAATATGCCATTGCTTACAAAGCACATTTCACCCGAAGTCCTGGAACCTGTAATTGGTGACGCATGCTGTAATTGGTAAACTTCAATGAGCAGATAAAAAATTAGTAACCAAAAGCCTTTCCTTAAAGTAGGCAAAAATTGAGTCAGGGGGGTGGGTAGTGGTGTCAGCGGAAAGGGACATGAGTCTTCCTTTTCAAGGACTTATTTGGGGTCATAACCCATCCAGCTGCAGGTATAAATGCCACAACTCTTTGATTTCTGAAGCCCTCCTTGACTCAGCACAATGACACTATGGCAATTGCCTGGTTGTTTTCCAGCTTTGTTTTAGAGCGGTGCTTCTACACATGAAACATTTATAGTAGGGAGCCACTGAGGATGAGAAAGTAGTTACAGCAAGAACCGCAGCTGTTCACAAAATCAACTGAGCAAATGGCAGAAGCAAAGCTGCCCTTGGACCCCACTGTCAGAACAGCCCCTGAGTCTGCAGTAGGAAGAGAGTCCAGCTCTCCTCTGCACTGAATTTCTGGGATAAGTTATTAGAAATCCTGGAGACACAAGAGACACAATCTTTCACAAGTTGGGGCACAGTGTTATATTCTTTGACAATAAGGTATTTTCTTAATGCGTTTATTTTTCCAGACAATAATTATTAAGTACATAACATATTCTAGACACCATACTAAGCACTTTAGGACAGTTATCACATGTGTGTATTGCAACAAAATAACAAGGCATGTACTCTTAGTTGTAATAATAATAATGATCACAATAATGTTGTAGGTTAAGAAATTGAGGCCCTGATGAATTCAACAGTTTGCTCAAGGTCACACAGTTAGTAGGCGATGGGGTTAAAATTCACATCATGGTATGCTTGTTGTCCAAGCCTGGACCTTCGTGGCATGCTTTATAAGCCTGTTTTTAGTTCCTATTTTGGAAGGGAGTATCATTTATTTTTATGGGATCCCACCAAAAGGGAAGCATATGGTAGCAATTAACCAATTAAAAACAATCGCCCCTTCTCACTTTGACCTAAGGTTTCGGTGACAGGTCAGTATACTCAATATATTAGGAGAGAAAAAGCAATAGTAGCCCACCACCCAATCAGAGAGGGAAAAGAGAACTGTTTTTCACCATTCTCCAGGGAGGAAGTAGATGAGCAAAAGTCCATTGGAAGTATCCTCTATCTGAATTGAATCCAAACTCTAAAACATTGATGAGCATTTATAAAAAACCTTACTTGAGACAGAGAAATGATACAAATCCTGAGAAACATAGGCAGGAACCAACAATTGAATTTAGCAGAAGGAAACATGAGCCTGTAACATCTGGAGAAACAATCTAATATTCAGATAGGGCATTCGAAGCAAAAGAACTTTTGGAAAAGAGCAATTCCTACAGATGATTCTTCATTCATATAGTGTGGTTCAAATTTTATAAAATTAGCCAGAAAGATGCCCTGAAAAAAATCAGTGGTAGTTTCAGCCTATCATTGCTATATACTAAAGAAAACATAAATTTCAGAAAAATTGAGGGAATTATAAAAGGTTACATAGCAAGTTGGCTTCAAAACAAATACTTGTATGTTTGTGTCTAAATTGTTCTGTCTTAAATTATCAAAATAACCTTTTCCCATCAACTTACATCCACTGATCCCAGACACTATCTAAAGGGTTGACAACAGCTAGCCATTTGTACCTCCTCAATAAAGTTGTTTAGAAAGTAACAATTATGAAACAATCACCAAAGATGGCTAATCAAGGTAAACAAAGGAGAAAACAATGAACATAATTATTGTCAATTACTTTGCCAAATCATTGTATCACACATGGAATTCTAGTTAATGAAAAATTATCTGCTAGGTTCTAGAAACTGTACCACTTGCTAGTCTTTAGGCCCCATTAGAGCTCACAGCTATTAAAGTCAAAGGAATTTCCTTAATGTTGGCTAATCAATAAATGATCTTTTAAACTTTTCAATAGGTAATCAATACATTTGAAAAGTTCAATACTTTTCATTGGCTTTTAGCTCTTTTACTAGTTAAGTTACTTCTTATACTGTGAGTAGTAATGACACTTCTTCTGCCTATATTATTCAAGACCTTCATGTCACTAATCATATTCAGAAGAATCCTGTTCACAGGTACCAACAGGCCAGGAACCTCCACTTGAACTCACTAGTTAATTTCTTAGTCTACATATCTGTCCTACTGACTTGGAAAGCAATCAGTCCCAGCCAGCTACAGGATGTCCAAGGCATACTGCCTGGAGAACAAGAAAGAAGCAGATCCTAGAGGAATGCTTTGCAGGAGAATATGTAAACAATAAAATATTTATAGCCAGGTCAAAAGAGAGGCTTGGGTTGTATGAGAAGACTATCTTCCAACATCTGACAAGCCTATAAATAACAATGAGAAGATCAACAGGTAGGAGTAACGAAGGAATGATATACATACATATAGTAAGACATAAATACAGTTTTCAGAAATGAGATCAAGAAGGGAATGAAATATAGTAAAGAAAAATTTAGTGTGTTATCAAAGGTAGTGACAGGATAACAGAAAGTTATATGTCTTAGTTGGGCAATTTATAGCAATTAAAAATATTTTCAGGATAGAACGTTATTTATGAAACAAAATAAATCCAACAATAAGAAAACAGTTAAATAAATATCCACCTTAAGGAAACATGCACACATACACCATTGCAAAATGCAATATATATGTCCTTACATATATATATATGTGTGTGTGTGTATGTGTATGTATTATGTAAGAATATTTAATATTATTTATACATATATATACCATTAAAATGCTTACCAAGAGATAATCTACAAAACGTATACAATTTAAGTACAAAATGTTAAAGCAATATTCAAAAATCCATATTATACATGAGTCCAGTTGTGTAGAAAAGTATATAAATGACCAGATGAAATTTGTAAAAGTTTAGCCAGGTTTATTAAGAGCTAGGATAACACCTGCCTCTTTCTTGTTTTTCTACTTTTTTATAATAAATATTATTTGCACTATAATAAAATAACAGTTTTTAACTTTAAAAAGGAAGGGCAGTTCTGGTAAATAAGAAAAGTCATAGTTCCATTTTAACTGAGGAATAAAATTAACTTCTGGTTGGGGAACTTGTGTTTTGATTTATTTTCCAAGGACCTAAGTTCTCTACAACAATGTGCTCATAGCTTGTCTAAGCCCCAGAAGCAAACTTGCATGCCTGCAGAACAGTCAACAGCACTTTGTGCTGTTTTTCAAAAAAATAATTCTTTAATTTCAATAGCTTTAGGGATACAAGTGGCTTCTGGTTACAGAGGTGAACTGTATGCTAGTTTAGGATTTTAATGTACCTATTACCCAAGCAGTGTACATTGTACCCAATACATAGTTATTCCTCTCTCACCTTCCCTCCCAATCTCCCCCACTTCTGAGTCTCCAATGTCCATTATACCATCCTAGATGCCTTTAAATACCTGTAACTCTTTCATAAGTAAGAACATGTGGTATCTGATTTTTTACTCCTGAGATACTTTATTTAGAATAATAGCCTCCAGTTCCAACCAAATTGCTGCAAAAAGACACTATTTCATTCTTTTATGGCTAAATAGTATTTCATGGTACATATATATATGTACCTTTCATGGTGTGTGTGTATCCATATATACACAATAATATTTCATGGTACATATATATGTACACACACACACACACATTTTCTTTATCCACTCATCAGCTGTTGGGCACTTAGGTTGATTTCATACATGTGCAGGTGTGTTTCTGCTTAGCAACTTCTTTCCCTTAGGGTAGGAACCCAGTAGTGGGATTGTTGGATAGAAGAGTAGATCTACCTTTAGTTCTTTTGCAGGGTGCATGTGTGTGTGTGTGTGTGTGTGTGTGTGTGATACATATATACATAGGTGTGTGTATATATATGTGTATATATATATACATATATATATGTATATATACAAATACACATATATATGTGTATATATGTATATATATACACATATATATGTACACATATGTGTGTATATATATGTGTACACACACACACATTTTCTTTATCCACTCATCAGTTGATGGGCACTTAGGTTGATTTGATACACATATAGGTGTCTTTCTGATATAGCAACTTCTTTCCCTTAGGGTATATACCCAGTAGGGGGGTTGTTGGATAGAATGATAGATCTACCTTCAGTTCTTTGAGAAATCCCCATGTTGTTTTCCATAGAGAGTGTACTAATTTACATTGCCACCAGCAGTGTATACGCATTTGTTTTTTTACCACATCCATGCCAACATCCATTACTTTTTGACTTTTCAATACTAGACATTCTGGCTGGGATAAGGTGGTATCTCATTGTGATTTTAATTTGCATTTCCCTGATGATTAGTGATGGCCAACAGCACTTTGAAGTGGAACTTAACATATACCAAGAAAGACCCCCTTCACAGATATTCCTCTTCATTAAGGCCTAAAATGCTATTCGGTTTTGTGTCACACAACCAAATCCTGGTAACTCTATAAAGAGGATGCCATTTGCTATCATAATATAACATTAAAAAGGAGCTTTCATTATTTAGAGAGAATTTGCATAATAAAAACATGCTGAGAGAACAAGGTTTTTTTTAAAAAAAACACCTATCAGAAAAATGCAGCTGGAGGATGAAGCTTAAATCTAAAGTATAAAACATTTTAGAAGAAGTTATGAAATGGGGCACCACCACATGAGGGGAGAGTGGTCAGATTACTGGAAAAATAGTCTAGGTGCCCAGATACCAAGACCCAAAAAAGAGAATGCTGCTGGAAGCTAGGAAGAAGTACAGTGAAGAAGCCACATGAGAAGATACCAAAGATGACAGTCTTCTTCTTGGCCATTTTCCCCAAAGTCTACTCTTTTCTAACTTTAGCCTACTAATATGAAAAGTCCTGGGGCTTTTATAGTTTGAACTCATGGTCTGATACACTATTAGTACTCTCAAGACTTACAGAATATTCAAGCTGAAAAGGCCCTGAGAGAACAATTTTTATCAAAATGTCTCGTTGCACATATGAGGATATTGGTGTTCAGAAAAATCTTGTTGGGGGAAAGGGGAGGGATAGTGGGGGTGGGGAGTTGGGGAGGGATAGCATGGGAGAATGCCAGATATAGGTGATGGGGAGGAAGGCAGCAAATCACACTGCCATGTGTGTACCTATGCAACAATCTTCCATGTTCTTCACATGTACCCCCAAACCTAAAATGCAATAAAAAAAAATAAAAATAAAATAAAATAAAATAAAAAACATTAAAAAAAAATGCAAATTGGATCACATCATTCCAATGCCTAATCTCCTTCAATGGCAGGATTTCTGCTTCTAGCTGTAACAGAGTAGCTTAGATCATACTAGTACTTATAACAACAACTATAAATGCAGGGGAAATGTTGTTTGAAGGTACTAAGGAATGATTAAGACAGTTAGAACTTGACAGATCAAGATCCAGAAAGAAGGGAAATTATCTCACTTGAGGCAACTGCCTATTCACAAGCAGGATAGGGCAGAGAGACTTGTGCAGAAAGCGGTAACCCAGAGCCTGTTGTAGTTTCATGGAACTAAGAGACAAAAACTGGAGTTTGTGAACTATAAAGGTCTTTCAGTTGAGACCTCTGAAGGGCTGTATCCTAGGACAAAGGGGAAAATGAAAATAACAGGCTGTCAGAATGATGAGAATACAACCTTGAATTATCTCTCTTCCTAATTGCATTAAGCTGGTCTATCTGTACTTAAATTCCTTCCAGAAGAAAAGACATTCCTCTCTGATAGATCATCATCCAGAACACTTACATGTTTTTCATATGCAATGCCTGATACCCAATCCAAAATTACCAAGCATACATACGCACAAGATAAAATGACTGAAAACCAGGAGAAAAGTCAGCAGCAATGGACCTGGTGGATGGTTTAAATACTACAGTTACATAAAAATTTTAGAATAAAATTATTCATATTATTTTTAAAAAGATGACAAGATAGACAATTTTACCAGTGAAATAAAATCAATGAAAAAGAATAAAATGGAAATTTTTGAATGGAAAATTATGTAACTGAATTTTAAATGTAGTGGATGGGCTTCATAGCAGAATTGACAGAGAAGATGGTCATGAATTAATAAGAAAGTAGGTCAGAAAAAAATATGGATGAAAACATGGTGAGAAAAAAATAAAAAAGGTAGAAAAGAACATAAAGACATGATATAAAGGAATAACACACAAGTGATAGAATCCCAAAAGAAATGAAGAGAAAAAGACTGAGATAGAAGAAATATTTGAGTATATCCATGCCAAGTATTTACAAAATGTGATAAAAGATATCAAGTATAGAATTGAGACTCTCTACCAAACTCAAGCAGGATAAATATATCACAAAGTATTAACTACATTGGGTTCACATGGATTGAATAACCTAGTTTGAAATATAAGTATTGATATGCTAATAAGAAATTAGGCTTCAAAGCATTTCTAGATATAAATATGAAAAAATAATGCTGATAAAAGGGTCATTACACCAAAAATATACAAACATTCTTAATGTTTATAGACCTAACAACATAGCTTTAAATTATATAAAGAATAGTATGTTCACAACCAAAGTGTGGGATTTTGACATACCTCTCCCAGTAGCTGATGAAACCAGTCAAAAGTAAATATCAGTAAAAATATTGACAGGCATATTTTACAAACTTGCCTTAATTGGCATTTATAATGAACTGCATTTAAAATAATGAAAATGCATGTTACTCACCAAGGCAAACTGAATGTTTAATAAAATTGGATCATATGATAAGCAATAAAACAAGTCTTAAATTTAAAACACCAAAATCATGCAATCCATATGTTCTAATCACTGTAGAATTAAGCTAGAACGCAAATACAGAAAAATAACTACATAATCCCCAAGTCATTTGAAATTAAGCAACATACTTTTTAACTCCCAGATAAAAGAAAAATTACAATGAATGTTAGAAAATATTTTTAATTAAATAATATTGAAAATATCATGTCAAAATTTAGGGAATATAGCTGAAACTCATTAAAGAGAAACTTTGAGTGTTACATGCATATATTAGAAAAGAAGAAAGTTAAACATCAATAATCTATATTTCTAATTCAAAAAGTCAGAAAAAGAATGAAAGATCAACCACAAAGGAAGTAGAAATGAAAAAAAGTAAAAACAAAAAAAAGGCACAAATTTATAAAACAGAAAAAAGTATACAGTAGAGAACATCAACAAAGCCATCAATTTGCCCCTTGGGAAAAACTAATGTAATTACAAATCTTTATTTTATTTTCTATTGTACTTTAGGTTCTGGGGTACATGTGCAGATCATGCAGGATTGTTGCATAGGTACATACATATCAAGGTGGTTTGCTGCCTTCATCTGCCATCACCTTCTGGTATTTCTCCCCTCATTATCCCTCCCCACCCTCCCCCCCCACCCCCCCCACTGTCCCTCCCCACCCCCCACTGTCCCTCCCCACCCCCCACTGTCCCTCCCCCTAGCCCCCGCTACTAACCAGTATGTGATGCTCCCCCTCCCTGTGTCCATGTGTTCTACATTGTTCAACACTTGCCTATGAGTGATAACATACAGTGTTTGGTTTTCCGTTCTTGTGTCAGTTTGCTGAGAATGATGGTTTCCAGATACATCCATGTCCTTATGAAGGACATGAACTCATCGATTTTTATGGCTGTGTAGTATTCCATGGTGTATATGTGCCACATTTTCTTTATCCAGTCTATCAATGATGGACATTTGGGTTGGTTCCAGATCTTTACTATTGTAAACAGTGCTGCAATGAACATATGTGTGCATGTGTCTTTATAATAGAACAATTTATAATCCTTTGGGTATATACCCAGTAATGGGATTGCTGGGTCAAATGGTATTTCTATTTCTAGGTCCTTGAGGAATCACCACACTGTCTTCCACAATGGTTGAACTAATTTACACTTCCACCAACAGTGTAAAAGTGTTTCTATTTCTCCACATCCTCTCCAGCATCTGTTGTCTCCAGATTTTTAAATTATCACCATTCTAACTGGTGTGAGATGGTATCTCAATGTGGTTTTGATTTGTATTTCTCTAATGACCAGTGATCATGAGATTTTTTTCATATGTTTCTTGGCCTCATCGATGTCTTCTTTTGTAAAGTGTCTCTTCATATCCTTTGCCCACTTTTGAATGGGTTTTTTTTTTTCTTGTAAATCTGTTTTAGTTCTTTGTAGATTCTGGATATTAGCCCTTTGTCAGAAGGGTAGATTGCAAATTTTTTTTCCCATTCTGTTGGTTGCTGATTTGCTCTAATGATTGTTTCCTTTGCTGTACAGAAGGTCTAGAGTTTAATTAGATCCCACTTGTCTATTTTGGCTTTTGTTGCCATTGCTTTTGGTGTTTTAACCATGAAGTCCTTGCCTATGCCTATGTCCTGAATGGTATTGCCTAGGTTTTCTTCTAGGGTTTTTATGTTGTTAGGTCTTATGTTTAGCTCTTTAATCCATCTGGAGTTAATTTTAGCATAAGGTGTCAGGGAGGGGTCTAGTTTCTGCTCTCTGCACATGGCTAGCCAGTTTCCCAACACCATTTATTAAACAGGGAATCCTTTCTCCATTGCTTGTTTTTCTCAGGTTTGTCAAAGATCAGAGGATTGTGGTGTTGCTTCTGAGGCCTCTGTTGTGTTCCATTGGTCCATGTTTCTGTTTTCTTCCCAGTACCATGCTGTTTTGATTACTGTGGCCTTGTAGTATAGTTTGAAGTTAGGCAGCATGTCCTTGTAGTACAGTTTGAAGTCAGGCTTTGTTCTTTATGCTTAGGATTGTTTTGGCTATGTGGGCTCTCATTTGGTTCCCTATGAAGTTTGAAGTGGTTTTTCCAGTTCTGTGAAGAAGGTCGTTGGTAGCTTGATGGGGATAGCACTGAGTCTATAAATTACTCTGCGCAGTATAGCCATTTTCACGACATTGATTCTTCCCAACTATGAGCAAGGAATGTTTCTCCATCTGTTCGTGTGCTCTTTTATTTCCTTGAGCAGTGGTTTGTAGTTCTCCTTGAAGAGGTCCTTTACATCCTTTGTTAGTTGTATTCCTAGGTATTTTATTCTCTTTGTAGCAATTGTGAATGGGAGTTCACTTTTGATTTGGCTCTCTATTTGTCTATTATTGGTGCATAGAAATGCTTGTGATTTCTGTACATTGATTTTGTATCCTGAGACTTTGCTGAAGTTGCTTATCAGTTTCAGGAGATTTTGGGCTGAGACGTTGGGATCTTCTAAATATACAATCATGTCATCTGCAAATAGAGACAATCTGGCTTCCTCTTTTCCTAACTGAATACGCTTTATTTCTTTTTCTTGCCTGATTGCTCTGGCTAGAACTTCCAATACTATATTGAATAGGAGTGCTGAGAGAGGGCATCCTTGTCTTGTGCCAGATTTCAAAGGAAATGCTTCCAGTTTTTGCCCATTCAGTATGATATTGACTGTGGGTTTGTCATAAACAGCTTTTATTATTTTGTGATATGTACCATCAATACCTAGTTTATTGAGGGTTTTTAGCATAAAGGGCTGTTGAATTTTGTCGAAGGCCTTTTCTGCATATATTGAGATAATCATGTGGTTTTTGTCTTTTGTTTGGTTTATGTGATGGATTACATGTATAGACTTGTGTATGTTGAACCAGCCTTGCATCCATGGGATGAAGGCTACTTGATCATGATGAATAAGCTTTTTGATTTGCTGTTGCATTCGGTTTGCCAGTATTTTATTGAAGATTTTTACGTCGATGTTCATCATGGATATTGGCCTGAAGTTTTCTTTTTTAGTTGCGTCTCTGCCCGGTTTTGGTATTAGGATGATGTTGGTCTCATAAAATGAGTTGGGGAGGATTCCCTCTTTTTGTATTGTTTGGAATAGTTTCAGAAGGATTGGTATCAGCTCCTCTTTATACATCTGGTAGAATTTGGCTGTAAACCCGTCTGGACCTGGGCTTTATTTAGTTGGTAGGCTATTAATTGCTGCCTCAACTTCAGCCCTTGTTATTGGTCTATTCAGGGATTCAACTTCTTCCTGGTTTAGTCTTGGAAGAGTGCAAGTGTCCAGGAATTTATCCATTTCTTCCAGATTTACTGGTTTGTGTGCATAGAGTTGTTTGTAGTAATCTCTGAAGGTAGTTTGTATTTCTGTGGAATCAGTGGTGATGTCCCCTTTATCGTTTTTTATTGCATCTATTGGACTCTTCTCTTTTTTCTTTTTTATTTGTCTGGCTAGCAGTCTATCTATTTTGTTGATCTTTTCAAAGAACCACCTCCTGGATTTGTTGATTTTTTGAAGGGGTTTTTTGTGTCTCTATCTCCTTCAGTTCTGCTCTGATCTTAGTTATTTCTGGTTTTCTGCTAGCTTTTGAGTTTTTCTGATCTTGCTCCTCTTTCAATTTTGATGGTAGAGTGTCAATTTTACACCTTTCCTTGCTTCTCATGTGGGCATTTATTGTTAAAAATTTCCCTCTAGACACTGCTTTAAATATGTCCCAGAGATTCTGGTACGTTGTGTCTTCATTCTCATTGGTTTCAAAGAACATCTTTATTTCTGCCTTCATTTCATTATTTATCCAGTTTACATTCAGGAGCCAGTTGTTCATTTTCCATGAAGTTGTGTGGTTTTGAATTAGTTTCTTAATCCTGAGTTCTAATTTGATTGCACTGTGGTCTGAGAGACTGTTTGTATGATTTCCGTTCTTTTGCATTTGCTGAGGAGTGATTTACTTCCAATTATGTGGTCAATTTTAGACTAAGTGTGATGTGGTGCTGAGAAGAATGTATACTCTGTGGATTTGGGGTTAAGAGTTCTGTAAATGTTTATTAAATTTGCTTGGTCCAGATCTGCATTCAAGTCCTGGATTTCCTTGTTGATTTTCTGTCTCGTTGATCTGTCTAATATTGACCGTGGAGTGTTAAAAGTCTCCCACTATTATTGTGTGGGAGTCTAAGTCTCTTTGTAGGTAGTTAAGGACTTGTATTATGTATCTAGGTGCTCCTGTATTGGGTGCATCTATATTTAGGATAGTTAGCTCTTTTTGTTGTATTGATCTTTCACCATTATGTAATGCCCTTCTTAATCTCCTTTGATTTTTGTTGGCTTAAAGTCTGTTTTATCAGAGACTAAGATTGCCACCCCTGCTTTCTTTTGCTCTCCATTTGCTTGTTTTATCAGAAACTAAGGTTGCCACCCCTGCTTTTTTTTGCTCTCCATTTTCTGGTAAACCTTCTTCTATCCCTTTATTTTGAGTCTATGTGTGTCTTTGCACGTGAGATGGGTCTCCGGAATATAGCACACTGATGGTTCTTGGCTTTTTATCCAATTTGTCAGTCTGTGTCTTTTGATTGGGGCATTTAATCCATTTACATTTAATGTTAATATTGTTATGTGGAATTTGATCCTGCCATTTTATTACTGGTTAGTTGTTTTGCCCTTTGGTTGGCGTAATTTCTTCATTGCATTGTTGGTGTTTACCATTTGGTTCTTTTTTTGCAGTGGCTGGTACTGGTTTTTCCTTTCTATGTTTGTTGCTTCATTCAGGAGCTCTTGCAGGGCAGATCTGGTAGTGACAAAATCTCTCAGCAATTGCTTATCTGTAAAGGATTTCATTTCTCCTTCAGTTATGAAGCTTAGTTTGGCTGGATATGAAATTCTGGGTTGAAAATTCTTTTCTTTAAGGATGTTGAATATTGACCTCCACTCTCCTGGCTTGCAGGGTTTCTGCCTAGAGATCCACTATGAGTCTGATGTGCTTCCCTTTGTGGGTGACCTGACCTTTCCCTCTGGCTGCCCTTAGTATTTTTTCCTTCATTTCAACCCTGGTGAACCTGAAGTTTATGTGCCTTGGGGTTGCTCTTCTAGAGGAGTATCATTGTGGTGTTCTCTGTATTTCCTGTATTTGAATGTTGGCCTGCCTTGCTAGGTTGGGGAAGTTCTCTTGGATAATATCCTGAAGAGTGTTTTCCAGTTTGGATTAATTCTCCCCGTCATCTTCTGGTACACTGATCAGGCGTAGATTAGGTCTTTCCACGTAATCTCATATTTCTTGAAGGCTTTTTTCACTTCTTTTCACTCTTCATTCTCTTTTCTTGCCTTCTAGTTTTATTTCATTGAGTTGATCTTCAATCTCTGATATCCTTTCTTCTGCTTGATCTATTCGGCTATTGAAACTTGTGTATGCTTCATGAAGTTCTTGTGCTTTTTCAGTTCCATCAAGTCGTTTACGTTCTTCTTTAAGCTGGTTATTCTAGTTAGCATTTCGTCTAACTTTTTTCAAGGTTTTTAGTTTCTTTGCATTGGGATAGAACATGTTCCTTTAACTCAGAGAAGTTTGTTATTACCCACCTTCTGAAGCCTGCTTCTGTCAGTTCATCAAATTCATTCTCCATCCTGCTTTGTTCCGTTGCTGGTGATGAGTTGTGATCTCGTGGTAAGGGGAGAGACATTCTGGTTTTTGATGGTTTCATTCTTCTTGTGCTGGTTTCTCCCCATCTCTTGGATTTATATAGTTTTTATCTCAGGTAGCTTCTTGGGGAGGCAGCCTTTCCTTTGTCTGCCTGCAGAGGCCCTGCTGGGCTGCGACGGATTCAGTTGAGCTGCTGTGTCTTTTATTTACTCAGGAAAATCAGGCTGGCTTCTATAATGGCTGCTTCCCTTCTGACCACTGAGCTGGATCATTCCTGGTTGCTCTCTAACTGACGGTCTTGGTCCCTAACTCTGGAGTGAGAGCTTTTTGGCCTGCTGGGCCTTATGTGAGGGGGGGGGACTCATCCTGATGTTTTGGCTGTTTCCCTGTGTTCCATTCCTCTTCTTACTGGGGGATGGTTTTTTGGCTTTCTCAGTGTCAGCCAGTGCTTCCACCTAGATCTATGCTGACAGTCCCAGCACCAGCTGAAGTTGCTGTTCTGCCCTGTTCAGGCAGCTTGCTATGGCTTTTCAGCCCGGCAAAGATCTCCTGTTCTGTGGGTTGTAGAAGGCTTGGGCAGAGCGCTGTATCTTAACCAAAGTCCCAGAGGGGAAGATCCCCCGGTCCTCCAGTCAGTTGCAAGCTCCTCCTGGGTGGGGCAGTGCCCCACCTTGCCCCAAGTTGCCCTATTTGGTTTATACTCACTGTCCGACCAGACCCACAAAATGAACCTGGCACCTCATTTGGAATTATGGAGACCACTCGGCTTCTGCGTCTCTCTCACTGGGAGCTGCTTTCTGGAGCTGCCTCTTATTCGGCCATCTTGGGACCCCCCAATTAAAAATATTTAACAAGCCTTATTAAGAAATGGAACTATAGCACAAATTACAAATATCAGGTGTAAAAACAAAAGGGATATTGACACAGATCATACAGATGTCAAAAAGATAATAAGAACAGCAACTTTATGCCAATAAACTTGACAATTTGAATAAAACAAATAAGCATACTTCTTGAAAAACTGCAACTTGCAACACAGATGAAACTTGAGGCCACTACCTTAAGTATAATATTTCAGACATGGAAAGACACATAATTCATGTTCTCTCTTATAAGAGGGAGTGAAATAATGTGTGCACATGGAAGCAGGGCATGAAATGATGGACAATGGAGCCTTAGATGGGTGGGAGGTGGGATAGGGTGGATGATGGGAGGTTGCTTGGTGGGTACAATGTGCCTTGCTCCACTTGTGAAAGCAGTGAAGGCCCTGATTTCACCACAATGCAAAATACAATGTAGCAAAACTGAAGTTGTACCCCATGGACATATACAAAAAATAATATCTGTAAAAAAAGAAAAACTGTAACTTACAGTTAACAAAAAAAGAAAAACTGTAACTTACAGTTACCATGAGAAGAAAGTAAAATCTGAAGAGTCCTAAATATTTTAAATAAATAGAACCAGTAATTTTAAACATTACCAGAATAGAAATTCAGGTCAAGATGGCTTCACTGGTCAGTTCTCCCAAATATCTAAGGACGAAATTATAGTAATCATACAAAAACTCTTCCAAGAAAAAGAAATAAAAAGCAATTACTAATGCATTTTATGTGGCCATTATGACCTTGCTATCATAAGGGTATTATAAGAAAAAAATTATAGTACAATTTCTCTCATTAACATATTCTCAAAAGTCATACACATAAACATATATGCATTTATATGTGTACGTGCATGTTTTTCAGAAATAAAATATTGGTCTAATATTTGATACAACATCACCGTGATTCACCTTATTAAAGAATAAAGGAAAAAATATGCAATTATTTTAATACGTGCAGAAAAAATCTGACACAATTACACAATACTTACTTATGATTTTAAAAAACTGCCAATTAAAAATAGAAGAAAACTGTTTTTTAACATAGGGAAGGTTTCTAAAAGAGAAAAGAAAGACTAAAACATCATACTTAATGGTGAAATAAAACCTGAAATCTGGAATCAAACAAAGATGCCTCTCATCTTACCCTTCCTTGTTGCCTCCTTTCTATTCATTTTTCCATGCTCAGCACGCAATCATCTCTTCCCAGAACCCTTCCAGGACTCTGCAAGATCAGGTTCCACTTTCCTTCTGTATGTTTTGTTTTCTCAGCTCTATGCTAGCCCTTTTCTTACTTTGTTATTATTACTTTTTTTTTCCCTCCTTCTTACTAAGCTACAAGCTCTTTTAAGGTGAAATAATCTGCTTGTTTGCCTTCATCTTTTCTAATACCTGGCACATAGCAGACTTTCCAAAACTCTTTGGTGGATGTTGAACTACTGCATGAAGTGAATTGTCCAAAATCTTCTAGATAATCAATGGCAATTTGGACTAGAACTTGGCTTCTTCATTCCTACCCGGTCCAGTTAACTGCCTGCCTAAAAGCACAGCATCATTTTTCTCCTCTTTGTTGTTTCAGCATATCCCTTCCACAGACAGGTCAAAGGCACAACCCATACAAGTAAACCTAGAAGTTTCCATTTTTATTCTAACAAGGACATTGAAATATAAGTGACTTTATGACATCATATGTTTTCATAATGTCTCTTCCTATGGCGAGATAAAAGTAGGTAAAAGTCATTTAACCATGTAGCCCACTTAGAGGAAAATCAAATGAGGGCTGTTTTATTGATGTATATTGTGGACATCTCTTCTCTATTCCAAATTAAGTGACATCATGTTGGCAGCTTGAAAAGAATCATGGTGGGGGACAGATAGATATTTACACCACGGCAAATGTGAGAGGCCAAGTCCACTCAGATTTGCTGACTCTTATTACAGCTCATTCTATTGCCTCTGCTATTGACCACCACAGCCACCATGAAAACAACTAAGGTGATAACAAGGTGATTATATATAAGTTAACATTTTTGAGGCAAATCTCCTATCCCAACTCCGCCAAGATCATATGCCTCTGATGTAGGTAGAGCTTGTCAAGAAGTCATTAGAATGATTCTTAAAATCAGCACTGAAATTCAGTTGAAATATTCTAAAACAAGACTGCTATTTGAATCACTTAAGAAATAGTAAATGATCACAATATGTGTTCAGGGAAACATCAGCTGAAAGAGAAATTTCATTTTTTTCATAGAATTAAAAAAATAAAACACCAAAAAAATTAGCAAAGTCTCATATAGAAGGGACATGCATATTATGCACCACTTTATTTCTTAGTTTAAGATTTAGATGATGCGGAAATTGATCTATCAACATCTCCATAATTGCAAGCAATACCACAAAATAAAATCTTGAGTGTTCACCAATCATATTTTAGTGCTGAACACTTCATGCAAGCAGCTGTTAATGATGCCAAATATAGTTTTCACAGCATGCAAAATGAACTAATGACCAAGCCTACATTTTAGGTTTCAGGGAGGTTCTTTTTCTTTGGTGCAATCAATCCTAAATTCTGCAGAGATCATAGTCTGCTGATCCACACAGAGGTCAGAGGGAAGGATAGTTTATGATGCCAGAAGTCTGTTCAGCATGCTCTTCCTGTTGCCAAATGTGAGATAACAAAGACCTCTGTGTGTGTGTGTGTGTGTGTGTGTGTGTGTGTGTGTACCTGTGTGTATGCGTGTGCAAGTGTGTTTAAATAGGTTGTGAAAGCAATTGCTATCCCTTGAGGGTTTTTACCACATTGCTAGTGTGATTATGAAAAAGAACCTCCTTGGCGTCCTACAGGCTGTAGCGCTTCAATGAACAGGCTCCAATCACTGAGGCAGTGCAGCTGAGAACACAGCAGCCCATCCACATCACCCTGGCTGACAGACATTATAAGCTAGACAAATTTGATTGGTTATCTATAATAGTGTAGTGACTTTCAGGAAATACTGAGATTTGCACTTAAATTTGGTATGTCTCCAAATATTTAAAATTGATGTATTTCACATATGATAGAGAAGAAATATTCAGTAATGAGTAGTTAAGAAGCATTACTGTATACCTCAGTAGGAAGGTACTGTATATTATAATTTTGTACCAGAAAATTCCACACAGTTTGATTTCTCAGTAACTATCTAAAAATTAACCTGTAAATTTAGTAGGACCAGTATGTCATCTGCTTTTACTATATCTAAAATCATACATAGTATGATAGAAGCTTTTAAAATATAGTGGGAAGGATGTTTTCAGGTATAGATTTTTCCATCTGTCTATCTACTATCTATCTATCTATACTTAGAAACAGTTTATTTTTAAATAGCCAGAGATTGATTCCTTACAAGTTGTCTGAATGCTGTTAACAGCTCACTTTTACCTGTATTATCTTAGAGTATCCTCACAACAACCCTTGAGATAGGTAATATAATATTCATTATTTTGCAAGGGAAACAGACAAAGAGACATTCCCAAGGTCATAGAGATAGTGAGTAGCCGAGCCTGGATTTGAACCCAGGCAGACTGTCACCAGAGTCTGGGATCATAGCCATGATAACATAAGGCTTCCCAGGAGCCAGATGGGTCCTGGGCAAGTCTGAAGAACCATTTGGAGTTGTTCAGAACAAACCAGGTTATATCAGAGTCACATCACAATTTTTGGCAATGAAACCATGCCAGACAACTCCATGTGTTTTAGATTTTGGTACTACTGAATGAAAGACACCATACATGCATTAACGATTATTTATGTCTACTAAGTATCTGCCAATATATTCCTTCAGAATTAAAAGATTTGAGCCTAAAATCATTTGTCCTATTTAGAATGTATGCATATATCATTTTTTTAATTTAAAGCATGAAGGTACTTCTAATTGGTGACAGTAATTCAAAATATTTACGTATTATGAAATAGTGCTACTAACAGTGCAAGCATCATAATTCTAATCTATGCTAAGCAAAATAAAACAAAATAATAGCTCAAGAGGAATTCCTTTTTTATGTTGACTTTCCATGCCACCTCAACAATGTTCCTCAAATATTTGGTTATTGAAATATTCTTATTAGGTTAGCTTTAACAAAGCCCTATTTTACTCAGGGAATAGTAACTAGGCATGTATATGTAACAACCCAAATAGTTCTTCCCATTTTGTGATTATAACAGAGACCATAGGAAAAAGTTCTTCCCATTTTGTGATTATAACAGAGACCATAGGAAAAAATAATTTAGGTCATGCATTTAGTTTTTTATATGTATCTTATATAAAATACATATCCACACAAACACTCTCAATTTCAAATCACATTAAGTATTTTTTTCTCTTCTACCCCATGACACTTAGTACTGATTATAAGATATGGCCCTAAACCACCTTGCATTAATAAATTTATGGGCATACAGATTTACTGTCTTTCTTCTACTAAATTATAAGCTCTTTGAGAGTAAGAATCACCTTATTCATCTTCCTAACTCTTGAATTAAATAGCAGAATGCCTTATACCATGAAAATGTTCAAAGCTTTCTTTACAGCATTGTGAACTGATGAGTTGAATCAGGTTAGTTCAATCATCCCTGTGTTATCTGAAATATTCTGGTATTACTAATTGAGTTTCTGTAATATGTCAAATTTTAAAAGCTGCCTCTTTAAAATCCATTTGAAACAATATTTTCTATAAATATGTAAATTGTCACTGTTATAAAATATATAAACAGCTATACATTTTCAAAACATGGAATCTCATACTAAAATTAGTTGTCTTTTGGATTTAATATTTCAATGCTAAATTGAAGAAAAAAATGAAAAAAGAAAAGAATGACAACCTTTCCATGCTTTCTTAATTGTATTTGGTTGAAAAGCATAAGTGGAATGAAATAGTCAATGAAACTATAACCAACATGTTTTGCTCTTCTTCAAACAATGTAACAAATATTTAGATGAAAATTTTAAAAATAAACTAAAATGTATTAGGCCTATTAAATAATTCTCCATGGGAACATACTTTTCGATAATGTAGCCAAACTGTTCCTATATAATCTATCTCCTAGACCTTTTTTTCTTCGAGGGATATCAAAATGTTAGCGTAAAATGCATAATCAATTACTGTCTTCCCGTTTCCTTGGATATTTCCATTTGCCATGAAATGTGCTAGAAGTAAGTAAAACTAAAGTGCCAGTTTCAGATTATGCTTTTTAGTAAGGACCAACCATTTGAAAAATGCTTGATTAAAACATCTTTAGTATGTTTCTTAAAAAATAATTTCTTACAATAGAGAAGAATACTAGATCAAAACCCACCAAACTAGAAATATCGGGCATAATATATGTAGTATGAAAATGTGTAAATTAACTTGGCAAACTATGTCATCTCCAATGAGCTGCTAAACATTGTAACCTACTGCATTCATCATGTCATCGGTACTAATGGTCTCTTTGGATTAGGAATCTAAGAAACAGATTGTAAAGGATATAAAATGAGCATATATTTATAGAGATGAATTCTGCATACTTTTTATAACTACCTTGCAATATTGCAGGTGTAAGATTGTGAAATACCCAATTTAAAATAAATTGGTTCACAGCTATTAATATTTAGGGTGCTGCTTATCCAAGTTCAGCTAAGATATAACTCGGTTTCCATCTGTTCTTTCAGAGAAATAAAATGGTCAGTCAGAAAAAGGTAAGCTGACAGAGCTAGTGTGGTGGGGATGTTTTTAAAAACTATAACTTATACAAGATTCCCCAAGGAATTAAAGTAGAGATGCATGTACCAGAGCTGACATGAGGATGAAAACAATATTTTATATAGTTCTGTCAGCAAACCATGTGCCTGCCATCATAATTTATGGTCTTAGCTATTTTGCCCTTAGCAAAAACAATATATGCAAGGTAAGCAATGATTTGGGTATTGAGCAGTATCTTGAGTGGAAATGTTTTTAATTAAAATTAACTAAAAACAGAGTTTTGGAATCACCAGTCCCCAGATAAACAGCAGATACTTCAACTATAAAAAAATCATATGAAATAGCCAATAATCTCAGTTTCTAAGTGACTTTAAGCTACTTTGTAAAAGAAATGGCTTGAATAATATTGACTTTGAAAATTCAATAAATTATGAAAAATGTCCCAAATAAATGATTTTGATATTATTAATATGTATATATAACTGAAAATTATGGGAATTTAAAATAATTTATACCAGATGATGACTCTGGGGAAGAACAAGTAATACCAAGAAGAATATCCTCCACTAAGCAATAAAATATGTTTCATGATCTAAAATTCTGACCCTATTAATTCTTCTAGGTTTCAGTCAAAGAATTAAACTACCATAGAAAATAAAGCTTAGAGAAACTAGTCCTTCACCAAAAAGATAACATACACCAAGAATATCCTGAAAAAACAGATTTGATAATTTGAATATCCAGATTGAAATAAACTAGTTTTATTTTCAAATAGGTAATCTTATTAACTGGTACTACTTTCCTAAAATTGAACTTAACACCAAGTATGGGTGCCTTAAAATATTTGTCTCAAACACTCAAGAAGTTACCACTTCACATGTGCGACACCATTAGCAGATCTACAATGGGTTAGAAGTCAAATTGCAGAACAGCCTAGACAGCTCTTCTCTGGCATCAGGCGGGTTGCTACATCTAATGACTTCCAAAAATTAAATTCCTTATTTTCTCAAATGTTGAAACTCAGGCAGCAGTCATTTTCAAAAAACAAAACAAAACAAAAAAAAAAAAAAAAAAAAAACTGGTCAGGAAATTTCTTCATTTGCAAATTTAAAGTTCTTTAGTGTGAATTCAGAAAGCTGCACACGACTTTAATGAAGAAAATTTGTGTAAAACAGAGAAAAAAGTGACATAACAATGCTAACAATGTTTACTGATGCTTTGCGTATTAAGGCAAAATGAATTATGTCTGAGTTACATTGGCTAAAAAGTCATAGTTTTCTCTATCCACATGTACCAATCTATAAACATCTGAATGGGAAAAGAAATCTCCTTTTCTAAGAAGGATGTCCTCTTCAAAGAAGGCTTCTCTTTGGGGAACACAGCGCTAGGAGGTAAGTGATCATACTCACTTTGGATAAATAGGTAAGCTCTTAGAAATGGGATGAGAGATGTTTTAGCCAGACTTCCAATTAGTGGGTTGCTGTGATGTACTGCTGGATTTGGGGTTGTATGCCTCTTTGTTAAATGAAAGCACACTGTATGTACTCTTCCATTTCAGTTTTGCCTTGGGACTCAAAGAAGATGGAAAATCAAGTTAAGAAGATGAAGTTTATCCTCAGAATTAATGGCTGATATTAAAGACTGAAGCTAATTTTGTTCTCTACCATATTTTTTCCTGCACAAAGTGGGTTTCTGACCACCCCTTAGCCTCCTTCAGTATGCAGACTGCACTAATTCAGGAAGGCACCATGGTGTAACGGAAGTTGGGGGGATTAAGTTTTGGGAGGAGAAGGGCCTACATGTGACTTGAACATACTCCTGTCTATGTGGCATATTTTATCACAATTGTCTATTTGCATCTTTGTCTTCTCCAGTAATCTACAAGGCCCTTGAGAACACAGATTGTGACTTCTTCTGAAAAACCCTGGATAGCTCAGTATCTGACAATCACTAGATATGTATAAATGTAAGATGAAAAGTAAGTAACTAAGCATGGTGGATTTTGACAAACTCCTCAACTTCTCTAAGCAATCTCCTCATTTGCAAGACAGGGACAAAATATTCATTTGGGGTTTATTTCTCAGGATGATGGGAAAATATTTGTAAAGAAATATGGCACACAGTAAGTGGTCAATAAATGCTTTTTCCTTCCCTTTTTCCTACTTTTGAAAAAATCTCAATAAAGAGGGCAGAGCACACTTGTTCACTTATAAGTAGGACACAGAAGATGAATGTGCTGATCTTTCTAAGGAATGGGTATTGTTTTATACCACAGTGGTTCCAGCAAGTGCTTTGGAGTCTGGCAAACCTAGATTGAAATAATGGACCTCTTCCGTTCTGGCTATAGCAAACTGAGAAATTAACTTAACCTCTTTAAACCTAAGTGCCCAATTAGCAAAGGAGGAATGATACTCACTTTCTAAATGGTTTGTATTTAATTAAATGATGAAATGCCTGAATAGAGTTTATTACAGAGATTAATTTTAAGTCCCCAGTAGATGGTGGCTAAATCTAACTGGACTACCTATCATCAAAACAGTACAATGGCACAAAGGTGAATTTTGTATATGGAGATAACCCAGAAACATTTAAGAAAAATAAATAGCACCACATGTGAGGATTGAAACCATAATTAAAATAAAGGAGACTGGGTTTAAACGGTGGCATCCCTCTAGCAGATCTGACAAAGATGCTAGCTTTTTGGTTTCACAGATATCTGTTTCCCCTCTGGAGGGGGAATTAAGGGAAGAAGTAGGAGCGAGAACTACATAATTCCCACTGAAATATTTGGAATCTTTTTCTTTTCCCTTTCTTTCTCTTACAAAGAGCATCTCCTGAATAATAGACAAACCTCATTCTACTCTTCTACCCTAACACCAAACCAAAAAAAGAAAACAACAACAACAACAAAAATAAAATAAAATAAAATAACAGGCATTTCTAAAGCTCTGCAGACTTTTCTGAGTCATCCTGCTGCATTCTACACTCAACCTCTCAGAGGCAGCTCACTCCACTTTGCCTGGGGGATGCTCTCTCACCCTGCCTAGTCCTCCCCTGGATTTCATCCTCAGAGCAGCTGCCTCCCGGGTCCCCATACCACCAGCCACCTGCACTTACATCTGCTCCTCTGCCTAAGCTCTGCTAGCTGTCATCTTTTCTGGCTACCCACCAAGTCGCCCACACCTCCTAGATAGTAAATATATCTGTAACAAAAGAGGGTGCAGCTAAAATTAAAAAGCTGACAAAAAAGTTATCAATCATAAACACATCAGCACATTTTATTCAGAGTGTTTTATAGTTAGTGGAGTGCTTTTCTATACATGATTGCAATATGCAAATATTAATAAAAATATCACTAATTGAATGCCTCCTCTACGTTTTAAGCCATGTCATTTTAATCCTCACAAGTCTACCAGGTAGGTATGATTTTTACTGTTTTCAGATAAGGAAGTTAGGGGTCAGAGTGGTTAAGCGACATGCCCAAGTTTAAGCAACTAGTAACCAGTGGATCTGGGAATGCAAACCACGTTTCCGATTCTTAGTTCAATGCTCTTTCTCTTTAACTAGAAAATAGGATGTCACAGATCAATTACTGAACTCTAAAAGAAATCATCACAAATCAAGCAATTCTACAGATTCTTCACTTGCAAACTCATCCTCTGATTAAATATAATCATTTAGTTACTCTTTGAACATGATTCTTTCTCATTATCCTAACACATGAAAAGTTTCTCTTTTTTTAACTTTTAAGTTCAGAGGTACATGTGCAGGTTTGTTGTATAGGTAAACTGTGTCATCGGGGTTTATTTCACAGATTATTTTGTCACCCAGGTATTAAGCCTAGTACCTATTAGTTATTTTGCTTGATTCTCTCCCTCCTCACACTTTCTACCCTCTGGTAAGACTCAGTGTCTGTTGCTCCCCCTCTATGTGTCCATGTGGCCTCATCATTTAACTCCCACTTATAAGTGAGAACATGAGGTATTTGGTTTTCTGTTCCTGCATTAGTTTGGTAAGGTTAATGGCCAAGAGCTCCATCCATGTTCCTGCCAAGGACACAATCCTGTTCTTTTTTATGGCTGCACAGTATTTGATGGTGTATATGTACCACATTGTCTTCATCCAGTGTATCATTGATGGGCATTTGGGTTGATTCTGTGTCTTTGCTATTGTGAATAGGGCTACAATAAGCATACACATGCATTTCTCTTTACAATAAAATGATTCACATTCCTTTGGGTATATACGCAAGATTAGGATTGCTGGGTCAAGTGGTACTTCTGTTTGTAGCTCTTTGAAAAATCGCTACCACACAAGTTTCTTCACAATTTTTCTAAGCTTAACTACTCATGAAAACCAAACCAAGGAAGTAGAAGCACAGCTGGGGCTCACTTGCTGCACTTTTGTTTTCATGGCTGACAACTTGAATGTATCTTCAAATTCCTCCTGGTGCAATGAAGTAAAGTAACGCAAATAGAAATGTTGTCAGAAATCAATGAAGAAAGTACTTCACACTCCTTGAAAGATGCACTAATTATGAGGCTGGTCCTGTTGGAAAACCTGCCTTCCTTGTACTAACTTCTCAGCAGCATTCAAATCAAACACTCCTTTCTTGTAAAGAGATCCTCTTCTCTTTGACAGCTCCACACTCTTGCTCTTCCCTTCACATTACTGACTTTTATCTTTTTGTTCTCCATCTTAAAATTTTGAAGTTCTCAAGGTTTAATACTATCCCCTATTCTTAATCTGTATTCCTATTTCCATATCACATATATTTTCAAAACTCTAAAATATCTGTCTCTGACTCAGACTTCTCCTCTGAGCTCTAGCCTTTATATACAATGGATGCTTGAAATCTACTGAGATGTCTCTTGGGCATCTCAAATGTGACATTTCCAAAGTGGAATTCTTGATTTGCTCCCACCATCATCTCTCTGCTGGACTGTTCAGGGAGCCTTCTAACTGGTATTTTTACATCTCTTCCACTCCTATAAAATAGGATGACCTCTTAAAACAGATGTCAGATAAACCCACAGCCCTGCTTAAAACTCTTTGATATTTTACTGTTGTACTGAGAACAGATGCTGGACACATTTTAGAAGGTTCAAGGTCTAGCGTATTCTAGATCCTGGCTCTGTTTCCATTTGCATCTTATTCCATTCTACGCTGTATGTCTGTTTCATTCTACGTGCTAGTCATACTGACTAGAAGTTAGAGACACGTAGCTTCTTCCTGCCTCATGGTTTCTGTTCTGATTGGTCTTGTAGCCTGGAACATTCTTGCTGATGTGTCATTGTCCTCCTTTGGCTCGCATCTTAAATATTACCTCCCCAGAGTGAAGATCTTCTCAGAAACCCTATGGAAATAAGCCAACCTACTTATTTTTTATCAGGGCACTCTGTTTCTTTCTTACAGTTATCACAATCTGCAATTAATCAGATCATTGATTTTTGGTTTGCATTTTAATGGCCCATTTTCTTCCACCAGAATGGAACCGCATAAATGCCACATCTGCCATGTTCACCCTCTTGACCTCAGCATCACGAACAGTGGCTAGAGTGGATTAGGTTCATTAAGGGATACACGAAAGAAGCAACAAAGACATGACTGGGAATAAGCGCTCACGGAGATCCAGGAAGAGCAACACGCTGACAGGGATTCTCCCACATGTACAATGCACAGGAAACATTCTTTTGAAAAGTTTCACCAAGGTTTCTAAAAGCAGCTGCCACCCACAATCCTTTGTGTTAGCCACAGGTCTGTTTTCAGTGTTTATAGAAACAGCCACACCTTCCCACAGTCATATTTAAAGAGGAGGCATATGACACTGCACAGGCACATTCAGCCAAGAATATTTCTGAGAAAGAACCAGTTCCCATTCAGAGACATGCTGTTGAGTTACAGTGGACAATTTTTAATTTCATGTTTACATAAATGTTGATCAAACTAGACAGAAAGTCATCTTATTTTCAAGGCTGTTTCATTTGGAGACAGCTTCCTTGGGCAGGGCTAGTGAATTAGCATAGAAGAACTCTGAAGATTAAGTTAGGGGTCTGGTCAAGGCCTCTGCTGCCTACCAGCTAGCAGTCACTGAATCTACCTGAAGATCCTCAATGTCTTCCTCTGTAAAATGTCTTCTCTAAACAGGGATGTTATAAAGTTCAAATCTTAAAAAAAGATACAGTTGAAAACCCTTGGTAACTTACCTACAATGGTAAGGCAGTATTATTGTTTTATTTCTCCAAAATACTTACTGATAAAAATGAAGCCTATTTTCTTGAGAATTCTTATTTTGGATATTAAAAGCCAATAAAACCAATAGTTGCTATGATAACAGGTCACAAAGTGTAACTGTTCACTAAACACTACACCAAATATCCACTAACTTAGGTGAGATGACCTATAGTTGAAGTTTGGATTACAGTCCAACTGTGTTTACTGTTTCTGCTAGGCTGGAAAATTGGCTGAAATGAAGACCAACCTTATCTTTACCTTTCTATAATCAAAAAATTATATATTTGAAAAGATACCAGCCCATCATGGTTTCTGAATTCATAATTAATGAACAACTTGAAGGACTCAATAGTTCATTTCTCATCTATTCTGGAAAATTAATCTGGCTTTTTTCCCTCATATTTCTATTATGTTTATGAATTAAATAACCGGTAAATAAATGCACAGATTATATAATACAAATATACAATACAAAAATTAATACAAAGATATTATACAATATTTTGATGATGCAATATTTTGGCAATATTTATGTAATATTTTGGCAAGTTAATTTGCTGTGAAAAGTTCTGCTTTGTAACTGTGAAATAAAAATGTGGAACGAATCATTTAAAACCTAGCAAGGATTTGCCAAAACCTTTCACCTAAGGAAACTTTTGGAGGTGATGGATATAATTTTGGCATTTTTAAAAAGGTGTTTATTGTTGGTGTCAGCTCCTGGTGACAAGGCCACCACATATACCTGAAGGCCCCTTCTATCCAATCCACTGCCACCAGTGAGTGTTACCTCCCCTATGTACAAGTGGAGCCCTAACAAGATTCCTCAAAGAACTGATGTAGTATCAAGTTCATTTGTAGGTATCAACTTTGTTTGGAAACAGATGCTGCAGATAAAGAAAACCAGCACTTTTGATTAATGTCATGTTGCCTTACAAATTGATAATTTCCCCCTGTACTTAAGAATTTGTATGAGCCTAAGAATTCAGATTCACATTTCAATCTCTTTTTCTCTCTGCCTACAGGGAGAGGTGCTAATGAGCAAAGAAAGATCACTAAGTCTAAATAAGTTATAAACTTCAGAAAATGAAGTTAATCCATCAATGGCTTCATTATGTCCCTGCTGTCTTTTTGAAGATCCTGGGCTCCAAATACACATATGCATGGTTGAAATGCATATGAGTGGGACAATAGAAGGAAAATGGATGTTAGTTCCAGACCTAAACTGTAGTAACTCCTTAAATGTTCTTTAACTTAAATTAACAGATATTTGTTGAGAAATTTCTATGCACAAAGCTCCGTGCTAAAAAGATGTAGGCATATAGTGATGAATGGTAGACATTTTCTGTCTTCAAGTCTTTTGCAGTTTGGATACTGTTCATCACAAAACTAAGAGTATAGACACAATTAAGATAGTCACACACATTCAGAAGTTCATCAATTCAAAAAAATATATAGAGCATTGATTGTTTCCCTGCAGCTGAACGAGGATTGAGTTTACTATTTCTCATATCACCCTAACAAGATATAAGTTTGTTATAGAGTCTTCTATTACATTTAGAATTTTTATTCCTGAAAATATAAGCATCAAATCCTTTTGGGAAAAAACAAACAAAACTCATTCATTATTAACAAGAGCATGTACATGTGTCAGGGTTTATTTGTGTTTTACATGTGAGAAAATAGAGGTTTTGAGAAGCCAGGTAAGCTTCCTAAAGTATCACAGTGACTGGAAGTCAGAGCCAAGATGCAAACCTGGTTTTGTATAACTCTTGAGAACTACATAACTTTGCTTGGGATTTTTAAAATGCCTGCAAAAACATGCTTTCTGGCTAAAGAAATCTGAGACTGGTTTGGGTATTAAAAAAAAAAAAAGGACCATCTGCTTTGCCTGAAGGCTGATTTGGACTTGTCAATTTAGTATTATCAATTCCCACTCTTTTCCTTGAGGAAATGGCTGAGAAAAAATAAGGCTGGATCCTCCTGTGGCATCTCCCATCAGGAGTTCATCATATTCTCTCATTGTCATTTACATTGGAGAATGTTGCTGTTTATGAGACTCATGAGAGTGTATTCCGAGAGCTTTCTCTCCATCGTGCCCTAAAGCTGTGTATACCTGGTCTTTCTTATAGTCAGTGGGCCCCAAAACACCAAAAATATTTTGCATATAAATGCTCTGAGGTTAGTTTCTTGTTTCCGCATTGGGATCAGTAAGCTTTTTGTTCTGTATTTTATCCTCTGACTTTTCTGACTTCTCTCCTCAACAGCAGCATTCTCTTCCTGGGCATTTTTTGCTGTAGTTTTATCCTAACTTCTCTCTTTTCACAGACTGAGATTGTGGCTTCATTTTATTTCCTTTAGACTTTGAGCCATGTTTGTGTCCATTTCACTTGACAAACTTCACAGAGATTTTTTTTTATTTTTGCAGCAGAAACTGAAAGAGTGATGTTTAAAAAAAAAAAAAAACACACATGGCCCTCCACAGAGAACAGAATATTCTAACAAAGCAATGAAGTTAAATCTCACTGCATGTCACACACTAGAAAGAGATGGTGAATGACTGTTTTGTTTTTATACACAGGGGAGTTTTCCCGCACATTAAAAGGGAAGATAATTCTTAAGAGTACTGCTCAGAATGAAAATTGAGATGTAAAGTGAGAGTGCACATGAAAAAAGAATATACTGGGATATTTTAAATCTAGGCAGTGATTCTGTTCAATCTTAGGTGAGGTGATGGCAGGCTGCAAAAATGGGAGCTCTAGCGAGAGATGTAGCCATGGTAGCAGCCTCTAACTGAGCTCCCAGGAATCTCCATCTCCAGCTTCCACACCCTGTGTTGTTCCTTCTACATCATACCTGTGTTGATACAATAAAACTGAGGGTTTTTCATTTCTGAGATGAGGCTGTACACCTAGGTCTCTCTCTAATTATTTGTGTCACATGCTCTGAGGGAAGCCATGTCTTAAGCAGCCACATGGAGAATCCCACATGGTAAGGAGCTAAGGCTTCCTGCCAGCAGCCACACGGTGAGCTTTGAAGTGGATAATTCTGTCTCATTCATGTCTTTAAAACGGCAGCCTTGGCCAACAGCTAGACTACAACCACATGGGAGACCTTGAGTTGGGATCATTCCATGAAGCTGTTGTTGGATTCCTGACCCACAGAAACTGAGTTAATAAATGCTTGGTATTTTAAGCTGGTAAGTTTGTGAGTCATTTGTTACAAGGCAAATGGCTAATACAGTATAGCTAATATTGTTCATGCTAGTCATCATTTAAACTATTTAACATATCATTTAAACCATTTAACATATTTAGAATAGACAAATTATATTTTCTCTGCAAATTTTGCAAGATTTATTCTACTAATAATCATCAATTTATTTAACCACTTGCTAAAGAGCAAAGATATTATGATTAGTTGATCAATTAACAGAAATTCTGGGAATCTACTAGGCGGCTGTTGTTTTTCAAATTTGTATAACATGTTAATACTTTAATGTGAAGCATTTTAACATAATATAATGCTTGTCAATAACCTGTGAAGAATAAAAAGTGGTGTTCATTTATACAAAATAAATGAAGTTCTCATTCAACAAATAAACCAGTTTTCTCCAACTGAGTTTATAATGTAGCCTACTGAGACAGCCATTTTCCCACAAAGAGAAACAGGAAATGATTTCTCTGAAAATCAGAAACAGAACTTAAGAACAGAACTGTACCACCTACCAATAAAGTATCTACCCTCTAATGAACAATGGCTGATACATTGCCCTTGGCAAATGCAATTTGCCCTCCAACCTTAAACTGTTGTATAAATGTGTCTTAACTAACAACATGACAACTATCATGTATCATAGTTTGATTTTCTTGGAAGAGGAAGTTTTGTCTCCAGAAACTCGAGTCATTTGACACTGAAAACATTTAAGATTTTCATGTCGTCTTTGTGTCGCCAGTGTACTCCACTTCCCCCTTATTGCTGCCTGCGAAATTCTTTGGTTTTACTATTAAGAAACCAGTCAAACCAGCTTGTTTGTGGAAAAGGAACTTACTGGGAGGCTTCAGAGGAAATTTTACAGAATTATAAAGCAAGAATGATTGTCACGGCTGTGGAAACTGGATTGTCTCTCCCTGGGACTCTCTGCTCTCTCAGTACTACTGTCCTGTGAGTCTTCTCCATAGATCAGCTTCTTCTGGTTGTATGGTGTCCACAATGGCTATCTATCCAAGTCTAGATGATCTTATTTAAAAAAAAAACAAACTTTATTTTGGGTTCAAAGATACATGTGCAGGTTTGTTCTATAAATAAATTTCATGTCCTGGGAGTTTGGCATGCAGATTATTTCATCATGCAATTGATCAGCATAGTACTTGAGATGTAGTTTTTTGATCCTCACCTTCCTCCCACCCTCCAGTAGGCCCTGGTGTCTATTTTTCCCTTATTCATGTCCATGTGTACTCAGTGTTTACCTCCAACTGATAAGTGAGAAAATTCAACATTTGGTTTTCTGTTCCTGTGTTGGAATAATAATGCTTCTATGTTGAAATAATGGCCTCCAGCTCCACCCATGTGCCTGCACAGGGCGTGATTTTGTTCTTTTTTATGGCTGCATAGTATTCAATGGTGTATATGTACCACATTTTCTTTACCCAGTTTCCTGTTGGTGAGAATTTATGTTAATTGTATGTCTTTGCTATTGTGAACAGTGCTGCAATGAACATACACTTGCATGTGTCTTTATGGTAGAATAATTTATACTTCTTTGGGTATATACCCAATAATAGTATTGCCAGGTCAAACGTTCTTTGAGAAACTGACTAACTGCTTTCTACGGTAGTTGAACTAATTTATATTCCAAGCAGCAGTGTATTTGCATTCCCTTTTATCTGTAGCCTTACCAGCATCTGTTATTTTTTGACTTTTTAATAACAGCCATCTGACTGGCATGAGATGGTACAAGTGTAGATGATCTTAATAGCTTCAGTGATAGCTACTCTCTAATTTTCAATCTCTGTCTCTTAGTGCAAAATCTTAGAAGAGAGATTCTTCTTGGTGGCACAAAGCAGCATATGAATTGACTCCCAGGTCAGTTCTTCAGGGCTTGAACTAGTTATGACCAAGATTCCAGGTCATAACTAGTAACAAAGGAAATTGCATTACATGTTGGGAATACATGTGATTTTTTAAAACTGTTTTCTAAAATTTGGCAAAATGACTAGTCCACTATTTGGAAACTAGTTTTGGAAGTGCAGATACTTGTTTGAAAGAGATGTTATTTGTATATTAGAGAAAAATTCTTTTTTTTTCCCCCGAGACAGTTGTACTCTTATCACCCAGGCTGGAGTGTAGTGCAATCTCGGCTCACCACAATCTCTGCCTCCCCCAATTCAAGCGATTCTCCTCCTTCAACCTCCCAAGTAGCTGGGATTACAGGCGCATGTCACCACACTTCACCAATTTTTGTATTTTTAGTAGAGACAGGGTTTCACCATGTTGGCCAGACTGGTCTTGAACTCCTGACCTCAGGTGATCTGTCCACCTTGGTAGGATTACAGGCATGATCCACCATGCCTGGCCAAGAGAAGTTCTTAAGTGAATATCTGAAGCCAGAATAAATTTAGATATGAAAACAAAATTGACGTATTATTTTGTTATTATCTCTGTCTACAAATTAATAACTTAGAGGTGTTATACTAGTAGATTCTGTGGGTCAGTAATTCAGACAGAGCACAATGAAGATGATTAGACACTTTGCTGTGATGTTCAGGGCCTGTCATGGAAGAATCAAGTTGAAGGCTCTAGGCTGGGATCATCTAAAGCCTCCTTTACTCACACATTTGGCAACTGACGCTAAATGTCAGCTGGATCCCCCAGTTCCTCTTTCTGTGGGCCTTTCCGTGTGATTTCTCTACATGGGCTAGTTTGGACTTTCTCACAATATGTGGCTGTGTTCCAAAGTCTAACATCATCAGAGAAAGAACAAGGTGGAAGTTCTACTGCCTGTTATGACCTGGCCTGCAGCATTACACCTGTTTTATTCTATTGGACTAAAGTGAGTCACTAAGACTGGTCTATACCTCCCAACGGAGGGGTGTCAACAACAACCATAACATGGCCATGTGCGATGGGATTTATCAGTGTAACTGCCTTTGAAAACTGAGGTCTGCCACAACATAAATTAGGCATAATCTTTTTTATTCTAAAAATATGTCTGTTAAAACCCACCAAGAAGCATGTATTTCTAGGTATTGTACAAATAATTACACCACTTGTAGACTAAAGTACTTAAGAAATATATTTTTATTAGTATTTTTCTTCAAATGACTTTCACACCCAACCTTTTCGTGGTAACGTGTCATCCTTTGTTTTCTGTAACAATAATAGCCTGGTAAGTATTAACTTTTCTTTGGCAAGCAAAGCTTTCACCTAAATACTTTTATGTATTGAGTGGTTGCCCAGTGGCACATATGGGAATAATTATTGATTATTGATTACTTTGTTATCAGAGTTGATATGTACAAGATGACCCAATAATCAAAAAAAGGATCTCAGGTGATGAACAAATCCACCTTATGAAATTATCCCAGGATGTATTCATTCTCATTCCTGGAAAGACCCTCTTAAGTTTTGTCCATTTTTAAGTCCAATTTTCTACTAAAGGCATCCCTAACTAGCTAATAGAGCTTGCCCCTTCTCTACACATTTTATTCTCTCTTAGTTCAACATCACAGAGCTTATTTTGCCTCTACTTGTTTTTCTAATAACTTTCTGGTTTACTTTTTCTCCTTTACTAAATTCTTACCATCCTAGTGGTGGTGGAGTGGGGTAGTGAAGTCTCACCCTCTCACCCCCCTTATTTTTTCTTTTTAAACCGTACCCTCTAACTAGTACAGCTGTGAATACAACATAAATATCTGTAAATAATTATTGATATCTTCCCTAATTATAGTTATGTCATTTGAGTCATTTGAAAAGCCTTCGCACGTAGTTGGATGGAATAAGTTCCTTTTCATGGCGTGAGAAAGAGAACAGATAATGACAAAATTGTCAGTGACAGATATATGGATTAAAAATTCATTTGAGAAAAAAAATTCTGATAAAGGAATGATAACAATAACCAGGAAGTGATATTGAGAAGAAAGTAGTATCTTCCTGGAGCTTCAGTGGGTCATATAAAATATTTAAACTAAAGTAGTTGCTGCATATTTTACAAAACTACAATTGCCTCAAGATCATGGATTGTTTATCAGACAGGTTTAACTAGCCAGTTCATTTTTCTTACATCCACTTATTGTGTAGTTATGTAGGCAATTCATGATCCAAAGAGGCACAGAGATCATTCAGTACAACATTTTTTTTTTTTTTTTTTTTGAGATGGAGTCTTGTTCTGTCACCCAGGCTGGAGTGCATTGGTGCCATCTCAGCTCACTCCAACCTCCACCTCCCAGGTTCAAGCAATTCTCCTGCTTCAGCTTCCCGAGTAGTTGGAATTACAGGTGCCCACCACCTTGCCCAGCTAATTTTTGTATTTTTCTTAGTAGAGATGAGGTTTCACCATGTTGGTCAGGCTGGTCTTGAACTCCTAACTTCAGGTGATCCTCCTGCCTCAGACTTCCAAAGTACTGGGATTACAGGTGTGAGCCACCGTGCCCGGCCTAGTACAACTTTTTAAAGCAACTGCTCAGATCAATCTGTGGCCTTTGATGTGATACTCTTCAGTTTAGCAAAGGTCAGAGTCTGGTTAGTTATCAATACCTTTTTCTGCTTCACACTCAGGAATGGAGACAAAATACTTCCGTCATGCGGCCATTCATTATTCCTTCAGCACTTTTTTCTTTTTCACTTTCTAGGTCATACTTTCCAACACAGTTTGGTGCACTATTGAAACAATGCAGTCATAAAATTGTCTTAAGAAGTAGTTTTCCTCAGCAGTGACCCCAAAACAGACTTAACATGTTACATGTAGAACAGTAAGAACCTGTCTGAAGCTCCTTCTAAGTGACACCTAGTTGTATTATCATTTGCTTTTATGAATATCACCACATAGCAAACCCTAAATGTTCTCCATTCCTAGTTCTTTTACAAATTCCAATATTTCAAACGTATTTTCTTTTTCAGTTATAAATGTTCATCATTATGATTCATGCTTATAAACAAGACTTGCCATTTACTCATTAATGTCTAAATTTTAAGTAAGAATGAGAGATACCTTTCCAGTAGAAACTATTTCTAAAACCTTTGAAATTTCTGAAAAAAGAAAGGAGAAATTGTATTTGGGATTTGAATATGACTAAGATTTCAAATGTCTTCCAAAACCATTTACTGGGCTTCAGTAGAAACGTTTTTGACCTCTATTTTCAGGAAGGGCATTTACTGCCAGTTGCTCTTATCTTAAATCTGTTTAGCAATAACAGGCATGGAAAGATAAGAAGCAGTGAAACAGTTCCTCTGATGGCAAATTCTTGATTGCTATAGAAAGTGATTAAAAATACACGCTTGGTAGGTATGCTGGCTTGAGAAGGGGAAAAGCGGGTGGAGTGGGAGTTTATATACGCTGTGAAGTAGTCAGGATGGGATATGTTCAGGATGTAGTTTACAAAAGAAGATGACATCTGTTTCTTCTATAAAAAAATTTTGGCAAGTTCTAACTTGTTATATGACCTGTCCAATTTATTTGATCATGGCTGATAAAAACTCTGTCCTACAGTTCATGCAACTCAAAAGATGATTTGTTTTCTGTTGGTTCTCTGATTTTTATACTTACCTATTTGTAAGACAACTTCTCTACTTAGTATAATGCTATCCTTGAAGACTTTCTTGGGAGATTACAGAAAGAACGGAACATCATTATTTTATAATAAAGTGCTTTTGATACTTGCGTTCTCTTGAGTGACTTCCTGGTGAATTCCACTATATTTTGTGGGAGTTTTTTCTCCTTTGAATAGTTTTAGTTTTATAAACACAGATATTTATTCCATTTTTGTGTGTGATAGTCAGTATCTTATCATTACCTAAAGATGACAATGTCAACATTAATGTCAATTGCTTAAGTATTCTCACATACTGGACAGTATATAAAGCCACTATTGGTAAACTCAGTTTGTCCCTTACCCACAATATTATTCTCTTATTCTTTCTTTTTCATCAAGCAGCATTATTAATTGCCTTCTCATCGTGTCTAGATTTACAAATTACTCATTTGCTGCCTCAAATTTACTCTGTTTCATGCATCTGAAAAGCAAAGCCAAACAATAATACTCAAAATGTGCATAAACAGCAAATAGTTACAAGGTACCTAAGATGTGCTTGTCCTCAAAGGCCCAGTAGAGATAAAGGACCAAGATTTGGAAAAACGAATAACCAACCAGCAAAATGAATGTCGTCTCCCATTCATCTTATTATCTTCTTATTCATTCTATTTCTTTTATTTACATTGGATCTATTCACCACTTGCCTCAGGGTAATAATTTTAAAACAATGCATTTTATTGAGTGTGAGTATATGTTTTTATAATGGAATAATTATGATGACCTTTGTCATACTTCTTTTCTGCAACTCAAATTTAACTTTGGAACTTCTTTTAAACCTTGAAAATTTTTACAAGAGAAAACAGCCAAATATAGACAAATGTTTGCACAATGGAAGCATAGAGTATAGCTAATAAATAAGCTGATATTCCAGCTCAGCCAATGGACCAATAAGAAATGAGAAGAATGAGTCCTGGAGCACCATCTTGAATATTACTTTTTCCATATTGCAGCCATGACTACCCTGTACCTAACAAAATTTGCAAATGTGGAACACCAAGCTTGCCCAATAGATAAATGAGAATTAAATCAAAATACTTTAAAAAATAACTCCCATATTGATCTAAATATCAAAATGATTGAACTCATGAGAATAGAGAATAGAAGGAAAGTTACCAGAGGCTGAGAAGGGTAGTTGGGAGGAAGAGAGGTAGGATGGTTAACGGCTACAAAACAATTAAAAAAATGAAAAAGCTAGGCACAGTGGTTCATGCTGGTAATCCCAACACTTTGGGAGGCCGAGGCAGGAGAATCACTTGAGCCCAGGAGGTTGAGGTGCAGTGAGCTATGTTCACATCACTGCAGTCCAGCCTGGGTGACAGAGCAAGACCCTGTCGCAAAAAAATGAAAATTTAAGAAGTGTTGTAATAAATTTTACTTATCTCTTTGCTTAATTCTACTGTTAGGATAAGAGAGAAAATAAATTATCTTTGATTTAGAAATTGAGCCAATCTGAATACATTTTGGAAAAGCCATGCAAGTGAAAGGCATTTGCAGCTATCTCTTCAGTGATCTACAGAGAAAGTGAAGGAGAAACACAGTAGAAATCATTCACATACTGAGAGTAATTTAGGAATTGAATCTGGATGCAAAGAACAAAAAGAAAGAGGAGAGCAGGAATCACTGCTAATAATGTAGAGATTATTAGACTTTATCTAAAGATAGGCAGCCACTGTTCCATCATCTTTATATATCATGAGACAAGCAAGAGTTAATTTAATTTAATATTTATTTATTTTTGAGACAGAGTTTCTCTCTGCTGACTAGGCTGAAGGGCAGAGGTGCGACCTCGGCTCACTGCAATGTCTGCTTCCTGAATTCAAGCAATTCCCCTACCTCAGCCTTCCCAGTAGTTGTGTTTATGGGTGTGTACCACCACATTCAGGTAATTTTTGTATTTTTAATAGAGACAGGGTAGAGCAGAAGATTGGAATACATTTTGGGGTAAGAAAATGTTGAAATCAAATATTATTTCCAGTCCTTTGTTTTTATTCTATATAGTCTGTTATTTACAAAATACTTATTTTTTGAGCCTCAGTTTATCTTTAAAATAGACATACTATAGTTATGTCATAGGAATTACTTTGAGAATTACACAATAATATATATGAAGCACAGTATCTGGCACATAGTAGTTATTAAAATATGTGTTACTTGTCAATGAAGAGTCAAACTTTGTAAAATATTTAAAAAGATTTATACTGAGCCAAATGTGAATGCCAGTGGCCCGAGACACAGCCCTTGGGAGATCCTGAGAACATGTGCCCAACATAGTTGGGCTACAGTTTTGTTTTAGACATGTTAAAGAGATGTAAGACATCAATCAATATATGTAGGATATATATTAGTTTGATCTGGAAAGTGGGACAATTTGAAGTGGCAAGGTGTAGGGGGTCTTCAAAGATTTTCTAATTGGCAATTGGTTGAAAGAGTTAAGTTATAGTCTAAAGACCTAGAATCAGTAGAAGGGAATATCTGGGTTAAGATAAGGGGTTGTGGAAACCAGGGTTCCCATTACATAGAAGAAGCTGAAGAAGCCTCCAGGTGGCAGGCTTTGGAGGAAATAGATTGTAAACGTTTCTTATCAGAGTTGATTTTCTTCTGGATCAGGAAACAGGTCTGGAAAAGGAAAAGGATTCTCTTCAGAATGTGGATTTTCCTCATGAAAGATTTGCAGGACTATTCCAAGATGTGGCAAAAAAAGACCCAAAAAAACAAAAAACATGATTTGGGATAAAATACTTTGATTTTTTTCAGGCCTGTTATCTGTAATGTGATGCTATACTACAGTCAGGCTGGAATTTGGTATTTTATTGCTACAAAGAGTCTGCCTTGTCAGTCTTAAAATCTATTTTAATGTGAATGCTGGTCAGCTGTGCCTGAATTCCAGAAGGGAGGAGGGAATATTGAGGCATGTCCTACTCCCCCATCCCATCATGGCCTGAACTAGTTTTTCAGGTTAATTTTGGAATGCCCTTGGCTGAGAGAAGGGGTCCATTCAGATGGTTGGGAGACTTCAAATTTTTTTTTTAGATTACATAGTTTTCTTCATCCAGTTTGCCTAGAAACAGAGAGTTTGATCGAGGAACAAAGACAATAATAATGAAAACCAGTGAAGCAAAAAATTCATCCTGTACAACCAACTTTAAATAAACAAATGTTTCCAGGTTCATTATTTATTCACAAATTCTTTGTGAGTTTCTGTTATGTTAGCCCATGAGGATCTAAACACAGGTAGAACAAGTCTTGTCCCATGCAATAGGAAGACGGTTAAGCAAAGAAGACACTCATAAATACAAGAGCACAAAAGCATAGAGTAACAGGCAATTAAATATGCCTATAGTTGGAAAAGACTCTGTAGACCAATCAGGTTGGGGTCTTCAAGGATAAGTAGAATAACGCATCTTAAAGTGTGATGTCAGATCAGCAGCAAGAGGCCCACATGGGAACTGGTTAGAAAGGCAACCTCAGGGCCCAGATCAACTGAATCAGAAACCCTGGAAGTGGGTGTCCAAGAATCTATGTCTTAACAAATGCTCCAGGCTATTCTCATGTACACTAAAGCATAAGACTACCACTGAAATGCAAGGTTACCAAGCAGATGAGAATTGAGGATGGTAACATTTTAAGCAGGACACTTTCGGACAACAAAGGAAAATTCTGTGTGACAGGAGTATGCCAAGTTAAGAGGTGAGTAACATGGATGAGAACAGCTCAGTACCCTGGGGTACCCAGATAGTAAAAGTCTTATATATCATGTTAAAGAGTTTGTACTTCATCTGATAAGGACAGGGGTTAGGAGTATTACAGAAAACTTAATTTCCTTTTCCTTGAAATTTCTGCACAGAAAGTGGGTAGCACACATGTATAACAAAATATGAATGAAAATGAAAAGGTGCTACTAAAGATGTTTGATCAAAGCATTAACAATATGCTTAGAATGGATTCTGTTATAATGAATTCCATATACTATAGTCATTCAAAGCAGCTCTTGTCTAGTGGGCAAATGCTGGATTTCGAGAGAGAGGAACTAGTGATTCCTGGCTGGGTAGCCTGGGAAAAACAATTTAACTTTACTGAACTTCAGTTTCCTCATGGAGAAAATGGGCAAAAACATGTTCCAAGAGTTGTATAAACTAAATGAAATAGGCAT
The DNA here is from genome assembly GCA_036589455.1 of Ateles fusciceps. Taxonomy (NCBI): domain Eukaryota; kingdom Metazoa; phylum Chordata; class Mammalia; order Primates; family Atelidae; genus Ateles; species Ateles fusciceps. Next base: position 14,182,863 of record JAZHEH010002554.1, on the reverse strand, counting down.
GTCAAAGTCACTGTGAAGTTTAAAGCATACATATACTGCAAGATAATCTTGTTAATACAACTCAACTTTTCATTCTTTCTATGGGTTAAATGCAAATAAATCTATCAAGGGAGTAGTCTAACTTCTGGGAAAATATACACATCAGAAATAATTCTTTTCCATGCCAAAGAATGTCTTCACTTGGTTAGGCTACAAATCTAAACCCAGAACCTACCAAAACTGAAAAGAAGTAATGACTATCCAAGGGTCAGGCACTCAGAGAGGAAGAGAAAATCCAGATCTTGCTGCCTCTGGCCCACAGTCATGTGTAGATATAATTACGAACTGACAGTTAATGGTAGCACAAGCAGAACTAGGGACAAAATCTGGGCCACTGCACTAAAGATAAAAGTATTGAGTTTTGCACCTGGATAAAAATGAAGATCAGATTAAAGACTGATCCTAGACACAGATAAGAGAAAGCCTTCCAATGAATTACACTCAGACTCCAGGATTAGAAGCGTTTCCAATTTCAGATGCAAAAGCAGGATTTTACCATCAACAAAGCCAAAGGGGAAATGACATTTGAAAACCAACAGAGTTTTTTTGCCTTGTCCTGGCTGAAAGCCAGGTACCCAAGCCAAAAGTACAGGATTCAAAGTCAGTTAAAAGCAGAAGGAGTAATTGCAGACATTCTGCCTCCCGCCGAGTAGTGGGTAACACAAAAACCCCTGACTTCTTTGAGGACCTGGTTTTAGCTGTAAGGTCCTTAGAAAAGAAATCAATGCAAATGAAAATACAGATAACAGTGCACAAAACATATCAAAATCTGTCAGACTCCCTAGTCCTAACAGGGGGCCATAATCTCTCATTTCTTCCTTTTTATAAATGCACCTTACTGTTATTAAATTTAGTTCATGATGCCAAATCCGGGTAGTGCCAAAGTATTGCAGACAAGAACAAAGTTGAGATGTGGTTTAAAGAATATTTTGGTTTTATTAACTACATTAACTAAACAAATGTATAAATGCTTCTGGTGTTATATATAAGCCCTCAGAGATTTTTTTAAACTTTTTTTTTATTGCAATAGTTGGATGTTTGTAGTTGAAAATTTGGAGTGTCCAGAAAGTATTAAAGAAATAGCAATTACAATTTCATCACTCAATGGTAACCTGTGCTAATAATTTACCATATTTTCCTGAAGACTTTTAAAATATATTCCTATGATTTAATTACTTAGCATTATATCATAAGCACTTTTACGTATTATTAAAACAAAAACACTTCAAAGACATAATTATAATGCCTGCATAAAATTTTTGTTTTTGAAAGGTAATGTAATTTCCACCTAATTGTGGAAGGCTTAAAGGCAGTATATAGCAAAATATTAAAGACTTTTGTTATTTGCATCTACTATTTTGAAAATTCTTTCTGAATATAACCAACAGTTTATGCACAAAGAATTTAATTGCAATATTTTTAATAATGATGAAAGTCAAATGTTCATCAATAGTGAGGTATTTAAATTACATATCAAATACTCAGTGTAATTTAAAAACTTCCCTATTGTACAATTACATGAAAATTATATTAGCTTTGTTTCTTTCTTTTCCTTCCCTCCTTCCTTCCTTCTTTCCTTCCTTCCTTTCTTTCTGTTTATCTATATCAGAATCTGTCAGACTATTAAAATTTTAAATATTGTCTGAACTTTTACTTAGCATAATTTTAGCATTTTCCCTAAATATTTTTTAGAAATGTATTTTTGAATGAATATTATTGCATTTTATAGGATAAGAGCGATCTATATAACAATATTCTTAATATTGGGTAGGTAGCTAAGCCAGAAATTGGCACCAATTTAAATAATGTTGAAATAAAGTAATATTTAGATTTTGATAAGCATTTATGATATGAATAATCAATGCTATTAAAAACATAGAATATTTATCTCTAGAAATCCTGTCCAAAAGCGTTATATATTTCTATAAGTCACATGTTAAATAAACTATTCTTTACAGACCACAGGTCAGCTATTAATATTAGCCTTTAAAAACACATTGGCCATTTTAATGATAGAAAATGTTATTTTATTCTACTTCAAAATTTGCTTATTTATAATAATTTTCCATTAGATGAATTATCTATATATGGCTTTTGTCTTTTGAGACATTTATTCTTTTATTATTACTTAAATGAGCATGTTTTATGCTAGATATATCAATCATCTACTACATATAACAGACAGATCATTAATGTAAATATTTAATATAGGAATGATTTTCAACATATAAAACATTTGCCATTTATATAGCAAATATATTAATATTTCTCTTTACATTTTTCTCTTTACTTGAATGCTTTAAAAGATTTCCTTCACTCTAAGGAAAACATATTTACTTTCAGAGACAGTTTTTTGTGTGTGATATCTTTTTGTTCTCAACCTTAAAATCTAATGAAATTTATTTTGGTGTATAGTGCAACAAATGGTCTAGGTTTATTGTTTTTCAAACAGTTATCCAGTTGCTCCAGCATCTTTTATTTAATGGTACTTTCCGCCTTATGTTATATAACAGTATATAATACAGTCTATTATATTATTATTTATCAAAATAGATTAAACAATACATACATCAATAAAGTATATTATATGTAGACTCTCATACATAGAAGAGTCTCTTTTTGGGCTTTTTATATTCTTGGGGTTTTTTTGCTCATATTCTTTACTCAGAATGATGCTACTCTAAGTATTATTCTTTAAACTACGTTTTGAAAAGTGGCCGTGATAATCCCACATCTCACCAGAAAATTAGCTATTTTTATACATTTATTTCAGATGAATTACACATATTTTTCAAATTCCAAAAACAGATTCCATAACCAAAATTTTTATAGGAGTTTGGTTGAAATCACATTAAATAAATACATTATTAGCTTATATGAAACTCATATCCTTCATGTGCTTGTGTTTTATAGGAGGTGATGATAAACTGCATAATTTATTATTTTTTAGTGCTATCTACATCCACCCTGCTAAAGAGTCAATGATTGACAGGCCAACTTGATATACAGCAAAATAAAGGAACAATAAGCAGGGATTATCCAACCCCCAGAGATAAAAGGAAGAACATTTTAAGTTTGTAAGGAAAATGGTGGGCTATTTTAATAATTTTATTCTGCTCTTTATTTCAATGCAATAGGTAATTTTACCAAAGCACTGCTTTGTTGATATATTCAGCACTTCCCCTGTAACTACTCACAAGAATTTCATTTTTTTTGTGTGTGTAGACAGACACCAAATTATCTGTGGAGATTGTGAAGTTATCCTAAATTGGTAAAAGAGACCCAGGTCTCCTTTAGTACTACCTTTTTCTAAGAGGTTACTAAAACAGAAACCAAACAAAAACTGAAAGGAAAGACAAGACAGATAACTGAGAGTTTTCAGTGCTTGGCAGATTCATTATGTAGATCCTTCTGAAACTACTATTTCAACTAAAAGCAGCATGATCAACTGATAAAATCAAGCACTATCAAATTTTTAAATTAAACTTTTCACTAAAGATCAGTGTAAATTCATAGGCAGTTGTAAGAATTAAGACAAATCCCATCTGCCCCTTTACCCACTTGCCTCCACTGTATCATTTCACAATATCACATCCAGGATATTGACACTCATAGTCAAGATACAGATAATTCCATCATTACAAGCATTTCTTATGTTGCACTTTTATAGCCACAACCACTCACCTCCCACCTTACTTAACCCCTGGCAACTACTAATCTGTTCTCCATTTAATTTTGTTTCAAAGTGGTATAAAAATTAGATCATACAGTATGTAATTTTTTGAAATTGGCCTTTCTAACTCAGCATATTTCTCTGGAAATTCATCCAGGTTGTTGCATGTAATTTCCCCTTGCATACCTGTTCTATTTTATTGCTGAAAACTATTCCATGGTATGGATGTATCACAATGTATTTAACCATGCATCCACTAGTGGATATTGGAGATGTTTCCAGTTTGCAGCTATTACAAATAAAGTTGCTATGAACATTCAACATGAGTGTACAGGTTTCTGTGTAAACACAAGTTTTCACTTCTCCAGGCTAAAAGCCTAGGAATGCAATTGCTGGGTCATATGGTAGCTGTATGTTTTGTTTATTTATGAAATTGAACTCTTTTCCAGAATGGGCTGTACCATTTTACAATCCCACCAGCAATGAATGAGTAATCCAGTTTCTCTGCATCTTCACCAGCAATTGATTTTGTCAATAATCTTTTTATTTTTAGCCATTTTGATAGTTGGATAGTGATATCTCATTGTAGTTTTAACTTGTATTTTCTTAATGGTTAACAACATTGAACATCTTTTCATGTTTTTGCCACCAAATGTATATCCTCCTTGGTGAAATATCTCTTTGTGTCTTTTGTTCATTTTTCAAATAGACTGTTACTGAAATTTTTTACTGTTGGCTTTTGAGTTACTAGTCACGGGTCAACTATTTGGTTTGTAAATATTTTCTCCCAATCTGTAGCTTGTCTTTTCATCCTTTTAAAGGGTTTTCTGCAGGGCAAAAGTTTTTAATTTTATCAAGTTCAATTTATCAACATTTCATTTATAAATTGTGATCTCAGTAGCAAGTCTATGCATTCTTTGGCTCACCCTTGATCTGGAAGACATTCTCCTGTTTTGTTCTGAAGGTTTTATAGTTTTATATTTTATATTTAAGTATGTGATCCATTTTCAGTTGACTTTTGTGTAAGGTGTAAGACTTAGGTGAAGACTCACTTTGCCATTGGACGTCCAGCATCATCTGTGGAAAAGGCAATTGAATGGCTTTTGTACCTTTGTCAAAAATCACTTGAGCATATTAACATGTGTCTATTTTTGAGTTTCCTATTCGATTCTGTTTGGTATTAGGTTTGTTTCTGTCAGAACATTAAGGGTACTGTCCTATTATCATCTGGCATTTTCAAGATGCAGATTGAAAACTTGACTATGATTGTCATTCCTATGACAGAACGTTTGTTTATGCTTTTCTTTTTCAAAACCTTTCAAAATCTTAAGTCTTGGCATTCTAAAGTTTCATTAGCATGTGTCTGATGTAGATCTTTTAGAATTCATTGTTCTCAACATTATTTGCGCCCTTTCATTCTGAGGACTTGCCTTTCTTCAACTCTAGGAAATGTCATAATTATTTTGTCTCATTTATTGTACTGTTTTTCTCTGGTTTTAGAGTTCCTATTAGGCAGACACTGAGCTTCCTAAATGGATTCTCTTTGTCTTTTCACATTTTTCACATCTTCTACATACTTTTTTCCTTTCCCTTTGCAAGATTTCCTTGAATTTTTCAATAATTTTGATAATTACACTTTAAAAGTCTATGGATTATTTCTGTCCTTTGATTTCTTCATTTTCCATATCAGAAAATTATTTTGGAGACTATAATTTCTTCAATATCTTTGAAGATACCAAGGTAGATACTTAAAACATGTGCTTTAAATGAAGAGACCGCCAAACAGGCTTTGTGTGAACAACATACTGTTTATTCACTTGGGTGCAGGTGGGCTAAGGCCGAAAAAGGCATTAGCAAAGGGCAGTGGGATAGGAGTTGCTTTTATAGGTTTGGGGTGGGCAGTGGAAAGTTACCGAGTAAGATCAGTTACAGTGGTGGGGGTAGGGGCAAGGAGTATACATTACCATAAGTTAGTTACAATGGCTGGCGGATGGGATAAGTGTATTATCATTATAACAGTTAAGATGACAGGGAGGGGGTGAGGGACTTGTCCAGGGAAGCTCCACTGGGCAATTAGGGACAACGGTGAATGCAGGCGGGGATTGGGAGACAATTAGCCAAGGCAAGCAGGACTTGAGACTTTCAGGCTCCAGGCTTGCATATGGAGACCTGACAGTTAAAAGATCTCTTTCTAAACCATTTCTATTTTCTCTGGAATAGTGGTTCTCACCTAGTGCTGGTTGAGTCCTCCAGAGTATGCTACAATATCTTTGTCTAGATATTGAGACATTTTTCTTCACAGTGGGCAGGGATGGACGTTGCTTGCTATTAACATCAACTGGATAGAGACCAGGCATGCTACTAAACATCCTGCAATGTCAAGAACACTTTCCCAGAGTAAAAGATCAATCCAGTATGTTGATAGTGCAGAGGCTGCGAAATCCTGTCTCAGGGTTATTTGTTTCCATTTTTCTTTCTTTCTTTCTTTTTTACTTTATATACATATTAATTATCAGGTTAATTAATATAAGTTGTTGGCATGGATTGATCCACTTTCCTGGCTCACTTCTCCAGGATGTGCTTTGCTTTAGCTCTTACATGGAACATGCAAACCAGCAAGTGACTCTCCAACTCCCAGAACTAGGGTAGAGGGCTGCACTTGGTCACCAGCCCACATGCTAGGAGGCAATGCCCTCCCTTGCAGATTGTTGGTTCCCTTTGCAGAGTTCTCCTGCTCTACTTCTGGGTAAGTGTGCAGTGACATGCAGGGAGTTGGAATGAGCAAACCTGAGACATTTCCAAACCTGTGACCAATCACTTCACTTTTTCTTTTCCTGCTTTTGACCTCGGCTTCTCTCTGTATCTGCCGGCCGGAATGCAGAGTCCTGCTGGGTTCCCTCTGGAATGCTCCTCCAGCTTTAGCAGAGGCCCCCTCTTCCTCTTTCTGCTCTCCGGAGTGTATGTTCCTCAGTATATTCAGAAATGCATTATCTTTTCTCTGTCTTTACTGCCATTTCCATGGGATTTTTGAGGGGGAGAATAGACACATGTTTAGCTCAGTCCACAAACATGAAGGCTTCTCTCCCTTGTTTTCAAATTAAGGACATGTATTTTGAGGTTCTTTCATTAAAGGACACACCTACAAAATAATCTTAGAAAAGTGGCATCATATATGCAGGAGAATAAAACCTTTAAACAATCTATTTAGAAAGATATCAAGGAAAAATCCTGGATTTGTAACATTTGGAACATGATGTCATTTTTCTAGGCCTAAACATTATTTTTAAAATGAGTGGATATTTTAAATCACCTACTGAATATTTTCAGTTCAGTTTCTATTATTATAAAGTGAAGGCAGATACTCAGAATAAGACCTTATATTTCAACTATTAAATATTTCTTTAGACCATCTATTAATAAAGCCTCATGTGTGACTAGGCTTTACCTGTGGTACAAACTGGAATAATACACAATGCTTTACCCTGAAAAATCAGTATTTATGAGTCTCCTTTGTGTAAAACAGAGCTTTAGGGTTTTCTCATATGCCTTATTCACAATTTCAATGTTTTTAATCAGAAGGAGGTATGAATATGTTAGTCTAAAAATAACTATCAACAGAGAGAAAGACGTAACTCTGATAACAGATTTATTAATGGTGGTGATATATAAAATCTGCCATGAAAAGACCCTAGAGCATCTAATAACTTTGATTCAAAAGTATTATATTATAAATTATTGTGGCTGATTATTTTCCTTTTCATAAAAAAAAAAACAGATTTGGGAAGTTTATCTACTTGCAAGCTGTAAATATTTGGAAGTTAAATGGTCTGTTTTGCTGCTTGAGGAGAAAAACTGAAGGAAAAAAAATTCACAGACCTATTCAAGAGAAGACAATTCTGAATCCTGGAAGCCTCAAAAAGCCAAGCAGACCATTATCAGTGTTGTGAAATGCATCACTGCTCTCTCAGAAACATATTGCTGGCTTGACTTTCTTTTCAGCAAAGAAAAGAAAAAAAAAAGGAAAATGTTAAACTTCCTCACTGTCCTAATTCAGAAAGCAGAGGTTTAACACAGCATATTATCTTTTCTTTTGCTAAACTGCAACACCCTTCTGTACTGATACAGGGTGAAACTCATTACAAATATCATCCAGTAGTTTGGGATATTGTCAACATACTCAATTTAAGCCTTTGAGAACAGCATCTGAAAGCTACTTCAGTGTAAGTTCCAAAATAAAAAAATTAACAAGTTATAATGCCGTTGAAGTCAAAAATCTATCTTCTTTATATATATACACACACATATAATAAACACATAAATAATATATAAATAATGATATGGAATATATCAATACAATGTAATATATCAATACATGTATAATATACAACTATTGATATGTAATATCAATATGTAATTGACATGTAATATATCAACACTTAGATATTTAATATGTTTTCATTTTTGAAAAAACACAAATAAATAATTTCATCAACATGATTTCATAACCTGCCCAGAAAATATTCTAACATTTAACAACTCTTACTTTCAAAGCATACTACCTTCATCTAATCTAAATTCTGTATATTGTATTTTAAAGCTGTTTCTATCCCCAGTTGAGTTGTAGAATAGCTGGTCAGCATCCTCTCTGCCACAATCTTTCATATATTTGACCCCATCATGAAAGACCCTTATAGTAATCTTTCCTCAGGCAAAATGACCCTACAGTCCTAATTTCTCGTAAATCACATTTTCTAAGACATGAATCATTTTGAAGATCCAGTTTAGGACTACTCCTAGTTCTGTGTATCTGTCTCTATTTCCCCTCAAAACCTTACTAGCACCTATGAGAGTGATCTTCTCTATATGCGTAGTTACAGGGCAAATTAGGAACTAGAGTGGCTTTAATCTGAGAGTTCAACAATTTCCACTCTAAGAATATCCACACCACCCCTAAATCTGTGTCAGGGAGTTGTGAAATAAAACTCAAATAATAATAACTGAAAATTAAAATTTTATTGATGTATTATACAGAACTTTTTTTCTTTCTCTCTTTCTCTTTTAACAATAGCAAGCATTTATTCAGGGCCTGAAAGCTTTTAAAATAGTGTACTCCAATTCTGCCTTTTCTCTTATGTATGGTTGTCATTACTAATCTTATCTCACAAATTGTTGGTCTCTATCATGGGAAACCATCTGCTATCTCATTCATCTGCATGCTGATTTTCAGCCTTTTCTGTAACAGGAAACAGGACAAAGCTAACAAACAGGGGTCCCAGTATTGTATGGAAAATACCAGAGAAATCTGCCCACTGATTAAATTTTCTTTTCTTTCCTAAGCTGATCTAAACCCAAGAAAACCTATGGTATGTCCCCTGAGTAATTACCATGATAGCAAGAAGAGGAAGCCATTGTGCAGAAAGCCATCAGAGAGAATGTTAAGCCAAGAGAAGGGTTTGTAATTCACTAGACCCAGATAATATGTTCATGATGGAAGGAAAATCAACTGTAGCCTGAGTTTACTGTTAACAGTCCTATTCAGGATAGGAACCTTCAAAAGCTTAGTGATAGGTTTTACATTGTGTTGCTTCTCCAAGATTTAGAGAAGTTTTGTAGTTTTCAAAGCATACGTGGTCTACAGCATGCATTCAAATCATTGATGATGCCTATTTCAAGCTAACCACCATATTCTAATCATGGTGCTCCCCCCCTTAGAACACATATGAAGCCTCTTTTATAAATTACTTCAGAGCCTGCTGCAGATTACACAAAACAGACAGATTAAAAAGTAATTCATTTATGACTGGAGCTGACTTTCCTATTCGTTTTAGCAAGTGTAATTGCCTACCCTTGTCATTAAAAGTAGTTCCAAATTATTTTTACTGTTTTCTAGAAATCACACATGCTCTTCTTTATACTGTTTTCATAGTTTCCTTATTTTTCTCAAAAACTGAACATAAATTGATTTTGTAATCACACAAAGACTTAACCACTTCATATACATTAAAGAGTAACTGTGTGAAATTGGCAAAGCAACAAATATGGAAAGAAATACACTACAACATTAACATGGATCACCTCTGGATGAGTGATTATTTGCATCCTTCTACATTTCTACATTTTTCATACTGTTAATGATGAGGATATAGTTCTTCCAACAGAAAACAAAGCCTTAAAACAGTCTTCCATGCTGTTATTGTTGGGAGCCAGCAAGCAATGTTATTTTAATGTTAGCACAGCTGTTCAATTAATTCTGGACGTGGAGAACTGATAAAGAGGGATTAATTTTTAATATCCTACACCTTACTAAGGAAATAATTTAATATTGTGCCCTCCTTGCCATGCATTTATTTCCTCACTAATTCTTACTCATATCCTAAGAAAAAAATCTTATTTACTAATGAAAACAAATACATTTGTTTCTTGTTTCCAATAACCAGTCAAATTTCTTAGTATACACGTACACCTCTATTGGTTTATGCTTTGTCTCCATTTCAACCAGATTACCTGGCAGTATGACTTTCTCCATAATATTAATAACCCTATTTTAAGACCCCAGAAATTCAAGACCATTGAGTAACACAGTGGTGTACTGAAAATAGGCTTCCTGCGTGTATTCCTTCTAATGCATTTAAGCAGCAAAACACAACTGGATAAGCAAGACTATTCTCATTTTTCCCAGGATTTAGGAAAAAACCAGGACATACTAACAGTATGAGGCTTATCTGCTAAACAGCATGACTATAGATGCTATGGAGAAAACTGTCACCTGCTTCTCCTTGGCACCTCTATACTTACCAATATATGTGATGAGAGTGCCACTGCAGGAACAGAAGCTATGGGTATCATCTTCTCTCATAATGAATTGTGGACATTTTGTTTGGATACAGAAATAATTCTTGGCACAAATTTATTAGTCAACTCTTTATAACACAAACAATCCCAATAGAACTTGAAATTGGGAAGTGGGCTTTTTTTTTCTTTCAACCATAGATTTAAAGGTTTTCCACACAGTTACCTCTTCTGTATCTAAATTTATTTTACAAACATCCTGACTATATCTCCTTATACTTCAGATTTTTTTTCTGCTTTCATGTCCTCCAGTAACTATTCATTTACTGTGCTGTTATTTCCACAACCATCCCTTCTGATATATCCAAAAGTAGTTTAAAAGCCAATTATCTTAAAATTATTTGCTTAAATGTATAATTTTTGTAGCATGAGAGGTCCATTTCTGATTTGGTAATTGCTTAGACCTCATCAAAATCATACTGTGTTTCATGAGTCTGCATCTATTGGTAACATTAAATTCAGTGGTTGACAACATATTCTAGAAAGAAACACAATTTCTTCCTATTTGTTGCTGATTTACTTGAGATTGGATCACTGAAAAAGTCCATACCCACCAAGCATTGGCTTATAAAACTGATAAACTGACGTGCATTTTTACACACCCATAAATACTCTAAAATCACTCCATAAAAGCCTTTTTTCTCCTTTATACTGTATTTCCTTTATTTTAGCAATTCTCACTACATCTTCAGTTCTAATTCCTCCTTTCGGTTCTCTTCAATGGCATCATTAACTTTTCTAGTACAATGTAAGAAAATATGTCAAATGGATTACTCCAGATGCACACCGTATAGAATAAATGTAATGTTTGATCTATACATTCCATAAGAAATTACAACGATTTAACTGTTATGCCATAAACTGGAAAATTATCAAATATATATGTGGCTACCTCCATTTGCTGTGTGTTTCAGATTAGCTTAGGGTTGTGGGCTTTATATTTTCATATAAATTTCATAGGTAACTAGCTGATAAAATGCAAGTCAGGACAGAAAGTGAAGGCAGAAAGAAGGGAGTGGTCACAATGACTTGGAAGTGGGAGAAAAGGCAGTTCTGTCAAGGTTTCTTATGGGAATTGATGCTGGAGTTGAATCTTGAAATAGGAGGAGCTGTTTCTCTGAAATCAGCCTGTGTGGCCAGCTACACCGCTGAGGCCTGCTTTGGCGATCAGAGATTAAAAATGGCTATTGACTCTTTGATTAGAACACTTCAAGAACTAGAACTACCGCCTCAATTCCTAAAGAGACTTTCATTATTTCTTTGAGTTGCAGTTTTCGTTATATATTACTCTCTCCCAGGGCCCAAAGTAGATGAAAATCCTGAAGCTTATTTTACACAAGGCCTTAAAATAAATAATTTCTAGTGCCAAATAGGATGTCCATGAAATTTGCAGCAAAATGTTCCTAATGTTTCTCAGAAACAAAAACCAAGATAACATATCTTTACTTTTTGAATGTAAAAATTCATTTGGGGCACCAAATAGGAAAGGGATAGGAGCCTGCTCTTTTCAGGATCTAAGTAGTAATAATCAAAACATTTACTGATCGACAGTTACATACAGAAACAGAGTCTCACTCTCCAGAGAAAATAAGCTAATGAGGAATACAAGCATACAGGCAAATTAAATATGCCTGTGGGAGAATATTCTAAGTGCCAACCAAAGATGCTAAGATGTTACAGACTCACAAGAATTCTATTAAGAGACCATCCAGTCAAAACTAAAGTTTAAAGCATTTAAATAAGGAAAAACAGACTATCTCTGTGGTGGCTAGGATTCTTTTACATCATAGAATTTAGGTCACAGGAAAATGGGAATTTCAAAACAACAGAGATCTTAAGTAAGAACTATCTGTCATGCCCTCCAACCAACTGAACAGCAGGATCTAAGAACATTTAATTCCAGATTAACCCACCTCCCTTACTACCTGCTGAAAAAAAGTGTAAATTATTGTGTGAGTACAAAATAAATAAAATTACTTGATTGTGCTACTCTGCTTTTTCTTTGAATAAAAGGAATTTTGAAACAGCTCAGCTTCCCCCCCAGAAAATGTATTATCTGGATTTGTCACACATTATACATCTTACTGATAACTGTTTTTCAGGTATAGGAACACCTTAGAGATATTACAGATTCAGTTCTAGTGACATCATAATAAAGCAAGTCACCTGAATTTTTCAGTTTCCCAGTGCATATAAAAGTTATACAACACTGTAGTCTATTAAGTGTGCGATAACATATCTAAAATATGTACATAACCTATTTTGTAAATACTTTATTGCTAAAAATGCTAATGATCATCTGAACCTTCAGTAAGTCATAATATTTTTGCTGGTGGAGGGTCTTGCCTTGATGTTGATGGCTGCTGACTGATCAGGATGGTGTCTGCTGAAGTCTGAGGTGGTTGTGCTAATGTATATTTTTAAGACAACAATGAAGTTTACTGCTTTGATTATCTCTTCATTTTAAAAAAAGATTTTTCTTGGCATATAATGCTGTTTGATAGCATTTTTCCCACAATAAAATTTCTTGCGAAATTAGAGGCAATCCTTTCAAACTCTGCTGCTTTATCTACCAAGTTTATGTAATATTCTAAGTCCTTTGCTGTCATTCAATAATGTTCACAGAATCTTCATCAGGAGGAGATTCCATCTCAAGAAAACTATTTTTTCTAATCTATAAGAAACGACTCCTCACTTGTCCAAGTTTTAGCATGAGATTGCAGCACTTCAGTCACATCTTCAGGCATCACATCTAATTCTAATTCTCGCGCTATTTCCATCACACCTGCAATTACTTTCTCCATTGAAGTCCTGAATTCCTCAAAGTCATATAAGAAAATTGGAATCAACTTTTTCAAAACTCCTTTAAATGTTAATATTTTTACCTCCTCCTTTGAATCATGAGTGTGCTTAATGGCATCTACAATGATGAATCCTCTCCAGAAGGTTTTCAATGGCTCTGTTCACATCCACCAGAGGAATCACTATGTGTGGCAGTTATCACCTAACAAAATGTATTTCTTCAATAACAAGACTTAGAAATTGAAATTTCTCCTTGATCCATGGTCTACAGAACAGATGTTGTGTTAGTAGGCATGAAAACAACATTCATCTCCTTGTACGTCTCCATCAGAGCTCTTGAGTGACCAGGTGCATGTCAATGAGCAATAATATTTTGAAAGGAATATTTTTTTCTGAGCAGTAGCTCTCAACAGTAGGCTTAAAATATTCAGTAAATCATGCTATAAACTGATGTGCTGATATCCAGGCTGTGGTTCTATTTATAAAGCCCTGGGAGAATGGATTTAATGTAATCCTTAAGGTTTTATAATAGTAAATGAGAACTGCCTTCTACTTAAGGTCACCTGCTGCATTAGCCTGTAACAAGATAGTTAACCTGTTCTTTGAAGCTCTGAAGCCAGTCATTTCCTTCTTCTCTCCAGCTATGAATATCCTAGATGACATCTTCTTCCAACAGAAGTCCTTTTGTCTACACTGAAAATCTGTTGTTTAGTGTAGCCACCTTCATCAATAATCTTAGCTAGAGCTTCTGGATAACTTGCTGCAGCTTCTACATTAGTATTTGCTGCATCACCTTGCACTTTTATGTTATGGAGATAGCTTCCTTTCTTAAACCTCATGAACCAGCCTCTGCTGGTTCCAACTTTTCTTCTGCAGCTTCCTCACCTCTCAGCTTTCATAGAATTGAAGAGAGTTGGCTTTGGCTTAAAAGAATCTTGTGGTTGATCTCCTATCCAGACCACTAAAACTTTCTCCATATCAGCAATTAGATTGTCACATTATCTTATCATTTGTATATTCACTAAAGTAGTTCTTTTAATTTTCTTCAAGGACTTTTCCTTTGCGTTCACAACTTGGCTGTTTGGAACAACAGGCCCAGCTATTGGCCTATCTCAACTTTTGACATGCCTTCTTTATTAAGCTCAGTACTTTTTAGGTTTTGGTTTAAAGTGAGAGATGTGAGACTCTCCCTTACACTTGGACACTTAAAAGCCACTGTAAGGTTGTGAATTTTCCTAATTTCAGTATTATTTTGACTCAAGGAATAGGGAGTCCTAAGAGAGGAAGAGAGATAGGGGAACAGCTGCTTGGTGTAGCATGTGTCAACTAAATTTGCAACCCACATGGGCATAGTTTGTCATGCTCCCCAAAAATTACAATATTAACATCAAAGATCACAGATCACCATAACAGATTAATAATAACTTTTGAAATATTTCAAAATTACCAAAATGTGACACAAACAAAGTGAGCAGATTCTGTTGGAACAATGGCACCAAAAGACTTGCTTGACAAAAGGTTGTCAAAAATCTTCAATTTGTGAAAAGTACAATATCTGCAAAGCACGATAAAGCAAAGTGCCATAAAACAAGGTATGTCTGTACTCAGAGCCTGAAACAGAAACTTAAAAATGTTGGATAAATGAATGAATGAATGTTAAATAAAAGAATAATTTTCTAAGTTGATAGTTGTGGGACTCTATTTCTCAAATGCTATCCCTTCTATCAACTAAATTTTGTGACTCAATATACTAGATTAGTCCAAGATAAACAAATGCATATACTCCAGCACACTAATTTGTATCTATGTTCATTTCTCATTTTCAAAGAGAATATTATTTGTGCTGTCAAACACAAATACTTCTTTGAGCCTTTTGAATCTTTTATATAATTGAGTAATCAGGCCATGCTACCCATAGAAAAATAATGAACAGGAAATACTGAGAATAATTGTGAGATCTTACATTTAATAAAAGAACTAAAGAGATCTTGTTCCAGGTGATTATTTAAATATTTGTTATATGTGACTTTTGCCTAACTTTGTGGAGGACGTTAAGCTTCAAAGTCTTTCTTCATATGTAATTTGTAATAGTCAGTTTTATTTAAGGGCAAGACAAGAGGAGGGGATTTAACATTGAGAATGCCTATGCACTGGGTGCTTAATATATAGGATCTCACAAAATCTTCACAGAAAATCTTGGGTAATAGGTACTATTAGACCCATTTCTTCACTTGAAGAAATAAACAGTCGGAGAGTAGCATTTGTAGGCTAAAATCACACAGCTGGTAAGTGGAAATACAATGTTAATCCATGGCTGTATGCTTCCAAAACCCATGTTCGTCTCCACTAACTACTCTACTCTTCTTATGAGAAGACCTCCAAAAGCTGAAATGGTGGCTGGCACTGACTGTAAGCTTCATGAAAGCAGAGTCTCTGCCCACCCCGCCGCAATAAAACAATGACTAGAACATATCAGATTTTCAATACACATTTATGTCATGAATACATCTGACTCTCAAATTGCTTTCAGTGATGGGATTACTGGGTCAAATGGTAGTTATGCTTTTAGCCCTTTCAGGAATCGCCATACTGCTTTCCACAATGGTTGAACTAATTTATACTCCCACCAACAGTGTATAAGGGCTCCCTTTTCTCTGCAACCTCACCAGCGAAGATATATACATGCCAATGTTCACTGCAGCATTGTTCACAGTAGCAAAGATACGGAATCAACCTAAATACCCATCAATGATAGGCTGGATAAAGAAAATGTGGTACCATCAATCATACACCGGATAAAGAAAATGTGGCACACATACACCATGAAATACTATGCAGTCATACAAAATGATGAGTTCCTGTCTTTGCAGAAACATGGATGAAGCTGGAAACCATCATTCTCAGCAAACTTACACAAGCACAGAAAAACACCACATGTTCTCACTCGTAAGTGGAAGTTGAACAATGAGAACACATGAATACCGGGATAGGAACATCACACACTGAGGCTTGTCAGGGTGTGGGGTGCTGGGGGAGGGATAGCATTAGGAGAAATACCTAATGTAAATGATTGGTTGATGGGTGCAGCAAACCACCATGGCACATGTATACCTGTGTAACAAACCTGCATGTTCTGTACATGTACCCCAGAACTTAATGTACAATAAAAAAAAAGAAAATGTGTCACATATACACCATGGAATAGTATGCAGCCATAAAAAAGAATGCAATTATATCTTTCATGGGAATATGGATGGAGCAGGAGGCTATCAGACTTTGCAAACTAACACAGAAACAGAGAACCGAACACCACATGTTCTCACTTAAAAGTGGAAGGTAAATAATAAGAATTTATAAACCCCAAAAAGGAAACAACAGACATTGGGGTCTACTTGAGGCTGGAGGGTTGGAGGAGGGAGAGGAGCAGAAAAGATAACTACCGGGTACTGAGCTTAATGCCTTAATGATGTAGTAATATGTACAACAAACCCCGTGACATGTGTTTATCTATATAACAAACCTTCACATGACTCATAAAAATAAAACATTTTCAATTAAAAAATTCTCTCTACAATCTTCCAGATCTGATCCTTGTTCAAAGTTTGATGGGCCTGAGAACTAGCTGGGTCACCTGGATGGAAAGATTCTGAATGGCAGAAAATGTGGATAACCCATCCCTGCATCAGGGAACTCCAATGCTATAGAAATGATCATCAGATAAATGCAAATCAAATTAGTAAAGACTTTGTAGTCTTAAAAGACTTAAACAGATTACATTCTAGTAATCTAGTTTTCTCTCTTCTATGAGTACAAATGACTTCACATTAATGGATAAATTTATCTTTAATTAGAATAAAGACTACAGAACACAGTAGCTACCTTTTGATCCCAAGAACTCATCCCCTACACCTAACACTGCCTCAGAAAGTTGGCTGCGGTGAACAGAATTCAAAATGTTCCCCAATTATCCTTGCAGGTGACTGGTCATCCCTGCCCCTTGAGTACACATGGAATCTATACCTTGCTTCTCACCAATGGAATACAGCAAAGATAATGGGATGCTACTTTCATGATGACATTACATAAGATTGTAAGTTCTGTCTTGATTACAGATTTCTCCCTTTGTGGCTTCAGTGAAGCAAGCAGCCATACTGAAGAGACCTGCATGGTGAGGAAGTAAAGGAAGCCTTTAGCCAACAGACAGCAATAAACTGAGGTCTGTAGTCCAACAGGTCTCAAGGACCTCAATTCCTATAAGAACCACATGAAGCATCAAATAGATCCTTTCCCAACAAAGCTTAGAAATTAGACTGCAGTTTTGGCCACCATCTTGACTGTAGCCTTGCAGATGATGCAGCTAAACCATGCTCAGACTCCTGAACCATAGAAACTGTAAGATGATAAATGCGTGCCAGTTTGTGGCGACATTACCCTACAATAATTGGTAAATAATATATCACCCATAGTTCTACTTGTACTAGAAGATGCGGCAAATTCCTCTGAGTATACTGCTTTTTTATTTCAGAGCTTTTGGGCCCTATCAAACACAACTCCTTATTGCACTCATACATAGGTTAATGCCTCTTTCATTATCACAGTCATAATAGTTTATATCATCTATGAATTGAAATTTATAGACAATATAACCTACTTACATACCAAATTTTAAAATCAATATAATATCCTAAGTGTAACATTAAAAAGATATGAGGGTATTAATTCAAAATAAAATTGTAAGAATTTCCTTATATAGCAAGAGAAAAAACTATATTTGAAAACATAACGAAGTCCTGGATGCTTGCACCCATAATTAGAATTGTGGGAATTCAATAACTACAGTTTGCAGACTGATGTTCTGTACTTTATTTTTATCTTAAATTCCACAAGTACTATTGCCTTTAGATAGGTCATTTTCTGAAATGTTAAGCATCTCTTGGAAAAGTTCTCAACAAAATAAAAGGAAGTATTGTCAACTAATACAAGTTGTTTTCCTGGAAAACTCAGAGCATATTAAAATACCAGAGACAGTATTCTGAGCTTTTAAGTAAAATAAAGTATAGGCCCAGGGAATTAGAAACAGTTTCTTACCTACATCAAAATCCAGTGGGTCATTCAAATATTTTAGGAGAAACAGGAGGATTCATTTTGAGAAAGACTGTCCCATGCATCACAGGGTACTCAGCATCCTTGCCTTTTACCAGTCATTGAGATGATAAAGTAAAATCCTGATACATGTACAAGGCTCCTAGGATGGAACATTGTCCCTGTTAAGAACCACTGCTCTAATTGGAAGTAAGCTCCTGATCAAAGATTTGTTATTAGATATATGACCAAACATATGTCACAAAATAAGCTACAAGCATATTCCTCTAGAGTACTTTATAGTAGTAAGATTTTGTTACAAGTCCAATATAGTGGGTATTAAAATATATGTTAAATATGCTTATATGATATTTAATATATATTATCTATTTCATACACACACACACACACACACACACACACACACACAACAGAGGAAGAGAGACAGAGAAAGATACAGAGAGACAGAGCAAGAGAGAGACAACAAAACGAACAGAATATATATAAAACATAAAAACAAACACATTTCAAATAAGCTGTTGAAGTAGATGGTTCTTAAGGTTCTCTTCACCCCCAAGATGTGTGATTATATACCAGCTCATAAATAGTGGCATAAAAACAAGTTGCTTGTTATAACACTAAAGAACTAATAGATAAAAACATTGCTGGTATCTTTAGAGTTTGAAATGGCTTTCTAAAAAAATTAATTTGTTTATATTTATTACAAGGCCATCAACTTTGAGCTGATTCCTTCCTATTCCAAAATAAATATTATTTTACTAAGCAGGTAATTAAAGACAATGGTGCACTTTTTAAAGTACACTGGAATTTGGTATTCTTTTTGTAATCATTCTCAGACTAAAGATTTGTTTATGTGATTTGAATGTGTCTCTTGAATGGTAATCGGCTATTCTTTCCTTTGCTCTTGCCATTCCCCAACCCATTAAAACAGGGTAAATATGTAAAAAAAAGAAGTGTAAAATGATTTATCTCAGCCTGTGCTTGAGAAAGCATGCACATACTTTGACTAGTGATGGCAGTGGAGTTTGACTTTATTTACGTATACCTATATTTTTCAACTAAGTATCAGAACTACTTTCTTTTCCACCTCTGGCTGGTTCTACAAGAATCATTTAGCATCATCAAGGTGGTACCCTGCTTTAAAAGAGTGGGAGAATGCAGAGAGAAGTGAGTTACATGGGTAGATAATGTCAAATGCAAAACATTTGTTTTTATAATTAATTCAGCCTCCCAAGCAATATTTATAAAGTAAAAATGTCTACTTCTTGAATACTTTTTAAATTTTCTCAGCCTCACTGTCTTAGTGTATATGCAATCCATAACTAAGAGGGTTACAAGCATCATTTATTTACTCCTCCATTCCCCCATTTATTTCCCCTCTCAGCCAGTATACTTTTTATTCACTATTACAAATTTTGAATATTCTAAATGCGATAATCAAAGAGGCTCAAGCACATACAAATATTAAATCAGAATGGTTTGCTTGTTACTCAGATGAATAGAAAGCTTTTGGAACATTTTCCAACCTCAACGAGTAATTGATGCCCTCCTTTAATGCTCACAATAACCAGTTAGGTAATTACTATTATTACCTCCATATTTTTAAATGAGGAAACTGAAGCTTAGCAATATTAGATAACCTTAACAAGCTCAGACAGCTGGTCAGTGATCTTAAGTCATATCCTAACCCAGGCTTATTTCACTATAAATACTGTGCAAGTCTTAAGCAATAGGTCTAGATTGTTGAGAAATCTTCAAATAGGTCATATAAACAAACTAACTTTTAATTGGTCCTAGATCTAGATGCTTCTGTGATCAATTCATTTCTCCCCAAGGTTTGTTTTGATTGGCTTTGTTTAGGACAGAGTAATCCAAATGCCTGTTTCTACCTGCTGCAGATCTGAATCTGACCCCTGCTATTATGAGTAAGAGACAGATTCCCAGAACACAAACCTAGGTGTCCCTCAATAGCAGCCATCTGCTCCTCCTGGAAATAGCAACTTTTTTCTGAAAATGTTTTATTGAGAAATACATGCTTATCTCTAATTCCTCAAGGGAATTTCCTTGTAGGGACATGCCTTACTTGCCTTCAGATGAAAACCTAAAGAAGAAAAGAACAGAAACAAAGCAAGGCCAAGAATCATCCTCCAAAAGTCTCAGCAACTTCCAGAAGATCTCACACAAGCACAATCCAGAAATCAGTTTTTGTCAACCTGTGCTTCTTGTCTAAAACTCCTCCTGTAGGTGCCTCTAAACAGGCCACATAATTACAGAAACAACAGGAAGAAAAGAGAATTCACAGAAGCCATTGCCTGCCTCCATGATGCATGGTATCTGTGCTGTGGCAGACCTGATTTTTGCAGTGTTTAGGCTTCAATTATTAATCAAGAAGAGTTTTCTCAGCTCCTAAGCTCAAAAGTACAAGTTGACAGTCCGGATCTTACAGTGCTGATCATGGTCTAAAGGAAATTCATTATAAAGTGGACTTTCTTTATAGAGGAAGACATATTCTTTCTTAATTGTTGCCTCTCAAGCCAGACTCTCTCCCCCAATGTGGAGAAAGATAATATTTCTCCTAAGAAGAAAATGTTAATGAACTCAATTCTGAGAATACAGTTGCCTGGGCTGAGGCAAAGAGACTCAAAGCATGCCTTGGGCCCCAGTTTTGCTTTTATAAATTCCTTCTCTGAAGGAATGATGGAGAATGGACAAAGGGGTGCCCTAAAAGCTGTATTCTTAGAGGCAGGAGTCTCCCTCTGCACTAGGCTCTCCAGAAACTGGGGAAAAGACAACTCCCCCAAGGGCATCACTAGTTAGCCACTCTCTGTTTTCCTGGAAAAGGGTGCTGGCAACCATGAAAATGACAACTGGAACTCTGGGATAACCCTGTCACTTTTATGCATGTTGATTTTTGGTTGTTATTTGTTTGATATTGATCTATAAGAGCAACGATGATTTTAAAGAAAGGGAAAACGTATAAAAAGCTCTGTGTCTCAGAATAACATCTGATTTATCACAAAGGATTTCCTTGTTTATTCCCCAGTGAGTCACATGTATGTAGAAATGAGGGAGACACTTTAGTAAAATCAATTAAAAACATGGAGATAGAGAAACGGATAGTTACCAAAGGCTGGGAAGGATGGTGGGAGGGTTGGGGTGGGGGAAGGTGGGGATAATCAATGGGTACAAAAAATAGCTAGAAAGAATAAATAAAACCTAGCATTTGATAGCACAACAGAATGACTATAGTAAATAATAATTTAATTGTATTTTTAAAATAACTAAAAAGGTATAATTGAATTGTTTATAATCAAAGCATAAATAGTAGAAAGGATGGAGACCTCATTTTCCATGATACGATTATAATGCACTGCATGCCTATATCAAAACATCTCATATACCCTGTAAATATTAGGTTGATGCAAAAGTAATTGTGGTTTTTGCCTATATACATCTACTATGTACCCACAACAATTAAAAATAAATTAAAAGACATTTCTGCTATAATACACTATGCCTCAAATCTGCTTATTTTTCAGAAATCCAGACATGCAGATACCACTTTATTTCAACCATAACTTTAAATTTCAAAAACAGCATTAACATGAAGGAACATGCCAACTGACTATTAAGACTCTTATTTATGGCATGCCTTTGTTAAGCAAATATCATGTTAGTTAATTCACTGAACCAGACCCCAAAGACAGACTTGTTCACCTGAATTTGTAGACATGCGAAACATCACAGGAAATCTTGTGTTTCTTTCATCAAATGAAAATTGTGCCCAAAACACAGGCATGATTCAATTACACAAATGACCAGCCAAGGTCCCTTTCAGCTTTCTGATGCAATGAGAATAGCCTTGCATATTTATCAAAGAATCCAATAGAAAATCACATTTTCATTGATGGATCAAGGAGCACAGGGCAAAGCAAAATGAAAAGCAAAAAGCTGTAGTTTTAACAAGAGAGCAAGACTTTTATTTAAAGAACATAATTTAAAAAATGGAAACAACAATTTTAACATAGGTAGACTGTGCTATTGTTTTAAACGTCAGTAATATTCTACCACTTTGGGAATATTTTAAAACACACAAACTCCTCTGTACACTAAACTAGTTTTCTGATCAACAACTTCACAAATTTAATACTGTCCTATTTCCTTGCTCTGCTGCCAAGTTGTGACAGGCATGCCTGAGTACCTGCTAGTCTTTTATAGGCATTCA
Source organism: Ateles fusciceps (assembly GCA_036589455.1). Taxonomy (NCBI): domain Eukaryota; kingdom Metazoa; phylum Chordata; class Mammalia; order Primates; family Atelidae; genus Ateles; species Ateles fusciceps. The sequence continues at coordinate 14,160,172 of JAZHEH010002554.1, read as the reverse complement.
GACCCATTTCACAAAAGAAATGTGAGCATTCTTGTTCTTCTCAGCTTCTCTTCCTATGACAATCCAAGCCCACACCTCTCCTTGTTTTTAACACTAATTTTATTGCTCTACCAGTGACATACAAAACCGTAAACCCCATCTCCATCTCTATTCTACAATAATAGGTTCTACGTCTGATTCTACTCCTGCAACTCCCAAAACTTATTTCCTGTCTCTAATCTAAATATTTATAGTGTATAATTGAGGTGAACTACAGCTGCACCCTTTGCTAGGCCTTAGGATTAATAAGAAGTAATGTGAAACCTGAAGTTTCTGCTTCTGAAAAGTTTTTTAAAATAATTATGTATTATTACTTGATTGCCTAATAAATTCAAAATTATGCATAATATTTTATATGAAGCCAAATACGCCTTGATCTGATAAAAGGAAAGGAGAATTCAAAGACCTAATTTTGATTTACAGAATGATGATGGCCATGATTAAACACTTGGATGTATTTGAATGTTCACAACCAACGAGAAGTGTTAACTATGCTTTATTACTTGTCATCCAACGTTTAGATAGCACTGTTTTCAAAATGCTTTCAATGAATGAGCTATGACTATGATGAACACTGTATTCCTGTTTCCATGTTTTGCTCTTACATTATCCCAGAAGACTGAATACATTGAGCTTATCCACTATGACTTTTCCACAACCATCATCATCTCTCTGTCTTACTGGTTGACTTTTTAAGTGCATATAAAATATGGTTTATGAAAGAAGCACTCATAGCTTTTTATATGTCTGTTTCTCCCCAAATGGAAGAAAAAATAGTTTATTTTTTGTTGTAATCCATAGTAACTCTTTCTCTGGGCAATGTTTAAAACTAACAGATGCCACCAGGAAAATGAAAAACTTTTATTTATTCTGGACCTAATCTTGAAACAAGCTGCCGTGAGGAAGTAATTGTCAGACTTCCATAGCCTGCTAAGTCTATTGAATGTTTCTGATGTGGTTTGAACAAGAAAGAAGGAATTTCAGTACTGAGGCCAATAAAATAAAATGGTAAAATTATAAAAGTGGAAGGACTGTCAGAAAAAGAGTCCCTCTTCTTAAAGAGGGAAAATGCATAATAAACCTTGTGAACTAATTTCCCATTAATTTCATTCCTGGTGATAGAAAATAACAGACATGTAATTAAAAAGTTCATTCCTCATCCCCATTGCATCCAATAATTTATTGAAGAGTAAGTGCTTAGAGCTACTGAGTGAGCAATCACAATGTTGGATGTTGTGCCACATGCATACAGGTCTTTAAGATGCTTCAATCAAGATCTGAGATCAAGCGAGACCAAGGGCATCTATCAAGGCATCCTAATGGCATTTATGGTCACTGATTAATATGAGGCAATGCTAACCTAGCTAATGCTTCACAAAATAGGATTAAAGTAAAAAAAAAGAAAAAAGCCACATTATCCTTTTGAATTTACATTTCTCTCTGTCTTGGAAACACTTAGTCAAAGTTGTCACAGTAAAAGCAATCCATTTTTTAACAAAGAAAAAATATCAATCATTATGTGTCCTGGGCCAACAGGAATATGTAGTAAACCGATTTCAATTTTTTAGGTATTTTTTTAAAAAAGAACTAGATATGCATGGAAAAAGAACAAGTTGTTAAGGTTAAGAAAAGTTTTGGTGTTTTGATTGGTTTTGTGGTGTTTTCTTGCTTGTAGATTTTGGGTTTGTTTTGTTTTTAAAATAAGAACCACAGTTTCTTAGTGAAAGTTCCAGGATTTGAAAAACTGATGCTGATGGTCTGTGGCAGACTCTGGCTACACTGCTTACCACCATGGTAGAGTGACCCTCTCAGGCAGTGAGAACCCCTGAAATCAGAGAACACTGAGAAAAATTTAATGCAATAAAAATGGAGCTATTTCATGGGGAAACTAGATTATGGAAGGGTACTGGATTTTGTGAGATTCTTCTTGAGGGTCTCTTAGGGCAATGCAACAACCAAGCAACAGAGCTTCAGTTGGGGCCAATCCCTTCTTGATTAAGCATGCCACAGAATGCCTAGTTTTCTTGACAAAAGGAAAATAAAAGTGTGGCTCTGAGAACATAAGGAAGAAGACAGAAAAATCTTCAGTTACTAACAAGCACTCCATTCTTGAGTAGCTCCCAAACCATCATTCTATCACAGAAAACTGATGAGTTTAATTTGGAATTTCTGCTAGTTTCTGCATTGACACTTAAGCAGTCTTTTGCACATGATGTACATTAAAAATTATTAGTAAAAGAATGCCTAACAACCTATAACAAGGTTTGTCAACAACCACCCACTAACAAAAAAAAAAAAAAAAAAAAAAAAAAACTATCGAGCTTTACTTTCAAATGACTCTGAGAAATGCTCTTTATAAAGTAAGGAAAAGGAACAATTTGGCCAAAACCATATGATTGGTTTTATTTTGTGTTTGTTTTTTAATAAATTCCTTCCTCCGTAAACTTCTATAATCCAAAAATACTAATAAAACAGTGAAAATCTGAGAAAGAGCTGGTATTCCTCCACTCATCACACAAAATGAGCTTTTTGATTTTTCAAGACTAACATATCAAGTTTATATTAATATCTTTCCAAGTTATCTTAAACACTCATTTTTAAATTCCTCCAGAATTTATATAAAAGCATTCTATTTATATCTTTCTATTTTATTAAGCCATCTATGTTATCAAGCCTATCTCATAATTGGGTTCCTTACCTTCTGATTACTTTAACCCATCTCTAAATATAATTAGACTAAATTTACCATCTGACTACATTCCATTTTTTTTCATTTCACCATGATCTTTCAAATTCTTTTGTCCTCTTATCTTGCTTCTGCAGTTTTCAGTTTTTCTAAAAGATCCTTCTTTCTTTTTCATTGAACTAAGGGAAGACCATCAACCACAAGATAATCCCATGCCTTTTTCAACAACTTAAAGAAAAATCTAAACTCATTCCTTCTCCTCAGCTCCATACAACAGATTTTCTGAGATCTTAAATTATTTTGCCACTTGTTATTTTCTGACAAATTTGCAGTAGCTAAATACAGAAACTCCCTGTTTTGTTTTCTTGCTTATATTACTGCTTACTATAAATACCTAGAAATTTGTCTTAATTTGGAGATTCTATAAGGTAATATGAATCCAATAAGGTCACAACTTGCTTTTTCATCATACTATTTTCTCATGGATGCGCATGTTTGATGCATACTGAAAGGCATTTAGATTTCAAATCTTTCCTGATGGGATTTGGTACCACTTTCTACCAATTTAACAATTTAATCATTTAATGAATGTGTTAGCTTTTAGACTGCTGTTACAAACTTGGTGGCAATCAAAATGTTTTAGGCAGATATTTCCTATGTACCTAACCAAAAATTCACATTTAACACAGAGCACAAATAATTCCTCAAAGGCAAAACTGAGGCAAGAGCTTAAGGGGACCAGGCATTTTTTCCCAAAGAGACTATGGAGTGGATAACAAAGTCTTCCCTTAACCAAATATTGTTGAGAGTGAAGCTCTAATTTGAAGAAAATGCTACACAGAATGACATGTCAATGTCTGGTTTATTCCTGCAACCCAGATCACAGAGTGGCACGCTACTGGGGGAATTACAGCCTGCATCAGAGACGATTGTGAACTTAGAAATGGGTCTCCAGGTGTGGCTGCATGATCAAATGACAGCTCATGTGAGGACACCACTGGCAGGAGTACAAGTTAAGATCTATGCAGGAGTCTAAGTAGGAACAACATTCTCCAGAGACTTAATCGGAGAAGGCATGTCTCGGATTGAACTGGATTTGGGCATAGAAGGACAACTGTGTCTGAGAGGAAGGGATTAGAGTGCCAAACACAGCCTTTACCTAAAGCTTAAGTTCTTAGGATAAGGTCAAACATCTAAGAGAGACCCAAAACTGATGAGACATTAACCTCCATCCCAGCCTTATCATCAAAGATATGTGTTTGCTCCCGTCATTTTAAGCTAATGTAGCTGGAATTGATCATTGCTTCACCACAACTACCACATAACATTAAAAAGCCATTAGCTAACTTTACAGAAGTTTCCCTAGTTCTCTTTAGAGAGTCACAAATATCTGCGAACTGATACTGATTTTACAGGTGATCATTTGAGATAGAACGCATACATCACAGCTAAGGGCATAGACCATGGAATCATCCAGATGTGAGCTGATTCTTGGCTTTACTAGAAATTAGCTGTGTGATCCTAAACAATTAACACAATCCCTCTGAACCTTGGCTTCCTTATGTACATAATGTCAATGACAATCATATTACCTATGCCATAGAATGACTGTGAGGATTTAATGAGGCAACAAACAGTGTATGGTGAGAGATTACTAAGGTTAGCTGTTAGTGGTGAAAGAGTGACGGCTTCAAAATGGTAAAGAAGAGTGAATACATTTGAAAGACCAAAACAGCAAAAGTATGAAGATAAGGGTCACAAGGAGTTACACACAAGCTGGCCTGATTATATATCTTTGTAGGGCAATAAGACAATCAGGTCACTGACAAATACAGGTCTTAAGTATGGCATAGATCCACTGAAATCAGGATAATGATCAGTGAATTACCATCCAATCAGAGGTGGGCATGTTTGCCTTACCTGATCAAATGGATCAGTTTCAGCAAAAATATTTATTTGAGGTAGTTACACCACCACTTCCATTATGTATTTCCTCAGGAATATTTCCCTGAGTTGTTGACTTCATTGATTTCATGCCTCTTTATTGACCTTTGATACAAAACCAGGGGAATCTTAGGAGTTCCTGGGTTCTAATCTCAGATTTTCTACCATGAATCTTTCTGAAAATTCTCTGTGCTTATGTGTGTGTGTGTGTGTGTGTGTGTGTGTGTGCGTGTGTGTGTGCATGTGCGTGTGTTTGGGATGGTAGATGATAACTGCTCAGGGTCATATAAAGCTGATTGGCTGACATTCTAGAAACGAAATAACCATTCCTAGAACACTGTCATCTTGACCATGAAAGAATGAGACCATAAGCAAAACAGTCATTCCCGGCAATATCTTAAATCAATTGTTCTTAGGGAGTTTAAGAGTAGTTGGTCCAATAGAGTTGGTCAAATTATCTTTTACAATATACCTTCAGTGACATATGTACGTAAATATATGGTTATGTGGTTGAAAATACATATACAGATTCCCTAATTTATCTAAAGTTTTGGATTATAATTTAAATTTTTGGATTTGTCTTTGCATCATCAAATATCATTCTTAAGCTAGGAATGAAAAAATAACAGTTTTCCCAAAAGAACTGAAATCAGAAAAATGTGCCAATTTCAGTGTCTAATTTATAATGGATATTTTTCTGAAAAGCTAATATTTGGTGATACCTAAACATTCTCAACTCAGGCATCTGGATTTCTGCCATTACAGCCTTTATTTTCCAAAAAAGTACAAACGAATCGTACACCGAGGCCCATCTTGAATTATGTGGCTTTATATGCTATAATTAAAAACATGTAGATTAAACCACTCATGACAGATAGAAGAATCATCACCAAGATTGAAATCAGAATAACACAAATCTAACAAAGAATTTCAGAAAGACGAATTGATATTTTGGAGAAAAATGAAACAATTTTGAAACATACAAATCAAGGGAATTACTTGTGAGGCGAAACCCTTAAACCAAATTAATAATAATAAAAATCACATTAAACAGCTAACAGCACTGTTCATACATTTCTGTCACCTTTCCCCAAGGTTAATAGGAAAGAGCTCATGTGTACATTTTCCATTTTGTGGCTTACCACATTCAGAAAGGAAGCAATCTTTCCCCCCAGGCAGTTCTGAGTTGAAGAAAAGGAAACAAAGCAGGAAACATCTTTCTTATTAAGTGACCGTGTTCTCTGTACTGGTTTCCAAAGAAGAAGAAAAAAAAGAAGAGGTAAGAGGCTAGGTCCTTTCACATAACGTTGGGACTGAACTTCAATGTCAGCTCAACGAAACAAGTTAAAACTAGACATCTAAATCTTGACATCCTAAAATTGTTATATTTATTTTAAAATCCCCCAAAATTACTGTGTGATTGAATGACTGCTTTTCTAAGTTCTGAGAGGAACAGTCCCCTCCTAAAATGCATTACCTAGACAATTCAATAACTAAAATGAAACATAAAAATTCACTTATCCTGTACTTTAAAAAATCACTTTATAACTGAACAATGGAATAGGCTAACATTTTAAAAACTACTTCCCTATGCATGCAGAGAGAATGCCATATTTTATGAAGTTTGCTCCCATCTAGAGATAACAGCAACACCAGCTCTTACAGAAAATAACAGCCAAGAACTATATTAACATCATACAAGAAATTACACTATGTTCAAAAGATGTACACAATAAACTCTCTAATACGCTTGTATTTGTAGCATACAATAAGATAATTTTCAACTGCCATTGTAATATGGGGAAATAAATAGCATTAGGACTTCTAAGCAGTCCTGAGTCTCTGTTTCTCTTTTGTTGCCCAAAAATTTAGCAAAGAAAGTCAACAAATTGTATCCCTCTTCTTTGCCCCCAAACAGTATTTAATCATTAAAAAAAAAGATGATTGTTAAAAACTGTTTTTTTGGTTTGGTCCCTGCCATTCTCCTGCTGCCAAAACTTAGACAAATAACTTTCTTTATTACTCAATCCAAGTAACATTGATTGAGTCTTCACAAATCCCATATCTGGGCAATACTTTGCCTCAGTGCTCTCTCAACTGACTGTCACAGATGTAAAGAAGGGTGTGGGATGGCAATCTTTATAGAAACCATGAGAGTTGTGATCCTGAAATAGAGTCACCTATAGAACTAGAGTCACCTACCGTGGTGGCTGGGTAATCCCAAAAGAGCCTGAAAGAAGAGAGATGGCACTTGGAGAAAAGTAGTCAAAAAGCAGAAATCTTTCAGAAAAAGAAGGGCTGAGACAAGAACTGCACATGAAAGCTGAGGCCACATCTGTCCCTCCTAATGAGCCTGGTGACCAGATAGAGAAATATAGCTCCATCACTGTGGGGCACTGAACAGTAAGATCTCAAAATGTAAAACATCATAAAAAGTAAATTTCTTTCCTTGAGATATATATCTTACTAATAATATGACTGTATAGATGGAACTCTAAGCAAATCATTTTTCCAAGTTTCTTACAGGTGGTATATTAGTCCATTCTCATGCTGCTATGAAGAAATACCTGACATTGAGTAATTTATAAAGGAAAGAGGTTTAATTGACTCACACTTCCACAGGGCTGGGGAGGCATCAGAAAACTTACAATCATGGCAGAAGAGGAAGCAAATATAGCCTTCTTCACATGGTGGCAGGAAGAAATGCCAAGCAAAGGGGGGAAAAGCCTCTTATAAAACCATCAGATGTCATGATAACTCACTCACTATCAAAAGAACAGCCCAGAGGTAACTGCCCCATGATGCACTTACCTCCCACCAGGTCTCTCCCATGACACATGAGGATTATGAGAAGTACAATTCAAGATGAGACTTGGGTGGGGACACAGCCCAGCAAATCAGGTGCTAGATTTTCTGCATTTCAGTGGTACACTTGTTCTGAGGAGCTAGATCTTCAGAACATCACCTGCTTCAAAAAAGCATCTGTTTCACTATCAATGAGCTGGGAAGGGGGTGTTCTGTCTTCCCTCCAAGAGGATATTTTCTTTGGTACCTCAGTCATTGGCTTTCGAGGTCAGCAATGGTCTTGATCTCTCATCCATTTACATTACTTGGTTTCCTCACACTCTTTATAAAAATGTCATCTGTCTACCTGGTATTCAGATCCACCACAGACTGTATAACAGGCTCCTTAAGGACAGCAGTGTTGCCAAAAGTGATTGAGATCCCAAAACTGAAAACGCTTTGGCCCCAGAAAAGGTGCATTTATTAACTTCTGTGCCCCTATCTGCAAAATGGGATAATCTAAAGCAAAGCATGCTTAAGTACAGGTAGATAAAGGCCTTCTTTGATAATATGTAGGTGAAAATAGCATATTTGAGAGAGTCAGAAAAAAAAGAGGTCAGTGGTGTTCTGTACTCTCTAGGCTACCAAAATCTTTTGCACGCACTTCAGCATATTATTCCCAGTAGGACTATCTCTCATGTATCTGCTCAGTCCACCAATTGTCCACCAATATCCTCTCTACACTGCGCAGGGATTTCTTCAAAATGCATTATGTTATCAGGTCACCTCCCACTTCCTTTGATCCTCACACATTTCAGTGCTCTCAGTGTTCTAAATTAGTAACTAAAAATTTTTAAGTGGCTACAGGTGCCACAGAACTGGCCCCTGACCATCTCTCATTCTCATCTTGTAATGCCTCTTTCTTCTTTAATCCCTCATTCTTCGGCTCCTGCACTTTCCTCCTTTTGCAGTTTCTTGAATGCAGCTCTCTCGCTTCTGCCTAAAGGCATCAAACCCACTGGCCTGGGCCTGGTAAACTCCTCTCCCTCCTTATTCCCTTCTGTTGGTTCTTCAGATTTCAGTTCAAACACCTTTCAGGAAAGGCTTCCTGATCCTGCCATTAAGGCAAATTTTCATATCAATTGGCTCCCATAGTCCCCAGTTAGCACAGTTGGTAAACATAAATGTCTTGTGTGATGACTGGATTATTGTGTCTTTACTGAAATAAGAGGTAAGCTGTATAAGGGAAGGACCATGTCTTCTGTTCTGCTCTCCTCAGCATTATCTGCTCAGTAGCTTGCATAGTGCCAGGCACACATGGATGCTCAATGCAATGTGTTGCACGAATGAATTCATGAATTAATAAACAAAGAGTGAATACAATCTAGTCCTCAGCTTCCTCAACCATAAGTTGAGAGTTCAGACTAGACACCATCAAGGGTCCTTCACAGACATGACAAATTAAATAATCATCCTATCTCCATGTTTATAGTATCAGGTATAGGCCATGCTTAATATTACATTGAGAACACATTCACTCAACATATGTTGAAAACTGGAAATACAAAGATGAAAGATGAAGCTCTTGCACTCAAGATATTTACAATCCAATTACAAATTCAGACAAGTTTCTTAGAATAGAGAGTGCTGGCTACTTTGACATGGATATGCCCATGAAGCTATGAGAAGGCTCAGTATAATATCTAACCTATCCTGAAAAAGAAATAGTAGCAGAGAGGAAGGGAGAGAGAGAAATGTCTAGAAGCCTTTCCAGAAGATTTGAGGTAAGAGCTAAAAGTTGGGTTAATCAAATAAAGAAGGGAAAGAAAAGCAGAACGTTCTGAGAACTGGTAAGTGGGCAAGATGGTAGAAGAAAATTTATTTTTCAAGTAGTGACAGTAGTTTCAGGTAGTTGGATGTAAGTGGTTTATCCAGTATGATGGACCTACAGGTGTTCTTAGTTCCCCCTCTTGAATAGAAACATTTTACCACCCTGAGACACATGAGGAATTTGTAGATATGACACATGTATCATTAACACTAGGATGCAGGTTCAGTGATATGCAGAGGTTGGGACTGGTGGGAGCCACACCAGCCTATTAGACATGTATCTTGGAGGGTAACATTAAGCAAAACAGTTTTAGATGATTGTGGTGATTCTACCCCCTTCCCCTAATAAAACTTACTGCTACTTTCAGAGTAGTAGTTCCCATTTAATAGATGAACATTGTAGACATAAACAAGTACTTACTAATAACTCCCAAATAATTAATGCTATAGCTATGAGAATGTATAGTATTTTCAGTATCCACTAAGTCTCATATATCTGGTTCAGTTTTCTAGTTTGAGAGTTTATTTCAGTCACTGCTCTTGTTTTATGTACCAGGGACATTGAGTGGTATGAATGTGCTTATAAGCAGATTGATAGGAGAACCAATAAGGAGATGGGAAGGGCCAGTGATCTCTGGTTACCTATGTTTAAGCTCTGCAACCTCTGCCCCTACCTTCACCCATATGGCTGGAGCTATTAGCAGCTATTTGGGTTGCTAAAATGTGATTCATAGGAAGAATCAAAGGAGCAACTGTGCAGATACAATGGACAACTCTACAGCCAATATGGCTCAGGAGGATGTCGATGCCCATGGAGTATCCCCTGTTCCCCACAGTGTCTGCAAATTAAGGTGACAAAGTTGACTTTCGGTGGTCTCTTTCTGTTTTTGCCTTGCCTTGAGGCCACATTCAAGTTCTTGTTATTAGAATTGCCATTTGTAGCTAAGACACAGCAATTTTCACATCTTCATAAAGGCTGCATATTTGAATTCATTCCCTTAGAGAGCATATTCAGCTACTGTACAGACCAAAAAAAAAACAAGCAAAATTACTTTAAATGCTGATATTATTTTTAAAGGGCAGATCAATTTCCAAAACCAAATAAAATGGAAAAGTCATTAAAAAGTCATGGTTGGGCTAAAGCAGGTGGTTAAGTATATCATTTGGTTGCCCAAATCAAGTTCAAAACCAATGACTTTTCATCCCAGAGCAAATAGTTTACAAGAAAAAGTACAAATATCAAAAACAAAGGCTGAATGTTAGATATTCTGTCACAAATTAGAATCAGGCTACACAGAATGTCACTAACCTATCAGATTGACTGTTTTCCTTTCTTTCTTTTCCTTGTGATAATGAAACAAACTCATGTTTTAGAAATGCTTTACAGCTTGAAATAAATCATGGGAGATTTACATACATTTAATAATATTTCCTTACCCATCTCTCCCACTCTCCCAATTTTTCTCCCTATACACACAAGTGACAGCTTAAGGTTAATGTCTCAGAAAAATCTCACAAAAGTAAAGAGGTATCTGCTCCCTGTTGTAAATTAGAACATGTATTTCCTTTTTTAAAATTCGTGTTTTTAAAAATAAACATTTCCAAGGGTTCCTTTCCCTCCAAAGACAATTTCAAGGTTGTTTACATCCCAACCCCAAGCAAGAGATGAAACACAACTCCAGCATAACATTATACCTGGTGATCACATGGACTGTACTCAGCTTGGGAAATGCCAATCCTGATAACATACTGCTTCATCCTGGCTCACAACCTTATGAAATAGGAAAATCTTGATTATTTTTTCACCCATTTCAGAGTGAACCGTCTGAATGTTCTTCAAGAAATCTTAAAGGTGAAATCTATCACCGAAAATGATTACCACATTAACACCAGAAGAAGATGATGATACTGGATCATGGTATTTCAATAGGTCTCTGTGCATCTGGGACTTCTTATAAAGATGATTTGGAAAAAGCTTTTGTACGTCAAGTGGAAGAAAAAGGAAAGAGGTCCTAGGGACTCAAAGTCCTCATTTTATGTTTCTCTTAAAGCTAGGCTTTGCCAGTGCCTGCTATCTTTCTTCATATCTTCAGATTCATGGAAGATTATACTTCGAGCTGAGTACATTGCAGCAGTTGCGATGGCACCTATATGGGAAACAAATTTTCCAGGACATTGATGGACAATTTTATTGTTTGTTGTTTATCTCTTTCTCCTTCTCCTTGTTCTTCTTCAACTGTACATGATGAGTTTAAGCTCCATCTAGGGAAAAAAAAAACTTCTTTTTTAATTTAAAAAATCAGTAATAGATTTTGAACACTGCCTCAACTGTAGGAATGTTCACATCCTTCCAGGACATGACATTAATTATATAAACCTGTCTGTGTCACACGAACACAAAACTTTATCTGAATGGGATAACACTAGTCTTCCCTCAAAATGGGTACTGCAATCTACTCAGTTTCGAAGTACAAGGCTGAAGGGGAGGGGCACAGGTTTGAGACCCTAACTGGGGCACACTTGCAGTGTTCTTTCAGTAGCACAGCCCTTATTCCATCAATTTCTAACTTCCTTTTCTTGTCCTTGACCTGTAGATACAATATGTTTTCCAACAGAATAATATTGACAGTGACATCACTCTATCGGTGTGGACACTTTTGTATCACTAAGGTTGGCAGCTTTATCAGAGAAAATTCAACCCATTTCTATATTTTTGTGGAATGGAAACAGTCATTTAACCTCTCTGAATCTCAGCTTTCTAAATGAAAAACAGGGAACAATATTTCTCTCTTATCCTATTTGACAATGTTAAGGGCTAAGTAATGGAATACGTAAAGGTGGTTTTGAAACTTTTTGAGGATCTATCACAAATATGCAGGAAGTAACTATTAAAGAAAGTTGAAATGGAACTCTGAGACAATTATTTGAATGGAGGAGGAAAAATGTATAAACCTGGCTTTTGAAAGTGACCTTTGCCTTCAATTACCTAGACTGGCTTTTATATTACTCAAACACACCAAATAATCATTGTTTATTCTCCCTTTGCTCTGACTTGTGGAGAGTGAGTTGAAGTTGAAGATATTATGATGTTATCATTATTACTGTGGTGGGGCACACCTGCCAGTCACAATTCAAGTAACTGTTGAACATATGGCAATTGCTTTTCATGCAAAAAATAATGGGCATATGTTGCCTGGTCAAATGGCACATCTAATAGGTTTGAAAGCTGATTCACAGCAATCATTAGGTACAAATTTATATTTTCATGACTAAATGCCCACCATGCAACATTTCATGCTCTAATTCTGCTCCACAGAACTATTTTGCTGCACAAAATTGCTCTCCTATTCTAAAGTGTCGTTACTATATCTTCAGCATTATGAGTATTTCAGCAGCTATGATCTTCATCATGCATATTTTAGACTTGAACTTGGCCTCTGAAATTGTTACAATAACTTTTGAGGAACTCAGAATAGATTAATCATAATAGTATCCATTTGGAGGCTATATCACAAAGCAAACTCAGGAATGCCTTTCGCTTTGCTCTCACAGCTTTGCAAACCTATATACAAAAGCTCTCTCTCAGTTTATGTTCTTTGTATCACAAATAAATTTGGATCCACCACGTTGTATTTATTTTCCTCCAAGGATGTAACTACCCATGTCTTGCCCCCAAGCAACCCTGAAAGCCTAGCTGGATACTTTGTTTTCCTAGGCACAGTTTTGCTAGTGGGTGCTATTTCTTTTAGCAATAATCGCACCTTGGATAAATCTCATTGGCTACCATACTGCCACTGTGCAAAGCTAGAGGGTGCTATTTCTAAGTATTGAGCTGAAACACTAAGCAGGCTTATTTTCCAAATGTAGACACATACCTCCCCCACCATGAGAAATGGTCAAGGGAAAAATGTAAAAAGGAACTTAAGTTGGATTTTCCAGGTTCCATTTGACTTTGAAGAGCCAAGGTAATGTTATGAAAGTTTAGAATAAAGATAATTAGCATCTTCATTTGCTGAAAGATAGAATAAGAACCAAAAGAGGTTCAGCCAATCATAGGGAATCACTTTGCTTTCATAGAAGATACAATGGATTATCAAACATACATTTTGTCCAGCTCAGAACTGACACTATGCAGATATCCCTCACCTTGGGCAAGAGTGGCTGTTGTATTCTTTAATAGTTATGCATAAGTCATTTTTAATAAAATAAATTATGTCTGTAAAAAGTAATATGTAATTTAAGGCATCATTATAGCACTTCAGAGGCCACATATATGTATTATTTCCTATATACTCTCCTTTCAGGGGACCAGTGGTTTATGAATGAGCTTCAAATGTACAGGTAATATAATCATTAGGTATAGATCACATTGTGACAAAAATAATAGCTTCACAAAAATGAGTGGACCTCAGATTCTGTTAGGATGGAATAAATGAGATTATGATGGAATCAGGAGTTATAACAATATGAGATGGAAGGTCAGTAAGGCTTGTTGTCTTCATTTTCATAGCTTCATAGACTCAAGACACTTAGTTCAACACACATACATTTTGTATATTTTATATTTATTTATATTTATTAATATGGGCTTTCTCTGCATTTTTACAATTTTCAAATATTAAGGCTGGTGTCAAAGTAACTGTAGTTTTAGATCATGAATTTAAATAATTATAACTAGGCTCAAACACATCTTTATTAATCAAAATAAGAACCATTCAATCAACACATTTTTGCCAATGAGAAATAAGTTTATTTCTGTAGCACAAAAATCTGTGCTTCAGGATTTGATGAACTCCTGGAAAGCATTTTCTTCATCCTGCTGGTTGCAGAAGCATTTTCCCTGCAATAAGGTGTCAAGATGCTTTGGAAGAAGTGGTGGTCGGTTGGTGAGAGATCAGGTGAATATGGTGGATGAGGCAGAACTTCGCAGCTTAATTCATTCACTTTTGAAGCATTTGTTGTGCAAAGTGCAATTGGGCATTGTCGTGGAGAAGAAATGAGCCCTTTCTGTTGACCAATGCAAGCTGCAGGTGTTGTAGTTTTCAGTACATCTCATCGATTTGCTGAATATACTTTCCAGATGTAATGGTTTAGCCAGGATTCAGAAAGTTGTAGTGGATCAGACCGGCAGCAGACCACCAAGCAGTGACCATGACCTTTTTTGGTGTAAGTTTGGCTTTGGGAAGTGCTTTAGGGCTTCTTCTTGATCCAACTACTGAGCTGGTCATCACCAGTTGTGGTATAAAATCCACTTTTTGTCACACGTCACAATCTGATTGAGAAATGTTTCGTTGTTGCTGCAAAGAATAAGAGAAAACAACCCTTCAAAATGATGAGGTATTTTTTTTTATTGTCTCTCAATTCATGAGGCATCCACTTATCGAGCTTTTTCACCTTTTCCAATTTGCTTCAAATGCCAAACGATCATAGAATGGTCGATGTCTGAGTTCTTCAGCAACTTCTCTCATAGTTGTGAGATCAGGTTCAAGATTGCTCTCAATCAGTCATTGTCAACTGTCGAGGGCCAGCCACTGCACTCCTCATCTTCAAGGCTCTCAACTCCTTTGAAAACCTTCTTGAATCACCACTGCACTGTACATTTGTCAGTTCCTGGGCCAGATGTGTTGCTGATGTTGTGAGTTACCTTATTGCTTTACAACCCATTTTGAATTCCAATATGGAAAATGCTCGAATTTGCTTTTTATCTAACATCATTTTCATAGTTTAAAATAGACAATATAACAGCAAGTAATAAGTCTTTAGCAAAAAAGTGAGAAATACCTATTAAAATGATGTATAACATAACCACATTTAAGAATGTATTCCATTATCAAATGGCAAATTTCAACAATGCCAAAATCACAATTACTTTTGCCCTCACCTAATAAAACAATGTTAAAAATAAAATGCCTTTCATATACCTTTAAAGTTGACACTTCTAATTATATCAAAACAATAGAACATGATTCTACATTTTAAATATTTCAGGACACTCTGCATTTCACCAACCACACGTCATAAAATTTTCACATAATCCTTTTAAGAAATGGTGTCCAATTTTTACACATACAATAAC
The DNA here is from genome assembly GCA_036589455.1 of Ateles fusciceps. Lineage (NCBI taxonomy): Eukaryota > Metazoa > Chordata > Mammalia > Primates > Atelidae > Ateles > Ateles fusciceps. The sequence goes on along the minus strand of JAZHEH010002554.1, from coordinate 14,144,813 downwards.
CACAGAAAATGGAAAGACATTTTCCCAAAGACATGCTTAAATATTTCCTTCTGCTGCTAAGGCATCAAACTCCCAAGACCATCAAACATTTACTAAAAAGAAGAAAAGAAAATCTTTTTATAATTAGCAATAGAGATGGAAGCGTTTGGCTTTTCCTTTCTACTTCTTTGTCAACATAATATGGAATAAAACAATAAGCTTACTAACTCTGAGAACTTCAATCTCTATAGGTGTCCTATCTCTTTATGAGACTGACTGAATCGTTTCATTCTGAACCCCTTATTTCCACTAACGTATAAGGTAGCACCTAGTATATGGCCTCCAAAGTTAGTATAGTGCCCTGGAACCAAGAGAGGAGAAACTTGAAGGAAGTGGTGTCCAACAACAGTAAATGTTGCAGAAAATAAGCAGTACTGATGAGATTTTGGAAAGAGTCATGCAACAAGTCTCTGAGAAAGCCATTTCATTGTAGTAGCATGGGCAGATGTCAAATCACAAGTAATCACACAGAGAGTGGGTGATAAGGAAACGGGTGGTGAGAGAGTGCAGTCTCACTTTGAAAACGGCAATTAAGCTGGGAAGAAGACTGGTCGCAGATGAGGAGAGGGAGGAGACCGGGGAGCTGATGATCATCCAAGGACAATGAAGGAGGAAACACTGAACAAAATCCCTGTAAAGCTCTGGCTAAGAAGAGAGGCAAGAACAGCCAGAAAGCAAGTGAGCAGGCAGGGAAGACAGGCAAGCAAAAGGGATCAGCAGGGGGGAAAAACTGTGGATAAATAAGGCTGAACAGAGACATCCATTTATGTAGCCATGGCAGTTCAATCTGGTTCAATTTTTTATGTAACAAAGTTCCACTTGTTTTTCAGTTGCCATGGACCCTCAGGTCATGTAACCTACGCGTGTGTAGAGGAAGCAAGACTGCAACCACAGACGGAACCTAAGTGCTCTGACCAAGGAGTAGGGACTGAATTAAAAGCAGACAAAGCATGGCTAGATCACCGAGCTCTGGCATCACCCCATTGCAAAATCCAGTTAGATTATACCTTTTGACGTCATCTCATTGCAAGGTCCAATCAGATCACACCTTATTACCCTACACTTATAAAATATGACCACTCCCCAGCTTGGAGACACACTGTTTTGGGAACTGTTCCTGGCGTTTCCCTTACTTGTTACAAGTAATAAGATCCCCTTGCTAAATCCTCCTCAGTTGTGGCCATTGAGTTGATATCCACCAAGAGACCCAACCCACCTGTTGTGAGGGTAACATTTGGGGGGAAAAACAAAGTCATATGGGGGAAAGCAAAAATTTTGAACAATTCTATATTTAGATATTATTAGAAAGGTTACCCTATTGTCATTACTTTATTATTTTCTCACTTTTTTATAAAACATATTAAGCAAAATTTTCCCCCAGCAGATTCCTCAGAGACAAATTCAAAACACAAATATACCCTAGAGAAGTACATTGCTGACTCGGATTTATAGGCAGGCTAACTGACACATTATTTGCAGGGAGACAAAGCAAACTGCTACTAAACAAAGAATTGGCATTCTTCATCACCAGTAACACACTCATAAAAGCACAGAGAAGTGTGATACAGCAAACACCCCATCGTCACCCTGTCATGGAAATGTCAAGGATAGGTCAACAGAAGACCCTTTCAAGGATAATGCAGAACTATGTCTCCCTTTAAGGGGGAAATCAGAGACAAAGGGAAGTCTGCTGTGGATTTCTCATAAGAAACAGGGGGGCAAGGATAAATATTATTTAGTATTTGTCTAGTGGACAGCTGTTACACCATTATGGTGACCAAGAGTGAGTCACAGGTTTATAACAGGCAAACTTCCAGTGAAGTTAACATACGTTGTCTGAAAATGAGTTAACTATTCTCTCCTAAAAGCGCCAGTGCCTCACGATATCTTGACCTTTTCATAAATAAATTGACATCAGTGTAATTCAATGATAAACATTGAGATATGCAGCTGTGCTGTTTAGGAGTGAGAGCCTTACTTAAGGTTTGAAACCCTGGGTTTGAGTCACTGGGTTTGAGCCATTTACTAGCTATGTGCTCTTGTGACGGTGGCTTAACGCTTCCTGACTCTATATTCTTTAGAGGCCTGTTGGCTGAATGATATAATGTCTAGAAAGCACATAACAGCATGTCTGGCATGAAATGGGCACAAAGATTATCACTGGTTCCCTCTCTCCCATCCCTCTGGAGGCTGTTTTAAAAGAAGAGGTTTGTGCATTTGTCATACTCTAAGACTATGCTCCTGGGTCTATTAAAGCTGCAGTCCCCAACCTTTATGGCACGAGGAAACTGTTTCATAGAAGAAAATTTTTCCATGCTCCAGGGTAGGGGTGGAAGATGGTTTGGAGACTATTCAAATGCATTACATGTACTGTATACTTTAATTCTATTATTATTACTTTGTAATGTATAATGAAATAATTATTCGACTTACCATAATGTAGAATTAGTGGGAGCCCTGAGCTTGTCTTCCTACAACTAGTTGGTCCCATCTGGGGGTGACGGGAGACAGTGATAGATCATCAGGCATGCAACCTAGATTCCTCGCATGTGCAGTTTGTAACAGAGTTCATGCTCCTAGGAGAATTTAATGCTGCTGCTGATCTGAGGCAGAGCTCAGGTGGTGATGCAAGTAATGGAGGGCAGCTATAAGCACAGACGAAGCTTCGCTTGCTCACCTGCAGCTCACCTCCCAGTTCCTAACATACCATGGACTGGTACTGGTCCATGGCCCAGGGATAGTGGACCCCTGTATAAAAGGAAGGGTATATACTATGTAAACAGCACTGCCCAATTCACACCAATGTAAGCCTGGATCACTGATGAGGGTAAGCTATCATAATTCCATGGATCCTTAAGGAATGAAAATACTGGCTAGCCACATGGCTTTCCCTTTCAGGAGGAAAAATGCACTTTCAGGCACTTTGTGGAATCCAAAAATATTGTCTAATTTTGAGAGCAGTCATCTAGTTATACAATCTTGAACACCTTCAAAACTTAACCAGTATTTAGAATCCTGAAATATTACTGTCCAGAATGTTAGAAATCACAGAGTATGTAAATAGATAAGAAATATCTGGCATTCCATTTTTCAGATATGATAGTTTCCTGAATTACAGGCCTTCCCCATTACAGTTTATAATAGGGCATTTCTTTGTGTTCTAATGCGTATCTGAAGTTTAAAACTGTCTCAGTTTAACCTCCAGAAAAGGCATCTAGAAGTTTTATATGTCTAGAATGAAGATATTTAGGAGACCTAGTGTCACTCTTAGACCTCCTTGATCCTAACCAGTTACCATGGAAATAAGACCTTTTATTTACTCTTATCAGCATCTTTGTTATTGTACAGAAAGGGTCTATAGTCACTCCCCCTAAAACAGGGTATTATGCTCAAGGTTTGTTGTATCAACGGATTGATCAAACAATGTTAAAGGACAGTTTGAAAGGACAATGTGAGCTTATAGGGAAATTAGACATTCACAAATAATGACAGCAGAAATCAGCAAGTGATGAGCCCAACTCAAGTGGTGCCACGTGTTAATGGATTTCACAGACATGAATAGGATTTTTGCAGCTGGTAACATTTATACGGTCTTCTCTGAATGTGTAAGATGTTGATAGCCAGATATGATAAAAGGGAGTTCATTCCAGGTAGAGACATGAGAAAACACTGGCAGGAAACGATCTGAGAAATTCAAGAAAATGTTTCTTTTAATGATGAACAGTGGAAAAGTTAGCATTTTTTAGCTGCTTCAACAACCCCACCCTCTGCAGTTGTAGGCTATAAGCTTCATGAGAGCAGAAGCCATGTCTGCTGAATCCATCACTATGTAACAAATAGCTCATCCTAACATTCTGAAAGTGATAGAAATTATCAGTATTTGCCTAGTAAATATTTATTGAATGAATGAAAGTGTGTAGATAAGGAGAATGTCAACATGGAAGTAGAGAAGCTCCGTTTTTGGCTCTGATTACTTAATGTCTTTTAAAGTCTTAGGTAAACTTAGAAAATGGAATGAGTCCCATAGATGGAAAGGATATTTAAGACATTGGTTGGCATAAGTTAAAAATCATCTTGAAAAACTGGGAAGATTGTGTAACACCAATGAGATGCAATTTACTATCGATAAGTAAAAATTATTTCATATTGAGATTCAAAAAGGCAAATAAAAGAAAAATCTATTAATGTGATCACTCAAGCCTCTTCCAATCCTTGGATTCCATAGTGCTTTCCTTTAGGTAGTAGAACTTATTTAGGAGTTACGTAGGAGGATAAAATGTAATGGGTTCACTCATCCAGCAGATATTTGTGAAATACAGAGATGCTCCTTTTTATTAGTTTGTGAACCTCTTGCTACATTACCACCTATATAGTGCTTGACACTGAACAGGCAGGCAGTCAATACATATTCACTAAATCAAAAAATGCACAGAGCTTCTTCAACTTCACTAATCCTAACACATTATGTTTAATATTCATTATTTTTCCATCTAGGAAATCACCACCAAAAGATACAGAGTTCTTATAGTTCTTTCTTTTAAGGAGAGGCGAACAACAGGGAATACAAGGAAAGATGAGGGTGAATTTCATTAGAATTCCTACAGCATTTTGTGTACTCCCGACACATTCCATTGTACATTATATTCCAGTTATTTGCAAACAAGATTTTTCTATTATCCTGTGAGCTCTTACAGTCCAAAACTGGCATCCAAGTTCTTTGAAGCCTTACAAAATACCTAGTATAATGCTTTGCACACATTAGTTCTTAAAAAATATTTATTCAGTGTTGAAGTTAAAAGAGATTTATCATAAACCTAGACCAGCACAGTATTATATAAATAGGAGTACTGAGGAAGGGGCTGATAATCAACCAGAACATAAAAACTGAGAATAGCGCTCATGATAAACTGTCTCATGCTGCCTTTAGGCCTTTCACCCCGAATTCAAGTGTAAAAGAAATCCATCATCTCATCAATTAAACCTCAAGATTTATAGTACTCAAGGATCCCAACAGCATCCTCATCAAGTTCTTCTCACTTTGTATAACTATATTCTAAAATCAAGTAATAAGGTAATTTTGGAATTCCCCTGCTTTCAGAATTTCCTGTCTATAAGTAGGTAAAAATGAATGAGTATTTGTGAGAAGGCCTTACCAGCAGTTATTTTAAAATCTTGGGTGAAAAGATTGCTTAACCTGCTTGACTTGCCTGGGGTTCAAACCTCATATTTAAAACCCTGTCATGGGATGTCTTTGGGACCTTCTGCCATGGATATCAACACAGTGTAATAAAGCCTTTTTAATACATCAGGAAACAAACTCTTTGGAATGAGAACCAACATTGATTTCCCTTATTTTGACCTCTGACAACATGATACAGTGAGGTCTTGTAAACAGATTATAAATATAAGAGCAGATTGTTGTCTATAAAATCCATTCTGAAAATAGAAGTTCAACATTAAAATAAACAAATTCAAGTCTTTATCTTTCCTGCATCATGAATATTAGCTTCAGTAAGGAAATGTGTCTCAGATGTATTAATTCAAATGCAACACATGCTAAAGTGCTGTCCTGAACACCCAAAAGTCTTTGGTCAGAATCCAATTGAAGAAAGTCTAATCTACTAATTAGGAACAAAGTAACATTTAAAAAAAAAAATTGCCAATCTCCTAAATGCATGATCCTTATTTACCTCTGCTGATCTAGAGCTAACAAATAGAGCATTTTCACCTTCATTCAAAACCAGACTACAACCACTTGCAAAAACCTACTCCAAATTTCAAGATTAAGAAACTGAGGTCGGGAGTTCAAGACCAGCCTGACCAACGTGGAGAAACCCCATCTCTACTAAAAACACAAAATTAGTCGGGTGTGATGGCACATGCCTGTAGTCCCAGCCACTCAGGAGGCTGAGGCAGGAGAATCACTTGAACCCGGGAGACGGAGGTTGTGGTGACCCAAAATTGCACCATTGCACTCCAGCCTGGGCAACAAGAACGAAACTCTGTCTCAAAAAAAAAAAAAAAAAAGAAAAAGAAAAAGAAACAGTTAATCAACCACTGAAGTACCAAACAGGAAAAACAGAACTGTAACAATGACCACTAGAATATTTGTCCCTTAAAAAGCAACATAATATGTAAAGAGGACCCATTTTAATGCTATACAGAGGAAACAGCTAATGAAGAATAGACAAAAAGAACCTCATTTTAGAAAGATTTTCCCTAACAAGCTATGAACCCTAGAGACTACTGATAGAATCACATCTGACATACCAAGAATTTAATAAGTGTATCTAACCATAAAATATAAACTGGCTCCTGAAAAATAGACTTCTATGAAGGGGTAAAAGGAGAATTCATAGCAGCTTTGCTTTTATTTTTTTTCTTTGAGGTGGAGTCTCGTCCTGTGGCCCAGGCCTTGACTGCAATGGCGTGATCTCGGCTCACTGTAACCGCCGCCTTGCAGGTTCAAGCAATTCTCCTGCCTCAGCCTTCCAAGTAACTGGGACTACAGGTGCCTGCCACCACACCCAGCTAATTTTTGTATTTTTAGTAGAGACGGGGTTTCACCATGTTGGCCATCCTGGTCTCCAACTTCTGACCTCATGAGCCGCCCACCTTGGACTCCCAAAATGTTGGGATTACTTGTTCTAGAATTCTCAAAACTCACTCTCATATTTTTCCCCAAAATTCCCTTTGGAAAAGAAAAAAGAAACAACATTCACAAAGCCATTGAAATGTACCAGAGCCTATAGAGGTACTTTTAAAAATATGACATCATTTAATCTTCACCACAACCTTTTGGGGAAAGGTTTTATTATTTACATTCACAGACAAGTAGAGTTAACTTACACCTGAGTGAGTAAACTGAAGCTCAAAGGGGCAGCAGAAAAATGCCAACAACAGACAGTAAGGCCATTGTAATTTAGTTCATGAAGCTCCCTTTGGAGGATTTCATTTCTCCCTGTTAAATACTCTATTTGTTCCTTTTGAGATACCTCTTTTCAGCAGGAAAATCCTACCATCATCATTTCCCATTTGAGTTCCATAAGATTCTACCTAGAAGCAAAATGGAAATGAGAATTTTATAATGAGGGAAGCAGATGGAAAGAAGAATCTGCCATCTTAACAAGCCAGTAAGAGGCACAGGAAATCTCAGACAGCTTTCCATAACATGCATACAGGGTGCTTCTAGGGGATTCTGGATGGGCAAGGCTGCTGACTGAACCCTCTAGCACAGTGATACTCCCTTAGCTTTGGGATGGGCAGGTTTCAAAACAGCACCACAGGAGGCAGCTCAGTATCCCCATCTTATCCCACCTGCAGAGAGTGCAGTAAAGTGGAACACAGTCTTTCGGTTAGGACCTGGTTTTCCACTTCCAACTCTGTAACAGTGAACCAGCTGCTTAATCTCTTTGTGCCTAAGTGGCTTTATCTATAATAACAGTACCAACATCATACGGTTGTTGGGAGAATTGAGTTGATAATAGGTAAAACTCTTTGAACAGTACCTGGGAGATGAGCACTCAATAAACATTAACATTTACTATTTCTGTAAATGATATTGAATATGAAGTCCTAGTGTTGGATCATTCCACAAAAGAACATACTTACAACATTGACAATGACCTGTAAAATGTATAAAACTCAAACAAAAATAAAACCTTTTTTTCCCCCAGAGCCTATTCACATACACATCAAGTGATAGTAGAAGTTTCCTTTTGTAATGAAAGTTTAAACTATGTAGATCATACAGTATCATAAGTAGAAAGTGAAGAAGCAGAGAAACTGGGGGATCAGTATTAAAAAGTTCAAAGTTTTTCTTATTAATGTCATAAACACAATCAGGTTATTAGCAAATTGAATCTGAATCATATCAATGAAGCTTTTGTTCAGCCTGCCGCCAAATTCTATAGGATCAGATAAAACAGAGGGTGGATTAAGCAGCCCCATAATCAGAAAGCACCAGCCATAGGTGAATCTTAATAAAGTGAGGTCAACTTCCCTCAATATAAAAGACAGCCTTACAGAGAAGTAGGCCACCACTCATCAGAAAAATTTACTACTTTTCTGAGTAGATTAGCTGCAAATTGGAGAAATGTGTAAGCCACATGACATTTAGTGATACTGCATATTTCTGTGCACATCTGGAACCAAAAGAACAAACCACCCACTGCAAAGGTGAATTTTGCAAAGAATATGGAAACACTGAGAGCACAACCCTGTCTCTTCCAGCCACTACAACATAAGATTTATAAAACTGCTACTTCTGTTGCTGGTGAGTAATCATGCCACATTGTTCCCATATATGAAAATTAATGGGACAGATGCTGACTGCAAGGTTCACTAAAATTCAATATGAAAGGTGTTTTTTTTTTCTTCATGGCAGTGAGAACAGAGGTGTCCTGCTACATCCAACTTCTAATTCTGAATTCCTATTCAGAGAAAAATATCTTTTATAGTTTGCTATATCTCTGTGTTAACATGCATAATTTATAGATTATTTTGAGACACAGACAATTTTCTATCTTGAAGCCATTTCTCATTGTCAGGGACAGCCTATGAAATCCAGAGTTTGATGGTACTGTCAATGAAGGCAGCTGGTCCACAAAAAGTTAGAGGGTAAAACTTACTGTGACAATGCAGAAAGAGGAAGCAGACATAAAAAGGAAAATGTACCCATACATTTTGTCTTCTCGACAACATCAAGGGCATGTCTTAAACTATCTATCTAGTTATTCATTAAGTACATTTCTATTAAGTGTATATTAAACATGAGATATTAAGTTAGATGCTATGGATGAAATGATGCATTTCCTGGCCTCAAGAAATACTCAGTCTAGATGAAGAAGACAACAAATTAGTCATGATCCCTTAGAGTGATATGTGATAAAAGCGCAGAAAGGAGTGGCCAGGTAGGAGGAACATGATGGTCAGGCAATGACTCTTGGAAGAGGTTATCAATCCATAGTGTTGGCATATATGGAGTTTAATTTCCATTGACCCAAACTTCTCACAGCTAACCTAGAAAGATTTAGGAAGGGGGAGAAATGGCTTCATTGGATATTATTGAGTTGAACCCATCAAGTCAGTTTGTTGCTTACTAATTTAAATTCCCAAGTATGGAGAAAACAAGCACTTAGTAATAGTAAGTAATAAATACATGACCTAAAACAAGCTTGTCTACAGAAAATACGTAAGTCAGATATGACATATATAAGTAAATATGTGAGTAGCTGGTTGTGTGCAGGTGATCTTATGAAAGAATCATCTCTATTGAGAAGCCAGATAAAAACCAGGATAACTAACCAAGACTGAGAAGAGCAATTGTCCAACAATCAGGGAACTAGGAGATCCTTTTCTACCATTAAGCAAGTCTTCGGTCCCTGGGTAAATCAATCACTTCCAATTTGCAAAACTAGGCTTCCATTACATAATGACAAAGTTTGACAAGATTAACTTTGCAAACCATGCAATTGTAATGCAGAGCTGAGTGGAATGGGTAGAAGGGGAGGGAAGGCACAGCCAGTGGTCTACCTATGTCTCTTGTACATATTGTACATACTGGGGCTCCCAAAGAAGGTTCTGCAGGAGAACATGGAGAACAATCTCATCTTGAAAAATCACTGAAGGAGTTGGTCTCTAAAACGCTGCAGCTTGTTGTTATCTCGGTATCTGGCTGACCCTCTAAATCTTGTAAATGTAAAAAATGTAAGGAAGGGGCTATGCTTCCTTAAATTATTTACAATCTGGTATTAGTATAAATTTTTTAAATCAGTTGGTGAACCTGGTAAAATAAAAGTATTCTTCTTATACCTAAAATTACAGGGGTAAATAGCTAGCATCTTCTTATTTTATTATTGTTGAAGTTCCGTTTTTTTCCCTCAATGTTAACTAAATCACAAATTGCCAAATATAATAGGCTTGCACCCTTTTCTGGTATACTCTTCTGATTTAGGTTTTGTTTTTGCCTTTTATCTGTGGATTGCACCCTTTAAATAGTCCACTAACTGAGCTCCTTATCTTTACCTTCTAAACCATTTTCCGTATTTCTGCCAGAAAAATCTTGACAGTGGTACAATATGCTGTTCATGACCCCTCAGTGTCTACAGGGGGAAAGCCTAAATTCTCTAGAATGTTGTGTAAGACCCTCCATGACCTGGCATTTTCTCTATCTCCATCCTGAGCTCTTACAGGATCCATCTCGCCGTAAACTACAGAAGTTCCCTAAAAGTACCATGGTCTTCTCTACACATCTGCTGTGTCTCTCCAGAAGCAACCCTCCCCATCCCCATTCCTAACTCCCTGACAAATAGGCTGCTCATCTTTCAAAACTCCGTTTCATCATCACTCTTCTGCCTCTCAAACCTCCAATCTGCAGTAATTCTTCTTTTGAGATCCAACTACATTCTAGGCAGACAAATTATGGTATCTTTAAAACTCTATCACAAATATAATGACCAGAAGCCTCCTTGAGAGAAGGAATTCTAATTTGTCTCTTCATCCCTCTAACCTAGCACAATGTCTAGCACAGAGCAGAGCAGGCATCCCAAAATATTTGTTGAACACTCATGGCAATATAAGTGAATGAATACATGCCAAATCCAATTAAGAATAAAGCACAGGCCAAAACTAAAAGAAACATGGCTGTATAGGAACTAAAAGCATGGCCCTAATGACTCTGCTGTGTTCTCTCCCTTCTCTCTCTTTATTTGTGTCCCACACAGCACCTAGCAGAGTGATACACACATGTAGGTGCTCTACAGATACCAAGTTACTGCAGGACATCCACAGATGTAATTATGTAACCTCCGTAACACTGAGAAAAGTGGATCTGTGAAAATATTTCTGAGCACGTGTGCATGTGTGTATGTGTGTGTGTGTGTGTATTGCACTTGTGATTTTCCCTCTGAGAGTTGGAAAAACCCATCTTCTATGACACTGCGGCAGAAGATAATGGATCAAGTACTAAGCATGACTAAAGGGTGTGAGGTCAGAGTAAGATTCCCTGCTCACTACAAAGTAGCCTACTTATTCTTGGATAAAAACACGAGAGATCAAGGCAGGGCCAGGTGGAATGCAGTCAGACTTGGCTGGGTCAGAAGGAGACTGTATTATTGTAGGTGCTGATTTTTATTTTCTTGGAAGAAATTGTAATGGTTTCCATTTAATTCAAACCAAAAAACAAAAAAGACAGAGAAGAGCACATTTGACCTTTTCCTTCTTCACAGATGATTTATCTTATTTAAACAGCCTGTGCTTGGGCCATCTCCACTGATATATCTGCTGGATACTATGCACTAGGTTGACTGGCTGACTTTGTCATTGAATTTGAAACAGGACCATCACAAATTGGAGTAAGTCATTTTGCCCATCACCTTGATACTAAATTTAGGTCACATATATTTTCGTAAATTGTTTGTTACTCCATTTGTACAGTCATTTGTCCTTTTCCCCATGAACACAGTATGTGCTCATTTGCTCTGCTTGCGGGGGACGCTCAGAACATTTGGTTTAGGAAGGCTCCTTTACAAAACAATTCTGTTATTCTAGACCATTCTTCTCAGCGGCCTTGGGAATTTGCTCCCATCTGGTGGCTCCAGAAAACCGGCTGTCAGGTTTCTTTTCCTCCTGGCCCCCTCTCCAGAGGGCCACAATCCTGTCCCCTGCTATTTCACAGGAAGTGCCCAGCCACTTCTGTTTCACTAATGAAAGACCTGACTAGCCCAGCAAGCCAGAGGCAGAGCTGAGATGCTGAAAGTGTTTCACCAGGTACTTCTGTTTTAGACACTCTGACATTTTTGTCTTTCTTCAAAGATGTTTCCTGTTTTCATTTTGTGACTGACTGGAATATAAAATGTTATTTGGGCTTAAGAAGTTGAAAAGAGACAGTGGGCTACTTTGCAACATAAAACACCTTGCTCAAAAATATGAGAAGGGGAAAGGTTTTCTTGTATGGGCACAAAAAGGATATTCTTGACTCATATCCAAGCAGGTTTAGTAAATTTATATGGTTAGACTGTGCTCTCCTTTTCCATCACTAGAGAATTCCACCATAAAACAACTGTATAACATGTGGAACAGTGGTCTACTCCCTTGAAAAGAAGCACAAGCATAGACACAAATAACAATGAAGAAAACATTTTCTGTTTAGTTGTGGCTCAATTTCCAGCTATTATTACTTGACACTTCGCTCTTCTGATATGCACATTTGCTTTGACTCAAGGAAAATAAATAAGATGTCATTGAATTCACAGCAGAGACCACTAGGGTTTTTATATAGGACAAGAACTGGGAAGGAATAGTGAACAAGAATGGGAGGCAAATGAGTAACACTTTAAAACATTAAGACTTTTAAAGTTATAAGACTAAAATAGTTCATTTATATTATTAATAAACCTATGGAGACCTCAAATTATTATCATAGATGTTTAAAAAGTATTTGATGAAATTCAAATTCAATCTTGACTAAAAATACATAATAAAATATTTCCATCTCAACCTAAATGCCAGCATTATGTTTCAAGGGGAAAATCTAGGCTTTTTCCAATTTTGATAAGGAACCAAAAAAATTGCCAAAAATTTCTACTCTAGTTTAACAAGTTCTGGAGGAAATAGTGAATACAATTATATCAGAGAAAGAAAGTAAAGGCATACAATTTCAAAGGAAGAAGTACAATTAACATCACCTGCACATTTATATTTAGATCGTTGGAAAATGAAATAACCAATTGCTAATTTTTTTTCTAAAATAAGAGAATTTAGAAGAGGCCAAAGTTAATCTATACAAGTCAATAGCTTTGATACATACACACGAAGGTCCTATTTCAAAGATATAAAAATAACAATGTGGTAATAAGCTAAATTATAGACAGTAAAAGTTATTGGAGGAAAACCATTAAACACTGACAGAAAACACAAAAGAATGCTTAAAGAAATGGAAAGGCATATCATGTTCCCAAACAGAAAGATTCAGTGCCTTTTGGACATCTCTAAATCAATCTCGAACTTTAATAGATCCTACTAAAAATACCAACAGAATTTGTTTTTGAAATAGACAAGCTGAATCTAAATTTCATATAAAATATAAATAAGTAACAGTGGTGTAGAAATCTAAAAAAGAAATGTATCAGTCAGAGAATAGTTCTACAATATATTAAAGTATACTATAAAATCTAAAATAATTAAAACAAGTGGTACAGGCAAGAACAGACAGATTCCATGGAAGAAACTACAAAGTGAGATGTTGATTCAAAGATACATTAAAAATTTTATGTGATAAAAGTGGGATCTCAAATAACTGGGGAAAAGATGGATTGCTTAATAAATGATGTCTGAATCATCTTTAGAATAAATTCCAAATATATTAAAATCATTATGCTGGTGAGGATGTAGAGGAAGGGGAATTCCTATACACTGCTGGTGGGAATGTAAAGTAGTACTATCATTACGGAAAACAGTATGGAAGTTCCTCAAAATGTTAAAAATATATGAGCCAGCAATCCCATTACTGGGTATACATCCAAAGAAAAGGAAATCAGTATGCAGAAGACAAATCTGCACTCTCATTTAATTGCAGTAGTGTATTTACACAATAGTGAAATATAGAATCCACCTAAGTGTCCATCAGGGGATGAATGGATAAAGAAATCATGGTACATATACACAAGGGAATACTATTCAGCCACAAAAAGGATAAAATCCTGCCATTTGCAACAACATGAATGAGCCTAGAGGACATTATGGTTATTGAAATAACCCAGGCACAGAAAGAAAAATACAACATGATCTCACTCATGTGGAATCTAGGAAAACTGATCTCATAGAAGTTGCAAGTAGAATAGTAGTTATCAGAGACTAGTGAGGGTAGGAGGAAGTGGGAGATGGGGGAGAGGTTGGTCAGCAGATACAGTTACATAGAAAGGAATAAATTCTAGTACTCTATTGAACAGTAAGGTGACTACTACTAACAAGCAGCTAGAAGAGAGAATTTTGAATGTTCTCATAGCAAAGGAAGGATAAATGTTTAAGGTGATTGATATGCTAATTACCACAATTTGATCATTTCACAATATGTACATGTGTTAGGACATCACATGTTACCCCATAAATATGCAAAATTATTAGGTGTTAATAAAAATAAATTAATTAAAGATAATTATTTTATACTCTCAGAATGAGGAAGATCTTTCAAATTATGACTCAAAACCATCAAAGGAAAGATTGGCATATCTGTCTACAAAAAAATTTATAATTTCTCCATAGCAAACACCATCAAAAACAAAGTGAAAAAGACAAACAACTGAAGAAAATGTTTGCATTCTGCTTATCACATATGGCATATTTTGTCTTATATAGAAAATAAGTCAATTTAAAAAGCTGATGGATATGAACAAAGCATACAAACATATTTCACAATAAATAAAACACAAATGGCCATTACCCATATGTAAGATACCTAGCTTGTTCACAATTTTTTTTAAATGTACATTTAAACTGCACTGAGATTTTTTCCACCTGTTAGAACGATATAAATTGATCGTTTTGGTAACACACTGGGTTGATGAAGCCATAGAGATTATAGATTGTCAGTGAGAATATAAAATACTGTGTCTCTATGGAGATCAATTTATAATATTCATCAAAATTTAAAATATGTACGTACTATTTGACCTAATGCTTTCATTTCTAGGGATTATCTTACAATATATTTGCACACATGAAAATTATGTGTCCAAGGTTATTCACTGCAGCATTACTTTTAAGAGAAAACATTGGAAAGAAAGTAAATATTCATCGATAAGGACATATTAAACTACAGTTGATAGGTACAATGGAATGCTATGTATCTGTTTTAAAGTAACCTCTTTGTGTACTTATATCAAAAGATCTCCATATGTAAGTCCAATACAAAAATATAAATGTGTACAGTATGCGACGTCCTACCATTTGTTTAAAAAGATGAGAGAACAATACACAGTTTTAAATACTTAATATATCTGAATGTTTAAAAAGATGCACAAAGAAACTATTACTGATCCCTTTGGAGAGGGGGAATCAATGCCTAAAGAACATAGGTGGGAAGAAAACTTTACTTTCAACTCTTTTGCTCCCAGCAAGTATGTAAAGATGTCAAGATATGACCTATTTAGCAATCATAAAATGTAAAATAAATATGATAAAAGTCACAATTGTAATTCAAAATTTATTTTCTGTTACAATGCTTTTGTAAATATAAGCAAAGTCTTACCACAATAATCTTCAGTTAAAATACTAACATATTTAACAATGTTAACTTTAGTGGAAGAAATTACCAACTAGAAGTCAACAGATCAGGACCCTAGGCTCCTTTTCATGCTCTGGTCCTACATTCCTCTAAAATAAAAAGAATATGTTGCCTTTGATGTACTCTAAGGTCCATTCAGTATTACTATTCTATATCTCTGCTGTCCAATAAAGTAGTCACCAGTCACGTGGCTATTTACATTTAAGTTTAGATGGGTTAAATTAAATAAACTTAAAAATCTGTTCTTCTGTTTCATCGTCCATATTTCAAGCGCTTGCTCAACTAACACATGTAACTAGTTGCTACCTTAGTGGACAGCAAAGACATTGAACATTCCCATCATCTCAGAAAGTCTTACTGAGCAGTGCGGAGTCTAGCAGACTCTATAAACTGAGATAATAATTTAATACATAACATTATTTCATACAACAAGAGAGTTAACACAGAAGGGAAGGACATCTGTCCTCTTCCTTGTACATGTTTATACTTGTAATGAGGTTGAAATGAATAGCAAGGGCAACTATAATGGGAAAAATATGCTATTAAAGGGTAATATGCAGCCTAAGGGGTTTTTGAAAGGAAGGCCACAAGCTAAGCCCAGTGATTTTGATGAATCTGAATCACTTATCCACTCACCTGGGTCTGATAACCCAAGCTGTGAAATCACATTATTATCCATCATTATCATTGCTGAAATATCAAGCATCTATACTATAGCCATTTCCTGCTTCCTTTCAGCTTACTATATTTGATGAGGCTGAACATTATTACTAGCTGAAGACACAGATAAACAAACTACATATTCTCAAACCAGCTAACATGCTAAACAATCTTCAAAAGGCTTTCTTTTCTAAATGATGAGATTCTAGAGGCCATGTTCTAATTTTACAGAAGCAATGAGATTAGTGGAGGACTCAAGGCAGGCAACCTTGAGTTCAAGTTCTGACTATCCTGCTCATTAGCTGTGTGACTTGGCAAGTTATGTAACCAGAGTCCTGTTTTATAAAATGCATTCATCCTATGCAACAATCCTGCATGACCTGCACATGTACCCCAGAACCTAAAGTACAATAAAAAATGCATTCATAATTCCTACTTCACAGATTTGTGGGAAATAACTAAGCATATGGAAGGGTTTAGTATACTGGCATCCAATAAGTACTGTAAAAAATGTTCCATTATATATATATATATTTTTTTTAAGTGGTTATCTTATCCTCATGGCATCGTTATTAACTAGTAATAACAGCATGCTATTAATCTGCATTAACTTCAGACTATAAGATAAAATACACAGTGCATGGCTCACACCTGTAATCCCAGCACTTTTGGAGGCTGAGGTGGGCAGATCACCTGAGGTCGGGAGTTGGAGACCAGTCTGGCCAACATGTAGAAACTCCATCTCTATTAAATATACAAAATTAGCTGGGCGTGGTGGCACATGCCTGTAATTCCAGCTACTCAGGAGGCTGAGGCAGGAGAATCACTTGAACCCAGGAGGCAGAGGTTGTGGTGAGTCAAGATCCCACCATTGCACTCCAGCCTGGCCAACAAGAGAAAAACTCCACCTCAAAAAAAAAAAAAAAAAGAAAGAAAACACATTGCGTTGCCTTCAAATTCTCATGATTTTATAGGAAAGGGGGAAAGTTAGGCACTGAAAGGTTCAATGTACAGTTGCCTAAGCCTTGGTATACAACACACTCTGGGAAATAACCTGGTAAAATCAATGGCAATTAGAAGGAGCAAGACAAAAGTCATCAAACTACAGAACAACACAATCACTGAGGCTGTTAAGCCATTTTGGTCGCTGTTTTATATGTGTATAATGTATGCAGCATCTTCTTTTTCATTTTAATGTTTTAATTTTTTAATATTTTGAGACAGGGTCTCATTCTGTTACCCAGGCTGGAGTGCAGTGGTGTGATCATAGCCCACAGCAGCTTCAGTCTCCTGGGCTCAAGCAATCCTCCTACCTCAGCCTCAAGAGCAGCAGGGGCTGCAGGCATACACCACCATATCCAGCAATTTTTAAAATTATTATTATAGTAGAGAGGAAGTCTTGTGTTGATGCCTAGGCTGGTCTTGAACTCCTGAGCTCAAGTGATTCTCCCACCTCAGCTTCTCAAACTGCTGGGATTACAGGAATTAGCCACTGAACTCATCATAAATAGCATCTTCTACAGATTGATTGCTTCAGACTAGAAGCCTGATTTTATGCTTTCATCTAATCTTTTTTTATTTTAAACAAATGTTGTGTGTGTGTGTGTGTGTGTGTGTGTGTCTGTATGTGACAGAGAGAGAGAAAGAGAGAGAAACAGATCTACTTTTTCCAGTTCTTTACATAGATGAATAGCATTATCAACTCAGATTAATCATGTGGACTCAGTGTCATATGGTTGGCTGATGCTTAGCTAACTGACAACCTTTAGAACAAGATAGCAGACAACAAACATACTTGCCAAGAACTTATGAATAAAATTATTGATAGGGCAGGTTTAAATCATGCTTGTTCATGGTGCCTCATATCATGACATTTATTAAGAACAGGCAGCAGCTTTTGAAATATGCCAAGACTCAAGAACCCACCTGCAAACCAGCCCAGAAGGGCTTACTCTTACCTGAGCCAAATAGAATCATGCTGGTTTGAAAATATCTCCCCTACTGATTTGCCAAAATGCTTAAAATTCCCAGTGTTGGGAAACTCTTTGCCTTGAAGCATAGAAAAAACTTCTGTTAAAATTTGAGCTTGTTTCCCAGTAGAGTTAACCCACTTATACCTGCTATGGAATGAGCAAGATGTTTTTATCACAAATTGTATATATTTACAGAAGATCACGGAGTACACAGCTCAGGAAACAGAAGACTAAGATAATCAGGAAGTGGCACTAGAGTTTCTGCTGTGCAGAGAACAGACAGTAAGGAATTCAAACAAACAGAGGGACATACTCAAGCCAAAAATTACACGGTAACTGTAGCTAACAATAGTTCGTTCCCTCTAGTTTTTATTAGTAAAAAGCCTATTGAGCAACCACTGGTGCCCAAGGAATCAAACATTATAGTAGGCTACTTAGGATATAATTCCCTGGAGGAATTCCCAGTTCTATGGGCCTATCTGCACTTATTTTGAAAACTAATTTGCCAGGGATGTTCTTTTCAGAAATCATAATCACTCCAGGGTAAGAACCCTACAAGTCCAGAGAACTCAGACATGAATATACTTCCAGAAGGATATTCATAATAACCAAAGCTGAACAAGGATAGAACTTTTGTCAAATGGTCTGGGAACCATGTACTTTTCTGAGCCAAGTACCTGTATCTGTTGAATATGGACATCAGCATAACCTTTGTCTAAACAAATAGCTAAGATTTTAAGTTAATCAATAAAAAACACGTCCTCCTTCTCCTTTTGCCCCCAAATCTCACTCTTCTCTATGTGCCTTTCCTAGCAATGCTCCTTCCCAATGTTTGAACAGTTTCCACATTTATCCATCACTGGGCAATCTGCTTCTAAAGGTAAGAGGTTGTATGTAATTTACACTGGGGTTCTCAGGTGGTCGTTAACATTTGTTGGAGGAGGCTGGTGTACCACATCCTTGCAAAGCTTGCCTCTATACTTGGTAACTTCTTCCTAAAGAGACAAAGTTCTCAGGTTCAAATTCTCAAAGAATGTTCCTTCATAATAAGAGCCCCTCAAAACACTTGCTAAAGAAAACTGATATCCTGATAAAGTATAATAGAAATTATTATATAATTTGGACAGTTTGCAATTTCAATAAAAGGAGTTATAAAACAATCGGTAACTACAAATGAATTGTTCACCTGTGAGGCAAGGCCAAGATTTCATTGCAATAATAATAGCCAGCTCAGAGGAAGCTCTAATATCTCCACTCTGATTTTTGCTCTGAAATAAATCAGGATACCATTGTTGAAATTATTGAAAGAAATACAAAGTACTAAATATTCTGCAAGAAATGGATGAGGGAGAACCTAAGAAAGACCCTAAATTGCAGCCATTCTCTGCCATCATGAAAAAAAAATCTATGGCTGGGTATGATGGCTCATGCCCACAATCTCAGCACTTTGGGAGACTGAGATGGGCAGACCGCTTGAGTCTAGGAGTTTGAGACCAGCCTGGACAACATGTCAAAACTCTGTCTCTACAAAAAATATGAAAAATTTGCTGGGCATAGTGGCCCGTGCCTGTGGTTCCAGCTACTCAGAAGGCTGAGGTGGGAGGATCACCTACCTGAGCCCGGGGAGTTCAAGGCTGCAGTGAGCCATGATCGTGCCACTGCACTCCAGCCTGGGCAACAGAGACTTAGAGAGTCCCTGTCTCAAAAAAAAAAAAAAAAAAAATCTAGAGCATTTAATGGCTGGTTTATTTCCCAGCTCAACTTACTTTCCAATTCAAAGCAAAATCTCATTTAAAAATGCCTGTCTTAGGCCCTAAGTACAATTGGATAGTCATTAAATCAAGTCTGAAGATCCACAATGCATTCCATCCCAAAGCTATGTTCCTGACTCTTGGATTGTATGAGATGAATGCCTCAATTAGGGCTGTCTTTAGAGTTATAACAAAGGCAGGTATGTATAGACGTGCTAAAAAGAAGAGCAATTCAAAAGAAAAGAGAAGCCTTGCAACAGAGTAACAACAGATTTAAAATATGGTCATTGTCATCCTTTATAAACTCCATCACTGGGGAAGCTACCCAGGTCAAGCCACCTCCTAAAGGGTGGACACTGATTAGAGTATAAGTGGTCTCCCAGGGAGTCCCTCACTAAAATACAAGGTTTGTATACAAATCTCAAAATGGCATTACCACAGGGAGCTGTGATAAAGCTGAAACTTCCTTGTAGGAGGAGAGGGAATATCAACTATATATCTTTTCCTTCCCACCTGGAAAAGATTCTAAACTGCCAAGATCAATCTCAGGAGAACTGCTCCTCTCCACAGAGAGAATGCCCAAAATTAACCCTGTCACTAGTTCCAGATGTTTCTTTTTGTTATTAGCAGGCCAGGTTTCACATGGTATGACTATTATAATGATAAATCGATTACTTCTCAGGAATCTTAAAATTGTTTTACATCTGTCTTAAGAAGAACTATTTGAAGCTCCATAACATTCTCAATACAGCACAGAGCTATGTGCTCTATAATTTCCCCCCAAATCACAAACTCTTTAAGAAGAATGTGATGCTCCCCCTCCCTGTGTCCATGTGTTCTCATTGTTCAACACCCGTCTATGAGTGAGAACATGTGATGCTTGATTCTCTGTTCCTGTGTCAGTTTGCTGAGAATGATGGTTTCTAGGTTCATCCATGTCCCTACAAAGTACACAAAGCCATCTTTTTTATGGCTGCACAGTATTCTCCCATTACAGCTGTGGCTTCAGAAAGCTTCCCTTGAAAGACTGTATGGAAAGGAGATGGATCCTTAAGTGACAATATGGGTGTCATTACGAAGAATAAGGGAACTACATGCAAGACAGCTGAGGCTCAGACTCATCAGCAAAAAATCACCCATCTACAGTGATCAGTTCAGTGATAGGCATATGTCCTAAAATGGCCTAATTATATTGAAGCTCAGAAGTTCTTTTTTTTTTTTCACAGATTAAGAGAGGAAGTACGTATGCTTTTCCCTGTTGGATTAGAATAAGGAATAAGATATTCATGACCAACTGAGGAACAGGAAGACAAGACCTGCTGAGAATAGATCTCACTCAGATTTGGAGTGAACTATGCCCCACCATTCATGTGTTTCTAGCCTAGTGAGAAACGGGTGTGCAGTGAGATTTGATCCACTTTCTAGAATAGAAGGTATCTATCTAGGCCAGAATATGGTGACGACAAATGGCTCAATCACACCAACTTGCACTGCCCCAGCTGCCTCCTGTGGCCAGCCCACCTCTGGCCTTGTCATCTGCCAGTCTAGCCAAACTCTATAAAACAAAAGAGCCATTTCAAGAAGAAAAGCAGGTTCCTACATATGGTCATAAAACCATGAGAGCCTGCTGCAGGGCATATCTCATTCTGCTCAGCAATGAGAAGAATCCAAGACTATAGTGATCTTCCACCTTATAAATGGTCCTCAGAAAAACCTCACAGAGTATTGTCCCCAGCTTTTTAATAAGCAAGTATGGAAATATTCAAATTTAGAAATTAAATTGTAACTATAAGACATGAGGCAGTGGATGAAATTTTAATAAGCAATTAAAATTTTACCCAAGTATATCATAGATATGGTCAGTCTGTCTGCTATTCCACAAGCTATGTAATGTCCAGTTGACGTGATAAGGCTGTCCCATTGTAGCCACGAGCACGATAGGTGCAAAATAATTTTTGTTAAATGAATTTACCATGTTTATCGAACACAATTAAGCGTCTAGCAATATATTAGTGGAAATGAAAAGCAAAAATGAAGGTGCCAGCAGTTAATCTCTCTTGAGGAGTTTGCATTTGAACAAAAACACAACAGGCTATGAAAAATTTAAAGCATCTACATGAAAGAAGCATAGACTAACGAGGTTACAAGGGACTGCAAATGTATGCATTAAGAGAATTCTAGAAGGACAACCTGCTCAGATATGAGAGGAGTTAATCCAAGAAGTCTCATGAAGGAGGTGAACTTTGCTTGATTCCCAAAAGCAAGGTTTAGGTGAAAAGCACGAGACTAGCATTCATGGAGGCGAAAAACACAAGCTCTTCAAAGAGGCCCTGTCTCTGCACTGCAGCTGGAGTAACTAGCACAGTATCTGCTACTTAATTAGACATTCAGTAAATGTTTGTTGAATAAATGACTGACACTCAATAGCCATTTGTTGAATAATAAGTGAGTAAGTACACAAATGCATTGTACTGACTAGTAGCTATTAGAATTCATCTGCAAGATAGCCAGGAAATCCAGGCACCAGTTTGAAGAATATGTGGAGATTAAGGAGGGGGAGTTGATGATGCTGGCTTTATGCTAAGAAACTGAAGAGTGTGCCCTACAAATACCAAAGGAAAGGGGTAAGTTGAAAATATCATGGGGGTATAACATAGAGGATGAGAGAGGTCAAAATTTGGCAACAGGTCCCACCCACTGTGTAATTCCCAGGGCTCCCCGGCCTGCTGTTTTGCTCTCTGCCAGGGTGGCTTATGCTGTTGAACAGAGCGAGGGTGGTGTTTACACCAGAGGAGACTATCTGGAAATGCAATCAGAGACCTGAACCTCGGGGGATTATTGGACCCAGTCGAGCATGAAAGGAAGATCTGTGCCCGGAGCTCTTTGGTTCTGCCATGACCTTAGCTCCATGCAGCTATAATTTTGACCCTTTAATGTAACTAATTCAACAATAGTTACTTTTGCAGGCACCAGCTCAGTCAATTGTCAGCAAAGAGCAGGAACTATATTGAAGCAGGTAACAAAACAGTAAAAAGCAAGTTATTTCACAAACTACTCTGGTCATTCACCATCAGTTATTGAGCAGAGAAGGTTTTGTTTTGGAAATTCTATAGGACAAACACATGTAGTATATAATGCCATAAATACACATCATAGACAATGTGATTATAAAAAGTAATCATATCAAAAATACCTGCATGAGTTTTTCAAAATGTCTGTGAACTCATACAGACTTCAGACCTTCCTGGCCTCACTAACACTATGACAATGCATGTGGCAGAAGCACATTCACAGGCTCAAATCATTCAATACCTGAACTATTGCATATTATTCAGTTTTTAAAACTAAATTTCCTGCTGGCCACAGACAGATCCCCTTGGGACACACCCTCATTTCTTTAAACCCTGGAGTGAGACTAATTTGCCTAGCTGGATCCTATGAATATAAGGGCAGATCTTTATTATGCTAAAATGTAGACCAGCCTACACACAGAAAGATTCCTGTAGAGCTCGTCAT
This sequence comes from Ateles fusciceps, assembly GCA_036589455.1. Classification (NCBI taxonomy): domain Eukaryota; kingdom Metazoa; phylum Chordata; class Mammalia; order Primates; family Atelidae; genus Ateles; species Ateles fusciceps. The sequence continues at coordinate 14,121,591 of JAZHEH010002554.1, read as the reverse complement.
GAGCACTGTCAATTTCTTTGGCAATGGTTACACAATTCTGTCTAATGGTGCAAAGAAAGCCGGTGTTTCAAAGGCAAACAATCAAATAATGAGAAAAGAGAAGAAGAGAGGTAAAAGAAAAAGTTGAGGCAGGAATAATTTATCTTCTTTTTGAGTAAAATTTGCCTAGGAAAGCTACCCAAGCATTGCCACAGAAAAATTATATTTGTGATAGCTGACCTTCAAATAGATTTTTGATATTTATCATCTAAAATTCAAGCTACAGAAACTCAGCCTTTCACATCAAGAATTTTAACCATGCTGTTGTGTTTATCTTGTCCAACCGATTATGCAAAATCTTACTATTATTCACTCACTAGAATTCATTCCAAACTCCACATTATTTTGTAGAGAAAAAGAGGATAACCTCGCTAAGGAAAAAAAACAAAGACCCATTTTCTCGCAGTGACTGTGGAAGACCATATGGAAAGTCTTACTCAAATGGCCGTTGCTCTTCTGTGACAAATACCTTGCATAATTGTAGCAGTTAGAACTAAGAATGCTCGAATATTGGCGGAAACTATCTCACCCTTCTTCACTTAGTTTCAGGTACAATATCCATGACACTAAAAACACTATGTCTACTATACAGCAGTGCTTTATTAGCAGGATTGTTACATTACAAAAGCAATCAGTTTCATGAGAAACCTAACTTCCCAACTTCTGTTATGATATCCTGAACCAGAAGAAAAACAAAATGCAATTCTAGCAATGAGCCAGCAAACCCACAGGCCAAAGGCTTTCATGGGCCCTTAAAGCTCAGTTTCTCCTAGTTTTTAGGTCATCACCTGCCAAAGCCCAGTGAACATTCTTCCTTCCAGTGAGTTTATCAAATTATCTTATGAAGAGGGTGTATCAATTAGAATTAGATTTAGCATCATACAACTAAAACAAAAACAAAACACAGTAACAAACCTAATATAACTGCATTTATCTCTCAAACAAAGGTAACAAACAATATAATGGCTTTTCTCTCTCAAATGAAATAAATTCAGAAAGAGGCTGTTTGAGGGCTGAGATGGGACCTGCAGGTCATCAGGGGACGCAAGCCCCTTCTATTCTTCTACTCCATACCCCAGCACTGGCCTCCGTTCTCCAGGTCACTTCCTGTCCTGGGACAATGACTGAAACCACCCACCAGCCGATGCTATTCCAGGCCAGAAGGAGGATAGGTAGGAGAGTGTATTAGTCTGTTCTAATGCTGCTAATTAAGACATACTCAAGGCTGGGTAATTTATAAAGGAAAGAATATCAATGGACTCACAATGCCACATGGCTGGGATGACCTCATAATTATGGCAGAAGCAGCAGGAGGAGCAAAGGCATGTCTTACATGACAACAGGCAAAAGGGAGCATGTGTAGGGGAATTCCCCTTTACAAAACCATCAGATCTTGTGAGACTTATTCACTATCATGAGAACAGCACTAGAAAGACCCGCCCCCACTGATTCAGTTACCTCCCACTGGGTCCCTCCTACAACATGTGGGAATTATGGGAGCTACAATTCAAGATGAGATTTGGATGGGGACACAGCCAAACCATATCAGAAAGCAAATTCCTTTTCTGTCAGCTGAATCTGCTCTCTTGGGAGATGTCCCAGAAGTCTCATACAAATCGTATTTACATCCCATTAACCTGAGACCCATGGGTTCACCTCGGTAAAAGACGAGGCAATGAGCCTTTTATCCAAGCTGGCAATGTGCATGACTCAAAAACAGGATTCTATTTCTAGGGGAAAAATAGACTATGGGGTTAATCCAAGAAGTCTCATGAAGGAAGTGAACTTTTCTTGATTCCCAAAAGCAGGGTTTAGGTGGAAAGCATGAGACTAGCATTCATGGAGAGGAAACACAAGCTCTTCAAAGAGGCCCTGTCTCCACCTTGTAGCTCAAGTAACTAGAACAGTATCTGTTACTTAATTAGACATTCAGTAAATATTTGTTGCATAAACAACTGACACTCAATAGGCATTTGTTGAATGCCTAAGAGTGAACCAATATTATATGACCATGTCACAGAGGGTGCCTTTAAATAAATGGGCAAAAGTTACAGACTACTTGCATTTCAAAGGTGGATGACATAAATTGACTTGCCATCCAAGGTTTGTTCTTTCTCTCTTTTCTCTTTTCTTGTCTCTTTCCTTTTTATGACAGTTTCATTTCAGTCTCTTCTCTATCTCAGACAAGTTACTTAACTTCTCTGTGCCTCAGTTCCTTCATCCAGAGGGAGGGGATAGCAATACCCGCAACCTCAGGCTGTTGTAAGGATAACTGTATTAACATTGTACTCATTTTTTAAAAATTCCTCTGCTCAGACACTCTCTTTTCCCTACTCTTTGAATGTATTCTCATCTCTCTTAAACTAGCAGGTAGAAAAACTTAAGTATAAAACACTTTTAAAAGACATTTGCTATATGCCTTAATTAATAGTTTGCAGTTTGGGTTATTAATTTTCAGATGAGGTGATTTTTTTTTACCTGCATGCCTACATTTAATAAAAAACAATTAATAAATACATGAAATATACAACACAACCAAATTTAATGTTTTTCTTTTCCCGTCATGTGGTTAATGTTTATCTTTCTTCTGTACATCAGTGACTCTCAGTAAGAAATATTATTTATGTGGTGGAGAAGGGGATTTTTTTAAACAAATCCATTTTCCTAATGTTCATACATGGTGTATGTTGTGTATGTGTGTATGCTGAAACTCACTGCAAATTTGACAAATGGCTAATGTGAATATTTAGGAAGCAGTATACTTCTTTGGTTCTTATTATACATAGCTTCTTTTCGCCAATTATATTGTTAATAAAACAATTAGCTTTACATGCATCTGCAGAAACATAAATTTACTTAATCAATTCTTTTAAAACATCCAACGGGATTCAGGCAAGAAGATATGTAAAGCCATTTCTTCCATTTATAAACTGCTAAGATTTATTGATCTCAGCCATCCTAGAAGTAGAGGGCGTTGATGAGAATGCATCAGCAATGCATATGAATGTAGAAGCTACTTCCAATTCTGACCCAGAAAAGCCATTTAGAAATGGTCAAAGTTATTTTCAATATATTTATTTTGCCTGACAAGGTCTTTCAGGAATTCAAAGCAGTTTCTGCACCTTTTTGGTCCGAGAAATAGAAGAAGAGAAACTGCTAAAAGCTTACAATCACAGACAAAAACAGAATGGATTCTTGTAGGAACCAAGATCTTTGGAGTCAGATAGATATTATATACAGAAGCTTTGCCTCTTATAGGTTGTATGTCTTTAAATTACTCCATTTTTAAACTTCTGTTCCCATTTTTATTTTATTTTATTTTATTTTGAGTTGGAGTTTCACTTTCGTTGCCCAGGCTGGAGTGCAATGGTGCGGTCTTGGCTCACTGCAACTTCCACCTCCCAGGTTCAAGTGATTCTCCTGCCTCAGCCTCCTGAGTAGCTGGGGTTACAGGCATGGGCCACCACGCCCAGTTAATTTTAAGTAGAGATGGGGTTTCTCCATGTGGATCAGGCTGGTCTCGAACTCCTGACCTCAGCTGATCCGCCTGCCTCGGTCTCCCAAAGTGCTGGGATTACAGGAGTGAGCCACTGTGCCCAGCCGTATTCCCATTTTAAAAAGGAAATAATGATAGTTACCATATGAAGATTTTCATGAAAGTTAAGCAAGACAACATAAGTGTCTTATGTTGTCCAGATTGCAATAATCGAAGTTACTTTTCTTTGCATCAGTAGAAAGTAAAATCATGGCATAGATTCGGTCAGTACACTACAGTTTTCGAAGCATTATGACAGTTTCATTTGCTCAGTTACAGTTTATTTATTGTGAACAAAGGTGTTTCCTTACATCAAAAGGCATGTGTTAAAATCTGCTGGAAACTTCAACTATCAACACATTTCCAAGTATTGAACTGACCTGACCCAACACTTTGTTAAATATACCTCAACACTAATAGTGATGGATTCCTTTAAAAGCAAACCAACTCTTCCAATAAGCATTCTATAAAATAAAACAATGTAGTATTCAAGCTTCCAGCCAGCTATAGTTCACATGATTTTAGCATAATAAAATTGAATTTATAATAAGTTGAGTGGGACACCCTTTAAGTTTCTTATAACCAAAATTTTCTTGATGTTGAGATCAGTAGCAGTAAACTACAAGATGCCTATAGCAGACTGTTAATTAGGTCAAGGATCAGTATGGGGCTACTGATTCAAAAGATACCCTGCCAATACATCCTTGTCCTGCTGACATTGTTTTGGAGGAAGCCATCAGTCACTTGGTGGTAGAACTACAAAAAAAAAAAAAAAGAACAAGGACAGCATTCAAGCAAATATAAACAAAACAACCACACACACACCTTTGGTCATAATTGTTAGAAAGGGTTCCATCTCTGCTGGATGTCAGAGACTCTATATTTATTTGCTTCTGTATCTTTTCTGCCATTTTTCCCTTAAAAATGTCAGGGTTAATATTTGTAGCCACATTGATTCATAAAACATGGCCTCCTCTGCTGGCTTCTTGGGTACCAATGAAAATATTGAGTAAACCTTGCCTGAAAGTGCCGCTAAAAATAAACTTCATAAATATATCATGCCATTGTCATTTGTCTCCTGAGACTGCTTCTGTTTGCAAAACAAGACACCTTCATCTAACATCTCTGCATATAAAACCTAACTTTAGACTTCCAAAATAAGAATACAGAAACAGGAATTCAAAAAGCCTAAGTTTGTATCTGGCTCCCAAATTAAATGATTAATTTTTGTCTGTCAAACCAGGGTCTGCCTTTGTTAATACATTTAACATCAACCTATTACATAAAACAAACTAAAAACACTCTGCCTTTCAGAAATCTCCATATGACTGGGAGGCATAGTGGCTGCTTTGCTATTACTATTCACAAACACACAATTTCCTCAACCTATAGGGATCAGGTTTGGCCATTTGCCTCATTTTGATCAACAGACTGTGAGCAAAAGCGACATTGTCAATTTTTTTTTAAGAAAGAGGGAGTTACTCTTTCACCTAGGCTACAGTGCCAGCATAACCATCTCTCCAAACACTCTCATCAAAATGAGAAATGGTTGGTTATAAAAAAAATATTTGAGTATCCACATAAAGAGAATCGAATGAAACTATAACATTTATCTTCTGTCTTCCACACTCTTAGTGCTCCTAAGAAAAAGTTCTGTTGAATTATATTGTATCCGTGGTAATTAGAGTTTAGGGAAATGTTTGAGGCGATACCCTAATTAGAAAGGAAAGTTACTGGAAATAGTTCAGAAGATCATGGTCTAGCTCAAGCTTTGTTTGTCATGTCCAATCAGAGGTTTGAAAGAACATGTTATACTCCAAGTTTCCCTTAAATCAAATAAAAAATGCCCTTCTATTGGTCAGTGGAAATGAAGTTCCACCCTGATCAAAGATAAATATATATTGTGTATGTATAAAGAAAAAGTGGTTTATGGTTTTTAAAATTTGAGTAAATATAAAAAGACTGCTGAGACTGGGAGGCAAAATAGCACACATAAACCAGGTTTCTAATCTTGGATGCACTTCAAAGCAATGATTCCCACAACCCCTCTTTATGAATATCCCTTTGACACTGTAAAGATTTTTAAGAAAAGTGAGAATTCATGCTTCCTGGTTTCTCTGTAACACATAAAAATGACATAAGTGTGTTTGGATTCCTGCTGTGTTTTTTTCAAGTACATCAGACTCTGAGTCATGCTATCCCCTGGAAAACCTGACAAGCCTTGCATTTCCTGTAAGTAGAGGATAAGACAAATATTAAATAAATGAAACTACTCTGGGCATGAGTTTAGAAAACTGTCAAAAAGAACTTAAGGGTCCAAAAATGCTCCCACAAAATTGGCATGTGAGGTACTTCAGCCTCACAAATGCTTTTCTGATGCTCTTTTAACTGTCTTTAGAAATAAGATAACTGAGAAAAAGATCTTAAACTCAGCCAAAGTGGGAGAGGAACTATTCTGGGATTGCTAATAGCCATGATGCTCGTAGTTTCATAAAAGGATGGGAAATCTGGCTCTTATTCCAGACGTTGGAGGTAAAGAATTGGCCTTAGCATTAAATTACAGTGTGCCTTTCACCTTATAACTAAAACATTAGTGACTTGAGAACCACAAGAATACTAAAAAGATATAAAATTAATCACACCAGAATGAGGAACTTAAAATACAGTTGGCCCTTTATATGCATGGGTTTTGCATCTGGGGATTCAAAAATATCCCCTAAGACATTGTATCTGTATTGAACATGTACAAACTTTTTTCTTGTCATATTCCCTAAACAATGCAATATAACAACTATTTACATAGCATTTACAGTGTATTAGGTATTATATGTAACACAAAGATGATATAAAGTATACAGGAAAATGTGTATAGGTTACATGCAAATACTATGCAATTTTATATCAGAGACTGGAGCATCCATGAATTGTGATATCTCTGGGACATTCTGGAACCAATTACCCATGGTATATCTCCATATAGCACTCCTATTTCACACCTAGCTTGATTTTGCTTTTGGAAGGCCTTAATGCTTATATACCCAGACAATATGAATTGGAATCTATTTGTAAGATAAAGTACACAAAACATTAAACTCCCAGATGACTTGAGATACACATATTCTACGTGTAATTAATCTATAATTCTTTTCTCAAGAAACGTGTAATTTTTTATTTGCTAATTGGTTTAGTTAAGTTCCAATGCTCTTAATTCTAGCTCATGGGTTCAATCCCTACCAGACATTTACAGCACTTTGAATAAAAATGTACTAGGTATCATTGATTTCAAGACAATTCTCTGTGAACACGTTCACATTTCTGCAGTTTCTTAGCAAACAGTATTGGCAACTTTGGTGGAATAACTGAATGGCCACTATGTCTCAGAAGTAAAAGACAATGAAGTATTCCTGAGAGATTTAGAAACATGTCTCCTCTGGAGCCATATTCTCATGAAATAAAATCTGGAGGCATCTTTTTACTCTCCCCCAAGAGTCATTTGCTTACATGCCAGAATACATACAAGTCTTTCTATCTCTGGAGGGTAGAAAGGGCAGATGTGCCCAGCTGCCCTGTGTAAGCTCCAAGTTTCATAATTCCAGGGTTCCTCTCATGCACGGCAACACTGCTGCCCATGGGGGATGGATATCTGGCCCTCATCGCATTTCTCCACAGGAAATAGGGCTAGAGGAACTAGTGCCTAGATGTTCTGTGATTAATACACAATCTATTCTCTGATCTAGAGATATCTATTCCCTAATAGCCTATGACTAAATAAACATCACTGTTCATCACACAAAAGAAGTATCAGGAAATATCCTAGAGGCAGACTCACTTTTCTGCCCTGATATCTTGCAAGTACGGTCGACTGGACATATTGTAGAGACGACCTGGATAAGAGTAGTATAAAGATGAGAAATGTGAAGTAACCAAATAATGAGTGGAACTGTAAAGATTCAGCAGGATCTTAAATTTTTTACCTATAATTTTTATTAATATATAAGAATCCTGTATTGTAAACCCTTTCTCAAGTCAACAGTTAAAAGGCTAATTAGGAAATGTTAGCTTATGTGAGGCTAGGTTGAGTTGTTCTATGTCTAGAGGAAATTGGCTCAGATCACTGAATTTATTATTTGTCATTTTAAGAACTATTACTAAGACACAAAACCAAAAAGGAGGGAAATTGGCTATTGATAGGATGAGGTTCCTAATTCATAGTTCACTTTCATTAATGTTATTCCTTTGAATTCTTCCAAATGTAAGATCTAACAACTGTGCAGGGGGTTGAAAATATGAATAACATGTAAAAGTTTGGGAAAAGAGGTTGCTTTTATTAGAAGGAAAGGATTCTGGGTGTGGCCAGTAATTAATGCAAAGCAAGAAATGCCATAGAATACGCAATATTTTAAATAAAACGTGCAAAATACATATCCAACATTAGAAGGATAGACCAACCTAGAGCATTGAACTCCTATACTATACCGAGTCTAGGAGTTTAATTCCCTTTTTAAAACATGTAACAATATGTTTTTCAGAATATCTAATAGATTTTGTTTTATATTTAAATCACGAAATAATTCTTCTCATATTTATTTTATTTTTAGAGGCAGGGACTTGTTCTGTCACCCAGACTGGAGTACAGTAGCACAATCATAGCTCACTGTAACCTCGAACTCCTGGCCTCAAGCAATCCTCCTGCCTCAGCCCACCAAGTAGCTGGGGACTACAGGTATGTGCAACTGTGTCTGGCTCAAATAATTATTTAAGTTTTTGTAACACAAAGAATAGGGGTCCCCAACTCCCAGGTCACTGACTGGTGCATGGTCTGTTAGGAACTGGGCCACACAGCAGAAGGTGAAAGGCAGGTGACAGAGTATTACTGCCTGAGCTCCACTTCCTGTTAAATCAATGGCAGCATTAGATTCTCATAGGAGCATGAACCCTGTTGTGAACTGCACATGTGAGGAATCTAGGTTTCACACTCCTTATGAGAATGCAATGCCTGATGACCTGAGCTGGAACAGTTTCATCTCAAAACCATCTCCCTTCCCCAACCCCGCTCCATGACAAAATTATCTTCCACGAAACTGGTCCCTAGTTCCAAAAAGGTTGGGGACTGCTGATATAGACTATACATCTGCATGTAAAATGTTACAGTACTATTTCCCTCATGTAATGTGTACACAAGACCATAAAACCCATTGGATGGGAGGAGGCTTAAAATATCAAAATTATTTAAATATGAATCCATCATGAACCCAAAAATCCTCATGTCAACAAATCATTCCAATTTAACTTGACGCAGCACCTGACTATAAGTATGTACTAATTAGTGAGTTATGAAGTTAATACTGATTCCTCTTCCTTGATGTAATGAGTAGTCTTAAGAAATTATTATATGCTGATCTTTTGATTACTTTCTCTTTTTTTAGAGATAGACTTGATAAATATCTTTCTTATAACATCCTTGTGAATTATGTATTTGCTGACACACAAAAAAAGTAGCAACAGCAAAATCATTAGTTGTTCCATAAAATCAGTTCTTTATCACTCAAAGCTGTTTCAACCTAATATGCAGAAGAATGAAGTAGTTCTGCTAAAGTTGACTAAAAATATAAAATAAATATTATTTGTGCATACAGATGATTATCTGAGGAATGTACATTCAAGAATAAGATGTCTAATTCAAAAGTTCTCTAATATCTTACAAAAGAAATTTCAAAGTCTGATTTTAAAGCACATGAGCTTACACAAATCCAAAACATGTCATATTTGCATATAATGCAACTTACAATGGACAACTTTTGTTTTACAGGGTGTTTAATGCTTTTTTGTTTGTATTAGGAAAATAGCTCCTTTTTGATCACATGCCTCACTGCTGAGAAAGTTTAAACATAGAGTGAAGAAGTCAACTAAAAAGGGGATATTCCTAGTTCTACTACATCATACATTGAATTTTTTAAATAAAAAAAATGCAAATATAAAGAAGATTTTCTAATTTACCTAACAGCATGTTTCCTCCATTGAAATGCAAATGTTCTCCATATGTTCTGAGTCTGCATGTCTAATAAATATTATATGAAGGTGACTAGCGACCCCACAAATGGGCTCAAGTCAATAATTTCAGATACTAGAAGAAAATAGGGTGTGTAGCTAGGCACTTCTGATCTTCTGTAATTCGTCACCTCCATGGAATGACTCTAGTCCATCCCTATTGATGTCCAAGCCTGGTCCAGGGCTCCCTATTATGAGTCTCTGTGAGACAACACAAAAAGACAGAGAGGAATAAAAGCATTATTCCATGGTGAGAAGTGCTCAAATTAGAGAGAACATTCTTAGGTGCAGTAATGCAGAATCCCTCCTACACAGTTCCATTGTTGTCATTTTTGTTCAACCACATTTGCTGAGTTCTTTAGGCCTTAGGGAAGCTCTGTCAGTTTTGGTATAGACTTTATCTAAGCATTGCTTAGGGGTGAATCATGCCAAAAGATATAACGTTATAACCAGTCACTCTTAGATAATTTTTATAATGAGGGACATTTCAATATTATATTCAATATTGTTTGAACAATGACAAATTTTTAAAAATATGTGTGTAGCCTATCTTCTGCCTTTTGAAACTTATTTAATTTTCATAACATCTAAACCAATCAGCATGTGAATAAAAATAAAACATGAATTTTTATAGATGTCAGGAAAAATGTCAAGGAAACACTTAACTGGGCTTCGTGTTTAGGGCTGAAGAGGCAATGGCATTCATTTGGCATTTCTTCTAATGATATCCCAGTAGAATAGTACAAGCCTCAGAGATAAAGTGGAGCCAGAAGCCCGAATTCCGGTCCTGATTCTGCTCCTAATTAGCTGACTAAGCTTAAGAAAAATCATTCAAACTTCCTGAGACTTGGAATTTTAATATCTACCTTATCTAGTTCACAAAGTGATGATACAAAGAAATAATGTGCTCCAGATTATTTATAAAACCTTTATGGGATCATATAAATGTAAAGTGTGTCAAGACATCTTGTTGAGATGGTTATATGGAAATTCATATGCTTATAAGTGTCTCTAAATGTTGAGAGCTTTTCGACTTCCTTAAAGGTACTTAATAAGAAGAAAAAAGGAAGAAGGAATTACTTGAATTTAAACTTAAGAATCTAAGTAAGAATCATGCTGGAAATCAGGTGATTTGGATGTGGCTTAGGATCTGTAGGGTGGAACCTTATGGGAAGAGAGGATAGAGATGACCCCGGAGAAAGGGAGTCAGAGCCAAGGGCAGGTATTCCCCCCAACAGCAGTGACACACATCCCTGGCCTCAGCTGAGGTGCTCATGCCTGAGTCTTAGGGTGAAGGGACTACAGAAGGAGAGAGGAAGCCTAATGATGTTAATTTGCTGAACATAAGCAATCATTACAGGTACTGTGACTTCAAAGGTAAGAAGAAGTGGCATTAGTGGCATCAAAGCCAAACCTGTAACTGATAATAAATTAATATCCAGAATATATAGAGAACTCCTAAAACTCAACAACAAAAAACACTGACAAAACATTTCAAAAATAAGCAAAGGACTGAATTCACAGATACTTCTCCAAAGAAGACACACAAATGACTGATAAGTACATGAAAAGATGCTTAGCATCACTAACAACTATAGAAATACAAATAGAAATTATGAGGTATCACCTCATACCCATTACTATCAAAAGAAAACAACTAGAAAAAAAAATTAGGTTGGTGAAAAAATAACTACTTTTAATGGCAAAAACAGCAATTACTTTTGCACCAACATGTAACAAATTTTGGCAAGAATGCAAAGAAATGGAACATTTGGTATTGTTGTGGAAATACAAATGGTACGGATGCCATGGAAAACAGTACGGTGATTCCTCAAAAAATTACACACAGAATTACTATATGATGCAGCAATCTACTTCTGGGTATATACCCATAGGAACCTAAAGCAGGGACTCAGAGATATCTGTACATTCATGGTGAAAGCATTATTCATGACAGCTAAAGAGTGGAAGCAACCCAAGTGCCCATGGCTGGATGAATGAATAAGCAAAATCTGGTATATCCACACAATGGATTATTATTCAGTCTTAAAAAGGAAAAATACCCTGCAATATCCTATAACATGGAGGAAACTTGAGGATATTATGCTAAGTGAAATAAGCCAGTCACAAAAGGATAAATACTGCATGATATCACTTATATGAAGTACTCTGAATAGTGAAAATCATAAAGACAGACAAGGGTGTCAGGGGCTTAAGTGAGGGAGAATGGGGAGTTATTGCTTAATGGGTAAAGAGTTCAACGTTTCAGTTTTGTAAGATTAAAAGAGCTATGGTAATGGATGGTAGTGATAGTTGTACAACATCATAGATGTATTTATACCATTGAACTGTGCACTTAAAAATTGTATATTTTATGTTATTTATATTTTCATGCAATGGGAAAACTGAAAAGAAACAAGCCTGTACCTTTTGCGCAGACATCAAAACCATGGTCTGTACATTACTAACCTAGTCCAGGGTACAGGTCCTCCCAGCAAAAGTTAGAATAAAAACCCAAGAGAAGAGGAAGGAAAAATTACCATTTTTATCTGGGAGTCCAGAAATAATTTGGGAGAAGAGGCTTGCAGGGGGCACCATTTGGATAGGAGCAGAACAAGAGAAATATGCTTCATTGACAATTATTGTAGCCTGAGTTTTACCCACATGCAAATAAGCCTTAAGAAATGCTGCAGACAAATTTAATGCAGAGACATTAAATAGAAAAGAAACATTTTGAAAACACAGTATATACTTGCCAAAGGTAGTATTTTTGATTAGGGGAAACATGGCCAGTGGCACATACAACCATATTGTATTCCCAGTGAACAATCACAATGTTTAACAAAATATTTCATGATGATAGTTTATTCATCAGATTCTAAGAATATTAAGCAAATATGTCCTACGTGCCAGACCCTGCACTAAGTGCTTTTACATGCTTTATCTAATTTAGCTCTCCCAACAGATCTACAAAGTGGTTTCAAGCCCCCCTCATAGCCCAATTTCACAGTTGAGTAAATGCGGTCCAAAGAGATTTTATGAATTTTCCAAGCTCAGGCAACCAGAGAAAGAACCAGGGCTGGAGAACTAACTGACCAATGATGCCCACTGGATCCCAGACACTGCATGTTTTATTCCAGGTAGCTAGAGATGACTAGTGAAGATGACCCATCAGTAAGTATCTCTTCATGATCACTAGGCTGGGAAGACATCTACAGCTTTAACAAGTTCACAGATGTAGGGAAAGACAGGGACCATGTGTATGCCAGGTATATCCCATGTTATAGTTCCTGGCTCCAGCTACATTTCATAATTTTGTTTCTGCATAAAACTGTGAGGCAATAAAGATTAGGTGCTGAAAACATTGGTTTTGAATAATGTTTCAAAGTTTGAGTACAAGCTCAAACTTTGGTTTTTCACTAGCATGTAATATTTGGGAAGTGATAACTCTTGAGACTTTGCTTATTAATTTGTGAAATGAATGATGAGGCATAATAATGATACTTGATTTGATGGAATTGTTGTGAGAGTTAAATGGATCAAAGTTATGGAAGCATTTAAGAAAATTCCTGGCCGGACACGATGGTTCACACCTGTAATCTCAGCACTCTGCGAGGCCAAGGCAGGTGGATCTCTTGAGCCAAGGAGTTCGAGACCAGCCTGGACAACATGACAAACCTTGTCTCTACAAAAAATACAAAATTTAGCCAGGTGTGGTGGTGTGCACCTGCAGTTCCAGTGACAGGGCGTCAGGGGGTTAAGGCAGGAAGATCACTTAATCCCAGGAGGTTGAGACTGCAATAAGCCACGATCGTGTCACTGCTCTCCAGCCTGGGAAACAGAGGGAGAATCATCTCCAAAAACAACAACAACAACAAAAACAAAAGAAAATTCCTGTAGCATAGTCAATGATCAAAGTAGCAGCAACTTTCTCATCAGAAAATAAATTGTGTTAATACCAAAAGACTTAGAGCATTAATTGAAAGGATAAATTCTTGAAGTGATGGATACTCAATTTTCCATAAAACAATTATTATGCAGTGCAGGCCTGTACCAAAATGTCACATGTACCCCATACATACATACATACACCTACTATGTACCCACAAAAATTGAAAAAAATATTTTAAAGTAAAAAGTGTTCTATACTGTTTCAAGGTAATATGTAACCACTTATTCTTACCTTTCAAGAACCGGAAATGTTCATTATTGCTTATATGTAAAATACACAGTATTAACAATTTTAGTAAACTATGATGATAAATACATAGAGAAGCAATCAAAATACAACTGACAACATAATGTATAGCCATGAGAGGCAGTTGTGGGCAGCAGAGAGTGATGAGAATGTGGAAAAGAAAACATTGGTTCAGATGTTTTTCATATTCTTGCTTCAGTCTTCTCATCAATACAAAGATGTGTTTCCACCAGGTGGCCTCAGTGGTCCTATCTAACTTGAAAAAAAACCATGCAGTTCTACTGATTTTCAAGTATTTTTGATAATCACACTTGGACTACGAATAAATAGACAAATAACTGCCAGATCCAATTTAATGACAAATTTTGCTCTCTTGATATCTGCTTTACATTTCCATTCCTTTTCTGTTGCTCTCCTTCTAAGCTTAAATGGATCACCCAAAGCAGTGTAATGCTTAAGAGATAAAGCACTTGAAATGGCAGTGAAAGAAAGAGAGAGGAGAGAGAGGAGAGGGGAGGGGAGGGGAAGAAAGGGGAGAAGACAGGAAGGGATGAGAAGAGAGGAAATGAGGATGGGCAGGGAGAGGAGATAAAAAAGGAAGAAGGAGGAAGAAAGGGAGGAAGGAAGAAAGAAAAAAGGAAGGAAGGAAGGAAGGAAGGAAATGAAATGAAATGGACTGGAAAATCCCCAAATTGGGTATTCCAGCTTCAAATCAAGAAGTAACCATTAAGTTGTCCCCAGAAATCCCTGTTGTGAGACTGTCTAATCTAGTGGTTCTCTAAATGTTGTCCCTGGAGCAGCAGCCACATCACCTGAGAATTTAATGGAAATGCAGATTCCCAGGCCCATCCCATACCTCACAAATCAGAGACCCTGAAAATGACAACCAGCAATTTGTATTTTAAGAAGCCCTCCAAGGAACGCTCATACAGGCTAGCATTTGAAATCCACTGTTCTAGCCTCTCAAACTGTATTCATTCCTGTTTTTCAAATGAATTCCAACATGAAGCTTTTTAAACATTTGAAATCTATGGTACTATGTATTTAAGCAACTAATCCTACAATCTATCAAAGTTCAAAAATATCCTATGATCCATTATAGAGCCTGAAATTTCACAGCTATTATATATGGGGTCTATCTGATACTCTGAGCACCCCACATATTCTATTTCTATCTAGGAAGTTATGAAGCAGTTTTAGATTACAAAGTAGCAGAAATGACCAGAGCCTAGAGAAATTGCTGTAGGGATAGAGATATATGATATCTAATAACTCACAGTTTGAGGTGCTTAATTCAATAGATAGATTAACACAGCAAGAAAACCAGGAAATCAGTGGGGCTATCTAGCAATCCAATTAATGCATATGACACCTCAATACTAAGAACATTCATACCTCTCTTTCATAAAATTACAATCTCTTGATAAATTTTTCCACCCTCAAACCCATTCTAAACAACAATATTCATAATAATTTCTGATCAAATGCATGGTCCACATTTTTTGTATCTTTTCTAAATTATAAAAGGGGACAGAACAATACTTAATTTTTTTTTTAAGAAAACAGTGATAAGGTACAAATGTCTACCTACATTTGTTAAGCCACAACAAGAATACAGAAGATAAAACCAATAATGTGCAATAGAGCCAAAGACGACAAAATTTAAGTCATATATCTTTGTCTCTCCTTGTACACCAAATCTTATTGAAGTTAGGAAAAAAATCTTATTTTAGAATAAGTGCATGGCACATTGGGGAAAATTTTTATCTATTAGTAGATAAGAAATTTGAAAAATAAAATCCTTGAAGGCTGAAGGTAGATGGGATTAATATAAATAATGGGATTAGTAGGAACAGAAGTAGAGGAAATCGAAGCCCACACTTACGCAGGAGAAATCTATTAGAAGTGAGATTGATTCTCCCTAAAACAGCTCCAGATAAAGCTCTACAAGACACACCCCACACTTGGAGTCAAGCAATACACACAGCCAAGAGGCAGTAACCAGGATAATTATGAAAGGACCATGGTGTGAACAGCTGGTCTAGTTGGCTGCCTTCTCTCATGCCCTTGTTTATTCTATGACTAGCAGCCACAGTATTTATCACTAGAATAAAGTCCTGAAACCCTCTTTCTAAATAAAGTTAACCATCTGCCTTGGGGGAGGCTCCTAGCCAAACTATAGAGAGAGGCACCATAAAGTTTAAGATATTCAGGATCTCTACAAAGACAACAGAGGAGAAATAAAGAAAAGAATTATCTGACTCCAGATTCACAGTAAAGCAAAACCTTCATGAAGCCCTTTGATATATAGCCTCATGCAACAAATATTTCCTCTGCACCCACTATGTAACAAAAATGATTCAGCACCCTCAGAGGATATACTGGTGGAGAAGTGGTCAATTCTGTACCGTGGTCTTGTTTCTATTCTGGAGAAGAGGAACAAAAACAAACAAACCTATCTTGGTTACACCAGGCAGCGTTACATGTTATTAAGAAAAAGGGCAGGGAAAAGGGGTAAAGAGGGACAGTGGATGATAAACGGATAAGAGCAATTCTTTTCTGAGGAGGTGCATTTGGTGTTAGAAACAAAGGGAGGGAAGAAGCCAAGTAATATCTAGAGAAAAAGCTACCAGGTGATGAAACAGCAAATGCAAAGGCCCTGAGGTGGGAAGATACTCCCCAAAATAGCAAGAAGACCAGTATGACTGAAACACAGTAAACAATGATAGACATTATAGAAATTATAGAACATAAAGTCAGAGAAGTAAGCAGGAGCTTAATGCCATATGACTGTATTGGTTATGCTTAGGACTCAAAGCCATTATAAGGAGTGTTGTTGTTGTTGTTGTTGTTTGCAGGGAGTGATGTGACTTATGTTTCAAGTTTCTCTGAGGCTGCTGAATACACAGTAATACATAGGGTGAAAAGAATGGAAGTGGAGCCCAGACTGGTCTATTGATGCCACAATAGAGTAAGTGAAAGATGATGGTAACTTGGATTAGGGATGTAGCTGAGGAGTGGTGACAGACAATCAGATATGGCATTTGTCTGAAGGTAGACATAAAAGTGGGGACCAGTTAATGCACTGGATGTAGAATGTAGGATGAGAAAGGAGTCAGGATGAATCCAAAGTCAACATGAGCTACAGGATGAAGGGTATCATCATCTCCTGATACGGGGGCACTCGAGTAGGAGCAGACCCATCCTCCCATGGAAGTTCAGTTTAGGGTCTGCCAAGATTGAGAGACCCATTAGACATCTGAGTTGAAGGTGCTGAATAGCAGCCAGATTCATGAGACTGCAAGTAAAGGCAGAGGTACTAGATGAGGGGGATCTTACCCTAAAAAAAATTCTAAAAAAAGAGCACTGGGGTCAGAAATACAGAGCATTTAAGAACCTCCAAACCCAGAAAGCATGCTTTTTATACATATCACCTGGCTAAATTCCCTGTCCTTTCCATAAGATGCAGATGTATAAATAAGCATCTTCAAAGAATAAAAACAAGTGACTTGGACTCTTAGTGACAAATATAAACAGAAAACCAAACACCAGAAAATAGAGAAAAAATAGCAGGAAGAAAATGAGGCAAGCAAGCATACTAAGAAGGATAGGCTAATTGCTAATACACACAGCCTAAAAATGTTAACGTCAAAGCCCAGTGCAGGTGGGTGGGAGGTGAGATGGAAAGGGCAGTTCTGTTCCAGTCTTTCAGGGGTCCAGTTTCCTATGCATAGCAACTCTGCCATCATCTATGATTTACAGTCCTCCACTACATTCTTTGCATCCTGCCATCAATCAAGCAATTAGAATCTAGAAAAAGCATACTATCTCTTCTTCACCCAACGCCTGGAACTGGAAGTGGTATACATGACTTTTCTCTTGTTCTACTGGCCAAAGTTCGGTATGTGCTCCACCCTATTTGCAGGGGTTGCTAGAGTAGAAAAATGAAATGGAACTTCAGGACACATGGCTTGTATGTGCTCCTCCAATGCAAACAGCAGAAAACTAGTCCTCAAAAAGAAAACAATAGAAGAGGTAGAAAAAAATCTTGAAATAGGAATAATGAATTAGCTTAAGTGATTCACTACATCACAGCCATTAAGAAAAACTAGTTGATATTTTATTTTTAAAAATCTTTAAAATATAATCACTATAAAAATAAAATAAAATTTCATTTAGGATAAGTCAGAGATGGTGACTGGTGAAGAATTTGTGAGCTACAAATGTGTACCTTGGGTTTGTTCCAAATTATAGGACAAACAGATGATGGCCTGGAGAGTATAAAAAAAGTTAAGACAGAGAATGGAAACAGAAATCCCAAAATTTGACTAAAAAGACATTTAAAAAGTACAAAATACATTGGATAAGAGGAAGCAATCAAAAAAAGAGAGAGAAAAAAATATATATATATATGTACACAGAGAAAGCGAGAGAGAGAGAGAACTGAAGGAAAAGGCATACATCTTTAGATTCAAATTTCCCCTGAGGTACAGAAGATTAAAAACAAGACCAACACTTAGATATATTTTGATGACATTTCAGAACTCCAAGAATAATAAGCAAATTCCAAAATATTTCAAAGATAAATACAGGTATATGACTTCCAGATAAATGGGAATGAGACTGGTATAGATATCCCATTTCTAAGGCCATGTGCTGAAACAAATATTGCAATATCTTCACAGGTCTGTAGAAAAACATTTCACAATTTTAAATTCTAAATCTACCCAAAGTATTAACAAAATGTAAGAGCAAAGATATTTTCAGATATACAACTGCTCAGAAATTTAACACCTACAGGCATTTTCTGAAAAGATTACTGATTCAACAAAACAAAACAAAAAATAACCCAAGAAAGAGAAAGACAACACAAAATAACAACAAGGAAAGAAAAGAGATAACTTATGTTCACATCTAAAAAAATCTCTGCTGCAAAGTTTAAAAGTGAAATAATGGCAATGTGGATTTAATACTGATTATTTAAAAGTAGATTATGTAGAAAGAAAAAGTATTCTAAGGATGATGACCTGTTCAAGACAAGATATTAGTATTCATTTGTAAGTGCAGGTATCAATATATTTCTACTTACGGGTCTCAACATTTTAATAATAACTACTAGATAAATAATAAAAGAAGCAAATTTTGTAATTCATTAATTGAAAAAAGATGGATTAATACCTCAGTGTAAGGATTAATATAAAATATTTTTACTTACAGGTCTCAAAACTTTAAGAATAACTACTGGAAAAATCATAAAAAGGAAGCAAATTTTGTAATTCATTAGTTGAAGAAAGATGGAACAAAAGCAGCACAAAGAAACTCAGTTAATAATAAAGAAAAAAGGTAGTGCAGAAGAAATGGGGAACAGATGTATTGGAAAGCAAAATAATTCAAAAATAAACAGATAACAAACACAAATACCATGAATTACAACAAATGTGAATGGGCAAAATTATCCATTAAGCTTGTTTTATCTTAAAAATTACTCTCTCTAAAATTCTAAGTTGAGTAAAAGGAAGGAAGGAAGCCAGAATAAACCCGGAGGACATTACGCTAAGTGAAATAAGCTAGTCACAGAAAAACAAATTGAACAATTGAAACAAAAGATGAAATAATGTGAAATAAAAGCTAGGAAAATGTTTTCCACACATCAGCTTACATGAAGAGTAAATGTGCCATTATTAACATCAGACAACATACATATGTAAATATACAACCTGATAACAATGAAACATAACTTTTAATCATGAAAGAATAGCAAAAAATCATAAAATTAGAATGAAATCTTTTCTAAATAGTTCCATTTTAAAAAATGAAAAGACCTTTATTCTTTATCACTTAAAAATCCATGTCCATTGCAGCAGTATTCACGATAGCCAAGTCTGTGAAACAAACTGAATGTTCATCAACGGATGAATAAAGAAAATGTGATACACACACACACACACACACACACACACACACACATACACACACACACAAATACTCTTGAGCCTTTGAAGGAAATTCTGAAATACATAACAACATGGATGAACCTGGAGGACATTATGCTAAGTGAAATAAGCTAGTCACAGAAAAACAAATACAGCATAATTCTACTTATAAAAGGTTCTATGAAAATATTCAGATTCAAGGAATCAAATTGTGGAATGGCGGTTGTCGGGGTCTGAGGAAAGAGGAAAATTCAGAGTTACTAATCAACAGGCATAAAATTACAGTAAGGAAAGACAAATTCTAGAAATCCACTATACAATATTATTTCTATGGTCAACAATACTGTATTGTAGACTTAAAAATTTATTGAGGATAGTAGTACATTAAGTTTTCTTACTGCAGTGAAATAAAGTAAACAATTATTTTCTTGGTTTAAAAGTGAGAACATTGGGTGCTTTTTCTTTCACTCTCCCTTCTTTCCTTTCTTTCCTTCCATAAATACTTAGTGAGTCCTTTCTATGATCAAACACTATGAAAGCTCCAGGATATAAAACAATAATAAACAAGGTAGCCATAGACTCTGCCTTCATTAAGCTTGTCACATAGTGAGAGGTTGAGAAGACTTACAATAAAATGTGACTTATAAATAAAAACCATTACTACTGTTGAGACAAAAGTCTCGTATTATTCACATGAAGGTCACATTCGGTAGATAAAACTCCAGATGCTCAAGTAGTGCATAAAAGGTGAGAGCATAGCCAAAGAAAGTGGCCCAGATTAATGCAAATGCTTTTGCCATGTTGAGAGAAAATTGAGAGGCAGCTTCTAGGTCCTTCAGGCCCTTCGTTTCCTGTTTCCTAGGGGAAGCCAAGTTAAAGTGTCCACTCAGAATGGGGCTGCCATTTAACACAATTAGATTGTGATAACAAGTGAATCTGACAAAGAATTTTCCCTTTAATTGTGGTCATTTTCCTTGGAGATATAACCCAAGGTTGTGTTCCACATATTCTGTAGACAGAATTTTATAGAACCTTTGCCAACACTTGTACTCAAGTTTTTAAAAGTTAGTAAGTTGTTCCAAAAATAAAACTCTTAGTGTATATTAAACTCAGAAAGCTCTTAAGTTGATTACAGGCATCTTTACATGCACATTAATGGGCTGGTCTTATCAGAAAGCAAGATCACATAACTATGGCCTCCATTTTACCACTTAATTTACTTGATTATTGAAATCAAATAAAATCACTATTCATGTGTCTCTGACAATCAAAAAAGGGTTAATTAGTATACTTTATAATATGATTAATGGTCATTTTGATTAAAATGAAAAGGATTTCTTTTCCCCAGGAATTAGCAAAGAAGGCAGGGTATTAGGTTGAGCAAATTTTTTTAAATCAATGCAATAAATGCAGTTATCTAAATAAATTGCAGCATCTTACTGGAAGATAGGTAATCTATATTCTATGAAGCAGAAGTAATTGTTCTACAGTTGTTTTTTTAACTTTACATTGTAATGGAACAAACCTAATATTGATGGAAATGTGAAAGAGTTGTGGAACATTAATATATTTGCAACATAATTAATTTGTAAATGATGCTAGAGGTAAGAATATCAGCTCATAAATGAACACTATATGCCAATAATTTATTTAGCTTAATAGCAGGTTTCATTTGTAATTCAGTTATTAGATATCCATTTAAATCATTACCATTTGTTGTAGAAATTATATATGTATAATTAAGCAACAAATCCACTTAGCATGCTGAACAATTACAGTTTTCCAGTTGATAGCATGTGTTCTACCTCTAGATCATTACCATGCACCTTTTCTTTTTGACTATTATAACCAAGATGCGGCAATTTAATTAATATAAATTATTTCAGATCAACAATAGTCATATATAATTTGCCCCAGCTAAACTATCTGATGTTGTAATTCATCCTTAATTTTTACAAATCATCTCTGGTTATGTGTCTTTATTAAAAGGCAATGTTGGCAACAATTGACAGGCATTAGCAGGCAAAATGAGTATGTGCATTTCATTTAAATATTTTCAGTCAGAGTTCTTTAACAATACTGTGGAGAAATGCTAGTGTAGTTATGATTATCTATGATACATTGAGAGTAGAGACGATATTCAGTTCATTTATAATAAAGTTTTCTGCTTATAAAAGTAATGTAACAGGTTTACCTCGAACAAAATGCAACTAATTGTGCTATTTCATAATCCATAATTATCTACACTACTCTCATGAGAGGTAAAATTTAATATTACAAAACAATTAAAATCTCCAATTTCATGCACAGTCTTGTTTTTCCTACTATGTTTCTCCTATTCTAAAATGACTAGATATTATATAACATCATATTAATATTATACAATTAGTTTAAAGCACAAATAAGAAAATATTTATTTCAATTGTATATACTTTGATTAGATCTTATTTTTATTATAAAGAAAGATAAATCCAGATTTACTCAATACCTAAAGTCACAAATATATAAAAATATAATTGATAACTTTTTTCAAAACGTTGTTAATAACAAAATAATTTTACATAAAATACTAGGAATCAAAAGCATTACCTTCAATCCTTTCTGACAATTTGGTTCATTTTATATTTAAGTTTAAATTCTGCTAAAAAGCAAACTAAAAACTCTCCTCTTCAGTGTGTCTCAGTAGTAACAATCCCAGTAATAGCAATGGGTTTTAGGAGGAGCACTTCCTTCTCCAATCCCACAAATGCATGATAGGATGAGTAGTTTTCTGTCAGCTTGGCCGGGCTTCGTGTCCCATTATTAAATCACACGCTAATCAAAGTGTTGCTATGAAGGCATTTTTAGATGTGGTTAGCATCTGTAATCAGTTGACCATAGTAAAGGAGATAACCTTCAATAATGTGGGTGTGCCTCTTTCAATTACTTGGCAGGCCTTAAAGGCTTTTCATAGAAGAAAAGAAGTTGGCTTCAAGACAGCAGCAGCAACTCCTATCTGAGTTCCAGCCCACAGGTCTCCCCCAACAGGCTTCTGACTTGCCATCCCCAGAAATCACATGAGACCATTCCTTAGAATAACTATGTTTTATAGAGAGATATAGAACAGGTTCTAACACATAATAGGCTCTCCCTTCCAGTGATTCCCTACTTCCACCAGCAAGAGGAGTCCTGGCCAGAAGAGCAGGCCTGAGAGGTAGTATTAAGCCCATGTAGAGATGTTTAGAGATGGACAGAAAGAATGGATCAACCAGCATGACTGAGAGTAACAACTGCAGAGGATGCCAATTAAAAGTGATCTCAGAAGGCCAAGAGAGCAAAGGATACACTAGACAGGAGGAGATGCTTGAAAGCATATTTGGCATATTTCCAAAACTGTATACAGAGGCCAGTATTACTGAACTTTAGGGTTTTCAGTTTATTCATTCATTAAACAAATATTCAGGTTATTTGCTATGTGCAGATGGCTGGTGGTTACTGGAGATATTGTTAATGTAAAAGACACCAAGACCTCTAGCCTCAGGGAGTTTGTAATCTAGTTGGAGATTGGTAAAAGACAATTAATAGATAAAGATATAATAAAATAGCATTTGCTCCTATGAAAAAAAAAATAGCACAATGAAAGGATTGGGTGGGGAAAGGCGATACTTCGCAAGATAGCTGGGGAACATCTCTGCAGAAGGTTGAAAGATGTGAACAGCTAGGAGAAGAGAACACCAAACAGAGCTAACTGCAAACACCTAGGCGCTGAGATGGAGATGTGTCTTCAATTCTGGGGAAAAGAAAGGAGGCCAAAGTGGCTGCAACATAGCACACAAGGGTCAGAGGTAGGAGATTAGGTTCCAGAGAAAGGCAATACACTGATCAAGTACACCCTTTAGGCCATGGAAAGAAATTTGGAATTCTAAGTGCAATGGAAGTCACCATAGGATTTTTAAGTAAAGGAGAATAATGATCAAAGTATACCTTTTAAAAGGTCCTTTTGCCTCTTCTATTGCTTACAAAATGAGTAGCAAGGAAGTTACGGAAGCAAAGACATCAACTCTAAGATTATTTACATTTAAGGCATGAGATTTTGGTGGGTAGCAGTATGGATCGAGAGAAGTAAATAGGATTCATGGTGGAAGCAAGTTCAATATGGTCCATTAGTGGATTTGGTAAATCTGAAAGTTATCCAAGGTGATATCTAAACTTACTTGAATTAGGATAAACTTGTAGTGAAAATGAGTAGGGAGATGAATAGAAAACTGGGGTTCTACTACCAGTTCTCTGTTGGTGTGGCTTTAGGCAATTATTCTAACTCTGATCCTCTGTTTTCCCAACCTCAAAATGAGAGTTTACTAAGAAGAATTCTAAAGTCTTGCCTAACCCTGACATCTCATGAATCTCTGGAAAGATTACAACTTCAAGTACACTGAACAAAGACTTTTTAAGTATCTCAGTATATGGAGAAAACAGGTTTCCCTATTATGTGCCATGCTTCATTTTCCTTTTATTTCTCTCACTAGCAGATCAAACTAAATTCAATAAGAAGAGAAAAAGTCAGCGTACGATCTTATCATTCTGACTCATCATTCATGGCACTTGTGAATGCTCTCAAATTGGCATATAGGTGATACATGAGCAATACCAGAATGCTAAGCCAGGAGAACTCTTCTGTGTTATGATGCCCACAAAAAGCAACAAAGACAGTTTCAGGTGACTGCCCCCATTTAATGCCAAACATTTTAAAAATCGTTTATTTCCTTTTATTTAAAAATCTGAATATGAAAAGCAGAACATCTTTGATATTCTACAAAGTCCAACATTCACTCAAGTAACGGATCCATATTGTTCCCTGCATTTGGAATGATCCCCAAAGCAGCTCGTTTAATTCAATCACTCAAATGCTGTTTTCTAAGAGATATATGCTCTTCATGGTCCTGGGCTTATAGGTTGCTGAATTTTCTCAGGGTACAAAAGCATGCAACACAAGCACTGAGAATATCAGCAGTTAGAGTGTTATGCCCATTAGGATGTGGTTTTACAAGTATACTGAGACTTCCGAAGGCTGACTTTTTCAGAAGAAACAAATAGGAAGCATCAGAAATATCAGCATGTAAATAACGCCTACTAGATATCAACCAATTGTCTGTGCCTTTTTTTTTTTTTTTTTTTTTGAAAGACTACTATTAAAAAAGCATTTCAGGCCAGGCATAGTGGTTCATACCTGTAATCCCAGCACTTTGGGAGGCCAAGGCAAGTGGATTACCTGAGATCAGGAGTTCAACAGTAGCCTGGCCAACATGATGAAACCCCATGTCTACTAAAAATACAAAAATTAGCAGGGTATGGTGGCTCATGCCTGTAATCCTAGCTACTCTGGAGGCTGAGGCAGGAGAATCGCTTGAACTTAGGAGGCAGAGGTTGCAGTGAGCAAGATTGTGCCATTGCACTCCAGCCTGGGCGACAGAGGGAGACTCCATCTCAAAAAAAAAGGAAAAAAAATTCAATCTATGACTTACAATTTCTTACCTCTATTAACAAATGTAACACCCAAAACTTGCTTGTATGTATGAGGAATTGAAACACAGAGTAGAAGGCATTTTTTAATGGCATGTTCCCTCCCCCTGTGAGGAACATTCATTCTGAGTATAAATAAATTCTTGTTACTATTAGTGAAGAAATTAGCATGAAGTAAAGTTAGAAGAAGGAAAGTGAAACATGGAGGAAACTTGCTTACAAACTAATATCTGTGAGTATGTAATTAGCTTTAAAAATCTTTTCTGAAAAGAATACTGGGTAATAGTAGATGACTAAAAGCAAGAGTACTCTACACATTTGGAAAATACAAATGGAGAAGGACCCAATGTACTGTGAATTACAAATTTCTGTTGACATTTAAGCTTTCAACAAGGTGATAAAAATAACTGACACTGATTAATACCGGTGATTAATTTTGATACAGGATCTTTCCTGGGAGTTAGTGTTACAGAGAGTGAGCCATGGAATGGGCCCACTATGGCAGCAAAGCACACAGATCAGGTCTTTCCAGTGAAAGCAGAGTTTGTAGTTCCCTCCAACCAATCCAATCTAGTGTAGAACTTGAGCCTCAAAGTGAAAGGGGATGAATGACCTTCTAAGGGCATGCAAATAACTGCTGAAACACTAAGGACTTTGGTAAGAACTTTCTTTTGACATAGAGCAATATGAAAAATACTACCTAAGATTATATTTCTTTGATAAATCAAAGAAATCATTTTAGAAAACATTGTTATCGATCTTACAATTTCATGTTGAGTTGGTGATAACAACTTGTATCTCTATAGAAGGATACCAAAGGCAGATTTGGTGTCTGTGAAGTAGAAGCAGAGGTGAAGCAAGAAGTGATCAAATGATTCTGAAATTCTAACTAATGTTTCTGAAATCTAGCCATCAAATCACATGATATTTCAAAACCTGTCAAGAAAATGCTCTGCTTCTTTAAAATAGATTATATGTTACAGTGATAAATTAGAAAAATAGTTGACATTTAAACAGAAAATGATTCAGTAATTATTACAAACTAAAAGATGTAACAGACACTTTGCAGTGAAAGAGAATAGCCAATAAACAAGAAAGGCACTAACTTCATGAAGAATAGCAACTTAAAAATCAAAAATCAATTGAAACAAAATACTGTTTTCATCTGTAAAACTGGCTAAGTTGTTTTTTCTAAAACAATTTTTCCCAGTGTCAGCCAAAACAGCAAATTATAAAACAATATACACAGTATAATTCCAATCTAGTTAACAAACAATTGTATAAGAATTGATGTAGAAAGGAGACTGGAGAAATTTGAATCACAATGCTATCCCTCATTTTATCTAGGTAGTGACAATATATTTAAATTTGACATTTTTTCATTCTGTTTTTTTTCTCATTTTCCCAAGCTTTCCAGAATAAGAAGTTTTACAATGAAGAAAATATTTAAAACCAGGTTAACTAAAAAGCCTATTGTGCTATTGTGAGGCATTTAAATTTATGATTACTCTTTAGAAATGTTTGTTTAGCAACACCACTTAAAGCACTTTTAATTCCCAGAAGAGATATGCATTCTAAGAGGGTAATTACAATTAGAATATTTATCTCATTAGGTGAAGATCATCCTAATAGAATCCTGTCAACTTTACTGAGATAAATGTGGGGAAAACATTTGGCCACTATAAGACATGCTTTAAAAACACTCAAGCATTTACAACTTACTGCTGTGGCTGAATATGATTCCAAAGATAACCAAGATTTAGACATGTAATGACTGCTTGTTATCACCTAGCCAGAGTAAAAACAAGAACTATTTGCTTCTTGGCTCTCACATCAGATGTTACCTCGCCCCACCACCTGCTCTATTCTTTAATTACATTAGTGGATCTTAGAATATTTTTCTATGAAAATAAAGGGTATAGAGACTCCTCCTTATATGGTTGGGTTGTCTGGATTCAGCTGAAGATGATCTTAAGAAAATAAAAATATCAACAAACAAATTAAAGGAGAAAACTAAGAGATATACTTAAAACAATAAGATTGTTCCAAGGTTTTTAAAACATTGATGAATGTTTGAGGTGATGGATATGGTGATTACCCTGATTTAATCATTATGCATTATATACATGTATTGAAATATCACAGGCCAACAGATGATGATGTTTCCAAGTGAATTGTATCAATTAACTAGAATGGTTAATTGTATGAGTTGTAACCATACTAGTTAATTGATAAAATTAACCATACTTGTTAATACTAGTTCAGCATGGGTTCAAATTCATGTGGAAAAAGGGTTCAAATTGCTGTGGAAAAAGTAGCTCTAGTTGCTATACATAATACAGGCAAGAATTTTTAAAATATTATCTTATTTAGACTTACCTCTTCTTTGATTGGTTCTAATAAATTAAATTTTAATATATGCATAGAAGTGCTACAATAGGAAGAAGGATCAGA
Source organism: Ateles fusciceps (assembly GCA_036589455.1). Taxonomy (NCBI): domain Eukaryota; kingdom Metazoa; phylum Chordata; class Mammalia; order Primates; family Atelidae; genus Ateles; species Ateles fusciceps. The sequence goes on along the minus strand of JAZHEH010002554.1, from coordinate 14,093,885 downwards.
GTTGTGAGGGTATTAATAGAAATATGATATCTCTTTTATAAAACAAATTATATATATATATCTATGTATATGTGTATGTACATACAGATGTACATGTATCTATGCATACACAAAAAACAGGCAACTCAAATAATAAAAATGGCTCATAAACATATCTGATTGGGAAATCATAAAAATGCAAAATAACACAATGTTATGTCAAGCTGAAAGAATATAAAATTATATATAAATGTATTTCATTATATATCAAGATGTTAACTGTTTGGAATCATAGATACTGTGAATATTATTTTCCTGATTTGTAAAAGTAGTAAATTCTCTACTAGAATCTATAATTATCATTTATTTTTTCATTATGAGAAATTTATTTTATTTTTCTGAAAAAGAGTAACAGATGCATCTTACTTAAAATGTCAACAAAGCCTATTCTAATCCTGAACTAGGTTTTGGCAAGTATGTCTAAAACTGATCCATTAATATAGAAGCCATCAAAATTTGACTTCAGCTTGGCTTTCTTCAACTTATATAGTAACCACCTTATTGGGACAAATTTCTATCAAAAGTTTAGAGATAAATGGACACTACTGAATAAAAATTTATTTGGGGTTTGCCTCTGCATAGTTTCAATATTTGTTAAAATTATTTAGATTTTTATATTTAAAGTATACCCACGCATATACAAATAAACCCTAACAGGGCCAAGTGTTAGAATATACAGCATGTGGCAATCCAAATATATTTCAAGAAAATAAATTAGGCAACTTCAAAAACTGCATTTATTTTAAATTATAATGATGAAACTGCCAAATAAAATGATGTTTAGCTTTTAATTCTATAATTTTCCCTTCACCTAAAAAAAAATTCAAAATATTGAACTATTTCTTCAGTTAATCACCTGTTTTATATTCTGATCTGGCACTTTATGGAAGAAGTAAAAGAATATTAAAGCAAGCAGAAAAGAAGAGTGTTTTAAAGCAGTGATTCTGACATCAGAGCCACCTGTGTCTGGATTCTCAATCCTGACTCTTAATTAGAAAGTTATTTAACTCCCTGAAACATTAACTTTGTCATATATAAGATGGAAATAATCATACTATACCATAGAATTGAAAGATTAAGTCATATTATGTACACGTGACACTTAAATTGCACATATTCTATATTAAGCAAACAAAACTGTATTAACTAAAAGCAAACAGTCAATGCACTGATTCCCAGATAAATGGAAAAATAATTAAGAAATCTTTCTGCCTCTGAATGGAGGTCAAGATTTTCTGTTCATTTAACATATTTTTATTCTAATAAGTCAAAGGCAAAGAAATTAATCATTAAATCCAGTCTAGGGACAATGTGAGACAGCAAAAGATTACATTATCACTAAGTCATGCAGATGGAATCAACAAATAAATATAGTTTTGAAATTTTTCCCTTTTATTTTTAGTTGACATGTAATAGTTGTTCATACTTATGGTATACAGAGTGATATTTCAATACATATATATATATATACATAATGATTAAATCAGGGTAATCACCACATCCATCACCTCAAACATCCATCATTTCTCTGTTTTGGGAACATTCAAAACCTTCTCCCCAAAATATTTGAAAATATAAGTACATCATCACCAACTACATTTACCCTACAGTGCCACAGAACACTAGAACATATTCTTCCTGTTCAGCTATAACCCTGCATCCATTAACCAACCTCTCCCTCTCCTTTCCTCCCCCATTTCCATCACAGCCTCTAATAACCACAATTCTACTCACTACCACTATGAGTTCAACTTTTGTTAGCTCTCGCACATGTGTAAGGACACGCAGTATTTATCCTTCTATGCCCTCCTTATTTCACTTTACATAATACCGTCCAGGCTCATCCATATTGCTATGAATGACAGAATTTCATTCTCTTTATGGCTGAATAGTAAGCCATTGTGTATATGTACATTTTCTTTATTCATTCATCCCTTGGACACCTAAGTGGATTCTGTATCTTGGCTATTGTGAATAGTGCTGCAATAAATGGGCTTGGCGGGGTGAAGATATCTCTTCAATATCCTGATTTTGTTTCCTTTGGATAAATACCCAGTAGTGGAATTGTTGGATCATATGTAGTTCTATTTTTAGTCTTTTGAGAAGCCTCTCTGCTATCTTCCATAATGGCTGCACTAATTTACATTCCCATCAATAGTGTATAAGAGTTCCCTTTTCTTTGCATTCTCTCCAGCAAACAATCAGATTTTAAAACAAACTTTGGGACTGGATAATGAGTAGAAATTCACAAGGTGTTGCTGGGTCTTTATTGAGACCACACATTCTCACAACTTACGGTGAGTAAACAAGTATCTATCACTGCCTTAAGGAACAAGAGAAAAAAACCCACAGGAATAACTCCAAAGTAGGTCCATGACCAAAAACAGAGTAAGTATCTCTAGGAAAGGAGCTTAGCCTCCAATGCTCTTAGTTCTCAAGATTTGGTTTTTCACTGAGATATCAAGAAAAATGGTTGAGTCTCCCAATTTCATTAAACAATGACATTTTCAAGACAGTCATAACACCATTTGGATTTTACCAAGTTTCGAAGTCCACATGCCAATAAGGAAGCATATCACAGAAACAGGTGTAGAAGCTAGCACTGAGGCTGATTTCACTTCAACTAGCCATTTTTTTATTCTGCTCAGACTCAGTTGGTCTCAGAACTTCACAAAGAGTAGCATTTCATTAGCAACAGATTGCAAATGGAGAGTTTACCTATACTGACCCTATGTAATCACTGATCTTGCAAACACTAGGAATATTGCTGATTCTGTGCCCCGCAGAAAGACTGAGTCTCTGTTTAGTACGAAAAAATTCTCCTTTAGAATTATATCCATGTTGGTTGGGAAAAACCAACATTTCCACAGAAGTCAGGACTAACTTGTCTTTCCAAATTCTTAGAACAAAGAAATACAAAAGAACGGTTAAGAATATACTCTACCTTCTTTTTTTTGGTGGGGGGAGGGTTAGAGAAAAGTAAAGGTGATGGGTATCTTACCTGAATATAGAATAGCCTGAGTAAAACAGAATAAAAAGATCGCTGAGCTTCTATGTGCATATAAAAGCCTGAGCCAGAAGTATCTGGTCCATTTCCTCCTAGTTTTCTGGTCAACCTGTAATGTGCTCTTAACATATGAGAATGTCCCAAACATGCTAATTCTAGATTCTTTAAGGCTAGGTGCATGTTCCATCTAGATTACTTAGAACAATATTTTTCTTATTCAAAATTTTTTTTGCAAATATTACTTGTTGGTTTAAAATACATATTTTCCTTGTAACCTTTCATAGAAAATCACTCCACAATCATAAACCTGTTTATTAAGTGAATACAACTTCTTGAGTGTCCAGTATATGCCAAGGGGTTGTTCTAGGTATTGTAAACAAAGCATCATCTTTGGACCAGTAACCAAGTTCTTCAAACAACACACACAAAGTAGAATTCCCTAATTATTTTAGTTATTAAATCTGCTTCCTTAGAGTAAATCTCAGAAAAATTAAAAGTAATAACAATTAGCATTACATAATAAGAAACCTAAGCACTTTAACCACTAGGAGACTGCCCAGCATACAGAAGACCATACCTATGTATTTGTTGAATAAATAAGTGGATGACTGTGTAATAAACAAAATGATGGGCTGCTGAACTAGCCAAGATTGGACCAGTAACAGGTATTATAAATAGTCTACTCAGGAATAACCAAAGTCAGTTTTTAAAATGTCTTGCGGTTTTAAAATGTCTGAAGGTTTGTTTTGCTGGGTTACAGGGCAATATAGGGAGAAGTAGTTCAGTACCTTGGATAGCTCCCAGAAGACAGGCTCTCTGAAGTCCATAATCTACTTAATTGCTGCGTCTTTCAACTGCAATCATCTCAATTCAAGTGCTCTGTCACTTTTATGCCTGATTCACTTCCAGTAAGAACAGAATGACTTCTCAACCTCACCCTCACTCTGACACACGCAAAACAAATATGCACACTTAAAAGTCTGGCCTATTTGTCAAAATGGAGCATTGTGTGTCTTGATTAGGGAATACACCTGTCACTTGAGAAAACTGATCCAGGAAGTCTTATCTCTTGCTATGTGACAGCTCATCCTAAGAGGGCTCTCTCCTCACCTCACTCTAGGGCAAGGCATTTATTGCAGCATCTGATAAAGAAGCTAACTAAAAGTTGAAATGAAACATATTACAAACTGGGCACGGTGGCTCACACCTGTAATCCCAGCACTTTGGGAGGCTAAGGCAGGCTGATCACTTGAGGTCAGGAGTTAGAGACCAGCCTGGCCAACATGGTGAAAACCCATCTCTACTAAAATTACAAAACTTAGCTAGGTATGGTGGCACATGACTGTAATCCCAGCTACTTGGGAGGCTGAGGCAGGAGAATCACTTGAACCCAAGAGGTGGAGGTTGCAGTGAGCCAAGATTGTGCCGCTGCACTCCAGTCTGGATGATAGAGTAGGATTCCATCTCAAAAAAATAAAAAAATAAAAACATATTACAAAACAATAATTCAACTTTATAGACTCAATACATCTCTTAGGTAGACTGCTGTATCATGTTACCGCTCCATAAGCATTTACATAAATGACACAACCTAACACTACTTATGACAATAATATAATAATTATTATAAAGTAACAAGAACTCTAAATTAAAAAGAGATTATTTGATATATCCCAAAACAATAAAGAGCTAAAGTAAAATACTGACAAATAGGAAACATTCATCTTTACTATTCTACTTCCTTTGCTTGTCTACTGAGTTCCTAAATATTTGTGTGTTTCTATGTTTTAGCAGTCATTCAGGGTTGAATATTTATTTATGCAGTTTCTCTCACACTAGACTACAAATTCCTTGAGAGGGGAGAGCCATGTTTTAATTCTCTTTGTATCACTTATAATAGTTAACAATATCCTAGATGTGATAAATATCCAATACTAATTTTTTGAATTAAACTAAATAAAATAGCTCATCCCTGGTTTACAAAATGTCTGTCTGTTGTCAGAGCAATATGAAGAAAGTCTATCCCTGTACGTAATCCCATTACTGTAGAGAGAAAGAAGGAGGAGCTGTTGTTTCTGTCAGCAAACATAACAAAGAGATTTGGGGCATCTGGAAATTTTTACCCTGTTAAAAATCCTCTGAGAGAAAGTAATACAAACCATGCCTTTCTGCTGTGAAATCACTGAGGATTCTGTTTATGTTTTCTTCTTTATAGTTGTATTTTAAAATCTGCAAAGGCTCTGTTATGAGGAACCAGCAGAGACATATAAAAACAGCTGATCACTTGGGGAAAAAAATAAAGTTAAAGGAAAAGATTCCAAACAGAAAGAGAGAAGGAAAGAAAGAAGAAAGGAAGGAAATATGGGAATACAAGAGAAGGAAAGAAAGAACAGAGAGAGGGGAAGGAGAAAGGGAGACTATACTAAGAGAGAAGATGCTGTTCAAAGGTGGTACTGGAAAGTAATGAAAGTTACATCTTGACAGATGATGATAAAATTAGGAAAAGGATCATCATCCTCACATATCACAAACAGAAAATAAACTTGTCTTACCATGGATTGTATTACGCAGAAAAGAGGAAGGATTAATACAGCTTTGTTTTTGTTTGTTTAAGATTACTTCCTGAGTACATGCTCCAATGACATGTTTTCGGAGAATTCATTTAGATTGCTTTCAATAGATTATCAAATAATTCCAATAATTACTAAGATTTTCCAAGATAAATTTACATTGTGTGCTTAGTTTCACCAAAATCAGATATACCTCCAATTTTTATTCTCATATAAATTTATATCTTGAATGCAGTCATTCAAGTGCTTTAAAATAGTTATAACAGTTTGGAGCACTTGCTTTAGAAAATTTGGTGTCACTGAGTGAAGCCCCTTTTCAATTCAGCAGGTTTCCTGTTTCACTGGGACTCTATCAGGTGTTTCATTGGGACTCTATCAGGTGCTTCTATTTCAGCATTGAAAACGTCATCCCAAAGGGTGTCCAATCTTGTTAAACACTTAAAACTGTGCAGCAGAGCGCCAAATTTCCATAAAAGTGACTCTGCTAGTGAATCTACTTCATTTGTTTCCTCCATCTGCAAAGAATAGTCTTGTTTTTCCTTCCTGCCTCAAGAACACCTAATCCTTACATTTTGAAAAAACAGAACTTGAGTGTATGTATTGCCAAGGGCCTCATTATAACATAGCTAGAATATTCTCCTATGAGTGCTAGCTGGTGCTATTGCTTCTTTATTCTTTTTTTCTTCTCTCTTTTTTTCTTGTTTCCTCCAGAACTTTTTTTATTATCTGTATCCCAGAACTTACAGTATAATAAGTATATTAAGTTCTGGAGTACAAATCTGTATGTGGATTTGTTACATAGATATACACATGCCATGATGGTTTGCTGTATTTATCACCCCGTCACCTACATTAGGTATTTCTCTCTATTGCTTTTTTTTTTTTTTTTTTTTTTTTGATAGAGTCTTGCTCTGTCATCCAGGCTGGAGTGCAGTGGCACATTCTCAGCTCACTGCAACCTCCAACTCCCTGGTTCAAGTGATTCTCCTGTCTCAGCCTCCGAGTAGCTGGGATTACAGGCATGCACCACCAAACCTAGCTAATTTTTTTGTATTTTTAGTAGAGATGGGGTTTCACCATGTTGGCCGGGATGGTCTTAATCTCCTGATCTCGTGATCCGTGATCCGCCTGCCTTGGCCTCCCAAAGTGCTGGGATTACAGGCTTGAGCCACCGCACCTGGCCTCTGTTGGTTCTTAACACATGCTTTTCTAATTCAGATATGACTTGCTATGAGCCATTTACTGAATATTTAAATTTAATATAGTTAGGTTCTTAAACTACCTGTGGACAGAAGCCTGTGAATTACAGACAGCGGTGTGAGAAACAGAAACATAAGTAGGGCTTTTTAAAGTCTCCTTGCTCAACATTAGGCATCATTTTTGATGTTTCACACTTGCTATCTTGTGGACTCAGAAACCAATGTGACAATGGTTTCCAAGTCTAGGTTTTAGATGGGTCTGGAAGTTTTAACAGCCTCACTGTGAACATCTGGCATGTTCCAGACTTCCCAATGAGGGAATTTACTGCAAAACTGAGGCAGAGGTGAAACAGGAGAGATTCTGTAAGGCCAAGACATAAGTCCAGAGACCATAGAGAGACTTCGATGTCCAGTACAGACTTAAAGGAAACAAAGATAAAGACACATCTTAGTAATGGCTTACTAAATCCCAAAATGAACAGCAGTATTAAATTTTTGCTAACCTATTAATGAAACATTTTTTTTAAATCTAAGTAGTCAGTTTAAAAATAAACCAAACATTTCCAATTCTAAAACCAATAGTGGTTGTGTCATGTAATTTGAAATGCACTAGGCAGAAAACTGACAAGTTCTGATTACTCTGTTTCTGTTCTGTTTCTTGGCCATGTGCCATCAAACAAGTAATTTAACCCTCCTGGGCACTGGGCTTCTATTTCGTCATCTATAAAACAAAGAACTTGGACTACAAAATAAATTGACTCCAGGAATAAACAGGCATTCATTTAGTTTGAACATAAATCTGTCTTACATTTGAACAGTTAGGACAAGAGAAAAAGTTTTGCATATTAGTATAGGTGTTCTGGGTTTCTGCATTTATACTCTATTTCCTCAAAGAGTAATGTACTTTTTATTCCAAATAATAACAAATGACAGGGATGAACACTAAGACCCAGATAAATGAAAAAGCTCATGTAACTAGTTCCAGTTCAATTTTCTTCCAAAACCCTACAAAGCTATAAGAAATAGAGGGAAAGAGCCAACCTGGCTGCTGCTGGCTTGAAGTATGCCAAGAAATTCCATCACAACTCCTTTGAGCCAACCAAGGAGCTAGATGTAAGCAGTGGGAGAAAGCTTCCTTCAGCACCCTACCCTGTATCAGAAGCCCAAATCAGAGTGTGAAGTATGCCGCCAGGAGTTGAATTTACGTTACTAGAACCACAAAGGGCAAGAGCTCTGCCTTCTTCATCTCCTACTGTATTCCATGATTCTGTAACGAAGGGCAAGACTAGAGCCAGCCTGAACTCAGAGCTGTGAACCTTCCCTAGCAGCCATGAAATCCTAGTGAGACAGGACACCAGATGCAAATATAGCAGGCTTAAACATCCAGCAGTAGATGAAAGGAAACACAGCTCAAGAAAACCTCATGAAGATCCAAACACTGAGAATGACATCTTTCCTAATGATCAAATCTAAGTCTGGTCTACTGCGACATTTTACTTCTCTTAGAACAGAATATCTTAGACAGTATTAGGTAATATTTTGAGTGACAGAGATACAAGAAAGGCAGAATAAATATTGAAAGTTTATCTTGAAGGAATTTGTTTAAAGAATATTCTTGATAGGAGGCAGCAAACATTTTCTATTTCTTTATGCTGCTTATATAGCAGAGAGTACTAATGAATAATTATTTTGATAATGATCATTATTAACAGCAATCGTTTTTTATATAGTATCTGGGTACCAAAGCCATGCAAATTTTAACTGGCAGGTCCTATCAATTGATCTGAGTTGACACGAGGAGAAAAACCATTTGCTATCTTTTCTTTTTTTTTTTTTTTTTTTTTGAGACACGGTTTCACTCTGTCACCCAGGCTGGAGTGCAGTGATGTGATCTCAGCTCATTGCAATCTCTACCTCCCAGGCTCAATTGATTCTTGTGCCTCAGTACCCCCAGTAGCTGGGACTACAGGCACATACCACCATGCCTTGCTAATTTTTGTATTATTAGTATGGACAAGTTTTCACCATGTTGGCCAGGCTGCTCTCAACTCCTGACCTCAAGTGATCCACCCACCTCAGCCTCCCAAAGTGCTGGGATTACAGGCGTGATCCACCACATCCAGCCTTTTTGCTATCTTTTCTACAAAAGAAAGAGTTCTGTGCTGAGAATCGTGACCTGCTCATCCTTCAGGCTCAACCATTAACCACCTCTGGGGAAGGTGTTTCATGGCTCTGGACCTCATCACCCTTATCAATAAAATTTGCAGGGAAGGGTGGGCAATCTCCAAATTCCCTTGGTGTATCCCAGCCCTAAATATTTGTAACTTTAAGCAGTGGGGAGTATAAATGAATAATTAAGGAAAGCATGACTGTCACATAGCTGTCTAAACTCCCTTTGTGTATCCCTGCCACAGATATTTGTAACTTTAAGCAGTGGGGAGTATTGATGAAAAACTGAGGAAAGCATGACTGTCACATAGCTCAAATAAATGAAGTTATGTGTTGAAGTCATAAAACATTTTTTTTCCTCCTGACAGAGCTGCAGATGCTAATTAAATAATTCTCTGTCGAACAGTGGTTATTTAAACCAATAAATGTATTCTAGTGTAACTCCTTCACAGATGAGGAATTAAATGTTCAGAAGGGTTAACTGATTTGCATAAAATTGTGTAGGTAAATCTGCATACCCAGATTATGATGATCGGCACCAAGATTATTATTATAAATAAGTTGTGATGAGGTTTATAGCTGGATTGCCGAAGTGTAAATCCAAAATTAACAAGCCAGTATCCTTCCTCTATCACTGTTAGTTTCTTGACATAATTTTCTGTTACTTGAATAGTTTTAGGGTCCCACATCCTTTTTAAAAAAATTTCTTAAGATGTCTTCTTCACTGAGCACATTAATTTTACACATCCTTTCTTATTTACATTTGTACATTTCCCAATTTATAATGCCTGAAATGTGTATTGGTGGGCAATGTACTTTCTTTACCACACAACTGTGCTGAATAAGGCCTCACCTAACACAAGCCTTGTGGAATCCAAAACGCAGCTATTTACTGCTACCTTTTTGTTTATATTCTGTTACCTGCATATTATTGGATATGCATCCTTGAGCAATAATTATTTAATTCCCTAAAAAGATCATAGTATGACACATAATGATATTAATCTGCTTCTGTATATTTTTGCTGTCTAATCTTGAATCTGGTTGTCAAGTGCTTTATGTTGATTTGCTAATAAAGAAAGCAGAGGCATTTCAGGCTGCATATGAAACATAATGAACATAAATGCACCAAGTGATTACATTATAGGATTACAATCCAGAACCATCATAGCAATGGAAACAAAAGGAGGTAAGGCCCATGACATTTAGAAGAAACATATATAGATAGAAGGTTAGATATGCAGTCAGGAGACTTGAATTCTATCCTCAGCCATCACTCGGGACTCAACAATAAAGTGAGGGTCCTGGACTTGCTTCCTTCTATCACATTCCTGTTTATCATTTTTTGACTAATACTTTCATGGCAGCCTCTAGTACCATTCATGTGTGACAGCTCTCCTGGGTAGTTATATAATTTTACATTTGGCAGCATATACTCCTATTCTTACCCAGGATGACCCAACACTGGCCCAGCAGTCACAGCTACCTCCTCCAAGACAAATTCAGAACATCTTACGGGATAATCAGTAACAGCCTGCTACAGCCACAGCTAAGAAAACAACAATTCTGTTCTCCATATTCAGTCTGCACTTTATAGAGTGAAGAACTTACTGACTACTTTTGTCTCCAATGAGGTCAATTGACTCTAAATCACTTTATAAAGCATCTGCACAAGCTCTACAACTCCATAAAGCTTATCTGTCTGAACCAAGAAGAGACTGTAAGATTTTCAAGTTTTGTAACCGAACGCTTTTACGTTAAAGATAAAAACTTGAGACCCAGAAAGGTGGAAATGCGAGGATTAGAACCAAAAATTCTTGATTCCCAGGTCAGTGTGCTGACAAGAGAAAAAATATGAAAGCATAGGAAGATTAACAATTTTATTATTAGTTGGTTGTGATGGGTGGTTCTTCTCCAAAACGTCATAAAATATATTGTTTTCTTAACATACACGAGAAATTTTAGAAATATCCTCCACATAGTTATTGTTATTTGCCTCATTATAAGAGACAGATTCTCTCTTCTAGAGATTAAATTATGTCTCCTTCACTTACTTGCTGTCGGTCAAGTTCACTTCTTTGCACTTCATTTTTTCGTTTATAAGATGGCATTAAAATACATTCAGTAAATCATTTTTGAAAGTTAAAGAGCGATAACTAATATAGTGCTACCAGCACTGTATATTCACACATTCCTTAGCAAATTCAAGAAGTATATACTGTTTATATACCTCTTATACAACAACAAATTACTACAAATTAAAGTATCACTTCAGTGTGCCCTAACACCAAGATGAATCCTTAGGACAATGTCCTCAGATGTGCTAACAGTCTTGAGGACTCTCAAAGAAGACATTTTCTTACAATGGTCCTGAAGGGTACTGTTCTTTGCTTCCATGATTCTAAGAGCTGCCATCCTTCATGGAAATATGACTGGAGATTTAAGAAGACAACAGGTTTGTTTAAACTTATTTCAAAACTAAACATCTATATCTTAATGTAGCCATTAAAAATCATACTAAAATAATACCATGCGGAAAGTTTTAAAATATATTAATTGAATAAAATTAATTTAAAAGAGCATTTATAATACAAATTATGTGAATGTGTGTAAAGGAGGGAAAGGCCTACATACGTGTACCTCAACATGTTAACAGAGTTCTCATTTAGTAGTAGGATGATGGGTTATTTTTTCTTTTTCTTGCCTAATTTTTTCCCAATTTTTATAATATAAAAATAGGCTCTAAGAACACCTGATTTGGTTATTAATCATCTTCACAGATACAGTATAAAACAGCAGTTAAGAGAACAAGCTTTACAACCACTGACTCTAACTTCTAGCTATGTAACTTTGCCTAAGTTACCTAAAATCTCTGTGTCTCAACCCTCTGCGAAATAGGGTTAATACATGTTTCTGCATGGTAGAGCCATAGTAGGATTAAATGAGTTAAAATACATAAAGTGATTAAAATAATGCCTCGCACATAGTCAGGATTCAACAAATGCCAGCTCTTGCCATTGATGATGATGTCACTAATTTTATTAATGGAGAATATTGATTTAACCAATAACCTCACTGCAAAACCACATGATGATAGACTGGACAGGGAAAATGTGGCACATATACACCATGGAATATTATGCAGCCATCAAAAACGATGAGTTCGTGTCCTTCGTAGGGACATGGATGAACCTGGAAACCATCATTCTCAGCAAACTGACACAAGAACAGAAAATCAAACACCGCATGTTCTCACTCATAGGCGGATGTTGAACAATGGGAACACATGGACACAGGGAGGGGGAGTATCACACACTGGGGTCTGTCGGGGGGAAAAAAGGGAGGGATAGCGGGGGGTGGGGGAGTTGGGGAGGGATAGCATGGGGAGAAATGCCAGATACAGGTGATGGGGGAGGAAGGCAGCAAATCACACTGCCATGTGTGTACCTATGCAACAATCTTCCATGTTCTTCACATGTACCCCCAAACCTAAAATGCAATAAAAAAAAATGAAATTCATGTTTTAATAAAGATAAACATGTTACTTAAAACAAATGACTGCCCTGAACAAGAGCAGTTCATATATAACATTAGAATATTTGCCAAACATGCATTCCATCTAAATTGAGGACTATTCTCTAATTATGAAAATAAGCTTGTGACAACTTACAATAATGTTAGAATTATTAAAATAAGAATTGTTATTGTTCCGTTTTCACACATCTTCCATCCTATATCCGTGGATGATTCCTTTGTGTACTTCTCTAGGTTTGCCAAACTCATTCTGTTTTTAAGCAAACCAAAATGGTTTGAGGATTAGGTACGTGGTTGATTAAAGGACAACAGAAATCCAAACTCATATGTGTGGTACATGCAAAGTCAGTATAATCCAACCATGTCTATATGCAGGGTAATAAGAAATCCACAAGGCCAAAGAGAAAATAATCATTATTTAAATCCCTACCATCATTGCAACAGAAAATCTGATGCCTGGATAACTCATTTGACTGCAGTAAGTGATGAAATCTGTCTTTAAAATGCAATGGATCTCTAAAAAGAATTTGCACTTACATTTTAAAGATGCAAATGCAACTGCTTTGCTGGTATACAAAAACATTCATATCATAATTTAGTGTTTTTCTTACTACTGAAATAGAAGCCTCCATGACCTAGGGTATTGTGAAATACTTAACTTGGTCTTCATCCTCTTCCTGGAGTACCACACTGAAAATCCCTGGAATCTCCAAAGTATGTATTTTGTATGTTAATGAGTTGCCTGCCTTAGTCAACTTAGTTGAGACAGTCAACTCATTAGCAGACAAAATACATACTTGTCATATCCAGTCTTGAGTAGCTTCAGGATGGGGGCTGGTCACTGGATAGACCAAAGGATGATTAGAGGTTTGTGACTTTCAGCCTCACCCCCACAACTTCTGGGGATGAAGAGGGGCTGAAGGTTAAGTTGATCACCAGCGTCCAATGGTTTAATCAATCATGCCTGTATAATGAAGTCTTCATAAAAACCCAAAAGTATTGGGTTCAGAGAGCTTCTGGATAATGGAACATGCAGAGGTTCCTGGAGGGAGGCCCACCCAGAAAGGATATAGAAGCTCTGTCCCTCACCCTCCATGCCTTACCCTCATACATCTCTTCATCTGTATCCTTTAAAACATTCTTTATAATAAACTGGTAAATGTAAATAAGTGCTTCCCTGAGATATGTGAACCACTCTAGCAAATTAATCAAACCCAAGGAGGAAGTTGTGGGAATCCCAATTTATAGTCAGCTGGCCAGAAGCACAGATTAAACAAACTGGGGCTTGTGACTGGCATCTGAGGTGAGGGAAGGAAACAGTCTTAGGAAGTGAGCTCTCAGGCTGAGGGACCTGACTGTATCTCCAGGTAGACAGTGTCAGAGTTGCATTGAATTAGAGGACACCCAGTTAGTGTCAGCTGCAGAACTGATGATTTATTTATTGATAGCGAGAAATCCCCACACACTTCTTGGTGACTAGAAGTCACAGAAGTTTTTCTGTGTTGACTATTGTTAAATGAGAGAATTGAAAAGACACTTTGGTTTAGTTTTTCCTACATTAATAAAATACAAAATCACCTTCATCAAGCCAGGGTGTACGCCAACCATATGCCGCATGGAAAATATACTTTTCCTTGTTTACGTCTCTTAAGTCAAAATTGAAACTCAATTCTTTTCAGAAAGTAAGAAGAAAGCCTTATTCATTTTATCTTCCCATTCCTATGTCAACCCCAAACCTCCAGGCATCAAGAATATTCCTCAGCATACAGTGGGCTTTTTCCAGTTAATTTTTTCTACATGAATAAAGCTTTGTGATTTATTGTTATATATACAAATGTAAGAATCTAGAGACTTATGTTTCATAGTAATACACTGTGAATTAATTATTTTTCATATCTAAAACATTAGCTCCATACCTAGTCCTAAAGGATGTTTTAAATGGGAGGTAAAGTGGCCTGACCAGGTCCCAGGTAAGCAGGAAACTTGTGTAATGGTGGTATCCATCCCTTCACTCTGTATACCACATGATACTCTTTCTTTCCCAAAATAGAATTCTTTTTTTTTATTTTTTTATTTATTTTATTTTATTTTATTTTTTTATTGCATTTTAGGTTTGGGGGTACAAGTGAAGAACATGGAAGATTGTTGCATAGGTACACACATGGTAGTGTGATTTGCTGCCTTCCTCCCCATCACCTATATCTGGCATTTCTCCCCATGCTATCCCTCCTCAACTCCCCCCACCCCCCAAAAATAGAATTCTTAAGATAATTTCTTCATACATGTGATTAACTATACACAACTGAATTTTCTTTCATGTTTAAGTTAAAGAAAAACAAAACTAATGTAAGACTGTTTTAACCACACATAGAAAGTAATTTTCAACTTAATTATCTGAATGAACTTAAATGAAGTGACGGGGATTTGAAAACAAATTTGAAAAATACAAAACACGCCTCAAATGTAACGCATAACTGTTTTTACTGATCTCTTTCAAATCATTTTTACATTTGAGAAACTTTATTTCAATAAAGAGTGAGAAAAGAAGCAGTCGGTTCTCATACATTGCCTCCTTTAATCCCTGTGACACTAAAACAATATGGCTGCCTTCTGAACTCTGCCTGCTCTTTATCACAAGCTCACCTTTCTTTTCTGCACCTGGAATTTGGCACAGGGTGACAGGTCTTCAGGGTTTCGTGTTCAATTTCTTATCCTAATTATTGACAGCTCTTGCTCAGAAAACACATCCATGCTCTGGTCAGTGCTTCAGCTGCCAATCCTTGGCGGACAACTCCCACACCCAAATCTGGAGTCCTGTGTGTACTTCTGAGCTACAATCACCTATCTCCATTTGCCCGTTGTATGTTGACTGGCCTGTCTTATTTTTCTCCAGTTAAAAATGCTGAACACCAATTCACCACATCTCCTCCACTGCCTTTTTAAGACATATTTCTCCTTTATGATCAGACTCCAAAAGTCCATGAAAAGCCTTCTTGTGGACTTAACACAGTGCCATTCTGGGGACTGAATGAACAGAGTCCGTGTTCTCTTAAGGATATAGCATTCAAAGGAAGTAAAAATGAAGGAAAAGCACAATAAAGGAAAAAATACTCCACAACACCGATCTGAAATACACAATATTGGAAGCTTCCTGGTGGTGACTGCCCAACATCTTTGAACATCTTCCTACATTTTGGAATTTTCTCACACCATGAGTCCAGTTTTTGAAGCCAGAAAATTCAAAGACTGTCTTACTTCTGGGCACCAAACCAGGGAGAACCAGTTTTCTGGCAGGAGCAGTTGGTGAGGCATTTGGTTCCTCAGCTTTGGGAGGCCAAGTCCTGGCATCACAGGTGCTGAGAAGCCATATGATTAGAGAAAAGTCCTAAGGGGTGGCTGTATAGCCCCAGAACCCAGCTCTTTGGCACTCTCCTAGAGATTCTAGGTGTTTATTAATATCTGTTGTTACATTGTTCTTTTTTTCTGATTAAACGTGTGCATATTCTGCTATTTGCAATGGAAAGCCCTGTTCAATACACATATTAAAGCACTGACACTCTGCAAATTCTCAGAAGCACAGACTGAGCATTAGGAACAAGTGGTTGATTTCAAAAACAATTGCATTTATCTTTACCCTAGGGTATTTTTGCACACCAAGCTATGTTTGCCATGCTACAGTGCCATACAAAATCCACATTTCCATGAACTGGGAATGCAGAAGCTCTTAGCTCAAATGAGTACAACTTTCACTATGATTTCCTTAACAAGTAGTATTGAGTCTTTATTCTGAAAAATAACTTAGGATAGTTAATTTGATGACAGTAAGTTTCTGAAAACCTGTGTTTTCTCTACCCTAAGCATAAATTCAACCAAAAATCTTAAAATGTAGTTTCCTAAATTTTTGGTTTCAAGGTCACCAGAAATCAACTTGTTATGATTATGAGCACAGCACAATCATTAGCCAGATGAGCCCTGGAAGCAGCTGATCTGAATTTGAGTCCCAATTCTACAACTCAGCAATTTTGTCACCTTGAAGAATATAAATCACATATCCATGCATTAGCTTCCTTTTCTGCAAAACAAAAACTTAAATATCGTCCAAATTAGTTTTATTAATATTGTATAAGAAAATGTATAGAAGGTTAGTAGCACATTGCCTATCATATATTTAGACTCAATAAATGTTAGCCACTATGATTATGAGTAGTATTTTTAGCAATTATGAGAATACTGATCTAGAAGGCCATGCAAGGCCTTCTAGAATCTGGCTAAGCTCTGTGCTAGATGTCTATTTAGTAGGACCATTTAATATAAAATATCTCAGTTGTTTCAAATTACTTTTTAGACTAAATTGCCGACACTCTTTGGCTAGAAACATCCACCTGGTGGGTAAGTTTCCTGACTGAAAAACTGGCAGCTCTTGATAGGCTGTTGTTTACTTTTTGCCTGAAAACAGCTTTTCTATGCCAAGGCCCCTTTGAGGGCATTTTGGCCTCAGCTTAGAAGGACAGTGAGCTACTGCAATGGCATTTGCAGAGGGCCTCAGAGTTTCCAAATACTCATTTCTAGACAATGTTTCCAGTTGGGGTCTCTTCCAGTGGCTGGGGGAAAACAAATAGTTGTCTTTGGATGGTTGTGTTCCAAACATTTAAATACTTCCTGGGAAAATATCATCTCCAGCAAATGTTAACTTTAAAAGTTAGTTGTTCGTTTAGCAAAAAACTGTTGCTATAAAACACAATTTTCCCAAGGTGTTTGCAAACATATGTATTGATTGTGTCACTATTGTAACAATGTGGTTATGATGTGTTTTGGTTTGATACCTAAAGTTTCTTTTGTTTAATGTCATCATCCATTAACAATGGCTGTTACTATTGTTTAGACTGATCCTTTTGACAATCTGATGAATGTTTTCTATCATTTCCTCAGAAAAAAGAAATTATCCTATCCCTATATTTATGTCTGCCTAAAGAACAACCATTCATAGTTAACAGTTGAAAACTCTCCATATGAATGCCCAATATCTGTTCATTGGCATTGCATAAATCAGAAACTACTAGAAACTAGCACTTCAGTTCTCTGCCATAACAATGATATTGGACATTCATAACCCCGGCTTTGTGAACCCCTTGAATCCCTTCTACAGATACTTTAGAGTCTTTCTCCTCAAAGTGCAATCTTTGAACCAGCAACATCCGTATCAGATATGAGCCTGTGAGACACACAGAACCTAAGACCCCAGTACTAAATCACAGTCCACATTTTAACAAGATCCTCTGTCCACTCACGTGCACATTAAATTTTGTAAAGCACTACTTTGGGTTCATGGATAGTTGTTTAAGAACCTCTGATCTCTAATGTTCTTTCCATACAGAGTCACAATTAAGTGAAATTTTCATACTATCTTCTAAAAACCCCCAATGTAATGTGTATGAATGAATACCACTTAAAGGCTAATTATTTATTGGTTCATTATTTCAACAATTATTTATTGAATTCCATTATGTGCCAGGCATTGTTTCATTCACTGGAAGAAAAGCCTCCATCTTCATTCTAAAGAGAGAATACAGATAATAAACATGCAAATAAAGATATAATCTGTCAGATGGTCATTAGTGCTATCAGATAATACAGAGCAGGGTGGGGGTGATAGGGAATGCTGGTGGGGTACTGCTTTTAAATGGGGTGGCCAGGAAAGCCTCATGAATAACATGATATCTGAGCAAAGATCTGAAAGAAGTAAGGAAATGAGACCTGCACCTTTGGAAGGAATTGCTTTCCAGCAATGTAAGGTAAGGTAGCAAAGACCCTCAAGCGGGAAGATGTTCAGTGCATCTGAAGACTAAGAAGAAGGCAAGATTCCCTGGAATAGGAAAGCACAAGGGAGAAATTTGGAAGATAAGATCAGTGAGGTGGGATAAGAAAAATCATTTAAGTTCTAATAGTCACTGAACACATACACCAATTGCAGCAAAAGCCTTAGGAGGGAGACCAAGTCCAGGTGTGTTCATGGAGGGGAAGGTGCCCCGGCTCTTCCACTTAGACACAGAAAGTCTCTTGCAGAGAATAAGATTTTGAGGCCCCTTGAAATACAACTTACTCCCATCAGAAAGCAACTTAGTATTCTTTACTCTTTTTTTTTTTTTTTTTTTGGAATTTAGACTTAAAATATAGAGTTGCTAAGCACTGCTGGCAAAAACCAGATTCTGTTTCAGAGGGTCTGGCACATACTTGGCAGGAAACATACTAAACTGGAGTTAAATAATAATCCCATGACTGGCTATAATTCAGAGCCATATCTTGGCTACCTTTTTAGGCTTATGTTCATAATTATTCTAGACCACATTTCAACAGTATTCTAGCCATCTTCTCTGAACATCTGTTTCGGGAACTCTTCTGTCTTCGGCCAATGTGTGCTCTCATCTCAGACAGCAGGCCAGACGACCAGTGCCATCTCCTTAATATTGTACATACACGTCTTGTGTTTTTGAGTCTATGCCAAGTTCCCACTGGGAGACACAAGGTTTTGGTAACGAGGGAAATGTGCTCTTCTTGTCGCCACATGTAAACCACATGAAAGAAATCACAACTATATTGCTTAAGAAGTCATGCCAGGGACTATAAAGATCAGCCCAGCCTACAAATCACAGTAATCAATTTGTACAACCTTTGTACATGGGTTAATCTAATCCATGCTAATCTCTCCATTATGGCAATGAAGATGCTACAATTACTCCTCACACAGAAAAGCTTCAATCAAATTAATGTTCCGTGTCAGATCTATCTTAAAATATGTCCTCTTCTTCATGAAGAAGAGGAACGAAGAATGAATAAATCTGTCTGGGCTGAATAAGTCTCCCAAAGATTTTCAATCTAATCCAGCCAAAAAGGAATTTGCAAGTCAAACAAAAAGCCAAATAAAAATAAGGATAATAAATGGAGGTGATTATTCACTTACACATAGGTACAATCTACTTTAAGAAAATTAATGTATAAAAAAGAAAAATTGAGCAGTTATGATTTATAGAAAGTTCCCTTTTCCCACTCAACTGTCTATAATATTAAAGCCAGATAAGATCAAAGGAGCTTATAATTTATAAACGAGAGAATGGTTCCTGAAACAGGCAAAAGACCTTATTCAAAGACGCACACCTTTGTGGGGGGCAGAGAAAACACTAGGAGCAAGGTTTCTCATCTCCCAGGTAGCTCACTCCCTTGCACACCAGAAATATCTATAAGGTGACTGTACACAGAAGCATCTCTCATTTGCTCCAACATTTGTTCACAGATCATTAACCACTTGCAGGAAAAAAGGAAACTAAGAAATTTAAAGATAAAATGGCAGGAAACTTTGCTAATTGAAAATCAATCAGAAATGAAGATAAAATGTCTCCAAACTTCTAATGTAAGTCAATAGGTAAATTGGATTTGATTTGTAAAAAAATTAATTTTTACAACTCTCAGGAATATGTCTATTTGTACCACAGGAGGCACCCTTATCATGTCAGTGAGTAACTCTAGGGAATCATTCAATCCATCTGCTCTATACTTGACCTATCTTAATTTTACAGGTGATAGGCAACACAGAGAGCAGAAAATGTTACCATTCAAAATCTGATGTTGTAAAACCTTAATCCTATTATAAAGATGATCAGCCCAAAATGTGGCTTCATGCCTACAACTGAAAAAAGAAGAATGAATGCCAAGAACAAGTAAACAAACTAGCTAACCCAAATGAGTTTTTACATTTGCCAACTTCAGTTTAATTAATACATTATTTCTCAAGATATGGCAGAGCATAAGCCCATGTACAGGCCATCCATAACATGGAAACCATTTAAAAATTCCATCTCTAGTTCCCAGTAAATCTTCTGCTTATAAAGACTCATCATCAGAAAACTCGTAACTAGCACGGCTATGTCTTCCTAGGACATAGCAATGACCTGGGAATATCAGAGAGCCTCAGGTGTCTGCTTATGTCTATATCATTCTGGCACTGATGTGTTCTCATGGGTTCTTGTTTATGTGTAATCCTCTCCAAAGAAGAATATTGCTCTAGCAAGAATACTTTATTCCCTAACAACTACAGATAACACATTTCATTTTCAGTGATCTGCTTGGTATAATCTTATGTATGTTGAAAGATCCATCACAAACACAGCCCTCTCATTTTATAGACTAGAAAACTGAGATGTTTAATAATTTGCCTGAAGGCTACTACAGTTTATTTGTGCAAATCCAGGCCAGGAACTCGGGTCTCCTGGCTCCTTATCAGCTGCTATTTCCACTATGTCAAGCTACCTCCTCTATGAGTCATCCCCACTGTAGGACAGAATCTTACTTTATCCTCCAAATCCAATTCAAATGGCCTACATTTTAACTCACCCGTAATTACTAAATTGGACCAGAAGTTTAAAAGCAACTGCTTTTTCTATTACAGTGGAAATTTTGGCTCAATAACTATAAATGTCTTACTGACAACATCGTACAAAACACCAGGCTTTCCAGAATTTTTTTTTTTTTTTTTTTTTTTTTTTTTTTACCCTTCTGGCTGTCTCGGAACAAGCGTTTTCAATGCCGTGTGACACCAGGGAAAAGCCTGCAATCTGTAGCTGTAGAATGCCTCATCAACCCAACGGTTCTGACTCTCATCCAAAACTTACAGCTTATTTAGGATTTTAAGATAATGCCAGCATACAAAAACAGGCAGGTTTACTGAATGAGCCCTCCTCCGCATGTCATTCTTGCTACCAGGTCCTTTGCACACATAGCATCTCATTTCACCTTCATCATGACCTAGAGAAGTGGCTATCATGAACCCCAATCAACAGATAAACAAACTCAGATCCTTAATAATCTTACAGAAAGTAAAAAGAAAAGTCAACATTTTGAGTCCACCACTATGCTAAAATGTCCCTGAAGAGTACCAACAAGAAACAGCTCTCATTTTTCAGCAGCAGATGCATTCTGCAGGTACTGTCCTTCCTGAGCATGTGAAGTTAAGGAAGTGGAAGACACTGGTAAATCTGATAAGAATGTTACTTCTGTTACATGTGTCTTTTAAATCAACTTCCAACCCATAAATCTGCAATTCTACATTTCCTCAGCCACCTATCTTCCAAAGCACAGCAGTATCAGTCTTCCTGCACATGCACTATTTTAGGGGTAGTGAAACAAGATCTTCTGCACACTGGCTTCCCCAAAAGCAATCATTTCCCCATGTAGAAAATGGACTTCAGTATAGCAGTGCTTTGGGTCATTGAGAGGATAAATGGATTAATGTGTGCAAAGCCCTTAAATAATGCCACATAGTCAACTCTTACACACTAGTTGCTACTATTATTCTCTCTGTTCTTACAAAACTAACAAGCCAGGCAACAGTGCATTTCTATGTGCAGTGCTGATCATTCAACTTACCAGTATTTATTAAGCATTGACTAGATGTACAGTTCTATATTAAGAATTGAGAAAAGAATAATAAAGGAAAAAGGATCCCCTTCCTGTTCTACAGGGTCTGGCAGTCCGCTTAGGGGAAAGAAGACAGATGCAGATAAGAGCAAGACAAAAATTAACAAGCAAAATAAACATTCCCATGCCTGGTATATATAATGAATGAAGTGCTGGTGGTGACCAGAGAGAGGCTGGCTGGCTTCACGGTTCCAGCAGGACCGCCTTAGACTAGAGGGGACATGCACCATTGCAGAGAGCACCACAGGTACCTGTGGGGTCAGTGCAGAGGCTCAGTAGTGGCATTGAGTAATAGAAGTGAAAAGACCCTCTGCCTCAGAGGGCAGCTGGGAACATGAATAAATCAAGGATGTGGATATGCTCTGTAAACTGTAAAATTATTCAAGTTTTACATGTGATTTCCAATGTGGATGGCTCTGATAAAGTTTTAACCAATCATGAATCCCAGCTCGCCTTGGGACTGAGAGGTGCATGGATCTCTCTCCTGGAGTTTAACCATTTATGGGAATAATAGAGTTTGGATATTTGTCCCCTCCATACCTTATGTTGAAATTTAATCCCCAATGTTGGAGGTGGGGCCTGGTGGGAGTAATTTGGATCATAGGGGTGGATCCCTCATGAATGGCTTAGTGTTGTCCTCAAGGTAATGAATGAGTTTTCACTCTATTAGTTCCCCCAATAGTCTCCCCCAACACCCCCTGCCAAGCTGGCTGTTAAAAAGAGCCTAGCATCTCCCCCACTGTCTTCCTTCCTTTCTCACCATGTAATACCTGTTTCCCTTTTCCTTCTGCCATGGGTGGAAGCTTCCTAAGGCCCTCACCAGAAGCAGAAGATGTGGCACCATGCTTCTTGTATAGCCTGCGGAACTGCAAGCCAAATAAACTCTTCTTTATAAATTACCCAGCCTTAGGTATTCCTTTATAGCAACACATATGAACTAAGAACAGGGGGAGCAATACAGCCAGGATATTTGGGGGCATATGGGCTGGTGCCAGCTCCCCCTCCTCCATATAGGCACATGGGCCTGGTATCCAGAATGCCTGAGCTTGAGGCTCTGCCCCACACCTGCCCAACTCAGTGACCTCGGACATCTACTCTCCGGACCTCAGTATTTCCCCCATCTCTACATTGGGTCTAATAACAGCTACCTCCCTAACAGGAAGTGAAGTGAACAATTGTGAAGATTAAACAAATTAATAACTAAAACGTTCTTGGCAGACTACCTGGCATCTCAAACATATTATAAAAGTTGGCATTATTTTAATCAGATGTATTACAGGTATGCTGCTCTCTGTCTTACTCTAGCTCTTGACTGTTTTCTCCAAGAGCAGACATCTAGTAGTCAAATCTTTAAGTACTGCATTCACTTGGCAGGATTTGGGATTTTAGATGTGGTCTCATAAAGGCAATTAAAGGAAACAAAAGGTGGGAGTGGAGCCTGGACTTTAACAAACAGGTCTGACAAGAGCAAGGGCATGAAGGAGGAGGCATCTCCATTACCTCACATATTCTAATACCTGCTCAAGTGCAAGAGTTATTTTTCCCATCCTTTCCAGCACAGAGGCTTGGGCATCTAAATGCAAGTCTAGCATCCTTGATGCCCTTGACAACATTCACAGAAACCCAAAGGAGCCTTCTCAGGCTTCAGACGTGAGCTCCTGCTGGGAATTAGGAGGCACAAGGACATCTGTTTTTCAATTTAACTATTTTTCATTTTGCATGGACATGACCCAGTGGTTCTTGAACTTTCATGGCCTACAACGCTTGGAGGGCTTTGGCCAGCCCCTCGAGTTCCACATCATCCTGTCACAAAATGACAAAACCTAAAAACTTGAACTTCTAACGCACTTTACAGTCAGTGCTCAGAAACAGCTTCATAGATTCAGAGTGAGTGAATGTTTGTGAATCACTCTCTGGCAGGCTTTCTACTATTTACTTAGTGCTCCTAACAAACTATGAAGGCAGCATCAAACGCCTTTTAAAACACAAAGACTAAAGCTTACCAAATTGAACTGAAATGTTTCATATTCCAATAATCACCCACTAGTAAAGTACGGATTTTTAAAACAGATTTAAGAGGTACAAGTACAGTTTTGTTACATGGATATAGTGGGTAGTGGTGAGTCTGGGCTTTTAGTGTAACCATCACCTAAAGAGTGAATCCTGTATGTACTATGTAATTTTTCAACCCTCACTCCCCTCCTGCCCTCCATGCTTTTGGGGTTCCCAGAGTTCATTATTTCCATCTTGTCTATGTACCCATTGTTTGTCTCTCACTCATACATGAGAACATGCAATATTTGATTTTCTGTTTCTGAATTCTTTCACTTAGGATAATGGCCTCCAGGTTCATCTACACTGCTGCAAAAGATGTGATTTTATTCTGTTTTGTGTTCAGTTGTATTCCATGGTATACATGCCACACTTTCCTTATCTAATCCTCCATGATGGACACCTAGGTGCTGACGTCATGACTTTGCTATTGTGAATAGTACTGTGGAAAACATATAAGTGCAAGTGTCTTTTTAATAAAATGATTTGTTTTCTTTTGTGGAGATATCTGGTAGTGGGATTGCTGGATTGAATGGCAGTTCTATTTTTGGCTCTTTGAGAAATCTCCACGCTGTTTCCCATAGGGGTTGCACTAATTTACCTTCCCACCAACAGTGTATAAAATAGTTCTCTGTTTTCTGCATCCTCACCAACATCTGTTAGGTTTCTTCTGTGACTTTTTAATAATAACTATTCTGACTGGTATAAAATAGTATTGCATTGTGGTTTTAATTTGCATTTCTCTGATGATTATTGTTGATGTGCATTTTTTCGTGTTTGTTGACCACGTGTATATCTTCTTTTGAGAAATGTCTGTTCATGTACTTTAAAGCCCACTTTTTAATGGGATTATTTGTTTGTTGTTCTTCTTCTTGAGTATTGTAAGTTCCTTGAGGACAAATGGAACTTAATTTAACCTAAAAGCTTCTGCAAAGCAATAGAAATAATCAACAAAGAGACTACCTGAAGAATTGGAGAAAATATTTGTAAACTATGTATCTAACAAAGGATTAATATCCAGAGTCTACTAGGTTTGGATTTGACCTCAGGACTATTGGACTCCCACTATGTCAGATACCTCTATTCTCTTTCACCCATTCAAAAAGTATTAATCAAAAACCTATTCTGTGCCAGACATTATAGGCATGGGATGCAGCATGAAAAAGACAACATCACTGCTCTCAAGAAGGTTACACTCTAGACAAGAAGTCAGGAAATAAGCCAATAAATAAATAAATATATATTATGATCTAAAGTTGATAAGAGCCATGAAGAAAAATAAAGAATAGTGAGGGATAAAGAGTGAGGAAAGGAGAGAGATCCAAGATGGCCGATTAGCAGCAGCTCAGGATTGTAGCTCCCACTGAAAGCGCAGAGAGTCAGTGGACGCCACATTTTCAGACCAATTTTCATAGCCCACGGACCAAGAGATTCTTGGCGGAGGAGCCCCACGGGTCGCCAGCGCGACCCTTTTGGAGGGGCGCGGCCGTTTTGCAGGCGCCCTGACGCGGCGGTTCTCAGTCCGGAGTATACGGGACTGAGTGCCCTTTTGGTTGGCGTTGGAGCTCCGGGAAAGCAGAGTCTCCCATTCAGCTGATTAAAAAGCGGACTGAAGCGGGGGAACCAGACCGGGAGATTCCCGGGCAGAAAAGCGCCAGGAATCTTAACACCGCTGTTTCAGCTGGCGTAGTGGGTTGCCGCAGGGGAAGGCTGGTCCCCCCCCTCCACACAAAAAAAATAAAAACAGCGGTTGGAACTGCTGAAGATTGAGAGTTTCACAGCAAGTACAGCTGAACCCAGGAAGGTCCAGCTCTGTGGGGGAGGGGCGTCCGCCGAAGGAAAATTAAGAAATAGAGGAAACTTTATCACCAGCAAGCTGGACGTCCACTCAGAGACCTAGTCTGAAGGTCAGCAATTACACAGACGACAGGTGGATAAATTCACGAAGATGGGAAGAAACCAGCGCAGAAAGGCTGAAAACACCCGAAATCAGAATGCCTCTCCTCCTACAGAGGATTGCAGTGCCTCATCACCAATTGAACAAGACCTGATAGAAAATGAATGTGAGGAATCAACAGAATCAGGCTTCAGAAGGTGGATAATGAGAAACTTCTGTGAGCTAAAAGAACATGTTCTAGCCCAATGCAAGGAAACTAAGAACCTTGAAAAAAGGTTTCACGAAATGTTCATGAGAATGGACAATTTAAAGAGGAATATAAGTGAATTAATGGAGCTGAAAAACACAATACGAGAACTTCGTGAAGTATGCACAAGTTTTAACAGTCGAATTGATCAAGCAGAAGAAAGGATTTCAGAGGTCGAAGACCAACTTAACGAAATAAAACGAGAAGACAAGATTAGAGAAAAAGGGTAAAAAGGAATGAGCAAAGTCTCCAAGAAATATGGGACTATGTGAAAAGACCTAATCTACATTTGATAGGCGTACCTGAATGTGACGAAGAGAATGAATCCAAGCTGGAAAATATTTTTCAGGATATTATCCAGGAAAACTTTCCTAACCTAGCAAGGCAAGACAATACCCAACTCCAGGTACTACAGAGAACACCACAAAGATATTCCTCAAAAAGGGCAACCCCAAGGCACATAATCATTAGATTCATCAGGGTTGAAACAAAGGAGAAAATACTACGGGCGGCCAGAGAGAAAGGTCAGGTTACCCACAAGGGGAAGCCTATCAGACTCACAGCTGATCTCTCAGCAGAAACCCTACAAGCCAGAAGAGAGTGGGGGCCAATATTCAACATCCTTAAAGAAAAGAACTTTCAACCCAGAATTTCATATCCAGCCAAACTAAGTTTCATAAGTGAAGGAAAAATAAAATTTTTTGCAAACAAGCAAGTACTCAGAGATTTCATTACCACCAGGCCTGCTTTACAAGAGCTTCTGAAGGAGGCACTATGTATAGAGGGGAACAACCAGTATCAGCCACTTCAAAGGACCCATCAGTAAGCTGCATCCAGATCCATCTTACATGCAAGGATATACAGAGACTCAAAACAAAGGGATGGAGGAAGATTTGCCAACCAAATGGAGAGCAAAAAAAAAAGCAGTAGCTGCAATTCTCATCTCTGATAAAATAGACTTTAAAGTAATAGAAACCAAAAGAGATAAGAAGGACATTGTATAATGGTAGAGGGATGAATGTAACGGGAAGAGCTAACGACCCTAAGTCTATGTGCACCCAATATAGGAGCACCCAGATACATAGGGCAACTTCTTGGTGACTTACAAAGAGACTTGGACTCCCACACAATAATAGTGGGAGACTTTAACATTACATTGTCAATATTGGACAAATTAATGAGACAGAAGGTTAAGAAGGATACCCGGGACTTAAACTTAAACCTCGAACAAGTAAACTTAATAAACATTTACAGAACTCTCTACTCCAAATCCACAAAATATACATTTTTTTTTCAGTAACACATCACATTTATTCTAAAAGTGACCACATGGTTGGGAGTAAATCACTCCCTAGCAATTGCATAGCATTTCGTGGGTTTGAATGAAATATTGGTTGGCTGTTTGTTTATTATTTTCCTCCCTTATTCCTTCCTGTCTCCATTGTATAACACAATTATTAGTTTAAAAAAGCTTAATATCCATTTGTAGACTACATTCTAGCCTGGGCAATAGAGCAAGATTCCCGTTCTCTCTCCCTTTTTTTCTTCTCCTTTTTCTCTTTATTTCATTCTTTTTTTTCTTCCTTCTCTCTCTTTTTCTCTTTTCTAAAAAAAAAAAAAAAAATAGGAAGGTGTCTCAGCTGGTACAGTGGCCCGGGAGTTCATGACCAGCCTAGACAACATCACAAGACCCCTATCTCTACAGAAAGTTCGAAAAAAAAAAAAAAATACACGCAAGTTTCTCCTATGAATAAAAAAAAATAAAAAAAATAAAAGAAAAGAGTGAGGAAAGAGTGAGGGAGTGATTTTATGTTGATCACAAATGAAGTAGGGGAGTCAGGCAAAAATCTGGGGCAATGTGAAATGTCCAGTAGAAGCAACTGCAAGTGCAAAGGCCCTGAGGCAGATCAAAAAAAAAAGGAGGAACCCCAGTGTGCTTGGAGGAAAGCAAGCACAGGGGAGAGTGGCAGGAGGTGAAGTTGAAGAAACTGACTCAGGCCAGATCATGCTTGGTTCTGGTGAGCCACAGCAAACCATTTGTATTGTACACACTTCTAAGAGAAAATTGCCAAACGCTTTGCAATGGGAATTATGTTTTCAACAGAATTGTAATTTTAAAAGATACTCTGGCTGCTGTGTGGAGCACTGACTATGGAGGAGCAAGAGTCAATGTAGAAACCTAGTTAGGAAGTCAATTTAGTAGTTTGAATGAGAGACTATGACAGCTTGAGCTAGGTTTGTAGTTGGACTCATGACATATTTTGACAGTTTTCTTCTTGTTATGAAATTATGGTAGTCCTTGATGAATTCCTTTGGAAGAAATTCTTTTGAAAACTAGTTTGAGGAATGCTGAAACTCAGGCAAACAGGACTCCTTCATTCCGTCACTCGGAGTAAATGACCATGACTTAAATGTGATCTTATCACCCAAATGACAGTGCATCAAGCACATGATCTAGCAGCAGGACAACAGTGAGCACTGAGCCATGCTGACAGTGTCGCACTTCCCCTTTTTAAAAGGTGAAAGCGTCTACTTTCTTTTACCCATCCATGAGCCAAAGCCAGAGCAAGTTTGTTTTGCTATAAAAATAGGTTCCAAAACCCTAAACTCTGAAAAATAATTACAGGTTTCTGACCTTTCTGCATTATAGCAGCCTTCCATACTGTCAGCTCTGCCTGAACCAGGACCTTAACAGATGGACATATCATACAATAACTCTTCTGCTTTTTGGGCAAAATTCTCTTCGAGGTACTCAAGTGCTATTGGTACTACCTTTATGCATAATATTACATTTTATAGAGATTAAAATGTATGATAGAACAGTGTCATTAGACTCACAAGCCTGTGCTCTAAACTAAAGGTATCTTGTTTGGTTATGTCTGCAATGGACAATGATGTGACTCCCACATCTCAGTACAGAATTTTTTAAGTTCTCCCTTTGCCATAACAACAACCCAGTCTGCTAGAAAGCCTTTTATATCTATCTGATTTTTCTAATGAGGAAGAAAGCAGATAATATATTCATGACCATGTTAGGAGTGAGAAGCTAATCCACTACCAGATCCCAGGTCCTCTCCCCCCCCCCCCCCCCCCATGCCAGGACTCCCTTGATCAGACCAACCTACTTTCCATCATGACACCTAGTTTACCAGAGGGGCCAAGAAGCCCAAGGCAATTTTATTCTTTTAATAAAAGTTCCTAGAAGAGAATAGACACTACCAGCAGATGGAAGGATTGTTGAGAAAATCTGAAGGAAAATAAGCCTGAGTTTACTCATCAATATTGTGTTGAACCCATCCCCCAAAGGGGTGTCCCTTCAATAGGTCAACAGTCAATACAGATGGAGCCCTTACTGTGTAGAGAGTATTCATGATGAAGAATAGAAGAGGGGAGTTTCCATGGGAGAGGCAGGATGAACAAACACAAATACACAACAACAGCACATACAGGTACAGAAACATGACGAGAAACACCAGATCATCACAAAAAATCATTTAAAGAAGATAAAAGTTTAACAGCTTTGAAAAAAGAGAGAGATCATGAAAGATAGTTTTTCCTAATGTGGAAGAGAAAATGACCCAAACACAGTCAACCGTATGCATCAAGACTCACAAATGGGATAAAAACTGTATGTACTCAAGAAGTTAAATAAAATAATAAATGATGTGGAAACCATGTGTTTGTAATGCTGAATAATTTCCTTAGGGTAACAGTTTTGAACAGGCTTGACCTGGGTTTTATCCAAAGTAAATTTCCCTAGAAAAGCAGAGTAACTTTTAAAACACACACTGGTATCTGAATCAGTACAACATTCACACCTATTTTTGCACTGTGCTTGTATTTTTCTGTCCAATGTGCTGAAACAGGACGCTTCATGGAGAAAAGCCAAGTATAGGACAAAGACTAAGTGATGAACAAGAAGTTGGATATCTAGCATCAAGTAACAGGAAGATTGACTCTGGCACTATCTGAGAAAAGAATTCTGAAACTACAGTCATTCATTTTTCTTTAAAGATCTTTGTGGGTTTTTTAGAACTTGGGTACTCCCCATGATTTTATAACAATTATTACCTTTCTGTTTTCCTATAATTCTCAGTACATTCTTGACACATACAAAAATGTATTGATGTATTCATATTTTATTCAGCTAAAAATTAATC
The DNA here is from genome assembly GCA_036589455.1 of Ateles fusciceps. NCBI lineage: Eukaryota > Metazoa > Chordata > Mammalia > Primates > Atelidae > Ateles > Ateles fusciceps. The sequence continues at coordinate 14,063,543 of JAZHEH010002554.1, read as the reverse complement.
ATCATAGCAATCCTGGGAAAACTGGTAACCTGTTCTTTATGCTTCTAGAAATTCATTCCACATGGAATTAAGTCTTAAATGATACAGTTGCACTTTCAGATTCATATATTTATGGAAAATAGTAAGATGTAATTTCAGTAATCGCCCCAAATTAGGGGGGATATAACCCAAATGCCCTTCAACACATGAATGGATACACAATCTGTGTTACATCCATAAAATAGAATCTTACTCAGCAACTGAAACACACAACTTAGACAGATATCAGGGTGTTATGCTGACCAGGAAGAAAAGGCCAGTCTCAAAAGGTTGCATAGTTATTATTCCATTCATATAACAGTCTTGAAATGACAAATTTTTAGTGATGGAGATTAGTGGCTGCCAGGCATTAGGCTGAGGAAAGGATAAGACTACAAAGGACTGCACCAGAGAGTTCCTTTAGGATGACTGAAGAGATCTCCATCCTGATTGTAGTGGTGATTACACAAATCTATGCATGAGATAAAGTTTCATTGAACTATACGCTACAAAGGAAAGTGAATGCATGTAAGAACTACTGAAATCTGAAAAAGATCTACAGTTTAGTTAATAGCATTTATTAATGTCGATTTCCTGGTTTTGATACTTGTGCTATGATTACATTATATGCTTTCCGTGAGGGACGCTGGGTAACAGGGACTGTGGGAACTCTTTGCAGCATTATTGCAATGCCCATGTATGCATAAAATTATTTCAAGATTCACAAAACAAGTTTTTAAAACCATGTAACTCCACTTCTCCTCCACTGTCCTCAGACCATTTCAGTATCAGAACCATCATGCTGCAACAACTTGACTTTTACCAGAGTCAATGACAAAACAAGAAGAATATTTGTATTCTGCTACAAATATTTTTGAATTCAGGCTTTTACTAGAGGCTTCACTATAAATAACTTCATATCAGGAGTCTTTTTTTTAACTCACAAATGTGTGTGTGTACCTTTCTAACTCAAGGCACAGATGACACAATGTCAAAAATAAAACATCTCCTTGGATTGCTGGGAATTTTATCTAGATAACCCCAACCTACCTATCAAGCCTCAACAGCTGTTCTGTATTCACAAGATGATTTCACATTTTCCACTTTATTTTTATCCTTAAGACTCTAGAATACAGTCTGCCTTTCTCACCTTTCCACAGAGGCCAACCCCTGTTTTCTGGGGTATTCTCTCTCCCCAATGCTCCTAAATATGCCTGAATAAGACAAAACCCTGGAGCTTTGCTACCCCCTGGATGCAAACACCCCAGAGGGTTTCCCCTAAGAGTTTGCTGCTTCTCGTTAAAAATAAGTTACAACAATGCCATATAGTTCATAAATGTTTTCAGTGAAGTTATCCCTTGTCTGTTTCCTTGCTTCCCTTTCTAAAGATCCATAAAACTTGGATACTTCTGAGAATTATTTCTTACTCATAATCCCCCACTCTCAGCTTTCTCAGTCACAGGAGACACCTATTATAAATTAGTTCACCATTGGTGTCCTTAGTACATAATTCACAACAGGGGAGACTCCTCTGTGCTTCCAGGGGACGCATCCTCAACATCAGAGGCTCCTCCCCCTTATCCCTTAAATATGCACCTTTGGTATATTTTCTGCCTTGTCTTTTTCATTTTCTTAGCTCCTACTCTTGACTCTGCCTAACGTCACCCTCTTTTCTGAGCCCAGTGAAAAATTATATCCCAGCAAAGCTGCCCTGGTTCTAGTAGCTGACAACCAGAGGAAGTGAACAAGCTGTGGCAGAGACCTAGAAGCTATGCCCTCTTGAAAAATGTCTTTCTGACCCAACTTGGGTCAGCACAGAATATGCGGCCTCATGGTTCACAAAACAAGGAATGAACTTTAGCTGGAGCTGTCTGACAATGAGATAGGCCACCTTGCAAAATGAGCTGTGACAGAGGTCAAAGATACTAAAAGAAACCCTGAAAATAAATAGCAAGCCATTAAAAACCCATGTAAACTATTGAAATATTCATAGGTAAAATGAAATGACATTTGGATTTGCTTTAAAGTATTTCAACAAAGAATATTATAAATGGGGGGGGGGGGAGTAGATGACATAAAATTGACAAAATGCTGGAGAAATTGTTAAAGCAGGGTAAGGAGTACATGTTCTCTCAAGTCTTTTGCATACTTGAAATTTTTATAATGTGATGTTTAAAATTTTCATGCAATTGCATCTGCACTCACCCCAGTCTAACCATGAAATACTCCATGGTTAGACATTGAACCTGACACTATTGAAGGTAGCTAGTGTCCAGGAAAGTGGAACAGAGTCCATAGATAACTGTGGATTCCAGGAAATTCCATAAATGTTGAATCTTTCTATGAAGATGTCTTTCTCTTCCATGAGATATTATTTGTGCTCACAAGCCGATTCTCTGATGAACCCAAGTTTGTGACCAGTTAGGAATATCAAGTCTCTCTGTAAGAAGGAGAAACACTACCTAGGATTCCCAAAAATGCAGTATCTTGAAGAATAAGACTGAGTCTAAAAGAATTCCACCAGAAATCATAACATGAGAAACTACGGTTAATATCTGTTGAATCTGATTTTTCAATGTGTAAACTGCTCCCTGAGAAGTGAGTACCAGCAGATGGTTGATTTACTCTTCTAGGTCACCTGAACAGTGTTCGACAAGTTACAACTTCAGTGGGCTAACATTCCAGTCATCTTCACAGATAATATACCAATCACCTTCCAGAGAGCTTAAGTGATAAACTAATTCAGCTGATTACCATAGCAACTCAAGATAAGGTGGATATTTTTCTATTTATCCAAAGAGCTTGATAAACAAGATTATTCTGAACTGTTGTGTAAACTACAGGTCTGCTTCACTTTAAGCAGCATATATGGTTCTTTCCAGAATATAAATAAGCTGAATTCTTATTTTCTGTATGGGAAATACCCACTGTCTAAAGTCATTATTAAAGTAAATTACTTCATAAGGTACATAATCTCAAGTGCAGCCATCCCCATTAGCATACTGAGGTGATGACATCATTTGGGGTAAAAAAAAATGTAACTCCTTCTGTCTCTCACTCTACTACTTTGAATCTCTGACATAATAGGTTATCTGTTATGATGAAAGTGTAACCTAAGAAGATACTCCAACCCTGCCATATCTTAAATATGATAGAGAAGATAAATGTGGACTTGGTGGCAGCTACTGTTCTTGTGTTAACTGTTATAAGAATTAAGGAATTTAACTGATGTTGGACAAATATAGAAAATTTATTTTATAAATGTGATAATTTGTATTTAAGTGTATATCATTTACTTATGAAGATTAATTAAGGCTTTCTTAATTGTATTTTATATATTCTGACTTACCATGACGAAAATATGCAAACACATGATTTAGGGTAGATTCAAAGTGGGGAATATTCTATGTTCCTGTTAAACCAAGAACATAAATGAGTGTACATACAATACTGGGATATTAGAAAAAAGAAAACATAATTTTCCACTGTTAAAGGACCACAGGACTCTAGTTTACTCAGAATGGCTACCTGATAACTAAATGCTCTGCCAAAATTTTAACAAATTAGTCAAGAAGTGAAGTACGTGCAGTTTGTGCCAGTGAAAACAATCAGTGTTTTGATCTGCATTTCTTTTCCTGGGCTCTCTGTAAACTAAGCCAAGGCATAGCCTGCTAATAATGGGGTTTTAATATATTAAATCATACTCATAATGGGGTCACAAAGCATTTCACCCTTTTCTTCATGTTAAGAGGAAGCCCAACTTACAGCAACCCCTTGAAAGAAAAAAAAATGACCTGCTGCTTTCTCTTTTAGGATACAAATCCAGAAGTATTTGAAAACATTTATGAAACAGTCTCTCTTGATCCATGAAAACAAGAAATGAAATATCCTGGAAGGATAGAAATGCTTCACAGAATGTTGAGATGACCATGTAGAACAAAGGGAGATGCTTTTGCCCAAGAGAGGTAAATATACATACATATGAAATGTCACATTCTGCCCCAAGGAGCAAGATTGTAACAAGGGGCAATCTCATAATCAGTAACTCCTTCTTAAAATAAACATAAATAAATTCAAGTAAGAATTATTTAATTAAGAGGGAAAAAACTAGGTAAGTCTAGAGTATTACTTGTGGCAGAAAAATCACTAACGTTAAACATAGAAGTAAAGTATAGTGTTCATGTTTCCCAAATCAAAAATAAAAACATCACCAAAGTGATTTGGACAATTTCTACCAGAAATATCCTGGAAAATCTGAGATGTATCACTATTATTCTTTGACTTATTCTACCAAAGTGTTTACCTATTTTTCAGGAATTGACTCTACTAAGATTTCCTAGGGGCTGCACAGGGGCTTGTTCTCCTTCCTCTCAAGTGAATGCTGAGTAAGGTACAGCTTCCTGTAGGAATACTTGGCTCTCCCATTTCTCCTAATCCCACCCCAAAACATATACACTTTTCTCTTTCCAAAGACATCATCGTTCCTTTCTCGTTCCAGTCTTTCTGAACGCAGGCTAGTAACAGAGGGATGAAGACACTTATCTATGACAGCTCAGGATACAACTCAGGGGATCTTTTTTTAACATGGTAGGTAGAACTCTGTCTCCTCTCATCTAAATACTAAGTTATTTTCAAGGTATAGTAGATGTTTCAGAGTCGCCATAAAAGTTTTTTTCACTATTACTGGTATGTTAATGTGTGTGTCTGTGTGTGTGCGTGCATGCGTGTGTGTATTTTCTTGGTGGAACTAAATGTATACTTGTCTCTTGCCTGTTCCTGAATGAGGAGTGTAGGCTTAGTATATTCTCATATCAGTGTGTTCTCTAGAGAAATATATGTGATCCTACTTGCCTAATGGCTTATTGTGGTCAAGCAATAAATGATAAAGGAAGACTATAAAATGCTGGGGAAAACTAGTCTAACATTAATTACTATCTATAAATCAATTACATTGACTAAGCATTTCCTCTATCAAGTCACCTGATCATCTCTGCAGCTACTTTTCTTCTATTTGTAAATGAATAAACAGACTCAAAGAGAATATGATCTCATTATACAATGGATAGAAGGAGCCAGGAGTAAAATCCTGGCCTTATACAAGAGCCAGGAGTAAAATTTTGGCCCAAATTCTGACTTTTATTCTATGTTGCAGAAAATTTTCCTTTTCTCTATTCACAACATTGTCTTAAAATTTAAGGTGGACTCCTTTCTGGCAAAGCAAACAGAGGAACACGGAATGATATGAAAACATTCACCATGTGAAGGCAGCTAGAGTGCAGAAGAGTTTCCAAGTTTGGAAAACTACACAGGATGTAGGAAAAGTATTTGGCAAAATTCAACACTCATTCCTGATAAAAACTCTCAGAAACACAGGCACAGAGGGAACCTTCAATTTGATGAAGATTATCTAAAATAAAAAAACTACAGCTAACAGTATGCATGATGGTAAAAGACTGAATGCTTCCTCACTATGGTCAGAAACAAGGCAAGCATTTCTGCTCTCACTGTTTTTATTCAATAAAGTACTGGAAGTTCTAGCCAGTGCAAGAAGACAAGAAAAGGAAATAAAATGTAAACTCACCGCAAAGAAAGAAAGAAAACAATCCCTACTTGTAGATGACAAGTTTTTCTATTTAGAAAAGCCTAAAGAATCTATAAAAAAAGTTCCTAGAACTAACAAGTGAGTTTAGTAAGGTTGCAAGATACAGGATAAACCTACAAAAATCAATTGTTCCTATATACTAGCAATAAACATGTGAACACCAAAATTAAAAACAATAACACTTATAATCACTCAAAAAGAAAAATTTTTAGGTATAATAAATATAAAAATGTTCTAACTTGTATTCTGAAAAATATAAAAGACTCACGAAAGAAATTAAAAGATCTAAATAAATGAAGACACATATTGAGTTCATGGATTGGAAGATTCAGCATGACAAACATGTAAATTGTCCCACATTTGACATTATAATTTTAACAAAATTCCTATAAAAATCTCAGCAAAATATTTTGTATATATAGACAAGATTATTCTAAAATTCATATGAAGAAAAAATTTAGAACTGCCAAATATATTTGAAAAAAATAATTACGAGGTGAGAGAAATCATTCTAACTTCAACATATTATACTACATCATTCCATTTATATAACAATCTTGAAATGACATAATTATAGAAATAGTAGTTTCCAGGGGCTAAGTAGGGAATGAGGTCAGGAAAGAAGTCATTGTGGCCATGAAAGCACAAAATGAAGGATTCTTGTAATGATGAAAATGCTATTTATCATGACTATATCAATGTCAATATCCTAATTGTGATATCGTATTATAGTTTTGCAAGATGTCACCCTTGGTGCAAACTGAGAAAAAGATACAGAGTATCTCTCTGTATTATTTCTTATAACTGCATGTAAATCTACCATTATCTCAAAAATATTGATTAAAAACAAGATAAGGCAGAATTGACTAGTCAAAGAGAGGAGCCAAGACTAATTTAAGCAAAGAACAGCGAATACAAAATCTCCTATGCTTTATTCATCCTATCACCATCCTTTATCTTCTGCGTACACTCAGCAGTCCAGAACTATCTATTTTTTAATGTCTCTTGTATCCTTTTATTTCCATTCTCACATCTAGCATCCTAATCAAACAGTCATACTTTAGTACTTAGGTTAATATGAAGAACCTTTATTTGGTTCCGTGATACAACCTTTTTTCCTCTGTTTTTCTGCCAGTATAAAGTTTTCAAATATGGAAAAGGGGAAGCTAAACAGAGATGTTCTTCTTTGGAGTGTGTTCCTAATCTGGTGTGGATCCAGCTTGTGGATGTAACAGACAGACTGTTAAATTGTATCTAAATGGCATTGACAAATTGTTGGGTACCAGAAAAGTGATTGTCTCCTAACTAAAATTAGGTCATAATAATATAATAACGGCAACCAAGATTTTACAAAGTGTCACATATGCATTTAATAAAAGTATAAGCAAGTAAGATCAAATTCCACAGGGAAATAGTTTAATATTTCACTATTATATGTGTTGTTTGCTATAGGTTTATTATAGATTTCCTTTATCAACTGAGAAATATCCCTTCTATTCCATGTTTGCTGAGAGATTTAATCATGAACAGGTGCTACCGTTTTTCAAATGCTTTTCAGCATCTATTGAGATGATTATATGATTTTTCACCTTTATTTGTTAAATATGACTTGCACTACTGATTTTCAAATACTAAACTAACCTTGCATTCCTTGGTAAATTTGTCTTTATGCATATCTCTGGTTTTAATTTTCTATTGTTTTATTAAGAATTTTTATGTCTATGCTCATAAAGTTATTGGTTCATAATTTATTTTCTAATGTCCTTGTCAGGTTTTGATATCAAGTAATGCTAGCCTCACAAAACAAGCTGGGAAGCATTCTTTTCTCCATTATTTTCTTAAATAAATTGCATAACATTAGCAACTTTTTTCTTAAATGTTTGGATAATTAATTAATGAAGCTATCTGGCTCAAGAATTATTTATGTAGAAAGTTTTAATAATTACTATATTATCTGACCTCATCACTGCTATCCAACATTGTAACTAGACGTCCTAGCCAGAGAAAATAATTTAAGACATAACAAGGATCTAGAACCAGAAATACCATTTGACCCAGCATCCCATTCCTGGGTATATACCCAAAGGAATCATTCTACTATAAGGACAAATGCACATGTATGTTTATTGCAGCACTATTTACAATAGGAAAGACATGGAACCAGCCCAAATGCCCATCAATGACAGACTGGATAAAGAAAATGTGGCACATATACACCATGGAATACTTTGTAGCCATGAAAAGGAATGAGATCATGTCCTTTGCAGGGACATGGATGAAGCTGGAAGCCATCATCCTCAGCAAACTAACACAGGAGCAGAAAACTAAACACTGCATGTTCTCATTTGTAAGTGGGAAGTGAACAATGAGAACACATGGACACAGAGAGGGAAATATCATACACCAGGGCCTGTGCAGGATGGAAGCCTGTGGGAGGGAACTTAGAGACCTGGTCGATAGGTGCAGCAAACCACCATGGCACACGTATACCTACGTAACAAACTTGCATGTTCTGCACATGTACCCTTTTTTTTCAGAAGAAATTTTTTAAAAAGAAAAAAAATTTACAAGGACACATTTTTTAACTCAAAATAAACTTTACAATGCTATAAAAAATTGTCAAAGAAGTTAAACTGCCTTTATTCACAAAGGATGTAATGGTGCACATAGAAAGTCTAATGAAGGATAAAGAACACAGAAGTGTATCTCATTTTATTGTACTTCAAAGATACTGTGTTTTTTACCCACTGAAGGTTTGTGGCAACTCTGCATTGAGCAAGTCTATCAGCACCGTTTTTCCAACAGCGTGTGCTCCCTTCATCTTTCCCTGTCACATTTGCTAATTCTCACAGTATTTCAAATTTAATTTTATTATTACATTTACTATGGTGATCTGTGATCAGGGATATTTGATGTTACTACCACAACGGTTTTGGGGCACCACAAACCACTCCCAAGCAAGGCAATCAACTTAACAAATGTTATGTGTGTTCTAACTGCTCCACCAACTGTCTGTTCCTTTTCTCACTCCCTTTCCTCAGGCCTCCCTGTTCCCTGAGACACAACAATAGTGAAATTAAACCAATTAATAACCCTCCAGTAACCTCTAAGTGTTCAAGTGAAAGGAAGAGTCACACAACTTTCACTTTAAATCAAAAGCTATAAATAATTAAGCATAGTGAGGAAGGAATGTCAAAAGCCAAAGCAAGCTGAAAGCTAGGCTCTTGGGCCAAGCTGTGAATACAAAGGACACGTTCATGAAGGAAATTAAAAGTGATTTCTAGAGAATACACAAATGACAAAGTGAAACAGCCTTATTGCTGATACGGAGAAAGTTTGAGTTGTATGAATAGATCAAACCAGCCACATTTCCTAAGCCAAACCCTAACTCAGAGCAAGGTCCTAACCCTTTTCAATTCTGTGAGAGCCAAGAGAAGTAGGAAGCTACAGAAGAAAGTCTGAAGTTAGCAGGGATTGGTTTATGAGGTGTAAAAAATGAAACCATCTCCATAACATAATAGCACAAGGTAAAACAGCAAATGCCAACATATAAACTGCAGGAAGTTATTCAGAAGATACAGGTAAGATGGTTGATGAAGGTGACTACATTAAAAGACAGATTTTCAGTGTAGAAGAAATAGCCTTCTACTAATAAAAGATGACATCTAGGACTTTCATAACTAGTGAAGAGAAGTCAATGCCTGGCTTCAAAGCTTCAAAGGACAGGATGACTCTATTTTTTAAAATTTATTTTTCACTTTTATTTTGCTTTTTATTATTATTTTTAATTGATACATAAAAATTGTAAACATTTATGGGGCACAGTGAGCTATTTTGATACATGTATACAATGTATAATGATAAAATCAGGGAAATTAGCATATCCATCACCTCAAATATTTATTATTTGTGTTGGGAACATTCAAACTCTGCCCTTCTATCTATTGGAAAATATACAACAAATAGTTGTTAATTATAGTCACCGTGTAGTGTTATAATCACTCTCTTCTTAGGAGCTAATGCAGCTAATGATTTTAAGATGAAACCAATGCTCATTTTACCCTTCCAAAAATCCTAGGGCACTTCAGAATTATGCAAAATCTACTCTGCATGTGCTCTATAAATAGAATAACAAAGCCTGGATAATAGCATATCTGCTTATCTCATGGTTTTCCAAATATTTTAAGCCCACTGTTGAGACCTACTGTTCAGGAAAAAAAAAAAAAAAGACTCCTTTCAAAATATTACTAGTCATTAACATGGCACCTACTCACCTAAGACCTCTGATTGTTTTCATGCCTGCTAACACAACTTCTCTTCTGCAGCCCTTGGGTCAAAAGTAATTTTGACTTTCAAGTCTGATCATGTAAGAAATACATTTTGTAAAGCTATAGGTGCCACAGATAGTATTCTACCAATGGATCTGCACAAAATATATTGAAAGCCTTCTAGAAAGGATTCATCATTTTAGATGCAACACCATGAAGAACATTTGTGATTCATCGGAGGACCTCAAAATATCAACATTTACAAGAGTTTGGATAACGTTGATTCCAATCTGCATAGGTAACTTTGAAGCGTTCAAGACTTCAGAGGAGGAGGTAACTGCTACTAACTATTAAAAACAAGCAGTAGGTTAAATTCAAAATTCAATACAATTTACACTATCAAAGAAAAGAAACCACTTATAATGCAGGATACCATTCACTGAAACTACAAAGTATTGGTGAGATAAATTAATGATGATCTAAATAAATTGAGAGATAATAGACTCATGCATTGCAAAACTAAATGTTGTAAATATATTAATTCTCCCTATATTAACCTATAGACTCAAAGCAATTCCAATCAAATTCTGAGCCAGCTTTTTAAGAAATTGATAAGTTGATATTAAAATTCATATGTGGACATAAAGGATTTTGAATTGCTAAAACATTGTGAAAAAGAATAACAAAGTTGGAGAACTTATGCTAACTGACTTTAAAATTTAACTAAGAGTATAGTATTGGCATAAAGTAGACAAATAGACAACAAAATATGGAGTCCATAAAACCACATTTATGTAAGTAAGTGACTTTTGACTTTTGTAAAAGGCACCAATGTAATTAAATGTGGAGAGAAACATCTTTTTGATAAACGTACTAGAATAAATGGATATGTGTATGGAAAAGAAATTAGTCTTGACTTTATAATATACATGAAGATTTACTTGAGATAGATTATATAACCCCTAAATATATAAGTTAAAACCCTGAAGATCCTAGAAGAAAAGAGATCGTATCATAAACCTGAGATAGGCAAAGATTTCTTAGACAGAATGCTAAAACACTAATGACAGAAAACATTGCTAAAATAGGGTTTATCAATTTTTTAAATTCTGCTCTTTGAAAGACACCCTTTAAGAAATTGAAAAGGCAAGCTACATTCTGGGAGAGAATTTTCATAATTCCCCTATTAGAATCACATCCATAAAAAGACACATATACACCATGGAATATTATGCAGCCATCAAAAACGATGAGTTCGTGTCCTTTGTAGGGACATGGATGAATCTGGAAACCGTCATTCTCAGCAAACTGACACAAGAACAGAAAATCAAACACCATATGTTCTCACTCATAGGTGGGTGTTGAACAATGAGAACACATGGACACAGGGAGGGGGGAGCATCCCACACTGGGGTCTGTCCGGGGGAAATAGGGGAGGGACAGCGGGGATGGGGAGTTGGGGAGAGATAGCATGGGGAGAAACGCCAGATATAGGTGATGGGGAGGAAGGCAGCAAATCACACTGCCATGTGTGTACCTATGCAACAATCTTGCATGTTCTTCACATGTATCCCAAAACCTAAAATGCAATTGAAAAAAGAAAAAAGTAAGGAACATCTATGAAATCTGTAAGAAAACAAACTAATTTTTTAAATGAGTGAAAAGACATAGATACTTTACAAAATAAGATGTGTGAATGGCCAATAAGCAGAAGAAAAGTTGTTCAACATCATTATTCATCAGAGAAATGCCATTTAAAACCACAATGAGTCACTACTACACACCCTTTAACATATTAAAGAGGTAAATAACAGTAGAGCATTGGCTACAACACAGAATATCTCATTCAGTGGGGAAGGGGTCGTGAAGAATGGTATAACCAATTTGGAAAACTGAACACTTCTCATAAAGTTAAATATGCACCGGGCTTATGCTCTAGCAATCCCATTCCTAAGTGCTCACTTGAGAGACATTAAAGCAGACTGGCATAAAAAATTGTACATGAATGTTCATGGCACCTTCATTCATAATATTCCCAAACTGGAAACAACACAAATATCTATTGTGTGACACACTCACACAATGGAAGACATAAACTACTTGTACACACAACTCAGATAAATCTCAAAAGCATTACACGAAGCTAAATAATCCAGGCACTTCATCCATGACCCTGCAAAGGACATGAACCCATTCTTTTTTAAGGCTGTATAGTACTCCATGGTGTATATGTGCCATATTTTCTTATCCAGTCTATTATTGATGGGCATTGGGGTTGGTTCCAAGACTTTGCTATTGTCAACAGTGCTGCAATAAACATATGTGTCTTTATAGTAGAATGATTTATAATCCATTTATATGAAGTTCAAGAACAGCTAATACTAAACTATAGTGACAGAAATTAGTGGTTGCCTCTATGAATGGTGGAGGAAAAGGAGGGGTGAGGAGCATGAGGAATTTTCTGGAAAAATGGATTATAAATCACATATACACCATGTGGGAAGGTGCATGAGGACTTTCTAGAGTGACAGAATTTGTCTATACCTTAATGGAGTTGTGTTCACAAGTGTATACATCTGTCAACATTTACTGAACTTAATATTTTAACTCTCATATTTTATTTATATAAATTATATCTCAATAAAAATGTGATAACTATTATATGTTGATAACAATTGACACCATCTCTTTTCTTCCCTCTGGTCTTCCTCATTCCCCCTTTACAAGGTCCACCTACAGGACACAAGTTGAGGAAAGTGTGACTTAAAATAAGATTTCTTCAAGTCTTCTCTTCATGCAAAATTCAGAATTTAATTTCTTGAGGATTGCTGTGGCATTTTTCTAGGGGGCCCATGAGAAAACCAGGAAAACTGTGTATTACTTATTCACTTTTCTAAAATCATCCCAGCACAAATGGTCATTTTATTTTAGAATGTAGCACAGTGAAATGTAAAACTAATGTCCTGATTTAGCGAAGTTGTTTTTTTAGCCAATGTGACAAATTCTATTATCTGAAACAATAACAGAGCTAGGACTAAGATTTGTGAAAGCCAAGAATAGCTCTTAACTGAATGATGAAAATAAATTTCAACCCCCTTCTATGCCAGGATTAAAACAGAACTGGCAATAAAAAACTTAAGCAACATTTTTTTTCATCTACTTATCTTTGCCCACCTTTTGGTAAAGAGTAGTAAAAGAGGTAGAAAATGTGTGAAAAAAAAATGGACAACAAATTTCCAGTATTGAGCCTGAAATGGCTCCAGCCTGAAAATGTTCCCAATCTTAAAAATCTCAAAGAATATCCCAGAGATGTGGCTGTATTTACTCCTTTTCTTATGAAAGAAGTGCTGCAAAAATGCAAAGGATGCCTGTAACTTTGAAATTGCAAGATAACCAGATATTAAATGGGGATCACACCTTTGAATTTGTCTGCCCTCCTTGTCTTCAATGGTTTGGCTAATGAGTTGCTAATACCCTGACCCAACAGACTGAAACCTTGATGTTTGCTTAAAGAAGATGACTGCTAAGACACCAAAATGGAAATAAATATACAAGCAAATCAACAAGAAGTAAGTCAGGCTCAGTGGGCTCATCATATCTATTAAGCGTGACTCTTCTTCCTTCAGAAACTCTAAGTATATATGGGCACCAGTCAAACAAGTAACATGCTTTTCACTCTTTGAAGCAGTAACATTTTTTATTAATCCTTTTGGCTGTTTGTTTCTAATAGTAGTAAAGAGGAAATAAAACAGACCATAAAGTAAATCCTTAGGGGCCCAGATGGAGAGATGTTGTAAGGATAATAGACATTAATACTCTGTCATCTAAGCTTGGAAGCAGGCACAGTTGTAGTGGAGGAATTTACTACAGTTCCCTACACATGTAGTTCTCAGCTTTCCATGACGGGCAGAAAGTGTCCATCATTAATGTAACTTGGCACTCCTCAGCCAACAGGGTCAGCTTGGGAAAAAGCTGTGCTCAGGAGGATGATTTCAATGACTTCTCTGGTCTTCCTTCAGCACACAACGACGGGTGCCTCTTCCTCCTTTGCCCTTAACAGACCCGTGTCCTGCTAGTCACCTGGGAGAAGTTTCATAATCAGTTTCACAGCGATGAGTAAATAACAGATAGTGTGTTATGAATGTGTCATCAGAGATACTTTTTTTTTAAGACAATCAATAGTATGTTTCCAATGAATAAATGATATAAAAGACATGTTCTTCATGTGAACTGAGAGACATGAATTGAGACTTCAGTTGTCTCCTCTCAATAGTGTAAGCCTGCAGAGGAGAGGGAGGATGAAGATGTTATGACTGTAAGAATCCTGCAGATTGTGTTTTACACAGATTTAGATTTCTAGCTCATGAGAGGGGTATTTACAAATAAGGTGGTAAAATAAATTTCACCTTCTCTCTTGAGCTGGCATTGTCCTAACAGGCCTTTCTTCCCCCTCTTGGTCTTCTTAACCAACATGAACAACCTTGATCCTATGGGAAAATCTTTTTTTCTAGCATCAAATAAAGGCTTCTGGAACAAATACTTCAGGGATTGAGAAGATAATTGTGATTTGCTTCTCGCATTGCAGTACTGACGTTGGCAGTGGGGTAGAATGCAGAGGAGGAATTCCATCTCTCTCAGAACAGCTGAAACCTCTGGGAGCAAGTAAATACTCGCTGCTTCAGCACAGTGGAACTCCATGCCCCAGATATAGTATTTGGCCAACTTTTCAAAAGTATACTCAGGTATACTGGCTAATTATACATCAAGCCCTAGGAAGCAGAGCAAGGATTCATTAAGCCCCAGGCAAGGTTAAATAAAGCACTTCCTGAACATAGTGAAGTTCAAGAAACACATTATTTACTTGCTCTGAGAGTATGGCATGTGAGTGAAACTTTAACACTTGCTAGTCATTCAAACAAGAGCAGCTGGAATTACAAATGAGTGATGTACAATGGGATGGAGACAGCACAGTACAGTAAACACAATGTGAATCTGAACGCATCCTCGAGCACCAGCTCTGTGACCTTGGGCAAGTAAGTCTCTCAGTGTCAAATCTCTCAATTATAAAATACCTTCTTAAAGTACTATGTGAAGGTGATTAGCAAGATGTTATATGTTGGGGTGTCAAGACTGGGATCCCAGGTAGAGACAAGTTTATATAAATTGGGATTACAGCTGGACATAAGAAAGAAAATCTATGGTACAGATAAGGCCACACAGGTCAGTCTTCCCTGTGGAGCCTCTGGAGGAAATGAGCTAATAACTAGTCATTAGTGGGCAGAATGCCCAGAGAAGTCCAGGCCTGTCCAGAGCAGGAGCTGGAGAAGTAGTTATAGGTAGTGAAGAAAACAGGGCAGAGAGCAAGCCCAGGAATTACAAAACTAGCAGTACCCTCTGATTTCGGAGTAAGAGGTAATAATGCTCTGTCTAGTAAGGAACCTCAGCTTCCACCTAAATACCTGAGCAGATAGATAAGAGAAACCAAATCAACCCCCACTCCAGTGCCTACATAATGGCAGCCATTTAATAAAGATAATTAGAATCATCACTAGGAAGCTTTGCACTAAAATTTTGCACTTTTTATAGGTATAACATTGTCCCTTCATTCTTCCATTTGTATAGATAGGAGCAGCTGTACTTGTCCACTATAATCATAGTACTTGATACAGGGGCCACTGAGATCCTACCTAAGGAGTGGTTCCAGCTGCTTAGATGGAATGCACTAGAATGTAAGATTTTCTTTCTAGAGATTAGAAGTGAGAGCATATCCACATATCAGCAGTATCCCATGATGTATTCAGCCATTTGTGCATTGCTATAAAAAAATACCTGAGAATCAGTAACTTATGAAGAAAAGGGATTTAACTGGCTTATGGTTCTGCAGGCTGTAGAGGAAGCATGATGCTGGCATCTGCTCAACTTCTGGGGAGGCCTCAGGAAACTTACAATTATGGTGGAAGACAAAAGGGGTATAGGCATATCACATAACCAAAGCAAGAGTGAGAGAGTGGGGGAAGCGCCCTACACTTTTAAAGACTAGATCTCAGGAGAACTCACTAACACAAGGACAGTACCAAGGGGATAGTACTGAACTCTTCATGACTCATGCCTATAATTTAATTACCTCTCACAAGGCCCCACCTCCAACACTGGGAATTACAATTCAACATGAGATTTGAGCAGAGACACACATTCAAACTATTCCACACGAGAATGCCACAAGATGTCATCCTTTGCACCTTCCAGCTCTAATTAAAAGATATGTCATTGGCTACAACAGCAGGTTACCATCACTCAAGGAAATATTAAGCTCTCTGGAGTGCATATTTTCATACTAGGAATGTTGCCTCTGTCACTTATATTAAGGCGGATGGTAATAACATAACATCTTTAAGTTGTTACAAACAAAACAGATAAATACCCAGAGGGATGTGTTTCAGTTCAACACCTCTTCAGAAAATGTGCTTTCCAATCCTCCACACTGCTCATACCTGGTCATTCAGAACCACTCTCGATACTAGTAACTTAAATCCAAAGAATAACAAATAGTTATTAACTATAATAATAACTAATAGTTGCTGACATTGCTGCAATTATCTAGGGATGGAACTGGGTCAGGGAGGCAACAAGAACAAATGAACATAAAAAAAAATCCTGATACATGAGAAAAGGTAGAGATGGACTAGGTTTTTAGTTTTTCTTTCTCTTACATTATGATAGTGATTGCTTGGGCAAATTTGGCTCTATAAATAATTAAAACAGCAGTGATCGTCCAAGTGAATGTCGCAGTCTCCAGTGATGTTTTATGGTATGATTCCATTAATTTAATAATAGAAGACAAATTATGGCTCCTTAATTGACTAGTTTACTTTTTCCCCCCCCCCCCTTAAAAGAAGTAAATAAAACTCAAAAATCCCTTGGCTTTTCTCTAGACAGTTATTCAAGTTTGTGTGTAACTTTCCAAAATCTAACAATAGGTACCAAAAATTTACTTTCAAAATAGCTGAATACATTTTGGAAGGGTGAATAATTGTTGTAGTTTCTCGACTCTCAGGTTTTTTCTTTTTTAGTGATGGATTTTCATGATGAGAGTTCATTTTTGCTGTTTTTCTTTACATATAATTAAAGCCCTCCACCATTTTTATCTCTGAAATGAGATCAATCACAGTGTTAATTAAAATATAATAAATTTGCTTTGGAAGGTGGCTTCTGTATAAAAGGAAATTATCAATATAAATAACATAAAAAACAATACTGAGATACTACTAACCAGTCTTATATCATAGGGGTGTTACAGCTGACTGGGATCTTCCAGATATTCTAGTCAATTTCATATCTCATGTTCACTTTAGAAACTTTCAGAGAGAAAAAGACTGAGATTGACAAAGAAATTGCTCAAAGTGACACAGCATGTTAGTGACAAAGCCAAGAATAAAACACAGCAGGTGACCCAACAAATCAGAATACTGGTTTTCACTATTGCCCACTCCAATGATAAAAACAACAACCTTGTGTTAAGTGTTTATGCTCTTTATAAAGTCCCTTACAGACATTACTTCCTTTATCCTCATAAAAATCTTATAAATAAAAATCACCATTTTCTTATCAAATCCAGAACTGAACTCTTTCTCCTCTCCCTTTTCACTTCTATTCCTTTTCTATGGCAACCAGTCTCAGTCCCACCATGATTCCCTCTATTGCCCAAGCCAAAAAACCTTGAAATCATTCTTGATTCATCTCCTCCTCACATCCCAATTTTCAATCCATTGCCAAGTCCCAATGGCTGTGACTTCAAAAAGTATCTCAAATCTGACTACTTCTTCCTTGTCCAAGTCCAAATGACAATTTCTCTAGCCTAGACTACAGATGCCTGGCATGTATTAGATATTAGATAAATACTAATGCTGAATGTTGAATGCACAGTCTCCTGATTGGTCTCCCCCGCCAGCCTATCCCTGCCTCCTTCACTGTCACTGTAGTCCAGTCAAAATGTAAAGCAGCTCATATGCCCTCTTCACTCAAAAGCTCTTAATGTATTCTCATCACACCTAGAATCAACCCTTAAATCTAATCATCTTGCCCACTTAGCTCCAGTGACTTCTTGCTGGTCTTTGAGCATCCCAAGCATTCTCTTGCCCATAACTTCCACATTATTAAACCAACAAAAATATTTTGAAACATCAATTACCTTGCCTTCCACAAAACATTCATCTTCCTGGTTTCCTCTTAACCATCAGATTCTTCTGTTTTTCCTTGTAGGCTCATTTTCCTGAATGTGGCTAATAACTGTTGCAGTTCTCCACCTCTCATCCACACCCATTCCTGAATTTGTGAATACAGATTTCTCTTCTAAAGTCCAGATTCATATATCCAACTGTCTCTTCACATTTCTTTTACATGAGTCACAGGCATGGCAAATACATGTTCAAAACCAAATAGGTGATCCATGCTCCTAATCAAGCACTTATTTTAAAAAGTGATCCAATTCATAAAAGCCAGATACTCTTTGAGCATTCCTTATCTCTGTAAACAGCACCCCCATCCATTTTATTATACCATGCAGAGTTCTGTGTCACCTTAAACATCCTCTTCCTCACCTCCTCACCTCTTCGTATCAATGAATTCTATTAATTCTGCCTCGCGTCCTCAAACTGTCCACCTCTCTCCATCTCTACCACAAATATCCATTTAAACTACTGCTATTTCATCCAGATGGTTGAACTGACAGTCTATCTGTGTCCACAAAGATAGTTCTCCACAAAACAACTATAATAATGTATTGAAAAAGCACATCTGGTCATGTTACAGCCCTTGATTCAAGCTTCTCAATAGCTTCCCATTGCTTATAATTCCTTCAAATGGCCATCAAAGCACTGCCTGATCTAGCCCAGGCCTGCATCTTCCTCTTAGCTTTTCTAGCACTCTCCCACACTCTGTCCTTCAGCCATATCTGTCTTATTTGTAAGCCCCTTCCCACTGAAGATTCTTTGCAAATGCTGTTCCCTCTACTGAGAACACTGTTCCCTCCCCCTGTTACTCAGGTAACTCACATTCATCTTTTAATTACTAGCCCAGGGGCCATTTCTTTAATGAAACTTTCCTTCACTTCCCTACCCTCTGACCTAGAATTTGGGACTAATTTACAAATTTCAGCTTTTCCAAAGGTAATATACAGAGATAGCCAACTGACTCAGAGTTGCAAAGAGTAATAAATTGTTTGTAAGATTTATTGCCGATAGTAAGCAGTCAACAAATATTATTATCTCCTCTCCTGCAATGCTACCCACCTCCTGGGTTTGTGTAAGACCTAGGATACTGCCTTAATCTACACTTCAGGACATAAAATAAAAACAGAATGACCCTTTCTATCCACCTCTATAAAAAATAATTTGGCTAGCACGTGGGAGCCCATAATTCTTCAATATATTTCACTTGTGAATTATTATGCCAGTTTTTATTAGAATACACAAATTCCAGTGACCTGAGGTTCATATTTTCAAATTGCTCCAAGAGATATTGTCAAGTTTTATAAGCACTCTGAGAACCAGGGAGGTAGAGAACAAGAAATATCTACAAAACTAAAGAAAGCTAAAAGAGGTCAAATCCCCTATCAGCAAATATCACTGCATGACCAAGAAAAGACACAATATTAGGCAATGCTCATTTAGTAGAATAGCATTCATTTTAGCATAAAAATGTAGATAGTCACTGTGGCTTGCTGTAGTAAGATGTGATCTACATAGCGACTCATTCTTAATAAAACTAAAACAAAAAACAAAAACAGAATTCTGAGTTTACTTACAGGTGACGGATGCATCGGAATCCTAAAGGTCTTAGTTGTCTCTACTGATTACTTCCACGTTAAGTGTACTTGAGTTTTAGAATTTATTTTCTAATCATTCAGCTCTTACAGTTCACTGCTCTTTTACAGATCACCATCTTGGACAGAAAATTAGAGTGTGGGTGTATGTGACTGTGCTTGACATTAGTAAGACATTCAGTTTTGCATTTGTGTATGTGTACTATAAAAACATTTATATGTATATGTGGACTCTGTGACATGAAAACCATAATAATGGTCCACTGGAGTATGGTGCTTCTTTCTTTGCAGCACAGTCCCTCTCTGCTAGTACAGTCCCTTGTGGAAGCAATTCACATGAGATTAATCTAGGGGACATAAGAAATTCGATTAGGAAAATGGCTCCCCAATCCTAAGAATTATATTCTTTTTTCTTTTCCTATAATCAGTTCATGTTTAGGAGAGAGAATTTCATCTCCTGGGAAATTCTACTTGGAATCACACTAAGTGGTGTCCTCTTCTACTGTGACTGCAGGTTGATATTCAGGAAAGAAAATGTCTTCTCCTGGTAGAAGGTGGTATTGAGAGAATGGAATCATCCTTCTTAGAAGTGGAGAAGCTAAGTGTGCCAAGGAGTAATCCCCAGAAAGCTCATCTATGTAGCCTTCGTGTATTATGCAGAGGCATAAATTTTAAACAACTACTGGCTTGGCTTCCAAAAATAAATAAACAGATTTTAAAATATTGCTTGCAAAAGAGTATAGACAATCCCTAATTTGCAAACACTTAATTCTATCAGATATATGGAATGCATTTATAACCCCACCATCTATGAAGATATATACATGTATATATACATAAAACCCCATATCTTGTCCCCTTTTCCTACTACTAATATCTTTGCTTCCAACACAGAGAGGAAAAAAATAGCAAAATAAAACATGAATTTGTAAATAGAAAATACAAAAGAAAAAGAAAAAATTTAATTAAAAAGGATGAAATTTGTGTAAAGCAAGAAAAGCACAGTGATCTGAGAATTCAATTGCCGTTGTTCTATTTCAAATTATATACTTCAAATATGTTCCCTTTACACTTCCTCAGTCTTTTTCTATATTTTCTTCTGCTGCCTAGAATCCTACTAATTAATTAAAGACATTAGGATTGTCAAGTCTCATTTTTGAAAGTGACAATGTATCTAGGAGAATTAAGAAAAAAATGAAATTTATTGTGATTGAAGGTTTTTATTAAAAAAACAAGCATTTATTTTTTTCTGGAAAACAGAAGAAACTACAAATAATCACTTTATATCCAATCTGCATACATTTAATATTTGGAGCTTTTTCTTTCCTCGTTTTATATGAATTTTTCTAGAGTTGACATTATACTATTTTCAATTTGAATTTTCTCCTCAGCATTTAAACTTATACATTATTCCCTGTCATTGAAAAGTCTTCATAAACATAGCTTTTAATGGCTGCATAATGTTGCATTGTATTGTATAATGCACAATTTACTTAACCATTCTTCCAATGTTGTATATTTAGGTAGTTTTCAATATTTTATTATTGAAAAGAAAGATGCTGTGATTAATATCTTTATGCAACAATAGCATTTCAGTACAGTTTCTCAGGCTGGAATCTGAAAGGAGAAATTCGAGGGTCAGGGGTAGAGTAGATTGCTTCCCATCTCACTGTACTTGAGGTGCAACTGTCTGAAGTATGGGCCACTCTCAGGCATTAGACAGCCTACAGCTAATCAAAGTGGAGCAGAAAATAGATGAAAGTGAAAGAAGGAGTGCCAAAAATTGAGAGATGGAGAGAAAGGTGAAAAGATGCCAAAGATACACTTCGACCTATTACAAAATTTTGTCTTGGGCTGGCCCTGCATAAGAAAAAAAGACCTTTATTCTATTTTCTTTACACATGATCTCCTGTTTTCTGTATCTAGGTCTTGGGCTAAAAATGTCACTGCTCTAGGTCAGCCATAATATTACAAGTTAAAAAGTAAAAAGTTGTGTTTGCTTGTATGGTTATATGCATTCCAAATTCAGAAGAAAGAACTAAAATCTAACAGTGATACAAAATATGAAATACTTAAAGGCAAAATTTCAGACAAGTGATTGGTTCAAACATTGGCCCGATCACTTGTGACCATAAGCAAAATACTTAACTTCTTTAGGCCTCAATCTCCTCATCTATGAAATGGGCACAATTAATAGTGCCCATAAGATTATTGTGAGGATTCAATGAGTTAATGGCAGAAGGTGTTTAGAATGCTTATAATATTGCCTGGGATATACTAAGCACTAGAAAAATATTTGTTGTTATTTTCATAAATAAGTTTGTAGAAAAACATTTATCTATAAGCTGAAATCAACCTTTTTAGTATGGAGAGAATGTTGATGGAGAATAAACTAGAATAGTAGGAAATCATTTTTTTTACAATAGTATTACAATATGGTAGAAGAAAGGTTATGTTTTATTTTATGTAATGTTTGGCAAAGAAGAACAAAAATGGTTAAAAGTTGACCTTGCAAAGTATTGCTGATCGATGATACTGAAGTCAAGACATAAATTCAACCAAACACTACTGGATAATCTTTGTGTTGATCACTGTAAGAAATCATTCAGTCTTCAGATTCAAAAGATAACTTAAGTTAAAATAGTCAATATACATCAGCAGCCAAGAAGCCTGGAATATATTTCAACCTTAAAGACCCAGACAAGTTCATTTCAAGATGATATGTGAATTTGAAACAAGTCATATTCCTAGATTCATCTTAAACAAACCAGCCAGGTATTCCAGTGAGGCCTGTATTAATCCAGTTGACAGATGGTGAAGTGGAAGCCTAATAAAGCCAACTAACATGGCCAAGGTCACCAAAAAAGGGGAGGCAGGGAGAAAAATATTCTTGTGACCACATAGGCATCTCCCTCTGGCAGAAGTGCCTAAACCCTAGAAAAAATAATTAACTGGAAGAATACAAGAGAAGAGACTGTGCTTACCACATTACACAAAACAGGTACCCTCAGGAAATTCTGGCTGATGAGGAGGAGACACTCTGGGTTGAACTAATTAAGTAACTGGAAAATAATTCCCACTTCCAAATTTGTCACTCCAAATGAGACTGTGTGTCGCTTGCTTATGTGACAAGAGTGGTATGGGAGAGCAGAGCAGTGATTCAAACCCAGGCAGTGCCTTGTCTGAAATCCCACAACACTCTCCCAACACTTTTTTTGTAGGTACATAGTAGGTGTATATATTCATGGGGTACATGAGATGTTTTGATAGAGGCATGCGATGTGAAATAATCACATTATGGAGAATGAGATATCCATCCCCTCAAGCATTTATCCTTTGAGTTACAAACAATCCAATTGCACTCTTTAGATTATCTTTAAATGTACAATTAAGTTATTGTTGACTATAGTCTCCCTGCTGTGCTATCAAATAGTAGGTCTTATTTATTCTTTCTAAGTACTTTTTTGTACCCATTAACCATCCTCACCTCCCCAGCCACCAACCCTCACTACCCTTCCCCAGCCTCTGGTTACCATCCTTCTACTCTCTATGTACAAGAGTTCAATTGTTTTGCTTTTTATATTCCACAAATAAGTGAGAACATATGATATTTGTCTTTCTGTGCCTGGTTTATTTCACTTAAAATAATGACCTCCAGTTCAATTCATGTTGTTGCAAAAGACAAGATCTCCTTCTATGTTATGGCTAAAGAGCAGTCAATTGTGTATAAGCACCACATTTTCTTTATCCATTCAGCTGTTGATGGACATTAGGTTGATCACAAATATTAGCTACTGTGAACAGTGATGCAACAAACATAAGAGTGCAGATATCTCCTTGATAATACTGATTTCTTTTGAGTTATACCCAGCAGTGAGATTGCTGGATCATATGGTAGCTCTATTTTTAGTTTTTTGAGGAACCTCTAAACTGTTCTCCATAGCCAATGCTTCTTGCATCAGGCCTACCTGTAGATCGAGATAAAGTATTTGCAATATGCCATTGCTTCTGATAAATCAGTGGTAAGGACTACATCTTTAACTCCTTTGCATCACTTTCAGCATCTACCTAAGTACAGTGTCTTTCATGTAGCAGGCACAGCACAAGTAAGAAATGATGAAAAAAGTCCTCTAATTTTGAACTGTTTTGTCTGCTTGGCCAATTCCATCCCATATAGTCATTTTAAATAAATTTAAGTAAGGAAACTTGGTTGCTCACATATTCTCAAAGCAAACACTTAAATCTGCAAAGCAGTTATGCTGAGGCTTTAGCCAATTTAGTGTTTTTCCACAAAAGCTTTGGCTTGTTGGTGGCCATGTATTTAAACATTATCCTAGGGCAGTTTTTGTTCTCTCCAAACCAAAAAATGCTTTCTCCCTCTTCCTCTTTCCTCCTACACATTTAACTGTTGTGCCAACTAGTAAGAGTTAGTTCAGAAAAAAAAAAAATGCCTTAAGGATTCAACGCACTTGATCCTGATTTGTCAAAGTGCAAGGGATACAGAATTTCAACCAAAGTATTTATCATCAAGAGAGGCAGCACAAATTATTCTTCTGTGGTCTGTCCCCATGCTGGGTATCTCTGGGTAATCTCCTGATTGCTTGATTGATAAAATCAATTGATTAAAATTTATTTTCCAATAACCTCCAGCTCTCATGATATTTTGCTATTCTTCTCTCTTCTTTTGAATTCTTTTCATTTATCTGATAAAAAATGAAGATACTATTCATTAAGTACCTACAGGTATTTAGCATGGCTCTTCAGTATGTCTGGGCTCATCCAGGCTCACAGCAAGCATGAGAGGTAGGAATCATCACAGAGTCTCAATGCATACATAAAGAAAGATTAATGCCCCTCAAAGAATCTTGCCCAGTAAACGACAGGTCCAGGATTCCAGCTTGCATTTTTCCCATGGTCAGGATTATGATGTTTTCATCAGTAAAACAGTCTCACTTTTTTGGGGGGATAGTGTGTTCTCCTATTACCTCCAGCTTAGCATAGAAAATATAGAGATGTCTCTTCTAAGTCCTACTGTCACCTAAACCTAAACTTGTCCAATCTAACAGTTTATATCACTTTGAAATTATATTTGCAAATCACATCACCCACATCTGGACCACCGAGTTTTACACTGGCCACTACTACTCCTACATCCTGCCATTCCGCCTGCTCAGCAGTTAAGGCACTTTGAACTTATCAGATATCCTCAAATCAAATGTGTTTCTGCAGGCTGTTCCTTGTTTGGAGGGATAAGCATGGCCATCTGCTATTTATCCTTTAAGCCTTCCCCTTATACCAGCTGCTCAGCAGGTTTCAAACATCTTTATTCTAACAGTCATAAAATAAAAACCAGATCGTGTATTTGTCTACCTCTTTCTTTTAACTCTACTTGTGAAGTTTTCGTCCTCATTTTCTAATTCCTGAAAAATTCTGACAAGCAGTAACTCGCAATTCATTATTCAATTCATTAAAAATTAATTGAGTTAGTGATATAATAATAGTCCTTCCCTTTTCATTCCTACTGTGAAGCCTCAATGTTGTTTTTCAGAAAATAGATTAAGGTTCCCATTTTGTTGAAAATTAGAAAATTCTAAGGACTCTTTGCTAAGCCATGATGTCACAGAGACAGAAAGCTAGCCTGATTTGAAACACTACTCAGTGAATAAAAGCAGCTCAATTCTGTATTTTGTTTTGTTTTTTTCTTCTGTTTTACAAGGAAAATACCAAAAGTTATTACTACAGTATTCACAGTGTAGAATAATACATCTGTGCAAAGCAAGAACACAGCTTCCTATGTGTGTTTCAGTTAACACAGTACCATACAGGGCAAACACTGCCTTACCAAAGATTCAAAACCCATGGGCTTGGAAGTGTCTATGTAAGTGAGAAGCCCTGAGACATCAAGTTCATTAACTGCATGATAAGCCAGCCTCTGGGGACAACAGAAAACAGCAATAAATCCCCAGAAAACTGAGCACACAGGGAACAAGCTGAAAGTAAACTTTCCTGCTATTGGGTTGGGTGCAGGGTAGGGCTCTGCCATTGCGATCCAATGTGCCAGTGAAAATACAGAAACCAGAGGAAGCCAAGACATGACAATAAGGCAGCTAGGACATTTTAGAGAAAAAGTAAGTTCCACAAAGTGGTTACAAAAGTACTTTTAGGTTCCCATTTTCATGTATACCAGCACAGTGTATCATGAAGAAAAGATGTTCCATCATTTCTGGTCCATATGCAACAGACATTGGACTATAGCTGAACAGGGTCAGGACAAGTAGAAAAACAGCTGGCTGCACATTCTTCATATCTAGGACAGAGCTTAGAGAAGAGGCTCAGAATAACATCATGCAACCTTTGATAACACCTGTACAGGTGTATTCCTCTAGAGACAGGTCTGTTAATTCTGACCTGGGGTTGACCAATAAGAGATAACCAAAATGAAAATGAATCTCAGAAAAAATATTTTAATAATTTTAAAAGATTCGAAGATGTAGTCTGACTCTTCTATTTAATTTGCATGTTCACATTGTGAGGGTATAAGATTTTAATGCTATGGACATAGCATTTTTCTTCACTATCCCTCAGCTTCAAAACAAAGCTTTTTTCCAAGGTAAGGCACCAAGTTTTACATAGCTACAATGTTCCTACAGAAGCTTGAAGGTTGAAAGTCATATAAAGAATAATTATCAGTGCTTTTGTCAATAATTTTATTATTCTAGGAAGATGAAAAACCATAGTTTTTGTGCCTTGGTACAGAAAGGATCTGCTGGAGTTTTAAAGCAAGTCTTTCCAACATATTCAAGCCGCAGACCCTTTAAATGTCCTCCCATATTTACCATTAATTGTTGTTTATAAGAAAAAGTACTTATCAAGTAATAATTTTTCCTGGATTTGTGCATGTGCGTGCATACACACACATGCATATTAAACAATAAAGAGAAAAAAATTACCATTTATAGCTTATGATGACCATGGTAGCAAGTCTTACTATACATACAATTTCAGCCAAACTCAAAGACACTTGGCACTTGAGTTTGTTGTATTATAATAATACTATCAGCAATGAACTATTATGTAGTTCTTATCATGAGCAGGGAACAGTAGATGCTTGAACTCACTGAACTCTGACACAGTGCAGTCATACAATAGGCATGGGGCTGTGCACTAGCCTACAGTGATTACCAAGGAGAACAGCTAGGAAAAGACCCCTTCCACCCTCCTGCTGAATATTATTCTTTCCATGTGCTAGTGAATGTCATGTGTCTCCCACTTTGCCAAATGGATACTTTTGTTGTAGTCACCCTGTCTCTTTTCCTCACTACATTTTGGGGACGGGGAAGATGTGAAAGGGAGACAACTCGTCTTTGTAATTCAGAGATTGCAAGACCACAAGAAGGCATATTCACAGTGGATGGAGAAGATTGCAAACAGCCTGGAGATATGTTATTTGGGCTCAAAACAGTGCCGGGACTAGACTATCACCCTTAATAAAGGGGTCCTGGGTATAGAAGAAAGATTTAAATGGGTATTTGGTAACTAGATGGATAAAATGGTTAGCTATTGAAAACATCTATCTCTTTTTCTTTTGCACACACAGCTAGGCAACACTTGCCATCTCATTACCAGTTAGTGAGGCCTATGCCATTGAGTTATGTCAAAGGCATATGGAGGAAAATGAAGGCCTTGCCCATGAAAATCTCCCACATGTGCAAGCCCCCATATTCTTTCTCCTCTCACAGAGACCTTAGAAGCCACATGTTGAAAATAGCAGAACCACCAGATTCAAAGATACAAGGTACCTGAATTACCGCTTGAAAATGGGCTGCTACTTATAGGCAATCTCATTTTTCCCCTTACTTAAGCAAGAAATCAACATCTATTATTAATCTACTAAGACCTGGCCCGGGGGAGGGTTATCTAGCATTGCAGCTAGCATAAACTGAACTAATTCAAGAATAAAAGGGAAAAGTTATAGTTTTTAAGGAAAAGGAGGGAAACCTAATCAAGTGTTAATAGGTCAAATGTTTTCCATAGAAGGCAATAACTTTCATTAAAAAAAAAAAAAGAAAGTCTTAAAAAAGTTGTCTGTTGTTGCTGGTTCCATATCATTCCTATTTTCCTCTTTTTATTTTAATGCAAAATATGTTTACAAAAGAATGTATTAAAATGTATATACAATTTGAAGAACATCATATGTTCAAATATTTTTCTACTATCACTTATATTAAGAAATGGAACAATACATTTATAGATAGCATGACCTTCTCCAGTCATAGCCACTGCTTCCCTCCACAGGTGACCATTATTCTGAAACTGTTTTAATCATTCTCCTAAAATTCTCTATACTTCTACCACATATGAACGCATTTCAAAACACTATGTTGCTGAATTTTGCTTGTTTTGACCTTATAGAAATGGAGTAATTTGTATGGGCTTTTCTGCTACCTGCACATTCCTCTTAGCATTTGGTTTTCAATTTGGATTGATGAGTAATTCTGCAGTACAGTTATTTTAAACAGCTGTATAGCACTCCTATCTATTTGCCAATCTATCAGTCTATTGCTTAATCTATGAATCCTACTTTTAGTGGATAGTTGCAGTTATTTTCAAGTTTTTGCCATTACAATAATTCTAGGAATATTGGTATACATGCTTCCTGGTGAACATTCACAGGAGTTTATAGAGAGTATATATAGGATTGTTGTTATTAACCTATAAACAGGTATATCTTCAAACTTTATAGCTAATGCCAAATTATTTCCAAAGCAACTGTATACCCAAAAGCTGTATTGCTTCTCATCCTACCCAAAACTTATTATTGTCATAATTTCTAGATTTTTGCCAAATTAGACAAGAAATAATCATCTTAGTATGATTTTTCATTTTCATGATTACTGATGTTCAGCACCTTTTCATGTTTATTGGCCATTAGGATACATCTTCTGAATAATATCTGTTGAAATATTTTTCAGTTTGCTTTTACGTTATTTACTATGATTGACTTTTACATGTTCCTTATATATTCTGGATATTTTTACCTTGTAGGTTACATGTATTCCTTATTTCTTTTATGTGGCCTGTCTTCTCAGGTTTTTTGCTGTTGTTTTTCATTTAAAACGTTAAAAATACATAAATAGATAAGTAAATCCATTAACTTTTATTTTAGATTCAGGGGGGTTATCTAGGTATATTGCACAATGCTGAGTTTTGGGGTACAAATGATTCTGGCACCAAGGTGCTGAGCTTAGTATGCCACAGGTAGTTTATCAACTCTTCCCCTGTTCCCTCTAAGAGTCCCCAGAGTGCTGGACACTGGCTCACGCTTCTAATCCCAGCACTTTGGGAGGCCAAGGCTAGCAGATCACAAGGTCAGGAGTTCAAGTCCAGCCTGGCCAGCATGGTGAAACCCCATTTCTACTAAAAATACAAAAATTTGCCGGGCAGCACGCCCCTGTAATCTCAGTTACTCAGGAGGCTGAGGCAGGAGAATCACTTCAACTGGGGAGGCAGAGGTTGCAGTGAGCCCAGATCATGCCATTGCACTCCAGCCCGGGTGAGAGAGCAACACTCTGTCTAAAAAAAAAAAAAAAAGAGTCCCCAGAGTTTATTGTTACCATCTTTGTGTCCATGAATAGCCAATGTTTACCTCCCACTTGTAAGTGAGAACACTCGGTATTTTGTGTTCTGTTCTTACATTAATTTGCTTAGGATAATGGCCTCCAGCTACATCTGTGTTGCTGCATAGGACATTATTTCATCCTTTTTATGGCTGTATAGTATTCCATGGGGTATATTTTCTTTATCCAATCTGCTGTTGATAGGCACCTAGGCTGATTCCATGTCTTTGCTACTGTGAATAGTGCTGTGATTAACATGTAAGTTCATGTATCTTTTTGGTGAAATGATTTGTTTTCTTTTGAATATATACCCAGTATGGGATTGCTGAGTTGAAACACTTCCCATCTCACTCAGCATAACATCCAGAGTTCTTGTCTTAACTTTCAAGACTTTACCAGATCAATTGCTCACCATACCTCTGCCTTCATCTACTACTCTTCCTTTTGCATTTGTTAACATCAGAGCCTTTGTGGTTCCTCTCTCTCTCTTTTCACACGAACACACACATGCACACACTCAGACACATCAAATTCCAAGTTGCCCTCATGGAGAAGGGAGAGTTATTTGCAAATTGTCAAGCTTGGCAATTTTTTGTTAGTAATGAAAGAAGTCGTGGGCATTTTGCTTAAGTGTGACCTTTTTTTTCTTGCCTATTATTTTTTCTCATTTAAAAATAGTAAGAATTATAGAAAACATCACTGAACTCTATTTTTAGCTCTGCCCTGAGGATCAACAGGTATCTCTCTAACTACTCATAATGCAAGACAACTGAAGGCTTAAAGAATCCCTTTAGAAAGTAAAAGCAGGATACCATACGCTATAGACAAAATCTAATTAACATTTCAATACAGAGTAAAAAAATAAAATCAAAATTAACAATGAAGAATACACCTTTACTTTAAAAGAGGCATCTCAAACATTACGTGACTTCACTCCTCAGTCCCATGTTTGGGTTTAGTCAGCTCATTTAAATACTATCGTAACAATGACAGTAAGAGTGTTTGCAATGCCTAATGTATTTATATATATAAAGAAAGAATAGAGAGAAGGGAAAACAAAACACTTAACATAAAACAGCCAAATTTTTTTCCCACAAGGCAAATGATAGCAACTGCAACAGCCTTAAACATTTATAACTAACTAAATATTTTATGAGATGTACTAAGAAGGTTCAATCCATTTCTTAAGAATGATAGCCTGGTCACATAGACTCTCAGAAGGTAGTGCCTATGTCTTTTTATTTTCAACTGGAATTTTCATCAAAAGGTTGAGAAAAGCTGAGCAAAAGCGCTGCCCTATATAATCCCAACTCTTTTATTCAAAATACTAGCTGGCTTTTTTTCTAACAGTTTTATACAGAACAAAATAGCTATAAGAAGTAAAGCACAAATTGAAAAAGAAAACACTCTCATGCAACTGACAATACAAGCATCAAAAGAAGAGAAATTCTCATTCTCAGTAAGCAGTGTACAATATTAACATTTAGATGTTATGCTCCCCTCAAATGTCATTGCACCATTTTCTTGCTACTCCATGTCTCCATGAAATCATCAAATGCCTTCCTTGTACAATCTTCACAACAATGTTTTAGCACACAGAAGAGTAGTTGCACATTATTAATATTTATGAACCTGGAAAAGTCAGTAAAGCTTGTCTTTCAGAAAGACCACTCTGCCTAGACTCTTGCCATCAAAAAAGTAACAAAATTAGCTCAGAATCACTTAGTAAAATAACTTGAAAGAAAATATATTTAGATCGCAAAGGGGAGAGGGGGAGCTGAAACATACAATATAAAAAAAATGCTAAACCAAGCAGAATACATTAATCAGAATAACCTTTTAGAATTAGTGTTGCATTACTAACTCCAGTGTGAGATAATGTTCTATGAATGTACCAAACATGAAGAAAAGGCCTGGGTAGTCACATAACTGGTTTGCAGCATGAAGAACAGCCATGACAAATTCTAATGCTTTATCAGACCTGGCTTTGCCCATCCCTTGAAGAGAAAGAATAAAGGTAATTTCATGGTAGTAGAGCCAGAAATACTACTAGTGAAATTGGGAAGACAAACATCTTTGCATCGGTGTTGGTGTATCTTACATGCACACTTACATATACACATATGTGCACACCACACACACATAGTTATTGGTTGAATTTGGTCCCCAAAGGAAGTGTTTAAAGTCCTAACCCCCAGTGCCTCCAAATGGGACCTCATTTGGAAATAAGTTTGCGGCAGATGTAATCAGTTAAGATGAAGTCATACTGGAGCATGTTAGACCCTTAATCCAATTTGTCTGGTGTACTTACAAAAAAATGGAAATCTGTACACAGAGACAGAGTCATACAGGGAGACACCATTGGATGACAGAGGCAGAGACTGGAGCATTCCAGCTATAAGCCAGCAAACACCAAGGATTGACAGATGACCAGAAGCCAGGGAGAGGCAAGGAAGGATTCGCCAGAGCCTCACAGGGAGCATGGCCCTGCCAACACCTTGATATCAGTTTCTGTTGTTTTTAGCCCACTCAGTTTGTGGTTCTTGCAACAGCAGCCTTAGGAAATGCATACATACACACACTGATTTCACTGAAAGACCTGAAAAGAGAGGCCTAATAATGGTATGATAATAATGTATATTATCATACACAGTTCAGAAAAGCCTAGTTTAAAAAATCAACGTATGCTTTGAGAATAAGAAATTATAATTGACTGTAAATACCTTGTTTTTTTCATGAATATCAGTACAGCAGGGCATTACACATGCATTGAATAGTGATAGTCAGCTATGTAACAACCCCTGCTGGCTTGAAAATGAAGTCAAGCTCTTCCCTCTGAAAGGCAGAAGAGGGAAAGCACTACAGTAACTACCTCTTATTCGCTAACCACCTAAGTTACTCTTGCAAAAGTCTTTTCAGTAATGAGATCAATTTCTTGCCTAAACATTTTCATTCCTCCATGACCACTATGAGGACTTTGGTTACAGGCCTCATCCTCTTCCATCTAGATTTCTGCAATATCCTTCCTACTGGTTTTACCCTTTCCAAATCCAATCTGCTCACTGCCATATGGCTGCTACCCCTGTTATTTAAAGCTATTAAATGACCTCTATTTGTGTAAAGCTCTGTTTCCTAAAGCATTAGTCAGGCAGAATGTTAATGTATATAATATTGAATAAGATTATCAAGTTCAAAAGAAATGAAAAACTCTAGCTTTAAAAAAATTAAACATAGTTCTTTACTAAATGACTCAGAATCTCTAATGTCCATGACCAAATTCCAAAAGGAAAGGACAGTGAGCAATGTTTTCCAAACATAATGAACCATGGAACCCTTTCTTGTCAAATGGCAGGGGACTAGATGCCATAGATCAGACCTTAAGGGACTTTTTCCCTCAGGCATGAGAAGATAGTCTATCTAATTGATCTAAATCATAGAGCCTGCTCCCATCCAAGTTATTTACATTATTGTAAAAGAGTAGGTTAACCTTCAGATCCTCTGATAGGCAGCTTACCAGGTGATTAACCAACAGAAAGATACATTTGTGTCATAAATGGGAGATAATTTTACCTTAGAGAAACTGCTAGGCAGGAGAGCAGTACCAAAGATTCTGTCCTGGGAGTCGTTCACTCATTCATTTATCTGTTCAATAAGCCAACATTTATTCTGTCCCTAGTAAGTGCCAGGCCCAGTTTTCAGTCTTCAAAATGCAATTCGTGGTCTGAACCTCTAGAGAACATAGGTAAATGATGCGGTCAAGTGAAAATTCTAAAAAATTGCAATATAACATAATCCTGTAATGGAAGAACAGGGCCCTAGGTAATCACATAAGAAGGGCCACATAACATAGCCTAGGATTTGGGGGAAAATCCTAGGAGAAGTGGCATCTACACTGAGCTTGGAAGGATGAATTGGAGGAAAACCAAGCAAAAACACTGGAGAAGGTATATCAAATTCTTTATCTCACACCACTTCTAGGCTTTCAGATAACCTAAAACTGGAATAAAAACTATGTTGTATCTCTAGTTTCAACTCTAGTAAGTTTGGTATCTTTACCAGAAGTCTGAGAAGAATTCTTGGACCCAGCGTTGGCTTAGAGGGAGAGAGTTCTATAATCTCACAGTGATGTCTGCCACTGAAAAGAGAGAGAACCAAAACCATATATTTGTCCAACAAGCACTAAAGATTTTACATTTTATTCACAATGGGTCTGAGGTAATAGGACTGAGAATTGTGCAACACAGTGATACTCTGAGAGAGGGTGACTTGTGTGTGTATATGTGTGTACATACATACATACCTATGACAAACAACAATTGGTACTTATCTGCTTGAGTTATATATTAATGAGGAATAGCCTTGTCATAGAAAATATTGGACAAATATTGGTGGAGTGGTGTTTACTTCATGTAAAGTATTTCATTAGAGCATGAGGAACCTCTGAAATTGTCTAGTTCAATCTACTATATTTTAATAGGTGAGAAATTTGAGACTCAGGGACGTTAAACACCTGCCAAAGGAAGTATGTCTAGTTAGTGGCAGGTCTACATAGAAACTATGTTTTTTGGTTTTGTTTTTGTTTCTTTGGTTGCCTGTACAAGATTCGGTCTACTACCCAATGATGGATAATTAAAGATTTATTCATTCAAATATAATCACAAGGTAGCTACTATGCGTCTGTCACTGTCCTAGGTGTTGGGGACGAAGACAGACAACATCCCTAGAGTAACAGAGGATAAGCCAGAATAAGGATGCCTGGACTGCCATGTGCAGAGTGGATTCTAGCTCATGCAGGGCAGTCAGGGAAAGCCTCAGAGAGAAAGTGGCATGTGGACAGAAACCTAAAAAAGTAAGGAGTTAAACCATGCATATACAAAGTAAGCCCATTGTTAGCACTGGAAGCAGTTAGTACAAGGGTCTTGCAGTACCTCTGAAACTTCAGTGATGCCCCTGTGTCTGGAGCAGAGTGAACTGAGGACAGTGGTAGAAAAGAGGTCAGGTGGTATTAAGAGGCCAGATGATAAAGGGGACTGAAGGTCATGGTAAGAACCTTGGGAATTTACACTGAGTGAGATCAGAAGTCCATGGTGGGTTTGAGTAAAGGAGTTGTATGACTTGACTACAGTCTTAGAAAGCTCACTCTGGCTAATGAATAAAGGATAAAAAGGTGAGCAAAGGACAGATGTGAGGTTATTTGAATAATCCAGGAAAAAGATGGTGAATAATAGCAGTTAAGATTGCTTATGGATTAGATATGAGGTATAAGAGAAAGAGAAACAATTCCAAAGTTTTGCTCCTGATCTGCTAGAAAGCAGGAGGTGCCATTTTGGGGGATTGTGGGATAATTGGTGAGTGAGCGGCAGTTCCTGCATAATGCTAAAAAGTTAAAGAAGTTAAAAAGAAATGCACCATCTTTGTGTTGGCAAATATATAGCTTTACATCATTTCATTATAACTACAGGGTATACCACAAAGAACTAAACAAACAAAAACAATCAACAAAATCAAAACTAATAGCCTGATGAAAGTGCTTATCATTTTTAATGCCTAAAAAATACTGCACTGAGGTTCCACTTAAAGATTAAAGTATACAGCCTTTGTTAACCATTCACATGTGTAATCAATTGTACAGATACCAAAAAAATAGAAATATAGAAAAAACAGAAATTTAAATTACTTTAAATTCCTACAATTTAACATCAAGGGAAGACAGTGGAGTTTTTTTGGTGATAAAGGTAAAGCTCTAATTAAGTTGCAATTAGCATAGTAAGTGTAGCTTTCACTTGCACTAAATATGCTCCTTAAATAAATTGACTCCTCTTTAGACTCTAAAACTGCAAACATACAATTTGTCATAAACCACTTTAGGCTTAGATAAATTTGTTTTAGGAGTAAGTAGTGGGTGTGTGGAGGATGGGGGTGGCCAGGGCACATTGTACACTGTGAATTTAAAGTGTCTAAACACTCTCCTCCTTCTGTACCAATCTCCGTCCCTAGAAATTGACCTGGAAATTTCCTCAGGAGAATTAATAATGCATTGGCTGAGCACATTTTGTTCAGAAGGCCATTACCAAGTTGCTCAAGAAGCTTTTGGTCTGTGTCCAGGTGTTCATGTCCCACACATAGGTGAAGGACTTCTCCAGGCCTCTACCAGCATCACAGATGACCTAATCTTTCATGGGACCCTCAGTCATAATAGGGATGGCTGGAAGCAGGAAAAAGGGAGGGTAATACAAACAAAAACCAAAGAGGCTAGCGAGGCTTAGATAAAAAGAGAGAAGAGGAGGGTATGTGTATATAAGGTAGAATCATTTCCTACTCCACAGGTTCAGTCCTGGTGCAGCAACTGCAAATACACACATTTATCAGTCTCTGTGATCCAAATGAGAGAGAGAGTAAATTTTTGCAGTAACATTCAGAGAAAATTGGGAGAAAATAGTATTTTTAATATGTAATCCTTATTTTTAGCAGGTGCTGAAGTTTAAGATTGAAGAAGAATCTATTGGTTCCTAAAATTTTAAATGCAGTTGACCAAAAAAACTTCTACTTTTTGAAAGAAAGACATCAGTTACCTATTCTAGTCATCAAATCCTTTAGAAGATAACATTATAATTATTTTCTATATGTGGGTCATATAATTTTAAAAACTTAAAATAATTACATCAAATGTCATTGTCATTATTTTATCTCTGATGTCCAAGAAAGGGGAGAAGACACGCTCATTGTTGCCAATTACGATCTGTACTCTATTTCTTTATTTTAGTTTTTTGAGACAAGGTCTCACTCTGTCACCCAGGCTAGAGTGCTGCGGTCCACTACAGCCTTGAACTCCTGGGCTCAAGTGATCCTCCTCCCTCAGCCACCCAAGCAGCTAGGGCTACAGGTATGCACCACTATGTCTAGCTATTTTTTTTTTTTTTAAGCTTTTGTAGACATGAGGTCTTGCTATGTTGCCCAGGCTGGTCTTGAACTCCTGATCTCACGCAATCCTCTCAAAGCCTGGGATTACATGCGTGAGCCTTGTGCCCAGCCCTGTGCTCTGCTTTAAAAGATGGTAAGGCACACACATGGCAGGGATGGAATCATGAAAAGTCTGGAGAGAGAGGAAATACTAGAGTAGCACTGTGCAAGATCTTGCAGATCACCTGGCCCAAGTCCAATGACCCAAACAAGAGATGCTTCTAGCCTCTGCAGGAAAAAGAAATTCACATCCTTCTGAATGGAAAACTTGCATCTTTCAAAGGCAGGTGTCCTCTCATTGTTTGGAAAGCTGACAAAAGAGTCATGTTGATGGGGGCAAAGGGGTTCACTCTTAGAAACCGTGACACATAGGGAATACAAACAACTCAGGGGCATGGTGCAAAGTACGACATGTGAGTGGCAACTGGGTTTGCCATGTACCAGGCAAGCTTTCACACTCTGTCCTCTGGCTGGTAATGTTTCCCCCACAGTGTAACCTGGACTTTTCTGGAGATAGGTGGGAGAGGAAAGAGAACAAGAGCAGCAACTTCTCAAAATCTTCCAGGAGTCAGAAATCCAACAGCTAAGTCAAATTCAGTGTCCATAGGCACATCCCCCCAAACTACACCAAACTGTAGCCTCTGGGAAAGAACATGGCCAAGATTCAAACAACACATTCTTAAAATGTCTCCATCTTATTCTAAGTGAGACCATCTTATTCTAAGTGAGACTATTTTATACCTACAATGGTGGGATTTTGTAAGGATTCTTAGAGAGTTTAAAGAACTACCATTTGATCCTGTACTCACTACTGGGTGTTTACCCAAAGGAAATCTTATATTAAAAAGATACCTGCACCTGTATGTTTAACCCCACGCTACTCACAACAGCAAAGAATATGGAATCAACCTAAGTGTCCATCAGTGGATGACAGGACAAAAACAAATGTAATAGGTACACGATGGAATACTATTCAGCCATTAAAAACAAACAAACAAACAAACAAAAAACAGAATAAAGTCCTATCTTTAATAGCAATGTGGATGAAACTGGAGACCACTATCTTAATTGAAACAAGTCAGTCACAGAAAGACAAATGCTGCTTGTGCTCATTTACAAGTGGGAGCTAAATAATGCATATATCTGGCCATAGAGTATACAAAGATAGACAATGGAGACTCAGAAGGGTCGGGGCATAGGAGGGGGATAAATAATGAGAAATTATTTAATGGGCACAGTATACGTGTTTTGTGTTTTTTGAGACAGTCTCCCTTTTTCACCCAGGCTGGAGTGCAGCAGCCAGGTGCAGTCTCAGCTCACTGCAACCTCCGCCTCTCAAGTTCAAGCGATTCTCCTGCCTCAGCCTCCTAAGTAGCTGGGATTACAGGCCTGCACCACTACACCCAGCTAATTTTTGTATTTTTAGCAGAGACAGGTTTTCACCATGTTGGCCAGCCAGGCTGGTTTTGAACTCCTGACCTCGAGCCATCCACCCACCCCAACTTCCAAAAGTGCTGGGATTACAGGTGTCAGCCACTGCGCCTGGCCAATATATTATTCAGATGATAGCTTTGCTACCCTAAAAGTCCTGTCTTCAATGCTACATAATCTACCCATGTAACAAAATTACACTTGTAGCCTAAAATTTATACTCATAATTTTTTAAAAAAGTAACTAGATTAAAATGGAAGAACCTGATGTACCTTTCTCCATTTGTATAGGTTCCAAAAATAAGTGAGGGGGTGGGGGGTGGCTACTGGAACACAGGTTAACCAGCACAAGTGCCACAAGATCTTAGGCGCTGAAGCTGTGTGTATACCTGCTGATCTGCCCCTGCTGATCTGATTAATTTTCAGTGAGCGAAGTATACAAATCAGAGTTTTAATGAGCAAAGATAGAAGCAGGGTTATGTTAAATAATTGGTAAGGCAAAGTGATATCTAATTGTGATAACGTCAGCTGTGAACACCAGTCAGTGAACTGGAAGGAACTCACTGACCTTCATCCTGAAGAGGAGTGAGAAAGTTCTCCCTGCTGTCATCACCAAGAACAGGGCACTCTTTTTATGGATAAAAACTTTCAATTCCCTACTAGTGCTAGGAAAAACAATAAATAACGTTTTTACATCTGGTATCTGTGTTTAGGGGAAAAGAGAAAGAGGATGAAGAACTAAAATGTACTGAGCACCTAACATTCACTGGTTGACTACATCTTACTGACTCTTCACAGCAACCCCATGACAGAGGTATCATCATCCCAGAGTAAGACAAGGAAAGTATTGGGGGAAATCAAATGACTCACGTTAGATGTCTTGCAAATAATGTGATGGAATTCTAGTTCCTATATGCCAAGTACTATCGTGCTAGTTGCTAACATCTTTATTTTATTTAATATTACAATTGCATATCGATGTGGAGCCTTAGACGTTTTCAACTGTGTTTTAGGTTCAAATTTCCTTAAACATTTATATTTTCTCCCATTAAAAATTCTAAATTTATTCACTACATATATATTAACTGAGTGATGTTCTGTTTAAATATTTTTCAAATACTACTACTGATATATACTTATGGTTAAAAATGTCAAAATTATTGAAAAATATTTTACAAAACATAGAGACATCCTGTAGGACCACAAAGTATTAACTTGTATTTATAATGTGTATATTTATATCTCTCCATGTGTAAAACAATACATATTGGCGAGGTGCGGTGGCTCATGTTTATAATCTCAGCACTTTGGGAGGCCAAGACGGGCGGATCACAAAGTCAGGAGTTCAAGACCAGCCTGGCCAACACAGTGAAAGCCCATCTCTACTAAAAATAGAAAAATTAGCTGGGCGTGGTGGGAGGTACCTGTAATCCCAGCTACATGGGAGGCAGAGGCAG
Source organism: Ateles fusciceps (assembly GCA_036589455.1). Lineage (NCBI taxonomy): Eukaryota > Metazoa > Chordata > Mammalia > Primates > Atelidae > Ateles > Ateles fusciceps. The sequence goes on along the minus strand of JAZHEH010002554.1, from coordinate 14,024,371 downwards.
GAGACTCGCTTGAACCCAGGAGGCGGAAGTTGCAGTGAGCAGAGATCACGCCACTGCACTCCAGCATGGGTGACAGAGCTAGACTCTGTCTTAAAAAACAACAACAAAAATACATATCATACATATATTTTGGTTTTTGTAAAATGTGTATGTATGTATGTGTGTGTGTGTGTGTGTGTGTGTGTGTGTGTATAAAACATAATTTTGTATTCTACTTTTAAAACTTTACATCAAAAATTTTCCTGTATCATTAACATTAAACATAATTGTAATAGCTTCATGATACCTTCTTAAATTGTTAAATCATAATTCCTCTTCAGCTGGACATGTGGACTTCAGTTGGACTTTTTCCACACTTGATATAAGAATAATATTTCTGTAAACACCCTTTGCATATATATCTTTGTCTTTATGTCTGGTATATTTTTAGGTGTGAATTTTATATGAACATTTGTTGGGTCTGCACATTTGTAATGTTAAGGTTTGAAATACATTGCCAAATTGCTTTCCAGAAAGATGAAAGCTGCTTCTCCATATCATTGTCAGTATTTAGAAGAATCCACTGAAGTTCTGTGAAAAGTCCTACTCCTCGAAGGAGAAAAATAACTGTTCCAAATTCAATTAATTCAAAAAGAAAAAAATATATGTCCTTTACTCATTTTCCTATTGCGCTGTTTTTCCTGTTTGTTAATATGTTGACAAAAAATCATAGATACTAAGCTTCTTCCTGTTATATGTTTAAAATACATATTCCAAGTTTACCACTTCTCTTTTAGTTTTACTTACATTGACTTTTATATGTTTACTATAATTAGTGTCTTACCAAAGTTTGTTATTTCTTCTTGGTTTTGCGTAAGTATTTTTTAATTCTATGCGATCTGGATTTCACGTTTGCTTTGAGCATCTTTCCGTACTGCAAGAGTATAAAAATGCTCCATATATTCTTCTAATACTTTGTTTTTCAATTTGAATTTATAACCCTTGTATGTTTTGCATATCTTGTAAGATAGGAATCTAACTTGATTTCTAGCCAAATTGATAACAAATTGTCTCAAGCCCATCTGTTCACTAATCTATGTTTCCCCATTAATTTGAAATATGTTTTTCAATCAACAAATTCTTCAATAGATATATGTGTATATATGTATATTAATATGATTGCCTGTATATACATGGGCATGAGTGAATGTGTCTGTGAGGGAGAAAGAGAGTGAGTAGCTCACATTAGAACATCTTTATATGTCATTTATATCCCCAGTCTGGCAAATATCAAAGGCATATGGGTCTACACTCACTAACAACACAGCAGTGATGCACTCCAAGGATTTGTCAGGAAGTACAGAGAGCATAAGTTTGAATTCACCACTTCCTCAACAATTATCAGAATTTTGGTTATAGAAATGATTATTGATGTTTGTCTAAAGTCTATGCAGCTTTCCATTGCCGGATAATCTGAAATCCAATTTTGGATTAATCAAACCACAAGAGTGTTGTTTTTGGATTGATTGCTTTTTCTTTCTGGTAAAATCATTTTGACTATATTGCTCTTTGGCCTGAAACCATCTGACTACTTATGTGGCATTAAAGGATAACAGCTTCATGAGTTCTTGATTAGCCTGTACTCTGTAGGAACTCTTTCTGATGACAAAGGAGAAATTTTTATCTGGTCCCACTTAGAGAAAGAATTGGGCTCCTCCAGGATAACTGTAACATTGAAATAACTGTGTTTTTCTCTTAGAGTTGGCTATCGGAATATTTTCAGATAATTTGTGCTCATCATTCAGCAAATGAACAGAACCTCAAGCATTTTTTGTGTTCACTTTATTCCCAGATTCCCCAGATCCTTCCTCATTTTCAAACCTTTGTCCCGATTTCCCTTATTTATGTTATCTTCTTATATAGTATGTATTCTGATAAACTGCCTTAAGTATATTTTAGAAAAAGTTGAGGCAAAAGTAAATGACACAAAAATTCTCTTTAGGAAATTTTTTTTTCTGGGCCTTTCTCTTCCTTGATAAGAGGTGAGTATTGGAGACCAAGTCTTTCAAACCTGTCTACACTAGTTCATCAAAAGCTTGTCTACATTCAGTGGTTATTTAGACAGTAGAATCTGGCTCTACGTAATTTTATTAACTTACACATCATTTTCCAACTGTAAATTTTTGTGATGCTATTTTGTCTATTACTAGGTTCTTCTCTTTCCATATTACACTTTCTTTTGTAAGTATTTGCCAAAGCAGACAAGACCTACATGTGAGTTGGCATAACACATGTTACTTGCCAAGGTAGAAAACATAATATATATTAATTTTGACAAGACCTTCCTACAAAGTAGCCTAACACGTAAAAAAAAACTTTATTTGTTTAAATCCCACCTCCAAGTTTTGCCTTCTACTCCAATATTTATGTATGTCAATATTATTCCTGACCTTCACCTAAAACAGATCACTGAAAGAAACGGCCTGGGCACCATTTTTCACATGCATAATCTGTGCATAAGTAAGTACACACATGAAAATAAGTCTTTACTACTTTACCAATGTTCTTTTTGTAAATGAAAACTTTACTACCTTAAAACTAACAGCCCAGAACCAGATGACCCTTAGAGTGTCTTCTAACTCTGAATCAGCATGGAATTTACAGATAAAACATCATCTTTCCCATTCTCTTTTGCTTACCAAAAATTTCAGTACCTTTTCTGAGTCCTTGAAATATACTAACGTTGTGAAATCGAACATTATTATAGGACCCTGAGTTTTATGACATAGGATCATAAACAAGAACCAATTGATGGGATTTGTGAAAAATTAGCATAGAATAGTACATCGGCATTTACCTTCGACCTTTTTGATAACTCAGTGAGCAACCTTAAAGTCCATGACTTGCAATAGTTTGTAATTTATGAGGCATAAATTGTTTCAGCTATGAATTTAGCATGCAGCAGTGAATTGTTAATAACAATTCAACATACCAGCTTTCATACACTGATGTATCCTTTGGTTTTTCTACTTGTCATCATATTCATATAATGCTGCAGCAAAGTTCCCTGAAAACTACTAATACCTGAACCAAAAGTGAAAAGAAAAAAAAAAAGTGATGTGATCAAACACAAATATGATTGTATTTAAAAATACAAAAATTAGCTGGGTGTGGTGGTGTACTCCTATAGTCCCAGCCTCCCAAGTAGCTGGGACTACAGGCGTGCACCACCACACCCAGCTAATTTTTGTATTTTTAGTACAGACAGGGTTTCACCATGTTGGCCAGGCTGGCCTTGAACTCCTGACCTCAGGCAATCCACCCCCATCGCCCTCCCAAAGTGCTGGGATTATAGGCATGAGCTACCATGCCCAGTCCAGATGTTTTCTCTAGAAGTCTTTCCTTATCTGCAGTTTCACTTTTCATGGTTTCAGTTACCCTTGGTCTGAAAATAGTACATGGAAAATTTCAGAAGTAAACAATTCATAATTTTTAAATTATCCACTATTCTATGTGGCATGATGAAGTCTCCCACTATTCCACTCTGTCCTGCTCTATCCTACCAGGGATGTAAATCACCCCTTTGGCCAGTGGATCCACACTGTCTAGGAGATGCATGGGTTATCATAACATCCTAGTGCTCTTGTTCAAGTCACCTTTGTCTTAGCTCATGATGGTCTCAAAGCACAAGAGTAGTGATGCTGGCATACTGTTATAATTGTTTTATTATTGTATTAGTTATTGCTATTAACCTCCTACTGTGCCTAATTTATAAATTAAACTTTATCATGGGTATGTACGTATAGAAAAAGACAATATATACAGGGTTTGGTACCATGCGCAGTTTCAGGCATTCACTGGGAGAGGGGTCTTGAATCTGCCCCATTCAGTAATGGAGGACTACTGAACTTGGCCATTTATACATTTTATATAAGAAAATATATAGCGCAATTTGACTACAGTTGAGAAAGGGTATCAGGATCTACCCATACATTTGAAGAATTAAAAGAGGGTAACAGGACCTACCCATTTTATATGCCAGGGGTTTATGCTATTTAGCACTTTACGCTTGTGGCTTAATTTTCATCAAAAAATTTTATGGTAGAAAAGCAAAGTATTTATTTTTTAAAGACTCTGGCTGTCTTATCACGGAATGGTAAGAAGGAGAGGAGATGGAAAAACATCTGCGAAAGGGAAGAAACTTAAATTAAGAGAATCTTAGATCTGCGAGCTGTAACCTACCAAATCAAAATAAGCAGAATGAACAGTACATTTTTTGTGTGTGAAGTAAAGCTTTTTTAAAATCTGGAAATCTGCACATACCACATACCCTCCTATTTTGACAATTATGTTTTAATTATTTCTTTACATATCTGACTTCCACTAGATGTTAAGCTCCTTAAATGTAAGGAATTTATCTCTTCAGGTTTATGTCTCTAGTACCCACACATCGTAGGCACCCCGCACATGTTTTAGAAATAAATAAATACTCCTTGCCTACCCTCCAGTCCCAGTTATTCTTCCCAATGACCCCTTAGACAATCGTTTCTCAATCATTAGATTGTCTGTTGTAACGGACACACTGGTGTGCTGCCCAGAAACAACTTCAGGACTGAAATTCTTCCAATGATTGCAAGAGTTGGCTTCTGACACCTCACAACCAGACCTTCTCTGGACACTACCGTCTTTGGAAAGAACTCTCTCCCTCAAGTTTTCACCCCTTCTCTGGGGCATCCTGCATCCCACGACTGATGAATGCAAGGATACAAACTCCTCCTCCTCACCTCATTCCAGGACAAGTCTGCAGGGTCTGGAATGCCAGTTCCAAGGATCCTTGGGATCAGATGCAACTCTACTGCAACTGCTCTGCAGTTCAGCTTTTCCTTCTCTCCAGACATGCATTTTTCACTCTACCAGTACTAGAAGGACTGGTACTGTCCTTCTAGCACTCCCCAATAAATCTCCTACCTCCTCCATAATATTATCTGCCTCAAATTCTGTATTGCAAAACTTGACCCAAGTCACCAGTGGAGCTTTATAAAAATATACATTCTCAGACCTCATTCTAGATCTAATAAAATCAAAGTGGCTTAAAGCATGAGAAACTTTTTAAGTTTCATAAGTTATATGCCAAAAGCTTGCCTTAGAAAGTTTTTATTACTGTTAAAACAGCAGACAATTCTGCTCCCAGTGAATTTCAAGGTCTCAAGACTACTTGCTGTCGGGTTGTTGACATATTTTTTTACATCTGGTACATTCTAACCTAATACTTCTCAGGAAATTGTTTCTTTTAGTATCTCTCATCTAATTTTCAATATTTAAAACTTTGTTATATTTATGTACATAGATATCAATTAATATTAAAAAGCTGAAGCTGTAACTTGTAATTTGTACCAATCAGACTGTTCTTTTTCTCTTTTTTCCCCTTTTTTTAATAGGTACATAATCCACTAAAATCCCTGGAAAAGGAATTTAAGTTAGGTACCGATAATGAGGGATGTTGCATTAACTATTTAAACACGTGGCAATCTCCAAACCTTGTTTCAGACTGTCACTATTATGTTTAAAATAAAAGCAATAAACATAGGAATGATCAATTTCACAGTTTTGTGATTTCTATTAGTAATTTCTTTTCTTCAATAAAATTACAGCAACTACACTTACCACTTGTGTGATGAGATATTTTCCAAAACCATCTCTGTGAAGAAAATCTCTTCATCCTAACTGTAATAGCTGTATAAAACCAACGCCATTACACAAAGTCCTAAGGCAAACATTTGTAAATTGTGAAAATTCTTTAAAAATAAACCTATTTGGCAAACAGTTGCAAAAGAAAAAAACTTCAAATGAGCACATATTTTTTCCTTGACTGCTTTAAGCTCAACAAATTTTCCATTTTCAGTTGCTTTCTTTAATATAAAGAGATTGGCTCTGGAATAAAACTAGCAAAAAGAAAGGTGAGCATTTTCTATTGAAACTAGGAGTCCGTGTGCCAAGATCCAGAATTCTGTGCCTGGAAAAGTGCTGAGACCTCAAAACTTTGAAACATTTGCTTTTGCACAGAAATGCTGACACCGCTTATCATTTCAGCTCTATGAGTTGTGTCGCACAGTATCCTCCTTCCACTACCTTAGATATTCTACCCAACTCCCAGAAACAAAACAAAACAAAAAAAAAACAGAAAATTATTCCTCCAACAATGAGTTTTCTCATACATTAGCTAGGAATATATGCCAAGGCATGTTCTCAGTACCAAAGAGAGAACCTGGAGTCAATCATCTAGATGGCTCAGTAAATGCAATCCCAACACCACCATCACATCCTAATCCCTCTAAATTTAGAACTGTTTCATAGCGAGGCAATCACCTGGAGAAATGCTAGCAAGTTACAGATCTTGGACCAAATCTACATGTTTTTATACAGCCTGTGGGCTAAGAGTTATTTTTTGTATTTTGAAATGGTTGAAAAAATATCAAGAGAAAAAAACATTTCATGATAGGTGAAAATTACATGAAATTCAAATATTTATGTCTATAAATAAAGTTTTATTGGAACACAGCAGCCCTCATTTGTTTATGTACTATCTATGGGTGCTTTCACACTGCAATAGCAGAGCTGAGTAGATGCAACAGAGACCTGTGGTTCACAAAAGCATGAAATACTTCTCTCTTGCCTTTTACAGAAAGTATTTCCAACCTCTGACCTAGAAGGCTATAATTTACAAGGTTGTTTTATATGCATCTCATTTAATCCAACAAAGTGGAGGGTATTATACAAATTCTACAGGGAAAAAAAAAGAAAAGAAAATGGCATTTCAAGGACATATAGCCAGTATGAAGCACTTACTCATATTCTTTCATTTTGTCAAACAGCTTCTCTTACAAATAAGTGGTGTAATCTTTAGTAATGCTAATTAGTATTTGGTTTGTAAAAAAAAAAAAAAAAAAAAAAAGTTGGCATCCTTTCATTTTCTCAATACAACAACCAAAAGTAATTGGCATAAAAATCAAGCACTTCAGAGTATTTTAGTCTGTGAAGGACCAAACTAAACTCTTGGAAAGCATGTTCTGCCTGATGATATTAACTAACACACTTGCCACTCAAAGAAGAAACACAAGTTTCTCTCTTTAACTCCTCAGGTGCTCCAATGCAGTGGAAAAGAATCCTGAACACGTCATCGGTCCGCTGGACTCCTTAATATTTCTCATGCAAATACAATAGATCATTCTGACAGGGTCAAACTCTTCTGAAATCGAGTTACTACAGCAATTTTGTTTATTCTTTCTGAACATATCATTGTTCATCATATCCCCAGCCTGAAGACATTGGTCAAGGAAAAATTTCATGTCTTCTCCAGGTTTTCTCTCTGTATTTTGCACTTGAGTAGCTATGCGGTTTGTACTTTTCTTATAATATATGAAGTAGGTATGACAGTCATGAACTACCATGCCTGGCTAATATTACCTAATTATATAATATATACAATCATTATCAATTCACTGCTATTAAGTGTTTACAAATGCCAGGAGAAGAAAAAGTTCTACTAAGAATAGTGAGCAAGCAAATACTAAAATCCAAGAAGAATGACATTTAGCTCCTGCTTGGCCAGTAACTATGTAAGTTTAGGGAAATCTTGAACCTCTCTAGGTCTCTTTTCTCCACTATGTGACAAAAGAGACTATATGACCTCTACAAGCCATGTAAAATTTTAAAATTATCTCCACTTCTGAATATACTTTGAATACTCACTCAATCCAAGTAAGTTTCACTTTCTTAATTTCTAAATTAGAGATAAGTCCTACAGCCTAGGTAGTTAGTGACAGTAAGAAAATACATTTAAAGACATAGTACTCCACAAAGATAATGATAAAAGGGTACTTTGTGTTTCTAGATCATTTCATGCACGATAAGCAGGTCTATTACAGCTAAAGAAGAGGCTATGCCAGGCACAACAGCACACACCTATAGTCCCAGTTACTTAAGACTGAGATGGGAAGATGACTTGAGCCAGGAGTTGGGAGGCTGCAGTGTGTAATGATCATGCCTGTGAATAACCACTATACTCCATCCTGGACAACATAGTAAGACTCCATCTCTAAAAGAAGGAAAAGAAAAAAGAAGTTAAAAAGTGAAAGGAACCACATGAAAAGTAGAAATAATATTTCTTGTTTTTGAAAGTTCTGCATATCTATAACAAACGTCCTCTTGGTACACAGGGCTTTTCTTACCCTGCTCATTTGAGACAGATAATACCTGAACCCTTGCTGGGTGTCCTCTGTCCTCTTTACCTACCCCCTGGTTAACACAGACCAACAGGATAAACTGTAGTCCCTCAAAACCCAAAATAATAAGAAAGGCACTCTAAACCCATAATCACTTTTCATAGCGTTAGATCCCAGCAAGAAATCACACTCAGTAGCTTAAAATACAAAATATCTTCTTTATTTCTTATTGAAGTTCTTAAGCAGTTTTACTAAGATGAGTTGGACCTCAAGACCAAAATGTATAATCTCAAAGGTCATCATAAGACTTCTCAATTGTGAATATTTTCATATATCAATATTATTTTTTAAATGATTCTATTGTCGAATTTTTTCAATAATATGACTTTATATATCATAGTCACCAAAATAGTTTACATTTAAACTGATTGATCACCCTAGAGAGGCCTTAGCAGCATCACATTAACCTTTCAAAAGTTAACATTTTTAACCAACCATAAAAAAAGAAATGGAGTAATATGGCAAAGGCATCTGACATTTGAGCCTATTGTTTCTTAGTTCTTGTCTAAGCTCTTTTCATTAGGTCGTGTAGATTATGGGTTAAATCTTTTACTCTATGTGCCTGGTTATTTGTCTGAATATGGAGTCAACAATAACAATCTTGGTAATGTTTGAAAGTCAATATGTAAGGCTACAATTGATTAAATCTGATGCTATTATCAACGTTTAGATATAAACATAATTCAAAGAGACCAAGACTTGACAGGCAGTGAATTAAAATAGCACTTAAGAACAATAAAAAATTATTAGATTAATTTACTCGCTTACTCATAGTAGACATTTGCAAACATTACTATGACAGACCCTGGGGGACTCTATGCCACCGTGGAAGGACAGTGAACAATAATACTAGTAAAATATGATAGAAATGAGATGCATCCAAGCCTATGGGAGAACAGATGAAAGACATCCACATTAGACACTGGGGGACATGACACTGATGCCCAGCCTCAAAGAGCCAGGAAGAAACTAGGTATGTAAAGAAGAAGAGGATAGCGAGACCTGGGAGTAAAGTAAGTGCACACAGGAAATCACAGTTGTGTACCATGATAAAGGGAACTAAAACTAGTCAGGCCTGGTCTGAGTGTGCAGTGTTTTAGGGAAGTAGACAAAGCTGAGACTACCAGGACCTAAGAGCCTTGTATGTTACGCCAATCAGCTTGAACTTCAACCTGAAAGCTCTGAGAACTCGGTGGAAGATTTTAAGCAGGAGAATGACTAATCAGTTTTGACATTAAGAAAGATGTAAAGGAAAGTTTGGAAAGATACAAGAGTGAGTGAAAAGGCAGAATCCTGAGAAAGATGGAAAATTTTGGAGTCTATTGCAGCAATGTAGATAGTAACGTGTGAGTTCACACAGGAGGAACCCTGGTAAGAGGGATCATGATGCAATGAGGAATATTTAGTAAGAAATAGAAGGTAAGCAAGTAGAAATCCAGTACAACTTCTTGGACAACTGAAGGGATGGAATATTACACAGTAAACACAGAAAAGGTCAAGAGAGGTAGAACTGCAACATGCATTTCATATATGCCCAACCAGAATAAACAGCATCATAGGTTTTGGCAAAAGTAAGAAAAAAGAAAAAATTCAATGTTTGCTTCAAATGTTCAAACCAAAATAAAGAGTAAAGAAAGCCATAATATAGCTTTTGTTTCTTTCTTTATCCCTGCAAAGAAAGATGTGAAATTTATTAGAGGAAGAGGGTCAAGGGAACAGAATTATTTGATAGGAGGTGATACTCTCAAACGTGAAAACATTTCTGAGGATAAAAGAGATTAAAGGGGTAAGTTTTTTAAATATTCTATAGAAACTCCCAAGATTTGACTACCTAAACGTATGCATAAGGGGGAGCACGGATAACTTAGGAATTATGCCTAGCTTAGTTCTAAAATCTAGCAAGTTGAAAAACATTATCACAACTTTACTGTATCAAAAGCAGCAGCAAATGTACCTACACAGAATTACAATATCCTATAGAAAGAATAACCTGGATCTAACATTTTGGGCATGATAAACACATTTGCAATTATGAGATTTTTTTATTCCCATACAAGAATACAGAAACAAAGCCAGAATCCACTTTTCAAGAAAAAAAAAATTGGCAAAGTTTCCTAAACAGAAGCCCCCACTTACACCAAATCTGGTACCACTGGGTGCCAGACATCCACAGCAGGCACCAGACGGTGGAGCTCCTATCGCTTGCTTCACAGATTGCTGTCTGGTTGCAATTTCTAGTCATATGTGATTTATTTGGTGGAGCAGAGAAAACCCCCTGGCTTCTCTCTATCAGTTCTGCATCCTAGCCTCAAGCATCAAAATAAACATATTTATCCACAAAAATTAGCTCCAGGTATTGCCTCTCTTTATCCATGAAGCATTCCTTTACTCCTGTGCAAAGTATTGTTCAAGGAATAATTTAATTTACAAATTGTCAAGTAAGCACCTGGCTAAGAAGGCTGAGGAGAAAATAAGCATCCTCAGCTGTCATCTTAGCATCTAACTTTCATAAACTCTGCATCATTTCTTTCTTCCTGATCTCTGTCTTTCTTTCATTTCTTGAATTAGGTCCAAGGCCATTTTCAGAGCATGTCTTGCTTTCTTTTTTCTTTTTCTTTTCTTTTCTTTTTAAACGGTTTACCTAATGCAGGAATAGAAAACCAAATACTGCATGTTCTCACTTATAAGTAGGAGCTGAATGATGAGGACACACGGATACATGGTGGGAACAACACATACTGGGCTGTCAAAACAACACACACTGTGGGGTGGGAGGAGGGAGAGCGTCAGGAAGAAAAGCTAATGAATGCTGGGCTTAATACCTACGTGATGGGTTGATCTGTGCAGCAGTCCACCATGACACATGTTTACCTATGTAACAAACCTGCACATCCTACACATGTACCCAGGAACTTAAAAGTTGAAAAAAAGGCTTGCAAAAGGGTAATCATACACGTGTCTACTAAAAATGTATACTATATACCTGCAATGTATCAGTCACTCCACCTATCACCAAGAATAGAAAAATAAAAAGGGTATATGATAAAGATAGTAAGAACATCTAACATGGGGAGATAATTAAATCGTTAAAATATATTTTCATACATGCTATCATAGAGATACAAACAAGTGTTAAAGAAAAATCTGGGAGAAATAAACTGGAAATGTTAATCTTTCATTAAACACGTATTTTTTAAAAAGTTCTTTTTTTCCATCACGCTCACACAGAAACAAGGACATTCTAGAAGGCCTTTCTGGAGTGCAGTGTTTACCCTCCCTACAACTGACAATTTTGCACAAGATGTAAGAAAAGCTATGTCTAAACTAAAACCTTCTTTCTCCTACTAAATCATGCCAAAAATCAGGATCTAACTAACAAAAAACATTTGTCTTCACTAAAAAAAATCATAATCCCAGGGACTGGAAATTTACACATACATCATATGGTAGTCTCTGCAGATAAACTTCTATTTCTTCTTATCTTGACAAACATCATGCATGACTATGGCTCATCCCCCAAGCATTTATGCCCCAGAAAAAGCTGTGCCATCATTTACATCAATACCTACTGATTTGCATTTAAAATGAGGAAAAAGTAGCATAAGCCTTCTAAATATGACCTTTCTAAAGTAACTGCAGCAATTTTATGCCTTCAAAGATCCACATTAGTTAGGTGTTCTAAGATATCAGAACTGACCAATAAAATTCCATTCTCTCTTACCCCTAACTTCAGGACTTAATTACTATTTCTTTTCCACAAACTTGAGAAATTCTTTGGGTGCCATGCAGCTTCTAAATGGTTTTCAATAAAACAAATGAAAACACAATTTCAGGAAATAAATATAGAATTAGCAGTTACCTGCTAAACTCAGTTTAATTTTCTGAGCATTTCTCCCCTTAAAATGATCATTTGATTAAAGTATATAAACAATTTTGTTTAAGACACTGAAGGCATTTTTGTTTCTCTGGCTGATAGGAAAGGACCTAACATATTAACCAAATGAGATTATTAAAGGAAGAAGCTATATCTAAACTATCTTAAAGACAGTCACCATAAATAGATATGTTTGACCAAGTTTCATCTTTAGAAGGGAACACAGGCTAGAAAAAAAGAAATGACCACCTACCAGATTACCAGGGGAAATGAATCAAAACGAGGTGATCAATTAGAGAAATATTTTAGCCAGATCACAGTGATACACATAATCATTTTCTCAAGACAATTATGCATTAATTAACCAAGGAATATCTGATTGGATATTCTGATTGGAATATCCAAATAATATATGTATACACACACATACACACATGAAACATCTTTTAAAGTAAAACTAGTGTTTTCTAAACTTACTATTGGATGTGACAAGAACCTACAATATAAACAAATGCTCTCAATCACCACATATATATCTAAGAAAAAACTCATCATATAAATATTTTTCCTTATTAGTGGTATTTTTGTTATTGCTGTTTCTCATTGGCTCTTTATCTTGATGTCAGGTAATCATTCCAGAGTATTCCAAATGTACATCACCTCAACAAGAAAGGCTTCTGTTGTTGAAATGTTATATTTCTCTATATAAAGTGTTCCAGTTGCATATCTTAGGTTTATTTCTCCAGTGGCATTATTTGTGAGCATCAAGAGATTAAAAACAATCAAACAATTGTGTACAAAGACTTTATCACAGAAAACAGAGAGTTGAGGATGGCACACAAATCCTGCTGCAAACATTCTGGATTTACCTGGGAGTACACAGTATTTATGGGAGTGACTGTTCCCTGCTGTAAAGTACGAAGCAGCTTAGGCCTTTGACTGCTCCGGGTGGCTGAGTACATTAAAGGATTCCTGTAAGAAGCATGCTTGATATGAATGAATCCACATTCCACATACCACATCTAGCTACTGAGGCTAGTTGCACCTGTTATTCAAAGCAGGTACTTAAGAAAAGACAGAGGATGTAGAATTCTTATTTATAATCTATACACTGTTCTTTTAATACTAAATGATAAAAGGAAGTAAATTTGAACACAACTTCAGACAAAAAAATAAGTAGAACTAGCAGTTCTCTTCTAGACCACTTTAATTTTCTGGGTATTTCACTCCTTAAAAAAAATGATCTTCAGCAACAAATATCCATTAGATTAAAAAATGGGAACAATCTTGTTTTTAAGACAGTCAAGACATATGTCTCTGACTGATAGAAAAAGACCAAACACGCTAAACAAACTAGACTATAAAATGATGTCTACATGTACACACACATACATACAAGACTTGAAGACACATTAATAATGCATTAAACACAGTAACCATAACAATCTGTTTCCAGAGTGGTAATTCCCAACCATGATTTTTCAAGAACTTGGGATACTCCCAGGTATCTCAAAGATTGCCATAAAAATATCATCACCAATAACAACAACGAAAATGCCACTTGCTTTTCATTCAGCTAGGTTACAGCACATTGGAGGGAGCATTAAAAGAAGAAAACATCACTAAAAATCAAATTTACTGTTTTAAATGATAAAATATTATAAATCACCACTTTCAGGGCAGTAAATATAAAGCCATGAGTTCTGTGCAAATAGCATTGGATGATACGGCTAGCTCTTGGGGGAAGCAAATGTGCCCAAGAAACTCAATGTATGTCCCACTTTGTAAGATTGGAGCAGGGACAATTCAACATGGTAGACAGTGATCTCCAGTGCCCTCCCTACATGTCCTCCTATAAATAAATTTTCTTTTCTCATCCAGGGCTCCATGTTAACACAATCATTTTTTTTTTTCCTTTTTTTTTGAGATGGAATCACACTCTGTCACCCAGGCTGGAATGCAGTGGTGTGATATCGGCTCACTGCAGCCACCACCTCCTGGGTTCAAGTGATTCTCCTGGCTCAGCTTCCTGAGTGGCAGGGATTACAAGTGTGTACCACAACACCCAGCTAATTTTTGGATTTTTAGTAGAGACAGGGTTTCACCATATTGGCCAGGCTTGTCTCAAACTCCTGACCTCAAGTGATCCGCCTGCCTCAGCTCCCAAAGTGCTAGGATTACAGGCATGAGCCACCACACCCTGCAACAATCCTATATCTGCTCTATCTATCATCAATACTTACTTTCCTCTGAGCTTTTCCTTTAAGAAACTTAAAATGACAGAACAGAAGGAAAAGAAAGCAAAGATGAAAAAGTTGGTTATAACTTTTATTACCAGTTCAGCCATGAACTATCAGTATTACCTTGAGCAAGTATTTTCACTGTTCTAAGCTTTATTTTCTTTAACCCATGAAACAGAGACTAAACTAAATGTTCTAGCTCTAAAATTTTCTGAATACATATCAGGCATAACTTATTTTAAATTATAAAATTGAATGCGAGTTATGATCTTTACCTGATAGTGTTACTGTTTGATTAAAGTTGCCACTCTTCAAGACTTTACCCTGCAGATTATGCATTTTAAAAATTTAAACAGTATTTAGACAGCAGTCTTCTAAATCTTTCAATGAAACTATCTAAATGTACATAAAAATACACAGAAAAAAGCTAGAGCTGAGGGGCATTGTATTCACTTTAATAAAAGGTAACATATGCTATTAAGATAAGAATTGGCTGATAAAATAATTTGTAAGTGAAGGCTAATTTTACAGTGTAAATCTTATTGTTTATGTCGTCTTTCTCTGATGTTTGAAGAGCACTGAAGCAACGTACCAAGCCAACTGTGAGATCCTTAGAAATAAGATAATTGGTATTAAGCACATATTGTTAATGCCTAGTTAACATAAAGTCAAGTTGCACTTCTGAAGGAAAATGACCACGCTTTGCCCTGCTCAAGATGGAAGGCAAATGAAAGCACTGTAGATATCCACACATGTTATTTGTGAACATGACTTGGTCAGCATCATGCAAATAAAAAAGAAACACAAAGAAAATAATGTTCCCTAGAAACTGAACAAAATATAAAAAACAAGCAATAGGCCAGGCGTGGTGGCTCATGCCTGTAATCCCAGCACTTTGGGAGGCTGAGGCAGGTGGGTCACAAGGTCAAGAGATCAAGATCACCCTGGCCAACATGATGAAGTCCCGTCTCTACTAAAAATACAAAAATTAGCTGGGCATGGTGGCACGTGCCTGTAGTCTCAGCTACTCAGGAGGTTGAGGCAGGAGAATCACTTGAACCTGGGAGGCGGAGGTTGCAGTGAGCCAAGATCGCACCACTACACTCCAGCCTGGTGACAGAGCAAACTGTCTAAAAAAAAAAAAGGCAACAAAAAACCAGTAATAACAAAAACACAAGGGAATTGGTGGGTGGTTCTATAAAGGAGGTGTCTGACACTGGTAAATTCATCTGAGGACAATCTCTCCTGAAAATACAGACTTAATACAGCTTCTCTCTCTATTACTACATATTGGGTATTTTTAAAATTATCTCTCAGGTTATGAAAATCTAACTGAAAGTATTATTCATGTAGATTTCATTCATGCTATTGCTATCAGGACACAAAGAAACCTCCACTGGCTTTGGGGAAATAATTACACATGTTTTCTTAAAAAATTAAAACCACTGTCTTAAAATTATATATTTAAAATTCTAAATATATATGACTTTCAACTATATTTACATAAAACAATAATTCATATGTCAGGTAAAACCTCCCTGCCTGT
The DNA here is from genome assembly GCA_036589455.1 of Ateles fusciceps. Classification (NCBI taxonomy): domain Eukaryota; kingdom Metazoa; phylum Chordata; class Mammalia; order Primates; family Atelidae; genus Ateles; species Ateles fusciceps. The sequence continues at coordinate 14,008,450 of JAZHEH010002554.1, read as the reverse complement.
TGGTATCGACAAGATTGCCCTGAGCCTCCAATCCCAACCCTTATAGTAGTTCAAAATAAATAATTCCCATTTTCTCATGTAGAATAATTTACCCTGCTACAGAAGCTCTATCCTCAAAGTCCCTCACCTTTAATCCCAAGTGACTTACCAAGTTTTGTTTCCCTCCACCACTGTCCCCCAGCCAACCACAGTTCCTTCCCTAAAAGTAATTATAGTGCCAACTGCTTATAATAATGATTTTTTAAAATCTTGACAAAAATAATTAAATTCATAATACAGAAGTTAAATAAGAAATTACACTGTTAAGAACAAATTTAAATAGAAGCCTATTATACACTTTAATTATTTCCTTGATTCAATTATATTAAAATTGTTTCAGAGACTTATATAAACTTTTCATTATTCACACCTCTATTAAGAAGCTGCTCTGTACTTTTATTAAAAACTTGACAGCAGCTCATGCATTCAAGTGAACTCTGAATTGAATAGCTAGATTTTCTCTTAACCCAATCATGGATCATTTGTCTCAATTAGATTGATTCATTTTTTCTTCATTTTTAAGCATTAGTCAATCTCTGACCTAAATCTCCATACATGCCCCTGTTTGTAAAAGAAACATTACCTTGTTTCCACATCTAATATTATATTTTATAGGCTTTATTCTATAATTTTATTATATTCAATAAATACAATAAATATTCACAATTTAAGACTTTATCATGAACCTAATGATAAACTTTATATTAAATAGATCTTCTTAATTATATATTCATCTTTTTATAAATGTAGCAATAATGCTGGGTACTGTTTCTATGGTATGTAAAAGAAAAATGCAGAGATAAAAATATTCTTTAAAAGGTATTTTTATTTACAAAATTTAAATATTTGCAAGGATCATTGACAAAGGGACATAGCAGATATTTTGGATATTTTTAGGGAAAAAAAAAACACAAGGTTACCAAAGTTATAATAAGCCTATTCATGGTACAGTTTCTTCAAATCTTATCATCAAGGGTCATCACAAATTTATAGATGTTAGTTTTGCAAAATTCAGGGAATGAATGATTTCAATGAGAGTTACCAACTTATAAGAAAGAGCTTAAGCCTTCCTTAATTTGATGGAATAGTGCTAGATAAGGTGATGATAGATAGATAGATAGATAGATGAATTGATAGATGTATAGATAGATCCATATATATCATTTATCTCAGGATGCAAAATGCTTTTTACTTCCTAACTGTGGTACACAATATGCTTAGTCATAATAGCACAGCAAGGATCATTTTTCTCACACAGAACTCTAAATTCAAGCATTTCACGGTCACAAAGTAACAAAGCAGTCCATGAATATGGAGAACTTACCAAAAATGAGAACCATACAACAATCATCAGGATTCAAAAGGAAAAATGGAGTAAAAAAGGAAACATTCTTTACCCATCATGCCATTCTAAACCCTGGCTAATTTTATACCCTAAAAATGCACACTTCATTTCAAACTACATACATGGCCACCAATACAAAAAATTCCTAATAAAATAAACAAAACCAACCCCAAAATGTCAGTTTTCATATTCCTGTACGAACAAGGCATCAAAATAAAGAAACTTCCACTTGCTGGGTATTATACAAAAGCAACAAAAAAAAAGAAAAAATGAGAAAAAATAAACTCCTTAGTCATAAAACTTAGAACAGATAGAATGTTCATACTTCCCACCATGTAGAGGCTCTCAGAAGCAACTGATACTGTACATAAACCTTACAGGAAAATCATTATAAAGAAACAGAGAATAGTTATTCAAGGGCAGATTTCCAAAGATATTGCCAAAAATATTTTCTCGACATGCGTGGCACCCTGAAATGCCAAAACTATATTTTTGGTATACTCTGTCAATAGGGCAGAGGTCTGATAGAAGCAAAGAGAAATAAAGATAAAATGAAGATTGAGATTAAGTAGCTTACCAGTAACGGTTCCCAGAAAATACCAACAAAAATACACCATCATGGAAAAGAAATTATCGCAACACTAGAAGATACTAACATGCAACACCTCATCATGTGTAAAAATTAGAATTAGTATGGCAGTGAGTAGGGATGGCTGCTGAAGCCTCCTGAATACAGTTTAGAGAAGCAGAAAGAAAGGAGGATGGATGGATGGACAGATAGACAGATGACTGATTGATTAACTGATTGATAGATAATGAACAGATTGAACAACTGAGCAAAGGGGCCATATTAGCAGCAAGTACAACGTCTCTGTGGAAGCACCTAATGAAAGCACCTTTAAGATGTGAAGTTTAAAAGGCTGCCTGAATCTTCCCACCTCACAAACACCTCTATTAATATAGCTAAGGCATCAAGATACAATTCACTCAGTAATGAGTATTAGCAAAGGAGATAGAACAGCATTGATACAAGGTTACTATAAGAAAAAAATTGGAGCAAGAGCAGTAAAACTTGCCAACAGACAAAGAGCACAAGAATTTCTTCAATGACAGAATTAAAAGTTTAACTAAAAACTTAGTCATTAGTTTTATAAAATAAATGAAGCAATAAAAGGAAGATCATGAAGAAACAGGAAGTCAACAGGAAGTGCTCAAATATAACCTGTCAGAGCTCAAGAAATAATAGGGTGAAATAGCAGAAATAATAAAAAATCTGCAGAAAATAAAATAAGGAACATAAAGGCTAATAAAAAAGGAGAACAGAATTTAATGAAAATAAATAAAGACTTGAAAAGAATGAAAGAATGAGAGACTAGATGACAGATACAGAAGACAGGCAAAGTAGATACAACAAACGTATTTGAAGTATGTTACAGACTGAACATTTATTTCTCTCCAAAATTCATATGTTAAACCCTAACTTCCAAGGTGATGCTATTAGAAGATGGGGCTTGGGAGGTAATTAGGTCACGTGGGCAGAACCTTTATGAATGGGACTACTGCCCTCATAAAAAGGGAACCTGAAAGTTTCCTTGCTCCTTCCATTAGGAGAGGATATAGTGAAAAGACAGAATCTATGAACCAAGAAGAGGCCTTCCCCAGACACAGAATCTGCCAGTGCCTTGATCCTCCAAAACTGTAAGAAATAAATTTCTCAGCCTCCAAAAGTGTAAGAAATAAATTTCTGTTGTTCATAAGCCACTTAATTTATGATAATTTATCACAGCCGCTTAAACAGACTAAGACAGAGTACTTATAAAAGAAAAACATAGGGACATAAAGACAATTTAAAGATACAAGCTCTCCAAAATTCTTTGAAATAAAAGTATACTATACATATTGAAAGGTACACTGGAGGCAAGGAAAAACTATCCCAGTATAGACAACCCAGACAGTTATTGAACTTTCAATGATAAAAAAAGAATATCTAAGACAATTCAGCAAAAAGAGCAAATTATTTATAAGGATGAAAATCAAATTTATCTACAGTTGCATTTAACAGTATAAAACACGTATTAACAGCACCATCTACAAGGTCCTCAGGAAAAGAAAGTTTGAGTCAAGTTGTCCTTTAGGAATAAAGGGAACAAACAGCTTTTACATACAAAAATAAATTAATCTTTCTTGACAACAATAGTAGGTGGTCTTCAGCCAAATAAATATGAATGAGGAAATGATTCAAAAAAAAGACTTTAACGTTGAGATGACCAAAAAAGAATGTGAATATTATCTGCTCTGACAAGTAGAACTGGTACAATTAAAAAATTTAGGAAGGAGGGGAAAAGAAATCAGGCAGTTGGAACAGTTTGTTGATTATTTTACTAAAATTCCTGGAAATCAAGTAATAGCATTAAAGCAAATCAAAAAAAAATTGATAGAAGTACAAACTTATTTTACAAAATGTTAACAACCAAGACCATTTTATTGGCTATTACTGGGTGGTAGAGAAAGAAAGAATAAAAGGAAGAAGATGAAGGTATTTTCATTTATCACTGTGTTTCATAGAAAACTGATATAATAAAGAAAAAGAGAACTAAGAATATAATATAAAAGCAAAATTATAAAGATAGCCAATAGAATAAATATGTGACCTTCATAAACATCAGAAGTATACTTAAAGGGAATTACACAGACAATATAATGAAAGACTATTAGAGAACATAAAGCAAACATGAAAGCAAAAAAATGTAACATATGGCAGCACTCAAAACAAATGTATCAACTATATCAATATCAACAGATTAAACTGACTTGTTAAAATCAAAGATATTTAGATTGAATGAGAAAGTAAAACCAAACTCAATACTGTTTAAAAGAATACCTAGAACAAACTGATTCACAGTAATTAATATTAAAATGTGGACAAGATATACTGGCAAAATGGAAAAGAATCTAAGTAGATGGTCTTGATCTTCATATTAGACAAGGAAGAATTTAGGCCCAAAATGATGCAAAAAACAAAACTGTATAACTCAAGAGGGAGTAATTCACAAAAATATTGTTATGAATAGCTGTAATAAAGCAAAATATTCACAAACCAGAAGTTACAGGAAATAAAAGACAGAAACACACTAATGATAGGAGTATAATTCTCTTCTCTGAAGCTATGAGAACAGAGTAGCAACGTTAACAAATTACAGATGTTTGATATACCAAAAAGACTTTATATTAGAAAAAGACCTATCTTCTTTTCAACAATCCATATGTATGAATATATGGAATATTTATTAAAATTGATAACATATGAAGCTATAAAAAATTTCAGAAACAGGCAAATTCTAGAAATAACGGAGAAAATACACTGTTAACATAATACACTAAATATAGAAATTGATGAAACTGGGGAAAAATAAAATTTCCTCATACAGAAATTTAAAAAACCCTCTAAAACAATTTCCTCTTCAAAGAGTTATACAAACTGATATATGTGAATATATAATATTAATAGAAACATCATACCTAAATTCATGAGCTGTAACTAAATCATTGCTCAAAGGAAAACTCATAGTATTCAATTTTTATTTAAAGAATTTAAAAGAATAATGAAAAGAAGGAATTGAGCTTCTGAATCAAATTTATAGAAAAGAACAAAAAGAATCAATGGAAAAGAAAAAAACAGTAGTTAATATTTATGGAATTATGAAAAAGTAGTAGAATAAATACATTTTTAAAATTATTTTTAAGAAAACATTTAATGTACGAAGCAGAGCTAACCTATTCAAGGAAATATGAACAAACTACAAAAATGAAAATAAGAAGTTTAAAAGCCACGAAAACAAAGAAAAATAAAATAACCAAAAGAGACAATTTTATTCAACTCTATGCCAAAATAAAGTTGGTCTGTATAAGATATGTAATTTTTTAGTAATATATAATTCACCAAAACTGATCCCAGAAGATATAAAAAATTTAAATAATCTGATTTCAACAAATGAATTACAGAAATGTGCCAATTATGAATACTCCAAAATCTCTAGGCCTTGGAAGTTTTCTAGGAAAATTCTATCACATTTTTAAAGCAATAAAAGATGAGTAAAATAGTAGAATTCAAAATCAACATATAGAACTCACTAACAATAGTGATGAAAAAGATAGAATACCAAGAGTTAAAGTTGATAAGAAATATGCAAGATTTATATGATTTAAAGCACCATTAGAGGAAACAAAAGGAATTACACAACTGAAAAAGTAATATCATGATTTTGAGAATAAATTTCAACATCATAAAAACAACAATTTGCTTTAATTTAAAACTGTAATGCAATCCTATTTTTAAAATACCAGCTGTTTGAATAAAACAAGTCAATCTAGAAGTTTATAAAGAAAAAAGAAGAAAATAAGAACCTTCAGAAAAACTTTTAAATGGGAAAACAGCTTAGCAATTTCAGTTATTAAAGGCAGTATAGAAATTCTAGAAGTTAAAACATATAGTCCCCTAAGTACTAGCACATAAATAAACAGACTGATCAATGAGATTGAATAGAAAATCCAAAACTATCACACAATATAGAGAAGAAGTGTATAAGAAAGGCAGTATCTTACATCAGTGGGAAAAAGACAGTCCATTCAGTAATTAGGTCATATAAAGAAAAAATAATCTTCTTACTACAAGCCAATTCCAGATAAATTAGAGATTTATTTGCTACTAAAGATAATATAAAAGTACAAAAAAATTACAGGAGATTTCCTTTGTAATTGTGGAATGGGGAAGCCATTTCTAATTATGACTAAAAATCCAGAAGCCACAAAGAGAAACGAACATATTAAACCAGAGAAATTCAACCAATTCTTCAGAAAATAACAAACAAAAAAAACAAAAATAGAAGAAAAAGATGATACCCAGAGTCAAACGCAAATAATGTAATCATGAAACATTTTTTACTTTATATCACGGGAAAAGCTACAATTTATTAAAAGCCTATAGAAATAAATAATAAAAAGATTAATAAAATATTTGAATGCTGAAAAAAGGAAAAGATATGAATTGTTTATAGAAAGAGAAACATTACTTAAATATATGAAAATATATTTCACTTCACTCATAATAAGAAAAACAGGTTAAAAATTTACTAATGTATTATTTTGTAATTATCACATTGGCAAAATGCCAAAGCCTGATAACATGCTCTATTGATAGGGCTGAGGAAAAAGGTACTATTTCATATAAGCCTGGCAAGAGCATAAATAAGCACAATCCCTACATGAGGGCAATTTGACAATGCCAATCAACATTCAAATACCTATACTCTAACCTAGCAATTCCAATACTGGGAAATTATTCTACTGTATAAAATTATGCATATATAATATTCTTTGCAGTACTGTTCATAATATCAAAAGATTGGAAATTAGTCAAATATATATGAATAAGGGAATTGTGAAATATGCATATATTACGGTACTTCAGTGCAAGGAAATGATATGCAGCTATAAAAAAATAAGAAATATTCCTATGTACGTATATAGAAATAACTCTATGTTAAACAAGAAAAAAAATAAGAGGCAAAATATTTATAAAATGTGCTATTTTTTGTAAAATGTAGGAGAATAAGAATCTGTGTTTATTTTAGGTTTGTATATACATAAAAATCTCTGGAAGGACACATAAAAACCTAGTAACAGTAGTTTTCCTGGGGAAGGAAGGGGGAGTAAAAGGAGCTGGGAAGATGGGGATGTAGGAAGGAAATTTCTTACTATATAATCATTTACTCTTTCAGATTTTTGAACCATATGAATAGATTACCTATGCAAAACATGCAATCCATTTAAGGCTGAAATTTAATTTTAATTTACTGCTCTTGTTCTAAGGAATTTGAGAAGATGTAAGACATTTTAAACCAAATTTAGCCTTTAAGATATACTTGAACACAGTCATCAGACATGAAACAAGCAACAGAACATCATGTGGCCATTGTTCTCCAGAGCTCACAAAACTACCATAAAATTGTTTTTATTTTGGCATTAGATTATCTCCTTTTTTAAGCAGGAATCACAGCAGTGTGGGATTTTCTTTCTGAAAGCATAAAGTATTAATACACATAGATTCAGTGGTGGAAAAATGGGTATTTTTACTGTTCACAAGGTAGGTGAAAATCCTATCTCCCTAATTATCACTCTTTAGCAAAGACTAATTGGGAAGAAAGCCAGGAATAGGAATGCAGAATAGAGAGGAAAAGTTCTCTCAGTAGAGAAAACAGTGGGGTTTGATAGCTTTTCAATGATTTTATTCATCAAAATAGAATCATCTTGTCACAACATTAATTTTCTACAATTTACTTTCATAAAGCACAGAACACAGGCTTTCTCCATAAATTATTATTTTCCAACTTTCATTCCATCTCTTGTTCTGCAGTGGCAAGACTGGGTAAGGAGTGCCGGGCGGGGGGTGTGGGAGTGGGGGAGGAGATGACAGATAAAAGAGCAAAAGAGAAAGATTTTCAGAGTGGAGAAGGCCGTTTTATAAAATAAAAACAGAAACAAAACCTTGCTCTTCTCATGTAGCCACAAGTTGCGTGCAATGTGTGTAGAAGTTTATTTCAAAATATCTTAAGGCTTTTTCTTAAAACAATGAAGCAGAAATATGAATCTACTTTTGGTGAGTTAGGGAAAAGTCACCAGAATTTTATTTGAGATATAGAATCACAGATTTAATTTTTCTAACCAGTAAAAACGTCTTAATAGTGAACTTTCAAAATTTGATGGAAAGCCAGGAGTGGTGACTCACGCCTGTAATCTCAGCACTTTGGGAGGCCAAGGCAGGTGGATCACTTGAGGTCAAGAGTTGGAGACCAGCCTACCCAACATGGTGAAACCCTGTCTCTGCTAAAAGTACAAAAATTAGTCGGGCGTGGTGGCACACACCTGTAATTCCAGCATTCCAGCTATTTGGGAGGCTGAGTTAGGAGAATCTCATGAACCCAGGTGGCAGAGGTTATAGTGAGCCAAGATCGCACCACTGAACTCCAGCCTCGGTGACAGAGAACTCAGTCTCAAAAAAAAAAGATTTGAGATTTGATGGAGACTTTGAGTAAAAGGCCAATAGCATGCATCACTTGAAAATACCAACGCCACCCAGCTTCCCATAACCTTACCATTTCAACTACAGTAATTACTTGCTTGGAGGTTATTTAATAACATTCTGTATTATACAGATCATAGATAAGAATTTAGAAGTAAGCAAATAATAAAGGTATCCAAGTAGACAAAAGAAAAAAATACCAACAAGTCAAGCACTTCATTCATAAGAGAGATCTTATTCAAAGTCTATTTATTTTTGCTTAAGTTAAAAATTCTAGGCTTTACCAACCTACAACAAACTGAAAAATTACATTAAAAAGATAAGTACTTCTATGTGGATACAGGTACAGGAGAAAAGACAGACACTGAAAACAATTACGAAAACATAAAACCACTAAAAAATCAGAGTATACAAAAACACTAGAAAGACAGCCTGAATCCATTTAATACAAGGATAAATAGTCCTTAATACCTTAACTGTTTAGTAGAAATCACCATCTTACAACTTACTTATATTGAGTATAACATCACCCTACATTTTCAGAAAGGATTTAATTATGTTTAGATTTTTTTATTTCAGAAGCATGTAATATAATAATGAGAATTCAAAAAAAATGGTTAAATGTAAGAGTTTTTAAGCCAGAACATTTACAACATAGAATTCCTAAACTAGATTTCAGACGCTCTGCCTTGGCCCATATGTAGAGATAGTTACATCTGAGGATCTGACTGGACATTTGTAGAAATACAGGGCAACTTAAGCGAAGAAACTACTTTGCATAACCCTGATACGTCAGAGAAAAGAAAGTCATTGAATTGGCTGAAGCTAAGGAGTGACAAATAGGAAGCACTGGAGATGCATTTAAGTAGGGTAGCAACAGTAAACTGAGACCCTAGAATGCCAGCACATGTGACAAGAGTCAATGAAGGTTTTAGGCAAACTTGTGTGTGGAGGGCAAAGTGTTTAAGAAAAATTAATTAGTCAACATTGTATAATTCAGACAAAAGCAGAGAGATACTAAAAAGTAGAAAAATCTCTTTGCTCTGTGGCAATAAGCTAAGAGCACAAATATTTGACTATGAATAATTTATTGAAGATGTCTCCAAATTCAGATTCCTGACCAAAAGAACAAATGAATAGAAGAGAATGCTGCATTCATCCTCAGCCCACAACTTTATCTATTTCAGGTCTACAGACCAGTTTCTTGAACTCCCCCTGGGAATATAGACATAAACTAGAAGATATGGTTGCTTTAACGTCTCCCTATAATGTCATCAACTATGTGCTAATAGCTCATACATTTAAGCAAGACATTCATAACTCATTTCAAACAGTGCAACTGTCCAATAAATTATTTGAAACTTTAAAAAATCTTCAGTGTTCCATAAAAATAAAAGCCTTTTCAGAATAATTGAAACCAGCAATGCAAAACAAATGTATTTCCTTGATAAATTTAGTTTTAAGTGAGCTTTAATTTATATGCTAAATTTTTTAATTTAGTTCAAGTTTTGGCAGAGACATGTTTATTTTAATTGTTGGACTTCAAAATTCTAGCTTAGGAATAAACATCTGCTCCTTTCCAATTTTCTGCATAAAATTAGTAAATTTCTATAAGTTGTAAATGAAGGCTGTAGACACAGTATATTGCTTTTGGAAAGATTACAAAATTGCAGCAGACACTTTATGTGAATTCCATATGAGAGATTTTATAGCATGGTGTGCACTACCCTATCATCTTAACTAAGGTTCTTAGATCTATTTATATTAAAGCTATGTATTGATAGAAAGAACATACTATATAAGCACCCAAATGTTGTACCTAAATAGCCTTCTTTTGAACACTTGTTGAGTACTCTCATAAATTTTGAACTCTTCTCCTGGCTTTATAGATTCACAAAACAAATGGATTATTTCTGCAAGACCAAAATTTCTCAATGAAAAAGCATAAACACAGTTTCAGCCCATCTATATTGCAGGCCTTGTAAACAATTGAGAAATGCTACTAATGATAGACAATGTGCATTTCTCCAGCTATAGCCTTGGAGGAAATCATCAAAACTTTCAGAAATTAAAATTATAGCTGTTGCAGAATCATGGGTTGTGAAAAATTTTTTAAAGTAAATTTTAAAATAGGCCGAACGCAGTAGCTCACGGCTGTAATCCCAGCACTTTGGGAGGCCAAGGCAGCCAGATCATGAGGTCAGGAGTTTGAGACCCACCTGAATAACAAGGTAAAACACCGTCTCTACTAAAAATACAAAAATTAGCCAGGCATGGTGGTGCATGCCCATAATCCCAGCTACTACAGAGGCTGAGGCAGGAGAGTCACTTGAATCTGGGAGGCAGAGGTTGAAGTGAGCCGAGATTGCATCATTACACTCCAGCCTGGGCAACAGAGCAAGACTCTTTTTCAATATAAATAAATAAACAAATAAATAAATAAATAAAATAATAGCTGTTGAGATGTTGTAAAAGGTTACATCCACCTTTTGCAAAAACTGAATACTGAGAAAATCCAATTATTATTATTAAAATGTTTTCTTCCTTCAACAATGATGGCAACATTCATGAGGGCACTGCTAAGCATGCTTGTAGCCATTAGAACCAGCCAGTCATAGACTCTGGGTAACAATGACCAATGGCCATTAAAATGATTGAAAATAGCAATGAACTAGGACTAAGCTAATATAAAGATATAAAGCTCATATAGTATCCATATCCCCTAAAACTCTGCCAAAAAAAATTGCTATGGGAAATTTTAGGTAGTTTTTCCTTCATTCTATCTTTTAAAGTAAGTGTTACTCAACTGCCATATAAAGGTCTCTAGTTATGCTAATGTGAATGAATCCATGAAGCACATAGAATTCCATGAAGTGCGTGATTCTATGAAGTGGCAAGTCTGCTTTAGAAAGTATCAGGGTTATAATAATAGATGTGAAAGGACCAAGAAAAGCAGACTTTAGTGAACCCAGTCAACTTTCAAGATGCTAATAGCCATTTAGGAGCCTAAATAAAGGTCTCTGTCCAACTGTTTCCATTGCTAAATATCAACTGTATACTGTAAGCCCAATGACAGTAGAAAATACCAGGATTCTGAGAAACTCCAGAGAATATCCTATATGTCAGTGAGTCTCAAACTTTAAGGTAAGTAAGAATCACCTGGCAAGATTCCTAAAACAGTTTCTGGGCCCATCTAATGAAATTTTAATTCAATAGGTTAGGTGGGGCTCGTAAAGGTACAGTTCTAATAAGCTCACAAGTGGTTCCAACATGGCTGCTCGGAGGAACACACTTTGAGAATCACTGCCTGACTACTGCTGAATCAGAATCTGCATTTTACAAGATTTCCAGGTGATTTGCATGCACATTGTTAAAATTTGAGAAGCATTACTCTAGGAAGTAAGTAAATAGTTGTTTTGTTTTTTCCATCTTATTCTACTATATTGGAATAGGGAGAGGGGAAAAGGGAAGGCAGCTTCAAAAGAAACCAAAACTAAATTACACTCTTTTTTGAGAAGCAAATATATTTGGCCATCTTTCCCCCCTTCTCAATAAATGATTCATTTTCTCCTTTCTTTACCTACCTCCCCATCCTTGCTATACCTTACTCAGGGTTCACATTACCTAGAGTTCCATTTGGAATTCAGGTCTGTATGTCACAGATTTCCTGGGAAAATCTAGATTCATATAATTGTTGCCTCTTCAATAAAAATGATTTTGATTCAAGTTAAGAATTAAGTTTAGATTATATATGTTCATAAGAGCTTTTATGTCAAGAAATTAAGAAGAAATTCACAGAAAATCCTTTAGCAGATTGACTTGGGATTTAGAAACATGCTTACAACAAGAGTAAGAGATGTTCACACAGTGACATTCCAGAGTCACCCTAGATCTTAGTGGCAGGGGAATAAAGGACAGCCTCTTTGCTCATTGTGCTGTATGTAATCTTATGTACAGATAATTACTTGGATTAGACCAAGTGTACCCCCAATTGAGCCACACAGAAGACTATGCTATCACTACATGTAATGAATCATCACAGAGAAGATAAAATGTAAGATATGAATATATCGAGCCTTTGGCAATCGGAAATATCTGAGTTCACATGACTAACAATCCTTCCTACTTGCTGATTCACACTACTGCAGGTAGCTTTTTGCTCCTCTGCTAATAAGCTACAGAGACAGAAGAGCCCCAAGGCCAACCACAAACTGCAGAAATGTCCTTTGAAGTAGCAAATGACCCTCATTCCACCACAATAACCCACCTCCCTTTGCTTCAGTTACTTCAATCTGCCACAGAGACCTCACCTCACCGATTATTTCCCTAGTCAATGAACCTGTTACTAAATCTAACACCTGACAGATCCATGAGTAGATTTCAGGTTGGGTAAGAACCAGGAGCAAAGACGGAGGGCATAAGAAAACATGGAGCTTCATCTCATTTTCTCTGACAAATTTCATGTACTGGAGCAGAGCACTGGACAGTGAGCACAGAATCAAGGTTCTAATGCCAGTTCTTCTACCAGGTGCCCTGAAGCAATTCACTTGGCCTCCTTCATTCTATTTCTTCCAAAATCAAGCTATGCTCTCATTAAGATGCCTCACTATCTAGGAATCTGTAATTATGTGGGCTATCCATGCTACTGGAAGGCCAAAGAAACAGCCGGTCAGCAGCAAAGGGAAAACAACAATCTTGGATGAGATCAGGAGCTGTAGTTTCAGTAGCTCCACACAAACCATCCTCATCCTAGGTTAGGTCTTAATGCCTTGGGCTGCCCAGGAACTGGGACACTGAATAAGGTTTGTTCATCCTCCCTTTCTTATTCAACTAAAAGTCTATCAAGAAGACTACCCAGACACTAACATGAGGATTCCCTTCCACATCAGGATCAAGAATTAAAATATGACCTAGAGAATGAAAGCTGTTTCCAAAAAGTCTGCAACTGCATGGAAAGTAAAGGCCTCACCCACCCTCATTCACATCCCATCCTGCACATTTTTCTTAAAGGCAAATCAGATGTTCTCTTTTTTTTTTTTTTTTTTTTTTTGAGATGGAGTTCCACTCTTGTTGTCCAGGCTGGAGTGCAATGGCACAATCTCGGCTCATCATAACCTCCGCCTCCCGGGTTCAAGCGATTCTCCTGCGTCAGCCTCCCAAGTAGCTGGGATTACAGGCATGCGCCACCATGCTCGGCTAATTTTGCATTTTTAGTAAAGACAGGGTTTCTCCATGTTGGTCAGGCTGGTCTCGAACTCCCGACCTCGGGTGATCTGTCTGCCTCAGCCTCCCAAAGTTCTAGGATTATAGGCATGAGCCACCACACCTGGCCCAGATGCTCTCTTTTTAAGAGACGTGGGCAATTTTGTGGGTAAATATCAGGAGAGTACCCGCATGGGCCTAACTCTTGGTAGACCACAGAGGTTTTATCTCACAAGAACCACCTATATTGACTATGTCTAGTTGAGGTATTTAAAGAAAGATTAAGAGCAGAAAACCATGGAAAGATTTTTGTATTTTTATTAATAAAAGCCAAATAAATCTTCCAGAACTGGATGTCTGTTACGTGTTTTTCCAGCATCTACATACATTCCCTTCTTCTGGTAACAGCCACAGTTTTTATTTGGGAACCACCTCTGCCTCTCTCAGTCAGTAAACCTAAGTCGGGACATGGATGAACCTGGAAACCATCATTCTCAGCAAACTGACACAAGAACAGAAAATCAAACACCGCATGTTCTCACTCATAGGCGGGTGTTGAGCAATGCGAACAAATGGACACAGGGAGGGGAGTATCACACACTGGGGTCTGTCGGGGGGAAAAAGGGGAGGGATAGTGGGGGGTGGGGGAGTTGGGGAGGGATAGCATGGGGAGAAATGCCAGATATAGGTGATGGGGAGGAAGGCAGCAAATCACACTGCCATGTGTGTACCTATGCAACAATCTTGCATGTTCTTCACATGTACCCCCAAACCTAAAATGCAATTTAAAAAAAATAAAAAATAAAAAAAAACCTAAGTCATCAGTCCCATGGCTCCTTTTTCTCTCAGAATTGTGTGTTTCTGCATCAATCAGTTTGCAGAAAAAATTAGAATTGACAATTAAACATTGAAATGTTTTAAAAAAGGAAAAAAAACATAAAATACCTTTTAAAATTTTGCTTCAAGGTTGCATTTGTAATATTAATGTAGTTGAAAGCTGCAAGACTTGCAGGAGCCTCTTCTCAGAAAGAAAGACTCAGGCATGAAGTGCAAACACCACACTTTATAGCAGGCAAAAAAAAGAAAATTGCCAGAGTATTGGGAGTACTTTATCAGAGTACTTCATCAAAGTACTCAGAAGAAATCAGAGGCAGAAAAAAAGGCACATCTTGGGCAACTAAACAGTACACTTTTCTTACTATCAGAATTCTGATTTTTTTAATATCCTAAGGCTAAAAAATTACATCTTCACCGTCTTCTTTGCATCAAGGTTTGGTCCAATGATGTATAAAAACAAGTGTTACCTGGGCTTCTAAAAAGGCTCTGTAAAGATGCCTTTTTAGAAATGAAATTAAGATGTCTAATTAGATCTTGACTTGTTCCGAGAATTTTTATAATGAGGAATAAAATCTTATTAACTCAGAACCCCATTTCAGTAAGTGATGAATGCAAAGATTGTCATGAGAAATGAAGAACTGCTTGCAAATATACAAATTAAACAAATAATAAGTAGCTTTCCCAGCAATATTAAATTATTTAATCACTCATACCCTACAGGCCATATCACAGTAATTACAATGATGGAAGTCATGGAGTTCTAACCAATGAGAAGACTGATTTTTCCCACATTTAAGACAGTGTAGAGGACTAGAGGACATTCAGGGTTTAGCAGGAATCTGCGCTTTCACAGCATCTTTTTGTTCATAAATCTTCGTTTATCCTTGGTGCTCAAAGCCAAACCCAAGGTTATACTGTAACGTATTATGATCTAGGTTTTCAAGAATTTCTGGTGAAAACAAAGATTCATATTACCATTACAAGTGAATAAATGTTTCCACTTCTTTTTTTCATCTTTAGTTGATATGCTGCTTGCTAAATAAGCCAGATTTTTGGAGGAAAATGTATTGCTTCATAATAGGTTCTGTTCAACTAAAGCAGACAAAGACCCATGCTAATAACCCCCTTTTTTAATTTCCCAATCCTATACATTAGAATTTCCATGAAAACGTTCACTTCAGCCAACATAACACCTTGCAAGAAGCAGGTAGTCAATAAATATTTGTTAAGATGATTTGAAGATACAAACACATTAGCTGAACATTATAGAAAGTTAGCCTAAGGGCTCTTCACTAAACAGAAAATTACAGTGAAGTTTCCTTATTTAACCCTGATATGTATTTTTAACATGTGCTTTATTGCCAAGTGAAAGGACATAGCCTTGCTGGCTAAAAATGCACCCTTCCCCCACATCACTAGCATCCTGTAAATGGTCATAAATCACAATTGGTCCTTGTCATGAGAGAAACTGTGTGTGTCAGCTTTAGCTTGTCTGCCTTATAACACAGCTGCAAGGGTAAAATCAAACAGATACATAAGTGTTTCAGGAAGAAATACTGCCACAGAGAAGCAAAGAAATACGGAGAAAAATTATAAATATATTATAGTTTTCTATAACAATAGACTCCAGATCGGAAGTCATGATGAGACTGGTCTACCCAAAGCCCTGTAGTGATAGTACCAACATACACATTACTTGGGGCTGGATCGCCTTTCTCTACTAGAAAGACTAGTAGCCATTTAAAAGCCTTAAAACTCTAATTATTTGGGCAGACTACCGCAGACTGGAGAGAAATGGAATTCAGGTTGACTTTTAAGCACTACTGCACTCCAGCCTGGGCAACAAAGAGCGAAATTCCATCTCAAAAAAGAAAAGAAAAGAAAAAAGTACAAGTCTTGTATTTCTCTAGTAGTATATTACAGCAATGTTCAGAGTCCACAGAAATTAGAAAAAGGGCATAGTTAGGTACTGTTAGCTAATACGCACCTTCTGAAAACCCAGGAACACTCTGGCAGTGCTGTATTATTTCCTTGGGCGTAAAGACATTGCTTAGATCTGCAACTATATGATGCAAAAAAGGCGAGCCCTCTAAAACTAATCGCTCTGCTTTCCTGATCCAGCTTCCCTTCCAGGCAAAAAGTAAGAGGCCTTCAAACTCAAAGCAATTCCCTACAAATCAAGTTAGAAAAATATTATATATATTCCTTCAAAACAGCTGGGAGTTAGTGGATAGATGGGATAGGGGAGAAATGGACTTGAAATTGATAATGGGATCACAATAAAGGATTAGAAATGTTCACTTCTAACTATTACTAGGGTTTCTACAAAATCCCAAGACAGTCATTATAGCTTTACTAATTAAAATGTGTAGCCCACACACAACTCTACTGCAGACACCTATAACAGATGTTTTCTTTGAGAAAGAAATTAAAACTACCAAAGGTTTGCCAGCTGAAGGATTTCAAATGCAGTTAGAGGATCATTGGTCTCCGATGATTCAATTTGCAAAAAAAAGTCTCCCACACAACCCACACATTAGATGAAGTGATATATATACCTTCTATTTCAGAACACCTTAAATTTTGGATGAATGGCCTTGAATTCTAGCTTAAATTGCTTCACAGGCAGTAGTTTTCCAGAAAAACAAAACTTCATAGATTTGGATCTTGTAATTTATACACTAAATCCACAGCATAAACTCAATCTATCTGGATAATTGAATATACCTATAACTAGTGATAGGAATTAAAATGGATTATACTAAGAGCCCTGACTTCACTATTATTTGTGTTTTGTGAAATAATTTTTATATTGATAAGGGTAGCATATATAAGACTGTGAACCTTTCCTATCTCCCATGTAGATATATATATACACACACACACCCATATGTATACTCCAAGAGGCAGTGTGGAATAATGAAATGACCCCTGGGTTGAAGTCAGAAACAGCTCTGGTCCCAGCTATTTCTAACTTGCTGAAGAATTTGGGCTAAATGCACAACTGCTTCAGGTTTCCTTTTATGCATTAACTTATGTAGCAAACATTACTTGACACTGACCTACAAGAACACAAGTTTGCTCAGCTGTAAGATAAAGGAAAATTAGACCAAGTTTATAGAATTGCTGTCAGGATTAACTAATGGGTATACATTACACCTAAGACACATCAGGTCCATTCCTCTTTCTCCCCCTAGTATCAGGTACTGTGTAAGTTCTGACACTTCGTCACAATGAGCACTGTGAAAGCACTTATCACTTTTGTCATCACTGGGTAAAGTTTTTTCCCCTACTAGTTAGTAAACCCAGGATCTTCTTTCTAGTACACAGATATATCCTCTGAACCAGCATATGCCTTGGCACATACTAAATACTCAATGGGCTGAGTGCTGTGGCTCACGCCTGTAATCTCAACACTTTGGGAGGCTGAGGTGGGCAGATCACTTGAGGTCAGGAGTTCGAGACCAGCCTGGCCAACATGGCAAAACCCTGTCTCTACTAAAAATACAAAAAATTAGCTGGACATGATGGTGCATGCCTGTAATTTCAGCTATTCGGGAGGCTGAGATAGGAGAATGCTTGAACCAGTGAGGTGGAGGTTGCAGTGAGCCGAGAACTCACCACTGCACTCCATCCTGGGTAACAGAGTAAGACTCTTTGTCTGAAAAAAAAAAAAAAAACTTAATATTTTTGAATGAATACATTATATTTTAATCCTTAAACTAAATCTATGTATCAAGTATTACTTTCGTCATTTTACACTTACGGGACTCAGAATAATTAGATAAATGCTGACTATAAATTCCGGTGACTTGTCCCTTCCAACTTCACAATGCTAAGCTTCTTATATTTCCCAATATTTTGATTATTATGTTATTCTTCTTAAATAAATACCACTTATATTTATTGGCTAATGATTAAATAATAACAAGAGATCAAACTACAAAATCAACTTTCAACCTCCCTATCTTTAAGGAAGATAAAATAGTTGAACTTAAAAAATAGAATAGTTTATAAGAAAACTTTATTCTCACACATACACAGAAACTAACTAAATTAAGTTGTTCCTCAGTGATATGGTTTGGCTCTGCGTCCCCACCCAAATCTCATGTTGAATTGTAATCCCCAATGTTGGGAGAGGGACCTGATGGGCGGTGATTGGATTATGGGAGTGGATTTCCCCCTTGCTGTCCTTGTGATAGTGAGTGAGTTCTCACAAGATCTGGTTGTTTAAAAGTATTAAGGCTGAGCACAGTGGATCCTGCCTATAATCCCAGCATTTTGGGAGGCCATGGCAGGCAGATCACTTGAGCCAGGAGTTCAAGATCAGCCTGACCAATAAGGCCAAACCCCATGTCTACTAAAAATATAAACATCAGCTTGGCATGGTGGTACACACCTATAATCCCACCTACTCAGGAGGCTGAGGCATAAGAATCACCTGAACCCAGGAGGCAGAGGTTGCAGTGAGCCCAGATCACATCACTATACTCCAGTCTGGGCTACAGAGTAAGACTGCCTCAAAAAAATAAATAAATACAAGTATGTAGCACTTTCTCCTTTGCTCTCTTCCTCCTGTTCTGCCATGCGAAGAAGGTACTTGCTTCCTCTTCACCCTTTTGCCATGATTGTAGGTTTCCTGAGGGCTCCCCAACATGCTTCCTGTAAGCCTGCAGAACTATGAGTCAGTTAAACCTCTTTGCTTCATAAATTACTCAGTCTTAAGTAATTCTTTATAGCAGTGCAAGAACGAACTAATAATAAAGAAGTTCTCCCAAGTAATTTCCCCAGCTTAAATTTCCGTATACTTTTCCCCCAAATAAGAAGCTATTTAACACACAAATAATCAAGAGTGGTGTTAGAAACATGAGGCAATCATTTTTCTAAAACATTTCTTAAACAAAATTTGGGCTATTTTGCTCTAAGAGCAGCAAGACAATCATGCCAAGCAACTTCCAGAAGAGAACTGTAGCCCCCTAGCATGGGAATTAAAAAGACCTGGGGTTAGACACCACAAACGTCCCTTCGCCCCATTGACTCTAGGTCATCATTTTCACACATTCCCAGTCATAAATGCTACATAGCCTTCCATGCAAAACACACGCTTTACTAGATCACAAGTACATGTTACAGAATGATTGCCTCCTCAGTAGCCTTCCTTATAAGACATATTTTCAAACTACCATCTCCTCTCACTCTGCCCTCTCCAAAAGCAGCCTCTCCCTTACCACTTATGAGTCTTCTTCACTAACGAAAAATGGATATATATTTGGGCACTCAGCAGCTATTACATTTCGTGACATCAAAAGGCTCTCATAAATTCATTTTAATTTAGTAATTTAACAATTCTCTAGATACAGAGAAGTGTTGGGACCGAAGTCAGAAAGCATTTAATGACAAAACCAGAAGGTGAACTCGTATCAGATACCACATCAAATGATGTTTCTGGCATAGAGAGACTTTAAGAGAGAGAACAAGATGATTCACAAATAACGTATCACTATAGTACACATAGTATCTGTGTCACTACATCTCAACTTCCCCCCCTCTCTCAAAAGACAGAGTGGGCTGGGCATAACAGTTTACACGTATAATCCCAGTACTTTGGAAGGCTGAGGTGGGTGGGTCCCTTGAGCTCAGGAGTTCAAGACTAGCCTGAGCAACATGGCAAAACCTTGTCTCTACAAAATATTTTTTAAAAATTAGCAAGGCATGGGTCACACCCCTATAGTCCCAGCTACTCCAGGGTCTAAGCTGGGAGGATGGCTTGAGCTAGTGAGGCGGAGGTTATAATGAGCCAAGATCTTACCACTGCCCTCCAGCCTGGGCAACAGAGTGAGAGCCTGTCTCCAATAATAACTAATAAAAATACAGTGATGTTCTATGCATTCTGAAACTAGGGAAATTTATGACAGGACAGTCACAAACCCTGAAGACACATATCAGCCATTGATTATGTCACAAATACCTAAAAGTGTCAAATTCTCCAAGGTAGTCAAAAAGCTTCATTCTTCCACAAGAGGAACCAGAACCTAGTGTGTTCAAGAGAGGATTTCTACAGGAAAGCAGCCCCTGCTCAGATAGCACCTACAATAAACATGTTTATGAGCAAACAGTTCAGAAAAACATATTGTGAGTCTCAGAAACAGCATATGCCTCATTTCATAGAGGTTGCTATGGTACTAGGCATTCTTTTTTTTTAACTGCATTTTAGAGAAATAACTGTAAAATGAGGATCTATAACCAGCACATAACACAATAAACAACGGCATCAACTTCTGTCCCCTTGTTGTAAACAGTTTCCCTATGCTTTAATTGAAAATGTAAATGTTAATGCTTTGTGTGCTTTCTCAAAATAGTTTGGGACAAATTCTATTCCAAGAAAGATCTCTATATTTGTCACCTCTTTCAAAGGTCCAAAGATTATAGAGTTTTCTTATCGTGAATCAAGGACTGTTCCCTTCAGCCCATAGAAGAGGATGAGCTACTTCCTATTTTCCAAGAGCTCTGGAATCCCTCTGCAGTAAGAGAGGAAGTACCACAACAAAGTCCCTGAATGCAACAAGGAAGCACAGAGTGGGAGGTGTGGCATGCAGAGGCAGCGAGGGTGGTCACTATAGGCTTTGACCTGGAGATCAGCTAAGGCCTTTCTGAAGGTCTTCACCAAAAATAAACACAAAAAGCAGTAATATGCTTTGTATAACTTCCCTAATGTTAAATACGTAACAGATCTTCGGTAACTGTCCCACCCAGGTTGTATCTTCAGAGACTCTTAAAACCCTCATTAAAAGACTGAGGTTTGTGGTTTAAGATGAGCATTGTTAAACTGCTATTTCCTATTCAGATTCCAATCCCTCACAAAGATTTCACTACCTAGGGCTCTCTTTGCTCCTGAGAAAGCTTACACATCTCCCCCACACTGAGACATCCACTTCCCACCAACAGGTTACGCCCAATATATCCAAATTTAATTTACTTTGTAAAATATGTGAACTACTATTCAAGTATAGTGGCTATCCTATTTGTAGAACTTGTGTCTATATCAAGACAGCTGATTGTTTCCTTTTCTATTCTTCCTTTCTGTCAAAATGCAAGTTTATAGTTATTGCCATTTTTTCAATCTATTCTTTTATAAATTCCTCTCTCCAAAGAGGTAGATAGTTAAACAGAACTGCAATTACATCACCTTATATTTTCTCAAGCAAATTGTTTATATGTACATTTATGTAAGTGTTTTAACTGTTTAACCTAGAATATAAAGTCCTTAAGGAAAATGTCTACTTCTTTTATACTATAGCAAGATACATGCTCAATACAACTTTCAAATCACCCCTCCCTCCCTGGGCGGGCTTGCCCCGTTCCCCCCCGGGGCCGCTTTCGTCTTCCCGCCTCTTGGGGGGGGGGAGGAGGTTTTTTCCTTTCCCGGGGGGGGGGCGCTCTCCCCTCCTTCAAATCACTTTAATACAAGTTAGGAACACAGTGACAGTTGAAAGTTCTACTGCAAATTATCAAATATATGGAATCAAAACCTTGCTTTTTCAAAGAAAAGCATCAGTAAGTTTTATCAAGTTGACTAGAAATTCTCCTATAATTCCTTATGAAGAATTTAGATATGTTCCTGGGATAATTTCTAAAATGAGTTTCAGCTACTTAGTGTTGCTATTCTAAAGTATATTCACATGACCAAGTATGGTGGCTCACACCTGTAATCCCAACAATTGGGAAGCATAGGCAGGGAAATTTGCTTAGCCTAGAAGTTCGAGACCAGCCTGGGCAACATAGCAAGACCTCATCTCTATAAAAAATAAACAAATTAGCTGTGTGTGGTGTGCCCCTGTAGACCTAGCTATTCAGGAGACTGAGGCAGGAGGATTCCTTGAGCCCAGGAAGTTGAGGCTTCACTGAGCCATGATTGATCACACCCCAGCCTGGGCAACAGAGCAAGACCCTGTCTCTGAAACAAAAACAAAGTATAGAAAAGCCGATCTGAAGAACTAGATTCATCTCTACAGAGAAGGGAGAGTTTTATATACTTTTTCAAAGAATTAGCCACACCAGCACATTAAGTATCATGAAGATTAAAAAGAAGTAATTGCATTAGAAAAAAAAAGTTTAACTTATTAAAATTAATGGCTCTTATTCATTTTATTATAAACAAATATATTTATAGAGTAAAAAGAAACAGATCTATTTTTATGTTAATTTCCATGACTTGCTTCACACCTATTAACTGATAGGATAAATACAGTTGATCCTATTTTTCACCTTTTAATTTATTCTGCATGGAGAGACAAAATTCACCATTGTCCTTTGCTACTTTACGTCCTAGTTGTGCATTTATCCACTAAATAAATATCTACTACCTACTGCTGTCAAAAAGGGTGTTGATGGCTCCAGCTTAGTTTGTTTGGTTGGCTGATTTCCCTTCTTGCCCTAATATCTGCTAGAGTGACCCAGGACTCCATTCTCAGTCTCATCCTCAAGCCTATGCCCCATTAGGTAATCTTAGTCTCTTTGTTCAGTCAGCATCTACTATGTGCTGATGGCTTCCATATTCACACATATTCCAGACCTCTCTCCTAAACTCCAGACTCATATATCTGGAGAATGCCTTTTTATCATCTACTCTTGGAAGTCTTATAGAATCTCAACTTTATAATATGCCCAACATAAACTCTGGATCTTCTCTACCAAACCTGCTCCCCCAGAGCCTTCCTTATCTCATTTGATGGCAACTTCATCCTTCCAATTAGTGAAACTGTAAGCCCTGAAATCATCCTTGACACCACTTTCTGTCATATCCCACAACCAAGCTGTCCACAAACCTTACTGGCCCTATCTTCCAAGCATAGCACATCCAGAATCTGATGACTTCCCATCATGTTCTTTGCTACCACGCTGATCCAAGCCAGAAAAGTCACTCTCTCGGATCACCTCCCACCCTGGGCTCCCTTCAATCTGCATGTAATATCTTGGCCCAGGGCATCCGCACACACTCTCCTGCTGTTACTTGATCAGTCTTGGAATTTTCCTGCCTTAAGGACTTTGTAGTAAATGTTCCTCTGCCTCCAACACAGTTGTGTAGTTACCCACATGACTAACTCCTTAAAATCCTCAAAGTCTTTACTCAAATAGCATCTTCCTAATGAAGCCCACTCTAACACCCTGTGACTAACTCCTTAAACTCCTCTAAGCCTGTATTAGTCCATTCTCATACTGCTATGAAGAAATACTTGAGACTGGGTAATTTATAGAGGAAAGAGGTTTAAATAACTCACAGTTCAGCATGGCTGGGGAGGCTTCAGGAAACTTACAATTATGGTGGAAGGGGAAGCAAACACTTCCTTATTCACCTGGCAGCAGGAAGGAGAAGTACAGACCAAAAGGGGGAAAAGCCCGTTACAAAACCATCAGATCTTGAGAACTAACTCATTATCAAGAGAGCAGCATGGAGGTAACTGCCCCATGATTCCATTAGCTCCCACTGGGTCCCCTCCCACTACACGTGGGGATTATGGAACTACAATTCAAGATGAGATTTAGGTGGGGATGCAGCCAAACCATATCAAAGCCTTTACTCAAATATCACCATGCTAATGAGGCCTATTCTAATAACCTATTTAAAGTTACAATCAATCCCTAACCCTGGCACTTCTGATTCTTCTTGACCTGTTCTAGTTTCTTTCCATTCATCACCGTCTATATAGGATGTCTTCCCTCCATTAAAAAATATTGAAATTTTTGTTGGTTTTTATCAATTGATATATCCTAAATGTTCAGAAAAATAGGTATCACATAATAGGTACTTACTGAATATTCACTGAATAGGTTGGTAAGTTAAAGTACATAGACTCCATCTTAAAGAATCTCCAAGAAAATTAGAAAAGAGATAAATAAAGCAATGATTATATTTTAAAAGTAAGAGCTACAGCAGAGGCTGCCATGGGAAAAGCAGGCAAGAATAGAAAGCATGCAGCCTCTCTGACATTTTTCCTAAACAAGGTGGCTTTATCCTTGTTTAGAAAACCCACTTCCTCACAGATAAATTGTTTTTGAACTTTATTATAAATGCTATGTAAATTAAAGAATAGTAATAATGTATTAAATTATAATCATTTACTCATAGATGTTTCTCTTTTCTCATTTACCTGGTATTAACTGAACAGGAAGGATGAACACCTAGCATATAGGTTATGAGAAAGCTGTTGTTTCACTTACCTACTGTGGTACCCAGAATAACACCCCACCAAAGATGTTCACATCCAAATCCCTAGAACCTATGAATGTGTTATGTTACATGGCAAGTGGGAAGTGAGGTACAGATGGAATTCAGATTGTTAATCATCTGGCCTTAAAACAAGGAAATTATCCTGGATTATCTGGGTGGGCCCAGTGAAATCACAAGGATTCTTGAAGTGGAGATAGAGGCAGAATGGAGAGTTAGACAGAGATTTGAAGATGTGATTCCACTGGCTTTGAAGATGGAGGAAGAGGCCACAAGCAAAGGAATGAAGGTAGCCTCTAGAATCTGGAAAAGGCAAGAAAGCCGACTGTCCCCTGAACCTCCAGAAAGGAAGACAACCCTCCTGATATCTTGATTCTAGTCCAGTAAGACACACTTTAGACTTCTGACCTCTAGAACTGTGAGAGAAACAATTTGTGTTGTTTTAAGCCAAATGTGTGGTAATGTGTTACATCAGCAACAAAAAAGAACATATCAAACAAGCATACATCACCAGATTCATTATCATTTCAAACAATTCAGAAAAACAAAAATTGAAAACTATCATTCCTCTCTTCTTGTTTACCCCCAAGCCAGTCTTCAGGAGGTTAAAGCCTTAGTGAATCTACACGTCTGTGTATTTTACATACTAGTATAGCTTTTGTATATAAAACAGAATTTTTGCACATAGGTGCATATAGTCAGCAAACTGGTATTTTTCAATCTATGACATGATGGACATATTTTCTTATTAGTACACATAGATTTCCTTATTATTTTAGTGTTAAATTGTCTTAGTCCATTTGGGCAGATCTAAGAAAATATCATAGATAAGTAACTTATGAACAACAGAAATTCAATTCTCATGGCTCTGGATACTGAGAAGTCCAAGATCAAGATACCAGCAGATTTGGCGAGGGTCCACTTTTCATAGATGGTTCCTTCTTACTGTGTCCTCATGTCCTGGAAGAAGCAAACAAGCTCCCTTTCCCCTTTTATATAACGGCACTAATCGATTCATGAGAGCCTGCCCCCTCATGATCTAATAATCATCTTCCAAAGGTCCTACCTCTTAATAGCATCACCTTGGGGGATCAGGTTTCAACATACAAATCTGGGGGAGACAGAAACATTCAAACCAGAGCACACAGTCTGAAAAATAATGGATTTAACCACTGCTCTCCTGAATGCAGATTTGTGTCTAATTGTACTACTTTTATAAACAAAAAATATAAATATTTTCAAAAGCTTTTGTGAAGATTAAGGGGACAATGACTTATGTAGTGCAGTAGACATGGGAGAAAGACCACCAGGACCAATCTTCATGGAAGTAAGTCTCGGCCCAGATGCAGGGAGTGCTGTCAGAGGACAATCCCAGCTGTGAGCCCCTTTAGGAGCTAGAATAGTCTGAGCTGCAGAGAATGCCTGACCTAAGGTCATGCCCTGACGGTTGGGAGTTGTCAGCCTCATCCATTTACTAATGGAGGTGGTTGGTTCACAATGATCTGGCCACTTTGGCCAAACATGACACTAAACTGATTAACCATTTCAGTTCTAAAGCTTCCATGTTGTTGGCCAAAGAAACACCTTGACTCTTCCCCTCTGTTGGATCCTGATTCTTTTCTCTTCCATTGTGTTATTTTCAACAGCACTCACTAATAAACACTCTAAGCACTGTCTCAGAGTTACTTCCCATATGACTCAAACCATGAAGCTTTGCATCTTCATTACAAACACCCACTACTCTATCATGGTATATGTTAGACCGTTTCTCCCTACCAGAAATGAAATCAAGAATGATTTCAGTTGATCTGTCTGCAGAATCACACAATTCTATATTCCAATAATAAGAATATGTCTTGTTTTGTTTACAAGGGCACTACATGTCTCAAGCTGCCTGAATAGTCTTTGGGGTTTTTTGTTTGTTTGCTTTTAGTGCAGCAAGGAAAGTTAAGTGTGCCTTTAACTGTCTTCATCAATAAAGAAATCTAATCCATTCAAGTCTAATTGGTATTTCTTTCTTTCTCTTCCCTAAGGGGCATCTTTTTTCCTATGCTGTTGCTTCTTTTTCTATTACCCCAGGTAGTCTATGAATTTAGCTGTTTTTTGTCAGGACTATTCCTTTCTAACAACAAGGTACCAAAAACTAATTTTTTAAGTAGCTATAAAAAGAGATCATCCTGCGCTAGGCGCAGAAACTCATGCCTGTAATTCCAGCAATTTGGGAGGCCAAGGCTGGTAGATCATTTGAGGTCAGGAGTTTGAGACCAGCCTGGCCAACATAGTGAAATCCCGTCTCTACTAAAAATACAACAGAATTCTCTGGGTGTGGTGGTGGGCTCCTGTAATCCCAGATACTCAGAAGGCTGAGGCAGAGAAATCACTTGAACCCAGGAGCCCGAGATTGCAGTGAGCAGAGACTGTGCCACTACATTCCAGCCTGGGTGACAGAGTAAGACTCCATCCCAAAACAAAAAAAAAGGACCATTTTGAAGACCTTTCCTTAGAAAGAATCTAAATAAAGGCAGTCATTCTGGCAGAAAAGCTTTGTAGGAACATTGTGACAAAGTAAAACAAAGTCAAATATTAATAATTTATGGAATATAAAATCTTATTCTATAAAAAGTAGCCCTTCCTAAAACTTTAATAAGTAGGACAGCAAAACTTAAAGTGTCAGATGCAGCTAGACATCAAAATGGTATATTTCCATTTTAGAAACATTTTTTATTGATGTTGAAATGAGAACTTTTAAAGAAAGAAGCTACCATTGGTTTCTTAACAACATATAATTTATTTGTAAATGTCTATACACAAAAATCATGAATTTCATCAGTTCAGGAAAAAGATTCCAGGACATTTCTTTCTAAATGTTCAATGACACAGGCAACAATAAAATATTCAGAAAAGAAACGTGTCACAGAGGACATGACAATTTTGATAAATGATGATAAATTGTGATGTAGAATAGCAGTTTGTAAGCTGCTGTGTTCAAAAACACGTATTTTAATAATGATTTTTGCCAAACACCATTTTAGAGACAGATTTTATGTAAAATCCTTGTCAAACAAAATTCATACCTCATTAAAATAGAAGTGTAGTTAGTTTTAAATAAAATCATGATTTTATTTTGAATAAGAGGGCTTTATATCCAATCCGTTTCTTGAATTGTTAAATAGAGTTACCATCTGACCCAGCAATTCCACTCCTAGGTATATACCCAAAAGAAATAAAAACATATGTTCACACAAAAACTTGTACATGAATGTTCATGCACCATTCTTTATATAGCAAAAAGGAGAAACAACCCAAATGTTCATCACCTGAGGAATGGACAGACAAATATAGTATATCAATACCATGGAATATTACTCAAGAATAAAATACAGACACACATACGCTACAATATGAATGAATCTAAACATGCTAAGTCAAAGAATCCAGTCACAAAAGGTCACTTCATATAAGATTCCATTTCTATGTAATGTCCAGAATGAGAAAAACCATAGAAATAAAAAGTACATCAGTAGTTGCCTAGGGTTTGAACTAGATGGGGGATGGGAAGTAACTGATAATTAATATGGGGTTCCTTTTTGGGATAATGAACATGTCCTAAAATTGCTCAAGGTGATGGTTGCATAACTCTATGAATACATACACCCACTAAATTGTGCACTTTATGTAAGTGAACTCTATGGCAATGTAAATTATATCTCAATAAAGCTATTAAAAATGCCACTTAAAAAGGCTAGCTATGTTGTAGCCATTTATAATGTGAAAACTTTTATGGAGTATAAATCCCTAATTAACCAAAATATGTTTATTACTGTCCCCAAATGTCATTTCAATTACTTTTTATAAAAACATCTGCCTATGCCACTATAAATACTTCAAGTAGTGAAAAGGAGAAAATGCTTCTAAAATTAATTGTTGTTTTCAGAACAGATTTCTTCTTAATATATTTAATTTTGATGATTTGCATGTGAATTATCCACATGTCCATTAACCATGGTTAAATACGCATCTTAGATAAGTATCCCCCAGTAAAAAGCACACTAATTGGCCATTTCCCCTCCAAGCTCAAGCAGCATGGGCTACATTTTTAATATGTGAGCTTGAATTTTAAAAAGAAAATTAAAGAGGCAAATCTGTAAGAAAAATAAGCATACGAAATCTCATAGTTTTAGAATGAAAATAAGTTGGAGATTAATCCTGTGCAGGGTTACTAAGGCCTCAAAATTTGAGAAATGACTCCATGCATCTTGTGATATTCTCCTAAAACCTTACTATTTTGGCTATTTCTATTTACATCAAGTTCAAATTGATTCCATTGATTGTCTTTTTCTTTTTTTTCAACTTAGCTATATGTGAAGCAATAACATCAGTGAACTTGTATATTTGGTAAGCTATTTATATTTTTCTAATAAGCTTTAAAATAAATACATAGTTGGTAAAAGTTAAAATGTTCTCATTTGTGCCACCTAAAACCATCTTGCACACAATCAGTAATATATTCACCACACACTGAAAAGAAGTAATCTAGTGTTATCTACTAATTTTATAGAGGAAAACGTTAAAACTAATAGTGGTTCTCAAAACTCTATGCACATCAGAATCACCTGGAAGGCTTGTGATAAAACAAACTGCTGAATCTCTGTAGTATTCTGTTCCTTCTACATAACAAAATACCTGAGAGTTGGCAGTTATAACAATAGACATATATTCCTTGCCATCCTGGAAGCCGAGAGGTCCAAGATCAAGGTCCCAGCAGAATCAATGTCTGATGAGTGCTGCTTCCCAGATGGCAACTTGTTGCTATGTTTTTACATGACAGAAGAGATTGATGGGCAGAGAGGCCAACCTAGTTCCTTCTAGTCTTTTTATAAGGTGCTGGCCCCATTCATAAGGTCAGAAACCTCACTGCCTAATCATTGCCTTCTAAAGGCCCCACCTCCTAATACTGTTACATTGGAGATTAAGCTTCAACATGAATTTTGGAGGCAATGCAAACATTCAAGCCATAGTAGTCCCTCTCCCAGAGTTTCTGATTCAATAGCTCCGGGGTGAGGTCTGAGAATGTACATTTCTAACAAATACCCAAGTGGTATTGATGCCGCTGGTCTGGATACCATCCTGCAAAAACCATCAATTAAAATCAGCTTAGCCAAAGTTAGAGACAGATCAGAACTTAAATGAGAACCAAATAATCTCTTAGATGTTCTATATTTATATGCTCTATGAAAAATATTTCTGCTAAATCCTAACTTTTATTTGTTCCTTTCACTAAAATAGATTGTTAAATGCTAAACTAAAGATCAAATTTTGGGTTTTTTTTTTTAATTTATAAACTTTATACTTTAGAACAGTTTCAGGTTCACAGCAACATAGAGTAGAAAGTAGTGAGAGTTCCCATATGGCCCTTGCTCCCACCCACACGCACAGCCTCCCTCACTATGGACATCCCCCAGCACAGTGGTGCCTTTGTTGCAATCAATGAACCTACATTGATGCATTATTATAACCCAAAGTCCATAGCTCATATTAGGATTCAGTCTCAGGGTTGTACATTTTATAGGTGTTGACAAATGTATAATGGCCGGCATCCATCATTTTGGAATCATAAAGAATAGTTTCACCGCCCTAAAGATCCTACATGCTCTGCCTACACACCCCTTCCTCCCCCACTAAACCACTAATATATTTAATGACTCCATAGTTTTGTCTTTCCCAGAACATCACTTAATTGCAATCATATAGTAGGTAACCTTTGCAGATTAGCTTCTTTCACTTAATAATATGTATTTAAGATTCCTGTGTGTCTTTTCATGGCTTGATGGCTCATGTCTTCCTAGCACTGAGTAATATTCCATTATCTGTGCACCATGATTTATTTCTCTATGCCTTTACTGGTGGACATCTTGGTTGCATCCAAGTTTTAACAATCATAAATAAAACTGCTACTAACATCCATGTGCTTGTTTGTGTGGACATTTCAACTCATTCGGGAAAATACTAAGGAGTGTGATTGCTGGATCACATTGTAAGAGAAAGCTTCATTTTTTTAAAAATATTTTTTATTGTACTTTAGGTTCTGGGGTACATGTGCAGATCATGCAGGATTGTTGCATAGGTACATACGTGGCAATGTGGTTTGCTGCCTCCATCCCCCCCGTCACCTATATCTGGCATTTCTCCCCATGTTATCCCTCCCCCAACCTCCCTACCCCGCTCTGTCCCTCCCCTAATCCCCCTCCAACACACCCCAGTGTGTGATGCTCCCCCTCCCTGTGTCCATGTGAGAATGCTTCATTTTGTATGAAACCTCCTTCCTTTCTCTTAGCCCAGGTAAGTTATAGGCTCCAATAAAACCCCAGCAGGTTAGTCTCTAGTAAGATCATTTCTTCTGACAGCAGGTCTAGTTAATAAGAATACACAGAATGTTCTGGTATATTTCAAAATGGTTCCTTTTCCAATCCCCCTGAATTATTCTCTGATATTCATTATGAGGACCTCATAGCCTCCCAGATGTAAAACTCACAAAAGCACGGGGGTTCCCCTGAGATAAGCATTATCATCAATTCTTTCTTAAAATTCAGTCGTTTTTCTTGAGTTTTATCACAGTTGTATGTCAAAGTAATATATTGTTTAGCTCATGTGTTTTGAGCATCATACTGTATCTGTTTTTATTCAACTGCATTTTTTTATTCCATGTAACATTTTTGAGATGTAGCCCTGTGGTTTTTATCAGTGGTTCATTGCTTCCATAGCTGGATACTATTTTATCTATGAGAAAACAACACTCAAATTGTTTTATTTTTTTTAACTTTTTGGTTTGAAAAAATTATAGGCATACAGAAAGTTTGGGAAATAGTACGGAGAGGCTCCACGTACCCTTCACCCAGTTTACCCAGTGCTTGCCTGTTACCTAATTACAGTACAATATCAAAATAGCAAATTGACTTTGGTACAAGGTGTGTGTATAGTTTTATGTCACTTTATTATATGCACAGCCCTCAATTTTTAAAATCATTCTGTTAATAAACCTCTGAGTTATTTCCTTTATTTGTTGGTTGTCTTTCCCCCCAATTAATAACAATGATTCTACAGACTGAAATGGTGAAAATTCACACAGTGACAATACCACATAACCGCAAGGATGTGGAGCAACAGAAACTCTCATTCATTGCTGGTGGGAACCTTAAATGTATATTACTAAGTGAAAGAAGCCAATCTGAAAAGGTTACCTACTGTACAACTGCTACTAATATGACATTCTGGAAAAGGCAAAACTATAAAGTCATTGAAAAGATTAGTGGTTCCCAGAATTTAGTGGGAAGGGAGGGATGAATAGGCAGAGCACATAGGTTCTTCGGGGAAGTGAAACTCTTCTATAGGATTCTACGATGACAGTTACATGTCATTAACATTTGTCAAAACTCATATTATGCACACCACTAAGAGCAGATCCTAATGTAGACTATGGACTCTGGGTAATTCCAGTGCAGCAGTATAAGTCCATTAATTGCAGCAAGCACATCATTGTGGTTCAGGATGTGGATACGGGAGAGGTTGTCCGTTTGTGGGGACGCGGGCTATATGGGAACTCTATTTTCTGCTCTATATTGCTGTGAACCTAAACCTGCTCTAAAAATAATCTACTCAAATTTTCCAAACAAGTATTTTGTAAGTATTATGGTCATCTCATGTGTGTATGTGTGTGCATGTGCATATATATATGTATATACAACTTATTATATATAATATATAAATATATATTATATGTAAGTATCTCTATATAAATATATTTCTTATGTATTATATTATATTATATACATAAAGATCCTCCAGAGTCTGTAGGTTGGAATGGAATTGATGTGCCAAGGGGTTCTTAAACTTGTCAAGATAAAGCCAAAGTACTTTCCAAATTAGTTCTAACAACCTACTTCCATTCTAACAGTGCTCTGTTTCTCCCACACCTCTGCAGCTCTTGCTATTGCTCATTTTAGCTTCTCCAGTACACTGGCTGGAACATGGTATGTCATAGTCATTTAAATGTAAGCTTCTTTAATTGCTAATGAGGTTGTATATCCTCTCATATTAGTTTTAGCCATTTGTGTTTTCACTTTTGTGAGATACTGGCCCCAGTCTTTTTTCCACTGTATTTGGAACTACTGAACACTTTAACATGGATAGAGTAGTGAAGTAGTAAAACTAAATCTTTTCCTATATAGCTCATGCTTTTTGTATCTTGTTTTTAAAATTCTTCTTTTTCTGAGATCATAAAACTATCTTCCTATATTTTTCTAACAATTTCTTAGATTTGTCTTACAACCAGAATTGATTTTTTTAAATGCGTGATGTGAGGTGGTATCCAATTTTTTTCTCCACATAGTTAACCAATTGTCATGTAGCATTTATTGCACTTACCTGTCTTAAGAGCCAAGTCTTCATAAAGAATTTTACATAAATGTGTGGGTCTCTTCCTGGGCCCTCTAGTCTCTCTAAATCATCTATCATTTTCTGTTTCTACCCAACGCCATACTGTCTTAATTGCTAGTTTTATAATAGTACACAGTTTTAATATCTGGGAGGGCAAGACTCCCCATTTACTGTTCTATGTGCAGTCAGGAATCAGCTTGCGTGTTCCATGGTGGGAAGAAGCTGCAGGAATTTTTATATTTTTATTCCATCAAATTTCTAAAACAGTTGGAGAGAATTATGTCTTTTGTGGATTAATATTTTTCTACTCAGAAATATGATTTATTTTATCATTCATTTAGGTTTTCTCAAGGATCTTTGTTTTATCATTTTCTCCACATAGGTCTTTCCTGTTTTTGTAAGAGTATTTCCTAGGTACTTTATGTTTTTTATACTAGTATAAATGGTATTTTATTGTCTTTTCCAAATATTTGTAGCAAAGTGCAGAAATGCAATTGATTTTGTACATCAATTTTGTTTGCGGCATATTTGATAACCTCTTTTATTCATTCTAATACTTTGTAAATTTTTTTTCAGGGGATTTACTATGCAGAAAAAACATCCTCTTTGACTAGTGATAGCACTGTTTCTTCCTCTTCAATACTAAGAATTCTTACATCTTTTTTGTTTTATTTTATTGTTTTAGCTAGGATTTCCTATATAATAATGTTGCAAAGAAATGTTATCTTGTTGAATAAGGATGTATTAACTTGTTTGTAATCTTAAAAAAGAATACTTTCAATGTTTCACCATTAAATATCATGTTTGCTCAATGTTTTTATCTTTTAATCATAGTTCACTGATTTTGTACCATGAATGAATTTTGAATTTTATGGAATGTAGTTTTTACATCTACTTAGATTATTGTATTTATTCATTCAACTGAAAATTTATTGAGCACTTAAAATGTGCCCCACTGTTCTAGACAGCAGAGATAAAGCAGTAACAAAACAAAAACCTTGATCTTGCGAAGTTTACTTTCTATTAAGAAAGAACAAATGCAATGAATGCATGAAACACATAGTATCTTACATATTGATCAATACAAAAAATAAAAATGAAGTCAAGAAGGGGAATAGGTAGTGTTAAGGTAGAGTGTTTAGATGTTTACAAATACATCTAAAAACAAATTTAATGGCAAAAACAGGCCTCACTGAGAAGATAGCAGGTGAGAAGAGAACTGAGGCAGGAGAGGAAACAGACATGTGGGTATCTGGGACAAGAGCCTTCATGCAAAAGCAGCAGCAAGTGTAAAGAGAGTTAGTACTGCAAGGCAAAATAAAGAACTGCAACAAATTTTAAAAAGGAAAAATTACCTACTGAGCAGATTAACTCAGAAATTTAAACGTTGATATATAATTTTAGTCATTTATTCCTTAATGAAAGCTTAAAAACCTCCCATGTAATATTCAGTGAATAAGAAAAACAGGGGGGCACGGTGGCCCGTGCCTGTAATCCCACCACTTTGGAAGGCTGAGGCGGGTGGATCATGAGTTCAGGAATTCGAGACCAGCCTGGACAACATGGTGAAACCCCGTCTCTACTAAAGATACAAAAAATTAGCCAGGCATGGTGGCACATGCCTGTAATCCCAGCTACTTGGGAGGCTGAGGCAGGAGAATCACTTGAACCCAGGAGGTGAAGGTTGCAGTGAGCTGAGATCATGCCATTGCACTCCAAGCTGGGTAAAAGGGTGACACTCCATCTCAAAAAAAGAAAGAAAAACAGTTAAAAACATTATAACCACTGGTACTACCAAAGTAATATCCTTATCAATATTAATAGTTATTAATTAATTCTAATAATTAAGCATCATTTAATAATATTAATACTATTTAATAATTTATTTAATGATACATGTAATATATTATTTAATAATTTAATATGATACATTAAATATTAAAATAGCTACATTTTAATATAGAATATAGGAAGATAAGTAATAAAACATCATTTTTTAATTCAAAAAATGTCATCAGAAAGGTTTAAATTGGGTCACACAGACTTGTCATAAAAATATATAAGCATATATTTTTATGCTTAAGGAAAAGCATAAGGGAAGAAACCAAAGAGAAACAAACAGGTCAAGAGGAAAAACTAAAGCATATCTAAAAACATTAAGATTCACCAAATGAGAATAAGAAAAATTCTAAATTCAATGGACACAAAGGTGGTCTATGGAACACTAGTTCATGGAATGTTAATAAGTGTTTATGTGGGGGGAAATCAGGTCAAACAAAGTTAATCTGGTTTGTTTATGCAGGACATCTCGGAGTCTTTCAAATGCTACTGTGAATTATGAATTACTAAACTATTTCAGAGGGTAGGGGATAAAGGGGCATAGAATAAGTATGCATAAGTATGTAGCCTTTCCTATGCTAGCTTGACCATGGAACCTTTTATTTCAGGCAAAAAGAAAACACTATTAGAGAATGCTGCCCTGTGAGCCCATAGGTCAGAGGAAATTCATGAAATAATTCAAAGAGTTTAAAGTTTGTTAAATAAATAAGTAAATAAACAAATGAATAACAAGTTAAAAGGGTTTTCTGGTTGTTGGTTTTGTTTGTGTTTATTTTTTTCTTTTAATTTATCATTGGCAGAAAGCCAGCTGAAAAATCAGAGGAACTTATAAAAATGAGTGCAGCACATAGATGAATAAAACACCGGAAAGAGAATAAACTTCTGAGGTATCTTTTACCAAAGAGGATATTTGGAAACAAATTCTCTTCTGAAGTAAGCAGTCTATATATGCTAAATCGAGGAGAAATAAATGCAAGGCATGTACCATGCCTACTTGACAAATAAAAGTAAAATAAATCACCAGGATTAAATGGTATCCAACCAGGAGTCTAGTGGATTTGAGGACAACTTCGAATTTGTAGTCAAAGTTCCATAAAGACTCACACAAATAGCCCAAGGACTGGCTTCTGTGACTCTGAAAATAATCCAACAAATTAAAATTACTGTGGATTTGTTGGAAGTATAGTATATGTTGATGGAGTTTGTTTGTTTGTTTTGCTTTGCTTTGAGACAGGGTCTCTCTGTCACTCAGGGTGGAGTGCAATGGCATGATCTCAGCTCACTGTAGCCTCAACTTCCCAGGCTCAAGTGGTCCTCCCACGTCAGTGGATTTTGTAATAAAGAATAGATTCTGACAAGAAAGTGAGAATAATGTTACAGAAGAAAAGCCAAAGATTTGGATATTGAACCTATCAATATCTATATAGAATCCACAGATTCTATATCTATACATAGATGCTATATCCATAGACAGGCATAGATATCAAACACTTGAAATTATTTGAAGTAGTAGATAAATTGAGACCGGATGTAATGTTTATTTAGACTTTTAAACATGTCTTAAGACACATTCTTAAACAAAGATTTTAAATATTAAATTATTATCACAAGAGATGTCCTATCCCAGATAGGAAACTGGCTGGGTGGCAGAAAACAGAAGGAAGACCTAAGCAAAATTTCAACTATATTTCATCTAGGGATTTTGGTGTGAAAACTAGTCTCATTTTCAAGCTACTGAAAATGGAGCACGTGGTAAACCATTCAGGTTTAGAAATGAGTAGTTAAATACCAAGCTGCTAGAGATAAGGGAGGGAAGGTCATCCAGCACTGTGCAGGCAATGACTCAGGTCAGAGTCCATATCAACCATGAAAGTTCCCATTCAGGGATGCTTGCAGGGTAACAGACACCACGTGAGGCACCTCGAATGTATCACCTCATTTGGTTTCCACAACTTCCCACTGAAGTAGTTACCATTTTATTCCACAGGTTTACAGATAAGGAAATTGAAGTCTACAGAGGAAAGTAACTTTCCCAAAGACCATATAGGCAAATGGGTGGCAGGAAGTGGTAGCTGCTAAATGGCAGAACTAAAATTTGAAACCTGGCTGCTGATTCCAGCATCCTTGCTCTGCACAAGTGTATCTCACATGTGAACATGCACCAAACCCCCAGGAAGGTATATCAAACACAGACTGCAGGGCCCAACCTCCCAGGCCTTTCTGATTAAGCAGATACGTGGTGGGCCCTGAGTTTGCATTTTTAACAAGCTGTTGCTGCTGATGAGTCGTTCACACTGTGAAAACCACTGTCCACCCTAAATGGTCTAAGCCCAAGGGAATGAATTGGGAAAGAAAGAGATCATAATAAGAATGGCCTCTGTGTCCCTGACAAGAGGAAATCTTGGTGAAGAAAGTTGGCAAGGATTAAAGAAGGAAGGAAGGAAGCATCCAGAAATTGGGGTCAAGCTGTGATCACATGGAAATATTCTTGGGTCCTTAGGGACCCAAAATTTACTATGGGGAGGCATAAAGTCTTCTTGGGACCTGAGGCAGCCTAAAACTATTCAGACTAGCTTTGAGCACAGTATAAACTTAGTGGCAAAAGGCTGTTGTCATGCTCAGGATCTCCCCCACTCTCTAAGACCTACCACTAATCTTACCCATCTACAATCCAATGCCTGGAATTCCCTTCACAGGAAATGCAACAATTCACATCACAATCAGAAATGGAAGCCTGAGATGGAAATAAGCCTTAGAAAGTGAATATATCATTAATGGATTTTATTTAAAATATGTGACTATTTATAGATTAGCCCCAGGTCTAATATAACACATCATATGTGGTTTTCTTAAAAATGTAGAAATTCAGCTTTATTACTTTGGAGAGGAAGCATGGCACTATAGAAAAGTCACAAAATTTGGTATCAGAAGTCTTTTATTTGGAAATAAATGACTTCTGACAAGTCATTTTCTTCACCTATAAAGGAGGAATAATAATTCTTCACAGAGATGGGAGGATCAAATGCGATGATATTTTAGAAGTATTTGGTCATCTATAACTCATTTTTTTCCAATTGTAAGGTGTTATTACCACATTTAGGAATAATACAATGCATATAAGCTGCTACCCGATAGGCAAGTACAAACTCAAGTGGACTGGGCAGAAGTATTGAATATATTAGCCCTCAGTAAATCCTCATCTTTGCATGTGGATCCTGCAACCACCATGTTCCCATGTTCTTATGACAAAATTTTGAGGCAGTAAATTTTTCCTCTTTTCCTTTTTTCTTTTTTTTTTTTTTTTTGAGATGGAGCTTCGCTCTTGTTGCTGAGGCTGAAGGGCAATGGCATGATCTCCACTCATTGCAACCTCCGCCTCCTGAGTTCAAGTAATTCTCCTGCCTCAGTCTCCCGATTAGCTGCGATTACAGGCATACGTTACCACGCCCAGCTAATTTTGTGTTTTTAGCATAGATGGGGTTTTACCATGTTGGCCAGGCTGGTCTTGAACTCCTGACTTCAAGTGATCCACCTGCCTCAGCCTCCCAAAGTGCTGTAATTACAGGTGTGAGATACCATACTCAGTCACTTTTTTATATATTTTAATGGAGATGTAGCCGAGTGTAAATGGCTATCCTGACATCTTACTCTAAAACCTGTAAAAGCTCAGGCTGTGCCCCCAATGTTGTGAAGCCTCAGAGAAGGGTCCTGCACCCAAGACCCTGAAAATGGAGTCAGGAAAAGATTGTGTTACCCCACAGTACAAGGCAAATTAAAGACCTACTTCCCCCGTCATCTGCTGAGAGCAAAGATGAACATGAAGAAAGGATGCTAGGAAGGACATAGCCACTGCATGATGGTGGCTGAGTCTATCATGGGTTTGGTAATCTTTAAGACTTTAGGGTAACTGTTGACAGGTTTTCTTTACAGTAAATTCATATCAAAAACTTTGAGTATTCATCTTTAATCTGTTTAAACTAGGCGCTATATGCTAGGTATCACTAGGGACTTCATACTAAACAAAGCCTACATGATCTTGAGTAAGCCTCAAGAAGGTATGAGTATTGGGTTAAAGATTCTTTTATTAAAAAGTACTAAAATGCACTGATGAAAGATAAACTGGGCTTCATCAAAATAAAATATACTGTGTTTCAGAGGACACAATTCAGAAAGTAAATGGCAAGCCACTGACTAGGTGAAAGTATTTGAAAATCATATATCCAATAAGAGACTTGTATCCAATAATAATAAGTATTGGCAAGGATGTAGAGAAAGTGAAACCCTTAAGCATTGCAGGTGGAACTGTAACATTTGAAACTACTACCTTGAAACACAGATTTACCATATGACCCAGAACAACTACTTCTAGGTAAAACTACTCAAGAATTAAAATATATGTCTGTGCAAAGATATGAACACACTAGCCATAATAATCAAAAAGTAGAAACAATCCAAATGTCCACTGACTGGTAAATGGATAAATAAAATGTAGTGAATCCATACAACAGAATATTATTTGGCAATGTAATTCATGCTAAAACATGAATGAACCTCAATAACTTTATGCTAATTGAAAGACACCAGACACAAAAGGACACATACTGCATGATCTCATTCATATGAAATGTCTAGAAAAGGTAAATATAAGAAGTAAATTATTGATTGAATGGATTTAGGAGTAGGAACAGAAGTTACCTGATTTCTTTTGGGGGGGTGATGGAAATGTTCTAAAATTAGATTATGGTGACAGTTGCACACAACTCTAAATTTACAGATTTTACCAAAAAACCTTGAATTGTATACTTTAAAGGAGAATTTTATGGCATATTTAAATTTTTTAAAAAATGTTTTAAAGTCATAGACAACCCTGACTATGAATCTCACCATGAAAATTAAGGTATTTATAGAATAATTTGCCACTTATTCTGGCGTCATGCTTCTAGAAAACTTGACTTTCTTAAAACAACATGAACATGATAAAAGAGTAAAAGACCTCCAAACAGGGAATATAATGGTCACCGCTAAATGCATGTACTTTAGTCTACAGAAGAAAATGGAAAGTCCTTCCTTTGCCTCTACCCAGGCCTAAAATTAGAACTCAATGACTTATTAAATGTACACATACAGGGCATCTGATTTAATAAGCTTGATGATCTAGTTTTCCTCGGTAGCTAACATTAACAAAGTGGCAGGTAATACTGAGAAAAGGTTCAGAAGCAAAGACTACCGAAGTATAGTTATTAGAGTCTCATCAGCCCCTCACAACTCAATGCCACTGACAATAAAGCAGCAATGATCTTTTCAAGGACCACTTGGCCAGCAAAGTAATGGTGTCTGTTATATAAAAGTGGAAAGAGAATCAATGTTTCTCAAAATGAGATCATCAGAATGCCTCTAGGTGATTATTTATGATACAGATTCTCTTGTCTCCCTTCAAATCTACTAAATCAGAACCTCTAGGGATGATGTCTGAGTATCTGCATGTTTAACAAGAACCCTAGCTGATTCTTGTATATACTACAATTTAAAACATAAATGACTTTTTATTTAGAGAATGTTAGAGCAAGAGGAAACTTGATTATCATCTAATCAAAACCTCATATATCAGAGACAAGAATGTTGCACACCAATGTGGTAATATTATTTTCCAAGATCTCCCAGGATTTTTTTCACTCTTTAAAAATAAACTATGATTCTAGTCCCATAAATTGTAAAGTATACTTTTGACACAAGAGAATGTAAAATATATCTTGGAAATACATTCTTCAAAAATTAAGATAAAATGCTTA
Source organism: Ateles fusciceps (assembly GCA_036589455.1). Taxonomy (NCBI): domain Eukaryota; kingdom Metazoa; phylum Chordata; class Mammalia; order Primates; family Atelidae; genus Ateles; species Ateles fusciceps. Next base: position 13,967,663 of record JAZHEH010002554.1, on the reverse strand, counting down.
ATCATTTAAAGGGATATATTTCTGCTCTTAGGAAAATTAATCTAGAGCACCTCATTACCTGAGGATGCCAATTAAATGAGTCTTAATAATAGTTAAATTATTTTTCCTTATTGGTATACTCAGTTTAATTATTGCAATTTTTTCTTACAAACCTATCTTCCTCAAGAAAATATATAAGTTATTTGACCAAAAAAAATCAGTATTCTTACAAATTATTGAGCTAATGTTAAGTCATCATTTGCTCTGAAGACACATATTTCCTGTTCTACAAGCCATCTTTTTAAAATCCAACCTCAATTTTCCTGCACATGGGTTCTAAAACATGAGCTAGCAGGCACAGCTCTTGTTAAGAACCTTAGAAATCCTAATACCTAAACTGGTCCAGATGGTTACTTCACAGGAATCTTTTGTCCATAGCCTTTATCACACTCAGGGCTTTGATGAAACTATCTGCATTCCATCTTTGTTAAATGAATATGTCATTTTTAATGGGATAAATAATGCCTGCCTTCTGGGAATATTGATCTAATGGCTTGTCTACCACCAAGCTAAGTGTCGAACACATTGTTAATGGTAGAAATGGAAAAGAAAATCAGCCCAAAAAGCAATCACACATTCGGCTTGCTGAGGTAGGAAACATTCTCAGTGCCACCCTATCCAACTATGGTGAATTATACTGTGCTGATACTTAACAGGAAGGAAAAAACACCTAGACAGGAAACATTTCTCACACTGACAAGTGAAAAGGTTTAAGATGAGCAAATCCAAATAGAAAGGAAATTTAATTACAGTAAGATCTCTTCTAATAGTGACATTCAATACATTCTTGAATGTAACATTTTGACAGCCAATCTTAATCCTTCTTCTCTCTTCCTCTTTTCATCTCTATATTGCTATCTTTTTTATTTCTGATAGATTGTGAGAGACCTAACCTATGTTTTGAGAACAACTCTATTTTCTGTTATTGAGAACATTTTCTCAAATGCAGAAGTCATCTTCTCGTACATATCTTTTTTCCTACTGACACTGATTTTCTCTTCCTGTAAAATTAATGGTAGTCTATGAACTCCTCCATCTCCTGAAATCTTACTTCTGTCTCACAAAAATGTTCCCTATGCTCCTTGCATGATGCCACCACTGCATTCCAAGAATTGTGCAGAAAGCTTCTGAAATCAACAGAAGTCATTACTTATAAAGCTACTGGTTAGAACAAAAGCTTGACTTGTGTTTGCCTCTGCTCTGTCTTTAAGAAGGAAGAAGACTTATTAAGCATTTTAACCAGAGTGAAACTAAGAGTCAAGCCCAAAATACATGTGCATCCTTTAGAAACAAACTTATTCACAAATTGCTGCTGAAATATACATGATGATTCACTTCTCGCTGGTAAGTTTGCCAGCTACATAAAATCCTCTGCCCCCAACTGATTGGATGTATTGGTAGTATATATACGGAAACAGATACTTAATTTTTATTTATTTATTTTTTTCTGAGACAGAGTCTTGCTGTGTCGCCCAGGCTGGAGTGCAGTTATGCGATCTCAGCTAACTGCAACCTCCACCTCCTGGGTTCAAGTGCTTCTCCCGTCTCAGAATTCTGAGTGGCTGGGATTACAGGCACACGCCAACACGCCTGGCTAGTTTTTGTAGAAAAACAGATACTTCAAAAACAAACAAAAAGAAATAAATAAAAAGGTTTTGATCTTCTATTTTTTCCCTGGTATCCTGTCTTCCTTCACAACAGAATAGGTTACTGAACTTCCTCAACACACTTTCTCTCTAGGAATTCACATACAAAGTTCAAAGGAAAATGTCTAGTAGAAAACACCTCTCAAAACTCAAGTTATTTTTTGTTTGTGTATTTGAATTCCTTACAGTTATTAAAAAACTGAGATCCTGGCCTTTGCAGCCACACAGATGGAGGTAGAAGCCATAATCCTAGGTGAATTAACACAGGAACAGAAAACCAAATACTGCATGTTCTCACTTATAAGTGGGAGCTAATCATTCAGTGCACTTATATATAAAAATGGGAGCAATACACACGGGGGCCTATTTGTGGATTGAGGGTGAAAGGAGGGTGAGAACTGAAAAAGTACCTATCCAGTGTTATACTGATTACCTGGGTGATAAAATTATCTGTACGCCAAATCCCTGCAATATGCAAGTCACCTATGTAACAAATCTGCACATGTACCCCCTTGAACCTAAAAGTTTAAAAAAAAAAAATGAAAGAATGTAAGGCCCTGGTTCTCTTGGTTTTCAAGACACTGCCCACCTACTACCACCTCCCATCAGGATCGGAGAGATACTAACTTAACACTGAGTGCCAAAATACAATGGGAGTCAATCTTGATATTCATATGAAACCACTTACAATCCCTCTCTCTGACCATCTCTGTCAGAAGGTATATTTTCTACCAAAAAAATTAAAATCAAAAAGAAAGACAACTCTCAGCTATACAGTCGTACACTTGTGCCAATAATCCCATTTCCTGTTTACCACTTTTGATAGCTTCCTGATTTCAAATACACAGATAATATGATTTGAATGAAATACCTATGAAGTAATGGCAATGTAAGTTTTATTAACGATCTTTGGTTGACGGGATAAAGTCAGGTTGGGAGAGGGTAAAACATAAAATAAAAAGAAAGGCTTGAAGTGTAGGAGCTCAGGGACTGGACAGGATGGGCCAGTGAACAAAACAAAAGGAAAGGAGCTAGAACACAGCAGTGGTCACCCCTGTGAGTAATTTTTTTTTCTAAAAAATAACATGGAAAATGTTTTCAATGACTTGCAGAGCTTTGAGAAAAAAAGATGAAAGCTGCCTTAGGGAGGGTGGTAGGAAAGTAAAAATGAAAAGGAACTAAACACACAGAAATGTCTTAGTCCTAAATTTCTCCAAGTCTACAACTGAGACCTAAAATTTTCCTTTCTATAAAGCACATATTATATCAAGACTCCTTATCTCTATACGAGTTGAGCATCCCTCATCTGAAAACCGGAAACCTGAGATACTCCAGCATCTGACAATTCTGAGCACCAACATGATGCCACAAGTGGAAAATTCTACACCCAATCCTCATGTGACCAGTCGCAATCAAAACACAGGTGCACACACACAATTTATTCAATGTTCCCAAGGGAAAAAGGGCCCTCCCAGCCTCCTTCAGCTGTGATATATCTTTTCTGTGCACACTGGATATGCATGTCATATTTTTTGCTACTAAGTACTAAGTGTGGATAAGTATAAGAACACAAAGCTTATCAGTAGCATATAAATTCTGAGTCAAGAATAATGGTGTTGCCAAAAAAAAACCCCAGATTGTCTACATGGGAGGCTGAGACAGTGATACTTTTTTCCTGATAGTTCAATGTACACAAACCTTATTTCATGCACAAAATTATTAAAAATATTGTATAAGACTGAGTGCAGTGGCTCATACCTATAATCCCAGAACTTTGGGAGGCCAAGGCAGAAGGGTTGCTTGGGCCCAGGAGTTTGAGACAAGCCTGGGTAACATGGCAAAACCCCATCTGTAAAAAAAAATACAAAAATTAGCCATGGTGGAACACATCTGTAATCTCAGCCACTTGGGAGGCTGAGGCAGAAGAATCGCTCGAACCTGGAGGGTGGAGGTTGTAGTGAGCCGAGACTGTGCCACTGCACTCCAGCCTGGGCAACAGAGCAAGACTCTGTTTCAGAAAAAAAAAAAAAAAAAAAAAATTAGCTGGGTGTGGTGGTGCAGACCTGTAGACCCATCTGCTAAGGAGGCTGGTGTGGGAGGATTGCTTATGCCCAGAAGGTTAAGTCTGCAGTGAGCCATGATTGCACCACTATACTTCAGCCTGGGGTCACAGGGCGAGACCTTGTTCCAAAAAAATAAAAAAATGTATTACCTAAAATTACCTTCAGGCTATGTGTAGAAGGTGTTTATGAAACATAACTGAACTTCATGTTTAGACTCAGGTCACATCCCCTCTATATCTCATTATATATAATAAACAAATATTCCACAAAAATCCAAAACACTTCTGATCCTAAGCACTTCCCATAAGAGATACCCACTCTGTAGGAGCCTGATGATACATAAAGCAGCCAAACTGTTCTGTGCTGATGATATCGTTCATTAACTCCTTCAATAATTACTGCATTCCTGCTGTATGCCATGCATTATGCCAGGAACTGTATATACAAACTTGTAGAAAACAGATACTTTTTATAATGCCAACTACTCAGGTGGAATATAAGACTAAAGATAAAAAGGATTTTAGGGTAACATGGCAGAAAGCCAGGACTCCACCCCTGCCCACAGCTTCCTCCAGCACTCGGGCAGTTCCAAATATCTAGTCTCCAATTTTCCAATCGTCTATTTTTGTTTGGGGACATGGTACTTTGTGATCCATTGAATTTCGAAATAAAATGAGATTAGTCTCACATTTTTGAATAGTACTCTTGGTACACTGTCCATTTTGACACACAATAAAAAGGAAATCCAAGACAAAGAGATGTCTCTGTGACTACTTATCCTGGAAAAACATCTGGGGAGATATAAAGAAGGCCAGTTCGCTTTAGGGATTTCTGTGACTTAGGGCATTCCTCCACAAAAAGCAAAACTGCACCTATTAACCCACTTCATTTCAGCCACTGAGCAGACATAAAATTGAAATAAATTTCCGCTATTGCCAACCTGGGATCTATCTAAACCAATGATCCAGGAATAAGAGGTTCCACAACCCATTATCCAATTCTACTACATTCCTTGTAATTTTGAAAATTACAAAATCTGGTAGCTTTGTGATGTTCTCAGTGCTTGCTTACAGAAAATTTTCAAATATCCACTCATAAATTTTCTCTCTATAAATCTCACCGCTTCATATTTTGACCCTGAAATATGATCATCCTTCCAATAGAAGAATCAGAAATTAATGTGACATGTGTTGATTTTTAACCACATCATGTTCTTTATTTTTTCTGATATCTTTATTGCTGAGCCAATATCCCAGAAATAGACACAGATATGGACCTCTCTTCTTTAGTCTATCTCCAGTGAGAAAATAGCTATGAGCTCTAAATGAAAGCAGTGATTTCCAATCTTCTGAAATTTGCTATGTCCTATCATTGCTTAATTTTAGGTTACTCTTTCATTCTGGTTTTCCACTTTTCAATTAAAGTGACCTCAGAGCTTGGAGGAAAAGGAACCCTTAATGTTGGGTACAGGTAACATTCTCAATGTCTTAAGAGAGTCTAGGGTCTCTGAAATGGCAAACAATGCATTTGATTCCCAACCCTTTCTGGGGCCTTCTTCAGCCTCACCTCTTACCTTCTCTCTGCTCATACTGGACACTCCAGCCATGCTAAGACACAGTGCACTTCCCCTAACAGGCCACTACCTCCCTTGGTACATTTACAAATGTGGTATCTCTGCATGCACTTGCCCATAATCATAGCAATTATCACACCAAAATGCAACATGGTGCTTGCTTCTCCATCTCTCCTAATCAGACTGTAACCACTGAGGGAGGGGGGGGGGTGGGGGGAATCACTCACGGTGCTTGACATATACTAGCACTACACTTTGTTAAAATAATGAATTGAGCCAGGCACGGTGGCTCACGCCTGTAATCCCAGCACTTTGGGAGGCTGAGCTGGGCAGATCATGAGGTCAGGAGTTCAAGACCAGCCTGACCAACATGGTGAAACCCTGTCTCTACTAAAAATACAAAAATTATCCCGGCGTGGTGGTCCACACCTGTAATCCCAGCTACTCAGGAGGCTGAGGCAGAAGAACTGCTTGAACCCTGGAGGCAGAGGTTGCAGTGAGCCGAGATTGTGCCACTGCACTCCGGCCTGGGCTATAGGGTGATACTCTGCCTCAAAAATAGTAATAATAATAATGAACTGATAAATGAACCCTCCCAAATCTGAGCCGGAAGCTCTAGCCTCTGGCACCCTATTTGCTTATCCATCTTCCATATTAGATTGGGAACTCCTAATGTAGGACAGGGATCTTTTCTCATATCCTAATGCCTAATCTTGTGCCCAGAACTCTGGTAATTCAGTATTTGATTGAATAATTGATCGACTGATTGAGTTCTGTGCAGAGAGGGAAGACTAACAATCATCAACTGTCAATGAATATTCAAGGTGATATGAACTGAGAGGAATGCCTTTGTCTTGTCCAGTGCTTGGTTAGAATTAAGTAGACACTGGAGCCAGACAGCCTGCTGTCCATCATGCCCTTGCTTAGGCTCAGTGTCCTCACTTGCTAAATAGTTATAATAGTTCCTGCCTCACAAAATGGTTGTAAGGATTAAATGAGTTAACATGTTAATGATTTTAGAGCACTATTAGGCACATAATAAGTGCTAAAAAGTTGTAAACCAGGGAAACATGTACAACTGCCAGTTTCATTTTAAAATGTGAAACCCACCCTCAGACCTGCCAGAAATGCCACATGTGGCAGAAGCCTGTCAAAAGCATGCCAGATGGAAGACCCCATTCTGAATAAACCACTAAGATGGAGCATTCAATTTCACCTTGTCACTTCAGTATTTAATAAGTTATTTTCTCTGGGAAAGATATCATAGTGACTTTGAGAATCTTCTGGTAGTTCCCAAACCCATACTCACATTGTGATAATGTGCCCAGGAACCAACCATTGAAGTAACTGAATGAAAACACACCAGAGAATGTCTTGCCAGAGAAAGAAATTGCTTGCCTTTTGCTTTCTTCTTTTTTCTTCAGAATAAAAAGAGCATTTTGAAGATGATTATGTTAAAGGATTATTTCAAGGGTATTTTTTTTTCCTGGTGACCTATTTTTTGGAGTTCTACTCTACGACATTTAGACCACCTCCCCCACTTTCCTCTCTCTCTTCAATTTCAGGGTAGAAAATGTTGAGGACTTGGAGCAATCAGTCATTGGAGCTTTCCCAAGAAACACAAATCAGAGAGGGAAGGGGATTTTTTTAATGCAAAACTTATAGCTTGAAGAAAGTAATGCCTCCCACGTGTCCAGCTCCGTCTCTCAATTCCAGCCTCTTAAATCTAAAAGGCTTTTAACATTTTCTTTAAAGCAGCTCAGAAATCTGCTCATGGCTCGCTACTACTGGGCCCTGGTTTATCCTGAAGTTTGTAATTAATGCAATCATTAAAGTCCTTTCGAAGAGCTGTTGGTTCAATCAAAGGTGTTTTATTTTCCAGGAAAAGAGGCTCTCTTTCTATAAAAACACGGTAGGAGGCACATTTTAAAATTATATTTCAATTGTAAACAATGTGGCTGTGTTCCCAAATGGCAAAAAGACAATAATAAAATTATCCGGAGGCCCCAGAGGTGGCACTAGAGGTGTAACTGAAATTCCTTTTAGCAGTGTTCATGCTCGGCTGCTGCTCCTGCAGCCAAGGAAACTCATTGGAAAACAGAGCAAATTAGCAAAATTAAACAGATGAGAGCCCTGGGTCATATCACACCACTTCATTAATGCATCCAGGATGAACACAATGCAACAAAACACAACCATGAGAAATAAAAAGTTTAAAAAGTAAAGCCTATGCTTTTCTAGGTTGACTAATCAAAGAAAACTTTCATAAAGGTTGACTATGTAAATCATTGATTTTCAGATGCAGATCTAGGCTAAAAGTAATCAAGTTTAAAATGCTACAAGTTCAATAAACCTTTTTGCCATATCTACAAAATCATTCCTTTTGTAGTTCTCTCTAAAACATAGTTCAGCTGACCTCCTTCTCTACCTGGATTCCCTTCAATGGCTCTAGACTATTTTTCCAACCCTAGATCACTTTTCCAAACTCATCACTTATTTTTTCCCAAATGACCTGTACCATCACCAAAATGATACGGTTTCCATCCTGGGTGCAAAATACTTGCTTTCTTGTTCTCAGAGCATTTCTGTGCAGAGTACGTCATAAAGGCAAGCTGGTACGGGAATAGGATGGGTTTGGAGCCGGAGGCCTTAAGTTTGAAATCCAGCTATGACGTGTCCTGTCAATGGTTGAGGAAGTTTGGGTTATATATTTACACATTCTGAGCCTATGTTTCCTTACTATAAAATGGGAGTGATAGAATTTTTCCAGGATGTTGTATCCACAATGTGATGTGTAAAGTGCCCAAACCAGCACCCCATACTCATGTCTGCTTACAACTCTCTGTCCCATCTACCCTTGGAGGCCCACATCCAACCCATTCCCCTTAACAAAAGCTTATTCTCACATTTCCAGTAGAAGTGAGCTCTACCTCCCTCAAATCCTTCAATCATTTATGTCTATAACCTGTTCATTTGACATTTTACCAAAAATAATCCTGTGGGATAGTTATTTTCCAAGGTCCGCGTGCCTCCACATTTAGCTTACAAGCTGACTGGTCATTGGCCATGCTTTCCATATCACTTTACCTTCCACAGTACCAAGCACACAGTCTATGACCTTGATTAACCTGTAATGTGATTGAGTTTTGCTAGTTAACTATGGCTCGTTCCTTTTTCCTCTCCAATGTAAGTTCAGAATTGCCATGCCTGATTTTGCAAATCAACCGCCATCCCCCCTCTACACACTGTTCCATTCTCCTTTCTTGTCTTGCCCCTTGGTTCAAAGAATCTAATAAAACAATTTATTTTCTCATTATAATGGTAAATGGAATTCAAGTATCAGGTATACTGATTACCCTTATAAGAGGTTATAGAGAAGTTACAAAAACAGATAATAACAATTGCTGCAAGAACTCTCAATTCTTCTTGAGAATCAGTAGAACAATTCCTCCATCTGGCTCTGAATAAGTTCTTCGGCAACTTCTCTGCAACCTTTCACTATCAATGATGTCTTCTCTCAGTCATATTTCCAACCTTCCTCCCACTCTAAGCTACTGCCCGCTTCCCTCTACCCAGGTAAGCCCTTCCCTACTCACTTAAATCATCCAGTCTTCAAAGAAATCCAACAAATTTGAAATAGGAAAAGTATAATTAGCTAATTGATAGCTTCTTCCTTTAGGAAGAATTCCTAATTATGTTAAGTCTTGACTACAAAGGAATCTACTGGTGCTTGCCTCTCCCTGTTGCAGAAGGAAGGAGGGGAATGATGAAGAGGGCATGTAGTTGGTGAAAAGTTTGGTACTAGATGGTAGGTAGGTGTTGAGTACACCTACTCCTAAGTACAACCTGCTCCTCATCTCCCCTACTCTCTGGGCTTCCCTGCTGAGAGAAATAAACACAGAATAATAAGCATCATTTTCATAAATAGTTGGATATGTTTTGAATATTTAACTACTTCCAAATCCAGAACTTCTTTGGTAAACAGTGCTTGGGCATACAAAGTTTAGCCATGAAAGCTACATGAGGTTTCCTACTTTTCCAATCCAATTTATTCTGGGTTTGTGGAGCAGACCAACAGCCCTTACACCAAACCAGTCTCATGGAGCTTCTCAGAACACTGGCACAGGCAACACGCACAGACCCCTGGTGTCCCATTGCCTGGGTGTTCCATCCACATAGTGAGTAGGGAAGACAAGAGAGCCTTCTGTGAATAGTAGGCAAGGAGCATGTCGGGCCATCCCCTGGTAATACAAGCCCAGTTAGGGCTTGGCCACGGGCATGGAAAGAAGGGCCCAATAAATGATAGCCTGGTCAACCATAGGACTAAATATCTTATCATCAGGAGTTATAAGGAGGATGAGGAGAAGAGGAACCCAAAGAATTTCCCTATTTCCCTATTTACTCTTCCTCATCCCAACAATAAGATCTTGGTATTTTCTCAGATCTACAAGTACTTCTAACATTCATAAATGTATTCCATCCAAGTGGAGATGATGAAATCTACCTGAAGAGGACTTTCACTCAGTTATCCTACACAAGACACACAGCGAGGCTCCACTAGCACCTATTCAGTTGGTAGGATGAGGCCTCAAAGATGAGGACCTTGACTTATTTACCATTGCATCAATCTTGTATAAACAGGTCCTGGAACATGGAAGATACTCAGACATTTGCAGACTAAATGGGAGCTAGCGAAGGACAAAAGCGAAACCCAGAAATGCAGGAATAGCAGGTGCACCTGGTAGGCATTGGAAATTCAGTCTTCAACATTCTTTTCTTCATCTTTTTAAAACAATGCTGCAAACTCCACTGGCTAAACCCATTATAGCTTTTTGTAGTCCTTCATTCATCAGGAAAAGTGCTGTGGTTTTTATTTGTTCGTTTTGTTTTAAGGACAGTTCATTTTCAGTTAGTTGCTTAACATCAACCTATATGGTTTTTTTCTTAATGTAAAATGTACAGAAAAAAAAGGTGCATAAATGGTACTTACAGCTCTTGATCACTCACTGCTGGAAACCTCCTCCACGCCCACAAATTACCTGTCTCTGTACATTAATTGCCCAACTTAACTTTACAGCTTCATTTATCTTGGAAGTGCCAGACCATGTCCTATAATGGGAAGTCATTTTGCTCTAGTAAGGTATTGTTGTTATTGTTCCTTTTTCTCCCTGAGGCCCACTGTGTGATCAGAGAAAAGACTAGAACTCAGATTAAATCCTTAAATGACTCTTTTCCTTTTCATTTCAGAAACTACTTTGAGGAAAAATGGCCTTTAAGAGACTAGCTAAGCTGACAGATTGTACATGGGAATATGCAGCATACTGGCAAGGTCCTTGTTCAACACTGTCTCTGTAACACCTAGACCAGTGTTTGGCTCATAATAAGTGCTCAAAGCATATTTATTCAATAAACAACTACAAATATGGAGATCCTAAGTGATGCTATGTCAAAGACTTTTTCGGTCACTTTTAACATTTTGTTGAGGATTTAAACTGTAGACATCAGAGGACATTGTTTAGATGATATCATTACCGAGCATTTAATTAATAACTTTGTATAAAGTAATTTGCTATAAAACTATCAGTAGAAACCAAGGACACAACTGGTTAATTGGTTAGAGACGCATTTGCTTCATTCCTGTATATACACAAAGTGTGTGTATTGCAGATTCATTTCAAATGAATAACACAAGAATCAGAATAATCATCAGAGTTTATAAAAGAAGAACCTGTATTTCCCTAAAATATTGGCAACCTAAGTTTGCCCTCACATTGCAGGAAGTACCTAAATCAGCACCTACTGAAATATAAGGTTAAAGATTTAGAAATAAATGTGGCTTGTTTGCAGTCCTCTTTCAGATTCTGCTAGGGACTAATTCACCTAGGTCCAGGACCAGACCCTTATAAGCTGAGGAATTTTAATTACCTTCATTAAGACAGATAAAAGGTGATCAGACCTCTGGGAGTGGCTGGGAAATTCCTTTGATCTGCTAAGAAATGTCTGGGAGCTAAATAGATTAATAAGGCATTGTAGAAGGATTTCTCAAATCAACAGCTCCATGAGTTTATTCCGTTTAGAGGTAACCATTAAAATATCCTGTCCAGCAAATAAAGAAACATACAAATATGGAAAAAGACCATGTTACATAAACTGTTTGAGGAAATACTAAATCATCACCATAATAGCATTATAACAAGAACAAGAATCTTAATTACTTTCCAGTTTATAATCCAGAAGCAATAACATGTCAGAAAAATTTATAATATACTTAGGTACTGCAATAGCTTTAATGGTGGTCACTATTAAATGTTAGCAATAAAAAATGCAAGAACAATTATAAATGAGACTAGAAATGTGAATTTAAAATAAATGATGACCAAATAATATGGAAGATGACTATATCACTATAGACTCCCAACAGTATATAAGAAAACCTCAAGATAAAAACAAAAGTGTTTCTAATAATAGAATTTAAGCCAGAATGTGATTCTATTTTCTCCTACTAAAAAAGAAATTACACTTCTTCCCAGGAAAAATGTTGATCTACATGTCTACATCCAAAAGAAAACTGGAAATAAATTCTCTTCCATTTAGTGAATTTCTTTAGTGAGAATTTTATTATCTCCAAGCTGTCAAGCCTGAGTTTTGTTAATACAGACGTTATCCAAAGATGGGGCAAATGATAAGACCCTCCATTTCAATTGTTTTTCCGAATCAAAACGAGTAACATATGCAACATGCTTCTGCAAATGGTCTTAACACACCCTGCAGTTTTAACACACACTGCAAACAAAATGAAACACAACCCTATCTACCCAGAAAGTGCTGTCAAATCAATACCTTCCCAAGAGATTTCCCTGATGTGCCCCAGCAGAGGTGCCTTTGCCTTTGTCTAAACACCTGTGGGATGTGAGGGCTTAATCCTGGTCAAGCATGAATGTCTTCTCTCCCCCAGCTGTATTATAAATTCCTCAAACTTCCCCATAACTCACAGAACAGCAATCAATCATAGCATACCAGAAGCAGTAAAGAATCAACAAGTACTTACTGAATTAGAGAGGGCAAGGAGAAAATCCTGTTACTTTTATTATTTACATTATAATAGTTGTCACACATATTGTATTTCATTTCTGCATGTAGTATATAAGGAAACTTTCTAATAAACCAAACTTGGTTCTGAATTCCAGCTTCACCACTCACTTAGCTGTGTGTCTTGGGCAAATTCCACAACTGCTCTGAGACAGTTACATCTGTAAAATGAGTATAATGATGCCAGTCTCTGGGGTTATTTTCAAGATTTAGCGAGGCAAGAGACAGGAAGGGCTTAGCACAGAGCAAGCACACCAAATATACCCAAGTCCGTAGGGAGAAGACAGAAAGCAGAAGTGTGTCCACTTTTTGGTAGCTACAAAAAGTTGGTTTTCATCTTGCCCAGTTCCCCTAAGATATTCTAAACGCAAAAATTCTGCCCTCAGCCTGGTTCCACAGAGCATGCAGTGAGACAAGAAATCTTTCCAAAGCCCTGAGCCCAAAATTTTGGGGCAACCACAATACCCACCAATTAAGCAAGTGGAATTGGGCAGATTTTTTTTTTCCTGTGTTTGCTGGAAGGCTCCCTTCAGAGTCATTCTGCTAACAAGGTCATTTCAATTACCCACCCCAAAAGCTCCTACCCAATCTATTGCTGGTGAGGGTCAGGCTCAGCATGAAGTTCAGAGAGGAGGTGTCCCCTGTCCTGCCTTGGGGAGCCCCAGTTCACACTCTCACCCCCTTCCCTGCATCACCTCTTGTCTCGAGGTGCATGGTTCCCAGATGCTCTTCTAAGGAGTCTCCTTCCTTGGTATTTCATTATTGCTCATTTGTGGTGTCATCTCCCAAAATCCATTTGGAAAGGTCATGCTATCATTTAACTTTTCTGGGAAAGTTATTTTTCTCTCTCTCTCCCTCTCGAGCTCCTCTTGTTTCCACTCAGTGTCTTCCACCTGCTGCTGCTCCCACCACAAATGCATGGTGTTCTGGTGAAGGAACCTTCGCTGCAGAGCCAGCACGGCTGAGCCTGGGCTCTGACCAAGCAACTTCTCCAGATATGATTCACCCTGAAGGAGGTTGCCTGTTAAAGTAGTGCTTCTCAAACTGGAGTGAGCATGAGAAACCCCTGGAGAGTGGTAGCTCTGCCGGTGACCTGGCAATATGCAGTCCTAATGAGCACCAGGGTGGTACAACACTGCTGACCCACAAACCACACCTGCAGCAGCACTCAGTCAAAGGGCCTTCGGAATGCATGTCAGGAGAACCGCTGGGTTCTTAAGAGAATGAAGAGCACAGCAATCAAGTAGTCGAGATTCATCTTTGATTCTGCTTCTATTGCTAATCCGGATCTCCAGCTCCACTGAATCCTGCTGCAGAGTCACCCTCCCTTCCCCCTCCTGATTTACATTAAGAAGGCACTTACTGTGGCTGGGTGCAGTGGCTCACACCTGTCATCCAGCACTTTGGGAGACCAAGGCATGCAGATTGATTGAGGTTAGGAGTTCAAGACCAGCCTGGCCAACATAGTGAAACCCTGTCTCTACAAAAAATACAAAAATTATCCAGGCATGGTAGCGCATGCCTATAATCTCAGCTACTCAGGAGGCTGAGGCATGAGATTCGCTTGAACCAGGGAGGTGGAGGTTGCAGTGAGCTGTGATTGTGCCACAGCACTCCAGCCTGAGCAACAGAGCAAGAATCTGTCTCAAAACAAACAACGGAGGCACTTACCACAGCCTAAGTGCTCTACAGACATGATCTCAGCTGGCACTCACTGATCCAAGAGAGACACATCATTCTCATTTTACAGAGAGAAAACTAAAAATAAAGTTTACAAATATGGAGTTCCCAAGGTCATGAGTGACAGAGTGAGATGTAGGAGCCAAGGCCTGACCCTTAATTCATGTCCCAAGTTCACCCTGAAGCCAGGTTTTCCCCACTAGACTCCACCATGTCTCATTTCCTTCCTGGAGAAATATAACTTTGTGATGTGTGTTGTGTGCTGTTTCCTCATTCAGACAATGAACTTGTCAGCGTAGGCCTTTTAGAGGTACAATGTCAATTCTGGTTACAATAACATGGCATGTTCACTGTAAACTACTGAAGACATAGTTTTGTCCAAGTGGATCTGATTTTACTACTCTCAAAACATATGCAGTCCTCCCAACTCGTCTACCCTTATGCACTCTTTGAAAATAAATTTGAAGTCTACCTTTAGCAATAGGTACCATGATGGCACAGAGGGCAAGAGGACCTCACTCAAGACTAGAATTCTATCCAGACCTTCTTGTTCCCAGCCTTGTCATGGTTCTAACACAGCAGATCAGATGACCTGAAGGCAAATAAAGGTTCTGCCTCCCAGCAGCTGCGTGACCTTTAAAGTTTTGTAAACCTTTCTGAATCTCTAGTTAAAATTGGAATAAAATGATATACCTTGCAAGGTGGTGTTAAGGAATAAATGAGGTAAGATACGTAAACATGTTCAGCCCATAATAGAAACTCAGTAAATTCTAATTCTCTCTTTTCTTATCCATCTTCTGATCTTGTGCAGAGAACCTTCAACTTTATTAGTTGAAAAAAAAAAAACAAGTCCAAGAGCTCCCAGACTTAAGTGCATGCTAAAAATCACCTGGAGAGCTTTTCAAATGCAGATTCTCAGGATGAACCCTGGGCCACAAGAATTATTATCTCTGGGAGTCTAGCCCAGGAATCTGCACACTCTAATATGCAACTCATTTTACAAACCACTCGTCTGTCCCAGATCAGAATAACTGGTCCAATAAGTCATCTATAGTTCTCCATGGTCAACTAGATGGAGGAGCCTGCAGGTAGGGTCAGAGGTTTCAGAACTTATCTTTCCATTTTTTATTTCATTTTCATCTTTTCCCCCATTTTTAAAAATTTATAATGTGTGGTTTTCAGAAATATAACACTTAGCTTATTTACTCTGTATTAAAATTAGGGAAAACTCAATATAAAAAATTTTTCCATGAAAATACTATTATTGCGCCCAAAGTAAATAAATGAAAAAAGGAAATTCAAAATCATTCTTCCCACAGTGGTTCAGACTCCCTATGCAAATAATAGCTATGAATGCATCAAATCAGCAGCTTCCTAGACAATAAGAAGGCTGCAGACAGATAGGCAGGAAAAATGCACGCAGTTACTATCAGGTTAATAATTTTGAATTCTTTGACTGCCATTCATTAAAATGCTCAGTCACACCTTCAGATAAAGGGAGCTCCTGTGTCAACCTAATACATGGTTCAAGGACCTTTTGACTCAAACACTTTTCTAAATTAGATTGATCGATGTCACTTCACAAGCATTTATGTGACAATGCATTGTATTCTCATAAGACCTGGGTACCAACTATGAATAGTAGTTAATTCTCAAGTCAGGGTGCCAAGAAAAACTTGAACAGTAATTTGTCACTGAAGGGGCTTATGCAGTACATAGGAAAGAATTCTTAGCTCAGGGGAAAAACACATAAAAGAGTGACCTTCAGCACACTTTAGTAACACTTAATCAATTTTGATGATTTTTTTGAAAAATCATATCTTTATACAAACTATCCATTAGATCTCTCAAGTCAGTCATTCTTCCCAATCTTATCCCCCACAGCCAAAAAAAAAAAAAAGCCTCGGAGTATTAAAAACAGACTCTGAGCTACTTAACAACCTGGAAGTTGGTGAACAGTGTTTCAGTCTGCTCCGGGGTCTGCGCTCCACCTCTGGCATTGGCCAGAACTGCCTTCTAACTCCTCACGGGTCCTAACTGCAACGTGCACTTTTACATTTAAAATGTGTGGCAATAGTCAGCACACAGAAAGCCCTGGTTTGGGCTCTCTCTTCCTCCTCTTCAATCAAAATGTTTGAGGGACTCAAATGCAGCAGCCACTTCTTCCCTCCTGAATCCTATTTGGGTCTTCCTCTCACTCTTCTAATTGCTTCTTTCCCATCACTCTGCCCCCTCTTCTGCTTCACCTTTAAAGGTGGCTGTTCCTTATGCTTCCTTCTCTCTTCGCTTTTCCTTACACTCTCCCACCTTGCCTAAGCAATCTTAGCTATTTCATGGAGATAGAAATGCCACATCCTTGTCCAAAAACATCACACTCAAAAAGTCAACCTGGAATTTCCTTCTGACCTCCAGCTCCAAACATACACATGCTCACTTGGTATTTCCACGTGGATATGTCAACAATCCACCAAATAAGGCCTTCTTCTCCTGCAATATTCGCCATCACATTACCTACTGTGCATACAATTTGCTCAAACCAGAACAGTGGGGGGGCCATCTTCTGTACCACCCTCTGCAGGCATTGCCCCATCGCAGCCAAGGCTAAAATAAGCTTCCAAAAATCATCTCAAGTCTTTCACTTCTCTCCACCTCTGTGGCTCCCCCACTCTAGTCAGGGTGCATATTCAGACTCATTTGGAGCCCTGCCTCAGCTCCCTGCATGCACTGTTATTCCCTTTCAGTCCATTCTCCATACAACCACCAGTTGTGATGTTTTTAAAATGAAAATCATATAACTCCCATTCTTAAAAATCCTTCAGTGGATTCCCATGCTTTTAGGACAAAGTCCAGAATCCTGAAAAGTCTAGAATGGCTGGTTTTTCCTTACCTCTCAGACCCCACTCTTGCTTCCTTTGTGCTGACTGTCTTTTCCGTTATTCCTCACCCCACTGCCCCAGGATTGGGAATGCAAATCTTTCATCTCCTTTCCCCCTCCTCCTCTCCACTCTATCAGAAATGCTTCTTTCTCAAGAAGACCTTCCTGTATCTTTCAGAGTATGATTGATTCTTCTGTTATATGTTCACCTGGCTAGGACTTTGTACTTTTCCCTTATGAGGCTTAGCACAATTGTAATTATACAATTATTTGTGTAACTGTTTTGCCTCTCTATCCTCTTAGCTCAGAAAGGGACATGTCTAATTTCTTCATCATTATCATGCCAGAAATCAGTACAAAGCCTATCAAATAATAGATGCCTGATAAATATTTCTTGAATAAGTAAATGAAAAAAGTAGGCTTGCTGCTTCTCTTTTTCTATTAGCTACCTACATTTGTTTAGCAATCTCATGATTCTTGTAATTCATTTAGGCAACATGCTAAGAATAGCACCTATAATGACTTCTCCCTTAGGGTAGGAATGCCTAAATCTGAGTGGAAGGGAATAGGATTTGGAGGCTAGACAAATGGATTGGATATGGTCTTTTTTATTTTTTTATTTTTAAAGACAGGTTTTATTCTGTTACCCAGGCTGGAATGCAGTGGTGCAATCATAGCTCACTGTAACCTCAGATTCCTGGGCTCAAGGGATACTCCTGCCTCAGCTTCCAGAGTAGCCAGGACTGAAAGAACACACCACCAAGCCTGGCTAATTTTTTTTTTTTTTTTTTTTTTTTTGGTACAGACAGGGTCTCACTATGTTGCCCAAGCTGGTCTCAAACTCCTGGCCTCAGGTGATTCTCCTGCTTCAGCCTCCTAAGGCACTGGGATTACAGGCATGAGTCATCATATCTAGCCAAGGAGGAGTAAAGTAATAACAAATTTCTGATCTATTTTAATGAAGAGATCTATCCCGTACTGACCTGCGAGCAAGACAATTCATTAAACTGTTCTTTAGTCACCTTGATCTCAAGATCCTTACAAAGCCAAATGGCCAGTGACAAAGATGAGACTGAAAGGCACAATACATGGATGATCCTTTATACTTTACATGTAATTCTCAAGTATCCTGTTTTCTCAATACTTAATAAAATGCTTTAAAGAGAGCATAACAACAACATACATGTTACAGATGCACAAAAGACTACTCCTTGTAGATGGCTTCAAACCCAATCATGATCTCTATTCACCTGGGATGAACTGGTTCCCTTTCCTCCTGGGTTGCACAAAGAAAGCACAACCATATACCCAGCTAATCGTAAAATCACCAACAGTTCTTGCTAACAGGAAGCAGGTGGATGATATTGGCACTTTAATCATTTTCATGGACTTTTCAATAGTATTTTAAAGAGAAATATGACTGAGTCCATAATGACAGTTATTTAGCAAGTTACTGGAAATAAAACTACATGAGAGTTAATAAAAGTGATAAAAAATGGTGGCCAAAATACTCATCAATGCATTTAATACACCAGGCAGGTTTAACCTAACAATTTTGCTTTTACAGGCAGCTTTATCAGCCATTTTTAATTTATCCTACTAAGAAAAAAAATGTGCATTATGAAACTCAATTAAGTCAGCAGTGATAAAGCCTGAGAATATTTCTCCAGTCTGTACATCAAAATGATTTGTAAAACAGAGCTCTAGAAGGCATCCTGACATGCCAGGGAGGGAAAGAGTGAATGTGGCCTGACCCTGTGCATTTTCAGTGGTATCAAACAAAACCAGACATAGTGAGCATTAAACTTTAAAGATTTATTACAAAACTTACCCATAAAATGCTAAGTCAAACATAAGGAATTACACATAGTTAATATACTGTTTATCTACAACACACATTGATGCCTTTTATCATCTGCTCTGCATAAAGGTATGGGGCTCTTCCACTGCAATGAGGCAGCAAAAGGCAAATTTGTCTACATTTCAGGAAATAGAAGAGCCATTAAAAATAATTGACCATCACAAATTGGAACCCTGCCTATTTCAACCAATTTGGTCTGGAGGTGAGGTTTGTCTATGCCTCAGGTGTTAGTGCAAGTTCTATTCAGGGGAAAGTCAGGACCAGAACATCTTGTGTTCTGTCCATTCACTAGGTAGAAATAAATTATTGCATTTTATTTGTTATATATTAAGGGTATCATTTGTTACAGCAGTTAGCCTACCCTAACTAATACATCATCCATGAAGAAGGCAATGTTCTAAAAAGACAAAGGTAAGTAAGACATAGTACTTGCCACAAGTCAGTATTTTCTGTTAAAAATAGCATTTACTATTTTCCTTCTTAAGAAGTAATGTGCATTCATTATAGAAACTTTAGAAAATGCAAAATGAAGATCATTCTAAAGATCAATAATCCTAATACCCAGAGATAAACACTGTTAACATTTACATATATAGAGTTCTAGGCTTTTATTTTTATTGGAAGTTTGATAGAAACAAAAGAAAAAGGGGAGGGGAGGGGAGGGAGAGAGGAGGGGAGAGGTAGAAAGGGGAGGAAGAGGGAGAGGAGAGGGGAGGGGAGTTGAAGGGGGAGGGGAGAGGAAGGAGGAGAGAGAGAGGGGGAGGGGGAGGGGAGGGGAGAGGGATGGGGAGGGGGGAGGGGGAGGAGAGGGGAGGAGGGAGAGGGAGGAGGGGAGGGGGAGGGGAGGAGGAGAGGGAGGGAGAGGAGAGGGGAAGGGGAGGTGAAGGGACGGGGGAGGGGGAGGGGAGGGGGAGGGGAAGGGATGGGGAGGGGGAGGGGAGGGAGGGGGAGGGGAGAGGGAGGGGAGGGGAGGGGAGGAGGGAGAGGAGGGAGGAGGAGAGGGAAGGGGGAGGGGAAGGGATGGGGAGGGAGGGAGGGGAGGGGGAGGGAGGGAGGGGAGGGAGAGGAGGGAGAGGAGAGGGAAGGGGAGGGGAAGGGGAGGAGAGGGGAGGGAGGGAGGGGAGGGGGAGAGGAGGGAGAGGAGAGGGAAGGGGAGGGGAAGGGACGGGGAGGGGGAGGGAGAGGGAAGGGGAAGAGGAGGGGAGGGCAGGGGGAAAGGAACGGAGAGGAGAGCAAGAGAAGGGAGGAAGGAAGAGAGGGAAAAAAGGAAAGAGAAAGAGAGAGAAAAGAGACAAAGAGGAAGGAAGGGAGGGAGGGAGGGAGGAGCCAATCACAAATATATAACACTTTTTTCACTTGACAATGTCCTCTAAACATATCTCTAAGTCATCGTGTTTATCCTACAACAAGATTAATAAAGACTATAGCACAATCCATTATAGGGCTATACAGTGTTATTTAACCACGAAGGACAGTCAATCTGAAATTATAGGTAGTGATGGTACAACAGGTAGACAGAGAAGCAGACCATTCTGGGAAAAGAGACACTGGTTAAAATGTTTCACATGAAGTGTTTGTAGGACATAGGTTATCAGGTAAGTAGTTAGATGTACAGATCAAGAGCCAAAAAGAAAAGTCTGGGCTAGAGATATAGATTGAGAAACCATACTTTTCAAGCAGCATTGACTCTTCTGCAGTACGTGAATCCACCAGGGGTTGGAAACATCAAACTGAAGGAAAAAAAAATGCTGCCAACCTGCCCCAATACCATAGAGCTGCCAATACCTCTTCACGCAGAAATTTTAAAAGTCAGATCAAATTATTCTCCTTTGACAACTGTTTCAGCATTGCTCATTTTATGTGCAAAATGGCTTAAATGCATCCTTTTCTTAAAAATCATAATTTGAGAAAGAACCCCACCCTGGCATCTAAGCAGTAAGCTTCTCCCTGAGAACTGGTACCATCCAAGCTCTCCACACTCTCTGTGTCGGCCTCCTCTATTTCAGCAACAGTGCTAATTATCAGAACCTAAAACAATGCCCCATCTATATTGTAAAGATACATCCATAGTAAATAGTAAAACAGTTCAAATCTTTATTTTTCATTTTAGCACCACAAATGACTGAACTTTCTCATTTTAAAGTATACAGTGGTAGATTAATCATATTTTATCATTTCAAAGACAAGCTTGCAGAGGCAATGGTATTTGCTTTTTGAAAAGACTATGCCAGTGAATACAAATAACTGTTCGTATTTTTCAAAATGACACAAAAAGGCAATGGAGATAAGATTTGGAGGAAGAAGGAGACACCTTCCCTTGAAGATTTCCTCTCATTAAGCTCTCTTTCTCCTCTCTTAAAGTGTCTAAGAGTTTCAAACTTGTTTTCCCAAATTTACTTTCCTGAGAACAACACAAATAAGAGGAGAGGAAGAGAAAAGCTCCAGGGAAATGAGGTTTGCATGTCTGGGTCACTTCTGAGGACCATACACAATTTAAATGGACTTTGAAAGGGATTTTACCTTCTCATTTTGCATATTAGGAAACTGAGACCCAAACGGGTAAATAAAGTCAGTGACCCCCAATCACACAGGAACTACAAAGCTGAAAGTAGAAAGGATTCTCCTGACACTGAAGCCAAGGCACTTTTCACTGGCAAGTAAGCTGAAGACCCTGCAAGTGTCCAAATGCAAGAACAGTGTTGGCTGTCTGGGAGGCAAGACACACAAGAACAGAGAAAAATTTAAAAATGTATACATTGTAACAAACACAAAATGACAGAAGGAAAAATCGTAACAGCGCCTGTGTAAAGTACATAGCAAAGAGGAGCTCTGTGTTCAAATTCTAGAGTGTGTATTTCTGGTAGGAATCATTACTAGTTTCATTATGGAAGCAGTGGGATTTGAGCTGTCCCATGAAGGAAGGACAGAAACTCCACGGGTAGAAATGAGGGTGGAAGGAGATCGGGGCAAAGGAAATGGTGTATGTGAAACAGGAGGGTTAGGAAAGTGCCTGGCCTGTTCATGGAGCAGTCAAATTGGATAAAGTGTTCATATGGGAAGATGAGAAAGATAAGTCTTTATCGAGACTAAGAAGAACACTGAATGTTGAGGACATTGAATATTAACTATGGTGTATCTAATGAAACTTTCTGAATAGGGAACCAGGGCTAAGAAAAGCAGTATTTCAGGCCAAATACAGTGGTTAATGCCTTAATTCCAGCACTTTGGGAAGCTGAGGTGGGGGATCACTTGAGCTCAGGAATTCGAGACCAGCCTGGGCAACATGGTGAAACCCCATCTCTTCAAAAACTGTAAAAATTAGCCAGGCATGGTGGCATGGGCCTGTGATACCAGCTACTCAGGAAGCTGAAGTGGGGGGACTGCTTAAGGCCACGAGGCTGAGGTTGCGGTGAGTCAAGATTGTGCCACTACACTCCTGCCTGAATGACAGAACAAGACCCTGTCTCAAGGAAAAAAAAAAAAAAAGTAGTATTTCAGAATGACTCAGCCTCTGGTACAGTACTGATTAGAAGAGGATTAGAGCAATGGACAGGAATATAGTCAGGGAAATTGCTGAGGTGGGGGCAATTAATGAATACATGAAATCAATTAAAAGGTTCTGAAACTAAGTATGACAATGTTCCTTTCTGGACTGTACTGATAGCAATATGAATAAAAATACAATAATATTCTTATGATGACCTTGGAAGACTGTTTTCTCTTTCTAAGTCTGTTTTCTAAGCTTATTCTTTACATCTTTCATTGTTTTTATTTCTAAGCTTATTCTTTAAATCTAAGCTTATTCATTTTTTTTTTTATTTCTAAGCTCCCTTTTTAAATCATTGTTTTTATTAAGCTGTTATCTATTGTAATTTCCTTATTTCGTGGCTTCACATTCAGGTTCTTACATGCTATTTAAACTAAGAATTAAATAAATGAAGATCTCTCTTTTCTGATAACTTTTGCTTCTTATTAATGACAGTGTAGTTAGAGACACTAACTTTGTACAGAACACCACAATAATGCAAAAACTGCTCACCATTACTCCACATGCATTAGGAAGGCTAGTATCAAAACAGCAGAAAAGAACATGTGTGTGCTAGGATGCAGAGAAACTGGAACTCTTGTGCACTGCTGATGGAAATGTAAAATGGTACAGCTGCTGGGGAAAACAGTGTGATAGTTCCTCCGAAAAGTGAACCTAAAATTACCATAGAGGCCGCGCAGTGGCTCACTCCTGTCATACCAGCATTTTGGGAGGCCGAGGCGGGAAGATCACTTGAGGTCAGGAGTTCAAGACCAGCCTCGCCAACATAGTGAACTATTTCTACTAAAAATATAAAAATTAGTTTTATATTTTTATATAAATATATTACAGGGCATGGTGGCACGCGCCTGTAATCCCAGCTACTCAGGAGGCTGAGGCAGGAGAACTGCTTGAACCTGGGAGGTGGAGGTTGCAATGAGTCAAGATAGTGCCACTGCACCCCAGCCTGTGCAGCAGAGTGAGACTCCATCTCAAAAAAAAGAGAGAGAGAAAGAAAGAAAGAAAAGAAAAAATTACCATATGATTCAGCAATTCCACTTCTGTGTATATACCCAAAAAATTGAATGCAGTGAATTGAGATGACATTTCATTGCAGCATTATTTACAATACCCACAATGCGAAAGTAAACCAACTGTCCACTGATGGATGAATGGATAAACAAAAATGTGGTATTTACATACAATGGAATACTATCAAGCCTTTCAAAAGACAGAAATTCTAACATACGCTGCAACATGATGAACCTTGAGTACATTATAGTAAGGGAAAAAAGCCAGTCACAAATAGACAAATATTGTATGATTCCACTTACATGATGTACTTAGTAAAAATCATAAAGGCAAACAGTAGAATAGTGTTTGTCAGCTGCTGGGGGAGGAGAAAATGAGAAGTTGTGGTTTAATGGGTATAGGGTCTCGGTTTTACAAGGTAAAAAGGCAATGGATGGTGGTAATGGTTGTACATTATGAATGTATTTAATACTACTGAACTCTACGCTTTACAAAAGGTACTTAGGGTAGTCAACTTTGTAAAGACAGAAAGTAGAATGACAATTGGGGAAAGGGGGAAGGAGAATGGGGAGTTAGTGTTTCATGAGTACAGAGTTTCATTTTGGGAAGATCTGGAGATAGATTTCAGTGAGGGTCGCACAACAATATGAATACTTGATGCCACGGAACTGCACACCTAAAAATGGTGAAAATGGTAAATTTTAAGTTACTAGAAATTTTTCTAAACTGCTCATTGGAATAAAACTGTATCCCAAAATGCTAGGATATTTTATAAAATTTCTGCTGCAACGAGAAGAAAGGGGCTGGGATTCCTGAGGACAAGATGCCACCCATCTCTATGGATGGGAATGATGACAGCAGAGGAAAGGATCATCCGGAGGTGTCCAGGCTTGCAAAGCAGCAGTGCACCTAGGTAATCTCAATGCTGTGACCCTTTGTGCTGATGACAGGACAATGAGCACACCCGCTCTGAGCAGAACCTCTCCATCCTGGCAATCACCAAGGGGCCCCAACTGCCAGAACCACTTCCCAAGGCTAACAAGAAATTCTATGTGAAGCAAACACAGCCATCCATTTCCTTCTCAGTAGACAGCTCCCCTGCTCTGTACAGAGGTATAGCCAGGATGCTCCCTGCAGTGGAGGAAAAGGCTGCCACCACATCTGCTGCTTCACTGATAACACATCGTCTCCCACAGTGCCTCCAGAGCCGACCGAGGAAGGGAAGGCAAAGGACCTCATTATTCATCAGAGCCCAAATGGGCATGTGCCACCCCACCTGCAGGCTAACCAAGAACCGTTATGATGTTAGAAACAAGAAAAATAAGAGAAGAGGAACTGATCTAAAATCTCTTTGTATTACTTCTAAGGGATATAAGCTGTGTTTTTCCATCCTTGGTTATGAGAATACATTTCAACATAAAGTATCACTTATAGTACTGAGATGGTTAAACACCTGTGAGGAGAGATCCAGGGAGAATATAAAATTTTGGAATACTGAGTTATGCTACCCAAAATAAGTTGGGATGATTTACAAATGGTTCTGCTGAAAACAGTGGTAAGAGTTCATAGACTGTTGCAAAACGCTTCTGTACTTTTAAGTATTTACGACACTGGATTTTTTTTTTCCTGCTGGGCTATAAGCTACACAGAACAAATACTGTTCTAAAAATAAGTGAGGAAAAAGTTTTGGGAAATTAAATGACCTTCCTCTGAAGTCCCGAAGGCTGATCCAGATTATAGTAAGGCTCTGGATGGGAAGAGGAGGAAACAGTGTCCTGGTATCTAACTCACCAAATCAGAGACCAGAAAAGAAAAAAATCAAAAGTATGTTTTTATCTTTCTAAATTTAGGCTAGAACAGTGATTTCCACTATCCAACCAGCTGGGGTGCTTCAGTCATTTATTCATTAATTATTTAACAGGAATTTAATCTACACATAAAAATCAAACTCTATGTATCTATCAAAGAGGCAGAAAAAAAGACACCAACTCCATAAGTGGTAGCTACAACCATGTGGTTTTAGTATGCCCTCAATTTTTTAGCTACCTCTTTGCCTTAACAGCAATCCCCCAGATAAAAGACAACCATTTGGGATGACAGTATTACTGCTATTGGTTTTCCAAATTTAGCAAAGCTGACAGCACTTCATCATCTCTTATCCCTCGTCCATCCCCTGGGCTCCTGGGTGAACCCACTACCAAGACTCTAGTGCCCTCATCAGGCATGTTCCCTTGCACTGAGCTTCATTCAGCTCACATATTCTAGCACAGCAGAGCAAAAGGAAAGGAAAAAATTCCATCCTCTAGATTCTCTTGGCCCATTGTTACCTCCTAAATATGGCTACCAGCTCCGGATTCATGCACCACTGGGAGCTACTTTCTTGTTCCCAGCAAGCCAGGGCAGACGTCCAAAGACAGAGCCTTAGGCTTTGGAGAGAAAACCTATGAACTAGAGAGGCAATGGAAGTTGCCATTCACATCCCCATGGGATGGACAAAGAGCCCATCAGAAACCGAAAGACCATTTGCATTCACAGTCTTGTGATCTAAAACCTTTATTTTTCAACATTACTTCGCCCCAGACAGTGGAATTTTAAGGTTTCAAAAGAAGGCTAGTCCATGTGATAAGGACTAGCAATCCTATACTCATACACTAAAATCCACTCCTGGACCCCATCATTTACCTAAGGCTTCCCCTGTAGTATCTTCATAGGAGAAGTAGAGATGAAGAAAAAAGCACAGGAAGTCTGGGTTAGGAAGTAGTAGGACAGTCTCCCATGGTCCACCAAGACTGTAGGTAAAATTTCTTATTCTTGGTTTTTTAGTTACAATGAAAAACAAGGTATAAATTTTACTAGGTCCAAATGAGGTGTATCAAGAGCCAGCAAAGAACTTCCTAAGAAGCTATTTTCCATAGGGAAAAACATCCTGGTTCTCCTGAAGAAGACCAAAAATTAATGTAAATTACCACATACACATCTTTCTCTCTAGGATGCCTGGATGGCAAGTCTATATTAGGGATAACTGTTTCCTAATAATTGGATCTATGCCAAGAAGAGATAAGTCCATCTATTTTTAGACTTCAACTTACCAAAATTTCTTGTATTTTATCTGCTTCAACCTGTATGAATCATTTAAGGATGAAAATCCAGGGGGCGAGGCTTCAGAAGCAGATTTACTTCAAGTGTACTATAGCACTCAACAACTCAGGCAATATGAAAGCACAATCTCTCAACTAGGACAATCCCTCAACTTAAAAAGACAAACTTTTGTCTCAGTCATACAATTATTTGTGGATTTGTAGATTCTGTAAAATAATTCAACATTAGATTGAAACAGAATGTGTCACTAAGCAGCTGTTCAAGTATTATAAATCGACTGATATTCTGGAGAGGATGGGGGTAAACAGCCCATGTCATATATTATCTCATTAACAGTAATTTTAACTTACATGTTATCATAACATAAAAGCAGAGTAACAATAAATATGCATGCACAAATTTAGAGCATTCATCTATGGGTTAAAAACTGTCCACAATGCCCATTTCTGTTATTTAGAAGAACATTACAAATTAGTTTTTACTTTCTTATGAAAACTTTCACTAAGCCATGTTACACTACTTTGGGGTGGTAGCAAATTGCTTGAATCAGTAAGAACCCTAATTGTATACTTTTTGTTTTCACTATCATTTATCTACATAAAAACTAATCAAAATACCCATTAATTAAGAGCCATCAAAAGAGATTATCTTTTCAGATCATTCAAGCGTATTAAAAACAAATAAAAGGCTAAGTATTGCTATGAGGACTTAGAGATCTTTCAACATCTAAGCAGTTCATAAATTGTCATTGAAATGTACAAGAGGGTTTTAAAATACATGTTTATAATTAAGAAAAATAAAACAGGAAAAAATAGATATCGAAGCAAAGGAGATTTCCTGAACAATGAATAGATTATATTTGACAAGGGCAATAACCCTCCCAATCATGTCTTTTGCACTCATTTGCTATAAATATACAGGCCAGAGGAAGTACAGCTCACTCTTTTAATTCTCTGTTGTCTAAATCTGCTAGTCGTACTTAATACATCAGGACATACGGTAAGACTTTCCCTAGATTCAGAGGATTTGTAGATACCCCACAAATGATGAGAACTATCCCCTAGTGCTTGTGAAATATTCTAACTCAGATATTTAAATTCACTTTTTAAAATATTTTTACCCTAAGGAGTTCTTTTCCCAAATGATACATGTTGGTTTCATTTTTAACATAAATATAAATAAATACATATACAGTTTCTCTACTCAATAAAAGGAACTATTTTAAATCCAGTATAGATGTTTGACAGCAAGATTTACAAGGTTTAAAAAGAACAGTCACAAACACTTGGAAAATTAAATTTACATTTGTATTTACAACATACAAGCAGTCAGGCTCTATCTGCTACTATTTCTATTTCCTTAATATAGTTTTTATTAAGAATAGTTTTCTTCACTACTGACTGGAAAATCTCTGCAACTTTTTTTTTTCATTTTCAAAACACCATAAAGTTAGCACACTTTATTAAACAGTGATTGAAGATATTAAAAAGAGCAAGTACTATGTATCATAAATATTTGATAAAGATATTTACATTATCTATACATGCATACCTCTTCATTCCACCATTATATGATATAAAATCTAGATTGGCTTGTAACATCAGAATTGATGTACAAATCTGGCATGACCCAATTGTAGATGTTATTCAACCTCAATGTTCGTACTCCTTTTTTAGAAATCAGCTTCTGCCTCGAATATCCACAATGCTTTGGAAGCTAAAAGTGTAGCACATCAAACAATGACTTGTTTGAATAATAGAGATTTAATTGAACAGCAAATTATCTTGCATTCCGATGAACATAAAACCCAGGAATATTTCTTAGGTCGTTCAGTGAGCAACAGAAAAAGCGAAGACTACAAAAAATTTAAATAACTATAAAGGAAGTGTAATTTATGCAAACTTCAACTATAAAGCAAACAAGCTGTGAATTTCCATGTTCTCTTCTAAAATACACTAATAGTTTCTGATTCCAAAGGTCTCTTTTTCAAAGACCTTCTTGTTTTATTGACATTATTCTGGAGTTTATATTAGACGGAGGGGGGGGGGAAAAGAAAAAGGAATTTCTAGTGGAGAGATTTTTATTAGCTCAACCCTAAGGCTAATCTGTTGCATGTGTAGTTTCTGCACTAGAAAACAACTTGTAGGAAACAACCCTGCAGCTGAGAGCAGGAGAGCTGGAAACTGTTCCCCTGGGTATGATATCACAAAATGACTTTGCTCTATTCTTTCTCCAGCCTAGCATTATGGCTCCAGCCTGCACACAACCGTCATGCCCCCAGGGCAGCTTCATGTTAGGTAAGGACCTTCTGCTCCAACACTCTTCCTGAAATCTTCTGACCAGAAGCAGCTCAACCAGGACAAATCAGCCCTCATTCTCCTTCTCTCCTTCCTTCTGTCCTTCTCTCTCTCTCTCACACACACACACACACACTCACACACACACTTTTACACTCAATATTCCAATAACAGATTTACTGAATTTACATCAAGTAAAATAGCTGATACTATTTACTTTTATCCTCCTATATTAGAAGAAATACTGTTTGTAAAAATGCAAGGAGAAACTTCTGGCATAATTTCAGTTAAAACTTAGCTAAATCTATTAATCGAGGTTACAAGTAATATCCTACTTTAAATCATATAACACTAAAATTGCCAAACACACACAATAACTATAGAAACCCAGAGCAGTAACTGTGTGATTTCTTAATATACTCGATTACATGCAAAGAGATTTCCAGCTCATTAAAAACCCACTTTTGAAAAACATACCACAACTTACAACTATGTATTCTATTTCTTTTGACTGGAAAACTGAAGGACAAAACGAAGTACCTTCCATGAAGTTTTTCCCCCTTAGAAGCACAAAATTAGAATATTATTTCTCCAAACAACATAGGTTTTCCATTTCCAAACATTCTCTGGATCCTTATAAGAACTTTACCTCTCAAGTCTTACATTTATTTCTAGTTAAGGGGCATAACTAACACCATTGATAATCTAGCAATGCATCCCCAATCCTAGCATCACAGCTAACTACAATCCCCTTTACGTTAACTTCCCACTTTGTGGAGTGAATGATTGAAAACTCATATGGCTTGGGATAAAGGCAAAAATCCTTCCTGAATTACATACAATAAAACATGTGGAAACCCAACAGTGGTGTTGCTTAAAAGGTTTTGTCGGATTCTGTAACAGAAACACATCTGCTGCAGTACAATGATGTTGAGTTTTCCTGTTCCCTAATAAGACAGCTCGCAGCAGAGCTTTTCCCTTGCTTTAGAGTGGCATCTATCAGTGGGTCTCGGGGAATCCCAATGCCACTCAGCTTTCTTCAGCACCACTCTGAACAGCTTCTGTCCACTGAGTGGTGCAATCTTAACAGGTCTCTGGCATACAAAGTAGATCGTTCAGATAAGGGAATGGTGGGTGTCATTAACACCAATTCATCAGGAATTAATTAACTGCAGGACATAAGCACCACAAATGCCAACCAGAAAGTTAAATAATTGGCCCCCACCAGACACAAATTTAAAAGAACTGACATACTCTGCATCACAGGCAGACTGAGAATGGCATGGTGCTGAGTTTTATAAAAATTCAATTAACCCAAACGTCTATTAGACGGATACATAAAGACCAAGGGGAAAAGCTATTATGCATGTTGGAATTTGTGATGTGTAATCGTGTTAATTTATGGTTTGAGAAGAAACTCCGATATGTGTTAGTGATTATATGGTAATCAGGAAATTATACAGATATTTAGATCATAGAAATTAGTTTATGAATGGCATAAACATAATGCTACCTCAGCAACGTAATGAGATAATCAGCTAATTTCTCAAACCTGATCATCTGAAGCACCGCCAGGAAGAATGCTTTTCAGTGGTGAATGGGAAAAGGTGTGTCAAATCAATTGCTAAACTCCAAAAATTATTCTTCAGGGCCCACCTGTGATACTCCATAATTTCATTCATCTGTTCTGATTCACTGACGTGCAAAAACATTCTCCAAGCCAAAATAGTGTGAAAACAAAATTTCTTGAGATGATTTGGCCAAAAAACAGCAATAACAATGTTATACTTCTCACATATTACACATATTCACAAGGTACAGACTGCACTTATCTGTTGGTCATTGAGTTCGCCAAAAAAAACTGCCACAACCGCCAGGGAATGTCAGTGCACTAACCCTTCCTTGCAGAGACTTCACAGACACAGAAGCAAACCCCTAACCATCTCCACACTCTGGACTCCAAGTGAAGGGAAGGCGTTAAAATCCTACGGGACTCACCCTTCCTCCTTCAAAGGAGGCCCAGAATCAGCAGCTCCTAACCAAAGCCAAATTCAAATCACCTACATGTAAGAAAGCAGCCAGCACATTTCAGATCTACTTGGTGAGCCAAACCTCAAAGGATTAAAAAGTTTCAGCCGGCCCCAACCGAGGACCAAACTTGGGCTTTCCCCAGTGGCAAAGCCTAAAACAAGGGAAGCGGGAGAAGGAGGCGACACCTCCCTCTTAGAGGATAGCTGAGAGCCCACCACCCTGAAATTAACAACTCCTGGGACCCAGAGCGCGTCTGCTCTGCTCGGGCGGCCGTCGAGCCCGGGTCCCCGCGCGCCCGAGATGCGCCCTCCTCGCCGCAGGTTTGCGCCCCCAGGGGCGAGGAACTTACCGCACCGCTTGCACAGCACCCCGGCTGACCTCCTTCTTGAGGTTCCGGCCCGTCTCGAGAGGGGGGAAGAGGCTCGGAAGGCGACCGGTGAGCGACTTGTGCTGTTGGCGTCCGGCTCCATGAAGAAGATGTACCTGCTGTCCTCCTTGAGCCTCCCGCAGGAGGGGGAAGGCGGGGGTGGCCCCAGGTCCCCAGGCGCACGGTGAGCAGCGAGTCCTTCTTCAAGCCCCCAGCTTTCACCGCCCACACCTGGTGCACCTTCACCAGATAGGGCGCCTCCTCCCCGGGATCGCCGGCGCTGGGCAAGGGGGCGGTGGGCCAGGAGGGCACGGTCCCGTTGGCGGCGGGCAGCGGCTCCTCGGCGGGCGGCCCCAGCCCCCGTGGGCCCGTGGCTGGCTGCTTGCGATCGCCGCCCCACGCCCCTGCCTCGCCCGCCGCCGCCTTCCTGTCGAGTGCCCCCTGCTGCCGCCGCGGCGGCTGCACCTTTCCCTCGATCACCACCGCGGCGCGCTGAGCCAGCTCCTGCACCGAGCCCACGCTGGGCGGGGACGAGTAGCACACCGAGGCCCCCGCAGGAGCCGCCTCGTCGCCGGCCGCCGCCCCCGGCGCCAGGGCCGCTGTCCCCAGCAGCAGCAGCAGCGGCAGCAGCGGCGGCGGCGGCGGAGAGCGGGCGCCGGGACCGGGGCGCGGGGCCCGGGGGCCGGGACGCCCGGAGCGGCGCGGGGGAGCGTCGCCATCTCATGGTGCGAGGTGCGTGCGGGCTCCTGGCTGTCGGTTCGGACTCTCCCCGGCTCTCTCGCGCTGCCTCCCTTTTTCCTTCACCCGGCAGCACCACTCCTCCTCCTCCCCCCTTGCTCTCCTCCTTTTATTTATTTATTGGGGGCGGTGCGGGGGTAGGAGAGTTGTTTATGGGAGGAGGAGGGGGTTAGAAGTGGATGGAACCACAGAAAGGCGAAGAGGTATAAGGGCAAAAAAAAAAAAAAGGCAAAATAGAAAAGGCAAAAAAGCCGCTGCCACCGCCTCGGTTGCAGGGAGTGACAGGTCCCCCCACCCCCCCGCGCCGCCGCCGCCGCCGCCGCCGCGCCCGTGCCCTGCTGTCGGGGCTGCTGTCACCGGAGGAGGACGTGGAGGTGGAGGAGCTGCTCCGCGGGTGACAGTCCTTTGTGTGAAGTGATGCTGCGGCGGCTGCTGGGGCTGCAAGCGAGCGGCTGGGAGAGAGCGCGAGGGAGAGAGCCCTGGAGGCGGAGTTGCGTGCCTGGAAATCGCTGGGTGGCCGCGGCGGCGACAGCGTCCTGCGCCTGGCCAGCCTGTTTACCTGTGGTGCCAACTCGGCCCGCGCGTCCCTTCCCCATGCTGCTGCCGGAGCGGAGCCGGGTCCGCGAGTGGGTCCTCCTGGGCGTCCTCGTCCCCGCGCGCCTCCTCCCTCTCTGTCGCCCCGAGTGCTGCAATGGGAGGACGGGCGGCAAACAGGCTGCAGTCCGAGTGGGCTGCGGAGATTTACTGGGGAGTGAGAGGTGACGCTTCAGTGAGCGGGGACCTGTAGCCGGCGCTGGATGCCCAGGCGCCGTGAGAGGCAGGCAGAGAGGGGCAGGTGGGACCCCGGGCGTGCGGGTCCTCGGTGCAGAAAAGTTTTGGATGGACCGCTTGCTTGACACTTAAAAGGGAGCAACATGTTCGCAGGCGACAGGCAGCGATTAAAACAACAACTTTATAACGCGCTCTCTCCTTGCAACGCGCACACACAGTGTGCACTTCAGGTATGACGCCTCCTCTACTCCATGCTCCTTTGATCCTTCGGTCTTCATGACCCCGCCTTTTCTTTTATTGAAATTCCTGCTTCATCATGACTTTATGACATGTGTGGTACTGCTGGTAGGAGCACAGTTTGAATAAAATACTTGCTCAGCGAGGCCATTTTCTATAAAGTTTATGGCACTTTGTCAACTAATGGGTTTTGCAAAAAATAAAAATAAAAAATGAAATCAAAGAAGCTTCTGTGGCTACTGGAGCAAAAGATCCCAAACACAGGAGTTGTAGGTATTCAACCTCCACCTGGTATTGTGCCACCTGAATACCAAGCTCCCCCAACTCCATTCCCATCTGTCTCCCTACCCCCCACCTGTCCTGCCAAATTTAAAGAGCTACTTCTAAAACAAGAATTCATCCTCTCCTGGAATATTCTTTTCAAACAAATACCATTCCACAGAAAGGGAATACATTTTTAGCATTTCAAGGTAAATATTTCCTCTTATGCTCTTTTATGGTGAGAAATATATTCAGTGACCTCAAAACAGCTAAAGTTGTTGTTCAGTAGGCGATAGATCCACGTTGTGAGAACTGAAGAATTTTAAAGCATTCTAACTTCATAATAATCTTTACTCTGGGATTCTACACGTTGCCTCTAGCAGTTTCTTGAAAGCATGTCATAGAAGATTTAGATTTTTTTATATAAAAAATAAAAACATGATAAGCTACAAAGATCTTTTTGTTCTTGGTATAATATAGTTGGCTACAAAACAAGGTTTCATTCTCTCAAAGTGCAGTTTGGAGGGACAGAGTCATCATGCTCCCTGTGTGTCTCGGCATGGGGAGATTCCTGTTTCTCATACCCTGATGGAGCGCTTCAGGAGAACATCACCATTTAGCAGCATAGTTGGGCAGGTCTGGCCTCCAGTATATGTTCACTTGAACCCTGCCTGGTGCTTCTAGTGATTTACTGAAAGTGGTTCAGACATTCAATCCTACTAGTTTCTCCACTTTCCTTTGGCCTGGCCTTGCATATGACTTGACTTTTTTGGAGGTACAACTCTAGCCTAGAACACTTTCTTCCTCTCTACCTTTCAGATTTGTATCAGTTATCTAACACTATATGACAAACCACTTCAAAATGTGGTGACCTGTCTGTTCATTTAGCCCAAGATTCTGCAAGTTGGCAATTTGGACTGGGCTCAGCCAGGGTGTTCTTCTGTTGAGCTCATTGATGGCTTTGCTGGAGGCTATCTAGTCTCCCATGGCTTCAGCTGAGACATCTCATCTCATAAAAAATGTGGTCTCTTTGCCTGCCACAGACTTAGCCTGGGCCTGTTCATGGCAGCTGGTTGTGTTTCAAGAGAGTGGCCAAGGTCTCTTGAGGTCTAGGCTCAGAATGAGCACATCAACACTGCCACCATTACAAGGCCAGCTCAGATTTCAGGGGTGGACGAGTAGACTCTTCCTCTTCACATAAGGAACTGAAAAGTTGCATTGCCAAAGAGCAGAGATACAAGCAGGGGAAGAATTAGGCCATTTCTGCAAACAGTCCACTGCTGATTGTAGGCATCCTTTGAGAGCCATCTGCCCCATGAAGCCTCCTTTCCGACATACTAAACACTAGAGTGACTGCTCCCCAAAGTGCACTTTCCCTGCATTCACAGTCTACATCAAGTTTCCTCACTCATAATCCTGTTATCTTATTGAGCCCAAGTTTTTCAGGAGTTTTACTCCCATCTATCCAACTAGATTGCAAACTTGCTAGAAAGCAGAGATGATAGTTTCAATATTCCTCAATTTTGATCCAGTTTGGGGAAAATATTAAGCACTCAATAAATGTCAGCTAATTAATCATGGACTGAAGTGGCAATGTGCTTACCATACATTACCCCAACACTATCATAGAGAGATGGAATTCCAGGCAATAAAAACAATACAACTTTAAAGCACTGGCTTAGTGTGTTATGAAAGGCATAGATGTGTTCCTCTTAGTACTTTACAAAGCATTTTGTCTATGATCAAACATAAGCCTCTTATTTAAAACAATATGTTTTAAAATGACTTGACCCTATCCCCACATTATCTCCTATTCTTTCTCTCTCTGTTAAGTGAGGTTAATAATTCTTACGGATATTTTCTGTGTAAAGGTAGGCCTTCTTTAAACAGTTCAGTACTAAAAACTGTTTACACACGTATTTCATTTCAATTCTTATATCAGAGCCTTCATTTACCACCCACACTGTAAGAATGTTGCCTATTTTGCCCTTTTGCATGAGAAGGGAATGGCATTTCTAATGTGATTAACATATGCTTGAGAAAAGGTATAAATAAATTGTTCAGTATGATTAAATGGTGTTCAGAAAAGGGACACCACCGGTTTTAAATTTGTCCACACCACTGTTTTTAAAAGACAGAAAGAAAAAAGGCTCAGTCTTTTGTAAACATCCTAAAACCAGTGGTTCTCAATTTTTAGTGTGCATTAGAATCATCTGTGCAAAAGCACAGATTGCTGGTCCTGCCCCCCACATTTTCTGATTCGGTAGATTGGGGATGGGGGTGGACACAAATTTGCATTTCTAACAAGTTCATAGGTGATACTGATACTGCTGGTGATAGAGACTGTATTTTGAGAACTACAGGCCAAATATGAGATTTATAAGCATCAATATCCAAAGCATACTAACCTGTAAACACGTGTACACATACGTAGGCATTATATTCAACTATTCAATATCTCCTCCATCATAATCTTCCCCATCCCTATTTCAGTAAGGGAATGTGAATTGCCTCCTGGATTACTAGGGGCTGATGCTATTTAGCAAACATTATGACCAGTTAAGGGGGCAACTATACCTGTTGATAGTAAAAATGAGTGCTTCCTTGAGCTTAACGTGTTTCCATGGTCAAAGTTGAAAATAAAGGGAAAATTAGGGATCAGAGCAGCTGTTATCATGTTATCTGCTCAAGCAGGGAAAGCACAGACATAAAATTACGCGGGTAAATGTGAAATGCTGTTTTTAGTAGTTTAGATAATATGAAGAAAAAGCCCACAATTGGCTCCACAGTGCAATGGCAACCTGAAATGGTTTCCCCACCCCTAGCACTTTATACCTGATTAAATGCTCCTAAATGGTGGCTATTGAAAGGGAAACAGAAAATCCACAGAGGCACTGATGTCTACTTTATCATCATTGACCAATAGCACACAGAAGTACACACCTCCAGCTATAAATCATGAAACAACCATTCTACGGGTCCTGGAGTCCTGAATTTGCAGTCTCTGAAAGAAGCCTCACTTAACAGCCAATCTTAGAGCAGGTGCAGGATCCATGACTATTTAGATACAGCAGATTAACAACAAGCTGGGCATGAGTGAAAAACAAGTAAGAACTGGTGAATGTGAACACTTAGAGGCCACCGAGGAGAAAAAAAATGTAGCAGAATGTCTTTCTGTCAAATGGTAACTAGAAAGTTAAAGAGATTCTTAAAAGGTCAGTTGCAATATGAGTCTTTAAGAATTGGTCCTAGTTTCTCGAGTCACAGACTCTAGGGTCCCCTGGTCACC
Source organism: Ateles fusciceps (assembly GCA_036589455.1). Lineage (NCBI taxonomy): Eukaryota > Metazoa > Chordata > Mammalia > Primates > Atelidae > Ateles > Ateles fusciceps. The sequence continues at coordinate 13,931,189 of JAZHEH010002554.1, read as the reverse complement.
TCCACCCATCCACCTATCAATCCATCTCTCCACGTATCTATTTCTTTAATTATATCTGTGTGTGTGTGCGTGTGTGTGTGTGTATATTTAAGTCACTACCGTGTAGCATAACAGGGAAACATAAACACGAAAGTTTCTTTCCCTGAAGAAACAATCTATTGTGCCACTAACTTGTACAGTTGGTATGACTTGAAATCCCATAGATTTTACATATTTTAGTCCAGCTGGGAGGGAGAAAAAAAAAGGAATAAAACCAACAGGGTTTTCTGATTTTTACGTGATTCAAAACTTCTTGGAACTTTGGAGTAGGTATGGATGATCAAAAAGTCTCCTTTAGGTTTGCTTTTTCAACAGCCTTTTCCAGACAACAAAGAAGTGAGCATTCATTGAACTTTTACACTGGGCAATATATTTAAGGTTTAAGGACATAACTGGCTGTCATCAGACTCCAATTCTGCTACTTGCCACCCCTGAAACTCCAGGAAAATTTATGAATCATGCTGAGCCTCTTTCCTTATTTATTAAATAAGCACAGTCCTTGCTTTATTTCACAGGGTGCTTGCAAGGATTAAAGTAGCTTCGTATATATGAAAATTCTTCAGAAACTCTAGTGTTATGCAAAATACAACCTAAATAAATGATACATTGCCCCCCAGGTTTCTTCCAATCCAGCAAGGAGGACAACACATTTTGGAAACTGCCTTAAAGTTGATCATATAATATCAACTTAAATGTCTTTATTGATGGAAGCTCACTACTTCCAGGGGATGCTTTTCCCATTATGAGACATATCTCACTATTTGAAAGTGCTTTTCTGTAACAGGCTGCAAGATATTTATTAAAGACCTGGTCATAAAATGCAAACAGTGATTCTCTGTTGTGTACCATTATGTTACTCTTTGTTTAGACTGAGTCAGTGATTGCTAGTGTGGGGCTGACAGTCTTGTCTCTCCCATCTCTCCCATTTCATTTTTTGCATGAATTAATGATGTTTGGAGTTTTTTTTTTTGGGGGGGGGGGGTGGGCATAGTTGGTTTGTTGCTCTTATCCGTGTGTGTGTGTGTGTATGTTTTCTAAAAGAGAAAAGAGACACCTGAGGAAGAAACAAAGGAAGAAGAAAAATGAAAAATAGAGGATGGAATGGGATGTATTCCCCAAGCTAGCTTAGCAAACCAAGGGCTCATTCTCACAGAGAGAGGGAGACTATAAGTAAAAGGTGAAGTTCAGACCATTTTTATCAAGAACATTGTGAAACTTAAAGGCACACACCATGCATGGTGCTTTCAATGTCAGGTGAAAAAGTAAAAGTCCATGTGAAGAAAAAAACCTTTTCCCAGTTCTGGGAGGAAGGGACATTATAGATGTGTCCTGAAGAAACTAAGGGGGAACAACACAGCAATGGGAATGTCACTGTACTTTTCAAAGTAGGAGATCTGTGTTCTCCCAGCAGCACCCCTTAAGGAAAAAGAAAAGAATAGCAGACATAGTTCCCACTAGGGCACACCTGAGGAGAGCTGGGGGGGGGGGAAGGTGAATATCAAGCTAAGACTCTGCAGTTACACCTTGTAAGCTAATAAACTGGAAAATATAAGACTTGATGTTAATACAACCTCCTTGGGACCCTCTTGGGAACATTGAGATGATGACTATTAGAACTATTAACATTATAATCAACTACTAATATAACAATGCTGTGAGAGAGAGAAGGGATTGTTATCACCGTTTTGCAAATGATCAAATCCACTTGTTGAAACCAAATTCTATGTTTATTTTATCCCTCCTCATTGAGCACAAGATTCTTCCTTATGCCTTAGTAGTGAGGCGCTATCTGTAGATAACATATAAGCCATTCAACAGAAATGTGCTACTTAAGATCCTAAATACATTATACTGAAGTTACACCTTTTCCCCCAAAAATATTGACTTGGAAATCTCATTGTACATTGGTGTTTAGGAGTAAGAAATATGCATTTTATTTATGTCTGATAACACATTATGGAGCTTATTGTTGCTATTACAAATATGCCAAATTGGAATAAAGAAGAGGTTTGATGATTAAGCTTGTTTTGAGTTTCATTTTTCTCAATGATAAAACAAAATTTTTGCTTTCTTTCCATTTATTCCAAAAGTATTCACTGAAGATTCTTAAAATTCTCTAAGGAGTTTTCCCTAGGAATGAATCAAAGAAAAAACTTTTGAAAAACTTGTAGGAAATTAAATGGTCATATTTACAATCGAATTGTTTTCTAAACATTTAAAGTAACATACAGCACTGCTAAGTAAAGAAAGAAGGCAAAGAAAGCAGATCATGAATCATGAGTCTCAGGGGTTGAATCCTAAAACTCGATTTTTGAAAATTTGATGATTTTCTGATTATTTTGCCATGGAAGCTTTCAACGTCATCCTTCCCTTGAAAGTGTTGGGCTATATAGATGGCACTTCCAGTCAGACTAAGAGAAAATAAATAGACTTTTAGAACTGAAGTGGCATTGCAAACTACCTTGCTTTACTCATCTGTCTCCATAAAAATAAAACTCCTATAGTTTTGTCACTTTCATTTTCCTTTGGTTTTATAGATTCTTCTACTTTAGCACAGTCCACACATGTGAATAGCAGGATGCTTTCAAGTCCTTAACATATGCATCACTCCATGAAGGTCATAATTACTATACTTTATGCCAATTTATATTCTGAAGTTTTCGGTGAGAGCTTCAGCGTGGAGGAGAGTTTGTTACTCGGTCAAGGGGACACTGAAGTGTAGAAGCCTGAAAAACAGACATGTAATAAAAGAGATCAAAACAAGAGAAGTAACCAACTTCCTACCCTAGCGGTAAGTTTCACACCAGTTTTTTCTGTATCTACTGATGAAACAGGGATTTAAATAAATATTTTATCATCCACTCCTAACCCAGCATGCCATGTTAGAATGTCATAAACTCCCCCATTAGGTTATGCTTTGAACCATACAGAAACACATCAAATGTTAGACAAGGAAAGAATCCTAGATATCTAGTCCAAACCCCTTAATTTCATAAACGATACAAAAAACGTTCAGGAAAGTGGATTGCCTTTTCCAAGGTCATAAAGCAGATTGTTTGTCAGAAGGAGGTTTAGAACTCAGGCATTGGCTCTCTCATTTCTGCACTTTGCCTAGGAGCTGCAATAGTCTAACTAAACCTTGTGTTCAGCCTTCCTTCCTAACAAGCTGCACTCCTAGGCTCTTTTTCCAAAAACCATTTCTGGAAGTGATAGGATACATAATCTCAGCACTTAGAAATGTTGAGTTCTCAGCAGCTAGAATGCTAAATTATTCATATATAAGATAATTCCACATTACTCTGAGGTAAGAGGTGCCACAAAGACAGCATTCGAAAGCTGTTCCCTAAATACAACAAGCAATAGCTTTCTAATTGTTCCTGTTTATGGAGTGTGTCATTTTTCTACAGCTATGACTTCCCTTGGCCCAAATTAGGACATGAAAGAGTTAAAGGCTTTTTCAACATATTTTACAGAATGCATCAGAAGAGATTTGTTCCAGAATTCAAGGACAACTCTACAAATGACCCACCAAAATTATCAGATATAAATATAAATAGCTACAGATGCTATAGATAATGTAGACACAGATGATATAGATACATATATAGATACCTCCTAAGGCTTCAAAACTAAATGAAATTATGATGTCTGCTCCAAAATAATATTAAAGAAATCTATTAAGCTATCTATTTTATTGCAAAGAACATGTCTCTGGGTGATAAGACCAAAAAAGATACTATAATAAATATTACAAACAGCTGAATCTCTGAAATGGCACTGATGTGCCCTTTCATTCCAGGTCCTAAAGATACACCTTCCATTTATGGTTGGCCTTCCAAGAGTATTGGAACATGTAAGTCTGCAGCCTTCTCCAATGTTTACAAGTCACATTAATCCTTCTCCTTGTAATCTTGTCTTTAAACTTACTCATAGTCTAAATTAAATTCTATATTAGAGAAAATACCTTATATTATGAGAAGCAGCATAGCATGAGTTCCTGGGTTCAAATTCCAGCCTCAAGTCTTACCAGCTACATAATCTTAAGCAAATTACTTAACCTTTTTCACCCTCAGTTTCATTCATTATTAAATAATTATAAGAGCAACAACCTTTTGGATTAAATTAATTACATTAGATCAATGTGCATAACACACTTAAAATAGTTCCTAGCACATACTAGCAGGTATAAATTACTGTTATTGTATTCTTCTCCTTGAGCACAATGAGGACTGCCTTAGCATTACTTTTTCCTATGTATAAGACAGAGGCAATTAATAAACGTTTGAATAAATGAAGCAACAAATGAAGACCATATTAAAGACTTCTTAAATCACACACACAGATTTTAGTACTAGTAATTAGTCATTCCCCATAGACTGAGCCCCAAACATTGATTTTATTCACAGAAGAAACCTACCAACTCCTTATCCTCATGCACTGGGCATACCATCCCCAAAGAGACTCTGTAACAGTCAGGAAAATAACCTTACTGCATAATCTCTCCCAGTATCATCAATTGACTGAACAGTCCGAACTCAGTGGGAAATGTCTTTACTTCTCTCCAATCACTGCTTTTAAGCATGCTCTGTTGTATACACATCTCTCAGTCCTTGTCTCGGACAGATCCTATAGCTACTGCATTCTTTCAAGTGTACAAAGAAGCCCCATTCCATCAATGATGGCATCTATGCAGGGATTAAAGGTATCTGGTCCAGTTTAAATCAAAACTTAATTTCATATCCAATTCAAAGCTTCTCTTCTACTACACTAACTCAGGGCTGCAGTAGTGGAGAAGGAACTTGGCCTGTTCTCTTTTCCTTCCTGTCCTTCACCTGCTCCTCTGGCTTCTCTAACATCAGAACAGAGGAAGAGAAAAGGAAATGTGCATGCTCTCTTGTTGGCTTAAATTACTCTGCATTTTAGTTCTCCCTTGGTTAGTACTGGTTGGCCATCAGTGACCTCTGGGTTGGTCAGACATCCAAATCCTAGCACTTCAGTGAGGTACCCAGGAAGTTTCTTTAGAAGCTTTATAAACCCATACTTGTGCTCATCTCTTGACATTCTCCCTTACCTATCCCTAATGGTATATCTCCTCTCACACCAACCTATTACTAGGGTGTTCTCTTGCCTTAGCAAGCCACCTTTGGAGCAAGGAACTTCTAAGGTAGCTTGTGCCTTTCACAGCATCCTCTTGAGCTGTGAGAAACTAAAACATCCTTTCCATGCCGAAGGATTAAAAAATGCAGGCTACTCTTGGACACCCCCCTCATTTTGCTGTTATTATGGCCATTCCAGCTACCCTGTTGCCTTCCGAATTCCTCAGATGGGCAGTAAGCCCCAGTTTCTGAATTTATGGACGAGTAATCATCAAGGGGCACTGTGCACTCACTCAGGATCAGTTTCACTCCCCATTCTCTACTGCCCTGGCAGATCTAGGAAAGGCAAAGGGCTTCTGGTACTTCTGAAAGTCTCCAGCTGGGGACAAAAGCCCAGTTTCCTCTTATTCTATGTACCCTCAAGATCACCTAGTAATCCCTTTGCAGCCAACTCCTTGGTTGGCTTAAAGGAGGTTTTAGAAGAGCCCCTCTCTCACCTCTACTTCCTTTACCTGAGGTGGCAGGGGGGTGGGGATTGTTGCCACAGCCCTCCCCAGTAATCCGAGGGGCTCATTACCTTTATGTATCCCTTCAACTTCACCTCAGTTTCTTCCCTCTGTATAGGCTGGGAGTGAGTCACAAGTAAGGAAGTGAAAGAGTGAAAATCCCAGGACAAACCTGGTCACACGTGAGTGAGTCCACAAAGTACCCTACGGCTTATACAGTCTTTGTGACAGGCATGGAATTAGGGCAACATCACAAAATCATTGAGAAAACTAAGTAAAATTTTCTATGTGATAGGAGCCAGATGCAGTGGTACACACCTGTGGTCTCAGCTACTCAGGAGGCTGAAGTGGGAGAATCCCTTGAGCCTAGGACCTCGAGGCTGCAGTGAGCTATGATTGTGCTACTGCACTGCAGCCTGGGCGACAGAGTCAGGCCATTTCAGAAGAAAGAAGAAAGACAAAGAAGAGGAGGAGGAGGAAGAGAAGGAGGAGGGGGGAAGGGGAAGGGGAAGGGGAGGAGAGGCGGAAGAGGAAGAAGTGGACAAAGAAGAAGTAGGTGGGGAGGGGAGGAGGGGGGAGGAGGAGAAGAAGAAGTGGGGGAAGGGAAAGGGAGGAAGAGGAAAATGAGAAAAAGGAGAAGAAAAGAGAAGAAAGAAAAAAGAAATGTTCTATGAAATAAAAGAGGAGAAGGACAATTCTTCATAGATGTCAGTAAAACAGTATGAAAGATAAGCCAAAAACTCATTCTGGTAAATAGGATTGAACAAGTCTGCATACCTCCCTTCTATGAAAAAACATCCATCTCCCAAAGGAAATATTCAGGAAAATACCAAAGCATTAAGTTGTAATATTTATCCTGATATTACAGATGCAGGTAAAATGCAAAACTGATTGAAATTGAATTTCATAGGCTGTCCTTTGCTGTGTTGTTATGAGCATCAAATAATGTGCACTGTTGTTCTGAAATTTTAAAAAATGGTCAGTTCTTTAAATAGCTATTTTTCTCTTCATTAATGTATAATTTTTGGGTTTCTTCCTCTGCCCCAAGGCAAAAGTTCTTAATTATTAAGCATACTAACTTAAGAATTTATATTCTTACCATTTAAACTTCATTATTCTCTAATGAATTGTGAAATTTCACAACATTCATTGATACTAGTTTTTGTGAGGTTGACAAGATACCAAAATGATGTACAGCTTTTGATTTATACTAGCTCAACATATATATGCACTCATGCAACTCAGAAGATATATATATGTAAATAAAATATCTTGAGCCAGAACTAGAATATTATGTGACCAAAGAAATCTCTTTCCTTCCCTCATTCTTCTTGAGATTCCACTCTACCTGTCTCTTCAACCTATTACTGCCTAGAAATGCTCCTAACCACGTGTTTATTCTCTTCTAGCCCAAGAACTAAATCAAATCAGATTCAGAATGGGGGCTGGAGACCACAGTATTTTCTACCAAGAGGTACTGGAAGAAGAGTTGTTAATTTTCACTGCTATTAAGTATACCTTTCCCATTAGCAATACTCTCCTGTCCTTAAAGAGCATCTCTATTCCTGATCCCACCTCCTCATCAGTCCTTTTTAATTTCCATTACAAAATAAGGTAACAAGTATTCCTGACTGCCCAATGTGAAAGCATATTTGATTTTTTTCCACAGAAAAATTAGTTCCGTGCTGTTGTGGCAACCAGAGATGAATGAGTCATTAGAGGGTTGGCATTGTAGACCCAAACACCTGCAAGTGTTTCCATAGGAAATCATGTCCAGAATTCCAAACAAAGGACATGAAACACTAAGAGAGGCCTTAAATTCTTTATAAATAACATAAAATCAAAGAAGAAAAAACTCCTTATAAAATTCAACCTTTTTGCATGAGTAATATTGCCATAGTGCCTCATCTAGAAGTATTTTCAGAATTTTCCGTTTTATATAAAGCAGCAAACTTCTCCTTGAAATTAATTACGGGTCCAAATGAAGAATAAGATCTTTCTTTGTGATCCAGTAAATGAATCTGCTCTGAACTTATCTGTTCTTATCATCTTTACTTTTGCCACTATCTTAGTCCATTCGGGCCGCCATAACAAATTATCTTAGACTGGGTAACTTTTAAACAACAGAAACTTATCTCTCACAGTTCTGGAGTCTGGGAAGCCTAAGAACCAGGCATCAGCAGGTTTGATGCCTGCTGAGGGCCTTTTCTATTCTCCAAAGATGGAATTTTCTATGGGTCCTTACGTGGTGGGAGGGGGCAAGCAGTCTCCTTCAAGCCCCTTTACAAGTTACTCATCACATTCATGAGAGCTTTAGCCCCATGACCTAATCACCTCCCAAAGGCCCCACCTTTTAATACCATCACCTTGGGGGTTATGTTTTAACACATGAATTTTGAGAGTACACATACATTCAGACCATAGCACTCAGGTACCTAATGGTGCAATTTTTTCTGTTAATATTTCTGCCTCAAACGTGAAGATTCTGCTAACAAGCTAGCTGATGGTAAAACCACTCTCCTCTTGTCTCTATCCCCAGTGTAACAAAATTTAGTTACCTTCCACCTTTCTAAGGGCTAATATTATCTGGATGTTCTCACTTGTCTACCATTCACCAGGAGGTTGGCTGTGTCAGATGTAAGGCATGCTTGAAGCTGCCCTAGAGCAAAGAGCTTATGAGATCCATGATCTCATCACATATTTGGGAGGAAGGTTCTCAAGTTTTATACCAGAGTAAATAGAAATTTCTAGAGGTTTAAAATTCTATAACTGAGGACAATTTTTTTTTAATTTTTTGTTTTTTATCAAAGTGACACATGCACATAGTTAAAGAGTAAGCTACTTCTATCAGACTTGTTAATACAAACGGGAATCTCAAGACACCCCCCACTTTCCATTTCTCCTTCCATAAAGTGATCACTTTCAACTCTTAGCTGAGTCTTGGTATTTACCCCAAGAACATGATCATACTGCTATTTCTAGATTCTTTTCAGTTTTAGGTGTTATCTATTAACTATAGAAGGCAAAAGTTTAGTTCTTTTTTCTCTCCAAGTAAATGTTCACTTCCCAAACCCCATTCCTTCCTAGTAGAGTTAAATCAAAATTTTGGTTATTCAGTATTTTCATTATCAAATCCATGTATATAATTCAAAAATGAACCACAATATAAATTATGATTAAAATATCTTCCCTGCTCAATATCCTACTTACCCTGGAGCTAATAATTGTTTTTGGTTTTCTCCTATTTGTTTAGCTTTTTATGTACTTATGCGTAAATCAGCCTCAAGTTCTTCCCTACGTCTCTAAATACACTCTCAATACGTTTCTTTACCTTAACTATTCTATCAACTTTGTGTTTTTGAAGACGTCTCTCCCTGAAATTATGACCTGCTTTACACTGCAGTGATTCCCCTTTATGCCTGATAATTCTCATTCAAAGATTTCCTTTGACCATCAAACAAGGGAAGCTTGCTTGTCTCCTGAGTTGGAGCTCCTGTTTCCTAGATCCAATCTCTCTCTTTTTGTTGGTTCACAAACTTGTTTTAATAAAGTGTATCCTCAGTAGCTTCCCAAGAAAGGGTACGTGAAAGTAAATGTTTTGAGACTGTCCTTGGATTTTATTGACTACTTGGCTGAGTATAGATTTCTAGGTTGGAAATTATTTTCCCTTAGAATGTAGAAGATATTGCTCCATTGTTTTATAGTTTTCAATATTACTTTTATGAAATCTGAAGCTGGTCTAATTTCTTTTCCTTTTTATATAACTTGGTTTTCCCAACCTCTGGAAGCTTATGGGATCTTCGCTTTATCCCCAGTGCTCTGAAACATTATGATGAGCCTTGGTAGTAGTTCAATTTTTAATGACTTTTTGGCATCTTTTCATTCCAAAAAATCACATCTTTCTGTTTTTGAGAATAATTCTTGAATTATTTTTGCTAATGAATTCCTCCCCTTCACTTCTCTGGAATGTCTTCCTGAAGCTCCTGGACTTTGGGCTGGCCTTCTGATTTTCTTATTTTTTTTAGTTTCCATTTCTGTTTTCTGTTTTATTTTGCTTTGAGTTCTGGTTTTGCAGTAGTCACAGAAAGAAATTTCTTTAATTTTATCTCCCCCTTTTTTGAGTATTTTATTTCTTTTTCTACTTTATTTTAACTTCCAAGGTTTTACTGGATATTCATTTTGAAGCATCCTGTTCCTTACATGTAGATAATTTTTTTCTTCTGTTTCTGGAGATATTAATGAGAATTTTTGGAAAATGTTCTTTCAACTAATTTTCATTTTTCTTTTTTAGTTATCTTTTATTTAGAAACTTTCATCAGCTACCTAATATGCTTTGTTGTATTCTCATATTTAGGAAAGGGAGATAAAAAGTTGATGGAAGCTGTAAGTCCAAAGACACCAAGAGTATCCTTTCGTACCAAGAGTTTCACAGTCAACAGAACTAGGTGGCCTGTTCATTTGGAACCTTCAATGTCAGTTTCCTTAAATGTTTTCCTTTTGGGCTGGTCAGATTCCATAGAGTCTTCAGTCTCCTGCCCAGAAGGAAAAGTCTGCCTACTATTGTTTCTCAAGCCCATGAGGGAAGTATGCTAGGAGCCTCAGCATTCATTGTGTACATATTGTCTGAGCTCCCTATTTTCAGTATAATACCACTATTCTCAATTATGCCAGGCATCCCCAGTCCAGAGACTCTGTTTTACTTAATCCAAGGAATAAACTTCCAGTTCCATGTCTGGACAGAGAAGGGCAGTGCAGAGGATCATAGAGAGGTGAGGGGGAATCTAGGCATCTAATGCTTCTAAATCAGATTGCAAACAGTTCTTATTTACCTTCACCCTTTCATTCCCACTTCCAAGAGTCCAAAGTACTGATAATTCCTGAGCCTTTTGCAACATTAGCAAATGTTGACTTTACTCATTCCCAGGTGAAGATTTGGTATTCTCATGTAATTTACTATTTTTCAATCTAATTCAAGTGTTCAAAATTATATTGTTGTCATTTCTCCATTTTTGTTTATTACAGGTTTGTGCCTTTTTAAAAATTCCTTTATTTAGATTTGATTGAGTATCAGAAGCAAATAAAATGCCATCTTAATCTTGAATTTAACCTAGGATTTAAGAATGGATGCTCACTTGCTCCACAGCTGGAAAATCTGTAGACCTGTCTACCAGTGCTAATTTTTTTCAACCTTATTAAGGTACAATTGAAATACTTAAAAATGTACATATTTAAGGCATGCAACTTGAACATGTATATACATATCACCATCACACAAACAGCAAACATGTCCATCACTCTTAAAAGTTTGTTTGTTCCTATTCTTAAACCATGCATTCCTTCACCTCTTCCGTGAGGAATCGCTGATCTTTCTATCCCTATATATAAATTTACATTTAACAATATTAAAATGAAATCATGTAATATGTACCTTGGTTTTACCTGGCTTTGTTTACTCAGCATAATTGAGATTTGTACATGTTGGTCCACATGTCAACAGCTCATTTCTTTTTACTGCTGAGTAGTATTCCATTGCATGGACATATCAGAAGTTGTTTATTCATGCACCCACTTATGAACATTTGGGTTGTTTGCAGCTTTGGGATACTATTAGTAAAACTCTATAGACATGTGTATCTTATATTTAGGTGAACATATGTTTTTGTTTCCCTTGAGCAAATGCCTAGGAGTGGAATGGCTGGGTTATAGGGTATGTATAAAACTTTTTAAGAAACTGCCAAAAAAGTGGTTTCCAAAGTGATTGTATAATTTTTCATTCAAATTAGCAGTATATGAAAGTTCAGTTTCATCCAGTTCCTTGCCAACATTTGGAATGGTCGTTTTTTACCATTTTAAGCCATTTTAGTTTATATGTATATAGTGGCATTTCACTGTGATAATAATATTTCCCTTGTGACTTTTTAAATGTGCTTATTTGCCATCCATCTCTCTTCTCCGGAGAGGTCTATTCATATCTTTTGTCTATTTTCTTATTTAGTGTTTGTCTTATTATTGAGTCATGAACATTCCTTACATATTCTACATATGTTACTTCATTGAAATATGTGTTGTGAATTATTTCTCCCAGTCTGTGGCTTGGCTTTAAACCTTATTAGTGGTATCTTTCAAAAATTAATTTTCTTTATTTTGATGAAATCCAGTTTGTCAATTGTTTATGTTTCATGCATCTTTTCTTTTAAAATATTTCCTGTCTCTAGTTTGCAAAGATATTTTTCTATATTTTATTCTAGACATTTACAATCTCAGATTTTGCATTTAAGTCTATGATTCATTTTAATTTTTGAGTGGAGGGTGATGTAATGATAGATGTTAATTTTGTTTCCACACAAGTATGTAGTTGATCTTGGGACTTTTTTTGAAGACTTTTATTTCTCCCATTACATTGGCTTAGTACTTGTGTCACAAATTCGTTGGCCAAGTATCTGTGGCTCTATTTCTGAACTCTGTTCTAGTCTAAACTATATATGCCTGCTTTCACCAAAACCATACTGTCTTTGTTACTGTAGCTTTGTTGTAAGTATTAAAATCAAGTAATATAAGTCTCCCAATTCCATTCTTACTTTTATAAATTTCTTTGGTAATATAGTTCCATATAAATCTTATAATCAACTTCTCAATTTCTACAAAAAATGTGTGCTGAAATTTTTATTCAGGTCATATTGACTCTATGACCAACCGGGAGAGATTGTCATCTTATCAAGATTGAGTGTTCTAATCCATGAACCTTTGCTTCAGCCCTCTTTATTTTTTTCTCAGTAATGCTTCATAGTTTTTAATATAGTGGTCTTGGACTTTTTTGGTTAAATTTATTCATAAATAGTTAATATTTTTGGTGCTCCTGTAAATGGGATTTTATATAATTTTTCTTTTCACTTGTTGCTACTTTTATATAAGGAAACAGTTGATTCTTTTATATTAACTATGTTTCCTGTGCCTTTACTGAATTCATTTGTTAGTTCGTGTACTTGATTTGGAGACTTGCATATTTCCTTTGGGAATAGTCTATAACAGGGAACAGTTCTACTTCTTCTTTTGTAAGTTTTATAATTTTTATTCTTTTTTGTTCTTTATTGTAATGACTAAGACCCTCATAACAACCATTCATGAATGAAACCACCATTCAGCCTACTTCATCCCCCATCCTTTCTTATCCCTTTGAAAAGAAGCACCATTGTTTGGAAGAAAGACCTTGGCTTTGGAACAGATGGACTTGGATTCTAATTCAAGCTCTGCCTCCTATGGTGACTGTGTGAGTCTAGTTGTGTGACCTTTGATCAGTTACTGAAAACCAGGAGCCTTTCCTTCATCATTAAAATAGAAGTATTATCTGTTTCATAGACAGATATAAAGATTAAATAAACTAAATCACCTAACACATAATAGATAGGAATAACTGCTCATTTCCCCCTCCACCTTTATAAATAACCCCTCTCAAAGGCCAAATCACATACTGAGTGCTGCATACTAGACTTCATTAAAAAATCACTGAAAACAAAAGTTCAGTTTGTAAGTGTGGCCATCGTTTGAACTCTGCATGTTTTGCTTTCAGCTAGTTTCTGTTTTTAATTTCCTTTGATCTGGTTCTGATCTTAAAATAATTAATAGTTGCATGGCTACATAGTCAGCTTATGCATTTTTAAAATATTTGTGCATCTTTGTTAATTGAAACTAACAAATATTTTAAGGATATCTATCATGTGCCAGTATATGAGCCTCAAAAATATTTATAAATGTACCTCATTATTCATCCAAAATAATGTTATCTAACTTAGTCATCAGCTTTTAATACTGGGCAACTTTTGCCTATTCTCAAAACCGGAATTAATCCTCAAAGAGCGAATATTTGCTTCTCTTGAGTGCATTCTAACAAATATAATAAGCAACATAGTTGGGGAAAAGAACAACAAAAAGGAACTCAGAAGAACTTGCTTCAAAATTTGACATGTTATTACCAACTACATGACCTTAGGAAAGTAACAGAACATTGCTGAACCTGTTTTCCTTGTACCAAATAATGATGCAGGTATCTGTCTTATTAATTTTTAGAGATGTTATGCATACATGCTCCATGTAACAAAATATAAAAACCCCAGATTAGCCTAGAAATACAAAGTAGAGGAAGAAGAGAATAGAAGAGAATAGACCCTGACTCTCCCTAGTGAACAAAATAAAAATAATATAGTGTCAGTGAAAGCATTAAAAATTTTTTAGTGACATACATTACTGTACTCCTCGTGTTTCCAGTAACGATAAGCACACTAGAATCATGGTATGATACAGAAACCATCCTTTAGTAGCCTTATGATTAATTATAGCAGTAGGCAATAAAACAGCTCCAGCCCAACCTTCTAAAACATTAATAAAGGCTAAGCTTTGCATTTCATTGCAATAGCTTTCAAAATTCCCTTCCAGTTCAACAATCCACGCTTCCACTCCACAGTTTGTTAGGAGCCCTCTGGGGGCTAAGTCTGAATATGTTGCTTTCCCACCAGACCTCAGAGTTATCTCGTGGCCTTGTGGGCCTGAAGCATGTAGTGCTGGCCAAGGAGCATGTGAAACCCTCCTCTCGGGTCAGAACGCAGGGTTATTTACTGATTATTATCAGAGTGTCCTCTGTATTATCCTGTATTCATGCTAAAAAAGAAATTAAGGAATGGTAAAGAATTGTAATCGTAACTTTTCCATTAGCACAAAGCCAAACTATAAAATATGTTAAGAGGTGCAGGATACTAAATATTATAGAGGGGGAATAAACTCAAATAAGACAATATTCTAGAATACCAAATTGAGAGAGGATTGAAGGCCAAACAATGAGGTCACTTTAAGATATTCCCTGCTGTCCTCAAATATATTTATCCAATTTTAAGTTCTATTAATCCCATGAAAATACTAAGCACAGTCCATGCATCACGGGTGAGACTCACTAGGAACACAGCTAAACTACATTTCCCAGCCTTCCTTAGAGTCAGATATAGCACTATGATTGAGTATCAAGCCAACAGAATGTAAGCAGAAGTTATGTGCATCACTTTCAGGCCTGGACCACTGGCATCCTTCTGGCTGTATGGAAGAAGTAACCCCTGAATACCTTGTGCTGAAGAAGATGCAGTTTCCATCAGTCTTTCACTCCATGGAAGAGAACCACTCTACCGATTTATCTACCCATGTGATACCATCATGGGAGCAACAAACAAGTTTCTGCTACATATGAGCCGTCATACATTTTGGGAATTAGATCCCTCTAAAAGCAGTTCCTGGAACAAAAAAAACAACCACTTAGAGCATGTTGAAAAAATTTCAAGTCATGCTGGCATCACCGAAGTTCTTGGGGGCAAGTTGAGTGGCAGTTATGACTATGAGCTTTGCAATTAGATAGCCTGAGTAAGAGCCTGTGTTTACCACCCTCTAGATATGTGGTATTGATCAAGTTTCTGCAAGTGTTAGATTGTTTGTTGCTTTTTTTTTTTTTTTTTTGGTTGTTTTTGCTGGTTTTTTTTTTTTTTTTTTTTTTTTTTGAGACAGAATCTTGCTCTGTCTCCAAAGCTGGAGTGCAGTAGCACTATCTCAGCTCACTGCAACCTCTGCCTCTTGGGTTCAAGCGATTCTCCTGCCACAGCCTCCCAAGTAGCTGGGATTACAAGTGCAAACCACCACACTCAGCTAATTTTTGTATTTTTAGTAAAAACGAGATTTCACCATGTTGGCCAGACTGGTCTTACACTTCTGAATTCAAGTGATCCGCCCGCCTTGGCCTCCCAAAGTGCTGTGATTACAGGCATGACACCACACCCAGTCTCAGATTTTTTTTTAAATGTTCAATATTGGGATATTACTGCAATAGAATCTATTTCATAGTATTGCTCTTTGTCACAGTGCCTGGTTCATACTAAGTGCTCAGGAAAAGTTAGCTTTCATTACTGAGTATATATCTTCCCAGGTAACTTTTAAAAATTAAATTGCCATAAACTTAGTGCTGTTCCTGAAGTATTTCTGGTTTTCCTTCCAGGAAGAGGGTGGGATTGCATTTTCTTTCCCACCCTTAGAGTTATATATACCTACATGATTTAATTTGACCAATAAAATGTGAGTAGAAATGGCATGTTTTATTTCCAGGTAGAAGTTTTAAGAGTCAGCATGCATTTCAAGTGCTATATTTTTCTCTGCCACAGCAGTAGCAATGTTCTAGCTAGTGGCTGCTCCGTCAGCTTGGGTCCTAAAGTCAGGAAAACACCAGTCAACACGTGATATACATGTGGCATGGCCAAGAAATAAATCCTTATTGCTTGAAGCAACTAGATCCTTGGAGGATATTTGTTAGTAGACTGTCTGACCTAAACAAGAACAAATATTCACACAGACAAGTTCATTTGAAAACCAGTTTTGTTATTTTATAGCAACCTCTAATAATAATGGCTGATGAGTGTGGAGCACTCACCACATTCCAAGAACTGCTGTAAGCTTTACATGTGTCAACTCATCCATTTTCACAATAACTCAGTGAGATAACCACAGTTTCTTTCTCCCAGCTTCATAGGGACAGAAAGCTTAAGTAACTTGCCCAAGGCTACATGGCCAATATACGATAGAAGCAAGTTTCAAGCCAATGCATCTGTCTCTTGGACTGTGCTATTAACCTTCATTACATTACCTACCGTAGTGGATGCTATAGTGTACCTACTAGATCCCAGCTTCAGGACTGACCCTCTCATTTCCTTTTTTTTTTTTTTGAGATGAAGTTTTGCTCTTGGGTACTGAGGCTCTCATTTCATCAGCTATCAGAAGCATTGGTTGCCAGTGGTTCAGAGCTTAGTCCCTCCTTGGGAATCACCCTCAGGCAGAAAGAGCTGCCTCGTCCAAAGTTAGGCCCCCTTCCTGTGGGATTGGTAGGGATTCTTTGCAACTGCATCACAATTCAACTTCTCCTTCTGCCCATCCCTGCTTTCCTCACTCAAGTTCTCAAAAGTATTCCTCAATAAACTTTCCTCATGTAAATCTCAGGGTCTCAGAGTATGTTTCCAAAGAACCCAGAACAACAATAACTCCCTAGATATTCCTACATGTATACTGAAACATGCACAGACTATACATGAACTCACTGTGAATTAATTGACAAATGACTATCATAGACCATGGAGTTGAGAGAACGTGAAGATCACTGGGCTGTCTAGAGAAGGTTTGGAATGATGAGCCTCTCACAAGCTAATGGAGATACAGAATTTTCTGCTTTCTCAGTTGAATTCGGTGCAGTTCATTTCTCGTAAATGTCATCTGTGGTTGTCTAGATCCAGAAAATAGTCAAAGAAAGAACCACATATTTTGTATATAACAAATGATAGCTGGTCTTTATTATGACATATACTCATTCTTGTAAGTAGAAATGGGAACTCTTCATCTCTTTCATGAAGACAGATGTCTCAAGAGACTAAAAGCCATGTATCTTTATTTTATCAAATATCATATATCTCTGTTTTAGTTATACATAAAAAAGCTGTTGAAAACTGATGTCTTAAATTGATTTCTAAAAAATGGTAAGTAGAATCTAAAATTTAATTCATAACATATCAGCCCTCTCGGACATGTTAGCTAACTTGACACCTACTTCTATTAAAATTTAAAATTGCCCAAATTCTAGGTCTAATGTATTTATTTTACTCTAATTGAACATTTCTCACAATTTAAACTCTATCCCAATATCAGTTGTCTACGTTTTCTCAAAGGAGAAGTAGATGTTGTAAAACTTGAAATAAATAAGCTGAATTATAGAGGCAGTCACAAAATAGACCAAATATAAAACCAAAGGAATCTAAATGGAACTGTGGAATTTAAAATAAACATTACTGCCTACTTTACACTGATATATGCATGTCTTATACATTGTACATTCTGCTTACATATCTTCACCATATATTGATGTAGATTAATGGCCAATGTAAGAGTTCAGGAGAAATTAGATGACTATATTTTCTTCTTTATGGTAGTTACTTTTATTCTTTGCCTAACCAAAGAAGCTTGAATTCAGAAATGAAAACTTAAAATTGAGTAATTTATATAGTCCATAGAATTTTAAAAGAGCTTAAGTCAGTATGGAGCTTGAAGGTAACAAAGCCATTTGTTACCATCATTTCAAAATAAATAAGAATTATATTCCTTACTGGCTGCCTTGATTTCATCGAATGTACAGTAAATTATACTAATGCTTCCATGGAGACATATTTTTGCATTCATATTACTACCCACTGAACAATTGCTTTATTTTCGTGGAATTACAGATAGGAATAAGAACACATTCATCCTGTAAGTTATGGCAGTACTTGAGAGAAACCCCTTGAAGTAACCAGGCAAAGAACAGCCAAAATAGTGAAAATGTTAAGTTATAGGGTATTTTCAGAGAAATACAATCTTTGAAAAAATTTCAAGTGCCAGAGACAATTAAAACTAATGAAATAACTACCATAATAGTGGTTTTTATGAGGTTCGGCTAATGCCTAGAAAATAATTACCAATAGTTAGCATACCAATTACTTACAGGTAGGCAGTTGCTTCTTCTCCAGCATCTTTAAAGATATTTAAAAACAATTTGTTTACTGAAAAATCTATAAACCTCTCCACCAGCAATCTTACTATATTAACTTAGACATATTAAAGCAAAGTTTGTCACTAGTCTTGTTTTGAGGTTTATAAACTTATACTCCAAAAGCAACTTACTCCACTCCCAGGAAGTATTCCTCTATTCAGCTAAACAACAGTTCAATATCAACTGTGATATCAATTACTAGACTTTTCCACCTCTTCTTGGTTATCTGAAAGACATATACATTATGATTTTTCATTTGGTTAATGCTCCCATCAATTTTGTCATTAAAATGCCTCTAAGTATTAATTAAAATGCCCAAGTAAATTAAAACCATGTTTTAATTTAAAACAAGATTCTAAAAGACTATTTGCCTATAATGTTTCTTCTCATTACACTTTATATCTTATGAATAATTACTTGAACCAATCCTGACATTGCCCAAAACAGAGGAATTCAAATGCATGGTGAACTCTTAAGTCAGAGGGAGAATATCCCAAACATGCCCAAGACTTTCAATCAGGCAAGATCACCACCCACAAACCCTGAGGCAGAATTAAAACTAAAGGAAAGTTTATAATCACGACTATAGAAAATATTTTCCATTTAAAAGACATATTAAACAGAAAAGTACTTTTTGTTTTCAAAAAGGTTATAAAATAGTTTCTTCTCAACATAATTATTAACAGCATGGAACTTTATTACATTTTTTTTAATGATTACAAATACTCAATTAGTAAAGGGCAAATATGAAAGATTTTTATGGTAGTATGTATTTTAGGATAAGAGGCCAAAACTCAGATAGGTATGTCTTACTTTCTACAAAGAAGTTACTCTGTGTAATAGTTAAGGAGGATGATAGGGCATATTAGTTTAAAATGTAGGATCTGGGGCCAGATTGTCAGAGTTCAAATCTTGACCTTACCACTTCCAAGCTGTGTAACCTTGAGCCATTTACCTAACTCCCAGTGCCTCATGGTTCCTCATCCAATAAATGAAAATGACAATAATTATACCCATGTCATAGCATTATTAGGAAGACTAAATGTGTTAACATGTATACAGCAATTACAACAGTGCCTAGCACATGGTAATCACTCAAAAAGCATTAGTTATCCAGTTGCCAGTTAATTTTCCCATGCTGAAGTTGATTTACAAATTCCCCAAATTTTAGTCCTAGTTTAGACACTCATGCAGGCTTTTATGTGTAAAACATAATGTATTTTTTAAAGTTTCCTACCATTGCAAAATGTGTGTATAACATCTGGACACCAAAAAATAAAAAATAAAAATAAAAAAATAAGGTGACTTTTTAAAAAGGTTGGTATTATAAAGAGTCATGACCTACTTAGTATTGGTCTCTTGAACAGCCCATCCTTTCATACCTAGAGCTTAGAACAGAAGAAATGTCACAATGTGTTGCACCCATGGCCTCTGCAGCTGATTATCATCTCTCTGAAAATGGTACCTACATGAAGTCTCCAGGGATAACATTGATGCCTCCGTATAACCAAACCAAAACACTTAGGAATGTATACAACCATCTCATATACCTTTCCAATCATATTACATTTTTTAATGTCTTGTACCCTTGAGGAAAACAAACTAAATTGATGTTATTTTCCTTTTATATTTATTCCAAAGACTACACTTTTAATCTTCACCAAGTGCCTTTTTGTTCTAGAATTCCACAAATAAATTAACATTAAAATGAGAAGAAAAGAAGAGTCATATACACAACATATGAGTTGAAAGCCAATCTGGATATTTTGTACTTAATTCCTAGAAAACTTTATCTTATAAAACCTATCTAATGCTTGTTTCTGGGGGAAGAAAAAACAGTTACACTCATGATTCCCCTTATTCTAATCAATGAACTTTTCATCAAGCCAATGAAAATGCTAAAGCTTTTGCAGTTCATTATAATAGAAGCAATTATTTCTGAGCATAGTTTCTCATTTTATTTGCTATGAATTCTCTATTTGTACATTGATTACATTAATTAGCTTTATGTTTCTGTGCTTGAGAGATGTTATATAAATAAGTATATGAAATGGCTTCTTATATTTCCTTCCTTAAAATTTGTGATAATTAGATTCATGCATCTAAATTTTTAAAAATGATCTTCATTTAATATACGTTCAAGTGTTCCTATAAGAGAATAATTTTGGGTAATATTGGGATTCTAAAGCAATGCCTACTCTCTCTCTACATATATATACTTTTTATCATTAGTTGACTACAGTACTACATATCCTTTCAACTTAAAGGTGTGCTTTTTTATATGTTTAATATTCCTTATTATATAAAATAAGCAGCCCATACTCCACCTTTTTTCTTCAAACATGCAAATCAAGTAAAAAGAGCTTTAAGAAATATTATTTATAAAGAGCATTGTTAAGCACTACAAGTTTTTGTTTTTCTAAATCTTGTTCTGAAGATAGCATGACAAATGTTAGATTTATCATATAACCTGGCAATTCTACACCTAGGAATTTACCCAAGAGAAATGCAAATATATAGCCGTACAAAGACTTTCATGTGATATGAGCCATATTTATGGCAGCATTGTTTTTATTAAACAAAAAGTTGAAACAATTCAAATCTTCATCAACTGGTGAGTTGTTGTTAAACAAAATGTGACACAACAACAACACATTATTTAGCAATAAAAAGTAAGCTGCTGATACACAGTACAATATAAATGAAGCTCAAAAATATTATGCTAAGTGAAAAAGCCATATGCAAAAGATCACACACTGTATGACTCTGTTTACTTGAAAGGTATTATAGCATATAGTAATCACTCAAAAAGAATTAGTTACTCAGTATATATACATACACTATATGTACATATATATACATATAGTATATGTGCATATATAGCACATATACTATATACATATATATACATGTATATACATATATAGTATATATACATACATACATATATATATACATAACCATATTCATTTGACACAGATACAAAAATATCTAGAAAAAAACTTTTCCAGCACATCCTACTAGACTTAATTTGTACCAGCAATTCACATGACACTTCAGTAGTCTGCTCACCAGATCACACTGATACCTCAGTGGCTGTCCTTCTCTGCTTTCTTCCTTCCTTCCATTCTTCTTCATTTCCTACCAATATTTACTGAACACCTCCAAATTCCAGACACATTTCTAGGTATATGACAAAATTATTTGCAATCATGAAATTTACATTTTAGTAAATTTTGGTTATTATTTCATAGTTTCTACAGATTAGGAGTCTAAGCACAACTTAGCTGGCTCTTCTGCAAGGCTACAATCAAGGTACAGTCCAGGGCTTCCTATCAAAGGCTCAATTAGGAAAGGATCTGCTTCCTCACTCCTGTGATTGTTGGCAGCATTCAGTTTCTTGTAGGCTACCGGACTGAGGGTCTTGGTTCCTTATTGGCTATTGACCAGAGGCTGCTCTCAGTTTCTTGCCATGGAACCCTCTTCACGGGTATCTTATAAAATGATAGCTTGCTTCTTCAAAGCCAGCAAGGGACAGAGAGAGTCACCTTGCAAGATAGAATTGCAATCATGTGACTTAATCACATTCATATAATTACATACATACATCCCTTTTGCCATTGGTTAGAAGTGAGCCATGGGTACCACTCACATGAAGGGAAAGTGGCTGCATAAAGGCATAAATAGTGGGAGTTGGAGACCATGAGTGTACCCACAATCTATCTGCCTTAGTTCACCCTCTAGTCCCCAGTGATTCACATTCTTCTCATGTGCAAAATACACTCATCCCTCCCCATGGTCCCCCAGAGTCCCATCCTATTATAGTATCTGCACAATATCCAGAATCGTATTATCTAAATCAGGTCCAGGCATTGATGAAGGCTGTTTAAATTGATCAGTCCATCTGTCAAACGAGAAAAACAAGTTATTTGTCCACCCACACACGCAACTTATAATGATTGAACAGGCATAAGAAAACATCTATAGACATAGGAACACTCTTGTTCAAAGCAGGGGAAATAGAGGGTACAAAAAAGTCACTAGTCAATAGCAATTCTGAAATCCAGGCTGGCAAACGTTAAGATTTTATTAACTACATTTCTCAGCATAGGATAATTTTTCATGGCTCTCAGCTTTGCCTTCTGGATCATCCTTCGTGTGTGTGTGTGTGTGTGTGTGTGTGTGTGTGTGTAAGAGACAGAGAGAGAAAAGTAGTGCATGTTTGCAGCTGAGTAAATTTAACAGTCTGCTCCTGCCTGTAAAATTCTGAGAGTCCAGAAGCCTCTTTGACATTTTATTCTCTGCCCCTTTCAGTTCAATTTAACATTGTTTTTGCTGTAACAATTTTCTCAAATACTGTGTGGGACTCCCGTGAATTTCACTGAGATTCACTCCATTAGACAAAAGGACAATACCCTTAACTTCTTAGAGACCCTATCATTTAATAAAAAAGTTCCATGAGGCACAGCTTCAATCTCTTGAAAGGGCACTTTACATAACTAAAGACTACTCTAGTCCTTTGATTTTTCTGAGGTTTTTAACAAAAGGTTGCACAATCACACCCTGATGTTTTTCTTTAGATTTTCATTTGTGGCAGGGATTGGGGTCATTTCTCAAATATCATGGGGGTTTTTGGTCTCTGCAGATGCCAAGAATTTCCCAAGTCATCAGCCCTTGTTTGTTTTTGTTTAACAGTTCTCTCAATTTATGACTCTCCTCTTGCATCTTACCATAAGCACCAAGAAGAAATTATGCAACATATTCAATACTTTCCTCAAAAACCTCCTTAGCTAGATAACTATGTTCACGATACACTTACAAATTCTTCTTTCCATAGAAATTGCAGGAGACAATTTGGCTAAGCTTTCTGCCACTACAGAGCAAAGATTCTTCTTTTTCCAGTTTCCAGTAACATATTCCCTCCTACTACTGTTCAGTTCCAAAGTCAGTCTTACATTTTTTTAGGTATTGGCTATAGTATCACTCAACTCCTGGTACAAAATCTGTATTAATTACCTATCTATCTATTACCACAAACTTAGTACCATAAAAATGGTTTTATTATCTCACAGTTTCTGTGAGTCAGTTGTGTGAGTACAACTTAGCTGAGTATTTCACAAGGCTACAATCAAGGTGCTAGCCTAGTCGTTTCTCTAAAGCTTGAGAGGAGAATGATCCACTTCCTTGCCCACCTAACTACTAGCAATATTCAGTATCTTGTGGGTTGCCAGACTGAGGGGCAAGAAACTTAGGCCTAAGTTTCTTCCCCCTGTGAACTTCTTACAATGTAGCAGCTTTCCTCTACAAAGCCAACAAAAAGAAAGTCTTCTCACAAAACAGACATTACCATCTTATATAATCACATGCACATAATCACATACATCCTGTCACCTTAGCCATATTCTGTCGGTTAAGAAACGAATCACAGTTTCTGCTTACACCTAAGGAGAGGAGACTTGGTTGTATTGGTGTGCACCAAGAGTTAGAGATTTGCTGGTGCTTTGAACTTGGACTTCCCAGCCTCCAAACCTGAGGAATAAATGTTGTTTAAGCTACCCAGTCTATGGTATTCTGTTACAGCAGCCAGAACTGACTAAGACAAATGCCAATATACTTGTGCTTTCAATAATATATTGTTATTCATGGATTAAATAATCTCCTATAACAACCGAGATAATGCAGATAACATAAGGATGATTTGAATCAGCATACCACTGCATTAGAGATGATTTTAATTGGTATTTTGACTATTAAATGAATTTGCTTCTTAGTGTCCTTTTTTAATGTGAAATACATGAAATACCATGGGATAGATTTTGCTGGAGTTTGGCTTTAAAATATTATTTGCCAACCTGAAATAATAAATGCATCCCAAACATTATTCTAATTATATATGTGTATATATATATTAGATAATATATATGAGAATATATATTAATATTCTTATATTCTCTATATTGATATTCTAATATATTCTCTAATATATATTACCTATCATATATATTATATATAAGATATAATAAAATATATATTAGAGAATATATATATTGGAGAATATATATATTTTTTTCTCACAACTACAAGATAAGGAATATGCTATTTCATTGACATTTTTCAGATGTGGTAACCATATACAGAGAGATTTTACAACTTGTCCAGTTTCACACAGCTGTAAGTGGTGAAGCTTGGATTAAAATCCAGACATTTCATATCAAAGTCCTTGCTCTTATCCATGACACAGCTACCCCTCTTAATTGGGATTCTGTAAGAATTTATTAATATCTGACCTATGTTAGAGGATAAAAATTGTTCCATATATTCAAATTGTTTTGTATTGTCAATTTAGATTTTAAACAGTAGGTAGATCAGGGGGACAACTGCAGTAATTCACTTGAATAAGCAGGAAAAGATAATATAAAATATTATGTAATTAAATTGCAGGCATTGAGAACAGGTCACTTAAATTGAGAATCATAACAGCAGTCCTAGAGCAGGCTTTATTATGGAAAAATAACTGAAATGAGTTTATTCTTAGGAAAAGGGTAGACTCCAACCATACAAAAGGAAAAGATGCTTATTTAGTTAAGGTTTTTTAATAGCAAAACTTAATTTAGGAAAACTCAAAGAAATATATAACTAAATCAGTACAGTACATTAAAATAGATATTTAAACAATATTTTTCAAAATAGAGTTGTATTACTTATCTTTAAGAGAAAATGAAAATATTCTTTAATTTTATGTTGATTTTACATCCATTACTTCAAAAGAAAATCAAAACTAAGAATTAAATTACATGAAGGCAGTGGCATTGACTGCCTATATAATCTAGCAAATACTGCACGTTGTTTTAGCTCATGCTGTTGTGCATATATTCTACATTCTGCTAAAATGAGTTACTTTCTTTGTGCCTCAATTTCTTAGTCTTACTAACAATAAGGTTGTTTCTAAAACCTATAACATATTCATTATGAATATAAACACCTTGATAGGAAACCACTTGCTATATTTAAAAAATTCTACCGATCTGTGGGTAGACACATACCCCCAAAATATGAAAAAAGAAAAAGAAAAGAAAGGAAAAGAGAACACAACCAAGCATTTCTATGTCTCATGAGGGTACTAATGATAAATTTATTAATAAGTTATCACTTCAAAGATATTGAGAGTAACTACTGAAATATTTTTGTGAGGCATCTTATAGCTACAAAAATGGTAAAACAAGAAAGCCTAATGATGATGAAAGTTATTTAAATCAAATATCCCCAAGTCTTCCAGCCTCCTCCCCAAAATCTCCAAGTCTTTTAGGTTTTAGTCTCCATTTCACTTACTATGAGAGGTCTAGTGTTCTAATATTGTTGAAGATTCTCTGAGAAGAACAGAATGGAAATCTGAAAGAGAAATGAAATCTCCTCTCCCTCCCACTTTAAGTTGCTGCCCCTGCTTAATCCTTGATTGCTGTTCATGGTTAGCCTTCTGTACTACTAGGCTCTTTCTTATTTTGCTCACCATGTCCATCATCTCCTCTCTCATTACCCAAATTAAAAGCAACACAAGGATATTATATGTAATCAATTTGAAGATTTAATGATAAAGAGGATAATGATCACATAGAATAGTAAACAACTTTGAATACATGTAAGACAGTACCGTTCAAAAAAATTTGCCTCCAGTCCTATCCACAGGAAATCTCTTACTAAACAATTCCTTCTAAGGCTTTGTTTTTATTATGCTAGAGCCCTTCTCTCATGAGAACTTTATTCTCTTTATTCTAATTCCAGTGACAACTGAAGAAAGAATATATATTTTTTAAATGTGGTTCTCTTTAAATTGTCAAAAATCAAATTCTTAGTAAGGACTCCATTCCCTATCAATGTCTACAAATAAAATAATGGAAAGTACAAAGTAGTGGGCCCAATCCCCACATTAAAATTTATTTTCTTTCCTGTTCAAAACAAATACAGGCTATATGGATTTTTTTCCCTTTACATTAGGATATAGAAATGCTTGAGAATTCTGGAGCTACTCTCCATACACACACGTATGCATGTGCACATACACACAAAAAGTATCCTATAGTAGGAAACAAAATTCCTTTTGGAGGAAAAAGTACAAGATTTGAAAAAAGATAGACCTGAGTTCAAACCCTCACTTTCACTTTCTAGCTCTATGGCGTTGTTTAAACTCTTAATGTCATTGAACATCAGGGCTAGTAACGCCTTCCTTACCTTGTCACTTTGAGGTGAATAAGAGACAACATATGGAAGACACTTTTCTAAAGTATTTGAGCAATAAATAGTGGTTCCTACTTTTATCTTGGACAAAAACTTGGAAGCCCATAGATGCCTACAATTCCTATCACTGATCTATCTTCCAGGACTGTAGTAACATATAATTTGATAATATCTAAGGAAGCATCTAAAGTTTTTAGAAGAAAATGCAATAAATGTCTGGCACATTTGTGTTATTTTCAAAATGACCTTTCTTCTTTATTTTTTTCCCAAAAGTTTTCTTTGATCAAGTTTATATGGTGTGGCTGTGTTCCCACTCAAATCTCATCTTGGAGTTTCCATAATCCCCATATATCACAAGAGGAACCAGGTGGAAATAATTGAATCATGGGGGTGGTTTCCCCCATGTTATTCTCATGATAGTCAGTAGGTTCTCAAGAGATCTGATGGTTTTCTAAGGGGCTTCCCCCTTGGATCAGCTCTCAATCTTCTCCTTTCTACCATCATGTGAAGAAGGGCATGTTTGCTTCCCCCTTCCACCATGACTGAGAGTTTCCTGAGGCCTCTCCAGCCATGCTGAACTGTGACTAAATTGGACCTTTTTCCTTTATAAATTACCCAGTCTCAGGCAGTACTTTATAGTAGTGTGAGAATGGACTAATATAGTAAATTGGTACCAGGAGTGGGGTTCTATAAGTACACCTGAAAATGTGGGAGTGAGTTTAGAACTGGGTAACAGGCAGAGGTTGGAAGCGTTTGGAGGGCTCAGAAGAAGACAGAAAAATGTGAGAAAGTTTGGAACTTCTTAGAGACTTGGAAGGTTCAGAAAACAAGAAGATGTGGGAAAGTTTGGAACTTTCTAGACATGTGTTTAATGGCTTTGACCAAAATGCTGATAGCAATAAGGACAATGAAGTTCAGGCTGAGATGGTCTTAGATGGAGATGAGGAACTTGTTGGAACTAGAGTATTAGTGGAGTAACAGTGACTCTTGTTATGCTTTAGCAAAGAGACTGGTGGCATTTCACCCCTGCCCTAGAGATATGTGGAACTTTGAACTTGAGAAAGATGATTTAGGGTATCTGATGGAAGAAACTTCTAAGCAGCAAAGCATTCAGGAGGTAGCAGAGTTTGGAAAATTTGCAGCCTGATGATGCAATAGAAAAGAAAACCCCATTTTCTGGGGAGAAATTCAAGCCTGCTGCAGAAGTTTACATAAGTAACAAGAAGCCAAATGTTAATCACCAAGACAATGGAGAATGTGTCTCCAGGGCATGTCAGAGACCTTTGTGGCAGCCCCTCCCATCACAGGCCTGAAGGCCTAGGAGGAAAAAATGGTTTCTTGAGCCAGGTCCAGGACCCCCCTTCTGTGTGCAGCCTCAGGACATAGTGCCATGCATCCCAGCCACTCCAGCAGTGGTGAAAAGGGGTCAAGGTACAGCTCAGGCTGTGGTTTCAGAGGGTGCAAGCCCCAATCCTTGGCAGCTTCCACGTGATGTTGAGTCTGCAAGTGTACAGAAGTCAAAAATTGAGGTTGGGAAACCTCCACCTAGATTTCAGAGGATATATGGAAATGCCTGGATGTCCAGGCAGAAGTTTGTTGCAGGGACAGAGCCTTCATCAAGAACCTCTGCTAGGGCAGTAAAGAAGAGAAATGGGGAGCCAGAGTGCCCACATAGAGTCCTACTGGGGTAATGCCTAGTGAAGCTGTGAGAGGAGTGCCACCGTCCTCCACACCCCAGAATGGTACAGTCACTTACAGCTTGCACCATGCACCTGGCAATGCCACAAACACTCAATGTCAGCCCATGAAAGCAGCCAGGGAGTGGGCTGTACCCTGCAAAGCCACAGGGGTGGAGCTGCCCAAGGCCACCACCTCTTGCATCAGAGTGCCCTGGATGTGAGACATGGAGTCAAAGGAGATAATTTCGGAACTCTAAGATTTAATGACTGCCTTACTGGATTTTGGATTTGCATGGGGCCTCTAGCCCATTTGTTTTCACCAATTTCTCCCATTTGGAATGGGTGTATTTATGCAATGCCTGTACCCTCACTGTATCTAGGAAGTAACTAACTAGCTTTTGATTTTACAGGCCCATAGGTGGAAGGGACTTGCCTTGCCTCAGATGAGACTTTGGACTTGGACTTTTGAGTTATGCTGGAATTAGTTAACACTGGAAGGGCATGACTGTGTTTTGAATTGTAAGGACATGAAATTTGGGAGGTGCCAGGGATGGAATGATATGGTTTGGCTTTGTCTCCACACAAACCTCATCTTGAACTATAGTTCCCGTAATCCCTACCTGCCATAGGAGGGACCAGGTGGAGGTAATTGAACCACGGGGGTGGCTTTCCCCATGCTATTTTCATGATAGTAAGTTTTCAGAAGATCTGATGCTTTTGTAGGGGGCTTTCCCCCTTTGCTTGGCTCTCATTCTTCTCCTTCCTGCCATCATGTTAAGAAGGATGTGTTTGCTTCCCATTCTGCCATGATTGTAAGTTTCCTGAGGCCTCCCTAGCCATGTGGAGCTGTGAGTCAATTAAACCTTTTTACTTTATACATTGCCCAGTCTCAGGCAGTGCTTTATAGCAGTATGAGAACAAACGAATATATACACATATTATAAAATAGTATTTGAAATTTGTTAGTAATCCTACACCTTGCTTTTGAAAACATTACACCTGATTTCACAGGCTTGGGTATCAATTTCAAAAAACCTGAAATTCACAAATATACATAAATATGAATCTAAACATTTTTGTAATGTATGGTCACCAAACTAGAGCCTATTTGTAGTGTTCATTTATGCCAAACTATCAAATCCCACAAGTCAAATATGAATTGAGGCATTCTTCTGAAACATCTACAGAAAGAATACTGATACCTCATGGCCTCAAAGACCATGAATACAGTGAAGCTGAAAATCCCTATTGGCTTGATTCTAGGCTGTGCTTTGCCAAGAAAAGCTTTTGTAAAGGCTGCTTTTGTAGACTTTTCAAAGCCTTCACAGTTTATCTTGGCCAGAAATTATCTAAATGTCCCCATTGGAATGGTCCAAAAATTCCAGAAAATTCAGTAAATTAAATACGAATCCTAAAAGATTCACAGATGTTTCATATCAAACATAAAAAAGGTGTGGTTGATACTATTTTGCATTGTACAAAGAATTCCATTTAAAACTTTAATGGAAGACTGATTATATAAATTATAATACACATACATGAGAAATACTCTGCAGCAATTAAAAGAAAAAGTTAAAATTATAGAAGTTAACATGGAAAAATCTTCAAGATATGTTAATGAAAAAAGTGCAAAATTGTGAATTCTAAAAGAATGAAAGATAGATAGATAGATAGATAGGGTCAAAAGGAGAATTTCATATTTGAGATTTTACCTTGTACCAGTATTTTAAAATAAAATTAAAATTTGTCAGAACTGATTAATTATATTAACAGATATTGTCATGTTATAAATTAAATGAGATTTCTCATACTGGAAAGTAAGGATAATGAGGAGTTAGGTAATTTGTGAAAATCACTGATTCACCAATACTCAAAAGGAATTTGTACATTAACATAAAGTTGGGCTCTCTTAGAAATATAAAAAAGAAAGAAATCTCAAGAGCTTAGATTTAAATAATATAATTCTCCTAATTATCATCAAACAACCTAAGAGCAAATTAAAATTGTGCTCTAATTTACATATTCAATATTTTTCAGAGATAAAAAGCTTCAGTATTTTCATTGATTTTATAAGGTAAACAACCTTTGCTTGACACTCTAAAAAAGTTTTAAATGTTCTACTTTTTATTCTTCAAACTGAGGAGAAAGGACTCTTTTCTTATCACTAGAAACAGTGGACAGTTATCAATGAAAAGTTGCAAGTTCTTTAGAAAAGGGCTACTGATTATCAACATAAAATAATTATAAGGCACTATAACTTGATAGGTGATTATAGAAAGTTTCAAGATTTCTACGTTCATTGTCATTTTAGATCATATCCTTCATTCATTTATTCATTCACTAACATACATGAAAAAGTAAACAAAACAGACCTGATCTTCAGTGAAAGAAAAAGTAGATACATATCTAAACAAAGCCAAAGACTGATAAATAATATCAAAAAATTAAAAAGAGTAAGGGAATTGCTTCTGCTTCTAGTCAAGAAGGGGCCAGATTTAACCTCCAAGCTGAAATAACAAGAAATGAAACAAAACAGACAAGAATATATGTTACAATTGTTTTCAAGATACTGACCATCAGACAATGAAGGTCAGCAATGCCAGAGAAACAAGAAACAAACTAGGTAAACTATGTGATGATTCCAGATATATTGCCTCAGGAGAATTTCCAGACCACAGAACAGAAGAGGAGAACCCATGCAAAGCCTGGTGGCCTCCTTGAGTTGAGGTGGAACTAAAAATCTAAGGATACTTAAGGTAGCTAGATTTTGCAGGAAAGAGTACTGGAGAAGAAAATGTTGACCAGAGAGAGATCCCAGAGGTCTGTAGAGAGTCTCCCTTGTGTACTGTTCAGAACATACATGTGAGGAAACTGAGTCCAGAGAACCATTCAAAAAAATTAGAGGAAATCTGACATGTACACAGTGCTTGGAATATTTCTTATTACCACCAGCCTGACTTGAAAACATCCTAATTCAGGGACATTAAATAGAGTTCACAGAAGGATGTTGTCTCATTGGTAAGAAATAAGTAGCTCTAGACTAAACTGCTGAACTATTCGTGCATTATACATCTGAAAAGCAAGATGCAAAAAGATGCGACTCTTTCTAAGTAACTTACCTGCATCCTACAACAAACCTCAAAAGTAGTGACAGAAATATAAAAATATTTAGCGCCCAGTAATATAAAATTACAATGTCAAGCATTTAATCAAAGATGATCAGTCGTGCAAAGAAGCAGAAAACTATGAACCATGATGATAAGAAAAATTATTCAAAGTCAGACCCAAACTCACCCAGATGTTAGAATTTACAGACAAGAACATTAAAACAGATAATATAACTGTATCAACTATACAAATAGTCAAAGCTATGGAAGATACAAAAATAATCCCAGTAAAATTTCTAGATGAAAATAGAGTGTCTAAGATAAAACAGACATTCATTGGCATTCACAACAAATTTGTCAGTGCAGAAGAAAAGATTAATGAACTTACATACATCACAGTAGAAGCTATCTAAAATGAAAGACACAGAGAAAGAAATGAATAAAAAGAATAGTATTGTGCTGTGGGACAACTTCAGATAGCTAATATATAGGTAACTGAATTTTCCAAAAGGGTGAAGAGGTAGGGTGGGATACAAAAAATTGGCTGAAATTTTTCTGAACTTAATGAAAATTATAATTCCACAGATTCAAGAAGCTCAGTGCCTAGAAGGACAAAAAACATGAAGTAAACTACATGAAGGCATACTATAATTAAATTTATCAAAAAGTAATGATAAAGACAAAATCTTGAAGCAGCAAAATAAAATAACATGGTATATAAATAGGAACAAAGATAATAATAATAGCAAATTTCTTATAGTAATGCCAGTGATATGCTAGTAATGAATGAGAAAACATCAAATTGTAAACCTAGAATTCTATATACAGAAAAAATAAATTTTAAAAATGAAGACAAATAATGGTATTTGTAGACATATAAAAGCATAGAAAATTTATCACCAGCAAACCCACTAGATATGTTAAACATATTTAAACATTCCTTAAATTAAAGGAAGTCCTTCAAGCAAAAGGAAAATAATGCCAGATGGAAATATGAATCTATTTTAAAGAAAGAATACTTAAAATGGTAACTGTCTGGGTAAATGTATGAGATATTTTTCTCGTTTAAATATCTTTAAAAGATAATTGACTGGCCAGGCACAGTGATGCCTATAATTGCAGCACTTTGGGAGGGCCAAGGCAGGCAGTTTACTTGAAACCAGGAGTTTGAAACCAGCCTGGCCAACGTGGCAAAACCCAATCTCTACTAAAAATATAAAAATTAGCTAGGTGTGGTGGCACATGCCTATAATCCCAGGTACTTGGGAGGCTGAGGCACAAGAATCACCTGAACCTGGGAGGCCAAGTGTGTAGTGAGCCAAGATTATGCCACTGTACCCCAGCCTGGGTGACACAGAGAGACTCTGTCTTGGAAAAAAAAAACAAAAAGATAATTGACTATTTAAACAAAAATAATAACAATGAATTATAATACCTATAACATATGCATATATACCTATAACAATGAATTATAATACCTATAATATATGCAATAATAAAATACATGACATTAATAATATCAACAGAAGGAAAGAAATAGAAATAATACGATTGTAAGGTTCTTGTACTACACATTAAGTTATACAATACCACTTGAAGGTAGACTGTGATAACTTGAATATGTATAAAATAAACTTTAAAGCAACCACTAAAACAATAAAACAAAAAGGTATAGCTAGTAAACTAGCAAAGAAAACGAAATGTTCATAAGAAATGTTAAATTAATCCAAAAAAGACAGGAAATTTGCAAAGGGTAAACAAAGTACAGAGGACTAGAAAATAAATGACAAGGAAAAAGACTGAAATTTAACTGTATCAATAATCACATTCAATATAAATGGTCTAAACATCCTCAATTAAAATAAATTATCAAATTGGATTCAAAAACAAGGCACAACTACATGCAGCCCAGAAGAAACACATTTTAAATGTAAAACACAAGCAAGTTAAAAGTAAAATGATGGGGAAAAAACATATAACATTCTAATACTAATCAAAGAAAAACCAAAATGAATATAAGACAAACTATATTTTAGAGCAAAGAATATTACTGACAATAGAGGAAGTCACCATATATTGTGAAAGAGTTCAACATATATCAGAGGGACATAACAATTCTAAGGTTTTTGTATATAATAACACAACTTCGATATATACAAGGAAAAAACTGATAGAATTATAAGAAGCAGACAAATCCATAATTATAGTTGAATATTTCAATACCCCTCTCTCAAAAGTGTGTTGAAACAGAATATCAGTGAAGATATAGAAGTTGTAGAAGTTTTTGACAGCATTGACTTACATTAACTAGCTTGCCAAAAATGAAACTGACAAAACACTCTACCCAAGAACAGCAGAATGTACATTCTTCTCATGTGTACCTGGAATATTTGCCAAAATAAACCAGAGTCTTGGTGATAAAACAAAACCCCGTAAGAGTAAAAGAACTTAAGTGATACAAATGTTATCTGACCACAATAGAATTAAATTAGAAATAATGGAAAAATCTTTGGAAAATCCTGAAATATTTAGAGACTAAATAACACACTTCTAAGTAACTCACAGGTTAAAGACGAAATCTAAAAATTAGAAACCATTTTAATGGAATAAAAATACAAATATAACACATCAAAATTTGTGGATCCCCTAAAACAATAACTAGTGCAGAAATTGTAGCACTAAACATCTATATTAGAAAATAAGAAAGGATTCAAATCAACCTCAGTTTCTACTTTAAGAAACTAGGAAAAAAGACAAATAAAAAGTAAGTAGGAAATAATACAAACAGGAGCAGAAATCAATAAAATTTTAAAAAACATAAAAATTGTGAAACCAGAAATGATTCTATGAGAAAATCAATAACAATAAAACTCTAGTCAAATTTATCAGGGAAAGAGAAGATACAAATCACCAATATCAGTAATGAGAGATGTGCTATTAACAGAGATTCTACATATGTGAAAAAAAGCATAAGGAAGGGTACAACTTTATGCCAAGAAATTTGACAACATTGATAACATGGCCCAGTTCCTTGATAGACACCAACTACAAAACTCAATCAAAAGAGATAAATAACCCACATAGCTTGGTCTGATGACACAATATTTATAAAGATATCTATTCACCTCAAGTTGGTCTATACATTTACTGCAATTCTAATAAAAATTCCAGTAGATTCTTTTTTAAAAAGAAATAGACTAGCTCTGTCTAAAATTCATATGAAAATACAAAAATCCCGGACTAGTCAAAATAACTTTGAAAAGGAAGAATAAAGTGGAAATGCTAAACCTGCCTGATTTTTATTTCAAGACATCTTATAATGCTACAATCAGAGCTGGCTTCATAGGTGTGCAGGCTGTGTGGGTGCACAAGGTCCCACTGTCAGAAGAACTCTGTGCTTGGTTTAATGCTCTTTGTCACTGTCTTGACATTCTTAACTTTTAACAAAGGAACCTATATTTTTATTTTATTTTATCCTGTGTACCAAACATTATGTAGTTGACTCAGGCTATAGGAATCAAGACGAGTGGTACTGGTGTAAAGACAGAGAAATAGGTCAATAGTCTACAGCCATACCACCCTAAATGTACTTGTTCTCATGCGACCTCAGAAGCAAAGCAGAGTCAGGCTTGGCTAATATTTGGATGGGAGAAATAGATAATTAGATTAAATGCAGTGTCCAGAAATAAATGCACACATATATGGACAACTGGTTTTTTACAAATGTGCACAAGCAATTCAGTGAGAAAGCTATAGTCTTTTTAACAAATGATGCTGAAAACATTTGATACTAATATGCAAAAAAATGAGCTTTAATTCTATTTTACACCATACATAAAATTAACACAAATACCCATAAGCCTAAAGTAAAAACTAAAATTATAAAACCTCTAGATCAAAACTTCAGAGAAAACCTTTGTAACTTGGATCAGGACAAGATTTCTTAGCAACAACACAGAAAGCATGATTCATAAAAGACAATAATAAAGAAGATGTCATCAAAACTAAAAACGTATGTTCTTTGAAAATAATGAATTAGAAGACAAGCCATGAACTAGAAGAAAATATTTGCAAAGCATACATTGGATAAAGCATTTGTATTTTTATATATAAAGAATCCCCAAATTTCAATAACATAAAAACACAGCCCAATTAAAATTTGCAAAATATTTGAATGAAACTCTTTCAAAGAAAATGTATGCATGTAAAACAAACACATACAAAACATGCTCAGTGTTACCAATATTAGGGAAATGCAAGTTATAACCACTATGAATGGCTAAAGTTAAAAAGACTGACCATACCAAGTGTTGGTGAGGTACAGAGAATTTGGAAATTTCATATCCTACTGGTGGTAATGTAAGATGGTACAACCACTCTGAAAAATACTATAATAGTATCTTGAAAAAGTTAAAAATATACCCACTACATGCTCTAGCCAACCCATTCCTGGGTATTTTCCAAAGAGAAAATGAAAATCACTTGTCTATACAAAGACTTGCTGTAGATCTTCATTGCAGCTTCATTCAACATATCCAAATATTAAAAAAACTCAAATATTCATCAAATTGTGAATGTTTAATCACATTGTGATGCATCCATATAATGGAATACTAGTCTGTCATAAAAAGGAAAAAGCTATTAATACATACAACATAGATGAATCTCAAAAGTAACATGAAAGGTTTAAAAAGCTGGCCACAAGAAAATGAATATAAAATTCCAGAAAAGGCAAAATTATAACCAAAGAAAACAAATCAGTAGTTACCAGGGTACAAGGTGTGGGGCAATGATATTAATTGAAGTGGAACATGGAAGAACTCTTTTTGGATGACAGAAATGTTCTACATTATGACTTAGGTGGTGGTTACATGACTACACACATTTGCCAAAATTCATCAAATTATGCATTTCAGATTGTAAAATTCATTGTATTCATTTTGTTTTATGTAAATTGTACCTCAATGGAGCTTAGTTTTTTAAAAAATTACTTATTAGAATGCTTTCCCTAGGATAGGATACTACTGTTTAACCAGAAAAATACAAATAAATTTCTATTTGATTTCTCACTATATAATACCCGAAAAGGTTGTCTTCATAATTTTCTCTGATACCTGATTTGGAAAAGCAAATGCAGTACTTACCCATGCACAAGGTAATACACCAGCTCCAGAATTTCATCTTGCAGTCTCACCTGGCTTTCTCATTGCATTTTAAACTGTGTAACACAAAACAAACTCAGTGTTAACATTCTTCATTTACTGTCCTTTCACTAATAGTTCCAGGTCATAGGCATTTAGAAAACATCTCTCTGCAAATTTTTACTAACGTTCCTGAAATCGTGACAGGGTTACTGTCCTCCCTTGAAAGAGTCCTTTAGATCCAGATGATGGTCTACTACACTGCTTACCTTAGAATCTGAACGTTTAGGGACTCTTAGAGCAAACACTTTTGTTAGTGAACGTCACGTAACTAGAATCTGTAAATCTCGGGGAAATGTGTTCTTTCATGTTATCTTAGAGCACCTCCTGGTGTTTAGAAACTTGAATACCCAAGTCCTTATTTTTCTCTAAAGCCAGATAAATTAGAATAATTCTTAACAGTAAGGATATAAAAATGAATGAATTTATAAATGTATAAATTATTACAAAGAAATAAACTGAGAGATTCTTGGTTTGAGTTAGCCCCTTCTTTTTCAAAATAAATAAAAGCAATGCCTACTTACATAGTAGTCCTGACTTTAAAAAACAAGGAACACCTTGGTTTTTAGCAGCAGTTACATCAGAATTTTTGTAAAAAACAGAGTTTGTTTTTAGCCATCCAGCCACCCCTAGCCCTACATAGAGTGCTTTCCATCAAAAGAACTTATTATTGCATTAAAAAAAAATAGCAAATAGAGTCTTGTCATGACTGTAGTCCCAGAGGGAGATGAGAGCTGGTCTCATTAAAGTCCTGTGTGGCCAGGTGGCAAATTTTCAGGTGTTTGGTCATGTTTTCATTTTTTTCAGCTGGTAAGATGAACCAAAGCACAGCCTCTTCCAGCCTCAGTTCTACCACAGAATGGGTGAAAAAGCAAAAAACACTGGGTCTAAAAAGGTTAGGATGATGAACAGAGCATCATCCTAACCCCATGGGTAATGAAGCATTGACAATCAATGCTAGCCCTGATTGTGCCCTGTAAGCTGGCATCTGCAGCAGCAGGACCCTTCATCTTAGTCAGATTCCAAGCAGTTATTAGGAATGGAGAAGGGTCAGGACCACTTTTCACCAGTGAAAGCCGGTTAGAATTTGTCAGGAACAAGAAAAACAAGTGGTTTGCAAGAAAAGAGCATGGCTTATACAACCATGCTTATGTAAGGATAAGGATCTAAATTCAATGCCTTTTGCCTTAGGTCTACACGCGAACCACTCAATTTTCCCTAAACTTCTGTTAAAGTAATCAAGCAAACTAGGAAACATAAGAGGGGAAAAAAGGACGTAGTACATTTTGCTGCATCTCAGTGGCTGAAAAAATTTGGAGGCAGGGGAGATTGGGGGAGATGAAAGCTAAAATGTCTTAAGATTAACTGTGGATTTCATTTATCCATACTAACCCTCACCCCAATTCCACAGGTAATCCAGAGTCAGCTGGAGTTCATGTCTCCCATATGGTTATTGAATAGCCATGTAAAGAGAGAAGGAATCTGTTAGAATTAAGTTATATTTTAAAAACCTAACAGTATAACTGATTTCTCACTAATGTCATCTGTCTGTAACTAATACGTAGCATGTCTTGATATAAACACCATAAGCTTGAAATTTGACAATTCATAAATTGGTTAGTTAAAATGATCCTTCTATTAAGTGTTTTCTTTTTTCAGTTTCCAGTATTTGTGTATTATTAAAATACTTTTTTAGTCTACTGAAGAAAATCAGCAGGTGCTTTTTAATTATTCAAACTCCTCTGGAAACCAAATTACCTAATCTAATTACACCTGGGATTTTTAAAATTACTAAGAGCAATTTACAGTTCTTAGGGAATTTGACATATGTATTTGACATTTTATAAAGAGATAGAATTGATTTTTCACTTTGACTTATTTTCATTTTATTGTTCAGAAGAATTACAGAGCAACAATCAGATAAAAGATGGTAATGTTTATCTTGGAGATAAAATGTGCTCTTTCCAGCTATGTAAATTTTATTTATAAAAATCCATTCTGTTCTGTTGTAGTTACACACAAATGCATATATAATGAAGGTTTCCCATGACATCTCTGGAACAATAAATAAGGGAAGAATTTGCTCTTACTTGAGTAAAAGAACATTTTATAACTGAAACAAAACAAATGTAGATACTCAACATAAACATCCAAGCAGGCATGACAGAATGCACAACTGATACTATGAGAGAAAAAAAAATCACTCAGCAATTAACTATACAAATTTGCATGTTTTAGAACAATTTTATTTTCTTTCAGAAAGCCAGAATCTTATGAAACTGCTTTTCAATTATCCCCTAATTTTGAATAAATTGGGAAGTGTTTTGGATAGAAAATTTAAGTGCAGCTGTTTTGATATGAAAACATCCATAATTTCTTACTTGAGCCAACCAATAAAGTACCATCAACCTTTCACAACTTCAGAAAAAGCCTCGAGCTAGCATTTATGCCTACCCCAATATGTAAAGGCTGCACTTGGCTGGGATTTGACTCTGGGGAAATTATTCTGAAAGGAGCAAGTTAGGAAGGTATAAGTACATAGACTTGGAACACAGCAAAAACATTTGCCTTCCTAGTGCAATGAAAGAACAGCTGCACATTTCTCATGGCCCACAATTATGATCTATATGTACCAACAAAACACACAAATCCTGCTTTTTATATTAGCGTTCCCACAACTGCCAACAAAATCTCATTTCAAGCAGCTAAAACAAGGCATAAAGTAGAGCTCTCATGATCCAAACAGCTCTCACAGAGGTAACTACAAAGTGTGCTTACTAACACATATCTTAAAATAACTTGTAATTAGCATAAAGCCTCTAGGGCTTATCATAAATTGAACCATTTATTTTTGAAAAAATTAACCCCTTTTCTTCTGAGAATTTTCTCTAATTAAATGATTGAATTGATTTGTCCTTCTTATATCTCATTTAAGATTAGGATTTGCTCACCTCCATCATTGCTTTTAAAAGCACTGGTATTTTATTTTTCTGCCAGTTTCTCCTTATAAATATATTTATTCATCACCTGTTCTGATGTTGGCCAATTAGAGAAACTTCTTTGACTCCTTGTAGGTTATCTTTAAGAAATGATACACATGACTCTCATCTAAAATTCTCATTTTTAAAAAAATTAAGGTGATTGTATGCAGTAATTGCTTGTTAAGGGCCCTGCTTGGCACAATATAAATGCTATATGAACTTCCAAGTCCTGTAAACTTTTGCCGTTATATGAAATCCAAAAAGCGGAACTTCCTGAAAGCAAGCAGTCCCATGACCCACTCTCTCCCCACCCCCACCATGTTAAGTAACAAAACAGCTAGTAAGTGATATTAGGTATCTGCTATGGCCAGTAGGAAAGCTTCCACATTAGGGATTGAATTGAAAACACTTGATTTAATATTTATATGCAAAATAGTTGTTCTATTTAAAAGTTTGTTAGCTTTAGTAGCTATAATAACCACCCATTATGTTAGTTTCCAACATCTTGTACTTACTGTTAGTTTGTTCATGAAATTTTCCTTAAAAATAACAGCCATTGCAAAGATAAATTTTATCTCAGAAATTCCCAGACCAATCTCCATCAGTAGAATTCAAACAAGTGAGTTAAGTGGGGGCTGGCAGACACACCTCCTCAATTCTTCAGCCTCAGCTTACTCAGAGAAGCACTGATCCTCATCAGAATCTTCCACTTACTGCTCTGCGATGTCTGGCACCTCACCCTGCTTCCTGCACCTTGGATTCCTTTTTCTCTAAACAGAGGATACATGAGTATTCCTGATCCTCCTAAGAGTAAACTGAAGTTTACCTTATAAAATTTCAACAATTGCTCTGATAGTGTCTTAATTCTTAATTTAGGTCAAAGTGTATGATTTCAATGCTAAAAGGAAAATAATGACTCTCAGGGACGACTTTCCATGAGTGGACAGCAGCTTAGCATTTTGATGCTTATAGGTAGCAGGATGATGAGGGAATGTGGAAACTGTTGGACAGTGATAATTAACATTGGCTTTTTCCATAATCTATACTTTAAGCTGATATTGATAGATATATAAACCCATACTGGATTTGTGAAGCCAAAAACACAACAGGAAAAACTTACCTCATTGGTATTTTATTTCATCTGTGGATATTTGTTTTTGTTTGCTTTGCCTCATGAGATAGGATTTTAGCTTTTGGATCCAAGGGTTACAGGTTCACTAGCTGGATTTCCTACGATCTGCAATTTTCTGAGTAACCTCCATTAATCTAGATTCTCAAGAGACTCAAAGGCTATTAAATACTTTAAATTGAAGACTTGTCCTTTTATGTGCTTCACGGAGAATACACATTGAATTTCTATCTTATCTACAGAGAGAGATGTTGATTTAAAACAGGGGTATATGGGGCCAGGTGCAGTGGCTTACACCTGTAATCCCAGCACTTTGGGAGGCCGAGGCAGGCAGATCATGAGGTCAGAAGATCGAGACCAGCCTGACCAACAGGGTGAAACCCCATCTCTACTAAAAATACAAAAATTAGCCGGGCATGGTGGCACACGCCTGTAATCCCAGCTACTGAGAGGATGAGGCAGGAGAATCATTTGAACCCGGGACGTGGAGGTTGCTATAAGCCAATATCATGCCACTGCACTCCAGCCTGGATGACAGAGCGAGACTCCATCTCAAAAGAAAAAAAAACAGGTGTATATGTAACTTTTTTGGGTTTCTTTAATAAAACTTTGGTGTTATGATCAGTTTATCCCTAAAGAGGAGTCTATAGGGATTTAGATACTTTCCTCAAGCTGCCTACTTAAGAGTCATAGCCTCCTTCTATATTATTAGAAAAGAGTAAATTACACAGTGTTGGAAAACATAGAGCCATGGATATAGTAAGGTAAATATAGCTAGTATTATCTCTGTTGCAATGCCCTCTTTTTAAAGTACTTAAATGCAAACTGGCTAAAAATAGAATGTGCCTGTAGTCCTAGCTACTCAAGAGGCTGAGGCAGGAGAATTGCTTGAACCTGGGAGGCGGAGGTTGCAGTGAGCCAAGATTGCACCACTGCACTCCAGCCTGAGTGACAGAGAGAGAGAGAGAGAGAGAGAGAAAGGAAAGAAAGAGAGACTCCATTTCAAAAAAAAAAGAAAAAAGAAATGTTTTGAATCTTATGTACAGTCTACACAATTATTCTAAACATTATTGAAAATGCCAATACATTTTAAAACAGGTTCCAAAAATAATTAGTCTTGCCTGGGAATGGTGGCTCATGCCTATAATCCCAGCACTTTGGAAAGCCGAGGCAAAAGGATTCCTTGAGTTTAGGAGTTCAAGACCAGCCTGGACAACATAGTGAGACCTTGTCTCTGCAAAACATAAAAATATTAGTTGAGTGTGATGGTGCACACCTATAGCCCCAGCTACTCGGGTGTCTAAAGCAGGAGAATTGCTTGAGCCCGGGAGTTTGAGGCTGCAGTGAGCCCTGATTGTGCCATTGCACTCAGCTTAGGAAGCAGATTAAGACCCTATCTTAATAATAATAATAATTAATCTTAATCAGTGCAGAAGCCAAGAGGTGTTTTGCTACTCAACCCCATATCACCCCCAATCT
Organism: Ateles fusciceps; assembly: GCA_036589455.1. Taxonomy (NCBI): domain Eukaryota; kingdom Metazoa; phylum Chordata; class Mammalia; order Primates; family Atelidae; genus Ateles; species Ateles fusciceps. Next base: position 13,889,148 of record JAZHEH010002554.1, on the reverse strand, counting down.
ATGTAAAAACCTTATTTTACTTTGCAAGCGCAATTTGAAAACAAGCACCTAAGCCACCTCCATTGCCATATTCTCCAGCCATAGTCTATCTTCTAATCCTCCCCTAAAAGAAATTCTGGAGACACACAGTTTTTGTTAAGACCTCATTTTAATTTTAAAGATAAACTTTGTTATTGTCTCTCTCAAAGTTAATGAGAGCCTAACTAGTAAGTTGAAAAGAGGACTGGCCTATCAAAAGGTAGCCTCTTTCCAGGTCTGAATGAACCCCTAACAAGCTTGGGCAAGTACTACCACATTTTGGCGTTACCAGTTGTTTCCCTCATTTTAAGATAGGGCAAATGGACCAGGTACATAGACTCTAAGAGTCCACACTTTTTGATGTTTAACCTGAGTCATGGTAAACTGTAAAAATACCAACTGAACCTTCTGAATTTATATATTCACACTAATTATTTAGGATTAGTATTAATTTTAGTAGATATTCCTGATTGGTATCATTTAACCCTGATACAAACAAAATATAAAAATACATGGAAAGGGAATAGAAGGTAGGGGAGAATTTAAATAAAATATTTGATTCTACCAAAGAAGAATCTTAGAGAATCTTAAAAATTCTACCAAATGGCTTTGTAATTTTGTGCAGTAACTTCTGATATTTGTCAATACAATGTATTTGTTGTCTTCACCAGACAGACTTGAGAACACCACTGGTAATAACTGTCTAGTGTACAATTTGCACTTAGCAAATAAGATATACATGTTCTGGTAGAACCTACTACTTATTATAAGGATTTTTCTAATGTGAGCCATGTATTTATAAAGTAAAAGAGGGGTTTCTGAATGCACCCTCTAAGACTAAAAGAGTCATTCATGGTGTCCAGATCCTGGAAGCCTAGGTAAAGAGGAAGGAAAATTCCCTAGGTCAAAGTCCATTTCTGTCAATAACACTCTGCACCCATGGATCATATGAATCTCTCTACTTTGGTGAGTATAGAAAGTGTTTAGATAGGGAGACACAGAACTGTGATGCTTAAAAACCATTTCCTAATAGAAACTCTCACCTCTTGATAGGGATACCTTTTATGCATTTCAAAAATATGATTTTTTTAAAAATTTCAGAAAAATATTTCATATCCTCCTTTGATAAAAAAACATTTTAGTACCTTTAGTCTGCAATTTTCCATAGCTCATTATTTTTTTGTCCTTCTGTCTCTCTTTTGGTAGATGTAAGATCTCATTCTGTTGCCCAGGCTGAAGTGTAGTGGCACAATCACAGCTTACTACAACCTCAAATTCCTGTGTCCAAGCAATTCTCATATCTTAGCTTCCCAAGTAGCTAAGACTACAGTTGCATGCCACCACACCCGGATACTTTTTAAAAATGTTTTTGTAGAGATAGGGTCTCACTATGTGACCCAAGCTAGTCACAAACTCTTGGTTTCAAGTGATCCTCCCACTTCAACCTCCTAAAGCACTGAGATTACAAATGTCAGCCACTACATCCAATCCTGTATCCTTCTCTATGAAAATATCACTTCCTTTCATTGATATTATTTTTCTCATTTATTCACATAATGTTTGGTCTGGATGCTAATCCTTGTTCTGTTGCTAACTTTCATTTGTTCCTCTTAACCTCTCTAGAGTATATATTTCTCTTGCTACAAAGTTAAAGTTTAAAAAATTATTCTAACCATTTTATTATAAAATAAGGAGAGAAAATCTCCATTTAAAAATGTGTGGCTAAATGAATAATTACCACCCATGTAACAACCACCCAGTTTAAGAAATATAACATTTTCAGCCACTTGAGCAGCTGTTCCAGACACAATCCTCTTCGTCTCCTCAATATTACCAATACTCTGATCTTTATATTACACACTTATGTATTTTTAAACCTTTATAGTCCAAGGGTGCATCCACACACATCATAGTTTTGTCTTTCCTTGTATTCCATGTCTATTACTATAATAATGCTGCACAACAAACAACCACAAAATGAACTACAGTGGTACACAGCAGGAAGTTCTACTATCTGGAGTGGTCAATTGGAAGCTCTACTGATCTTAGCAGAGTTTGCTCATATATCTGCATTTATAGGCTTCTAGCTCCTTGATGCTGGCCTCAGCTTGGATGATCTTGATGGCTTGGCTATATTCCTCATACTTCCCAGTTCCCAGCAGGCTAAAGTGCAGAAATGAAAAAAGAAAAAAAAAAAAAAAGCAAATATATAAGACATTCTGAAGCTTAGGTTTGTATTAGCACACTGACACTTCTACTTCCTCCTAGGACAAAGCAAGTTACATGGCCATGTACTGAGTCAGAATGGAGGAACCCTGCAAAGTAAAATGGCAAAAGACATGAATATAGGGAGCAGCGAAAAAAATGGAGTCATCTTTACCATCTACCATAGTCTTTACCCAGGACTACAATTATTCATTCCCCCATACATGCTGACATATGTTCACCACTCACAAGACTCTCCAAAACATCTCATCCCATTGAGCAACAAGTTTAAAATTCAGGAACTTGTGGTAGAAATATATCAGGACTTTATGCAGATTAGGTTCCCCTGGAACGTATATTCTGAGAAAGAAATTAGCACACACTATAATTATTTGGGAGTACTCTTGAGATAAACTCTCATAGAAAAAAATAAAAGAATGATTAGACAGAAGGAGGTGTTGATCTGTGGTTCAGTTCCCAGAAAAGCCCCAGGTAACCCAAAATAAATTCCACAGCTTGTGGTGGCCCCTCATAATTGTACCAAGTTGGGTATAAAGGGCTGGAACTTTATGCCCAACATGAATCAGAGCTGTCCCTGTAAGAACATATGACCTTGGGAAATGAGCTATTGGAAATGCCCAAAAAGGGACAACAACTAAGGCCTATGTTTCACGAGCACTCCCAGCAGCTGAGAAAGTAAGTTCTTCATTCCTGAGGGTTATCTAGACAGAACAACACGCTATCCACCACAGGTATAGATATGGCTCATCTTGCTCTAGAGGCCTATGAATTAAAAGACAAATCATTATATAGTGGTGAAATCAGGCAAAATAGTCACAATAAACACTGCCGTTCACAAAAGGGGAAGATAGGAGGCGCATTGCACTCACTGGTACATAGCAATTTTGCAGTCCCACGGGATGTCAGGTCTATTTTTAGGATGTATAATATTTTTTGATAATGCCCCAGTTTGGTTTCATGGGAGTGGTTCCTCAGTCAGTTGTTTTCCACAGCCCTTGGCTCCATGTTCTTGGAATCCTTTTTCCATCACCTTTGGCCATTTTTGAAGAGAACATGAGAAAATATACCCTTTGAGCAACTTTCTCAGCCTGCTTCTTCCCCTGTAGACAGTTGAGGTTTCATATGTCTTTCAGCATTCTGAACAGTCCACGTTAATAGCAGTTTTACTAGCATAGCATCATAAAAACTTTCTGGGTGTTCTATGGTCTTTAATCCAGCCCATGTCATTTCCCAAAAGCAATAAACCCAATTACAAACATTCCCCCACAAATTTAACTACTACTACATTTGGCATGTCAGACTACAGTGGGAAATATTCTTATAATTTCTAGAAGCCAGAATTATAGATCATTGAGGAAAATGGCAACTGTCTAGGTCCCCGTCCCCAACTAAGAAGTAATAAAGAGAAATAATAAGAAAAACAAAACTACACAAATTATGCCCTCTGCATAACCTGAACATAGAGAACACCCAAACTTCATGATAACTGTAAGTAACAAAAAGAATAAACACCAAATCCCTATGCATAGTTTCTCATGCATAGGTCTTAGCCTGCTGGCCAGTTTTGTGGCAAGAAAAAGCACACCTAGAAAAACATTAAAAGGCAAAAAAGACACATCATGCAGAGAGAGAGAGAGAGAAACATAGCAAATAATTTAAAATATACGTAACTATAAACTATTGTGTCAGAGTTGAAAATAAAAGTTATAATCATATCAATATAAATATAAATGGGCTAAACTCACCTATTAAAAGGAAAGGATTTTCAGTTTGGTACACATAGCAAGATGTAACTATATGCTACATACAATTTCATACATAAAACAAGGTGAATCAGAAAACCTAAAATTAAGAGACAAACAAAAAATTAAAGTCAATGGAAACAATCAGAAATCAGGAAATGTGATGTGCTATCAGCCAAACTAGAATTCAAGCCAAAAAATTAAATATAACAAAAATTCTAAAGTCACAGCTTAATACTAAAGAATTATAAGATCTAAACAACATGTACAAGGTAGATTTTACAATTCTATCAAACTTTATAAGTATATACCAAACTCTACAGCCATGCAGTAAATAATACACCTCAAGTGCAATAAAACATTTACAAAACAAATAGTACGTCACAAAGAAAATATCAATAATTTTCATAAAATAGAAATATCACAACAAATAACATAATGCAATAAAAACTAGAAATTGTTAACAGAATCAAAGAGCAAAAAAATTCTTTCATGCAAATTTTAAGAAAAAATTTTTATTGGAAAACACCCTACCTAAAGGGAAAATACAAACTTATGTGACAAAATTTCTGAAAAATAATAATGAAAAGATGTATTGAAATTAGTATTTAGAGAAAAATTCATAGAACTAAATAAACTAAATATTTCTGATCCCAAAACAATTTTAATGAAATTAAATAAATTAAAAACCAAGCTGAAAAAAAATAAAAAAGTAAAATGAAAGCACAAAGAAGCATAAAATAAAGATAAAAGTAGAAATTAATCATTTTCTATTTTCTAAAAAATAGAAAAACGGTAGACTTATTAAATTCCTATACTCTGGTTTCTCTTCAGATTTTATAAATCTTTTGCCATTGAATAAAATTCCTGTAGGTTTATTTTAAAGAAATTAATAAAATAGGGGAGAAATTGTAAGATAAAAAATAGAAGATAATACAGGGAAACAACCACTGAAACAAAAATTTAAAGCATTGTAAATGACTATTTTACAGACCTCTTTGAAAATAGCTTTGAAAACACAGGAAATGGATAATTTCTTGGGGCAATAAAATAAATGATATTTGACTCAATTATAGATAGACAACATTTTCCATAGAAGATAAAAAGTAAGTTATTAATAAACTACATTACCAAAAAAACACCTTGCCCAGATAATTTTGGAAGGAAATTCTACCAAATCTTCAAAGATTTGATATTCCAATGTTTTACAGAGTGTTCTAGAACAATGAAGATGAAGAAAAAGCTCCTAATTTTTAAGAGGCAAGTACTACACTAATATCTAAATCTAAATTTTTAAAAATACCAAAAAAAAAAAACGTACACAGCAATATGTTTATGGATATTGATGTAAAAATACAAAGTAAACATTAGAATCCTATATATGAAGAAATTGATACAACACGACTAAGAGGGATTTATTTCAGAATGCAAAGTTGGTTCAGCAGTAGATAATCCATTGTTATTATAATCCACATTATTAAATCTAAGAAAAAATGTATGTATCTCCACTGATAATAAAAAAATACTCTGACAAAATACAATACTGATTCTTGGTAAAAGCACTCAAAAAAAAAAAAAAAAACAACTTAAAATTTCTTTCTTAGCATGATAAGATAGACAGATATCCTAAGCCAGTATCTTACCAAATTAGAAAATACCAGAACCATTTTCATTAAGATTATAAACAAGACAAGGATGACCACCATCCTTATGACAATTCACCATTGTATCAGAGGTATTACCTAATACAATTAGAGAAGAGAAATCAATTAAAGGTATAGAAATTGTTTTTTTAAAAAAAGGAGTAAAGTTATTGCTACTTGCAATAATATTTGGTTGGTGCAAAAGCAATTGTGGTTTTTTTAAATTGAAAGTAACAGCAAAACCCACAATTATTTTTGCACAAACCTAGTAGTATGCCAAAAAACTTCAGAGAATTAACGATAAAAGAAGCATTACCCATAAAATAATTCAGTGACGTTCCAGGATATAAAAATAATACGGTGAAATTAGCAACCTCATTTAAACAAGAAAACCTGTTAAAGATTATAATGGTAAAGAAAATCTCATTTGCAATAGCAACAAGGAGAGTAAGTATATAGGAAAAAACGTAGTATGTCATGTGTGAAACCTGTATGAAGAACTTTAAAACATAAAAACTTCCAGGTTCAGCTGCATGTAAAGGGCTTGGATATTATCACTTCTGTCTGCAGCAAAAAAAATTTGTAAGTCAATGACTTTTCCTGGACCCATAAGAAAACTGAAGTTGCAGCATAAATCAACACTCCGAAATCCAGAGAGACGTACATTTACAGAGAGGCACGGCTAAGATCTCCTTACCTGAAACTTAAGCTTTTTGAGCCATAAATTGATAGGAACACTTAAGTAATTATTTTGGCAAATTACTGGAGACTGAGTGTGGACTACCATAAGTGTGTGAAAATTCCTTGAGGCTGAGGGGTGAGGGGGACCCCTAAGTTTTCAGAGGCTTTGTCTCCAGGAAACCCAACAGGTACTCATCCCATCATGCCTCTGCAGGGAGAGGGGGAAAAATAATAATTGTAAAATAATCTCTGAGTCTTCTTGAAAATTAGGGCCTACTGTTTAAGAGAAGAGGAATTTTTGAGCTTATGTTACGGGGGGCAAGGTCATTCCACCCACTCCAAGCCCTTCTAGCTTTCCTGTCTCACCTAAGAGAAAAAAAATAGTCAACAGGAGTCAATACTTCAAGGAAATGGACTAGGAACACTCCGCCAAGAAAGGGAGAAGGGAGCAGAAATTTAAAAAAAAAAAAAGCTACACCACTGGGAAGACAGTGTTGATGGTCACAGCCAAAAGACACAGACCATTCCCCCTTACCAAAACACTAAGATTTAATCTTAGCATTTTACACAGACTGCTCTCCTTCCCTACCTTTTACTACCATGCCTTCAGAGCTCCAGTATAATAATAATTGATTACATATGAAAGAGCTACAAGACACTGACTTTCTCTGACTAAGAGAATGTGTGAATCCCTCAAGGGTAGAGGCAAAAACAAGGACACTGAAGGGTTCTGAAATCTCTGGAAGCTACAGCTACAGCAAACATTAACCCCATATTAACATAAATTTTCTCACTAAAAACATATTTATCTCAGCGCCTAGTACACAATACAATGTCTAGCTTTCAACACAATCCTATGAGGAATACCAAAAGACAAGAAAAACAGTCTGAAGAGACAAAGCAATTATCAGAGTCAGACTCAGATGTGACACAGATGTTGGAATTATCAGATGGGGAATTTAATATAACTATGATTAATATGTTAAGGACTCTAACAGAAAAAGACAACATAGGTAATGTAAAGAGCTGGATGGAAATGCTAAGAAAGACTCAAAAGGAGGTGCTATAAATCAAAAACAGTATTAGAAGTAAAGGATGCCCTTGATGAGGTCATCAGTAGACTGGCCACAGCCAAGGAAAAAATCAGTGAGCTTGATGATACAGCAATAGAAACTTCTCAAACTGAAATGCAAAGAGAAAAAAATGAAAGCGGGAAATAAACCCAACAAAACAGGACAGCCAAGAACTGTGGGACAAGTTCAAAAGGTACAACATCAGTAGAAGAAGAAAGAATGAAGCAGAAGAAATATTAGATGTAATAATGGCTAAAAACTTTCCAAAAATGACAGAAACTGAAACAGACCCAGAAAGCAAGGTCCCACATTGTCAAGATGTCAATTTTTTGCAACTTTATCTCTAAAGCCATGGGTATCCAATCAAATCCCCAGGAATCTATTTTGTTGATGCCAACAAACTAATCCTGAAGTCTATATGGAAAGACAAAAGGCCTACAATAGCCAATATAATTCTAAAGAAGTGTAGCAAGTTAGATGACACACTACTAAATTTCAAGACTTACTACAAAGGTACCATAATCAAGGCAGGATCATATTAGCAAAAGAATAGACATATAGATGAATTGAATAGAATGGAGACCCCAGAAAAAGACACACACAAATACAGTCAACTGAGTTTTGTCAAAAAAAAAATTCAATGAAGTTTTAAAACAAAAATGCTGAAAAAATTAATGTCCATGTGTGAAAAAATTAAACTAGATACAGATCTTATGCTCTTTACAAAAATTATCTGAAAATAGAGCCTAGACCTAAGTGTAAGGTGTAAAACTATAAAATTTCTAGAATGAAACAGAAGAAAATCTATAGACCTTGAGTTTGGTAACAAGTTTTTAGACACAATGCCAAAACCAAAATCTATGAAAGAAAAAAAAAAACTGGTAAGTTTATTGTTTTTGTAGCAATTGTGAATGGAGGTTCATTTAGGATTTGGCTCTCTACTTGCCTGTTGGTGGTATATAGGAATGCTAGCAAGTTTTGCAAACTAACTTTGTATTCTGGGACTTTGCTGAAATTGCTTATCAGGTTTAGACACTTTGGGGCTGAAACGATGTGGGGGGGTGGTTTCTAGATACAGGATTTTGTCATCTGCAAACAGAGACAGTTTGTCTTCCTCTTTTCCTACTTGAATACCCTTTATTTCTTTCTCTTGCCTGCTGGTCCTGGCCAGAACTTCCAATACTATGTTGAATACAAATGGTAAGAGAGGGCATCCTTGTCTTGTGCTGGTTTCCAAGGAAAATGCTTCCAGCTTTTGCCTACTCAGTATAATATTGGCTGTGGGTTTGTCATATATGGTTCTTATTATTTCGAGGTATGTTTCTTCAATGCCTAGTTTAGTAAGAGTTTTTAACATAAAGAGATGGTGAATTTTATCAAAGGCTTTTTCTGCATCTATTGAGATAATAATGTGGTTTTTGCCTCTAGTTCTATTTATGCGATGAATAACATTTATTGATTTGCATATGTTGAACCAACCTTGCATCCCAGGGATGAAGCCAACTTGATTGTGATGAACAAGCTTTTTGATGTGCTGCTAGATTTGGTTTGCCAATATTTAATTGAGGATTTTTGCATCAGTGTTCATCAAGTATATTGGCTTGAAGGTTTCATTGTTGTTGTTGTTATTGTTGTTGTATCTCTGACAGATTTTGGTATTAAAACAATGCTGGCCTCATGGAATGAGTTAGGGAGGAGTCCCTCCCTTTCAGTTTTTTGGAATACTTTCAATAGAAATGTTACCAGCTCTTCTTTGTACCTTTGGTAGAATTCAGCTGTGAATCCATCTGATCCTGGGCTTTTTTCGGTTGATAGGCTAGGTATTGCTGCCTCAGTTTCAGAACTTGTTACTGGTCTATTCAAGGATCCAATTTTTTCCCAGTTCAGTCTTGGGAGGGTGTATGTGTCCAGGAATTTATCCATTTCCTCTAGATTTTCTAGTTTATAGATATAGAGGTACTTCTAGTATTTTCTGATAGTTGTTTCTATTTCTGTGGAGTCAGTGTGATGTCCCCCTTATTAATTCTAATTGTGTTTACCCAGGAATATAGCTAAGAAGGGAAGCAAATGACCTCTTCAAGGAGAAGTACAAACCACTGCTTAAAGAAATAAGAGAAAGAACACAAACAAATGGGAAAAAACATTTCATACTCATGGATAGAAAGAATCAATATTATGAAAATGGCCAACTGTCCAAAGTGATTTCTAGATTCAATGGTATTTCCATGAAACTACCACTGGAATTCTTCACAGAATTAGAAAAAACTATTTTAAAATTAATATGGAACCAAAAATGACCCCGAATAGCCAAGACAATCCTAACAAAAAGAATAAAGCTAGAGGTATCACACTACCCAACTCCAAACTATACTACAAAGCTACAGTAACCAAAACAGCATGGTACTGGTACAAGAATAAACAAACAGACCAATGGATCAGAATAGAGAACTCAGAAATAAGACCACACACCTACAACCATCTGATCTCAACAACTCTGACAAGACTATGCAATGGGGAAAGAATTCCTTATTTAATAACTGGTTTTGACTAGCCATATGCAGAAAATTGAAACTGTACCCCTTCCTAAACCATATGCAAAAAACAACTCAAGGTGGATTACAGTCTTAAATGTAAAACTCAAAACTCAAATGTAAAACCCTGGAAGAAAATCTAAGTAGTACCATTCAGGACATGAGCATGGGCAAAGATTTCATGATGAAAACACCAAAAGCAATTGCAACAAAAGCAAAAACTGACCAATGGAATCTAATTAAACTGAAGAGCTTCTGCACAGCAAAAGAAACTATCACCAGAGGGAAGAGTTTGAACAACAAAATAAATCAGTGTTGAATTGTAATCCAAAGTATATGTATGAGTCCATACTAATATAAATCAATGATTGAATAAATAAATGGATAAAAAGAGACAAATTTCCCATACAGAATTTATATAGACATTCTGCCTTCAAGCAGGGGGGAGCATAACTCCCTACTCCTTAAACGTTAGCTTTGCATGGTGATTTCTTTCTAAAGAGTTCAGTAGAAAAATCAGGGAGGGAGTAACTTATCAGTAGAGAAACCTGACCCACATCACCTTAGTCAGGGGAGCAAGATCAATATCAACAGTGATGTCATGTTGATAGTATGAGGTCTTCTTCCCAAAAATCCTTATACCTAGTCTAATGAGAAAAACATCAAACAAATCCCAATTAAGAAACACTGTCCAAAATACATAACCAGTACTCCTCAAAACTATCAAGGTTATCAAAAACAAGGAAAGTCTGAGAAAGTACCACAGCCAAAAGGAATCCAAGGAAATGATGGATACATGTAATGTGGTTTCTTGGATGGAATCCTGGAACAACACAAAAGGGGTACATCAGGTAAAAACTAAGGAAATCTGAGTGAATTATGGACTTTAGTTAATAATAATATATAAATACTTGGCTAATCACAAAAATATACCACATACTAATATAAGATATTAATAATAGGGAAAACTGGGTGTGTCTGAGCCCAGTGTCAAGGGATAGAGCCCTCCTATGGTAGAAGGGCACTATAACATTAGGCAGCAAAAGGCATGAACATCAACAAGATGAGGAATTCTAATCTCTTCAATGTGATAGATACCTAAATCTCTTTTAATTTACGACTTTTCCCTCTATCTCTTCTTTTCCCCTCTATTTCTTCTATTTTATCCTAAAAATTTACTTGATGAAGGTTGTTTTTCTATAAATGTTCTCACAGTCTGGGTTTTGCTGATTGAAGTCCCACAGAGTAGTTTCACATAACTTTTGACTGCTGTAAAACTTGTAAATTAGTTGCTGGATCCAGATGGTTGATCAGACGCAAGTGTCTGTTTTGGGTATGACCCTAGGTAGCAGTACAATCTTTCAGCAGAAGGCACATAGTGTCTGTATCTAGTTGTCTCTCTTTTTGTGATGTTAGCAGCCACTGACGCTTAATACTTAGATCTTAAGTGGTTGCAAATAGTGACATTCTTTGAGTTTTTCTTTTTTTAACTTTTAAAGCTTTCTAAAATCAACTTTATTGATGATGTGTAACTTTATATACAATAAAATTTATGAATTTTGAATTGCAAGACAAAAGTTTGCCACAATAAAAATTCTTGAATGTAATAGGACCATGGAATTTTGCTTCTTACATGCAAACGAAAGCATTATCTATACAATCATTCTTTCTCCTTTATTTACAGAGAACAAAATCAACATAGTTTTTCAAAGAACAAATCTACAGGAAAATGTATATCTTTTTCTGTTCACTGACATCACTGGTAATCCTTGCATAAGTGAGTGCAGCCTTAAACTTCAGACTAAAATAGTTTCTAGGTCTCTTTCACTTGTATAGTTCATCATACTTTGAAACCCTTTTTACATTTGTTTTCTCATTTGATGCAAATAACCACATCATAAGAAGGCAAAGTACATATTGTTAATACCATAGCTGTATTGAATTTGGACAATTAGGGAGGTGGGGATGGTGGGGGAGAAAATAAGAAACAAACATGTAAAAAATTAAATAAGCATGCATGTGTATGACAGAAGATGAGGAAAACATATTAACAAAGCTCATAATGTTGGGTAGAAGTGACCATTATCCATTTGAAAATACTTTCAGCTTTTTAGGCTTTGAGAAGAGTCACATAGCTAGGGCCAACAAAAATATGTGGATACCTATTCACAAGCAACAACAAAAACTCTCTTTGTGAAAATCAGATGGAGAAACTGGACAGTAAATAAACTAAATTCCTTTTCCCAAGTCAGACTTTTACATTTTTTCAAAGGTTTATCTGCATTGGCAGGAATAGAAAGAACACTGGAAGAAAAAGAACTGACTTTAAGTCCCAATTCTACCATGTACCTGGGTGACCTTGGGTGATTTGCAAACCTCTGTGCTTTAATTACCTCATTTGAATAATGAGAAAATAATGTCTATTTCTGAGGACTGTAGAAGAGACTAAATAAAATGGCACATTGAATATTCTGGGACAAATGCTATTTCTAATGAAAGCTCAGCTCTTATAACATTGTGTGGGGTCACCAGAACCCAATCACTAAGGTACTTGGGCTTCTTTTCTCTAAATAATTCAGAAACTGTTCCCAAGGAGAGAAAAACTTATAATTTTATTCACCTTCAGTAACTTCTTCAGCCAAGACAAATTGGCAAACGGGTTATGCAACCAGTATATTATTATGAAAATTGACATTAGATATGGTCCAGAAAAACTTACCCAATTTAAAGCAGAAACAAAATCATTTGTCAAAAAAAAGAGGCTTCTCTTTATGCCAATGTTTTTCCTAGTTTGTTCTCTAAACAGGACTCCAATTATCATTTTGATACAAAGTTGATAAGTGTCTTTGATTATGAAGTATTATCTATATGAGTTACATAGCAGGAATACTTACGGATTATATTATTACATAATTATATATCCCCATAAATAGATAACAATAGCAATAAATCATAATTTTTACTTCAGGGCCTCAAAACCACTTCTCTCAAACATAACACTGAACAATAAAAGAAAACTGCAGAACAATATAGAAAGTATAATACCATTTACATAAAGTTTAAAATATGAAAAAATTATTTAGTGCTTTACTGTTCATATTATGTATGATACATATACTTATTCAAAGTGTGTGTATATCATAAATATAATATGAAAAGCAAACACCAACATCCCCCTGGGGAAGGAGAGGAATTATTAGGTAGAAACTTCAAATGAATCTGTAATATATTGTGTCTTAGCAAATATCTGAAGCACAGATGGTAAAATGTTCTGATTTGATAAATCTAGCTATTAAGAACAAAGGTGTTTATTATATTTCTCATTATACTCTGCTGTATTATGTAAGAATTTTAGAATTATTAAAATTAAAGCAATATATGCACATAAAAATGCTTTAAGTGATAACAAAGGGTACAATACGAAAATTTAGGGCTTCCTAATCTATTTCTACTATCCCAGGTTAGCTTGCTGAAAGTATCACTTTTGATCGAATGCGTTTTAGTTCTTCTATAGTTATCTTAATAAATTAAAATATGTCCTACTTGTCCTAATTTTATTAATTTGAAGGAAAATCTATTAACATCCTTCCATAAAACATAGAAGAACTAGCTCCTGACACTGTACTTTTTCATCCCCCCTCCTCTTTTCAAATTTATTGGTCATCATTCAGCAATTTGAAACTCTAAGTAATGTTACTTTGGCAAGATATTCATCAATTACAAGGCCCAAGGGCCCTCACCTTGCCCTTGTTCTTGGCAGTTTAAATCTCATTTGTGTTTTTTTTTTTTTTTACAGTAAGATTATAATTTGGAGAAGGAATGGCATAAGTGAACTATTATAATTTTTAATTGTGGTAAAATGCACATAACATGAAATTTACCACCTTCATCCTGCTAATAAAGACACACCCAAGACAGGTTAATTTATAAAGAAAAAGAGGTTAAACGGATTCATAGTTCCACATGGCTGAGGAGGCCTCACAATCATGGCAGAAAGCAAAGGAGGAGCCAAGTCATGTCTTACATGGCTACAGGCAAGAGGGTGTGTGGAGGGGGAACTCGCCTTTATAAAACCATCAGATTTCATGAGACTTATTCACAATCATGAGAATAGCGTGGAAAATCCCACCCCCATGATTTAATTACCTCCCACCAGGCCCCTCTTATGACACATGGGAATCATGGCAGCTATAATTTAAGATGAGGTTTGGGTGGGGACACAGCCAAACCATATCATCACCTTAATCATTTTTAAGTGTAAAGTTAAGTGGTATTGAATACATTAATATTGTGCAACCAGCACTACCAGCCATCTTCAGAACTTATCATCTTACAAAACTGAAATCCTGTACTCATTAAACACTAACTGCCCATCCCCCTCTCCCTCCAGCCCCTAGAAACTACCATTCTACTTTCTGTCTCTATAAATTTGAGTACTCTGGTACCTCATATAACTAGAGTCATACAGTAGTTCTGTTTCTGACTGACCAATTTCACTTAGCATAGTGTCCTCAAGGTTCATCCATATTTGTAGCATGCATCAGAATTTCCTTCCTTTCTAAGGCTGAATAATAATACATCATAGACATACACCACATTTTGCTTATCCATTTGTCCATCAGTGGACATTCAGGTTACTTTCACCTTTTGGCCATTGTAAATAATGTTAATATGAACATAGGTACAAATATCTCCGCAAGACCCTATTTTCAATTATTTGGGGTATATACGCAGAGGTGGACTTGCTGGATCATATAGAAATCATTTTCTAATTTTTTGAGGCATTACCATACTGTTTTCCACAACAGCTGTACCATTTTACACTCACACAAACCATGAAAGAGAGTTCTAATTTCTCCACGTGCTAGCCCACACTTACTATTTTCTGTTCAGTTTTGTTTGTTGTGCTTGTTTGTTTTGAATAGCAGCCATTCCTTATGAGTATGAGGTGCTATCTCATTGTGGTTTTGATTTCTATTTCCCTAATTTTAGTCATGTTGAACATCTTTTCATATACTTGCTGGACATGAATATCTTCTTTAATGAAATATCTATTCAAAGGTTTTGCCCATTTTTGAATTGGGTTACTTTTTGTTGTTGAGTTATAGGACTTACTTTATATATTCTGGATATTAACCTAATGAGATACCTGATTTGCAAATAGTTTCTCACATTCCGTGGGTTGCCTTTGCACCTTTGCACTCTGTTGAATGTTCTTTGATGCACAGTTTTTAATTTTGGTATAGTTTTTCTATTTTTTTTTTATTTTGTTGCCTGCACTTTCGGTGTCTTATTTAAGAAATCATTGTCAAATCCAATGTCGTAATGCTTTTCTCCCGTTTTCTTTTAAAAGATTTATAGTTCTAGGCCTTACATTTAGAACTTGGATCCAATTTTAGTTAATTTTTGCATATGGTGTAAGGGAAGAATCAAACTTTGTTCTTTTGCACATGGATATTCAGTACCCCCATCATCACCATCATTTGTTAAAAAAAGACTGTCCTTTACCCCATTGAATGGTCTTGGCACACTTGACCACATATATGAGAGGTTATTTCTTGTCCCTCCATTCCACTCTATTGGTTTATGTATCTATCATTATGCCACTGTTTTGAATACTAGAGCTTTGTAATAACTTTTGATAACAGAAAGTGGGAGACCTTATACTTTGTTCTTCTTTTTCAAGATTATTTTGGTTATCCAGATCCTGTAAGATTCTATATTAATTTTAGGATAGGTTTTTCTTTCCTTTTTTTGTCTTTTCACTTTATTTATACATCCATGTTGCTGCTAATGGTATGATTTCATTCTTTTTTATGTCTAAATAGTATTCCATTGTGTGTGTGTGTGTGTGTGTGTGTGTGTGTGTGTGTGTGTGTGTGTGTACACATACCACATTTTCTTTATCCCTTCATTCATTGGTGGACATTTAGGTTGACCCCATACCTTTGCTATTATGAATAGTGCTGCAATAAACATGCAAGTGCAAGTATGTCTTTGACATTCTGATTTCTTTTTCTTTGGATAAATGTTTGGTAGTGGGATTGTTGGATCATATGATAATTCCATTTTTAGTTTTTTGGGAAAAAAAAAACTCCATACAGTTTTTCATAGTGGCTGCACTAATTTACATTCACACCAACAGTGTGTAAGAGTTCCCTTTTCTCTGCATCATCCCCAGCATGTTTTCTTTTTTTTTTTTTTTTTTTTTTTGTCTTTTTAGTAATAGCCATTCTAACTAGAGTAAGATGGTATTTCACTATGGTTTTGATTTGTACTTCCCAAATGATTAGTCATGATGACCATTGCTTTATATACCTGTTGGTCATTTGTATGCCTTCTTTTGAGAAATGTCTGTGCATATCCTTTGCCAACTTTTTAATGGAATTCTTTGGGGTTTCTTTTTTAAGTGTTGAGTTGTTTGAGTTCTTGTATAGTCTGGATATTAGCCCCTTGTTGGATGAGTAGTTTGCAAATATTTTCTCTCACCCAACAGGTTGTCTCTATGTCTGCCAAAATGTTTTGCGGTTTTGATATGGATTGCATATCAAATATGCAATCTGTAGACTACTCTAGGGTAGTATCAACACCTTAACAGTAATACATCTTCCAGTCCATGAACGCAGGATGATTTCCTATTTATTTGTTTTCAGAAATATTTTGTCATTTTCAGTCTATATGCCTTTCATCTCCATGGCTAAGTTAATTAATAAGTATTTTATTATACTTGATGCTATTTTAAATGGAATTTGTTTTCTTAATTTCCTTTTGAGGTTGTTCATTGCCAGTGTATAAAAACCAAAATAATTTTGATGTGCTGATTTTGTATCCTGCAACTTTGCTGAATTCATTTGGTAGTTCTAACAGGTTTGTGTGTATGTGTTAATCTTCAGGGTTTTTTACATATATAATTATGTCATCAGCAAAGAGAGATAACAATTGAATGTCTTTTATTTTCTTGCCTAATGCTCTCATTAGGACTTCAAGTACTGTGCTGAATATAAATGGTGACAGTAGGCATTCTAATCTTGTTCATAATCTTAAAGGAAAATATTTCAATCTTTCAATAGTGAGGATGATATTAGTTATGGGCTTTTCATATATGGTTTTTTATTATGTTAAGGTAGTTTCCTCTTATTCCTAGTTTGTTGAGTGTTATTATCATGAAAAGGGTGTTAATTTTGTCAATGTTTCTTCTGCATCAAGTGAGATAATTATGTGAGCTTTTTCTCCATTCTGTTAATATGGTACGTTGATCAATATTCATATGCTGAACATAGGTTTTGAAACCTTTTAATTTACTGTTGAATTTAGTTTGCTAGCATATTGTTGAGGACTTTTGGATCAATATTATCAGGGATATTACTCTTGCAACGTTTTTGTCTGCCTTTGACCTCCGGGTAATGTTGATATCATAGAATAAGTTTGAAAGTGTTTCCTACTTTTATGTTTCTTGGAAAAGTTTGAAGGGGACTGATGTTAACTTTTTTAAATATTTGTGAGAATTCACCAGTAAATTCATATATGCCTTGGTTTTTCTTTGTGGGGGAGGTTTTAGGTTACTAATTCAATCTCCTTAATAGTTATAAACTGTTGAGATTTTTTTTATTTCTTCAAGATTCAGACTTGATGAGTTGTTTTTTCTAGGAATGTTTCCATTTTACCTAGGTTATAGGTTCATAGCATTCACAATTATTTTCATTTCCATAAAATTGGTTGGAATGTTTCTGCTTTCATTTCTGATTTTAGCTATTTGAGTAGTATCTCCTTTTTCCTTAGTCAATCTAGCTAAAGTTTTGTCAGTTTTGTTGCTCTTTTGGAAGGAACAACTCTTTATTTCATTGGTTTTCTGTATTGCTTTTCTATTTTCTTCTAATTTGTGTTTAGTTCATTTCTCTTTTTCTATTTTCCTTTTTTTCTACTTTTATTTTAGATTTGGGGGTACACATACAGGTTTGCTACATAGGTATATTGCCTGATGCTGAGGTTTGGTGTATGATTGATCCTGTTTGACAGATAGTAAGCATAGTACACAATAGTTTTTCAGCCTTTTCCCTCTTTCTTTCTCCTCCTCTAGTAGTCTCCAGTGTCTATTGTTCCCATCTTTCTGTCCATAAGTACCCAATGCTTATTTCCTGCTTATAAGTGAGAACATGTAGTATTTGGTTTATTGTTTCTGTGTTAATTTGCTTAGGATAATGGCTTCCAGCTGCATCCATGATAATACAAAGGACATGATTTCATTCTTGCTTATGGATGCAAAGTATTTCATGGTGTGTATGTATCATATTTTCTTTATCCAATCCTGTTGATGGGGACTTAGGTTGATTCCATATCTTTGCTATTGTGAATAATGCTGCAATGAACATATGAGTGCATCTATATTTTGGGAAGAACAATTTATTTTTCTCTGGGCATATATTAAGTAATGGGATTGCTGAGTCTAATGCAATTCTTTTTTAGTTCTTTGAGAAAACTCCAAACTGCCTCCAACAATGGTTGAACTAATTTACATTCCTACCAATGGTGCATAAGGATTCTTTTTCTCTGCACCCTCACCAACATTTATTGTTTTGGATTTTTCAATAATAGCCATTCTGACTGGTGTGAGATGGTATTTGATAAGGTTTGGTGGTGTCCCCACCCAAATCTCATCTTATAGTTCCCATAAACCCCACATGTCATAAGCACCTGGTGGGAGGTAATTTAATCATGGAGGTGGTTATCCTCATGCTGTTCTCAGGATAATGAGTGAATTCTCACGAGATCTAATGATTTTATAAGGGAATTTTCCCCCCCCCCCCCCCCCTCCTCTCTTGTCCTGCCTAAAAAAGGACGTTTGCTCCTCCTTCTGCCATGATTGTAAGTTTCCTGAGCCTCCCCAACTATGCTGCACTGTGAATCAATTAAATTTCTTTCCTTCATAAATTACCCAGTCTTGGGTATGTCATTATTAGCAGCATGAGAAAATACAGTTCTCACTGTAGTTTTGATTTGCATTTCATTTATGATTAGTGATGTGGAGCATTTTTAAATATATCCGTTGGATGCTTGTATGTTTTCTTTTGAGATGTGTTTGTTCATGTCTTTTGCCCATTTTAAAAAATAGGATTATTTGGTTTTGCTTGTTGAATTATTTTAGTTCTTTATAAATTCTAGATATTAGATCTTTGTCAGATGTATAGTTTGTGAATATTTTCTCCCATTCTTTAGGTTATCTCTTTACTCCACTGATAGTTTATTTTGCTGTACAGAAGCTCTTTAGTTTAATTAGGTCTCACTTGTTGATTTTTATTTTTGTAAAATTGCTTTTAAAGCCTTAGTCATAAATTCTTTCCCAAGACCAATGTTCAGAAGGATATATCCTAGGTTTTCTTCTAGAATTTGTATATTTTAAGGTCCTACACTTAAGTGTTTAAATCCACCTTGAGTTAACTTTTATATATGGTGATAGATTGGGGTCCAGATAACTAGCCAGTTATCACGGCACTATTTATTCAATAGGTAACCTGTTTCCCACTGCTTATTTTTGTTGACTTTGTTGAAGATCAGTTGGTTGTAGGTGTGTGGCTTTACTTCTAGGTTCTTTATTTTTTCCCATTGGTCTATGTGTACAGTTTTGTACCAGTACCATGTTGTTATGCTTACAGTAACATTGTAGTATAGTTTAAAATTAGGTAATATGATGCCTCTAGCTTTGTTTGTTATTGTTGTTGTTTTGCTTAGGATTGCTTTGGCTATATGAACTCTTTTTTTCCAGAAAAATTTTATAATAGTTTTCTCTAATGCTATGAAAAATGACATTGGTAGTTTGATAGAAAACTACCAATTACAGCATTGAATTGGTACATTGCTTTGTGCACTATGTCCATTTTAACAATACTGATTCTTCTAGTCCATGAATGTGGAATGTTTTTACATTCGTTTGTGTCATTTCTGATTTCTTTTGGTGGTGTTTTTTAATTATCTTTGTACAGATCTTTCACCTCTTTGGTCAGATGTATTTTTATTTCATTTTTTATGGCTATCGTAAATGGGATCACATTCCTTATTTGACTCTCAGCTGGAACATTGTTGACATACAGAAATGTTGAGTTATGTACATTGATTTTATATTCTGAAACTTTAAACTATTTTATCAGTCGTGGAAGCTTTCTGGCAAAGACTTTAGGGTTTTATAGGTATAGAATCATATAATCAGTGAAGAGATAGTTTGATTTCTTCTTTACCTATTTGGATGCCTTTTCTTTCTTTCTCTTACCTGAATATTCTGGGAAGAGACTTCCAGTTTTATACTGAAAAGGAGTAGTGAGAGAGGACATCCTTGTCTTCTTCCATTTATTGGGAAGAATGCTTCCAGCATTTGCCCAATCAGTATGATGTTCACTGTGGGTTTACCAGAGATGTCTCATTATTTTGAGGTATGTTCCTTCAATGCCTAGTTTCTTAAGGGTTTTTATAATAAAGCTGTATTGGATTTTACCAAAAGCTTTTTCTGCATCTATTGAGACATTCATACAGTTTTTGTTTTTAATTCTGTTTATGTGGTGAATGATGTTTATTATTTATGTATGTTCAACTATCCTTGCACATGAGGAATAAAGTCTACTTGATTGTGGTGAATTATCATTTTGATACAGCTGGATTCAGTTTGCTAGCAATGTTTTAAGGATTTTAGCATATATTTCCATCTAGGATATTGGTCTATAGTTTTCTTTTCTCATTGTGTCTTGCCCAGATTTTGGTATCAGAACAATGCTGACTTTGTAGAACGAGTTAGGGAGGAATCCCTCCTCTTTGCTTTTTTTTTTGGAATAGTTTCAGTAAAATTACCAGGTCTTTTTGTACTTCTGGTAGAATTTGGTTGTGAATCCATCTGGTCAGGGCTCTTTTTGATTAGTAGATTCTTTATTTTTGATTCAATTTCAGAACTCATTATTCTGGGTTCCAAATTTTTTCCCGATTCAAACTTAGAAGGTTGTATTTTTCCAGGAATTTTTCCATTTCCTCTAAATGTGCTAGTTTGTGTCCATAGAGCTGCTCATAATAGACTCTGATCATTTTTTTTTATTTCTGTGAGGCCAGCTGTAACACCTTTGTCATTTATGACTATGCTTATTTAGATCTCCTTTTATCATTGCTAATACAGCTAGCAGTCTATTACTCTTGTTTATCCTTTCAAATAATTCATTTTGGGTTTTGTTAATTGTTTCTATGGATTTTGGGGTGTTGATTTCATTCAGTTTTGCTCTCATTTTAGTTATTCTTTTCTTCTGCTATCTTTGAGGGAGTTTGTTCTTATTTTTCTAGTTTCTATAGGTGTGATGTTAGATTGTTAATTTGAGATCTTTCCAATTTCTTGATGTAAGTGTTTAGCACTATAAACTTTCCTCTTACCACTGCTTTTGCTGCTTTCCAGAGGTTTTGGTATGGCATGTCTCTATTTTCATTTATTTCAAAGAATTTTTAAATTTCAGCCTTAATTTTGTTGTTTACCCAAAAGTCATTTCAGATCAAGTTGTTTAGTTTACATGTAATTGTGTGATTTTGAGATATCTTCTTCGTATTCATTTCTATTTTTATTCTACTATGGCCCAAGACTCTGGTTGGTATAATTTCATCTTTTTTAATTTATTAAAACTTTCTTTATGGTCAAGCATGTGATTATTCTTGCAGTATGTTTCATATGCAGATTAGAAGAATATACATTCTGTGGTTGTTGGGTGGAGTATTCTGTAGTTACTTATTAGGCTAATTAGTCAAGTGTCAGAGTTTAAATCCAGAATATCTGTTAATTTTCTGACTCAACAATCTGTGTAATGCTGTCAGCAGAGTGTTGAAGTCCCCCAATACCATTGTGTGACTAAGTCTTCATAAGACTAGAAGTACTTTTTAAATGAATCTTGGTTCTCCCATGTTGGGTGCATATATACTTAGGATAGTTAAGTTCCTGTTAAATCGAATCCTTTAACATTATGCAATACTCTTTTTGCCCTTTCTACCATTGTTGGTTTAAAGTCTGTTTTATCTGATATGAGAATAGCTACCTCTTCTCTTCTATGTTTTCCATTTGAATAACAGATCTTCCTCCATTCCTTTGCTTTGTGTCTTTGGGTATCATTACATGTGAGAAGGGTCTCTTGAAGACAGCAGATGGCTGAGTTTTGTTCCTTTTTTTTTTTTTTTTAACAACTTGCCACTCTGTGCCTTTTAAGTGTGGCACTTAGACCACTTACATTCAAAGTTAATATTGATACGTGAGGTTTTGATTTTGTTACAACCTTGTTAGCTGGTTTCTTTGTAGTCTCAATTGTGTTATTGCTTTATAGATTCTGTGAGCTATGAACTTAGGTGTGCTTTTGTGGTAGCAGGTATTGTTCTTTTGTTTTGATGTTTAGAACTCCCTTACAGATATCTCATAAGGCTGGTCTAGTGGTAACAAATTCCTTTAGCAATTGATTGTCTGGAAAAGATTTGATTTCTTCTTTGCTTATGACGCTTAGTTTAGTGATATATAAAATTCTAGGTTGGAGTTTCTTTTATATTAAGAACACTAAAAATCGGCCCCACCCTCTCCTGGTTTGTAAGTTTTCTCCTGAGAAGTCTGCTCTTAGCCAGATGGGTTTCTTTTGTAAGTGATTTGTCCCTACTTTCTAGCTGTCTTTAAGTTTTCTTTCTTTTGTGTTGACTTTGGAAAGAATGATGATTATATGCCTTGGAGATGGTCATCTTGTAAAATATCTAATGCAGTTTATCTGTGTCTCTTCAATTTCTTAGAAAAAAATAATGACTTTGAAAAGAATGATGACTGAGCCTTGGAGATGGTCATTTTGCATAATATCTATTGCAGTTTCTCTGTATTTCTCAGATTTGCATATTAACCTCTCTAGAGAGATGGGGAAATTTTCATTGACTGTATTCTCAAATGTATTTTTCACATTCCTTATTCCCTTTCCTTCTCTCCTAGAAATGTCAATGACTCACAGGTTTGTTTAGTCTCTTTACATTATTCCATATTTCTTAAAGACTTTATTCATTTTTTTTAATTTTTTATTTATTTTTGTCTGATTTGGTTGATGCAAAGGATTGGTCCTCAAGCTCTGAAATTCTTTCTTCACCTTGCTCTAGTCTGTTATTAATGCTTCAAATTGCATTTTGAAATTCCTGTAGTGAATTTTTTAATTCCAGAAGTTCATTTTGATTCTTTCTTAAAATGGCCATATCATCTTTTTGGATCATTTTCTGGATTTCTTGAATTGGATTTCAACTTTCTCTTGAATATCATTGAGCTTCCTTCCATCCAGATTTTGAACTCTATGTCTGCCATTTCATTTCATTCTGGTTAAGATCCATTGCTGGGGAGCTACTGCAATCCTTCAGAAGTAAGAAAACACTATCTGAATTGCTGGAGTTCTTACCCTGATTACTTTTTATCTGGGGGAGGGGGGCACTGATGTTTCTTTTTCTTTTTGTAGTTTCTGTTGTGTGAATGGGGCCTTTTGGTTTTAGATTTTTTCCCTTGAGGATTTGACTGTGATATTTCTAGTGTATAATCTATTGGCCTCAGTTCTGGATGCTTTCAGAGGGTCAAAGTTCTGTATGGTTTCCCTAGTTGTGGCTAGTTTCCTGCATTGGGTTTCACAGGCTTTCCACACTGAAGAAATTTATTTTTGTTTGGTAATACAATTCAAGCTGTGATACCATAGCTAGCACTTAAGGATAAGGCCCAGCAGATAGGCTCTTACTGAGCTATGGGCTCAGTGGTTATGCAGTCATGCTCTGGGGAGGAGGAGATGAGGCAAAAGATGACCCTCTCAATAAGTTTGTTCCCAGATCTTGAAGAAGTCCCCTTCAATCACTGGCACCACATCTACCTCTCCTTAGCCCCAAGAGGGGCCCTTGCAGGCTACACTCAGTCCTCCACTAGGGGTGGCCCATGCCAAAGTTTAGGTCACGAAAAGAGTTGCAACTGTCTGTGAACCTACTACTCCTCTGAATTTGGAAGAGTCACACCAGGTTGTTGAATATGTCCGGTGTTGGTCTGGTGATGCAGTGGGTCAAGAGTGGACGATCCCTGGGCATGGCTGTGGTGCCACAGGTGTGCAGTTGGTGTGATGCCCATGCCTTGGGATTTTTTAGCCCAGCAAATGGCTGTGGAGTCCACTCAGCTCACCATCTCCCTAACAGGTCTCCCTCCAGTGTCTGTCCCAGGAGCAGGCCTGACCAGCTAAATTTGTCCAAAATCTTCTATACCCAGATCACTGGGCTCTTCCAGGTGTTTCAGGTTGCAGGGCTCCCTCAGAGAGAAGCTGTGACTAGCCAACAGACTACACACTTCCCAGACCAGTTTTGCAGAGGGAGGGACATCTAGCTCCCACATTGACACCAGAACTTGTACCTCATTCTTCTCTGTGTTTTGAGAGTAGGGCTCCTTCCTGCTTGAGCTCTGGCCACAGATTTCAGCTCAGTACCCTGAGGGATATGATTGGACCCTGGGGGGGTTGGGGCCAGCCTGTAGTTTTTATCTTCTAGCTCCCTGGGGTCAAGCACCAGCAGTGCTGGGGATATGAACTGCTCCCAGGAAGCTGGCAAAACACTCAGGTGGGTTAGTAGACGCTGTGCTGTATGTACCCTTTCAAAGGAGCGTGGGGCCAGCAGAAAAGGTGGCATTGCAAAACCTTCTGGACTCCATGCAGGTTTGAGCTCTACCTCTGCCTACTCTTCAGGCATTTTTCCCTGCCAATTCAAATGTCTGTTGGGGTCGTGGACTCTCTTGTAGCTGGAATCCCAGAGGTCCAAGGCAGGGGTGTGATGCCCCATAGTTCCTTCATTCATCACTTTCTTCAGAACTCTTCAGGACCCAGAAGCCAGTCCTACTACTAGATGACTCTGTGCAGGCTTCCCCGTTTCCTCCCTCTTCATCCTCAGTAACTCTGTGTCCATTAAGATCTGTTTGAAGTCTGATTATTTACTCAATATTTTGAGTTCTCTTTGTGGGATAGGTGTTTCCTGGCTGCATCTAGTCAGCCATCTTAGCTTCTTCCCCCTCTGTTTTCTTAAGATGTAAATTCAGGTTATTTATTTGCGTTTTTTAAATGTAAGCATTTATAACTATAAACTGTCTTAACACTGTTTTTCTTACATCCTACACATTTGGACACATGGTGTTTTTATTTTCATTTGCCGCAAGATTTTTTACAATTTCCTTTGTGACTTCTCTTTTGACTCATTCATTGTTGAATATTGTGTTGTCTAATTCACATATTTGTAGAATTTCCAGTTTTCCTTCTGCTGTTGATTTCTAGTTTCATTCCATTGTAATAAAAAAGACACTTTCTGTAATCTTAATCTTTTAAAATGTATTGTCTTGTTTTGTATTTTAATATGTGGTTTATTCTAGAGAAATGTTCCATGCATACTTAAGAAAACATGTATTCTACTGCTGTTGGGTGTAGTGTTCTGTGTATCTATTGGGTCAAATTTGTCTATAGTACTGTTCAAGTTTTCTATTTCCTTATTGATCTGTCTGGATTTTCTATTCATTTTTAAAAGTATATATTACTAATATTGTAGCACTGTCAATTTCTCCCTTCAATTCTGCTTGTTTTTTATTTCTGTATTTTGGAGCTCTGATGTTTGATTCATATATATTTATGATTATTATATCTTTTTGATGAATTGACCTTTTTATCATTATGCTATGATGTCCTTCTTTGTCTCTCATAATAGTTTTTAATTTAAAGTCTATTTTGTATAACATTAGTATAGCCACCTCTGCTCCTTTATGGCCACTGTTTGCTCAAAATATATTTTTTTTTATCTTTCACTTCTAACTATATGCTCTTGTACACAGTATAGAGTTGGGCAGTTTATTTTTTTATCCATTCTGCCAATCTACCAATCTATGTCTTTTGAATGGGGAATTTAATCTACTTACATGATTTGAAAGTATTTACTATTACCATTTTGCTATTTGCTATTTGCATGTCTTGTGGCTTTGTTATCCCCTCTTTCCTCCCTTACTGCTTTCTTTTGTGTTTCATTGCATTTTTATAATGACATGTCTTGATTTTCTTCTCATTTCCTTTTGTGTATAATCTATAGATATTTTCTATATCTATATTATATTTTCTATATCTATAATCTATAGATATAGAAAATATCATGTCCTAAAGCTTTAATAATCTATTTTAAAATAAGGACAACTTTAACCAAATACAAAAAAAAAAAAAGATACTCCTTTACTGCTCTGCCTATCCCCCACTTTATGTTGTTTGTTGGTGTTACAAAGTAAACCTTTATATATTGTTTCTTCATTAACATAGATTTATAATTTTTTATTTTGTCTTTCAAATCCTATAAAACAATAAAAGGTGGAGTTACAGATCATAATTACAATAATTTTTTTTAAAGGTAATCAGTTATTTAATTAGGTTCTTAAGACATTTACAACACCAATTTGTGAGGATAAACTCCATTCATCAGGGCAAACACAAAGCACAGGTAGCCCTGGAGCTGAGGAATAGTTCTGA
The DNA here is from genome assembly GCA_036589455.1 of Ateles fusciceps. Lineage (NCBI taxonomy): Eukaryota > Metazoa > Chordata > Mammalia > Primates > Atelidae > Ateles > Ateles fusciceps. Next base: position 13,862,702 of record JAZHEH010002554.1, on the reverse strand, counting down.
TTTTTGGTAAAATTTGTGAATCCACAGCTTTCTGATCAATCTTGCACTGCTCTGTAATCTTGTACTTCTCTTTTCTGTGTTGAAGATCTCACCTTCCTGGTGTCTGGGCTGCTGCAGCTGCTTCTTCTTGAAGTAAACATCAGTAAGATGTTTTGGGATTTTTACATTGCTAATATCAATTTTGGTTGAGGTGGCAATGAGAAATTTCTGGTGTGTTCTTCATAGAGGAACTTGATTGAGGACCAGAGGTCCAGTCACAAATAACAAGCCACTAGCCAGCTGCTTCAAGAAAATCACCCTCTTGCCCCTGTGGTGTCCAGTGAGGATGATCAGAATGGTCCCGGGGGTAATGCTGAGTCAGTTTTCTCATGTGCTGACTGAAGGGTTTTTTTGCCCTGGCTCAACAGCTTTTGAGGCACATCTTCAGTAGGATAATATCTGGGCATTTTGCAAAGTTTAACCACCCAGGTACTGCCGTTCTTGTCACCACCAACTGGTTTTGTAACAGTTGCAAGAAGCTTCTCCTTTTTCTTTTCAACCTTGGATTTAGCAGCTGAGTACTTCTTCTTGTACATGACCTTTCTGGAATATATAGCAGATCAGGAATATCTGCCAATTCCTCTAACAAGGACAGGATTGTGGCTGCAATGGGGCTTCCCCTTCTTGGGTTGTTTAGCCTTGCGGTTACCCTTTTTCACCTTGCTACCATCATCAGCCTTCTTGGCTTCAGGTTTCTTCTCTTTAGTATTCAGCTTCTCAACTTTTTCACCCACCATCTTGTAAGATGGGAAGAGCAATAACAGTTTTTAAATTGTTCAGGTCAAGAATTTATGTTTGGTTCTTTTTCATCATTTGTATATGTTTCTTAAAATCCTCATTGTTTCATATATTATTTTCCTGACTTCCTTTAGTTCGCTGCCCTTGTACTTCTTTTATCTGATTGAGCATATTTAAGACAGTTGTTTTCGAATCTTTGTCAAGTAAGTCTGAAGCCTGTTTCTTTCAGGTCAGTTTTGGGATATTTACTTGGTTAACTTGAAGAGGCCATGTTTCTCTGTTTCTTTATATGCCTTACAATCTTCTGTTGAAAATTTGGCATTTGAATAAAATAGCCACCACAGATAGTCTTTGGAAACTGGCTCCATGCAGGGGAAGACCTTCACAAATTGACCCAGTGTAAAAGCTTAAAGTTTCCTCAGGCCTTTTCTTGGAATTCACCTTTGCTGGTCCTATGCATGTGCTTTCCATCCAATTCCCTTGCTTTTAAAATCCATAAGAGTCTAACCTCCGCTCTTTCTCAGGGCCTTAGATGTTCTACTGTTTTCCTCTGCCTGTAATCTATTGCCCTAGGTACCAATGGGTCTGCAGTTGTTCTGAAGCCCTCTCACGCCATTGTGACTACCACTGTTTTTAGCAACCTTCAACTTGACATCCAAACTTTGCCATTATGTCTGTCCATGTTCCAAGTCAGGCAAGATAGAAACAAGTCCCTTGGGCAGCCCCCTATACAAACCAGAATGTGGCAAACAAGGTTTACTCTTTTTATTTTTCATCCTGAAAGAATAATCAGTCATCAGTTGGCTTTTCTTCCTTGCCACATCAGGGAAACAGTAGATAAAATCTGAAGGAAAAAAAAAATTCCTACTATTTTGACTATGGATTTTTCTTGGTTGGGCACTTGTTAGATTGCTGCAGACCCTTAATGGTTTCTAGAGTTCTCACAAAGCTACTTTGATTGGTATGTTGTTTACTTGGCATTTCTGAGGGAGTTGGAGAGTCTGGAACTTCCTAGTTTGCCATTTCCACATTCATTCTTTACAAAAACATAAATTGGGTGACATACCTCCATAAATTCAATTAAATTAGTCAATATCTTTCTATTAAATTAAGACCATAGCTCCTTGGCCTTCCGGCATTACATAATTTATCTCATGTTTTTGTTTTGCTCTCCAACTGTAATTTGCTCCATTCTTTCCCTTCTCACTAAGCTCCAACCATAACAATCTTCTTTTAGTTCTAAGAAAGCTCACGCTTGTTCTGTCTTGGGGTCTTTGCATGTACTCTGACTTGCATCTAGAATACCTTTTCTTCTCTCTCTGCATTGCTATGCCTTTTTTGTCCCTCTAGTGTTATGAGATCCCTCCTCAGGAAATGTTGTCGCTGACCTTTCAGATTAAGGTAGTTGCATTGTTATATGCCACAGGAACTAGATTTTTTGTTCTTCATATCACTTTTTCAACTGTAAATATGCAATTGTTCATGAGGGTATTCATTCAATATCAATCTCCCCTACAAGCTGCTAAACTCTTTAGCATAGAGAAGACATTTGCTCTTTATTGCTATATCTACAGTATCTATCACAAATCCTTGGACACAGTAGGTACTTAAAAAACTATTTTTGATTGTTTCTTTAATGAATTATTGAAGATTTTCATTTGTACATTTGCCTTGTTTTACTTGCTTTCCTCTTTAGTCTTATAGAAATGCTGCTGCATATGCTTTTCTTTCTGATTTTAGTACTTACACACTAGGATAGACTGTCCCAATGTCTTTCCATAGTACCTGGGGCTGACCCAGGGAAATATTAAGAGAGTAGCAAAGCTTTCTCCTTTCAGTGTTCTTCACCTACCATAATCATTTCCTCTCACTTCAGGTAGCCAGTGCTCTCATTCTGTGAAAAAGTAATTGCGTTTCTAAAAATTACCCTGAGTTCTTACTAAATTCTGGATTTACTTCATCAAGAGGCTCTTTTAGCAGTAGGCAGTACATAAGCATACCATGGAATTGCCTGCATCAATGACAGGCATGGAAGAAAAGTAATTTTACAGGGGGAATCTCCACAACCCTAAAGTAAAGATGCAGAGTTCCTCCTAGTCCATCTCACTTCTTTTTTCACTCCTTCATTCATTGCAATGTATTGAATACCTACTACATAAACAGTTAATGCAGACACTAGCAGTAGTACAAAGGTTAATAAGATTTTATCCCATTCTTTAAATTCAGTCTCGTAAAAGACATAAATATTTGAATATACAATTATAACATGTTACCAATTATTAATTCATTTAAAAAACATTTATTGAGAGTTTACCATGTGTCAGGACCTATACCAGGTATTGCGGAAACAAAGATGTAACGAAGTATCTTTCCTCTCAAATTAAATACAATATAAAGGCAAATACACTTGGAAGCAAATACTGTTAAAATCCGTGGCCAAGATCTCAGAGAAGTGGAAAATAATTGCCTCATATAATTCTTTCACCAACTCAGCTAATAAAGGCAATTTCTATTCTTAGGAATATTTTTCTGTTGAAAATATAATGGCAGAGACAGACCTCTTTTCCAGAAGGAAACATAGCATAATATAAGAAGAAAATTATAATAAAGGGAGACAAAAGACCTATAAAATCAAGGAAAGAAATGTCAAGAGGATAAAAGGTTAGAGTAAAAGCACACTTAAATTCTTAATAAGGCCAAATGGGAACCAATTAAAAACAATAATACTTTGTCAATTCAGTCCAGAGCTAAAGAGCTGATAGGGACCTTGTTTGGTCTCTGCTTCAATTCCCTGCCTCGAGGAATTTCAACTCTCCTAGGTAGTGACTGTGATGTTCCCACCTGTAACCCCTGGTTACTATGTATTCATATTCTTTATAATTCATTACTTCTTCTGAGGCTTCTCAGAGGCAGTATCTGGTACGGAATTTAGTAGCACACTTACAGCACAACATAGGCTAAACAAAACACAACTCCTTAATCTTCAATATGAAACGGTGAAGACCAAGAGTGTGAGCAGCTGAAACACAGTGAAGTAGCTTAACCTATATTTTGGTACTTTGATGAAATGACACTTAGTGAGTGTTTGAATTTGTCTGTGCTAAGTGTCCAATAATAAAGTATGTGTTATTTAAGGTCCCTCTCAGAGCTGATAGTCTATGAATCTATATATTCTAATATTTTATTTGACTTTACAAGGGGAAGGTCAAATAAAATGACAATTTTTGTGGATACAGTGATGCTCTGCCCAGATCCTACCTCAGAGCCCATCCATCTACCCCTCAGCTTTTTAATATCAAGGAGCTTCTGTGCATGAAAAACATCATATTTGCTGCATTTTTTGAATGTTCTATTTATTAAATTATTGCCAGTAAAACTTCCAGTGAATTTTTCTTCGATATTTTAACACTTATTATAAACTTAACTAATTAAATCTGTTTAAACAGTTTAGAATAGACTTACTGATTTCGAATGAATTTAATGATTCCTTTGAATGCCTCAAACACCTTCATTAGTAGACAAAATATACAAAAATACAATGTTTTGAAAATATATTTCTATACCCAGACTTAAGCTTGTTCTAGAAGATTAATAACACATGTTTAACTTTTTTTAATTACTTCTATATATCTTCACAGATTTCTACTGTTATGGCAATGTTAATTTTGGTGCCATCCCAGAGTTACAGTATTCTTATCGAATCAAAAGGATAAAGAACACAAGCTCAGAAATCCATGGGTATAGAATCTGTATTACCAACCAATCGATCATGAGTCTTGACTGTTAATCTCAAAAAGATTTTTAAAGATGAGGCAGTCTTTTATTGTCATAGTTACAACAATAATTCTTAAAACCATGATTTCAGCTAGGTGTTAGCTCTTTATAACTGATGGCTACTCCCAAAATGATGTACCTAATAGGTTCACTTGCTTGCTGTTCAATAACAAATGTCCCATTAAGCAGCATTCAAATGTATTAGTCTGTTCTCATTCTGTTAGTAAAGACATACCTGAGGCTAGATAATTTATAAAGAAAAGAGGTTTAATGGACTCACAGTTCCACATGGCTGGGGAAGCCTCACAATTATAGCGGAAGACAAAGGAGGAACAAAAGGATGTCTTACCTGGAAGCAAGCAAGAAGGCATATCAGGGCAAGTTCCCCTTATACAACCATCAGATGTCATAAGACTTATTCACTATCATGAGAACAGCACGGGAAAAACCCAACCCCATGATTCAATTACCTCCCACCAGGTCCCTTCCAGCAACACATGGGGATTATTACAATTCAAGGTGAGATTTGGGTGGGGATACAAAGCCAAATCATATTACTTATATTCAGAGTTCTCCTCTTATCTGGAGTTTCACTTTTTGTGGCTTCAGTTACCCATAGCCAACGACAGTACAAGAATATTAAGTGCAAAATTCCAGAAATAAACAACTCATAAGTTTTAAACTGCATGTCACTCTAAGCAGCATGATGAAATCTCACGCCATCCTGCTGCATCCTGCCCAGGTTGTGAATCCTCCTTTTGCCCAGTACACTCTCTGTCCATGAGTCACTTTTGAACCGTCTCAGTTATCAGATCAGCTGTTGCATTAGCACTATGCTTCTGTTAAAGTCACTCTTATTTCACTTAATAATGGCCTCAAAGTACAAGAGTAGTGATGCTGGTAATTTGGATCCGCCAAAGAGAAGCCATTAAGTGCTTCCTTTCAGTGAAAACATGAAAGTTCTCAACTTAACAAGGAAAGAAAGAAATCTTATGCTGAGGTTGTCAAGATTTACAGTACGATATGAATCTTCTACCTGTGAAATTGTGAAAAAGGAAAAAGAAATTTGTGCCCGTTTTGCTGTTGCACCTCAGACTGCAAAAGTAATGGGTGCAGTACATCATCAGTGCCTAATTAAGATGGAAAAGGCGTTAAGTTTGTTGGTGGAAGACATAAACAGGAACATGTTCCAACTATTACATCGGGTTCAGTACTATCTGTGGCTTCACGCATCTACTGAGGACCTTGGAATGTATGCCTCATGGCTAAGGAAGGAATATCATGTGTGCAATGACACACTAGTAGCAAAGAGCACACCCAACACCCAAGTCTTGGTTTCAAGATACTGTTACCCAATAAAAGAAGCTGGGCTATTTAAAGAATTGACTGATTCTACGGATGGAGAAAGAAATTACAAGTGGAACCTGGAATATTTTACTGTGCCAAAAAGTAAGAAATTGTTCACAGAACGATGAGAGAAATGCCAACTAAAATAAAGGAAAAGATTGAATGCAAAAGTACAAAAATTTTCAATCATATAGTCATAATAGATTCAGACAAAAATCATTAATGGATGCTGAAATCATTGCTTGAAGACTTCTTGGGATACTTACATACTTTCAGTGCAGTGCCCCATAGTTTATTTGGTTTTAAAAAGAAAATGGCATGTTTACAATGGAGAATCCTGACACCTTAATCTAGTGAGCAAAGTTAACATCACCAATATCTGTGACACCTTTGATGTCACAGAGGACATAAATCATATACATATTTCCTAACAAAAACAAACAACCTGAATTTACATGAGGAAACAGGCAAATCCAAATTGAGATTCATTTTACAAAACAACTGGCCTATACAGTTCAAAATGTTAATGCATAAAAGCAAAAGCAGCTGGGGAAATCTTCTAAATTAAAGAAGATTAAAGTGATATGAATTCAATGCAATGTGTGATACTGGCTTGGATCCTGGACTAAGAGAAATTGTTATAAAGAATGTTATTAATATAACTGGTAAAATCTGAATATGGATTATAGGTTCAAAGATAATATTTTATCAATGCTAAATTATATGAATTTAATAGTTATGTGGTGGCTAGGTAAAAGAATGTCCTTGTTCTTGGAAAATGCACAGTGAAGTATTTTGTGGTAAAGAGTCTTTAAGTCTGAAACTTACTCTCAAACGTTTTAGTGATTTAGCTAGAATAATATATATATATATATATATATATATATATATATATATATAATAAAACAAATGTGGAAAGTGTAAATAGTTGGTGAATCTATGTAGGTAAAGGATATACAGAAATAAGGAATTTGGGTTGTTGAGAGGAATGAAGTACTACTATTGTTTCACTATTTTTGATTGACAAATCCCTTGAAAGAAATGTTATTTCAGGCTCATAATCTGTATTACTTTTTCCAGTGTACTACAGTATACTATTTGGAAAGTAGTGTATATGTATATTCTGTAGTAACATATATATATATACACATATTATGTATACTACTATGTACTGTATATAGCAAATATAAAATACACTGCAGTATCCTAGGAGAGTAAAATTTATTTAACCACCTCACTTTTTTACTACATTGCTTAGATACATGACACACCACACTTCTGATAATATGTTTGCATTGTTGGTACTTCTTTCTGGTAGGTCTTTCCTCCCCCTCCTCAGTCTCAGCTGAAACAGAACCTCTCTCCAATCCTATACTGTCTTCCCCAGAAGGCTGGGTCTCCTCCTCTGCTACCATAAATCTTTGTATTATGCTCTGACATTGCCATTTTTATTTCTGCCTTATAGTTACCTGCTTTCAAATGATGTTTCTGGACTGCTCTCAAACATTCCCCCTATTCCTCACTCACAATTTTGAAAGGGAGTGTGGGATTTATTTTCCTTCAAATTATATAGCCTCCCTCTCCCTTCTCTCTGCTTGCCACTGCTGAGAAAATCACAATAGTTAAGATCTGCAGGTTTTGGTATAAGTCTTACCCCACTTCAAATGCTGGCTCCACAACCAGCCAGGCTTTCAATATTACATTCTCTGGATCTCTGTTTTCTTATCATTAAAATGGTAAACTGTATTCATAGTGTCTTAGTGAGCATTACATAAGTTAATGAATGTAAAATTTAGCACAACTAGTGAAAAATCACTAAGTGAATATTAACCTGCTATTACCACCACCACCATTACCATTATCATCATCATAATTATCATTGCTGTCATCACTATCGACATCATCAATGCTACAGAAGCATAGTAGCTGTCAGGTACCACAAAGTCAGAACAAATGATGATATGCAATGTCTTGGTTGCTGAAGTTAAAGAATACTTAATGAAGTATTAACCATATTTAACTCTTATGACCAAAATTTCAGAAACTCTCATGGAGGAAAAGTCACAATAATTTTTAGCCCTGAATTCACCAAAAACATCCATTAATTCTTTTTTTTTTTTTTCTTTTTTTGAGACAGAATCTTGCTCTGTTGCCCAGGGTGGTGTGCAGTGGCACAGTCTCTGCTCAGTGCAACCTCCACCTCCTGGGTTCAAGTCTTTTTCCTGCCTTAGTCTCCTGAGCAGCTGGGACTACAGGTATGTGACACCTGTAAAAATCATTTTTGTATTTTTAGTAGAGACAAGGTTTTGCCATGTTGGCCAAACTGGTCTCAAACTCCTGACTTCAGGTGATCCGACTGCCTGAGCCTCCCAAAGTACTGGGATTACAGGCGTGAGCCACTGTGTCCAGCCCATTCATTCTTAACCTAATTAATTTACCTTAACTTTAACAATCGTATGTTTCTCAGAAGTGGAGAAATGTATTAATCAAATATAATATGACTTGTATATCACTTGATCCATCCTTTTAGGCACCATCTATTGAGCGCCTGCTATGTACCTGGTACTCTTCTAGATGTCAGCAACATTGCAATAAACAAAGTAGATAAATTCCACGCTCTCATGAAACAAACTCCAACAGAGATGGGAGATATAGTCATTCCATTAAAAATACACTGTATATTATATATGAAATAGTTTCAAAAGCAAAGACAAAAGAGTAGGGAGATAGAGAATAATAAGGAAGTTGCTATTTAAATGACATCAGAGAAGGCCTCTCAGATAAGGTATCATTTTTGAAATTTCTGATTAAATTCATTTTCTCATATTTTAAATAATATAAGACATTAAGTGTAACAATATACACCAAACTCATACCTTTAATTGCATAAAATCTTGCCCAAGATCAAATATTTAAATAGAAGAGCATAATTATTGATTATGGATGAATTCCAGTTCACAGGTATACCTGGAGCTCTCAAGAATATATTGGAATACACTCCAATTGCAATTAGTTCCATAATGTGAAGTGCCACTTGTTTTTCAGTGAAACAAGGAAGCCAGCCTGGGGCAACTAGTTTACACTAGTCTGAGCTACATTTAGGCAATTTCTGGGAAGTAGTTTATTTCAGACTCATTTATCAGTCTACAAATACCATTCTCCTCTGAGTTTGGTGTCTGTTCAATATGCTAATGGTTAGACGTACTCTTCTGTAATTAGAGTATGGCAGGCCATTTCTTTTTCTCTTCCCCACCCATTTTTTTGTTATCCTTCATTTCAAATATACTAAAAGCTCCTAAAAGCCTCTACTTTGAAAAAAAATAAAATATATGATTCCAATTTTGATAGTCCTATCACATTAGATAAGAGATCCCATATTTCATTTGGTAGTAGACACACTGTCCAGATTCATCTTAAAGAATGCAAGAGCTCTTCTCCCAGCTACATCGTGCTGGAAGTGCTTCCATCAGAGTCCTCAGCTTTCAACCTCTTTTGGAAGTGCCTTGGTTGAAGAGAACTGCCTTTCCCAAGGTAATGCCTTTTCCCTGAACTTCTTGCATCTAGGAATTGGTAAATACAAGACTATCAAGGCCCAGTCCCCTCACCTAGCTCAGGACAACTCTACAGGGTCAATCCACACCAAGAGCTTTCTATGGGTCAGTTATGGTACTCACTGAGATTGTATTCCAGCCCACCTTTTTTTTCTGCCCAATCTTGCTTCCTTTTTTCACTTTTATGGCTGTTTTTCCAGGGTACTCTCTAATAAACTGTCATATCCCATGTCATATCCCAGTTCTTCCTGGAATTCGGCAGAAATTTAATGGCTTCCATTCAAGACGTAACAGATGCAGGAGGGTGAGTCCCCTCGTATCTCCACTTAATTCAATCATGCACCCCTCACACAAAAAAAAAATGTATCCTGGAGAATAGCAGTGGATACCACAAACTCAATCTAGCACTACTAGCTCAATATATGGCATCTTTGCTAGCATATATGACAATGACCTCAGGCACCTAGTATGTGACCATTCATCTGTCAAATACATTATTTTCTAACCACACCAAAAGCAATCGGAAAGAACTTTCATTCACTTGAAATGGACAATAGTACACATTTGCAATCTTGTCCAAGGGCTATGTTAACTCTTCTGTTCTGTCACTATATAGTCTAAGAGAGCTTGATGACTAGGATATCACAGAAAACTTCATTAGTCCTCTATATCTAAAATGTCATGGCAATTGGACCAACAAGAAAAAAAGAGGCAAGTACATTGCAGGCCTAGGTAAAATATATGCACACTAGAGGATGGGAAATAAACTCTAAAGAGATTCAGGGCCTGACCTATTAGCAACATTTTCAGAAGTCCCATGGTCTTGAGTATTTTGGGATAGCCCTTCCAAAGAAAAGACAAATTATTGCAATTTGCACTTTCTATCATGAAGGAAGCACCTTGCCTAATAGGTGTTTCCATGTTCTAGAGGCAGTAAATTCCACTGCCAGGAGTATAGCACCGAATTATATGCCAGGTAGCATGAAAGGCTGCTAACTTTAAGACCAAAGCAATGAAAGAATCTACAGAAATTCAGACTGTGGTGCAAGTGGTCCTTCCCTTGATTAATATAAACTGCCAGGATGACATAGCATTAATCTACGGTGGGAAAGGTGTCATGTGGTGTTTATTGAAAGCCCAATGGAAGAACCACAATGCAGATGCCTAGGGTTGTCGAGTAAAGCTGTGCCGTGTACAGCAGATACATCCTTTGAAAAACAGGTCCTGTTTTGCTACTGGGTCCTGGTAGAAGTGCAGTGCCTGGTTATGGACACCAAGTAACCATGAAGCCTGAACTGCTCATTATGAGCTGGGTATTATCAGACAACAAGATGGGTCCAGGACCTATACATCCTGAGATGAAAGTTGTACATTCAAGATTAACCATTAACAGGAGCAGACAACACAAGCAGGTAGCTTAGATCCTGAAGTCGTAGCTATTAATGCTATAGCTCTTGACCATCATCTCATGCCTATCAAAATAGGGGGGAATCCCTTCTATCCAATAAACAGAAGAGGATAAAAATTCAAATTTGGTGCTTCAGGACATTGGTATGGACAAAGGTTGTTTTTTTTTAGTAAGACCTCAAAAGTACAGGCAACAAAGCAAAAATAGACAAATGGGATTACATCAAGCTAAAGAGCTTCTGTGTAGCAGAGGAAACAATCAACAAAGTGAAAATATAACCTGTAGAATAAAACAAAATATTTGCAAACTATCCATGTGACAAGGCACTAACATCCAGAATATACAAGTAACTCAAACAACCCAACAGCAAATAGTAATAATTTGATTAAAAAGTGGGCAAATAATCTGAATAGACATTCTCAACAGAAGACATACAAATGTCCAATAGGTATATGAACAGGTGCTCAAGATCAATAATCACCAGGGAAATACAAATCAAGACACAATTAGATATCTCACTACAATTAAAATGACTATTAGCAAAAAGACAAAAAGATAACAGATACTGACGAGGATGCGGAGAAAGGGGAACACTAGTGCACTGTGGGTGAGAATATATATTAGTATAGACACTATGGAGAACAACATGGAGGTTCCTCAAAAAGCTAAAATTGTATCTACCATATGATTCACCAATTTACTATATATATATCCCCAAAAGAAAGGAAATCAGTATATTGAAGAGATATCTGCACTTTGTGTTTACTACAGCACTATTCACAATAGCCAAGATACAGAATCGACATGAGTGTCCATCAACAGATGAATGGACAAAGAAAATGCTACACACACACACACATATTTATAAAACATTTACAAACACACACATGTATATAGCATATACACACATACACACACATGCACACCATATTCATTGCATGGTTTTACAGGCCTGCCACATATGAGTTAAGCCATCTCTTTTCATTCAATGTTTCTCTTCCTTTCAGACTTACTAAAGCAACTTAGCGGCAAAAAGTAATGTATTTACACTTCTATACAGAAACAACAATGAGCTGAATATATGGTTTTACTTGCATGTAATGTTAAAGCACAATGTGCTAAATTTAAAACAAAGATTTATAATAATATGATCAGTAAAAAATGGAATATATACAATGGTGTATTATTCAGCCATAAAAAGAATAAAATTCTGTCATTTGCAGCAACATGGATTGATCTGGAGGACATTATGTTCAATGAAATAAGCCAGGTACAGAAAGGCAAATACCAAATGCTCTCACACATACATGGGAATTAAAAATGTTGATCTCGTGAAGGTAGGGAGAAGAATGACAGACCAGAAACTGGAAAAAATTGGGAAGGGGGGACATAAAAAGTGATTGATAAATGGGTAAAAATATACAGTTAGAGGGACAGGTTCTATTGTTCAATAGGACAGTAGGATACTTAAAAATAATTTATTGTATATTTGAGAATAGTTAGAAGAGAAAATTTGGAATGTTTCCAACACAAAAAAAGATAAATGTAAGATTATGGATATTCTAATTATCCTGATTTAATCATTACACATTGCATGCATAAATGAAAATATCACACGTGCCCCATAAATACATATAATTATTATGTATCAATTTTGAAAACAGAAATCATTTGGATTAAAGATGGGCTGGCTTGGTATGTATGTGCAAGCCGGAAATGGATCAAGGCTATATTATAGCCTGACTTTGAGTTGGCCTTTAACAACAGTGACTAGGAGAAATCCTCTCAATAAGTAGAGCTATAGCAGCGCATATGGTGAGCTCTTTATGTAGAAAAGGAAGTGTCCTGTGGTTAGAATATGCATGGGTTCATGAGCAGTGGCAAACAGCTTGACTGGGAGGTTAAGGGTAAGAAAAAAAATTGAAAGGTTAGAAATATAAGGTCTGGGGTAGAGGGATTTGCATGGACCTATAGTAATGGGAGTGAAATACAAAGATTTTTGTATCAAATGTTAACATCTACCAGAGAGCACCTACCATGGAAGAGGCACGAAACAACAAGCTAGATAATATGAGTTGGCCAGTTCACATCAGCCAGTCTTTCTCATTGGCCTCCCTAGTGCTAGCACAACAGACATAAAGTAAAATAGCTATACTTTCAGGAGTAGAAGTTTTGCATGAACTCAACAGGGTAGCCCTCCCCCTTACCGAGGCTGGTAAGTGACTGGTTCAATCAAATATGCAATCTGCTATAAATAGAGAACGATACAAATTCTCTGGAATGGCACCATCTCTACAGGAGACCAAACAGTCCCTTGGTGATTGGACCTTTCATCCTGGAAGAGGCAGTAATTCATTTTTATAGGAATAGACACATGTTCTAGGTACAGATTTGGCTTTTCTGCTAGCCCTTCAGTCTGCATCACTACTTGAAGACTTACAGAGGTATGATTTCCCAGTGTGGGATCCTACATGATAGAACATCAGATCAAGGGATTCACATTAAAGAAAGGAGGGTGGAGAGTAGATATCTGGTGCCTGACCATTGGATCACAGATTGTACCCACATATCACACAAACCAAAATCTGCTGGCCTGAGGGAGCAATGGAATGGCCTGTTGAAGGCACAGCTGAAGTGCCAGCTTAAAGATGACATTGTCAATGTGGGGGCTCTAACCTCCCACATGCACTGTACCCTCTAAATAAATTATTTTTATATGGTGTTGTATCCCAGGTGCTTGAACTGATATATGGAAGCAAGAGTGGTCCCACTTATCACCACTCCCAGTGACCCACTTGGGTAATTTTTGCTTCTCATACCTGCAACTCTTGGAGCTGCATAGCTTGAAGTTCTGTTTCCCAAAGGAAAAATGCTTCCACCAGGGAACATGGGAAAATTCTAGTTGTCATATAAGCTTTGGCTGACACCTGGGCATTTCAGTTTCCTCATAGAAAGTGACCAGCTTAAAATAAAAAGGGTCACCATCTTAGTGGTAGCAATTAACCCTGAAAGAAAGTAGGGATCCTTATATAAAATTGGGGGGCAGAAAGAAATATGTTTGGCACCCATGTGGTCTATTTGTCTAAGTCTGATGATAAATGGACAAGTGCAGCTATGGCTTGAAGAGGTCATGGTGACCAGAGGCTCAGGATGATCACAACCATGCCAATTGGGAAAGCCACCATGCCACTGGGAAAGCCACCAAGACCAGCAAATGATGAGGAATATCTAGAGTGGATAGTGAAGAAGGGAGATAATAAATATAATTTTAGACCTTGCAACTAGCTGTTTCAGCAAGGGTACTAGTTTATCCCATCAACCTTATTCTTACAGGATTCTGCCAGCAAAAGAAATCTACTAGGATCCTGGAAGATTGATTTTCAGTACATATATGAATATTTTCAGTATATATAAGAAGATGTGTATCTGAGTGGTATAAGCAGTAGACTAGAATATTCACTGGTATTCTGCCAAAATGTCCCTTTAAGAATGAAGGTCTTATTTTACCAGCTTCTGGAAGTGTTGACAGCTGTCAGCCCTTAGCTGTCAGCCCTCTTGTTAAGTGTCTTGGCCGAAAAGCACATCCTTGCTCAAGGTCATGGCTTCTCCCTGGGTACAGCAAATAAAGACTGATATCTTGGGGTTATAAAGGATAGACCCCTTTGCCCCAAGTAGTGACAATCCCCAAGAGCCATCCAGTCTCAGACTTTCCTCAGGGAATATCTATGATATTGCTTAGACTGCATCACAGCCCACTTTCCCCCTCTTCCCAATTCTGCTTCCTTCTCTTCCATTCTATAAGTACCGTTTCCAAGAGAATTCCTTAATAAGCTTCCTGCTCATTAATCTTTATGTTATTTCAGGGAACCCAATCTATGAAACCACTGATGGTGTCATGTCAACTAAATTTATGCTCTGAGCCAAAAATCAAGAGACTCTTGTTCTAGTCATATGTTTGCTTTTAATGTGTTGAATTCCCCCAAGCAAATCAATAAACTACACAACCTTTATTTTTAATCACCACATTTACTGAGAAAGGAAAGAAATTGCTGTGGTTCTTAGTCCTAGACTAAGAACCAGAATACCTGTACTTAAGTTCCTGAGTGGCTGTTAATTGGTTTTGTGACCTTGAGAATAACAATCCAAGCCTTTTGTCCTAACTCTAAAATGAGAAGTAGACTAAATGATTTTTAGTGCTCTTTCCAGCTCTAATAGCCTGTGGGTCTAAATATATAAATCCCACAATCATTATTTCTGTAACATAGCATTTAAGAGGGCATTTTTCCATTTTATGAATAACCTTGTTGTCAAGAAAAGAATTTTAAGTCCTGATGCTCATCTCTGACTTTATTATTTCTCATCTCTTTGGTCTTTTTTTTTTTTGACATTTTTAAATCCTTCTTAGATATGTACCTTTTTTTCCTATTCCTAGAAAGATGTGCAAATAATGAGAAAACAACATGAGTATAGCATTGACATAAAACTATTAGCTTAATCTTAAACACTTCATGTTTTCTGCTCTTTTCCCTTTTTTTTTTACCATCTCTATTGTATTGTGGGGACTTTCTACCTTGGTCTTCTTTTTCTATATTCATCAAGTGTTTACTACTAGAGTTCTTCATAAATACTGTCAAGTTTCACCAAATTCTTTCCTTCTGCTGATACCCTTTCTCAACTACCTTCCTGCTCCACTCCATTCAATTTGCTTGCCTTTCTGGTCATTATCATAGAGGTTGCCCCAGACTAGTCATTTTCCTTTCCTATCTCTACTCCCATCTAAATGATCCCACACGTTTTCACAAAGAAGACAAGAGATGTCAACACACTGCAAAAGGAGCAATTAGAAATGGACTTGACGGCTGGCTTGTGTCATTCTGGACATCTGAGGAGGAGCCAAAAATAGAAATGAGCTGAGTCTGTTTATGGCTTAGTGCTGCCAGAGGAGTCTTCTCAGTTAGTTCTCCAAGGCTATATTTTCTGAGTCATCTTTCACAGCTCACAGGCCAAAACTCATAACTCATATGCTGTGTTCTCCATCAAGACACAGTTAATGTCACCAAGTGGTTTCTCTCCAAAGGAAGATCTTTACTCATGTCCTGACGGACAGCCCACAGAGTCTGTAAAATGAAGGGCATACTGCTCACCCATAACAAAGTTGCAGTGCAAATCTAAACCATACAGTGCCTCCCAATGAAAGTTAACTCATTTTCTCATTCTCATCTCTCCAAACCAATGAGGTACTTAAAAATGAACCATGTTAAAAAGACAGATATATTGGCATGGTTCACAGACTCCAAGCTATGTGAAACGGCGACTTCATGGAAGAATGGGAGAGTGAGAAATCATGGGGTCCCTGGATTAATGTCTCCCAGGCTCATTACCTTCTGGAGGTTTGTTTACTTTTTATTGTTCCATGAATGTCAAAGATAGTGGTGGTGGTTCTGAATCTTGCCACTAAATTGGACTGAATCAGTGAGAGGTTAAAACCCAAATCTTTTAAGCTAACACATTATGATTTTGAGCTTTCTTCTTTCTGTAATCCCCTAAATGCCAAAGTTGTCAGCTGCCTCCCTAGTGTTAACTATTATTAACCATACCCTATTCCCAATTCCTGGGCCTTAGATAGCTTTGCAATAAAAACATTTGCCTGTCCTCAATGCATGAAGTCACTAAACTAAGCCAGAATTGTTTTCTTTATGTCTTCGTCTCTTCCTTTCTTCATTTCTTTCTTTCGTTTAAAGAATAGCTTATACTTGTAAAGGCTATAATAATGGTGTCACCAGAGATGGTTACTATATCAGTCCATTTTCATACTGTTAAGAAGAAATACTCAAGACTGGGCAATATATAAAGAAAAGAGGTTTAATGGACTCACAGTTCCACATGGCTGGGAGGCCTCACAATCATGGCAGAAAACAAAGAAGGAACAAAGGCATGTCTTAGATGGTGGCAGGCAAGAGAGTGTGTGCAGGGAAACTGCCCTTTATTAAAACCATCAGATCTTGCGAGACTTATTCACTATCAAGAGAACATGGGAAAAACCCACCCCCATGATTCAATTACTTCCCACTAGCTCCCTCCTACAACATGTGCGGATTATGGGAGCTACAATTCAAGATGAGATTTGGGTGGGGACACAGCAAAACCACATCAGTTACTAATTATAGGGTTTTGACTAAGCAAGGGTGGGGCCTGGGAGCTTACTGATGCACATAAACCACAGCCCATTCCACCTACTCTGTTGTTCAATTGATCTCTGAACACTGACAAGGAGCTGGGGATGCTACATTAATGCCACAGTTGACACTAACAAAAAAATAAGGATCCTGGCTATGATATTTATTGGAGTGAAGGAAATATTACTGTCTGCATCTAAGCTTTTTTGTTCTTTAAATATTGCTCCCCCAAGCCTGCTGACTTTGTAAGACACAAGCAGGTTGGAAAGGCTGTTTCTCATATTCAAGGCTTTCAGAATAAATCAAGATGGGAATAGTAGTGCCATCAAGGGATGTTGGTAAGCAGCAACTAATAAAAGCCAGGATAAAACATCTGGCACATTGAGGATGCTGGGTTAATCATCATCAACCTAAAGTTAATATATATTGGATGCAATGTTGATTTAAATGACAGGGGAGGTGTCACATTACAACCACCTTTTCAAAATTTGTACTGTACTTCTTCAGCGTATTTTGACCACAGTATGTAACATAAGGTGTTATAAAAGTTTACATGTGTTACTTGCTGAAATATTTTGGACTGTCGGTTATATTGAAAATATGCTGTCTGCAAAAACAAAGATGATGGGTGGACCAACACATTCCTTAACACTACCAGCATGACACGTTCTCAGCTCTGCAAGGGGAAATGATTGCAATTCCTTCAACTACTAAGAAGAAACTATGGTCAACGGAGCATCACTATGGGTACACCAAATGATGGTTAGCAATCTCCGTCACTCCACCATCCACCCCTAAGTATGTGGAAATGTACTGTGCTATTAACCACATGAAAGGCATGTTTAAGAAAAAAAATGATGACAGCACATCATATCATGGAAAACTGGGAGCTGTAACATTTTCAAGCACCATATTCCCATGGGAAATAATCACAGGGTGCCCCCTTTTGACGTTATTTTGGCTTTATGCCTTACCCAACAAATGATATAGCATGTTTTAGAAGAGGGATTAGAGTTTCTTTATAAAAATTGTTGGCTGAGTGTAGTGGGTCACACCTGTAATCTCAAGACTTTGGGAGGCTAAGGCAAGAGGCTCAGGCTAAGTGTGACAGCAACCTGGGGAACATAGTGAGATCCTGTCTCTACAAAAAGTAAATTAACCAGGCACAGTGGCACATGACAATTGTCCAAGTTACTCAGGAGGTGGAGGCAGAAGGATGGATTGAGCCCAAGAGGTTGAGGCTGCAGTGAGCCAGGATCACATCACTGCACTTCAGCCTGAGTGGTAGAGCAAGACCCTGTCTCAAAAATAACTATATATATATATATATATATATATATTTGTCAGCCAGGCATGGCCATTATATAATAAATGTATTATAATATGTAAATATTATAATAAATATATAATAAATTTATTTATAATAATACAAATTTAATATAAATCACCTGAGGTCAAGAGTTCAAGACCAGCCTGGCCAACATGGTGAAATACAAAACTAACGATAAAAATTAACGGGCATGGTAGGGTGTGCCTATAATCCCAGCTACTTGGAAGGCTGAAGCAGGAGAATCACTTGAACCCTGGAGGCAGAGATTACAGTGAGCCAAGATCATGCCACTGCACTCCAGCCTGGGTAACAAGAGCAAAACTCCATCTCAAAAAAAATAAAACATTGTCAGCAACCTAACATGCTATGGCATAACATCTGTAATAGTAAACCATTGCCCTGATACACATGTATAAGGCATTAGAGTTTCACATGCCTACAAATATATTCTTATTTAATTAAATACTCTCAATATCTTTTAGGATCTTACAAACAAAAGATCTCGCACACAAAAATACCACATCAAAGGAAGCATTATTAGCTCCAACCAGCAAATGACGAAAAGTAAGGCAAGGGGTGTAAAGTAACATTCCAAGGTCACAAGCTGACAGATTCGAGAAAAGGTTAGCAAGAAACAATAGACAGAAATATTACCACGATGGTAAAGGTCAGATACTGAATAACTCAATTATCAGAAATAATGAATACATAAAGGAAAAATTTTAAGCCTCTACTAACTCAGAAGCCTCAATGCTGTTAACTGCTTCTACAACTCCACCACACCAAACATTTGAAATTAAACCCCTAATTTTACTTTACTTTTTTTCATTTTTTTCTCTTCCTTTTCTATTAGAAGTATAAGTGAATAAAGAAATTACCTAATCTGATAATCATAGATAGTGATTGGTTACCTTTGTTGTATTGCTGAAACCTTTGGCCAACTGTTAAGGTCTGTGGACCACTCCTCAGATGAGTGTTTGAATGTATAAAAGAAAATACATAGGATTACAAAAGATACCAATTACACTGAAATACAATTATAAAAGTATCGAGAACCAGCCCTTTGGGAGGCAGAGGCAGGTGGATCACGAGGTCAGGAGTTCAAGACCAGACTGGCCAATGTGGTGAAACCCTGTCTCTACTAAAAATACAAAAATTAGCCGGGCGTGGTGATGCACACTTTTAATCCCAGCTACTCAGGAGGCCGAGGCAGGAGAATCGCTTGAACCCAGGAGGTGGAGGTTGCAGTGAGCTGAGATCAGACCATTGCATTCCAGCCTGGGAAACAGAGTGAGACTCCATCTCAAAAAAAAAAAAAAAAAAAAAAAAAACCAGTATCCAGAAAATTGTGATTTAATGATGTCTTCTATATTAAGGGATTAAGTAACAAACCCTGGCTGCAGGTCTAACAACTACTATAATTTTCAAAAATAGTGATAAAGCATAAATAGTGTTTCAAGATATCTGCAACAACTGCGATGTTATATAAAAATATCAGGGTTTTCTACTGCTGACAAGGTCAGAGACACTTTTAATACTACTGTGGTTTGTGCCGACATATATAATTGAAGAAATGGCTAAATTTCAGTTAGCAGTTAATTATTTAAAAGATGGAATTTTATCACTTGCATTCTGTCCAAGGGCCTCTTGCGGGTCTATGGACCCTGTATTAAAAATTCCTGCCATATAGGAAGGAAAGAACAGAAACATTCAGAATGCACATAAAGTATTTATTGTAGCCTGAATTAGGATTAGGTGTCATCAGCCCAGACAAGAACACTGTCTTGTTCTTCTCTTACAATTCCCCATGGTCCCTAGAACAATGTTTGATAAATAGCCGTCAGGTGTTCAGGAATACTTGTCATCTGACTCATGGCTGGTCATACCTCGTGGCTGAATCCCCCAGCAGAGTCTCCTTCCTGAGCTGACTTCTGTCCCTCCTGGTGATAGGTGAGCCCTCCTTAACTAAATGAACGTGTGGCCTTAGTAAGCCAAAAGAGTAAGAATGAAACAGCCCCTTATCTCCGCTGGCAGGTGGGAAAATTACAATAGCAAAATGGGAATAAAACAAATTAAAAACATATCAGAGAGAATGTTTCATTTAATATAGTTTCTACTTGACAAATTGTTTCTCCTAGTGGAACACTTTATTTTATATGACACTAAATGGCAAGAATAAATCAAAAGCATTGTTTAGTTGGGGTGAGGAAAGAAATAAACGTGAATGAATTTAAACTGTAAGTCAAAATGGTACAGATACCTCTGACGAATGACAGTGATTTTCTCTCAATGGTTTCATTATGCAAATTGTTATTTGTTTTCTAGCTTTACCCAAAACAAACGATGGTGCCAGATTAAAAGCAAATCATATCCTTATCAAGGATCTCAATGATGTGACTTAAAGTATTACAAAGTATACCATGTGCTGGCCGTTTTTTATGCCATCCATTGATCATTTAATTTCAAATGTCGATGTGACAACATAATATCATCACCTCAGTTTTTTCTTAATAAAGATCCTGTACATAGAGCAGTATCATGGAAAATAAGAGCTTATAGTAAGAACAACAAAATGGCTGCAATTTTTTCTAGTCTTCCTGCCATATAAATAAGTTATTTCTTGTTTTGTACCAGTATGTTTACATTTCCTATTATGCCTCCATAGTAACAGTAGAAAAAGGCCAAGTAGGCCAGACACGGTGGCTCATGCCAGCACTTTGGGAGGCTGAGGTGGGCAGATCATGAGGTCAGTAGTTTGAGACCAGCCTGGCCAACATAGTGAAACCCTGTCTCTACTAAAAATACAAAAACTTAGCTGGGTGTGATGGCAGGTGCCTATAATCCCAGCTATTTGCGAGGCTGAGGCAGGAGAATGGCTCGAACCAGGGAGGCGGAGGTTGCAGTGAGTCGAGATCTCGCCACTGCACTCCATCCCCAGGGACAATGTGAGACTCCATCTCAAAAAAGAAGAAAAAAGACCAAGTAGTATTTCTGAATTAACAAAATAGCAAAATAAGGCATATTAAAATAAATTGTTCTTCGTAGGCCAAGGTGGGTGGATCACAAGGTCAGGAGTTCAAGACCAGCCTGACCAACATGGTGAAACTCCATCTCCACTAAAAATACAAAAATTAGTTGGGCATGGTGGCATGCGCCTGTAATCCCAACTACTCAGGAAACTGAGGCAGGAGAATTGCTTGAACCTGGGAGGCAAAGGTTGCAGTGAGCCAAGATCACGCCACTGTACTCCAGCCTGGGCGACAGAGTGAGACTCCGTCTCAAAACAAATAAATACATAAATTAAATTAAATTAAAAATTAAAAATAAATAAATAATTTGTTCTCTGGAGCCAGATTTTTTTCTATGGTGACTTGTCTTTTCCAGGTCTGGAGAACCCATTTCCCTGTCCACCTCTTTCCCTTGGATTGTCCCTCAATTCTCCTCAATTTTGTTTCCTCACTTCTCTGCTTAGCATCTTCTCAGTGGGGGGTGCCACAGTACTTTTTCTTTCATGCCTCCCTGGCTTCTACTCATGACTTTATTCCTAGAGTAATCGCACAGAAAGCAGCATGAAATAAAGAATCTTTTAAACAATGAAAAATGTAATTTTGCAATACATTGAGAATCATTTGCTTGAATCCTGGCCGTCAAGTAAATATCAAAAGGATGTGAAAAACAGAGTAGAGAAATAGTTAAAATTCAGCAAATCTGTTAACTTTTTTTTCCTCTAAGGATTGGGAAATGACTCTAATTGATTTAGCAGTAGAAGGGCTCACATTTAGATTATTTATATCATTTTACTACTAAAATTTTCATTCTCAGTGATCTCCATACCCTGACCCACCAGTAGTCTTCCTGAGCCAGAAAACTATGGGTTTTTTTTTTAGAAACCTGAGCAATATTACAGCCAGACAAAAAAATAGACCAGGGAAATATTGTTTTAGAACAATGGCTATGAGCACTAAAAGGCAGTCCTACCATCTTGATCTATTTACTGTTCAGTTAAAATCAATAAATATTAAGTCTTTGTGATGTGCAAGGCTTTTGAGGAATATGAAACCACTGGTAATGACTGTGCATACGTCATGAGTAGAAGGAGTGATGATCTTTATCCTATGGACTGCAGTAAGAATTTTAAGCAAGAAAACAACCTGGCCCTGTTACAGTAGTCAGTCAGGAAAATATAAGCAGAGCAGGCAAGGGTCCCCCCAACCACCAGAAATGTCAGGCAACTATGAGGTGGCCTGGTGGTGGCTAAACTGCCTCTCTCTCTCTTTTTTTAATTTATATATTTTTTATTATACTTTAAATTCTGGGGTACATGTGCAGATCATGCAGGTTTGTTACATAGGTATACACGTGCCATGGTGGTGGTTTGCTGCATCCATTGCCCCTTTATCTACATTAGATATTTCTTCTAATGCTATCCCCCCAAACTCCCACCACCTGCTATCCCTCCCCTAGCCCCCCACCCCCCCAACAGGCCCCAGTGTGTGATGTTCCCCTCCCTGTGTCCGTGTGCTCTCATTGTTCAATAACCACTTATGAGTGAGAACATGTGATGTTTGGTTTTCTGTTCTTGTGTCAGTTTGCTGAGAATGATGGTTTCCAGAGTCATCCATGTCCCCTGAAAAGGACATGAACTCATCCCTTTTTATGGCTGCATAGTATTCCATGGTGTACATGTGCCACATTTTCTTTATCCAGTCTATCATTGATAGGCATTTCGGTTGGTTCCAAGTCTTTGCTATTCTATTATGAACAGTGTCACAGTAAGAATACATGTGCATGTGTCTTTACAGTAGAATGATTTATAATCCTTTGGGTATATACCCAGTAATGGGATTGCTGAGTCAAATGGTATTTCTATTTCTAGATCCCTGAGGAATCACCACACCGTCTTCCACAGTGATTGAATTAATTTGCAATCTCACCAACAGTGTAAAAGCGTTCTGATTCTCCACATCCTTTCTAGCATCTGTTGTCTCCTGATTTTTTAATGATTGTCATTCTAACTGGTGTGAGGTGGTATCCCAATGTGGTTTTGATCTGCATTTCTCTAATGACCACTGATATGAGTTTTTTCCATATGTTTGTTGACTGCATAAATGTCTTCTTTTGAAAGTGTCTGTTCATATCCTTTGTCCACTTTTTGATGGGCTGCTTGTTTTTTTCCTGTAAATTTAAGTTCTCCATAGATCTGGATATTAGCCCTTTGTCAGATAGGTAGTTTGCAAATAATTTTTCCCATTCTGTTGGTTGCTGGTTCACTCTATTGATAGTTTCTTTTGCTGTGCAGAAGCTCTTAGGTTTAATTAGATCCCATTTGTCTATTTTGGCTTTGTTGCCATTGCTTTTGGTGTTTTACTCATGAAGTCCTTGCCGATGCCTATGTCCTGAATGGTATTGTCTAGGTTTTCTTCTAGAGTTTTTATGGCATTAGGCCTCATGTTTAAATCTTTAATCCATCTAGAGTTAATTTTTGTATAAGGTGTAAGGAAGGGATCATTTCAGCTTTCTGCATACGGCCAGCCAGTTTTCCCAACACCATTTATTAAATAGGGAATCCTTTCCCCATCGCTTGTTTTTGTCAGGTTTGTCAAAGATCAGATGTCTGTAGTTGTATGGCATTCTTTCTGAGGCCTCTGTTCTGTTCCATTAGTCTATATTTCTGTTTTGGTACCAGAACCAGGCTGTTTTGAGTACAGTAGACTTGTAATATAGTTTAAAGTCAGGTAGCATGATACCTCCAGCTTTGTTTTTTGTTTGTTTGTTTGCTTAGAATTGTCTTGGCTATATAGGCTCTTTTTTGGTTCCACATGAAGTTTAAGGTAGTTTTTTCCAATTCTGTAAAGTAAGTCACTGGTAGCTTGATGGGGATAACATTGAATCTATAAATTACTTTGGGCAATATAACCATTTTCACAATATGGATTCTTCCTAACCATGAGCATGAAATGTTTTTCCATCTGTTTGTGTCCTCTCTTATTTCCTTGAGCAGTGTTTTGTAGTTTGCCTTGAAGAAGTCCTTCACATCTCTTGTTAGTTGTATTCATAGGTATTTTGTTCTCTTTGTGGCAATTGTGAATGGGAATTCACTCATGATTTGGCTCTCTGTTTGTCTATTATTGGTGTATAGGAATGCTTATGATTTTTGCACATTGATTTTGTATCTTGAGACTTGTCAGTTTAAGGAGACTTTGGGCTGAGATGATGGGGTCTTCTAAATGTACAATCATGTCATCTGCAAACAGGGACAATTTGACATACTCTCTTCCTATTCGAATATCTTTTATTTCTTTCTCTTGCCTGATGGCCCTAGCCAGAACTTCCAATACTATGTTGAATAGGAGTGGTGAGAGAGGCACCTTTGTCTAGTGCCAGTTTTCAAAGGGAATGCTTCCAGTTTCTGCCCATTCAGTATGATATTGGCTGTGGGTTTGTCATAAATAGCTCTTATTATTTTGAGATATGGTCCACTGATATCTAGTTATTGAGAGTTTTTAGCATAAAAGGGCTGTTGAATTTTGATGAAGGCCTTCTCTGTATCTATTGAGATAATCATGTGATTTTTGTCTTTGGTTCTGTTTATGTGATGGATTATGTTTATAGAATTGCAGATGTTGAACCAGCCTTGCATCCCTGGGATGAAGCCGACTTGATCGTGATGTATAAGCTTTTTGATATGTTGTTGGATTTGGTTTGCCAGTCTTCTATTGAAGATTTTTGCATCAAAACTGCCTCTCTAAAACAATTATTGGTCACAACTGGAAACAAGGAAAGGCAGTCTCCCAATAGATAGAAAAAATCTGAAGCTGGTGATCAGCAGCTTCCAATAAGATCTTAGGAGTTAGGGAAATGGGCTCAAGCATGTGTGCTAAGAGGCAAAATGGTGATTTTCTGTTATATGAACTTCTAGGAACATTAGACTGGTAAGGGAAGAATGCCTCAAGTGAACATGTGCACAGCACCAGTAAATACACTGCATGCTCCCCTCCCAATTGCTGGTAGGCCACTGCTCATGCAGACTGCCCATCCCAAGGGAAGAATCAGGGGAAAAGGGATGCAACCCCCTGGAAGCATGCCAGCATACAAAACCCTATGTCAAAGGGCAAACAAGTGCCCTTGATCTCTCAAGGCACCTGCTTGGCCCTCTTCCAAGTATACTTTACTTCCTTTCATTACTTCTCTAAAGCTTTTAAATAAACTTTCACTCCTGCTCTAAAACTTGCCTTGGTTTCTCCCTCTGCCTTATGTCCCTCAGTTGAATTCTTTCTTCTAAGGAGGCAAGAAGTAAGGCTGCTGCATACCCATATGGGTTTGCTACCACTAACACACCCAGCTTCACTTTGGTAATATTATTAAAAAGAAAGAATTGAAAGAAAATAAGCATTAAAGAATGGGAGACAACCCATATGACTTAGTTCTCTTTGGTTGATATTCATGCTTCCTTTGCAGTTTTCCACATTCTAGTGAGCAATTGCCATGCATTCATATCTCTGTCTACTCCTACGTCCAATCTATTTCCATGTAACTATCAAAGAATCATTCAATATTAGTATTAGGCCAACTAGTTGAAGCCTCACTTTAAAGATTAAGAACTTGTGGTCAAAAGTGTTTGTTTCATTCAAAGTCATGTAGCCACTGGTATAATTGAGATTAAATTCCATTTTTATTGATTTCATATTAAGTGATCTTTCCAATATAGTCCATGGAGTCAAGCTTACAAAATGTTAGTGTTTGATTAATTCTAATAACACTGATAAGACAGTCTGTTTTCAATTTTTTTAAATGTTAGACCTAGGATTCTAACATTTAAAAATTCCTCATACTTTACAATTCAAAGGACTTTATAATAAGAGAAAACCGAATTACTCAGAATGTTAAAGTTTAATGAATCAACTCAAATATTATTAGCCTATAAGAATATTAATAGATTGTTTCAGCATCTAACCAAAAGGATTATGAAATATTAAAGAAATTGATCTACTTTCTTAATCACTAAATTATTTGGAGAATTCATAGAGAATGAAAGATTATTCTCATTGCAATAATAAAAATTTTACTTAGCATATTCAAAAAGGTTTTCAAGTAATTTGGATTAAGTCATTTATTTTGGACTTCTTATTAAATAGGGCAGGTTTATCTCCTCCCAAACTACACTAAAATAAAAGCAAAGGAAATAGGTATAAACCCGTTAAAACAAAAGACATCAGTTCAGAGATACTAGTGGGTGACAGATGTTGATAAAATTTTGTAAGATGAAGTGTGGATAGATGAGCAGTAGTTAACAGAAAAGAGAAACGTAAAAGCCTACTATCAGCTTTGAGGGGAATGATGGTTGTCAGAGCGAAGCAATGCCTATCATGGTTCAGAACCCTGGAGAGTTCAGAGAGCAGAGCCACCAGGTAACTGTAACTCTCCAAATGGGTGTGGGTCAGAGCTGACAATAAGAATATTGGTCGAATGGCAGTATATGTATAAAAATCTGTTACACATCTGTGTCTTCTTCCCAAATCCAGACATTCAAATAGCTGCTCCCTCCCTATTCTGGAATAAAAGAGGAGATTCAATCTCAGGAGAAATAGAGCTGGAGAGGCTCTTGCCTCAGGGACAGCAATCACAACTGAGGGTTCAAGTAGAAACAGGTAACTAAGAGATGGTCTACATATTGACTGAGCACGATGGCTCAGGCCTGTAATCTCAGAGAGGCAGGTGGATCACTTGAGCTCATGAGCGAGACCAGCCTGGAAAACATGGTGAAACCCTGTCTCTACAAAAAATATAAAAACTAGCTGGGCATGGTGGTGTGTGCCTGGAGCCCCAGCTACTTGCAAGTCTGATGTAGGAGGATGGCATGAGCCTGGGAGGTGGAGGTTGCAGTGAGCTGAGATCATGCCACTGTACTCCAGCCTGGGTGACAGAGCCAGACCGTGTATCAAAAAAAAAGAAAAGAGAGAGAGATGATATACATATTGAGTTGGCCTCAGAATGCTGGCAGACTGGCACATATGTTTCAGTAAGGAGAATAAAGCTTCTCCTGGAGAAAGCAGTCAATTCAAGACAAAGGGCCCAAAGAAGTAGTTAAATGCTCATTAAATCCATGGTAAGGCCCAATGGTTCACAAAACAGTCCATCCCCATATGCATACATTTACAAAGTGCTTCCAATTACTTTTTTCATACCTCCTTTATAAATATGATGAGCAGTCAAGCATCATCAAACATTCTCAATGATGTTTGATGAGACTCTCCTTTTTAAAATGTAATTTTGGTTGGGCACGGTGGTTCATGCTTATAATCCCAACACTTTGGGAGGTCAAGGCGGGTGGATTATCTGAGGTCAGGAGTTCGAGACCAGCCTGGCCAACATGGTGAAACCCCGTCTCTACTAAAAATACAAAAATTAGCTGGGCATGGTGGCAGGTACTTGTAATGTCAGCTACTCAGGAGGCTGAGACAGGAGAATTGCTGGAACCTGGGAGGTGGAGGTTGTAGTGAGCCAAGATCATGCCATTACCGGGCCGACAACAGAGAGACTCCATCTCAAAAAGAAAAGTAATATCACCCACCTTTTGGTACTTGCAATCCCATATCTGCCTTCGCTATTAGAAGATAATATCCCCAAGGCCAGGGGTTTGTGTCTATCTCCAGCATCTATCTTAGTCCCTGGCACATCATAATTATTCCATAAATGTAGTTGAATGAGTGAATAAATAAGAAAAAGGTCTTTTAAATTAAAAATATGATAGCAAATGCAAAAATTTAATAGACAAGTTGTTAAATAAAATTGAGGAAATCACCCATAAAACAGAATGAAAGGATCAAGAGAAGTAAGAAAACCAAGGAGAAACAATTCTGGAATAAATAATACAAGAATATATTCCAAAATGAAGGGTGCGAAGCTCCAGATTTAAGTGATCCCAGCAGGGCCAAGAAAAATAATTTAGCAAGACTCAAGCCACAGTACATCATTGTGAAACTTTAGAGTATCAAGGAGAAAGATCCTGAAAGCTTCAGAGAGAAGAAAAATAAATCATACACAAAAACTAGAAATCCACGCATTATTAGACTTCTCAGTATCAACTCTGAAAATAGAAAATAATAGATAAGTGTCTTAAAATTTCAGAAAAAAAATTTGTTTAAAATTCAATATCTGGCAAAACATCTAATCAAATGTGACAATATAATACGTAGTTTCAGACATGCAAGTTTCTACAAAATATTATTTTCCCTAACCCCCTTCTCAGGAAGTTATTGGAGAATGTGTTCCACCAAATAAGATGTAATCTAAGAAACAGTATTCAGGAAATCCAGTAATCTTACAAAGAACCAAGGAGAATGGTAGAGGGAATTTCCAAAAAGAGTGAATTTAAATGTCTAAAACAATAGCTGTGGAGCAAGCTTTGAATGTAACCAGTTAAGATTAGAGTAGTAGTATAGAGATTTCTAGGAGGAATTCATCCAGAAAAATACCTGACCATACTGAGAAGATTTTTAGAGTGCTTGTGCAAATTGTATGACTGATTTAGTAATAGGTAAGAAGAAATTTAAGAAAGCACATTAAAATAAGAATATTTTAACTCCAGGAAAAGCAAAAGCATTTGTAGTAAAACAAAAATGTTATCACATGTAGTACACTACAGGACTCAGCTGTAGCCATAATCATGGTAATAAAAATTCTAAACTTAAATAGAAATTATATGTAAACCTATTAGAAAGATGGAGAAGGAAATAATGGGGGCAATGGAGGACAGAAGTGTTATAAGAGAGCAAAACTCTCCAAACAGGAAGTCAGTAAATAATACCTAATGTTTAAAGTCAAGAAGTCACAATATAAGCATTTTATTTAGAAATAAGGAGGCAACAATAGAAGTTTTGAAAGTGTAACTGAAAGAAGTGAAAGTGGTAGCCTTGGAGAGGTAAGAAATCAGGTATGGAAGGGGGTCAAGTTAATGAGTGTTATTATTATAAGTTTTGTAACCCTATTTGACTTTCTACATTATGTATAATTAATAAGCATAACATTTATTGCGAGCATTATTTCAAGTAGTAGTACTGGCATAAACTCCATTGATATTAGGATTGTAATCATATGCACATTCGTTTCTATAAAGTAAATTATGCTCAGCTTATTGTGGATATTTACCATTATTAATAAACAATATATTTGGCCTACCATAGGAAAACAAATTAGAATCTCTGATTTTAAAATTTCAAAAAAACTGGGTTTAAAAAAAAAAGTGTGTTTTTGTTTTTGTTTTGACAAAGTATCACTCTGTCATCCAGGCTGGAGTGCACCAGTCTCAGCTCACTGCAACCTCCACCTCCTGGGCTCAAGCAATTCTCAGGCCTCAGCCTCCTGAGTAGCTGGGATTACAGGTGCATGCCACCATGCCCAGCTAATTAAAACTGAAGCTATTTTGTGGATACATTTTCTTTTTTTGTTTGTTTTTGTTTTTTGTTTTTCAGGTATAAGATCACTGCAATTTTATTTACTTTATTATTATTCTTTTTTATTGTACTTTAGGTTATGGGGTACATGTGCAGATCATGCAGGATTGTTGCATACGTACATACATGGTAAGGTGGTTTGCTGCCTCCATCCCCCCCATCACCTATATCTGGCATTTCTCCCCATGTTGTCTCTCCCCAACCTCCCCCACCCTCTGCTGTCCCTCCCCTAGCGCCCCCACAACAGACCTCAGTGTGTGATGCTCCCCTCCCCATGTCCATGTGTTCTCATTGTTCAACACCCGCCTATGAGTGAGAAGATGTGGTGTTTGATTTTCTGTTCTTATGTCAGCTTGCTGAGAATGATGGTTTCCAGGTTCATCCATGTCCCTACAACAGATATGAACGCATCATCTTTTACGGCTGCATAGTATTCCATGGTGTATATGTGCCACATTTTCCTTGTCCAGTCTATCATCAATGAGCATTTGGGTTGGTTCCAGGTCTTTGCTATTGTAAACAGTGCCACAATGAACATACGTGTGCATGTGGTCTTTATAACAGAACAATTTATAATCCTTTGGGTATATACCCAGTAATGGCGTTGCTGGGTCAAATGCAATTTCTATTTCTAGATCCTTGAGGAATTGCTACACTGTCTTCCACAACTGAACTAGTTTACACTCCCACCAACAGTGTAAAAGCGTTCCTATTTCTCCACATCCTCTCCAGCATCTGTTGTCTCCAGATTTTTTGATGATCACCATTCTAACTGGTGCAAGATGGTATCTCAATGTGGTTTTCATTTGCATTTCTCTAATGACCAGTGATGATGAGCATTTTTTCATATGTTTGTTGGCCTCATATATGTCTTCTTTTGAAAAGTGTCTGTTCATATCCTTCACCCACTTTTGAATGGGGTTGTTTGTTTTTTTCTTGTAAATCTGCTTTAGTTCTTTGTAGATTCTGGATATTGGACCTTTGTCAGATTGGTAAGTTGCAAAAATTTTTTCCCATTCTGTTGGTTTCCAGTTCACTCTAATGATTATTTCTTTTGCTGTACAGAAGCTCTGGAGTTTAATTAGATCCCAGGTGTCTATTTTGGCTTTTGTTGCCATTGCTTTTGGTGTTTTAGTCATGAAGTCCTTGTCTATGCCTATGTCCTGAATGGTTTTGCCTAGGTTTTCTTCTAGGGGTTTTATGGTATTAGGTCTTATGTTTAAGTCTTTAATCCATCTGGAGTTAATTTTAGTATAAGGTATCAGGAAGGGGTCCAGTTTCTGCTTTATGCACATGGCTATCCAGTTTTTCCAACACTGTTCATTAAATAGGGAATCCTTTCCCCATTGCTTGTTTTTGTGAGGTTTGTCAAAGACCAGATGGTTGTAGAAGTGTGGCATTGCCTCTGAGGCCTCTGTTCTGTTCCATTGGTCTATATCTCTGTTTTGGTACCAGTACCATGCTGTTTTGATTACTGTAGACTTGTAGTATAGTTTCTAAGTCCCCACTTAAAGAAATGTGGCAAAACTGATTAAGCTATGTGGTAATAGGTGGATGAAAAGAAAAACAAGAGAGCAGTTTTTAAGTAAGCACTGTAGTCCATGTATTTGCAGATGAAATATCAAACATGACATATCTACCCAGAAGAAGAAAACAGGTTCAGGAAGCTTGAGTAGAAATTTGGTGATTAATTGGATATTTTTAAAAATAAAATTTCAAGGAGGATGTGAGTCTATTTTACTTGAATAACAACAGGATGGATAATGGTGTCATTCCCTGAGAGAAGGAACATGGAGAGGAAGAACAAATTTGGAAAACTGGGAGAGGCGAAGAGTTCTGTTTTAATAGTGTTTGAGAAATCTAGTACTTAGTTGGCCCTGTAGTTCCAAGTCAGGAAAAAGATCTGGACTTACAACAGAGATTTAGAAGCCATCAACATAAAGGTGGTTATTGAACTCCTGAGTGCTTACTACTGTGTGTGTGTGTGTGTGTGTATGTGTATTTGTGTGTGTGTGAGAGAGAGGAGAGAGAGAGAAAGAGAGAGACAAAGTCTCTCTCTCTTACTCTGTCACCCAGGCTGGAGTACAGTGGTGCTATCTTGGCTTACTGCAACTTCCACCTTCTGGGTTCAAGCAATTCTCCTGCCTGAGCCTCCCAAGTAGATAGGATTATAGGCATGTGCTCCTATGCCCAAATAATTTTTGTATTTTTAGTAAAGACAGGGTTTCGCCATGTTGGCTGGGCTGATCTCAAACTCCTGACCTCAAGTGATCTTCCCACTTCAGCCTCCCAAAGTGCTGGGATTACGGATGTGAACCACCATGCCCAGCTCAGTGCTTACTACTTGGTAGGGTCAGAGATATCAGCATATGTAGAGTTATCACAGAGACGAAGAGGAAATTGTGAGGAATATTAGCAAATGACAGGAGAAAGAGGAACCTGGGGAAAAAATAAATAGAAGAAGCCAAAAAAGAATACCAAGTGATTATTATTGATCTGACAGCAGATAAAAGCAGAGAAAACTCAGGAATAAGAGAGCAGTCTACACATTTGGATACTATTGAGTGACAAAATGACAATGAATCCATAGAGTCAGAAATAAGAAAAACACTAATATCCTTGGATGGAGTGAATTCAGAGGATCTATAGAAGCAGCCCTATTGCATTGGGTTGGTAAGAGATGGAGATTAGAAAATTATAACAATGAGTAGGTGACTCTACAAAGAAGAAGAAAAGTATAGGGGTCAAGAGAAAACCTCTGTTTTTCCCTCCAAAGATTTGTGCAAAAATCGACAAAAGACAGATTAATACTAGAAAATACATACAAATTCTTATTAACATGCATGGGAGAAATCATAGAGTGATTACCCCAACACACAATGGGGTACAAGTGGTTATCTATCCTTCTTCTTAGGATAACGGGAGATGAGGAAATATGGATGATTTTATGGGGAGGGTTAGTACATTATTTTTAGGGGAATTCAGTGGACTTGAAGAACATACAGTGGCCTGGGACAAAGTCTCTTGGGCCCATAGAGCAGAAAATGGCTGGTAAATGATTCTGTGTAATACTGAATGGGACTGAAGCAGAAGACAATGGTTTATGACAAAAGTCTGTCCAGGTGTGTTAACAGATTTCAATCTTTATTCCTTAAAAGTGATTTCAGTTAATAAAAACTCAGGGAAGATCAAGACCTTAGGCAGATCAAGGAACTTCAGAGAACAACTTCGCCCTGTGCTTTGAGGAAGACAGAGGATCGGGAGTGGAGGGGAAGGTCAAAGAGACCTGAGGCTTCTCCTTCAACTCAGCATGTCAAAGCGCCATATATTGAGGACTCAGCTTCTGAGCCCCAACATGAGAAAGAGGGACTTCGGGCAGTTGCTGGAAGAAAAAGCATTAACATGAAATAAAACAAACTCCATCTGCTTGACTAAGCACCTAAAACCCTGCTTACCCTTTCCCTAGCCTCCCTTTCAGAAAAACTGGTTCTGTTTTCAGAAATCTTAGATGCTGTTCAATGTCTTCAACCAAACTAAAAAGACTACCTCGAACCAGTACTTGCCAGATACCTAATTTCTAGTATTATTACCATTAGGGACTCACATTGGCGTGATTCTCATTCATACTTTGCCTCTCTCCTGACACTGCCCTACGTTAAGTGTGAGCTCACTGCATTGTGTTTGTCCCTGTGATTTTGATGACTGGCTGATGGGATCCAGCACTCTGTGCACTCCCCAAGCAATCCTCCTCCCCCCACTGACCAGAGCCACTTGAGTGTCCACCATGCTTCAACATGCATAGTGATAATAATTGCCGCTATTTTGTGCTAATTGTGGGCCAGGAACCATGCCAGGTGATGGTTAGCCATTATCTAATTTCACCTTCACAACTTTATTATTCCCTGTATTTCCAGATGAGTACATGAATGCTTACAGAAATTAAGAAATGTACCCAAAATCACATTTAGTAAGTGGTGGATCCTAGATTCAAACTTAGGTTTATCTGACCCTGGAGCCATATCTAAAATGCCATGAATTAAAATAAACCTCAGATATATATGGGATGTCCTGATGAAGCCATGTATCCTGGAGCAAAAGGATTAGTCAAGGTCATCAACATGTCACTGTTCCCCTATATAGCCATCAGATCATATAAGCACAAAAACAAACAGCCCCTGCCCTCAAAGACTTTTAATCTAGCTAAGGAGATCAGACAAATAGGCTTGAAAATGCAATGAACCATATAAAGCAGCATATGATTAGGGGCCAAAGGACTGGTACAGATTAGAAGTGCTGTTAAGAAAAACAGGAAGAAGCAGTTAAATCAAACTGGGAGGATCAAGAAGGGTTTCAGAGCAAAATTCTGAGCTAGACCTTGAAAAGTGGCTCCAATTTTGACAAGAGGAGAAGAGGGAGGAGGATATGAAACCAATCAGTAGATATGAAATTGGGACCAATTGTTGGTGATAGCAAATACAGGAAATGAGCAGGTCACTAGCACCTGATCAGGGCAAAGACATTTTTCTCAGCATAGAAACATCCACAGCAAAAGTTATCCTTCTCAAGCTCCATGAAAATCTTCTCGCCTAATGATGGTTTCATTTACTTCAGAGCTAATAAAAAGCTTTCATTTTGTCAGATACTGCTCCATCCTACCATTAACCAAACCTCAATTCAAGCTATTTCAGGATGTTGATTTCTCATATTTTCGGATATGACTCATACAGCTTGAAGGCATAGGCTTAAAACCTCTAATCAAGGTGGCAAAGAAATGATGAATGAAACCTTTTATGTCTGTATTGCTTCCAAAATTCTGTGGAAGAATGAAACACATATATTCATGTTTATATATGTTATAAGCCAGATGAGCTCATTAAATTAAAACAAAGAGTTCAAGCAAACTAAAAAAAATTTTTTAATTTTTATTGCTTTGTTAGCCAATCATTCAAGTTTCACAAATGAGAGGAGGATTTCAGAAAACCATCTTATGGATGAAAATCTGTCTCTCTAGAAGTATGTATGATTATACTCAGGCTATTATTAAGTATAACAGTTATAACTGTTCTGTTTTATTTTTTTTAAATGATTAAATAAGATGATGTCTTCATTTCAGCTTTTGTTGTTCTGATTTATTAAACATGATATATAACAAAATATTTGACTTAAGAGTGAGGGGCTCAGAACCATAAAGGAAATAACCATGTTTGATATTTACAAGATGCTAATGTTTTCAATCATCATCTAAATAGCATTTTTGGCATTGGTGATTAAATAACTACAAGTAGTGACATCCAGCACTGCCTTTATTCCTGGGTAGACCTTTGAATGTACAGCTTTGAGTTTTTAGAGAGGGTGTAAGTTTTGACTGTAAATCTCAATGCATGATTAGATTCAGCACTCCTCATCTGCATATAATGTTACAATCAGCTCTACTCCATTTGCAGTCAAATGTCCACTGCTAATTGCCTGGCAATTAGCAGTGGACATTTATGTGTTTAAATATTTATGTGTTTAAATAGAGTGAGCAAATATTTGTGCCTGGAAAATAACGAGCTGCATTTTAATTAATTTGAAAATAAATGACAAAACAAAAAGGCCTTGTGAAGCAGAAGCTATTCCAAACAGAAGACATTAAGAAGATTACATTTTTGCTTTTTATCTATATTCATTTCAATATCCCCCCACAGCAACACTCTATGAGCCTTCAGTAAATGACTGTTGGATTGATATGGCAAAATAGAAACATACAACTGACTGATTCTAGTCAACAGAGGCATTGCTGTGTAGCCAGGTTTCCAAATGAGGCCAGATTTGTTTACTTGTAACTGGTTTGTAGGTGATCAATGCAGGTTTTCATTTGCATGAATTAATATGCACATTAGTTTTAGTGTTTTGACTAAAAGAAGAAAATATTTGGGTTTTGCTTGGTTGTTTGCTTGTTTGTGATATGACTGGTTGGAGAAGGTCAAAGAATTGGTAAAGATGATAAAGACGGGGATGGCAAGGAATTTCCATCTCTCCTCCTCACGTGACACCTGTTGAGGGAAAAGTGGGATGGTGACAGGTGAAGGAGCTAACTTCATGAAAGACTATGTAAGGTTCTGGTCATGACCATTGATGCTTTAAGGCATAAATGACAAGATCCTCACCGAGTCAGGCACCTAAATAACTGCTCTTCCTTCAGGAACATCAGTGGATCATACACCACTGCAGAAACACACATTTTCAGGGAGGGCAGCTCCCACAGAAGCAGAACCAAGAGATGGAAATGAGAAGCCAGAATTAGTACAACATGAGCAGCCTTGTTCCTAAGCAAAACAACCTGAAAATTTCTAGGATTCTCTGAAAAGGATTTTAAGAGGAAGCTGAGCTTCTATGTAAGCAGGGTGGCGACGAAGAGGAAGTGGTAAAAGAATGAGGCCATGTTTTTCCTGCAGTTGTGACTGGCTCTTGAATACTATATAATTAGAAGATATGCTTATGAATTTCATATTAAAATGTCAACTTCCTGTCCAAAGGGAGCCAGGCAAAAAACTTCAACCCAGATAAACTTGTTTGATGAGTAGTCTAAGCATGAACCTCTCAGCATGAAAATCAGCAAACAGTAAGTGATGAATATCTGAAAGAGATAATATTCTGCTACACAGTTATTTTTGCAGGACATTATGTATTTTCTGTATGCTACAGAATTGGTTGTTTCCATAAGGATGTAAAATGTGCTCTCTTTCAAAGCTAGGCAATAGATATTTACAACTTGTTCTGGCTGCTGTTGTATCCAGTATTAATGCAGTTAAACTGAGTACAGTATAAGACTTTACTAAGCAATGGACCCTTAATGCATCCTTTTCATGTTGCTACTCTGGAATTTTAATTCACCTACTATAATTTACTAATATCATACTCAATAAAAGATTAAATGTTATTGAACTAGACTAGGATCAAGAGAAGGATGTTTGCTCTCAGCTCTTCTATTCCATATTGTATTATGGGCCCTATCCATTGCAACATGGCAATACAAATAAATATAAGGCATACAGACTGGAAACAAAGAAATAAAATTTTTTTCAGTCAAGATGATCACAGATATAGAAAATTCTAAGGAATCTGTTTAAAAATCTACTATGACTAATAAGTGAGCGTAACAGGATTTTAGAATATAAAACCAGTGCAAAAAAACAGTAATTACACTTCTACATACTAATGATAAATATTTTTAAATGGAAATTTGAATATGCCATTCGAAATAGCATCAAGAGACAAATGCATCCAAATATATTTGTGGCTTATATTGCAAACTGCAAAATATCACAATAGAAATTAAACAAGACTCAAATAAATAGGTATAACATACTAATGGACTGAGGATTCAACATTGTTAATATATTGACTCTTCCTAAATTTATCTATAGATATAACACAATCCCAATTAAAGACAGCAGGGATATTTTTAGTAAAATTTACAAAGTAATTCTAAAATGTCTTATATGTAGTGAATGCTATGAGGTACCACCTTTATTATTTTTCAGAAATAAAGGAATTAAAGCTTTAGCTGCCTATGAACAGCCCTAGGATGTGAGCTCCATTTGGGAACTGCCTCAGCAGAAGAAAGCTGCTTCACCTAAGGTCACACCCCCTTCCCAGGGCAGCCTATATTCAGTAAGTGATAGACACAGAGGTTTAAAGGCCTGGCTGTGTCATCCCATCTCAAGATAACTTGAAGGTTATTCCATCTAAATTCCCTGCAGCATCCATTAGGGCACTCTATTTGAACTGCACTACACAGAGTGACTTCTTTCTCTGTCAAATCCTGTTTGTTTATTTGTTTGTTTTCTCTTCCTTCATATGGACTGGATACCAAAAGCACTCCTTGATAAACTTCCCCGCACGCTAATTTCTAAGTGTCTGCTTTCTAGGGAATTGCACTTGTGATAAGAGTCAAGGTATAGAAGTCACAGGAACTTGACTTGACAGTTATAAACAATGACCTGACAATTAAAGTGGTCTGATAATATAATGTTCCACCCTGAAATGCAGTCAATTTCTTAACAAAGAGTGATCTCAAAATGAATGCCAGAGAGATTGTAGAGAATTTCTGATTCAGTAAAAGGATTTAAAAACTATATAACTAAAACATCTATTCCAAGTCAAAAAGCTTCCAGTCTATTACAGCCTAACTAGGTTTTCTGACTTGGGACAAATCACTTATTCACTTAAGATAGTTTCCTTTTGAGAAAAATAAGGCATTAGAAGTTCCTTGTTGTCTTGTGATTTTATAATTTTTTTATTTTATTTTTCCAAAAGTTATTGGGCTACAGGTAGCATTTTATAACAAGTTTTTAAGAAAGGTAACGCTACTATGACCCCAGTTTCACAGGTAATGAAAAAGACACATGAAAGGTTTAGTCCCATGTCTATCACAGCAGAAAGAGAAGGCAGAACACTCTGCTAAACTCCTGGCTTTCTTTGAGATGCTCCAAGATCCTCTGAAAAGTGTATTTACCAATAACTAGCCTATTATAATTGATTCTAGTTTAGTTACTCTCCTCATATTTCTCAAACTTCCCCTTTAAAATGCCATACCAATACCTTATCTTCATGCCAACTGGTATATGAAACCATCATGTTTGTTTGCTGAAAGGTTTTCTGGAGCTCAGCGGGGAAAGTTTAAGAAATTCTATTTTAGTTTCTGATATTGAGAAGACTCATGTTGCTCACCAAAGACAGAGATTGAGAGAGAGAGAGGCTTTCTCATTATTTTTATTATCCAAAGTTCTTAAAATCAATGATATGGTAATATGGTATTATGCTAACAATATTAGCATAAAGGTTAATATTTTTGAATAATACTTTACAGTTTAGTAATAATTTTCATGTGCATTATTATATTTACATGTATATTTACAAGTGTTGTAGGAGTTGCCTTCTCACACTTGCCCCACATGTGCCTGGCAACATGGCTGCCCCCACATATGTAGAACATCTTGGTGCCCTGTATTTGCATATTAAAAGGCTAGGGTGGGAGGGCCAGTACTTCACAGGCTACATGGTGAATTACATGCCTGACCAAACTAATCCCCTGAGCCTTATGCAAATCAGACACCACCTCCTCCAGCCTCTATATATACCTGGCTGGTTTCCCCCTTCACTTGGGGTTCCCTCTCTAGGCTTTGGAGCCCTCTTCCTCTGTCTCTGTACAGGGGAGTTTCTTCTTTCTTCTTCCTTTTTTCTTGCCTATTAAACTCTCTGATCCTTAAAACCACTCCATGTGTGTCGTGTTGTTTTATCTAATTCAATGTGAGACAAGAGCCCTGGTGTTCCTCCACTCATGAGAGCCATATCACAAACAGAGAAGTAATGATCAATAAGTAGTAGTAATTACTATTATGTCCACTAAGGAGAGAATAAAAATAAATAAATTTATTCTGTAGCATATAATATAGATGAGACATTGAAAATAATGTCAGCCACATGAATTATTAGACTTTGAAATGAATATTATCTAATTTTTTCTCAGAAGGATTTTTAAAGGTGGAATAAAAACGAGTCACATGTGACAAGGAAAATGTAAGTATGTGTGTGGAGCCACCTACTTAACAGTCTATTAAGGCTCTAATAAAATCACACACCCACCAATACTTCCTAGACTATTTAAATGTTGAAATATCAGAGGATCAGCCCCAAAAAATTTTTCTGACTTTGTCTTGCTAGACCATTGAATATAATAATAAATCTCCATTAAGTTTCAAAGATGCTTCTGGTAAAGTCCAGGAAAACAATGTAGCCAATATTGCGGCTTTCATTGAACGGTCTTCCAAATCATTACAAGGAGACCTTGTATTTAATCCTAATCAGCAAAATTATTTTGTGATCATTAACAAATGTCTCTGATCAACTGATCAATTTTAATATTAATTATGGCATATTCAGAAGGTAGTAAAATACAGCTTGAACCCCATACTTTAA
This sequence comes from Ateles fusciceps, assembly GCA_036589455.1. Lineage (NCBI taxonomy): Eukaryota > Metazoa > Chordata > Mammalia > Primates > Atelidae > Ateles > Ateles fusciceps. Next base: position 13,822,923 of record JAZHEH010002554.1, on the reverse strand, counting down.
AAACATTCCTTGGATATTCCACCTTCTCTGCAAAATTTTTTTTGCTGTTGTGCATCTTTATTTGTTTGAATAGCAGAGAAGAAGACAATCCACTTGGCAAACAAATAAGAAAGTTGGAGCCAAGCATGGTGGCTCATGACTCTAATCCCAATTACTCAGGAGATGGGAAGATGGCTTGAGCCCAGGAGGTCAAGGTTGTAGTGAGCTATGATCAGACCACTGCACTCCAGCCTTGATGACAGAACAAGACCCTCCCACACACTCTGTTTCTAAAAACATTGGCCAACACCTATTCTTCATTTCAGGATTCTGTGAGACTAAACTTACACAGGGATAGCCCTAGATTTACCTTACATTTTCTAGAGTATAAGAACATAGGATGGAAATATATACTTTATAAACATAAATAAAAACTGTAGCCCAAAGTAGCTGCTAGCTGCTTAACATTAATTCTGGTTGCCATTCTTACTCTTCATGAGTGTGGTTAAAAACAAATATACAGCCAAAACCAAAATAATACATATAAGATGTTGAACAGACTACTGAAGTTTGCTCTTTACATGAAGAAAATCATCATAAGAAGTAAAGGGTGGTTCCAGTTCAAGATGATAGACTGAGCACTCAGGGCAGCCTCTACTTCTGGTACAAGTTCCTTTACAGACTAAAAAAGAAAAAAAAAAAGGAAAAGAAAAAGAGAAAATATGTTAGTGCAAAAGTAATTGCAGGTTTGTTTTCATTTAAAATTGCCGAAACCACAATTACTTTTGTACCAACCTAATAAATAAATCTATCTCAACAATATCAACAATAGAAAACAAAAAAAGGATACGCTATCAGCACTCTAAAAGGCAGAAAGCAGAAGACTGGAGATGGGAACCACAGCCAAAAATGAACCTAAGAGAATGGAAGCTACAAAAGGCAGGAAAAGCACCAGTGACCTCATGTCTGAAAGTAGCAGAAACTAGAAATAGGCAGGGTACAGGCAAAACAAGGTGGATCTTGGAGTACCACAGCAGGAGTAACCTACACACCCTTCATCTCCTCTCTTCTCTCCTCAACCTGCCCAAGAGCCAAGCAACAGAAACAAGAAAGTCTTCTTCAGGTGGAGGAGAGTGGCAAAACACTGGGTCAGAGAGACAAAGTTGTGCCTCCAGCAACTGTCAACTTTCAGTAGAAATGGTGAGCCCTGGGCACAGAATTTTATCTACTTGTTTTCCCATTCAAAAATTGGTCCTCTTTCTCCTACCAGGCAGGCTTAAAATAGATACAGCCTTTTCTGAGTTTAATAGGGAATTTCAGTTATGAAGATGTACAAGAATCATCAAATTTTTAAAGAAAGTCAATACCACGAATGCACAATATGTAACTCAACAAAGAAAAGAGATTTATAAGCAAAGCAAGAAATTTACAGTAGTAGGACAAGACTTTTTATTATTATAGATAATATTCTCCAAAACATATAAAAAATTTCATCCCTAAATAAAATCAATAAGAGATTGTGAAAATTAAAATTTTGGCTATAGAAATAAAAATTACCCAGATTAGTTTTCCCTAAACTGGTAAATACAGAACAGTTACATAAATACATAATTTCCAATATATAAAAACTACAGAAAAAGGGGAAAAGATTGACATCATTTACCACTTGGAAATGCTGTCTGAAAAGAATTATTAGAGGATGCAATAAGCAAGGGAACGAGAAGAGAAACAAAAGAAAAAAAAACAAAAAAACATTAAACTACAAGAAGAAAAAGTACAGTTAAAAAGGTAATGATAAAAAAGACTATTTGAAGTTGTCTAAGCATGTTGACAGGCTAGAACAATAAAACCATAGGAGCTATCAAACTCAAATTTCAAATTATATGAAAATGAGAAAGTGCAGAGGTACCTATCTAAATAATGGGGAAGGCTGGGATACTGAATAACTAAACTTTGTAAAGAAAAAAAAATCAAACAAACAAACATAAGTTTGTATAATAGAAATTTAGTGATAATTACTTAGAATAGCATTATCTTCCAAACCATTAGAATGAGAAAAAAAAAATCAATCTAACAAAAAACTGGAAAGGTGGTAAAGAGCAATCTATAGCAAGTGAGGAAAATAGAAAACAAAATAAAACTCAGAAAAAAGTTAAATTCATCATTAGCTATAATACATATGCTAGGGCTAAACTATCTATTAAAAGATAGAAATTCACAGATTAGGTTAAAAAAAAAAACTTGCTATGAATTATTTATAAGTGGCATCCTTAACATGAAAGCACACAAGAAAACCAAAAATAACAATATGAAAAAGACATCTTACGTAAATTATAACAAAAGTGTAAACCAAAGGCCAGGCACAGTGGATTACACCTGTAATTCCAGTACTTTGGGAGGTTTTCAGGCAGGAGGATCACTTGAAGCCAGGAGAAGAGCAGCCTGTGCAAAAAAGTAAGATCCCTTCTCTCTGGACCAAGCAGAAGAAAAAATTTTAGAGCCTAAGGATCAATCTTTCAAACTAGCCCAGTCAGACAACAAAAGTAATGAAAAAGGAATTTTAAAAATGAACAGTCTTCAAGAAATATGGGATTATATAAAGCAATCAAACCTCTGAATTATTGGCACTCCTAAGAGAAAGAAAAAGAAAACAATCTAGAAAACATTTCAGGGAATAATTCGAAAAAGTTCTCTAATCTTCCTGAAGAGGTAGACATCCAAGCAAAAGAAATACAGAAAACACCCATGACATACAATACAAAGTGAACATCACCCAGACAGATTGTCACCAGACTGTTCAAGGTCAATGCTAAAGGAAAAATCTTAAAGACACCTAGAGGAAAAAGGTCAGATCACTCACAAAGGGAAATCCATCAGTCTAACAGTGAACTTCTCAACAGAAACCTTATAAGCCAGGACAGACTGGGGCCTATTTTTAGCATTGTTATAGAAAAGAAATTCTAACCAAGAATTTCATATCCTGCCAAACTAAACTTCATAAGCAAAGAAAAAATAAAATATTTTTCAGACGACCAAGCACTATTACCACTAGACCAACCCTTATAAGAGATCCTCAAGGAAGATATAAAAATTGAAATGAAAGAACAATACCTGCTCCACCAAAAAAACAAAAACAAAAACAAAACACTTAAGTACATAGCCCACAGACCCTATAAGCAACCAAACAATAGAAACTGCAAAGCACCACCTAACAACTCCATGACAGGATCAAAGCCTCACATATCAATATTCAACCTTGAATGTAAATGGTCTAAATGCCCCCACTTAAAAGGCACAGAGTGGCAAGTTGTATAAAGAAACAAGACCCATTTATCTGTTGCCTTCAAGAGACCCACCTCACATGTAATGACACCCATAGGCTCAAAGTAAAGGGTTGGAAAAGATCTATCATGCAAATAGAACACAAAAAAGAGCAGGGTTGCTATTCTCATGGGAAAAACAGACTTTAAATCAGCAACAGTAAAAAAGGACAAGAAGGACATTACATAATGATAAAGGGTTCAATTCAACAAAAAGACTTAACTAAGCTAAATATATATGCACCCAACATGGGAGCACCCAGATTCATAAAACAAGTACTTTTTGACCTAGAGAAGACTTACACAGCCTCATAATAATAGCAGAGGACTTCAAACCCCATAGAACACCTAGACAGATCATCAAGCCAGAAAACTAACAAAGAAATTCTGTACTTAAATTTAACACTTGATCATTTGGACCTAATACATATCTACAGAATACTCTATCCAACAATGACAGAATATACAGTCTTCTCATCTGCACACAGAATATACTTCAAGATCAACCACATGCTCAGCCATAAAGCAAGTCTCTAAATTCAAAAAAACTGAAATCATACTAGTCATACTTTTGGACTACAGTGGAATAAAAATAGAAATTAATACCAACAGATATCTCAAAACCACACAATTACATGGGATTTAAACAGATTGTCCTGAATGAGTTGGGGGGTAAACAATAGAATTAAGGTCAAAATCAAAAAATTATTTGAAGTAAATAAAAACAGAGACACAACATACCAAAAATCTCTGGGATGCCACAAAAGCAGTGTTAAGAGGAAAGTTTATAGTGCTAAATACCTACATCAAGAAGGTAGAAATATCTCAATTTAATAATCTAACATCACACTAAAAATATAAAAACAACTAACCCCAAAGCTAGGAAAAGAAAAATAACTGAAATGAGGGAAGAACTGAACAAAATGGAGAACAAATATCCATACAATCAGTGAAACCAGAAGTTGTTTCTTTGAAAGGATAGAGATCAATAGATCACCAGCTATGTTAACAAAAAGAAGAAAATAGAAGATCCAAATAAGCACAATCAGAAATAAAAAGGTGACATTACAACCAATCCACAAAAATATGAATGATCCTCAGTGACTATTATGAACACCTCTATGCACACAAACTAGAAAAGCTGGAGGAAATGGATAAATCACAGGAAACACAGAATCTCATGAATTCGAATTGAACATGATTCAATTCAAGATTGAATCAGGAAAAGATTGAAACCCTGAAGAGACAAATATGAAGTTCCAAAATTGAATCAGTAACACAAAACACTACTAGCAAAAAAAAAAAAAAAAAAAAAATGCCCAGATCAGATGGATACACATCAGCCAAATTCTACCAGATGTACAAAGAAGAGCTGTTACCAACCCTACTGAAACGGAGGAGGAGGGAGTCTTCCTTAACTCTTTCAATGAAGTCAGCATACTCTGATACCAAAACCTAGCAGAGACACTACTTAAAAAGAAAATTATAGGCCAATATCCCTGATGAACATAGATATAAAAATCCTCAACAAAATACTAGCAAATTGAATACAGCAGAAAATCAAAAGGTTCATTCACTATGATCAAGTAGGCTTCATTTCTGGGATACAAAGTTGGTTCAACATATGCAAATCAACAAATATAATTCACCACATAAAGATAATTAAGAACAAAATTATCATCTCAATAGATGAACAAAATGCTTTCAATAAAATCCAACATCGCTTCTTGATAAAAGTCCTCAAAAAACTAGGCACTGAAGGAACATATATCAAAATAATAAGAGCCATCTATGACAAATCCACAGACAACATCATAGTGAACAGGCAAAAACTGGGAGCATTCTCTTTAAGAACTGGAACAAGACAAGATTGCCAACTCTCAATACTCGTATTCAACAGATTACTGGAAGTCCTTGCTAGAGGAATCAGGCAAGAGAAAGAAATAAGAGGCATCCACATAGGTAAAGAAATAAAATTATCTCTCTTTGCTGATGATATGATCTATACTGAGTGAGCCCTAAAGACTCCTTCAAAAGACTACTGGAACAAATAAGCAACTTCCATAACATTTCAGGATACAAAATTAATGTACAAAAATCAGTTTCATTTCCACATACTAATAACACTCAAACTGAGAGCCAAATCAAGAAAGCAATGCCATTTACAACTGCTGCAAAAACCATAAAGTACCTAGGAATACCTCTAACCAAGGAGGCAAAAGATCTCTACGAAGAGAACTACTAAACGCTACTGAAATAAATCACAGATGACACAAACAAATGAAAAAACATTCCATGCTCATGGATTAGAAGAATCAATGTCATTCAAATGGCCATACTGCCCAAACTACAGATTCAATGCTATTCTCGTCAAGCTACCAATGTTATTTTTCACATAACTAGAAAGAAACTATTCTAAAATTCATACAGAACTAAAAAAAGAGCCTGAATAGCCAAACCAATCCTAAGCAGAAAGAACAAAGCTGGAGGCATCATATTACCTGACTTCAAACTATACTATACAGCTACGGTAACCAAAACAGCACGGTACTGGTACAAAAACAGACACATAGACCAAAGGAACAGAACAGAGAACCCAGATATAAAGCTGCATTTCTACAGCTATCTGATCTTTGACAAGGTCAACAAAATAAGAAATGGAGAAAGGGGTCCCTATTCAACAAACAGTGTTAGAATAGCTGGATGTGCAGAATAATAAAACTGAATCCCCACCTTTCACCATTTACAAAAATTAACTCAAGATAAATTAAATACTTAAATGTAAAAGTTCAAACTATAAGAATCCTGGAAGAAACTGAGAAACACCATAGTGGATATCAGCCTTGAGAAAGAATTTATGACTAAGTCTTTAAAAACTATCGCAACAAAAACAAAAATTGACAAGTGGGGCCTAATTAAACCAAGGAGCTTCTGCACAACAAAAGAAACTGTCAACAAAGAAAACAGACAACCTAAAGAATGGGAGAAAGAATTAGCAAACTGTGAATCTGACAAAGGTCTAATATCCAGAATCTATACGGAACTTAAACAATTGAACAAGCAAAAAACAACCCCATTAAAAATGGGCAAAAGACATGAAAAGATACTTTTCAATAGAAGACATGCAAGCAGCCAACAAACATGAAAATATGCTAAACACCAATAATCATCAAATAAATGAAACCAAAACCACAATGGGACACCATCTCACACCAGTCATTTTAACCATTATGGAAAGTCAAAAACAACAGATGTTGGCAAGGCTATTGAGAAAAGGGAATGTTATACCCTGTTGGTGGGAATGGAAATTAGTTTACCCACTGTGGAAAGTGGGTTTGGAGATTTCTCAAAGAACTTAAAACAGAACTACCATTCAACCCAATATTCCCATTATTGGGTATACATCCAAAAGAAAATAAATTATTCTACCCAAAAGACACATACACTCTTATGTTTACTGCAGCACTATTCACAATAGCAAAGATATGGAATCAACCTAGGTGCCCATCAATGGTGGATTAGATAAAGAAAATGTGATACATATATACTATGAAATACTATGCAGCCATTAAAAATAACAAAATCATATCCTCTGCAGCTACATGAATGCAGCCTGAGTACATTATTCTAAGCAAATTAACCTAGAAACAGAAAACCACATATAACATATTCTCACTTATAAGTGGAAGCTAAACAATGGGTACTCATGGACATAAAGATGGCAACAATAGACACTGGGGGCTACAGCAGGGGAGGTAGAGGGGGGAACAATGGTTGAAAAACTAATTATTGAGTACTATGCTCAGTACCTGGGTGACAAAATCCGCCATACCCCAAATCTTAGCATCAGACAATATACCCAAGTAACAAACTTGTACGTGTATTCCCTGAATCTAAAAGTTAAAACAAAACAAAACAAAAACTGGAAATAGTAGCAAGCACCAATAATAGTGCAAAAAAAATTAGAAATGAATAACCTTAACAAAAAAAATGTTAATAAAGCCCCCCTCCCACCAATAAAAGTTAAGTAACTGAAGATAACAAATGTTAGTGAGAGTATGAAGAAAAGGGAACTCGTACACACTGTTGGTGGGAATGTGCATTGATGTGGCCATTATAGAAAACAGTATGGTGGTTTCTAAAGAAGTTAAAAATAGAACCACCGCATGTCCCAGTAATATCTCTTCTAGGCATCCCCAAAAGAAATGAAATCAACACCTTATAAAGATAACTGCACTTCCATGTTCATTGCAGCATGTTCTACAATAGCCAAGATATGGAAACAACCTAACCTCAGTGGCTATTGATGGATAAATGGATAAAGAAACTCTAATACATATATACAGTGGAATATTCTTCAGCCCTAAAAAAGAATGAGATCCTGCCATTTGACACAACATAAATAAGCCTGGAGGACATTATGCTAAGTGAAATAAGCTAGATACAGAAAGAAAAATGTGCATGATCTCATTTATAAGTAGATTCTAAAATAAATAAATAAATATACAAAAATAGAGAAGATAACCTTGGTTTCCAGGGTTGGTTGGGACAGAGGAGTGGAGAAATGAAGAGACATAGATCAGAGAATACAAAATAGCAGATATAGGGACCAAGATGGCAGAAGAGAAGGCTCCACTGGCTGCCTTCTTTGCAATGACACCAATTTAACAACTATCTACACAGAAAAAAAGTTTCATAAGAACCAAAAATTAAATGAGCACTCATAGTACCTGGTTTCAACTTCATATCACTGAAAAAGGCACTGAAGAGACAGAAAAAAAAAAAAGTCCTGAACTCCTGACATCACCTGTTCTTTACCCTCTGGCAGGCATGGCATGGTGCAGAAAGCATCTCTGGGCACTAGAGGAGGGAGAACACAGCAACTTTGAGGCATTAAACTTAGTGCTGTCCTCTTGAAGCAGACAGGTAAACTGGACCAAACTCAGCTGACACCTGCTTACAAGGGGAACATTTAAACCAGCACTAATTAGGTGGGGATATCACAGATACCAGAGATCAGACCTTGAGTTCCTGCAAACCTCACCACTGAGGGCCAAAGTGCTCTGTACTTGAAAGGCAATGTAGGTCATAAGGACTGCAACAATTAGGCGAGTCTTAATGCTGTACTGGGCCCTGAAACAGTGGACTGGAGGGCACATGACATACTGAGATACCAGCTGGGGTGGATAAAGGAGTCCTGGCATTACCCCTTTCCTAACCCGAGGCTTCACAGCTCACAGCCCCAAAAGAGAACCCTTCCTTCTACTTGAGGAGAGGGGAAGAGTTGGGAGGGCTTTGTCTTGGATCTTGGATACCGGCTCAACCATAGCAGGATAGGGCAGTCATCAGAGTCACGAGGCCCCTGTTCCAGAACATACCTCCCAGATGAAATTTTCAGACACACCCTGGGCCAGAAAGGAACCCATTGCCTTAATGGAAATAACCCAATCTTGACAGCATTCATCTTCTGCTAACTGGAGAGCTTTTGGTCCCTGGAAAACCAGAAGTGATACCCAGGTACCACATCAAGGACCTTGGGTAGGCCATTGAGACTTGTTGGCTTCAGGTACCAGAACAGCCACAGGGTAGGCAGAGCACTAAAAAAGCTCTTGGGCTCCCCCTGTTCCAGGACTTGACTCTTGGGTGACATTTCTGGTTCTGCCCTAGACCAGAGTAGAGTCCACTGCTCTGAAGGATGAGTCCCAGGCCAGGCAACATTCACCACAGGTTGACTTAAGAGCTTTTGGGCTTTAAAGGAATATTGGAGGTAGTCAATCTGACAGTACTATTTATGGTCTGGGGTGGCAGTGGCTATGAGTGAGGCTCCTCTGCCTTTGGAAAGAAGAGGAAAGAGTGAGAATAATTGCATCTTGTGATTTGAGTGCCACCTCCTCCACAGTACAATAGAACACCAAATAGGCTGCTAGGTTTTTAACTCTAGTCCCTAAATCCTAGATAGCACTTCTTTATCCACCTGGGCCTAGGGAACCTCGCTGCCCTGAAGGGAAGGATACAGACCTGATTGGCTTTGCAACAAGCTGATTATAAAATCTCAGGGCCTTGTGTGAACATAGGCAGTAGCCAGGGAGTGGTTACAGCAGGCCTTGGGTGAGACCCAGTGCTGTGCTGGCTTCAGGTCTGACTCAGCACAGTCACACTGGAGGTGGTCAAAGGGTGCTTGTGTCACTCCATCCCTAGCTTTGGGTGACTCAGAACAGAGAGAGATTCTGTTTGTTTGGGAGAAAGTAAGGGAAGAGAAAGAGTCTCTGCCTGGTAATCCAGAAAATTCTCCTGGATCTTGTCAAAGTCCATCAAAGTGATACCTTTACAAGCCTGCAAGAACTACAGCATTACTAGACTTGGGGTGCTGCCTAAAGTAGATATAGCTTAGATCACAACATCCAAGTTCTTTCAAGGATGGCTACAAATACACCCAGACAGTGGAGACTACAATGAATATCTAACTCTTCAATGCCCAGACACTGAAGAACATCTACTAGCATCAACACCATCCAGGAAAACATGACCTCATCAAATGAATTAAATAAGGCAGCAGGGACCAATCCTAGGGAAACGGATATATGTGAAATTTCAGACAGGGAATTCAAAATAGCTGTGTTAAGGAAACTCAAAGACATTAAAGATAATATAGAGAAGGAATTAGGAATCCTATCAGATAAATTTAACAGAGACTGAAATAATCAAATGAAGCAGAGATTCTGAAGCTGAAAAATGCAATTGGCATACTGAAAAATGCATCAGAGTCCTTTAATAGTAGAATTAATCAAGCAGAAGAAAGAATATGTGAGCTTGAAGACAAGCTATTTAAAAATACACAGAGGAGATGAGAGAAAAAATAATTTTTTTAAAAAATGAAGCACACATACAGGATCTAGCAAATAGTCTCAAAATAGAAAGTCTAGGAGCTATTGGCCTCAAAGAGGAGGTAGAGAAAGAGACAGAAGTAGAAAGTTTATTCAATAGATATTAACAAAGAACTTCCCAAACCTAGAGAAACATATCAATATCTAAGTACGAGAAGGCTGTAGAACACCAAGCTGATTTAACCCAGAGAAGACTACCTCAAGGCATTTAATAATCAAACTGCCAGAGGTCAAGGATAAGGCAGGGATCCTAAAAGCAGTGAAAGAAAGAACGAGAAAGAAAAGGAGGGAGGGAGGGAGAGGAAGGAAGGAAGGAAGGAAGGAAGGGAGGGACGGACTATACAATGGAGCTCCAATATGCCTAGCAGCAGACTTTTCAGTGGAAACCTTACAGGCCAGGAGAGAGTGATATGACATATTTAAAGTGCTGAAGGAAAATAACTTTAATGCTAGAAGGGTATATTTGACAAAAATATCCATTAAACATTAAGCAGAAATAATGATTTTCACAGACAAACAGAAGGTGGTGTTCATCAACACCAGACCTGTCCTACAAGAAATGCTTGTAAAGGGAGTACGTATAAAAAGGAGTACTTATAAAGAGAGTACTTCAATCAGAAAGAAAAGAATGTTAATAAGCAATAAGAAATTATCTAAAAGTACAAAACTCATTAGAAATAGTAAGTACACAGAAAAACACAGAATACTATGACACTGTAACTGTGGTGTGTACATTATTTTAAGTAGAAAGATGAAATAATGAACCAATCTAAAACAATCACTACAGCTTTTCAAGATATAGACAGTACAATGGGCAGACCAATGGAACAGTATAGAGAATCCAGAACAAATCCACACAGCTACATTCATTTTCGACAAAGGTGCAAAGAATATACACTGGGGAAAAGAGAGTCTTTAGTAAATGGTGCTGTGGCACTTGGGTATTCATATGCAAAAGAATGAAAATAGTCCCCTATCTTTAATCATATTCAAAAATTAAATCAAAACACATTAAAAACTTAAATCTAATAGCTCAAACTAAAAAACTACTACAAGAAAACTTTGGGGAAAATCTTCAGGGTGTTCGTCTGGGCAAAAAAAAATCTTGAACAATACACCACAAGCACAGGCAACCAAACAAAAATGGATAAATGAGATCACATCAAGTTAAAAAGCTTCTGCACAACAGAGGATACAATCAACAAAGTGGAGAGACAACCCACAGAGTGAAATAAAATAACTGCAAACTACCCATCTGACAAGGGATTAATAACCAGAATATATAAGGAACTCAAATAACTTTATAGGAAAAAAAATCTAATAATCTGATTAAAAATGGGCAAATGATTTGAATAGACATTTCTGAAAAGAAGACATACAAATGGCAAACAGGCATATGCAAAGTACTGAAGTACTACCCAGTACTATAGGTACAACTATTAAAATGATATACAACTATAGGTACTTCATTGATCAGAGAAATGCAACTCAAAACTGCAGTAAGATATTATCTCACCCCAGTTGAAATGGCTTATATTCAAAAGACAGGCAGTAACAAATGCTGGTAAGGATGTAGAGAAAAGGGAACCCTTGTACACTGTTGGTGGGAATGTAAATTAGCAAAACAACTACAGAGAACAGTTTGGAGGTTCCTCAAAAAACTAAAAATTGAGCTACCATATGATCCAGCAATTTCATTGCTGGGTATATACCCAAAAGAAAGAAAATTAATATATCCAAGAAATAGCTGCACTCCTAAGTTTCCTGCAGCACTGTTTACAATAGCTAAGATTTGGAAGCAATCTAAGTGCCTATCAACAGATAAATGGATAAAGAAAATGTGGTATATATTCATAATGAAGTACTACCCAGTCATAAAAATAATGAGATCTAGTCAGTTGTAACAACTTGTATGGATGGAACTAGAGATCATGTAGAGTGAAATAAACTAGGCACAAAAGACAAACATCACATGTTCTCACTTATTGTGGGATCTAAGAATTAAAACAATTAAACTCATGGACATAGAGAGTAGAAGGATTATTACCAGAGGCTGAAAACGATAGTGGGAGTGTGGGGCAGGGGGGCAGGGAGAAGGTGAAGATGCTTAATAGGTACAAAAAAAAAGAAGGTATAAATAAGACCTACTATTAATTAGTAGGTAGCACAACAGGGAGACTATAGTCAATAACAATGTATTTGTACATTTTTAAATAACTAAAAGAATATAATTGGATTGTTTATAACTAAAGGCTTGAGAGGATGAATACTCCATTCTCCACAATGTGCTTATTTCATATTACATGCCTGTATCAAAACATCTCATGTACCCCATAAATATATACCCAAAATTAAAATAAATTTTTTAAAAAAGTAGCAGATATATAGGCTAAACAAATCTAGAGATCTAATGTACAAGATGAGGACTACAGGTAATAAAATTGTACTGTATATAGAATTTATGTCAAATCAATAGATTTTAGCTGTTCTTTCCACACACAAAAAAAGTTTTTTCTTCCTATATGAGATAATGTATATGTTAATTTTATTCACTGTAATAAATTTTTACTACCTATGTGTATTCCATAACATAATGCTGTATACCTTAAATGTAAACAATAAAATTTATTTTAAAAATTAAATAACTGGAAAGTGTTCATCACATTCAAAATTACTCTTACGTCAAGGGAGCGGCCAAATGAAAATAACAAACTACGTAGAACTATTGAGAGTGTGAGAAAGAGAAAATAAGACTATAACCTTAGTGTTATGCCAAAGTAGTATTAAAAAACAAAACAGATTAAAGATTGTTGAACTAAGCTTTCAGTAGCTAAGAAAATGCTCAGAAAATTAGGGTAGAATTATTGAAGATTTTTTAAAGAAATCAATAAACTTAGAAAATAAGAAAAAAGTTTATCAATAAAACTTAAATGTGATTTTTAGAAACACCAATCATTTTCAAAATTTCAGCAAGTATAATCGAAAAAAGAGACACGATAAAACTTAACAATGTTGTCAATGAAAAGTGAAAATATGGATGAATTTTAAAATACGTAAAATGATACATTTTATTATCTAGATGAAAACTGACAATATCTCAGAAAATAATTATCAAAATTGCCTCAAGAAAAATAGGAGATATAGATCTAAAAGAAATTGAAATGTCAATCAAAGTAGTATCCTAAAAACTGTACAAGACCCAAATGAATTTGTTCTTTAGATGTTCCATAAACCTTTAAGAAACAAATAATTCCAATTTATACAAATTATTCCAAAATCTATGAAACATTTCCTAGCCCATTCCTCAAAGCTAAACAACACTGATATCAAAACCAGAAAAAGACAGTACAAGAAAAGTCAATTATTTATCATTTTTACTAATAAACACATAAGCTAAATTTCTAACTGAACACCAAAGTGTGGCAAAATAATAACATATTCTGACCAAGCAGGTTTATCTCCAAGTAGGAGTCCAAGGATAGTTTCAATGAAATTAAAGTTAAAAGAGAAAATTTTTATGACCATTACAAAGGATACCAAAAACCATAAATAGTTCTCCTTAATATGCATATATACATAGATATGTAGTATATGATGTGTAACATGCATATGGATAAATATAATGCATATTTAAAACCATAGATAATTCTTTTTAATATCCATATATTATATATATTTTATATATTCTAAATCATATTATATGTACACATCTATATGCACATTAAGGAGATTATGGTTCTATATATACATATCTATATATACATTTATCTATAATACATATACACAGACACATATCTATATATACATATATACAGACACATGTTTATAATATTTATATATTCATTATATATAGTTATATATGTATTAATTCAGTTACAGTCCATTTAAGATATAGAATAGAAGCCACAACAGTTATTTTTACAGAGATAATTCAATATAAAGAATTGCTATCCAACCAGATATTGAAAAATTGAGAAGGCAAGAGGGGAATACTAAAATATTATGGTATAAGCAATGTAGGAAGCAGCTACCTAGGGCTGAGAAAACAAAGAGAAGAGGTTGGAATTAAAATATAAATATTACACTTAGAAGCTTGAGTGTCTTCTGAGAGCTAAGACCTGGAATGCTCAGTAGGGGGCACCTGCTGGTTGGTGTTGGCGTCTTAAGAAAACCCTAAGGAGCTAGGTCTAGGAATGCTGTCAAAACTAAAAACTGGAAATAACGTTGCTACTGAAACAAACTATAACTGCTAAAATGAAAAGTAATTGTTAAGGTGTCATTAAACAGAACAGGAAGCAAACAGGAAGTGTGGCTCCTTCTTCCCCCTCAACCTTGCAGTCCTCTAATTGGCAGAGCCTAACAGGGGGGCTCTGGCAAAGGGAAACATGATTTGTAGAATCCCAGGCAGCATCACAGAGTGTATAAGGATGGAGCTGAAATAAGGCAATAGCTTAACCCCAGCCTATGTACATACGTATATACCTGGGAGTTCACATTGTACTTCCCATAGCTTGGATTTTTCTCTAGACATCCAAATCAAATAGCTTTTATTTCTTTTACCTTTTTTTAGCATTACACACAAAAATATTAAGAAACAAGAATAACCCAATTTAGATCATTTTAATAGTTGTACTATAGGTACATAAATATTATTTTTATGAAACTCAGAATTTAAACCGTATTTTCCTTCACTTATACTACCTATCATTATTTGAATACATTTATTTTAATTTCACCCTTCATCAATTCAGTTATTCAAATAATTCATGCATGGGTTTCTTAAAGTCAAGCTCTATGTTTATGTTTAAATATGGTAAGAGTTTAATACAGATGGTATTTACATTAACATACCCTTGAGACGATTTTTGTGAATTGTGTGATTTTTAAATAGTGTTTTTGTTTGGATTTTTTTTTTTTTGGAGGGGGGCTGGTAAATTTTGGGTTTGTTGTTACTGTTGCTGTTGTTTTAGCTGGTTATTGTTGCTGTGAAGCAGTAAAGTCACCGAGAGGGAAGCAAAGGGTGACGAGAGTTATGGATTCGGAAGAGAAAAAGTCTGCTTACCCAATGGCCTGAGTGCTTTTCTTCTGTCCCTAAAAGAGCCCATTTTCAACACTTCTGCCAGACAAAGTGACTCTTCTATTATTCAACCATTCTTTTCCATTTTGCAATAAACTCAGTTCCCTCCTGTGTTCCTCTTCCTTCCCCATTTCTGTCCCTCACTTTGCCTCCCTCACTCTGTGCCCACTGAGGCTCTGACTATGGGCTACAATTATCACTGTGGCATAAAAAAAAATATTGCTGAACCAGAACATTTGCAAGCCTTTCTTCAACTCACATGTCCTTTGAATTATCTCCTTTCACTGCTTCTTATTCACAGCAAAGCTTATCCAAAGAATTATCTACATTAACTTTTTTTTCCATTTTCTCCTCATACTTACTCTGTTTAAGAGTTGTGTTATTATGAAACAATGTCTACTTAAAAACAATGTATATTTCATCAAAGACAATATTCAAATGGCCATTAAACCCATGAAAACATTCTCATCAACCTTAGCCACTAGAGAAATGCCAAACAGAATCACAGTGGGATACCACTTCACATGTACTAGGATGACCACAATTTAAAAAATAGATAATAACAAGTGTCCCTGAGGACACTTGTGGGAATATAAAATGGTGTCATCACTTTGGAAAACAGTTCTAATAGTCCCTCAGATTAAACATAGAGTTATCTTATGATGCAGCAATTCTATTCTTAGTTACATACGCAGCAGAAATGAAATTATTAATATATGTCCACATAAAAACTTGGTACATGAATGTACATTACAGCACTGTTCCTAACAGACAGAAAGTGGAAACCATTACATATTTATCAAGTGATGAATGAAAAGAAATGTTATATCCATACAATGGAATATTATTCACCAACAAAAAGAAATGAAGTACTCATATGCACTATAACATGGATGAACCTTGAAAATATTACACTGAGAGGAACCAGACACAAAAACCACATATTATATGGTGCTATTCATATGCAATGTCCAGCATAGGCAAATCTATAGAGACAGCAAGTAGAATAGTGGTTTCCTAAGGCTGGAGATGTTAGGGATGAGGAGATTGGGAATGACTGCTAATGAATCCCACATTTCTTTATTAGGGTGTTAAAAATATTCTAAAATCTATTGTAGTGGTGGCTATGAGAGAAGCAGAAGGCAGTCAAATACCTAGGCAGATAGGGGTGGGTCCATGGTGAAACCCAACTTCCAAGCCAAAGACACTTTAAAGCCTGAAAATCAAGCTACAAGTTAAACCCTCAGATGGACTTGAGAACTTGTCTTCCTGTTTGGCATGCTTTCTCTGATTGATCCCCACCCTTCACCTATTTTACATATACCTACCCTTTCTTACTTGATTTTCTGCACTGTCATGCCCATATTTGAGTGATGTTTTTGCTTTAATCTTTTTTGCATACTCACAAACCAATCAGCATGCACGTCCCATTCTGAGTCCATAAAAGGCCCTGGACCCAGCTACATGGAGCAGCGGATGGGAAGGCCTTCCCATCTTTGAGTAGTGGAACCACACCCCTCCCTATGACCTCTCTCCACTGACAGTTTTCATTTCACTTAATAAATTCTGCTCCACTCATTCTCTGGTGTCTGTGTGCCTAATTCTTCCTGATCATTTAACAAGAACTTGGACCTAGCTGAGCTAAGGAACACAAAGAGTGTGTTATACAGCTGTAAATATACTAAAAACCATTAAATTATACATTTTAAAGGAGTAAATTCCATGGTGTGTGGATTATATCTCAAAGCTGTTACTTTTTTATAAAGAAACAAAAAAATGTATATGTGGCCCAAACAACATCTAATTTTAAAAAAACCTAAAGTTTCTGCCATATCCTCTGTGTGCTCTTTTTTCTATTTAAACATAGGAGCTATGAATATATTCTGAACATGCAGTTTTTGTTGGTTAAAAGTATTGCAAATTTCTTTCAATTTGTGCTGTTTTTTACATGATTTGAGGTATATTTGGATGAAGAGAAGGTACTAATTTTTTTAATCTAATTTATCATCCTTTTCATTTTGACCTTATGTTACATGTGATTGCTTAAAAACTTTTCCCTTACCCTGTACCGTATTCTTAAATGTTTATTATCCAAATATTTTAAAGTTTTGTTTTTCACATCTAAATCCTAAATCTGCCTGGAATTGAATTTCATATACGATGTGAAGTAGAGATCCAATTATAAATTTTCTCTATAAATAATCAGTTTCTATATAAATAATCATACCAGGTGACTTAACAAAAGAATTATTTGCTCACTAATATTCAGTGCTACCTTTCCAAAATATTTAATTTCCCTAAATTAACATGTCAATTTCTGAACTTTCTGTTCTATTCCATTGATGAGAATAGAAAAGAATATTAATCATCCATTCTTAATTATAGCAGCATTATTATAAGCCCCTTGATTTTGTTTCTTCAGGCATATGTTAACTATTCCTGGCCCATGATGGCAGATATTTGGTCACCCAAATCCTTGACTCTCTAAGCAGATGGTTACAGTTGTCTCCAGGGGATACTTTAAGTCACCTTTTATATATTGCATACCATGGAAACAGGGTCGTTAACACATTTTTCTTTTCTTTTTTTTTTTTATTATACTTTAAGTTCTGGGGTACATGTGCAGATCTTGCAGGATTCTCATATAGGTATACACATGCCATGGTGGTTTGCTGCATCCATACCCCCTTCACCTACATTAGGTATTTCTCCTAATGTTATCCCTTTCCCAACCTCCCTACCCTCTGCTATCGCTCCTCTTAGCCCCCCACCCCCAACAGACCCCAGTTTGTGATGTTCCCCTCCCGGTGTCCATGTGTTCTTATTGTTCAGCACCCACTTATGAGTGAGAACATGTGGTATTTGATTTTCTGTTCTTGTGTCAGTTTGCTGAGAATGATGGTTTCCAGATTCATCCATGTCCCTACAACAGATATGAACTCATCCTTTTTTATGGCTGCATAGTATTCCATGGTGTATATGTGCCACATTTTCAAAGAAAACACATTTTTCTTTGAGTCACTCCATAACCATAACTTTATATAGATATCATATAAATATCAAAACATTGTTGCTTGGATGAGCTTGAGTCTAGCATTACAAACAGTCCTGATAATTCTGGTCACTGAGCAGCAGCTGATGAGAACTTTGCAAAATTCAAATTTGACCATAACAATTTATGTCATAAGATGTTGATTATGGCGTGGTAGCTCACAGCTGTAATCCTAGCACTTTGGGAGGCCAAGGCAGGAAGATTGCTTGAGCCCAGGAGTTTGAGACAAGAAACCAGCCTGGGCAAAATGACAAAATCCCATCTCTGCAAAAAATACAAAACAATTAGCTGAGTGTAGTGGTGCATATCTGTACTGCCAGCTACTCAGGAGGCTGAGGCAGGAGGATCATTTAAGCCTGGCAGGTTAAGTATATAGTGAGCCATGGTTGTGCTGCTGCACTCTAGCCTGGGTGCCAGAGCAAGACTGTGTCCAAAAAATAAAACTAAATACGTTAATTATGTTGAATTTTAATTAAAAATATTATTGACATTTTAAATTTGTAAATAACCTTTGAAATGCCAACTTATTTTCTGTAAATCTGAAACACTTACGTCATCAAAGCTTAAGACTTCCCTAACATATATTCATTGCTTTAAAAGACAAGTGTTTCGAAAAAATATAATACCCATATATCATGACATTTATTGCATTTGTAGAAGTAAAATATAAAAATGAAGGTCACAAGAGGTGAGAAGGAACTAAATATAAGTACATTGTTTTTATGTAGTCTGTCCAGTAATATATTATTTAAAGATTGATGGATATTTAAAGATTGATGGATTTAAACAAAACATCTGACTTCACCACGTTTACAATCTATTAGGGGAGAAGATTTTAAAAACTTAAGTATACAAGTAAATAAGTAAATGTTAAAGTAATATAATTTCAGATGATATTAGCAAATTTTACAATAATGATATTGTGACAACAATGAAGCAAGGTGAGAAGGTGGTGAATAAAAAGGAGGTGCTCCATTCTATTTATTTATTTTTTATGCATTATTTTGTTTTTTCCTTTTTTGTTTTGTTTTGTTTTGTTTTGTTTTTTGTTTTCTAAGACGGAGTCTCACTCTGTCGCCCAGACTGGAGTACAGTGGTACAATTTTGGCTCAGAGCAACCTCTGTCTCCCAGGTTCAAGCAATTCCCCTGCCTCAGCCTCCTAAGTAGCTGGGAATACAGGCGTGCACCACCATGCCCTGCTAATCTTTATATTTTTAGTAGAGATGGGGTTTCACCAGGTTGGCCAAGCTGGTCTCAAATGCCTGGCCTCAAGTGATCCATCCACCTCACCCTCCCAACATTCTGGGATTACAGGCGTGAGCCACTGGGACCGGCCCAATTTTCAATTTTGACTCACAAAACCTTGCTGTTCTATAGTTAAGTAGCACTTCCCAAGCATCTTCATTCTAATTTTCATTTTCTCACTTGATGTAATTCTTTGGATTCTATATTTCCTTATACTCCTGTCATGTACAGAAACTGGCTCTTCCTTACTCATAAGGAATTTTGTAATCCAATTGTTAAACACACCATTATTAAAAATCAAATGAGATACTTATAATTAAATAATTACACTAAAACAAAGGTAATAAATACTCAAAAACATGTCATTTCCTAATTATTTTAGTACATTTCATATTACCTAATCTCTTGAGATAATTTACAACTACTTTGTCTGTATAATAAAAATACTATATAATGGTATGCCACTGCACTCCTCTTCCCCAACTTACCATTCATTGTTATCACATTGGTAGCTTGAAATCTGCCATGATGTGAGTCCTTACACCATGGAAATTGGCAAAGGCTTCAAATCAGGGCTTTGTTTTTTCCCTAAGAGAGTTTATTATTAAACATTTACTAGCACACCAATGGCTAGAGACACACGTTTGGGAGTAATCGGAAATGGTATTTAAACCACATTACTAGAATGAGTCTAAAAAGAGAAGACAAGGCCTGAACTGCAACATTTATATGTTCAAAGAGGAGGAAGAATCAGAAAAAAAGAGACAATATTAGTGCCAAAGGGGTAGGAGAAAAATCAGGAGCAAACATGATGTCTGGAAGATGAGTGAACAGTGTATATAAAGGAGGAGAATGTGATCAACCATATCAAAAGCTGCTGATCCTTGAGGAAGTTCATATACTAAAAATTGACCACTTGCATTATGGGAGGCAGGTGACAAGAGTGATTTCAGTGAAATGGCAAGATTAAAATATAATTGCAATGAACTTCAGGAAGTGCGCAATGCAAAGAAATGGAGATGTGAATATAAGTAACAATTTCAAGAAGTTTGACTATGTAGAGTAGCACAAAAATGAGACATTTATTGGAAGTGAATGTGGATTATGGGAGTTTTGTTTTGTCTTCAAAGAAAGAAAATATTGCATGCTTATGCAAAAGACCATCTAAATAGTAAAAATTGCCACTACAAGAAGAAGAGTCAACTGCAGAATGAGCTCCTTGAAAGTATCAGAGGATGAGACAAGCCCTCAACTTATGGGTACATAAGAGATCTCTGCTCCAACCACTTGTCTATGTCATTTAAGTACATCTTTCAAGTTTCAGCTCAAATGTAATTTATTCCAGGAACTGTTCCCTGACCTCCTAACTGGAGTCCACTAACTTTATCTGTGCACCTCTACCCTCCTGACATAGGGCATAATACTTCACTTTTAATGATGCAATGACATGGTCTTATTACAGTGGGTAGCTAGTCACACATGAGCAGGGCAGGAGAGACCCCCTAACCTCCCCCCCATAAACACATCAGGAATGTCAGGTGACCATCAGGTGATGATCAGGTGGTTATTCCTGTCTCTCTAAAGTAATAATTAGTTGCAGCCAGCGCCAGGTGGTTGTTTACTTTCTCTCTAAATAATAATTGCTTGCAGCCGGCACCAGGGGAAAGGCAGTCTCACGATACATAGGAAAAACCTGAAACTCGTGATCAGCCGCTTTCCCCTAAGATTTCAGGAGTTGGGAGAGGGGGCTCAAGCATGAGCACTAAGAGGCAAAATGGCAGGGTTTAAATGGTACATAAACCTTCCCTAGGAATGCTAGACTAGTAAAGGAAGAATGCCTCAAGGGAGCATGCACACAACTCCAATAAACAACACTGTGCCTACGGCCCCTCCCAAGCTGTAGTAGGCCACTGCGCATGCGGACAGCCCGCCCCAAGGGAAGAATCAGGAGAGAAGGGACACAAGACCCCAGAAGTATGCCAACGTATTAAACCCTAAGGCAAGGTCAAACAGCACACTTGATCTGTCAAGTTACCTGCTTGGCCCTCTTCCAAATGTACTTTCCTTCCGTTCATTCCTGCTCTCTAAAGCTTTTAAATAAACTTTCACTTCTGCTATAAAACTTGCCTCAGTCTCTCCTGCCTCACGCCTCCTCCGTCGAATACTGACGACGCAAGAGTTGAGGTTGCTGCAGGCCCTTACGGGTCCGCCGCCACTAACTGCCTTTTCATGTCCTCTGCACTCACAACTTGGTACTTAAGCACAGCTCCTTGTGCCTCAGCCCTAGCACAGGTTTGGTCCATAAGAGACAACAGGTATTACTAAAGAGGAAGAAAATTAAGCAAGACAGACGATGTAAAGAAATAGAAAAAAATAAGGAAGAGGTGTCACCTTTCACTGAAGACTCCTTCAGACAGAAACCATCAAAGGATTTTTTTTTTTTCTTTTTTTTTGAGACAGAATCTTGCTCTGCCGCCAGGCACCAGGCTCAGTGCAGTGGTGCAATCTCGGCTCACTGCAATCTCCGCCTCCCAGGTTCAAGCATTCTCCTGCCTCAGCCTCCCTAGTAGCTGGAACTACAGGTGCACGCCACCACGACCATGTTGGCCAGGATGGTCTCAATCTCTTGACCTCATGATCCGCCCACCTCGGCCTCCCAAAGTTCTGGGATTACAGGCGTGAGCCACCGTGCCCGGCCAGGATTTGTATTCCAAGATGCAGAAATCGTGAAAACTAAATTTGTAAAAACTAAATGGAGGTGAGATTCAGTAAAGCCTGCTGAAAGAGAATGTGTCACACTTTGGTATTAAGCTCACTTCAAATTCAATTTCAGAGCACCAGACTTCAAAAAAATAAATGTAAAAGTATCTCACAAAAATATTACTCCAAAGTAACTGTGGTGCTCAAGCAAATTATTTTGGGTCATTTTTTCAATACCATGCTTGTTTGGAGAGATTCAAAACTAATGTTATCTTGTCATCTTTCTCCAAATTTTCTTCCCTAGTCATTCCTCTGCCTTTTCTCATCACCTTCATTTAAAAGCAATCAACGGTGCTGTCACACACACTAGATTATAACTTCAGGTTCAAAACAAATAATGAGGAGCTCTCTGAAAAGAGAGAGAGATAAAGTACATCACCACTGACTGCATGCAATGTAAAAAAGGAGGCAACAGAATCAGGCTAGAATTTTCTCTTGGGCACCCTCCCTCAATATAAAATTGTAACCAGCCAACAGGTTCTTCCTGGCCACTGCATAGACAAAACCAACTCACAGAGCCACGGCATTGCAATGAAGAGTTTAATTGACACAAGGCCAGACACACCACGTGGGCGATGGAATTATTACTCAAACCAATCTCCCAGAAAATTCAGAGACTATGGTTTTTCAAGAAGTTTGTGGGCCAGGGAGTCTGCTTCAGGGCGGGGTCACAGGACTGGTAAGAGGGAGTGGGGGAGGTCCAGGTGAAGCTATTGGTCCTCAGAAATGCAAACCTGAAAAGGCCAATCTTAGTTCCTACAATGGAGATGTTATCTGCAGTAGTAATTGGGGGAGTTGCAAATCTTGTGACTTCTGGAATAATGGCGTGTAATCCTTTAGGTCAACACCTTAGCAGAATTCAGGTTGCTCATCCTCCTAACCTGGTTGTCTTTTATCAGCTGTACAAAGGTGGTTTAGTTTAGGGGAAGGGCTATTATCATTTAAACTATAAAATAAATGTCTTCCAAAGTTAGCTTGGCCTAAGCCCAGGAATGATTAAGGGCAGTTAGAAGGTAAAAAGGTAAGATGGGAGTTGTTAGATAGATCTCACTGTCATAATTTTCTCACTGTTTTAATTTTTGCAGAGGTAGTTTCAGAATTGCAATCTGCAAGCAGACATGGACTCTGTAATAAAGAAACAATTCTAAATCTCTCTTGCTTCTCCTAAGAGGAATACCACACTCCAAGCCGAGATCTCTCTGAATCCCTCCTGGGGCAGAAACCAGGCCTCAGACTTTGGGCAAAGGGTAGAGAATTATGCATCTGACTCGTGTTCTTTGGAAGCTATCAAGTAGTCATTACCTTTCCTTCTTCCCCACCATCCCCCACCTGGTTCTTACCTAAAGTCCTTCCAGTAAATGTTTATTTCTTACTATTTCTAAAGTCAGAATTTCTCTATACCAGTGTTTCCTAAACATGCCCAACTATCTGAGCCACCTGGTATGCTTTCTAAAATACGGATTCTCCCAGAAGTCTCTCTTGGAGATTATGAATCAATAGGTCTGGGATGGGGCCCAGGCTGCTCCATTAAAATGCAAATGCCCCAGAGGAGACATAATAGATTAAGCTCTTGTTTTATTCGTTTCATTTATACCTCCTGTCTTTTAGAGACTGAAGTGGCTAGTCACAAGGTGGCCTAAAAGTAACTTCACAAGATTCACAGTGTGACCAGAGGTATCCCAAGCTGTCACTGTCCTACTGGGTAACCACAGAAGCATTGTGCACCTCAACCTGCCACACAGTGTGAGCAGGAAGGAAGAACTCCAGGCCAGAAATCAAGCAACAGTGGAATCCATTCTCAGCCTCTTCATCATTCACTGTTTCTGAACTTTGTAACTTATTTAAGATTCTGGGCTAATATATTTTTTTAACTATAAAGTGTTGAATTTGATGATCTTGGAGGGTGGCTACCTACCTTATATGTAGAACCGGTGTGTTCATCCTGACCTCTCTCATGAGGCTTCTAGGAAAAAAATTGCTAAATCTGATGGGTAACTATTCCCTTAGGGACCCTTCTCTGAGCAATTGCAAGAATGAAACTTTCCCTTTTGTTATTTGTTACAGATTGAACTTTGTTCCCCCCAAAAAGACATGTTAAAGTTCTAACCCCCAGTATCTCTTAATGTGACCTTATTTAGAAATAGGGTCATTGAAAATGTAATCAAGTTAAGATGAGGTCATACTGAATTAGGGTGAACCTGAATCCAACATTGGGTGTCCTTCTAAGAAGAGGGAAATTTGGACACAGAGACACTAAGAAGATGACCACATAAAGATGGAAGCAGAAATTGGAACGAGGCATCTATAAGCGAAGGAACATCAACTACGGCCTGCAACCACCAGAAACTAGAAAGAGGCAATGGAGGAATTTCCCTAGAGCCTTCAGATAGAGCATGGCCCTACCAACACCTTCATTTCAGACTTCTAACCTCTAGAACTGGGAGAGAATAAATTTATGTTGTTTTAAGCCACTCAACTTGTGATAGCTTTATAGCTGCCCTAGGAAACACCAACTACCTAATAAAATTTAAGCATAGAATTGTGATGCTTAGAACTATATTTTACTTAGAGCTAATACTCATCTGTTTAAAGATCCCACCTCTTAAAAAAAAAAAAAACAGAAAAAAAAGTATTGAGAAAGCAACACATCCTGCCCCTGCCTTCCATTATCACAGCTTCCTCTCATTGTGACATTGAAATGAAATGTTAACACACCCCTCCAGCAGTTTACAAACTGTAGGAAAGAAAGAGAGTGCGCATGTGGAAGTTGAAACATTCAGCATGCTAAGTAACTGCAAAAACAGCTTTGTTTAATTTATTAGACTGAAATGAGATTGGATCATACCTATGTGGCTACCAGAAAAAATAATGAATGCTGTAGGACACGAAAAGAAATACTCCGGAGTTTGCTTTCATTTTACCCATTATAATTCCTAATTTGTTGTACAGGTCATCCTATTTGTCATCCAAATGGACTTACTATGGAGGATCTCTCAGGAGTCTTCTATTACACTCACACGCCCAAAACCCAGGAACAAAGAATGCTTCCAAGGAGTCAGCCTTGTGTATAACCAGTCTTATTTCAATCATTGTGGAAGCAACAAAGATATCACAAATAGACCAGGGAAGTGGAGGAAATACAGTCCTCCATGCTGGACTTTCTATACATCGTTGTTTTCTGTCTACGAGTGTTGACTGCTAGTCACCAAATTTTCCAAAGACAGAGAGAAATGAACTATTGCCTCTGCTTCTTAGACTACTGGACAACTCACTTGCTGAGAAATAAATGTTCCTGTACATCTGGCCTTTCAAATAATATTTGGGGAGTGTGCTTTGTAAATAAACATAGGCAGGTGGGATAAAGAGGTATGGAGGAATGCAGCGTGATCATCAGGAACACGCTAGAAAGTGGGCAGGACAGTTCATACCTCTGTCAGTTTTATATGTGATTCCTCAGGAACACCCTGATTCTTTTTATGTTGGTTACTTGATGAGGGGATTGAGTTCAATCTGCAAAGTGTTTCTTTAACCAGCTCTTATGAAAATATTAAAGAATAATAAAATATTATAGTAATAAAAATCCACACTAATTCAATACCTTTACTGTCATTTTCCTTTAGTAGTCATCCATCAATGACGTAAATTGAATAATCAAGTGCCCACATTCTGAATGGGATGGTATAAGATATATAGCAGAGAAAAGTCAAAAGTTCAGGGTCACCAGTTCAGGGAGAAATTGTGCTAGTGAATTTACCCGGGGACACAAAATAATACTTGATTTGACTTTTATTTCTGACTTCAGATTTGGCAAACTAGTTCTATTGGTCAGGATTCAGATCAAACAAAAATCATCCCATCAGTACAAATCACAATTAGGCAATTACAGCTTCTAATGGCAATGATTATTCATATTTATACTGACTGATAGCACAATTAGATCTAATCACATCAGGGGTTCAAAGAGATTAAAGATTTCTATTTTTTTTAAGTGCTTATCACACAAAAGTCATTCTAAGCTCATTTACATTGTTTTTACCTATAAGATAAAATATGTCTGTAGTCTTCTCTATATTTCTTAATACATAGAATAAGTCAAAATTAAAAATCTGCACAAACATGAAGCCTTCATTCTGGGTTCCCACCACGACTTGACAGAGACACACACAGATCATCCAGGGCCATCTGCCATCTCCCATTAATGACCTTTACCATTTGATTTCTCCTGCTGACCTATCCTTTTAGTACAGACATGTTATTTTTGCTACAAAACACTGGGAATCTTTAAGTACAAAAGAAATAAACACTAGGCACAGAATGACTCAGTTCTGTATTCATTAAACATAATATTCATCAGTCTTAATCTTCCTCAGTAGGGCTGGTTCTTCCTAGGGTATCTTATGGGACCTTTTCCTTTCTTGCTAGTTCACCTCCCTCCCTGAGGCCAACCCTGAGCTGAACTCTCCATCTTATCATCTGGGCTTCAGAGACATAAAAATCTTACATGTAAGAAACACATGCCCAAAAAGTAAATTAAGAATGAAACCCTTGCTTCAAAGATATTTGAGGTTTAACTCCAGCATTTCTCTATCTTGCATATTCTGTCCATTTGTGCCCTCCTTCTGCCCTGGACACAAAAGTTTGATCAACATATTATTCAAAAACCCTTTTATAGACCAGAATTTACCACACTCTGTCTTCAAAGAACCACATGTTCACACGTCAAAGGACTTCTCATGTAGCTTGTACCTGTCATGTGTCATGTTATTTTTAATCAGACAACAGATGAGAACATGAGCTCTACAGCCAGACTGATCTGAATTCAAGTCCCAGCTCTGTCGGTTACTATCTGTGTGACCTCTGGTACCTTACTTAACTAGTCTGCTCCTTGGTTTTCTCATATATAAAGTGAGGATAATTTTATGTATTTCTCTTATAGGCCTGTTATAGAGATTCACTGGGATCATGTGAGTAAAGCAGCCAGCACAGTGCCTGATATACAATAAGGCTAATGAATGTTAACAATGATTATTATCATAAATTAAGCATTCAATTGTGCTCATTAGTATCACCATACTTATCTCTTGTCAATATCATTGTTATCATCACCTTCATTATCAAATACTCTATTTGAAATCTATTGTAGGAATTGAATAGAAGACCCACGCTTCAAAATAGGGAAATGGGGCACAGAGGGATGTTTTGTCTTCTTCAAGAGTTATCTCTATCTTTTCTTTTGTTTCTGTATAGTTTTGATACATTAAAAAACGATGCTTTTGTTTATTATAAGTACTCATTCCTCTCTACTCCTGCACAAATTCTTTGTAATGAATAATTACATTTAAAACCAACATTATGAAAACCCACATTATGGGATGACACTAGAAATGGATGCTCTCATTGGCTAGAAATTTCTAGACATTTCTGCTATATAGGGAGGGCAGGATGAGATTGAAGAAAGGCCCTGTGTACTCCTTCCCTATTGTGAAACAGAGCAGCTTATCATGGAAGACAATGAGAAGGAGAGTCTATTAAGCCCCAGCCCCAAACGAATTTAGAAGAGTTGGGAATGGCATTGGGAACAGGCTTTCGAACACTGGGGAGATAGCCATGAAGTGCCCTTTGAGTTTTTCTGGAGTTACATTCCACTGGCAATACTGAAAGACTCAGGGATACCTTCCCGAAATTGGCAGCCCCAAAGCAGGGAGAAATTTAAAAATTAGAAACTCTGCCTGAGATTGCCCTCTGGAATGGGAGTCAAGATAAGCAGAGGAGGACATGGAGTAAAAATATATGAGGCAGTATAAAGAGGAGAATGAATTTCCTGAGTAATTCATCTATAACTGTGCAGTATTGTTAAAACTTTATGTGATGACTGTATAGGACATTCCAACCTTTTGAAGTCCCACTTCTCACCTTCATTCAAGACTCTGGGACTCTGAAGCTAAAGATCCCCCTAAAAATGACTGAGAGATACACATACAAACATCAGCCCACCTCAATTTCTACTTGATTAATAACAGTATTGAGCCTCCTTCTCTTAAAAAGAGCAAATCCAGTCTATGAGAAAATAGTGGTGTCCAAAATAAGTGAATCATTGTTTTAAAAAAATGATGGAATATCTCCTTTTAAAATAGGGTTACTCCAAAAATCAGAAGGCATTTTTAGAAAATATTAGATTATCTTCCAAAAGGGTTCAAGAAGCCATGGCATCTCTGTAGCTGGGAAACACTCACAAAGAAAGACTTAAACCAAAAAAGGTCCAAGTGAGGTCAACAAACACAATGCCAAACTAACAAGTGGATGATATCAGTAAGAAATATATGCAGAAAATGAATGAGTGATGGAGAAGATAAACTCAACAAGTTCTCCCAGAATTAACAGAAGATAAAGACATGAACAAAAGGAGGTAGATGATAAGATACGTAAAGAATAATTTTAGAAGGTGTTATTATAAGAGTGTGCATCAGAAAACAAAATAATATAATCAATAATCAGAGAAATAAAAAAGTTCCCAATATGAAATTTATACTGGCATGGAATTTTGAGCAAATTTTTGAATGCTTAGGAAAAACTTCATGAAAAAGAAACTAGACAACTAGACTTATGCATGCTTAATCAGATAGAAAAATCAAATTTCAGAGATGAAAGAATCCCACAAGTACCCTGAAAAATATTAATTCTTCACAAAGGAATAAAAGTCAGCATGAAAAATATTAGATGATTCACAAAAGATAAAAAAAATCGGCCTGGCCATGCATTTGTTTTCTCTAATAAAAAACACTAGAAGACACAGGAGTAGTACAATTTCTAGAACTCTGTAGAAAATATATATATATATGCTACCCAAAAATTCCATACCATTTTTGTTGTAATTCATGTGCAAAAGCAGCAAAAAAAAGGTGTTCTTAGACATGCTAGAACTCAAAAATGAATTTTCACACTATGTGTCATTCCTAAATGAGCTTCTTGAAGATATTTTCCTCAACAGTAAAAGAATAAGATGAGCACCATGACTCATGCCTGTAATCCCAGCACTTTGGGAGGCCGAGGCATGAGGATCACTTGAGCCTAGGCAACCTGAGCAACCTGGCGAAAGCCTGTCTATACAAAAAAGCAGAAAAACTTAGCTGTGCATGGTGGTGTGTGCACTATAGTAACAAACTACTAAGGAGGCTAGGGTGGGAGAGCAGCTTGAGGCCTGAAGTTTAAAGCTGCAGTAAGCTATGATTGTGCCATTGCACACCAGTCTGGGTGACAGAGACCCTATCTCTATAAAAAAAATAAACAAAATTAGCCACAATTGGTGGTGCACACCTATAGTCCTAGTTACTTGGGAGGCTGAGACAGGATGATCACCTAAGTCCAGAAGTTCAAGGCTGCAATGAGCCATGATCACATCTTTGAATTCCAGCCTGAATGACAGAGTAGGACCTTGTCTCTAAATAAATAGCAAACATTTACAATTGAGATCACTGAAATGGCATTTTGAATCAGTAGAGAGACTTACAATCCAAGATAGTGTCTGGGTAGCATTCTCCAAATCATTTTTTCCAACTAACCATTAAGTACTCACAAAGGCACACCCATGAGAAAAAAGAAATGAAGCTCTCAAAAACTCTGAAATCTAACACTGATAGATAATCCAAAGCCAAAATGCAGGAAAAATGGAAATTAATCGTAAGACAGTAGTAGTTAAATTGAGGAAAATCCTACTTAGAATTCTATTCCTGGCTTCACACAGCATCACTACATGAAATAAAAACAGATGAACAAAAAATGTAAATATGTCCCCATGCTCAAGGATCCAATGCCTGTACTAGTCAGAAAACAGGCTAATTATTTTTCTCCCACATCTTAGATGTTGCTGTGTTAGGCAAAAAGTATAGTTTTTCATATAAACCATTGCATGATTTATTTTCCATATCTTTCCACATAGAATAAGGTTCTGTGAAGTCTAGAAAATAGAGAATAGAGTTTTCAGAGAGGGGCATACTTTTCTTTAAGAAGACAGCAATATATGCAGAGGGAAAAAACAACATTCTAATAACAACACACATTCTCAAGAAGTACAGGTTTTCCAGCACTCAGAAGATAAAACTGCAGTAGAACAAGAGAGCACTAGGAGAAGATTTGCTTACAAATGAGAATTAAACTGGGAATTGTGCAAACCAATCAGCCTTTCTATTACAGATTTAAAGTACAAATTCGAAGATCACATCAATAGACAGAATGTGACCAAGGGCCACACGCTCACCCATTCCAGTGAAAAATAAGTATAAAGAATCCTTGCTTGTCAAAAATATATTTTGCCAATCTTTGATTGGAAAAATATAAAATCATAACAAATAAGAAATACAATAGGGTAAGTTAAATATAGTCACTTCCAAAAAAAGTAAATAAAGTAGATCTCCAAAAGTTTTCAGAACGGAATTTTAGGAAACTACATGCTATTCTCTAAAGAACACAGAATTATGAGCTTTTTTATGAATACGATGATAATGGAACAAGATTTTTATAAGCAATCAGAAAGATTAGTTGAGATTAAAAAACATAAAAACAAGGAACCCAATAAAACTAAACATGAAATAAATAATTTATTAATTTAACTTAATCTACATGGAGGGTAATGGAAAACATAGAAGGAGAAGAAATTCAAATTAAAACTGTGAAAATCAAACTCAAGAAGACATGTCAGCATACAAAAAAAAGTATAAACAGATTAAAATAATTGGAGGAATATGGACAATATAGAAGATGAAGAAAAAGGAGACATCATATGGATAATAGTTGTTTCTGAAAAAGCCAACAAAAAAGAATATAAGTGAACCATTAGAAGAAAATCTAAATTTACAGAAATTCAGTATATACAAATAAAAAAGATTTCTATCCCAAGAATAACCAATAAGAAGAAATGTTATTCCTAATGACATTGTGATAATATTTTTGAATGGTAATAACAATGATAATCAGAATTCTTTATTTAGCCACCTCCATCCCACTACCCAAATGGTTGCCTCTGAAGAAATAAAAACAAATAAAAACCAGCTGGAACTCTTAACTTACCTTCTGCAAGATTACTTGCTGGAAATTGGCCTGGCATGGTGGCTCAAGCCTGTAATCCCATCACTTAGGGAAGTGGAGATAGGAGGATGACTTCAGGTCTGGAGTTCAAAACCAGCCTGGGAAATGGAGTGAGGCCCTGCCTCTACAAAAACAAAATTAATTAGCTGGATGTACTCAGGAGGCTGATGCAGGAGGGACACTTGAATCTGGGAGTTCAAGGATACAGTGAGCTGTGATCACACTACTGTACTCCAGCCTAGGCAACACAGCAAGAGTCTGTCTCTAAAAAAAATAAAAACACAAAACAAAACCCAGAATTAAATGGAGCAAAAATCAAGCTATTTTTCAAGTTCAAAGTTTAAAAAAAATATATGTTAGCTGTGCAACAGCTCAGAAAATATACTTCACTTTAAAGAAATTACTCAACGACATACTCCAACAGATTGAGAGAACAGAACTAACAGAGTGCTTTAAGACCAGTTAAAAATGCATATTATACCTAAAAAAAAATCATGTCTGGATATAAAATTGAATGCAAAGCAAAACATGTCCCCAAAGGGAAGATATATAATATATAAATAACATCATGAGTAAAATTATTAGTATCTAAATTACAAAAGAGTATCAGTGTAAAAGACAGAATTCAGAGAAGGGAATGAATGATGTGGTGCTGGAGAAGAAAAATAAAAGTATCCTAAACTTCTTATGTCAAGAGGGATCACCCCCCCCAAAGAAACCTTGGAGCATCATGTTAAGCATAGTTGGAAACTTTTGAGTAACCACCTGTGGAATGGAAACAAAATATGTTTCCCAAACAAGTTTAGCAATATAACAGCAAAGAAGCTAGAAGAACATAAAGAAACTTTAAGGAGGCATTTATTTAATACATAAATTTATTTTATAAATAATAAATAGTATTCATTTAATATAAATGCTTCAAAATAAAAACATTTAATTAAAATAATACAGAATTAACACTAACTATAGCAAATATAAAAAATGTATGTCTATCCCAAACATCAGAATGTGACCTTATTTGGAAAGAGGATCTTTGCAGATATGATTAGCTAAGACAAATTCATGTTAAATTATCAGATATAAGCAGGGTGCAGTGGTGCATGCCTATAGTCCCAACTACTCAGGAGGCTGAGACAGGAGGAGAACTTGAGTGCAGAAGTACTTGAGTCCAGCCTGATCAAGACTTTATCTCCAATATACATGTGTATATGTGTGTGTGTGTGTGTGTGTGTGTGTGTTGTGTGAAACCACAACTATATATATTTCTAATATAAATATACGTATTACATATATTACATATACATTTAAGCTACAACTTTGATATTAGAAAAATAGGCATTATATACATTTCCCAATAAAGAGGCAAATACTCTCTTATTTGATTACAAAATTGGGGGAATGGGGAGTCAAATCTTTTTTTCATTATTTTACTTTAAGTTCTGGGATACATGTGTAGAATGCACAGGTTTTTTACATAGGTATACATGTGCCATGGTGGTTTGCTGCACCTATCAACTCATCGTCTAAGTTTTAAGTCCTGCATGCATTAGGTATTTGTTCTAATGCTCTCCTTCCCCTTTCCCCCTACCTTCCAAAAGGCCCCTGTGTGTGATATTCCCCTCCCCGTGTCCATGTGTTCTCATTTTTCAACTCCCACTTATAAGTGAGAACATGCGGTGTTTGGGTTTCTGTTGCTGTGTTACTTTGCTGAGTATGATGGCTTCCAGCTTCATCTATGTCCCTGCAAAGGATATGAATTCATTCTTTTTATGGCTGCATAGTATTCTATGGTGTACATGTGCCACATTTTCTTTATCCAGTCTATCACTGATGGGCATTTGGGTTGGTTTCAAGTCTTTGTTATTGTGAATAGTGCTGCAGTAAACATACATGAGCATGTGTCTTCATAGCAAAATTTATAATCCTTAGGTATATATCCAGTAACGGGATTGCTGGGTCAAATGGTATTTCTTGTTCTAGATCCTTAAGGAATCACTACACTGTCTTCCACAATGGTTGAACTAATTTATATTCTCACCAACAGTGTAAAAGTGTTTTTATTTCTTGGGGAGTCAAGTCTTACATTTACAATAGAAGCAACTAAAATATACTGATACAAAATGATGCTTGAAGAAAAGAAGAATGGACTTAGGTTTTTCAGTGAAAGAAAAATATAAAACTAGTCAAATATATCAATAAATACTATATGAAATACAACCAATTATAATAATAGCATGAAAAATGATTCTAATAATGATATAATCACCGTCAGTCTTGGCATTCCTTGGCTTGTAGATGAGTAATTCCAATCTTTTCCACCATCTTCACATGGTGTTTCTATCTATATGGGCCTCTGTGTCTCTCATTTTCACTGGCCTATTAAAAAGACATCAGTCATTGGATGTAGGACCCATTCTAATCCATTATAACCTCATCTTAACTACAGTCATGTTTCACTTAACAACAGGGATCTGTTCTGACAAATGTGTCTCAGGGTGATTTTGTCATTGGGTGAAAATCATAGAGTGAACTTACACAAACCTAGATAGTGTAGCCTACTGCACAGGTAAGGTATGTGGTAGAGTCTATTGCTTCTAGGCTACAAACTGGTACAGCATATTACTGTACCAAATACTGTGGGCAATTATAACAAAATGGGAAGTGTTTGTAAATCTAAACATAACTAAACATAGAAAAGATACAGTAAAAATAAAGAGTAAAACATAGTACACTTGTATAGGCCACTTACATTACATGTAAGTGGAGCTTACATGAATGGAGCTTACAAGACTGGAAGTTGCTGTGGGTGAGTGAGAGAGTGGTGAGTGAGTGTGGAGCCTAGGACT
This sequence comes from Ateles fusciceps, assembly GCA_036589455.1. NCBI lineage: Eukaryota > Metazoa > Chordata > Mammalia > Primates > Atelidae > Ateles > Ateles fusciceps. The sequence goes on along the minus strand of JAZHEH010002554.1, from coordinate 13,788,678 downwards.
TGACTATACACTACTGTAGATTTTACAAATACTATACCCTTAGGCTAGACTAGATTTATAGAAAATATTTTTCTCCTTAAATAACAATTTAAACTTAGTTTACTATAACTTTTCAACTTTATACATTTTTAAATTTTCTAAACTTTTTGACTCCTATAATAACACACAAACATACCGTACAGCTGTACAAAAATATTGTCTTTCTTTGTATCCTTATTTGATTCACTTTTAAGATTTTTTATTTTTTCCTTTACTTTTTAAACTTTATTGTTAAAAACTAAGACACAAACACACACATTAGCCTAGTCCCATACAGGGTCAGGATCACCAGGTAACACTGCCTTCCACCTCCACATCATGTCCCGCTGGACGGTCTCCAGGGGGTAAAACACACATGGTGCCATCATCTCCTACGATAACAATGTCTTCTTCTGGATACTCCTGAGGACCTACCTGAGGCTCTTCTTGAAAAGGTGTCACTCTTTTCAGGAATAATATGTTCATCATGGTTTCTTAGTTTGTTTCCTTTTTTCATCATAGATTATCTGCCTGGGAGCAGATAATGCACCATGAACATGTCTCTCTACTAATGAAACCCTTTTGGTGTTGGAGTCCATATTTTCAAATTTTTTAAGAAGCTTGTTGACGTCTGCAAAAGCTTCTGCTAAACCCTTCACTGTGAATTTTCTTGGGAGCTCTTCTTTTTCTTCTCCTGCAATTTCCTTTTCTCTTGCCTCTTCTTCAGCTATGCATTCCCATTCCATTGTAATCTTAGGGAACCACCATCATATATGCAGTCGTCATTGACCAAAACATCATTATGAGGTTCATGACTATTTATAAGAGGACTTTGCTCTGAAGGGACACAAGAACCCACTCTGTGCGCCACAATATTCAAATGTTCCCATCATTAACCCCATTCTGCAGAAGAGGAATCTTTAAGATGAATCCACACAATACCTCACCTAACCTTTACTTGGCTGATAATCAAGGTGGGGGAGGGAAGCCAAGACTCTGATCACCTGTCTTGTAACAATTTTAAAGCAGTGTCCAATTGCATATTAAACATCTCTATTGTACTGAAGTTCAGGAAACTAATTGGAATCATTCTGGCTTTCGTGACTCATAAACTTAATCCTCTTTCAGTATCATTTTGACTGAGCAGATTTTCTAACCACAGTTTAATAGCAAAAGGCATTTAACCATCTCAAAAGTCTTTCCACTATCTCCAATTAAAGTAAAATAAATTGGCTCTTAAAATTAGAGGCTCTGCTTTTACAGGCTATGAGATATCTCATTGGTTTCTGATATCCTAACTATGAAGGAAAATTACAATTACTAATACTCCATATTCATCTTGCTCCTAGTTTATTAAAATATTTCTACTACAACTGAAGCAACCTGCCTGGTCACGTACTTTAACTTAGATCATCCTCTCGTGGTTTGGATTGGCCTTTATTCATTTTTCAATTAGTTATTTTAGCTCTTATTAGGTGTCTGGGTAAAGCTATGAGATTTGGAGTTTTTTTAAATCTCTGCAGTGATCAAGATTTTCACACTGCTATCACGAGTTGATACTTATTCAATTCTAAGCTCTGTTATAACAAACAAGTGACAAGTTTCCCCCATATCTTTATATTCTAAAAATTAAACAATCAGATCACATTATAGGATCTCTGTGATCTTTTTGTGCTTGTAATTTATTAAATGGATATAGTCCCTGATCCAAAATCAACTTTTTAACAAAGACATCTCACTGATAGACCAGCAGGCTTGAGCTTTGATCCAGGGGACCCTATTTGATTATGCCTATACTTACTCCAAGTTTACCTCAGTCAATATTTGCTTTTCTTTAAAAGAATACAAGTGGAGTTCTTTCTTAAAACTTTGAAAATAAAATAATTAGCACAAACCATTTTCAGCCACATTTCATCGAAGCTATCTGCCACCTTTAAGCTATCCTGGAGTATAACCTCTGTACATGGAGTGACCAGGAATTAGAAGTCATTCGAAAATAAAAGAAACCACTCTGAGTTCTGTCTCTGTATGCATTTTTTGCCAGATTCAGCCCAGATTGGTTTCCCTGCTGCTCTCTGACCTCTTCCCTATATGATCCAACATTGAGTTTCTGATTCCCTCTTTTTTTTTTTTTTTTTTTTTTTTTGAGACAGAGTCTCACTCTGCTGCCAGGCTGGAGTGCAGTGGTGCGATCTCGGTTCACTGCAACCTCCAACTCCTGGGTTCAAGTGATTCTCCTGCCTCAGCCTCCTGAGTAGCTAAGACTACAGACACCCACCACCACACCCAACTAATTTTTGTATTTTTGGTAGAGACGGGGTTTCACTATGTTGGCCAGGATGATCTCCATCTCTTGACTTCATGATCTGCCCATCTCAGCCTCCCAAAGTGCTAAGATTACAGGATCTTTTCCCAGGTTTTTACTTAGCTCTTATTTTGTCTTCCCTTGTATTGTTTCCTACAGGCTGCTTATAATTCTTGACTGGTTCAACCTCTCAAGTTTCCACCATTTGGACATAGACTTTTACTTATGACCCAGCCATGTCCATGAACCTCTTCCTGCTCCAGCACTTCTGAATGCATGGACACTCTGACAGAAGGCCAGAGCCAGGATCTAGCTCTGCTATTCATTTTCCATTTATTTCTTTTGTATCAGCATTTCCTAATTCTTTTCCATCTTTTTAAGTTCCTTAAAGATAGGTTCCTACATTGTACAATTTCCAGCTGTATAATGAGATAGATACATAGATTATTGATAGGTGATGGATGGATAAATGATAGACAATAGACAGAGATAGCTATAGTACAGAGAGAGCCATAGATTATTGATAGATGATGGGTAGTTAAATGATAGGTAGGAGATAGATAGATAGATAGATAGATAAGATAGATAGATGATAGACGGATGATTGGTAGATAACTGATAGAATGAGTTTTTTGTTTTTATCTGCTACAAAAATTAGTAACTTTGCTTTTCTGTTTGCTTTTTCTCAGTCTCCTCCTTTTCTTTCATTTATAGGCATAATTCTCAGAATTTCCCAAAATCTCTCTATTAAGCAAGAGAATTCTCACTAAAAAAGAACCAATTATCTTTTCTTCGAACTCACATTTGTCTGTGATTCTGGAAACTATAGTTTAACCTCTCCACACTACTCCTGGGAGGTCATAAAAGAAAAATTAAAGTAAACTCTGAAGGCCTGTAAGACATACTCACATAGAACATTTACAAGATTAAGTACATTACAAGGGCTTCAGATTTTGTGTAACCTCTATCTTTTAGAAATAAGTATCTTTTAGAAGTAAGCAACTCACAGGCACCTCAGTCTGCACACGTGTGCCTCATTCAATTTTGGAATAAGTATTCTGCTTTGACATTTTATTAATATATGCATAGTATCATAATAGCAAGGATCACGGAAAAAAAGATCATCACTGCCTGAAGCCAGCCCACTGGGACCTGGATATATTACCAGCACCATGGTAAACCCCAATAGGCAGGCACCATAATCTGACACATAACGTCTGTATTATACTTGGGTTCATTCACACAGCTCACTTTTGTTATATCTGAGCTGCTAATCCAAGACCAACCAGGAGAAGGCAGTACAGGCTAAACAACTAAACCTTTAAATTTTATTTAAAGCGTAAAAGAAAAAGCCTAATGGAGACTCTCCCCTCCCCTCCCTTTCTATCCTCTCTCCTCCCCTCCCCCTCCTCTCTCCTCCCCTCCCCTCCTCTCTCCTCCCCTCCCCTCCCCTCTCCTCTCCTCTTCTCTCTCTCTCTTCCTCTTTAAAAGATAGGATCTTGCTCTGTTCCCCAGGCTGGAGTGCAGTGGTGCATCATAGCTCACTGCAGCCTTGAACTCCTGGGCTCAAGTGATCCTTCTTCCTCACTCAGCCTCCTCAGTAGCTGGGATGACCGATGCACACCACCATGCCCAGCTGATATATTGATTGATTGATTGAGATGGAGTCTTACTTTGTTGCCCAATCTGGTCTTGAATTCCTGGCCTCAAGTGATCCTGGCTGGTGATCCTTTACGGCAAAAACCTCTGCCTTCTCCAACACTGTCATCATCTATAGCACATTTTAACCCTCACTTACCTCCATATCTCTCTTTTCTTTCTCCTTCTACCAACTTCACTATTCATCTGTAAATATTAAAATCCATACAATATATAAACTAAAAAATCTAAATTTTAAAGTTTCCCAATTCTGCCTTAAATTTCCTGACTTCTTTCTTCAACATTATTACCTAAGGTAAACTTGCATTTTTAAATAGCATTTTCATGAGTGAATGAGGCTTTTATATTACAAGATATACTTGTCATGAACCTTGAAGACCACTTGCTTTATAGCCCAAATACAAAAAGATTTTATACATTTAAAATAGGGTAATTTCTTGCTGAATATGGAACTTTCTTCTCGAAGGACACTATGAAATGAAAGCTGCTTGCTAAAAGCCAGAAGGAAGATTCTAATTAGAACCTCAGCCTCTGGCAAGCTGGGAATCTATTACCCCACCTGCTACCTCTTCCAGCTGGCAGAGAAGCATCTCCTCTGTTCTGCAGGACCCTGGAGAGAAAGAACCAAGTTACTATCTGGACATTTAGACAAGGACAATTTTTCCATTGAACAAAGTAGTAGGAGCTTCATTAATCATTAAGTCATATTTCCAAGCTTTCTTATTTGCATAGTTGGGTTTCCTGGGGAAATCATTACCAGCCTACTGCAAGCAAAAGTGTGACATTACCAGTTTGGGCTTTATGACTTCAATCTGCAATTTGCACTTTAATGCTACCTTTTTCCATTTCCCCAAGTGCGCAGGGTCTCCACACTGACCTCACTGGCCTCAGAAAATCTCCTTTGTACCTTGCCTCCCTCTGTACTTACCTTTCATTCTCTCCTCCAGCAGAAACTTATCTTTAGTTAAATCTCTCAATGTGAACAGTATCAGTGTTTCTGAATCTTTGAACTCACAATCTCATTTGCCCATTTAAAACCACAGTAGAGTTATAAGGTTTTTTTTTTTTATTTTTAATATGTTTCACTGCTAGCTAGCACTTAAACCTTAATTTTCTCTGTGATCTCCAAACCCAGTTAATGGGCTGAAGCAAACAGGAGACTTCAGACTTCCTTTTGCCTGTTAAGCTATAAGGCCTAACCTAGAAGCAATCTTTCCCTTCCTTCGGGCCCACCCAACTGTCGTAGTTACTGAGATCTTATCATACCCATTTTTAGAAAAGTGAGAGCCCAGATATATACAGTCAACCAATCTTTGACAACACTAGCAAGAATACACAATGGAACAAGTATAATCGCTACAATAAATGGCATTAGGAAAACTGGATATCCACACGCAAAAAAATTAAATTGGATCTTTATGTTACACCATATTCAAAAATCAGCACAAAATAAAGACGTAAACATAAGACATGAAACCATAAAACTCCAAGAAGAAAAGACAGGGAAGAATCTTCCTGATGCTGGTCTGGGTTATGACTTTTTTGGATATAATCCAATAGCACAAAAACAAAAATAAACAAGTGGGACTACATCAAACTAAAAAGCTTCTGAAAAGCAAAGGAAACAACCAACAGAGCAAAGAGTCAACTTACTAATGAGAGAAAATATTTCTAAACCGTATGTCTGATAAGAAGTTAATATCCAAAATACAAAAGAAACTCATAGAAGGCATAATTAATAGCAAAAAATTAAATAAACTGATTAAAAAATGGACAGAGGAGCTGAGTCCTTTCTCAAAAACAAGATGTACCACTGGTCCACTGGTATATGAAAAAATGCTCAGCATTATGATTCATCAGGAAAATTTAATCAAAATCATAATGAGATATCACCTTCCATCTATTAGGATGTCAATTACAAGATGACAAGAGATAAGTCTTGCCTCCATATTTTAAAACCCATAGACATAAGTATTGATTTATAGCTGTATCTTTATATAAGTAGAATCATATTGTATATATCATTTTAAAAACCATATTTCCTGCCAATATTTTTCTTTTATAATTAATTGACAAAGTACATTGTATATATTTATGATGTGTAATGTGTTGGTATATGTATATATTGTAGAATAATTAAATCACATTAATTACCATATCCATCATCTTACATACTTTTATTTTTTTGTGATGAGAACATTTAGAACAGTAAAACAATAGATATTCCAATCTACTCTTCCAACAGCAGTTTCAAGTTGCCATTGCCCTATATCCTTTCCATATATCATATCAATCTTTGCAGAACTTGTTAGTGCAAAATAGTACCTCACAGTAGATTTGAACCTTGCTTCTTAACAGAAAAGAATTTTGACAATCTTAGTACCACAAGAATGTGACATACATAAACTGTGGTTGTATTTTCCAGCCAAATCTCACAAAGATAATGTATGTTGAGGAATAAAGAGTAGAATATTTTAAATTGTGTGTGCTCACCAAATCCAGGATGCATGCTTGCATACACATGTGTAATTTTGTTAAAACACTGGCCACCTAGAAGTAATAAATGAACTGATGATTCCTAAACTCATAATATGAGTTCATCCAAGCAGATCTAGGTAAAAATGGCATTTTAAAATTTCCTAGAATTACCTTTCATGATCTGTGGATTCTAATTGGTGACACTTGATTATATCAGCTCTCCTGGCACCTACCTTTCTGGCAGCAAGTCTAAATTCTGAGTTGAAATTTAGTTTCCTACTTAATGAAATAAAACTATGGCCAAAGTAAGGGGCAAGTGCTTTTCTTTTTTATTTTTATTTTTTAGAAATGGGGTCTTGCTATGTTGCCCAAGCTGCTCTCAAACTCCTAGCTTCAAGTGATCTTCTCCCTTTAGCCTCCCAAAGTGCTGAGATTACAAGCATGGGCCACCATGCCCAGCCAAGTGCTTGCTTTTTTTTCTTACCACATCTCAGTAACTTAAACACAGTTCACACATATTAAGCATATAGAAATGTATGATACACCATGACAAGCACTTTACATGAATTATTTCCTTTGATCAGCTAATGACCCTTAAAAAACAGTACTATTCTCCTTATTTTAGAGATTTGAAAAGTTGAGAGTTCAAAAGTGTAGGTACCATCATAGAGCTTGTGAGTGGCAAAGGGGTCCAATATTAAATGTTTTCCTGATTTAAAATTCCTAGATCTTCATCACTACACTAAGTGGTCTCATTCAAAATTCAAAATTTACACACCCATCACTATTTTGAAAATGTTCCTTTGCATTTTAGAAATATAAGATTTTTCTCTTTATTTCTGTCCTAACTCTAACCTCAATAACAAAGCGATCCTTTATGCAGTGGAAGATATCTCCCATCTTCCAAAACCTCTGTTACCCAAGTTAGACACTCTCTTATCCTTCAACTTTTTTCCTGACATGTCTTTACATCCTCCCCTGCTTTATATCCTAGTTACTCTCCGCTGGCAAGCTTCATATATGGTCTTTCCTCCCTAAGGTATGATGCTCAGAACAGAATGCAACAGCACATGTCCATGCAGTATAATGCAGCGCAATATATTCAGTCTGGACCCTGCACCCTTCTCAGTATTGCTGCAAATCCCACCGGCCTTCTTGCTGGCCATGTCACCCTGTTGACTCATTCTGAGCTCAAGCCAACAATAATTCCTAAGACTTTTTAAAACATGTATTCTTATTAAGCCATGTCTTTCTCAGCCTATTTTTTTAACAATTTTTCTTTAACCAAATGTAAGATATGACATTAAGTATTACATATATCCATTAACTGTTATTTGTTGCAGCTTACTGATAATATCTTGGTTCTTGATTCTGTCTTTCAATTTACTGGCATTCTCTCCAACTTTACATGATCTGTGTGTTCTCTCTGCCTCTAGCAAATTCATTGATTAAAATCCACCCAGTGTCCTTGATAACAAGCTTTGTACTCTACTCACAGAAACATGTCTTTGAATTCACACCCTTCTCTTTAAAAAATTATAGACTAAAATCTTTTGCTCTTTAAATCCATCTCAATGTATTAGTATTAACCTCACATCCCATTATATCGACAAGGATATTACAAAAAACTTTGTCAAATGTCTTTTTGAATTTCAGATAGACATTATCTATTTTCCTATAGCCTTGTCAAAAAAAATAGAAATATTTAGTGATAATATGTTCTCGATAGTCCCATGTCAGACTTTTTTACTGTGTCCTTTAAAATAACTCTCCATCTGCCTTATAAATAATAAGTTCTAGAATTTTGCTTGGTATCTAAAATAAACTTACGGGTTTATAGGCACCTTTAACTGTTTTGGAATTCACTTTTCTCTTTCTGTTTAACAGAAAATGAACTTCACTTCTCAGAAACATAAAATTGGTTATGGTGGATCAATGTTCCTGCTAGGAACTGGGGAAAAAAGCATATAAATTACAAAAATAATACACTTAAAGATACCAGAGAGCCACGAAGTCAATGAGGACTAAGATGAACTAAAATTTCAGAGTCAAAAGAGCCTTTCTAGATAGGTGTGGTAGCTCACGACTGTAATCCCAGCACTTCGGGAGGCTCAGGTGGGTGGATCACTTGAGGTCACTTGAGGAGTCCGAGACCAGCCCAGCCAACATGGTGAAATCCCATCTCTCCTAAATATACAAAAATTAGGCCAGGTGCAGTGGCTCACACCTGTAATCCCAGCACTTTGGGAGGCCGAGGCAGGTGGATCAGGAGGTCAGGAGTTCAAGACCAGACTAGCCAACATGGCGAAACACTGTCTCTACTAAAAAATGCAAAAATTAGCTGGACATTGTGCCTCGTACCTGTAATCCGAGCTACTTGGGAGGCTGAGGTAGGAGAATTGCTTGAACTAGGACCCTGGTGGCAGAGGTTGTAGTGAGCCGAGATCATGCCACTGCATTCCAGCCTGGGCTACAGAGCGAGACTCCATCTCAAATACATACATATATATATATATACACACACACAAAAATTAGCTGGGCATGGTGGCACATAACTGTAATCCCAGCTACTCAAGAGGCTGAGGCAGGAGAATTACTTGAACCCAGGAGGCAGAGGTTGCAGTGAGCTGAGATCATGCCACTGCGCTCCAGCCTGGGTGACAGAGCGAGACGCCATCTCAAAAAAAAAAAAAAAAGAGAGCCTTTCCTGGGAGAGTTGACAATCACCAGCCATTTTCTTTTCTTGGGAACATTGAACAGTTCTAAAATCCAACTGAGGATTGGTTCTGGCTGAGGCACTCTACTGAGTTAAAAAGAAAACCAAGTTGCAAATTCAGAGGCTTCACAGCTGCTCAGCTGTACTGGAATCTAGAGGATTCTAGATAAAAGATCAGTTTTTGTCTCATGGGTCAGTTCTTAAATTCTGAGGCAGCACAGGAGTCTGGAGCATCCAGGTTGTAAAAGGTAGATTAAAATGGTTTTCAGATTATAAAATACCATCAGAGGGTATTTTATGACCTACCTTGCCCTTAAGACATTTACCAGAAACCAGTTCTCTGGTCTAATTATCCTCTGTTTAAAATATTTAGTGTGAATTTATCTCCTGATTGACTGATAAGCAGTTAAAGAAGAATTATTTCCTTTGCCTTGAACATTTACAGGTAATTCTCCCTCTGCCCAAATTACCATCTACTCTCTCTCTCTTTTCAACTCCTCCATATGCTGAGTCTACCACTATAGGAGTCTGCTGAGGCTACCATAACAAAATACCCCAGGCTTGGTGACTTAAGCAGCAGACATTTATTTCCTTACAGTTTGGAGGCTAAAAGTCTAAGATTCTGGCAAATTTAGTTTCTGGTGAGGGCTCTCTTCCCAGCTTATAGACAGCTGCCTTCTTGCTATGTCCTCACATGGCCTCATGTTTGTGTGTGTGTTCAGAGAGGGGGAGAGCTGGCTCTCTGGTGTCTTTTCTTATGAGGGCACTAATCCAGTTGAGTTGGGGCTCCACTCCCATGACCTCACTTAAACTTAATTACTTCTTTAGATGTCCCATCTCCAAATATAGCCACACTACAGGCTTTTGATGAGTTTCGAGAAGGCTACTTAGGGTTTCAACACATGAATTTTGGGGTGACACAAACGTTCTGTTTATAACAACCAGCTCATACCTACATCACGATTTGGACTCAGCTTCAATGGCATGTTCTCAGGGACTCCTTCCTTTTCATGCTCCATAGCATCCTGTATATGGCCCTGTCATAAAACTTGCCACACTGAATTGCTGTTGCCTATAAACCTGTTAGTATCGATGACAAAATATATATAACATATTTATGTGCCAATATATATTATACTATAATATATATAATATAAAATATATTCATTATACTATCTTGGCATATGGATTACACATTGCTGACTAAATGAATGTGTAGGAGAGGGGATAGGAAGGTTTGCTCCTGACTCTAATTCAGCCCAGCGGAAATGACAGTTCCCCCAACTTCAATATTAAATGTCTGAATTCATTAATCATGGGCCTTATATGGCTAATTCTAACAGAAATGTGGCTCTTAGAAACATACAATTATTAACTTATCCACTGTATGTTAATATTAGAAAAGTACCTGTTCATTTCATGCAGCCATGTGAAAACACAAAAATGCCTACCAATATAAATATTTAAGCAAAAAGTCCACAGTCACTGCCATGATTTCCCAAGCAATAAAGTGAATGAGATCAAAATTATTTTCTACTCACACAGCATAAATTGTTAATCAGTCAGGACAAGCAGAGAGATATAGGCTATTTCCCAGGTGGAGCTCATTCTCTGCTGTAGCACATGCAGTGACTTATCACCGTGCAATGTGATTGAATGGATTACGTTGTCATGCACCTGCCAAGGACCATCATATGAGTTCTAAATTGGTGACCTGAAGCCAGGTCATCCTGGATACCACATCTGCCCTGCCACAGGGGAGAGAAGAGGGTACAGCTAGAAAACCTCTGGACCTGACAGCTGCTGACTCAGAAAATAACAGTGGATACAGAAGACATTTCTTAGCTGAGCCTATGCCCTTTCTTCTCCATGAAGCCCGCCTTAGCCATCTCAAAGTAGACCTCATGTACCCTTGCTGTCTGTAAGGCTCCTATAATACACAGGCTCCCGTAGGCTATTTTCTTGCTAAGTGCTTATATTGCTGCTCTCAAACCCTCCCCCATAATCTCAGCTTCCTCAAAGAGGAATCTGTTAAGCAACTGAAGACATATACTAATGAAAGAGCACAAATGGGCCACCATAAAGATGCTCAATAAATGTGACAGCAAAGGCAAAAAGAGATGTGAAATGATGGTGAAAAAACCCAATTCAGGAGACTTTCTTTCTCTTGTCCATCTCACTTCACATATTTCACATTCTGTATCTGGATTTGGGCTATAGAAAATATCCTCTATGAACCCAACCCAAACAGAAATGTGGTTATATCCCTTATTCTTTTTCCACAGAAATTTCATATGTAGTGTGGCCTGTTACTGTACAAGTTGTGCATTTACTTCTGTAATAGCTTTTTCCCACCAAGCTCTAAGCTGCTTTTTTTTTTTTTTTTTTTGGTTAAAGGGTCTGGCTCTACTCCAGGTTGAAGTGCAGTGGTGCAATCCTGACCCATTGCAACCTCTGCCTCCCCCAGGCTCAAGTAATCCTCTTCAACCTCTTGAATTACAGGCATGTGCCACCACATCCAGCTAATTGTTTTATTTTTTATAGAGACAGTGTCTCATGATGATGCCCAGGCTGGTCTCGAACTCCTGGGCTCAAGTGATTCGCTCACCTTGGCTTCCCAAAGTGCTGGGATTACAAGTGTGAGCCACGGGGCCTGGTTTAACTCTAAGCTTCTTGAAGGAGATTAAGTCTATACCAAATTCTTAGCACCAGGCCTGGCACATAGCAGACCCTCAATATTTGTTGAATGAATGAATGGACGCGTGAAAGGGGATTCTAAATGAGGAAATCATAATATGAAAAGGTTCAGTGCAGCAAAACGTCTTGGTGCGGCTTTTGATGAATTTTGAGAAGGCTACTTAGGGTAGAAATGTATTTGATGGGCTCTTTGCAGGAGACATCGTTCCTAGGCATTGTTCCTTCTTAGCAACAAGAGTGGCCAGGGTAAGGACCAGAGGAGACAATTCAAATAAATACCTAACCACTTTCTACACTTAAGACATACGGAATTAGCAGCCAGGATATTTACATTTCTTTTAGTTTATACCTCCCAGCTCACAGAATAGGAAAACAGGCGAGGAGTCAGTGCAGAAGCTCGTCAGGAATGAAGAAAGTACATTTGGTTGTAATATTTCCTATAAATCTTAGGATCCTGCATTTCGAGTATGCAGTATAGGAGACTTGGGTATCCAAATAAATCTTTTTTTTTTTTTAGGTTATTATTTAAATTTATATTATCATTCTCTATAGGCAAATAGTTCACAAATTGTTTAAAGCATTTCCAAATAAATCTTAAGTGTTATGAGGGCAGGAGATTTGTTTATACTCTGTGTCCTTCCTAAAGTCCTTTTCTCTTTTTCAAATCACTTCTTTTTATAACTTTGTTTTTTGTTGTTTTGTTTTGTTTTTTAAGATAGAGTCTCTCTCTGATGCCCAGGCTGGAGTGCATGGTCTCAGCTCACTGCAACCTCTGCCTCTGCCCAGGTTCAAGTGATTCTCAAGCCTCAGCCTCCCAAACAGCAGGGACTTCAGGTGCACACCACCACGACCAGACTAATTTTTGTATTTTTAGTAGAGACAAGGTTTTACCATGTTGACCAGGCTTGTCTTGAACTCCTAACCTCAAGTGATCCACCCTCCTTGGCTTCCACAAGTGCTGGGATGACAGGCATGATGAGCCTGGCCTCAAATCACTTTTTACTCAATGCTTTCTCCATTAAATGAATAAAAATAAATAAAATTATATATATAATTTCAATATAGCAAGTATTTTGACTCCCTATATCCCAAGATGTCTCTACAGGCTGCAGAGCCACTTGTGGCTAAATGACCCAAGACGCTAGAGGAACTTGGCCTGCTTTCAGACAGGAGCTTCCCCAGATTATTAGATGTGTCTGACAACTTAGCAGCTGCCTGCCACTACTGTTCCCATGGAAACAGACATTAGATCTCAGAAACCCAGAGTGCGAGAGCTTAAACTAATCACTGTGGCAAAAAATAAAAAATAACAGCCTATTTTCTTCTCACAGTGTGGAAATGGTGATTAGGTTAATGGACCTTGATCCCTTTTCCTGGGGGTATGTTTTTATAGAAAGAGGAATGGAGTCTATCCTATTAAAACTTTTACTGCACCTGTTCCTTCCACATGGCCTCAATGCCATTTCCCCCACCAACACTTCAGAATTCAACAGGAACCCAATCCAAGAGTAAGCAGGAATCAGACCATTACCACACAACCTAGATATAGATCCATTTATTTTGTATCTCTTTAAATCTTGCTTGAAAAACAAACCTGGTATAATGCACTCAAGTCTTTATGTTTTATACTAAAAGGGTTGTGTTCAGCAAATCAGAACTATTTTATGGAATGTCCATTTTTATAAAGCATATTAAGCATTTTCTTTTTGAGACAGAGTCTTGCTCTGTTGTCCAGGCTGGAATGCAGTGGTATGATCTCGGCTAACTGCAACCTCCACTTCCTAGGTTCAAGCAATTCTTGTGCCTCAGCTTCCCAGGTAGCTGGAATTACAGCTGCACACTACCACACCTGGCTAATTTTTGTATTTTTAGTAGAGATGGGGTTTTGCCATGTTGTCCAGGCTGGTCTTGAACTCCTGGGCTCAAGTTATCCACCTGCCTCAGTCTACCAAAGTGCGGGTTACAGGCCTGAGCCACTACATGCAGCCCAAGCATTTTATAAATCAATGCAAGTTCTCAATATCCACATGTAATTCCACCACCCAAATGACTAACATATAGCGAAAATTTTGATCAGGCTAAAAATTAAGAACCTTCCTGGAGTTAATGTCTATTAAGATTTTTAACTGTATTTAATAGTTTTTCACTCTGTAGTTCTAAATAGAATATGCTGGAGTTTATGGATAAACTATTATTTACAGGCAAGCTTAACTGGCCAGCATCTGCCCTGCATAAAATGAAAAGCTAGGCATTCATTTCCCTTAATGCTACTTGTATAAGAAGTAAACTAAGTCATGCTGAATCAACTGGCTCACCCTAATTTCATAGAATGAACAAAATAGAAATTGTGTGGGTCTCCACGAAGGAAAGAGAATTCTCTGGAATAAAGATACTGCAAATCTAAGAGTGAGGTTGTGCATTTCTCTTTAACGAATTATGGAAAATAGACACCAACTTCTGGTGTCTTGAGTGCAACAAGAGACGACTAAACACCTCGTTTCTTGAATTTAAATCTGAACAAACATCATATATTCATTGTTTTACTCATCCCATCTCCAGTTCACTCACTTATCTCGTAAGCCACCACCAACCAACACTTCACCCCCAAATAGCAACAGACTATGTCCCCCCATTTTTCTTTACCCACCACATTCAGGTGGCTATTCGAGTTGAAAATTAAATATTTTGTTTAAAAATTGCTTTGACTTATTTCGTTTGCTAAATATTATTTGCATTTCTTATGTAACCTAATCATATTTAATAATTTGATTTACATTATAATACATGTTCTTTGCAATGTAGAAGACAATTTTCATTTCTAATGTTATGCAACATTGCTTCATAAAACATACAAATATACCCCCTTATGACTTTATCAAATTTGTTAACTAGTGTTCAAAATGTCTTTAAGTTTGCAGGAATTCCAATCAATTTTTCTATAGACGCTTAAAAATATTGTAGTAGCACTTTGGGAGGCCGAGGCGGGCGGATCACGAGGTCAAGAGATCGAGACCGTCCTGGTCAACATGGTGAAACCCCGTCTCTACTAAAAATACAAAAAAAAGTAGCTGGGCGTGGTGGCGCGCCTGTGGTCCCAGCTACTCGGGAGGCTGAGGCAGGAGAATGGCTTGAACCCGGGCGGCGGAGGTTGCAGTGAGCCAAGGTCACGCCACTGCACTCCAGCCTGGCGCCTAGTGACTGAGTGAGACTCTGTCTCAAAAAAAAAAAAAAAAAAAAAAATATTGTAGTAATATTTGAGAAATGATTTGGGACTTTCATATAAGCTGAGAACACATTATTATTTTCCCATTTAAAACACATAATGGGACATGGGCTCATTGTATTCAAAAGTTTACTATCTAAACCATTTTCAGAATAACAAATGCTCCAAAATGTTCACACTGATAATACATGAGTTACTGGATTTTTTGAAGGGTTTTTTGTGTCTCTATCTCCTTCAGTTCTGCTCTCATCTTAGTTATTTCTTGTCTTCTGCTAGCTTTTGAGTTTTTTTTATCTTGCTCCTCTAGCTCTTTCAATTTTGATGATAGGGTGTCCATTTTAGATCTTTTTCTGCTTCTCGTGTGCATTTATTGCTATAAATTTCCCTCTAGACACTGCTTTAATGTGTCCCAGAGATTCTGGTACATTGTGTCTTCATTCTTGTTGGTTTCAAAGAACATCTTTATTTCTGCCTTCATTTCATTGTTTATCCAGTCAACATTCAAGAGCCAGTTGTTCAGTTTCCATGAAGCTGTGCAGTTCTGAGTTAGTTTCTTAATCCTGAGATCTAATTTGATTGCCCTGTGGTCTGAGAGACTGTTTGTTATGATTTCTGTTCTTTAGAATTTGCTGAGGAGTGATTTACTTCCAATGATGGGGTCAGTTTTAGAGTAGGTGCCATGTGGTGCTGAGAAGAATGTATATTCTGTGGATTTGGGGTGGAGATTTCTGTAGATGTCTATTAGGTCCACTTGGTCCAGATCTGAGTTCAAGTCTTAGATATACTTGTTAATTTTCTGTCTTGTTGATCTGTCTCATATTGACAGTGGAGCATTAAAGTCTCCCACTATTATTGTGTGGGAGTCTAAGTCTCTTTGTAGGTCATTAAGAACTTGCTTATGTACCTGGGTGCTCCTGTATTGGGTGTGTATATATTTAGGATCGTTAGCTCTTCTTGATGCATTGATCCTTTTACCATTATGTAATGCCCTTCTTTGTCTCTTTTGATCTTTGTTGGTTTAAAGTCCATTTTATCAGAGACTAGGATTGCAACTCCTGCTTTTTTTTTTCTCTCCATTTGCTTGATAAATCTTCCTCCATCCCTTTATTTTTAGCCTATGTGTGTCCTTACACGTGAGATGGGTTTCCTGAATACAGCACACCAATGAGTCTTGACTTTTATCCTATTTGCCAATCTGTGTCTTTTGATTGGGACATTTAGCCCATTTACATTTAAGGGTAATATTGTTATGTGTGAATTTGATCCTGCCATTTTGATGCTAGCTGGATGTTTTGCCCGTGAGTTGACGCATTTTTTCATTGTGTCAATGTTCTTTACCATTTGGTACATTTTTGGAGTGGCTGGTACTTGTTGTTCCTTTGTTTAGTGCTTCTTTCAGGAGCTCTTGTAAGGCAGACCTGGGGTGATGAAATCTCTCAGCAATTGCTTATCCATAAAGGATTTTCTTTCTCTTTCGCTTATGAAGCTTAGTTTGGCTGGATATGAAATTCTAAGTTGAAAGGTTTTTTCTTTAAGGATGTTGAATATTGGCCCCCACTCTCTTCTGGCTTATAGGGTTTCTGCTGAGAGATCCGCTGTGAGTCTGATGGGCTTCCCTTTGTGGGTAACCCGACCTTTCTCTCTGGCTGCCCTTAGCATTTTTTCCTTCATTTCAACCTTGGTGAATCTGACAATTATGTGCCTTGGGGTTGCTCTTCTTGAGGAATATCTTTGTGGTGTTCTCCATATTTCCTGGACTTGAATGGTGGCTTGGTTTGCTAGGTTGGTGAAGTTCTCCTGGATAATATCCTGAAGAGTGTTTTCCAGCTTGGATTCATTCTCTCCATCACATTCAGGTACACCTATCAAATGTAAATTTGGTCTTTTCACATAATTCCACATTTCTTGGAGGCTTTGTTGATTTCTTTTCACTCTTTTTTCTCTATTCTTGCCTTCTCATTTTATTTCATTGAGTTGATCTTCGATCTCTGATATCCTTTCTTCTGCTTGGTCGATTTGGCTACTGAAACTTGTGTATGCTTCAAGAAGTTCTCATGCTGTTTTTTTTTTAGCTCCATCAAGTCATTTCTATTCTTCTCTAAGCGGTTTGTTCTAGTTAGCATCTCATCTAACCTTTTTCTAGGTTCTTAGTTTCTTTGCATTGGGTTAGCACATGTTCTTTTAGCTCTGAGAAGTTTGTTATTACCCACCTTCTGACGCCTGTTTCTGTCAACTGATCTGATTCATTCTCCATCCATCTTTGATCCCTAGCTGGTGAGGAGTTGTGATCCTTTGTAGGAGGAGAGGCTTTCTGGTTTTCGGTGTTTTCATCCTTTTTGCACTGGTTTCTTCCCATCTTAGTGGCTTTATCTACCTGTGGTCTTTGTAGTTGGTGACTTTCTGATGGGGTCTCTGAGTGGACGTCCTTTTTGTTGATGATGAAGTTATTTCTTTCTGTTTCTTAGTTTTCCTTCTAACAGTCAGGTCCCTCTGCTGCAGGACTGCTGGAGGTCCACTCTAGACCCTGCTTGCCTGGGAATCACCCACAGGGGCTGCAGAACTGCAAGAATTGCTGCCTGTTCCTTCCTCTGGTAAATTCAGCTGGGATTATCATAGGGATATTACTGAATCTGTAGGTCAGTTTGCAGAGTAATACATTCTTAACCATGTTAAGCCCTCTGAATCACGAACATGGAAAATTTTTCCATTTCTTTAGATCCTCTTTAATTTCTTTCAACTATGTTTTATAGTTTTCAGATAATATGTTTTACACTACTTTTGTTAAACTTGCTTCAAGTATTTTATTTTTGGTGCTACTGTAAATAAAATTGCTTCATGAATTTCATTTTCAGTTTATTTATTACAGGTATATAAAAATACAATTGATATTTTTATTTTGATCTTGTATCCTATAAGCTTACTGAACTCACTTTAATAGTTTTTAGTGGATCCGTTAAGATTTTTCTATACATAACATCATGTCATCTGCAAGTAGAGATAGTTTTATTTCTTCCCTTTCAATCTTGGAGCATTTTATTTCTTTTTCTTGCCTAAATCCCCTTACTAGAACCACCAGTACAATGTCAAATAGAAGCAGTCCGAGAGTCTTGTTTCTGATCTTGAGAGAAATAATCTAGTCTTTCACCATTAAGTACAATGTTAGCTGTGGGATTTTTATAAATGCTCTTTATCAAATTGAGGAAGTTCTCTTTTATTCCTAGGTTAACAAGTTGTTGTTGCTATATAAATTACTGGAAAGTATTAGATTATGACAAATGCTTTTATTGCATCTATTGAAAAGATCATAAAATTTTTCCTTTTAATTCTATTGATACAATATATTATACTAATTAATTTTCAGATGCCAAACCAACCTTGCATTCCTGGAATAAATCCTCCTTAGCCATGGTGTATATGTTGCTAGAATTTGTTTGCTAGTATTTTGTTGAGGACTTTTGTCTTCCTATTTATAACATATTGATCTTTAGTTTTCTTCCCTTATGATATCTCTGTTTAGGTTTGATATCTAGAGTAATGTTCCCTCCTCTTCTATGTAGAAATAGCCTATAAACATGTATAGGAATTATAAATGACAAAGTTAGGAAAATGGCTACCTCTGAGGAGGAAGACAGAGGTACACATAGAGCTCCAGCTCTCTCTATAAAGTGTTACTAATTTAAGAAAAATTCTGAAGCAAATATGGCAAAATCTTGAAATATTAATAAATCTGGGTTATGGTATTATTAATAATGTTCATAATATTTCCTAAAATATATTCTTAACGACATATGTGTGCAGGAATGTTTGACATTTTAACAATAAAAGTTAGAAAGGTGAATAATACTAAGTGAAAAACATTTGCAATGTTCAGCTGAAAAATGGCTTTCAAAAGTTATTTAGGTCTTATTCTCAGGCACCTGTGCATTCCACCTTACAGAGAAACAGGATCTTTGAAGATGTGATTAAATTAAGGATCTTCATACAGAGTGATTATCCTGGATTATGCAGCGGGCCCTAAATGCAGTCATATATACTCTTATAAGAGAGTGGCAGAGGAAGGTTTGACACACAGAAAAAAAAGATGATATGAAGAGGAGGAAACAGAGGTTTGAAGATGCTGCACTTAAAGATTAGAGTGCTCTATAGATGCGAGCCAAGGAATTTTGGCATCCACAGACAGAAGCTGGAAAAGGCAAAGAATGAATTCTCTTCTAGAATTTCCAGCAAAATCACAGACCTGCCAGCACCTTGCTTTCATCCCAGTCATACTGATTTATTTTTTAATTTAATTTTATTTTATTTTGAGTTGACAAATAATTGTATATATTATATGAGTTACAATGTGATATTTTGAATAATGTTTGCATTGTGTAATAATCAAATCAAGCTAATTACTATAGTTATCCTTTTTGCATAAAGAAACATTTAGAATCTACTATTTTGGCAATTTTAAAATACAGAATGCATTATATTTATTATAGTCACCATTCTGTGCAGTGAATCACTAAGTTTATTCCTTCTGTCTAGCTGAAATTTTACACCTTTTAATCAATATCTTCCCTTTCCCTATTCACCCACCTCCCCTAGACTCTGGTAACTACCATTTTACCTCTAATTCTGTGGGTTCAACTTTTTCAGATTTCACATATAAATGAGATCAGGTATTTATCTTTCTATGCCTGGCTTATTTCACTTGGCATAATGTTATCCAGGTTCATCACGGTGTCACCAGTGATACCAATTTCTGATTTCTGGCCTCCAGAACAGTGAGAGCCTAAATCTCTGCTGTTTTAAATCACTAATTTGGTGGTAATGTTACAACAGCCACCAGAAACTAACACAATCGCTTGAACTTTCACCAGAGAAAAAGTTTTTCCTCAAACACAGTTGTTCTAACAAGATTTCATTTCTTTCCTCTTTATGTGTTCATAGATGCAAATCTACTTCTTGCCATGTAATTCATTATTAAGGCTTCAGCAAAGTGACAGAAGCTGTCATTGAATAAAATGGGTTCCATTCCTGTTAGTGTGGCTGCATAATAATTACCTCATAATGCAGTGGTTTAAAATATGGCTATATTTAGTTTCCTCATAATCTGCAATTTCAGCGGGCTTGGTAAGTTTAGCTCATCTCTGTCCCACTTAGTATGGCTGGGGTTCAAAGGCTGGGGCCTGGAAGCATTTGAAGGCTTACTCACTTAAAGTTGGAGGTTTATTCTATCAGCTGAGACTTTGGCTGGGGTTGTCTGCTGGAATACCTGCACATGATCTCTCCGTGTGACCTGGGTTTGTATATAGAGAAACACAAACTGCTTTTCCTTCTATACTCACAACATTCTCAGTACGTGCTTCACTTCTCACATAAAACATATAGAAAAAACTGTTTTTCTCTATACATGTTCTAACAAGAAATGAAGTCTTGTTAGAACAACTGTGTTTGAGGAAAAACTTTTTCTCTGGTGAAAGTTTAAGCGATTGTGTTAGTTTCTGATGGCTGTTGTAACACTGCCGCCAACTTAGTGGTTTAAAACAGCAGAGATTTAGGCTCTCACTGTTCTACTCAGAGGCTCTCTGAACCCTCAGGGTGAAGTAGGGATAGACTTAAAGAAAAAGCTAATTTATCCTATAAAACCATTACAAACGTTTTTATATTCTTGTACTAATTTGTGCATTCTATTGCTATTTGTATCTTGTGATACGCTTTGCAGAACTATTTGGCACAGAATCAGCTGATGGTTAGCTAGATCCAGTTTCTCTTCAAGTCAGCCATTTTCCGTAGGTATTACATCCTGGAGAGACTTTAACTCAATTTCCCAATACACTGAATCACCAATATCAGTAGTATCATAAGATTTATTTATACTAGATAATTGAATCTTACTTACTAGACCAGTATGGCACCATATGACAGTATGATCGTGGAACAACTCAGTTTTGTGAAAGAACAAATCAGAGGGAATTACAGAGGAATTAGTCTTGTCTTCCCAATGGAACCTACTCTTGGTCATTTGTCAGATATTATTAAGGAAAGGCATTATCACAATTGGCCATGGCTTGGTTATTTCCGGGTTTCTAGTTAATTGAAGACAAAAAGAATCACCCCATCTCATTTCACAGCTTGTACAGAGGCTGTTTTCCATTGTGTATTATTATATAGCAAGGCCGACCTCCTTCCTGCAGGGAGGATACAGGTGGCATTTAGAATGATTCCAATTTCTACCAACTGTACTGCAGGATATATTTCATTTTGACCTATTTTGTGGGTGAGAAAGTCATAGTCTATCAGTGTAAAATTACAAGTGCTCTCAGAGAACTTCCAGAAGTTTAGAAAGCCATAAGACTCCCATGGGTGGGTCTCTTGGGCCTCAGCAGCCAAAATAGCAGGTCACTGCCCCATGGCCACTTTAGCTTCCATCTGTATTAAATAGTCAAGAGGGCTTGCTAGGTCAGGGTACAAGCCCTTCCCCTGGGCTGAATGTTAGCCGTCCCCAGCATTATTTGTTGAGTTGGCCTGATCTACTTTGCTAAAGCCTTGTTATGTTTTCACCCTGACTCCCATCCTTTGCCTTTCTCCTAGAAGAAAATTTCCTCTATTCTGTCTTTTCTAGTTAATAAGTCTTTTTCCTCCAAATGCTGCTCCTTATTAAGAGTAAACTCAGCTTGTCCCAGGATACCTAGACCTGCACCTATCTCTCCTAAGGCCCTTTTCTGTCTTATGAGCCACTGTTGTTTAACCTACCATGCGTGTCATTGCTATTGTGTACTAATTGCCC
Organism: Ateles fusciceps; assembly: GCA_036589455.1. Taxonomy (NCBI): domain Eukaryota; kingdom Metazoa; phylum Chordata; class Mammalia; order Primates; family Atelidae; genus Ateles; species Ateles fusciceps. The sequence continues at coordinate 13,766,810 of JAZHEH010002554.1, read as the reverse complement.
AAATGCAGTTAGGATAAGTGTTTTGCAAAAAATATTGGGTCCCCACACTAGAGTTAGATGATTGGTATTCACAGGTAGATATAATTTAATTTGAGTGTGTCATAAGGCCTCCCACAGGTGACGCCATTTCCAGGGAACTTGGATCTACAATGGGATGCCAACTGCTTTAATCCCACCAGAAACCCACTGTTTTTCCCTATGCTGCTTAATAGCTTTCTATCCACAAAAGCAAGAGCGATATGTATTTATGCATAGCCTAAATGCATACTATGTTGGGCATGCTACCATTATATTTTTCCCAATATAACCAGGGACCTTTCTAAGCATTTGACCATCAGTGTTTATAGTTACTGCAGTGATCAGTCTGTTGGAAGCCATACACCACATAGACTGAAGTCTCAGTAGAAAGCAGTCCTCAGAACTTCCTCCCCCAAAGGATATCCTTTGTAGTTGTGTAGCCTCAAAAACAGAAGTCAAAAGATACTACTGGTATATTGCTAGAGTTCCATTTAGTCATTAACAGTCTAAGTCATCATCATACCATATGGCTCCCAGAACTATGCCATTCAGGTTTGCAGGATGTCTTTCAACCTTGGCAGGTTCCAAAAGCAGGGGTGGTCTCAGCAAACATACAGCCTCACCATCCAGGCATCTGTTGGTAACTGTGCTAAGAAATAATATCCTCATCTGAGCCTCTCCTGAGGTATTAATACAATGTTGGATTTCCCTTATTGCATATCTCACATATGCACTGTATTTCTTTACCCACAGCTACTATTACTCCTTCTCACCATTTGTCATTTATTTTGACCCCCAAGTTTTTCATCTTTGAAAGGGCCATTATGTTCAGTCATTGTGCTGGCCCAGATTGCTGACAGTGATGCTAGTCTAACAAGCGCTTTCCCTTCAGTCCATTCCCATTCACATAGGGTCAGGTTACCTGGGTACAGAACTGTCCTATCATGGATATCAGGGCTAGCCCAATCCCTAGGCAACACAGCAATATTTATAGATGTGAATTCATGCTATCAGGCCCTTAGGAATTCTGGCATAAATGTTTAAAAGTTAGTTACACTTTCTTGCCTAGATATCATACTTGCTAGAAGTACCCACAGTCACTTCCCTGGTCCTAGGACCCCTGGCATCAGGCAGTGCTCCACTGCTCCTTACTGAGACCACAAAAAAGTGAGATTACGGGAAAAGTGTGGTTATATGGGAAAAATCATATAACCACACTGGTGGGAGGGAGATTCTCACCCCCCTCTTTCCCAGATCCCCCAAAAAAGTGAGAAACCTATCTAGGGGAACCCTCCTTTATCTCCCCCCCCCCCCCCCCATGTTGAGTGTGAGCACACACTCATGAAGGCAAGTTCCTCATGCCTTTATCTTCTCCTATTTTAGGCAGCAAATATTTCAATTGCCTATTCCAAATCTCTATTAAACCATTACCCTGAGGATGATATGAAACATATGTCCATTTGATGTGGTATTTCTTTGCTCACTGTTGGACACTATGGGTTGTAAAGTGCATCCCTTGGACTGAAGAAATGTAGTTTGATGACCCAAATTGGGACAGTATTGTCTGCTCCAATGTTTTAATAGTATTTTCAGCATTTGTATTTACTACCAGTCCAGAGCAAGTGTCTATTCCTGCTAGGACCCATTTGTAGCTCCCAAGGGCTACTGGCATTGGTCTAATGTAATCCACTTACCAGCTATGTATGGGGCCTTCCCTGTGGAGAACCTTCTCTGTAGCCATCTGCACTCTCTGTCTCTCTTGTTGACAGACAAAACAGTTCTTGGTGACCTTCTGTGCCTCAGAGAGGGCAAGAGGAATATGTCTACATTCAGCCCATTTCTGCATGGCAGCAGCCCCCCCACCATGTTCACTTATTTCATGGACTCAGGTAACCACCTCAAGGGAGAGCATCAATAAGTCAATATGGTGGTTTTAATCACCTTCTGAACCTCTAAGGTGTTCTTTTGATAGGCATCAACATGTCCTATTTTAATGCTCCCCTTAATTTCCCATAGTAATTTCCATAAGTCACATCCATATGACTATCCCTTCAACAGCCCAGTTTTCCGTCATCCATCTATCTGACCACATAGCCAGAACATAGGCTACTGCCCATGAGTTTATAAAAACCCAAACATAAGGGCTTTTGCCATTGTCAAACTCTTTAATCACTGCTAGAAAAACAACATGTAATTCAACCCATGAAGCCTATTTGTTCTTAATTTCTTCAACTGGGGTCTTTCTATCTTCTTGTCTTAATGCAGCAGATCTCCAGACAGCATTATGCCCATTCATCTTGGAACTGCAATCCATAAACCAAGCAGTTCTTTGTCAGCTCATCAAGAGCTGTTCATAGGGCACTGTCTACATGGCAGTTCTTCCAGTGGTTCTCAAGTCAGTCCTAAGGGACATGAGGCTAGCTCCTTATGGATACAGGAGGTGCCTGCTTGCATTCCACCAGTAGCATGCTTCTGTATAAATCATTTTCACTTTATCATGTAGCTCTTCTGGGCACTGCCTTCCTTATTAGAGTGTTTCTCTGACATCACCCAAAACATTATGGGTATCTCAGGTTTCATGATTACTTTATGTCCTTCAGTCATTGAGGTCATCTCAATTAAAGTCCAATGGCAAGCTAGTAATTGCCTGTCAAATGATGTGTATGAGGCAGCAGCATCTGGAATCCCAGGTGCTCAGGCTTTTACATAAGCTGCAGTCTGCATGAGCACTGGTAGCAGACACTTCCAAAACCATCTAAATTGAGATCATAAGGGCCCAGAGGTGTTGAGAGAGCTATTGATTTTTGTAATTCAGACATGGTCTGTTTTTATTCAGGTCCCCACTCAACATGGTTCTTTGAGGCAGTCTTATGTATGGAAGCTAGCAGTATTTCCAGATGTGGAAGATGCATTCTCTAAACTCCAAATACAACAACCAAATGCTAGGGTGTCTTGTTTGGTCTTAGGACTGATTAATAAGAGCAGTTTATCTTCAGTCACTTATGGAACTGGATGGCTCCTGCCTATGTTATTCCTAAGAATTTTACCATGTGGGCAAGTCGTTGGATCTTTGCTGGATTTACTAACCAGCCTTGGTTGGTCATGTGAGTCATCACTGCATTCAACTTAGTCTTAACCTGCTTCTTTAGTTTCCAATATTATCATCTCATCTTCAACATAGTGTATTATTACACTTGAGACCTGCATCAAGTCCAAATCTCTTCTGACCAAATTATGACAGTAAACCAGTGAGTTTAAATGACCCCATGGTAGCATAGAATATGTAAACTGGGATCCTTCCCATAAAAGAGCAAACAGTGTTTGGCACCTTCTGAGACTGAGATAGAGAAGAATGTCTGCAAGTTCGATCACTGAGTAGCAGTCTTTTTATATGATTGAAATCATGTCTAGAATTGCTGAGGCTATAGGTGGTACAAATTTATTTCTTTAAGCCTCAATAGTCTACTGCTGTTCTCCATAAGCCATTCCCTTTTTTTTTTTTTTTTTTTTTGAGATGGAGTTTCACTCTTGTTACCCAGGCTGGAGTGCAATGGCGCGATCTCGGCTTACTGCAACCTCCGCCTCCTGGGTTCAAGCATTTCTCTTGCCTCAGCCTCCCGAGTAGCTGGGACTACAGGCACGCGCCACCATGCCCAGCTAATTTTTGTATTTTTAGTAGAGACGGGGTTTCACCTTGTTGACCAGGATGGTCTCGATCTTTAACCTCGTGATCCACCCGCCTCAGCCTCCCAAAGTGCTGGGATTATAGGCATGAGCCATCGCGCCCGGCTGCCATTCTCCTTTTTTAAGGGCCACGCAGAGCTGTTGTTGAGAGAATTCTTTTGTGTCAGAACTCCAGCTTCTAGCATGTCATTAATTAGAGAGTGAATCTCCTTTTGCCTCCCCCTCAGGTACTCTATATTGTTTTAAATTAATTACCTGTGTGGATTCAGGCAGTTCTAATGGTTCTCATTTAGCATATTCAAGGAAAACTGGCCCGAGAGAAGACTTACATAACTTTTGATAGCAATATTAGGTAGGGGAAGCAATCCACAGTCAGGAATAATATCCATCCCAATAATACATTCAGGTAAAGGTGACACAACCAATGCACATAAACTTTTTTCAAGAATCCCAGTTGTCCTCCAAACCTCCATGTTAATCCCACCAACCACTGAAACTCCATATAACTCCCCCAATCTAATTTTAGTTCCTGTTACGTCTTCACCAACGGATATTGGAATAACAATCCATTGACCCCCCTATGTCAAAGAGTCCCAGAAAGGTCTCTTTTCCTTTCACTGAACATTTATCCACACCTGTGCACATGTCCTTGAGACCCCAGCCAGCCAGAGGTCTGACCAGGAGACCCTGGCCCCCTCATCAATCTTGATTAATCTGCTTAACCATTACCCCAAGCAGTTCTGAGTAATCTCTGGCTTTTAAAGTTTCTTCAAACTGGAGTAAATGGAGCAAACTTGTTTGGGGCCTTTCAATGTTGAGAGATAAACAGAAAGTCCCATTGGTTTATCTAACCTTCAATAATGCTACATCAATACTTGTGTTTCAACACCATGAATGTCCACAACATTCATCCAGTTTCTCAATAACCATCTAAAGATTTCTGCCCTGCTGGGACAAGTCCATTGACTTTCTTCTTTGTCTCTCCCATTTCTTTCTAATTACTTTAATGTCCTTGGTATCAATAAGACCCATAAGGGGTAGCTGAGACAGCAAATGGTAAGGCTTCTCAAGTTATTGTTGTATTTTGCAGAAGTACACATGGGTGCCTAATCACAGCATTTTCCATAACCTGGTAATGGGCATGTAATTGGTAAAAGAGTCTGGTTGCTTGTCACTTGTAAAAAGAAGCCAATGTAAATAACAAGAGTGAAGTGTGACAAAAAGAGAGTGAGATTTTATTATCCATGCTAGCAAGGGGAGAAGAGGGTGTAATTTTTTCCAAAAATCTCCACTCTTCAATTTGCGGAGAGAACATGGGGGAAGGTTTGAAATGCAGAAGAGGTAAGAGGCCTAGGAGGTATCAGGTGGCATGACCAATCCGATGGCTTATCTTAAATTATCGTTCCATCTGGTGAAAGCGCAGGGGCCATTGTGGCTGGAAGTGTCTGGTCCATATCAGGATCCAGCCCCGAAGCTTCTAAGGAAATATATGACCAGATAAGCGAGTATGGTGTGTGTTTAACAAGCATATAGGTAAATAAATGTACATAAGACATGGGAGCATAGGATGGGAAAAGAAAAGGAGTGGACGTTCACAGCACATTCCAAGGCTAAATTTCAAGATGAGAGGTAACATATATGCAATTGTCCCGAAGTTATATCTTGAGATTGGGGAAAAAGGAGGACAGAAAACAAAGTTTTAAAATGCAGTTTGAAGCCACGCTGTTCAGTTACAAGCATATGTGAGCCACTGTGCACGGCCATATATATATATATTACATATAATATGTAATTATAAGATGTGGAGCTAAAAATATATATATATATTTCTATTTCACAACTTCCTTACTGCACAGTGGCTCTGTTTCCAGGGAACCGCATCCCAAGAAACAGGCAGAGAAGTATCTTATGGTCTTTAATGTCCCAGTATCACTTTCAGAACCACATCTTTGCCTCAAGGCAGTAGAGCCCTATCCAGATAAAATCTACTTTTTGATGGGGAGTGACAAGGTACTAGAAGAGCAGATGGGGCGGGAGATACTTCTGTGGTCATGTTTATAATTTACAGTCTGCCCCTGTTTCTTCTAAAATATTTTACAAGCATTTAATTGAAAACCACTAGCCTCCTTCACCCCAGAGCCAAGCCAGGCAGAGAATCTCTCTGGAGACTACATATTGGGAGAAAACAGTTTTTGAGACACATACATCTATATCCTGAGAACTTCACTCTGCCGGTCTCAGTATCCACCTCTTATAGTGGTTAGCTAGTCTAAAACTCAGCGTGCAGAATAACACTGAAGAGCAAGGCTGAATAACTGCAACTGCTGCTCAGAAAGTTGAGAACTAAGTGAGCAATTGCCATATAGAACTGCTCACTGCAGGGCAAGGTAACAGCAACTTGTACACAATTAAGAGATTGATTAGTGTTTTGGGTCTCAGTAAAAAATCAGAATTCCCTATGATTGACCATCAGTTTCTTCTACTCAGATTCCTTTCTGAAGGTTTAATGCTGATTAGCTTTTCTTTTTTTATTTATTTATTTTTTTTTTTTTTTGAGATCAGGTCTTGCTCTGTCACTCAGGCTCAAGTGCAGTGGCACGATCACAGCTCACAGCAGCCTCAACCTCCTGGGATCAAGTGATGCTCTCACCTTAGCCTCCTGACTAGCTGAGATGACAGGTGCATGCCACCATGCCCTGCTAATTTTTTTTTTTTAATTTATCGTAGAGACAGGGTCTTGCCATGTTGCCTTGGCCAGTCTTGAACTTCTGGCCTCAAGCGATCCTCCCACATTGGCCTCCCAAAGTGCTGGGATTACAGGTTGAGCCACCATGCCTGGCCCTGACCAGCTTTTCTATTGGTTAATGTTTCCAAGGTCTTTATGCATAGATTGTTTGGAGAGACAAAACATTGAGATTTGCCTTTTAGCCGACTGGCTTGAACTTGGCACTCTCTCCTGCAATGATGATTGGAATTCTGTATTCTATATTCAAAGAATTGATCTTTGGGTTACAGTTGAGGTCTCTGAGTTGGCCCCAATAAATAGCATCCTTCTTCCCAAATAAGCTTCTGAACAATTTGAAAAATAAAAATAAAATATTAAAGATAGAAACTAAAAGATCAACATTTACAAAGATACAGCTGGGTAGGAAGACATGTTCGATGAATACCAGCATTAGGCCCACTTCTGAGCCAGGCAGAAAGAAGTGTCACACTCTCTGATGAAAGGAGCAGGGGGAACATTTTCCCTCCAAGGGCAGCCTTCCTCCTAAGAGGAAGATGCCCAGGAAGGAGTGGAATACACACGATTAATCTAATCACTAATTCCTATTAATCTAATTAGCAAATTAGACATTATTTCATACATATCACCATGAGGTAAGGGGCAGAGTTACCCTAATTGAACTCTTTATACAGAAAAGAAATCCCATGCTATAAAAGCTACCTGCAATAAAATACACACACACACGTGCATGTATGCACACGCACACAAACACACACACACACACACAAAGCTTCCACTTTCCCTGCCTATTTGCAAATATCATTCAATATATCTAATATGATAATGAGACCAAGCATTAAAGTCACAGGCATACATATGTTCTCTGTCCTGTTAGTTGTCACTTGTTTTGACCCAGAATCGGGACAGCCATTCTTGCTGCTACCTAGGGGCTTCTCTCAACACACTTTCACTCCAGGGCTTTTCCATTTTTTCTCATGAGTTTTAAATGCTCAGTAATAGAAACAAAAGAGGCTTTCTTCTGACTGCAAAACTCTGAAAGCTGTGAGGTTTCACATTCTCTACACAGCCTGATGACGCATTGAAAAGATCACCATACATTTTCCAAAACACTCACAAGAGAATTTTCTATGTTCTATTTGCAGTTGAATTGTGACAAATAAACCCCTTCCTAAACTTTTGCCCAGGCCTAATGGAGTGAAACACATGGAAAATGGGTAGGAAAAACAACGAATTTCGCTGCCCTGCAAACCAATCCTTCTTCCCCTAAGCAATTGAAATAAACATATGGAAACTTTGTGAAATAAATGCTTTCCAAAGATTACTTGGAAAGCTGGGATATGGACAGATACAGTGTAGTTTGTCATGCAAAGTGCTGTTTGGCAAACTCTCGCTACTGAGTAACAATGCAGCCAGAAGTTGTTATACGGTTAAACAGTCAGTGATTCATTCACCAAAAGATAGACCAAAATTTCCCCAGCCATGTAAGATTCTAAATGTAACTCTTGAAAGATCATAGCTTTTAAAGAAGATGAAGGGAAGGATATGAGGAAATAAGCTGTTTTCATGGTCTTAGATGGGTTTGAGTGATCCTCTTATTTTCAAGGAGAGCAAGCTGTTGTTGCTGTTTATGTATTTGTGATGTCAAAGAATACCAGAGCTGGCAGGACTTAAATCGTAAAAAATATATTTTACTCAGGAATGATTGCAACAGGGGAAAGAGAGCTGAGTATGGAACTGGGCTCAATTCAGAATACAAGGAAAATTGGGGATTTATAGCCAAGGAGCAGGGCAGGGGTCAGTGGATGCAAAATTAGTAACAGGCAACATCAGATAAGATTCTGACTAAACCAATTTGGCAAGATTCTTGCTGAGAGCAGGCTAAGGTGATCAGATATTATCTGGGGGGTGGCGAGAGATGAGGAATTTAATTGAAGACTGAGGGTGACTAGGTATCAAGAGTTGGAGTTCTGGCTAAACTGACTTTAAGCAGAATTCTTGCTACAACTGAAACCTACAAGAATAGACACCAAAACCCAAGGTTGAGACCACAAAGGATGAATGGAGCCTGATCAGAGTCAGGACAAGGAAAGAGCCTTGGTCAGTGTTGTGATAGTAAGTAATATTTCACAGGGAACATGATTTAGCAAAAGGTTCAAGGTGGCAAGACCCATGTCTGTCTTGTCCATTCTGTGTTCCCAAACCTAGGTACCAAGTGTGGTACAAAATAGGTGCTCAATAAATATCTTTCCCCACCTATTTATTTTAAAATATTTAATTGACAAAAATTGAATACGCACAAGGTGTATAACATAATGATTTGATATACATATACATTGTGAATGGTTACCATAATCAAATTAATTAGCACATCCATCACTACCCATATGGCACATTAGATCCTCAGAACTTGTTCCTCTTATAACTGAAAGCCTGAACCCTTTGACCAACAGCTCTCCAATTCCCTCTAAACCACCCTGCTACCAAGTGCCTGGCAAGCACCATTGTAACTCTATCTACAAATTCATCTTCTTTAAATTCCACCATATAAGACAGACCACACGCTGTTTGTTTTTCTGTGTCTGGATTATTTCACTTAGCATAATTGTTAAAGACTTGCATCGCCTGCCCCTCGCCACTTCCTTTCCCCCACCTCTCCTCCCTTGCACACTCTGTTTTAGTGGCTTTTTTACCAGCCTGCTGCTACTCAAGCCTGCCAAGCACATCCCAACTCAGGGTCTTCACACTTATTCCGCATGCAGATACCCAGGTGGCTCATTCCCTCAATCCTTTCTGGTCCAAAAGACCACCAGGAGGGCTAAATAACAGAAAGGAGAGCTTTATTGTCATTCCCAGTTTGCAAACCAGGAAGAATCTCTGGTGTGGACTGAAGGTGTTCTTGCTTCAAGGAGGGAAGGGGCAGGTTGGGTTTTATATGCCTCACAGGGTACACATTACTCAGTAGAGTCATACATACAGGGTACATATACATACAGGGCACATGTTACTCAGTAGAGTCATACATTTTCAGCAGGTTTTGGAGAAAAGCCACACGTATGTCCAAGTGGAGCCAAGCACATGTGCAATGGATAAACATATATGTAATATACAACTCATGTTCACTTTGGGTAGCATTTTAGTACTAAAATCGGATGGAATTTGGCTGTTTGTGTCAAAATGTTATAGAACTTTTTCCTTAGTTCAGCTAAGAGCCGGGTTCTTGTCACACGGCCATCAGAGATTAGGCTCGCAGACACTTTGAAGGGTGAGAAAAAATGAAATTTATTGGGCCAAAAAGGAAAAAAGGGGAAACAGGGACCCTCCCCAAGGCCAGAGTCCTGCTAGCGTGCTCTCCCGCAACCACCCCCAGAAGAAATCCCAGGTTCCACCCAGGAAAAGAGGGGCCAGGCTCCTCCCCCACTGCAAAGGGGCGCACTTCCTAAGATTCCACCCGTGTGCATTCTTCCCAGTGCACTGGTCCATGGGAAGTTCTGCCAGGGAGCCCTTGCCACCTGGCTGTCTCAAAAAGGTGAACTACAGGACACAAAGACAGTTTGTGCACAGCCTCTATATCTGGCTGAAGCTGGCTTAAGGTCTACAGTTGCTAATCAGGAAAGAATGTTTTTAAGGCCAGTCCTCTGTCCAATCAGAGTTGGAGTGGTCTCGGTTGTAAATCAGAGTTAGGAGGAGCCTGATAGCTCCTGTTTTTAGGGAATTTAGTAAGAGTGTGGTTTTCTTCCTGTAGCCTTAAGAATTTAGAAATTTGTCATATTAGCCGATCTCTGAACCTTGACCTTTATCAACTAAGATGGACCCTAAGGTTAAGGTAACTTGTTTTCTTAACCTTAGGGTCCATCTTAGTTGATAAAGGAGAGTCTATTAAATAATACTTTGGTCTCTCAGATCACACTATACAGATCTCTACTACCTGAACAGCCCATCTAAAAGATCCAGGCTTTACCACCCACCAAACTACTCTCTACCCTTTTTTCCTGCTCCATTCTTAGTAGCATTGATCATTCTCTACATCATTACATAGCTTTTTATTTATTATCAACATCCCACACTACAGTGTGAGCTTCATGAGCACAGAGACTTTTATTTTCTCCCGGAAGACCCCTTAGAAACAGAAACAATATCAGTTAAATAATTTAGTGGATAAACCTTGTGTTGTAGTTGGATTATATTTTTTCATCCAATGAAAGAATCTTTGACAGCATGTATAATCAATTGAGATTTATTGCATTATTGATAAATTCTGATGTATTTCTACCATCTTATTTTATTTTTTAACCATGTAATTTCTTTGCTTCTCTTTTTCTGTTTCCTTAACATTTTGTGTGTATTAAACTTGCAAACCTTCTTTGTTTTCCCCCACTTATTTGGATGTTTAAAGTCTCTGGTTTACTTTTTTCTTTCTAGATTTTATTCATTTAAAGATTTTTTTAATATTACAAAGAAATACACGATTATTTTATTAAATAATATAACGTAACCTGGTTGCCGTAACACACACCTAAAATACAAGCACTTTGGGAGGTCAAGGTGAGTGGATCACTTGAGTTCAGGAGTTCAAGATCAATCTGGACAACCTGGCAAAACCCTGTCTCTATAAAATAATAAGAAGAATGTAATACAATACAAAGACATGGTGGTAAGCAGAATTCTGAGATGTCCCCAGATCCCCAACTCCTGCTTAATTACTCCCCGGGGGCATGGATAGGACCTGTAACCATGAAGGTTAGTCACTCCCTTGATTAGGTTGTGTAAGTGACAAAGGTAGTAGAATATAAAAGTCTGTCTTGGCCAATTGGAGAAGATCATCCTGCCTGCTGAGAAAAGGAAGCTGCCAAGTTTTGAGAAATCCACACAACTAGGATCTGAGAAAAGCCTCAAAGAGCTCAGAGTAAATTTCAGCCCATATCCAGCAAGAAAATTGAAAATTCAACTCTATGAGCACAAGCAATTAAATTCTGCCAATCTGGATGAACTTGGAAGAAAACCCTGAGCTCTGGATAAGAACACAGCAGAATAACACCCTGATTTTGGCCTTACGAGGCTCTGAGCAGAGGATCAAGATAGGCCATGTCCAGGCTTCTGAACTACAGAACTGTGAGCTAAGAAAGGGGTGTTGTTTTAAGCTACTAAATCTGCAGTAGCTTGTTACACAACAATAATAACTAATACAGCTGTCTACGTAGGTTTTGGCCTGAGCAAATGGATGGATGGAGCGAAGATTAGCCAAGATGGGGAAGAGTGCAGGAGATGGCCTGGTATACATTTTCTCATCTAACAAACGAGATAAAAGGGAACTTTAGGAGAGACGACATAAAATCCACATGGAACTGGAGGGCACAATGAGGAACAATCAAGTCTCTATTGTAGAATTCTACCCATAAAAGCTTTCAGGAAGACTTTTGTCTAACTCTTTCTTCACTGCTTCACTCAAATATTGATTCCCAACTAAATAATGGATGTGTTTTCTCAAGAAAATGGAAATACACTTAAGTGGAATATAGAATTGATGCTGCTTTTCTGTAATCCTGAAGCAAATATACTTCTCCTTGCACAGAATTAGTTTCCTCTAATATGCTCTCAGTAAGGATCTTTTTGTATTTTAGAAAATCTAAGCTCGTTGTATGCTGCTAATGCTTGATGGCAGCCAACCTAATATTGCCCAAAGGATAAATGCTTCCTATCAGTGGTCTCAGAATTATCTACAGGTTCAAACAGAGGCTTTCTCATCCTGACGGACACAAATCTACACTCCTACAACCTTCCTGAAATGACAGATCACTACTCCTACCCAAAATATATTGAAAATAGCCTTCACTAACCATTTACAGCCATCAAAAGGCAGCTGCTCATCTGGTATTGCGTAATACAGAATTTAATCTTGCTCCAAGAAAGGTCTGGTCTTTGTCCTTGGATCCTGGGAGACAATCTCTGAGCCCTTAGAATATTCTGCCTGATAGGAGTGTCTTAGTTTACCTAGGAGCATTGGGCCATCCCAGATCATCTAGCAATGTGATTTATGGTAGAAGCTTTGGATTACACAGTATCAGCTCTGTCTCCAGAGGGGCTGGAGAGTGAGTTAGCCAACCATTCTGTGTGTCTGAAACCCAACTGAAAACTCTAGTCACCCAGTTCAGTGTTAAGTAGCCATGTGACAACACACATAGTTGGCAATACTAAGTGAGTATTGTTACACATCATTCCAGGTGGAGTTTACACTGGGTGAGGACAACTGGAAGCTCAACATTTTGAATTCTCCTATTCTCTGCCCCATGCATCTCTTCCTTTGGCTAATTTATATATATATATAATATATATATTTATTATATATATAACATATATATAATATATATATTATATATAAACATATATATAATATATATATTATATATATAACATATATATAATATATATATTATATATATAACATATATATAATATATATTTTATTATATTATAACATATATATATATATATTTATTTATTATAACATATATATATATATTTATTATATATATAACATATATAATATATATATTTATTATATATATATTATATATATAACATATATATAATATATATATTTATTATATATATAACATATATATATTATATTTATTATATATTTATTATATATATTTATTATATCTATATATATTATATAGATATTGCTGCAATAAACTGTAACCATGAGGATAATCGCTATTAGTGAGTTCTGTGAGTCTAGCCAATTGTCAAGCCCAAGAGTAGTCTTATAGACACTCATTCTTGCAGTTGGTGTCAGAAGGGAGGGAGGTCTTGGGAACCCCCAAACTTGCAGTTGGTGTCAGAAGTGATTTTGTCTCTGAGGATGATTCTAAAGTCACTCAATAACCATCTTCAAAGATTCAAGCAGGGTTGAAATGTTATGGTCAGTAGAGACAAATGGAGACCACTGCTGAACTAAACCCACAGGCTTGGTGTAAAGGTGAACCTCTCCATATTGTCAATGTAGAGTGAGATCTAAAACTCACATGATGAAAGTCTTTGATGTTCCTTTTTATGTTTCAAAACAATGAAAGGCCTAGAGCAAGAAAGGGTACCTTGCATGAGTCAGGAGAAAGATATGAAAAATGTGAAGAAACAATCTCAAAAGACAGAGGGGGTAAGGCAAAAATCAATGTTAACTTTGTAGTTACCTTCATTTCTGTCAGTTCTACTTCTCTCTCCAACTTACTTTCTGACAGCCAAAGATAAAGGTGAAAATATTGTTTTAGCAATTCATAAATAGTGTGTGGGGGGGAAATTGTAGGTTTAATTAAGAACCAATACTGTGATCACAAGTATTAGTTTTTTTAAATATTCATGGTGCCAATTGAACTCCTGGTATGAAGGAGAATTCCATACATAACAATGTATCTGTGAAAGCAGAACAAATATTAGTAAAAATATATAGATCTTATTTTAATCATACTATTATTCTTACTAATGATATAAACTAGATTGGATTTTGTAAATTGTTTTCCTTTATGAATATAAGTTTAAATTTCACTGTGATATCTAGGTTTTAATAAAATAAAAACAGGAAAGTAGTTAATGAGATAGAAATGAGTTATCAAATTAAGTGATTCCAACCCAACCTCCTTTTTTTTTGTTTTGTTTTGTTTTTGTTTTGATTTGTTTTGTTTTGTTTTTTGAGAAAAAGCCTTGCTTTGTTGCCCAGCTTGCAGTGCAGTGGCAGGATCTCAGCTCAATGCAGCCTCAACCTCCCAGGCTCAAGCAATCCTTCTACCTCATTTTTCGCCTCCTGAGTAGCTGAGACCACAGGCAAGTGCCACCACACCTGGCTAACATTTTGGATTTTTAGCAGAGATTAGGTCTCACTACCTTGTCCAGGCTGGTCTTGAACTCCTGAGCTCAAGAGATCCTCTCACCTCAGCCTTCCTAAGTGCTGGGATTACAGGCCTGAGCCACTGCGCCCAGCCTCCTCTTCACTTTCCCATAGCATTTTCAGCCACAATACACAGGTATTTATTTGATCCTTTAACCCTATCAAGTGAAAATCTCAGTGAGGTCTCAGGGTCTCAGGAAAAAACACACAGCAAGTTCACAGACTAATTCTTTAAATCTAGGGAACATGAGGAGTCAAAATACATGATAAAAATACAGAATTCAAAAAAAAAAAAAAAAAGTAGATACTGCCCAGGAGGAAAAAAGATAAGCACCGATAGCCTTGAGAAATAAAGTGATCGGGAACAGATAAATCTGGGCTAAAAATGAATACAGAGAATTTTTGGTTTAAATTTTAATGCTTACCACATTTCTTATTAAAATACTGAGACAGATATACTTTTGGTAGAAGTATAGACTAATATTTTCTGGAGGGCAACATTGCATATTCCATCAGAAACTTAAAATAGAATGAAAGGCCCAGAGCAAGAAAGGATGTCTTGCATAAGTCAGCTTCCAGATTTTCTGCTTCTAGGAATTTTTCTAAAGAAATAATTAGAGTAGCCTGGCACAGTGGTTCAGGCCTGTGATTCCAACACTTTGGGAGGCTAAGGTGAGAGGATTGCTTGATCCCAGGAGTTCAAGACCAGGCAACAAAATGAAACCCCATCTCTACAAAAATTTTTTTTAATTAGCCAGGCATAGTGGTGTACACGTATGGTCCCACCTACTGAGGAGGCTAAGGTGAGAGGATCGCTTGAGCCCAGCAGGTCACGGCTGCAGGGAGTGGTGATTGTGCCACTTCACTCCAGTTAGGATGACAGAGAGAGACTCTGTCTCAAAAAAAAGAAAAGAAATAATTAGAGTGCTTTTCTAAATAGAATAATACAAGGATGTACACAGCAATGTCATTATTCAGGTGAAAAATTAGAAAAACATAATGCTGTAAAAGGAGATGTAGGCTGAACACAATATGGTACTTATATAATTGAATATGTTGGAGCAAAATGGTAATATAGTTGTTAGAGGATATTTAAATGCACGCAAACATATTCACAATACAGCCAGTGAATAAAAGCAAGTGTTGGCTGGGCACGGTGGCTCACGCCTGTAATCCCAGCACTTGTGGGAGGCCAAGGCGGGTAGATCATAAGGTCAGCAGATCAAGACCAGTCTGATCAACATGGCAAAACCCTGTCTCTACTAAAAAATACAAAAATTAGCTGGGCATGGTGGTGCGCGCCTGTAATCTCAGCTATTCAGGAGACTGAGGCAGGAGAATCGCTTGAACCCAAGAGGCGGAGATTGCAGTGAGCAGAGATCGCGCCACTGTACTCCAACCAGCCTGGGCAACAGAGCGAGACTCTATTTCAAAAAAAAAAAAGCAAGTGTTTAGTAGAAGAGTGTTGTGGTTGAGAGCTCAGACTTTTCCAACCCGACAAGCTAAGTTCAAATCCTCCATGCTTACTGGCAATGTAGCTTTGAGAAAGTTTAAAGTTCCATGGCAGTAAAAGGGGGATAATAGTAGAATCTGCTTCATCGGGTTGTTTGGAAGAACTAAATGATACAATGCATGTACAGTGGTTAGAAAAAGTATTCAATACATAGTAAGGGCTCAATTAATGTTGGCTGCCATTCTTATCAAAAATATCACCAGGCAAGAGTTTTGTTAGAAGAAGGATGGGGGAATTGGCAGTAGTAAACTACAATGTGAGCATGCACCCAATGAAATACTCTGTTTCAGTTAGAATGTCTTTGTTTGCAAGTACAGAAAACTTAACTCAAATGGCTTTAAACAATAAAGATGGGAAAATGACTATGTAACGTCAAAAAGCTAAAGGTAGTATGCATTTCAGGGTTAGGTAATGCAATGATTTGATTCAATGGAATGGAAGCTTCAGGTGTTTTTACATCTCTAGCTCATAGAAGAGTGTCTGATGCACAATAGTTATTAAATAAATGTTTTTGCATAAAGTATGATCCCATTTTCTACTTAAACTACCGTCCTTCTACCTACCGTCATGGTGTCAAACTTGCTGAAGCAATATTAGATGTAACATCTTTCGACTACACTATCCAGAAACAGAGAAAGGGAGAGTCTTATTTCCTAACTCTCAAAGAAGAGCAATACATGTATCCTCTGAATGAAAAGATGAAGATCTCTGATTACAGGGCATACAAGGTGTCACGAAGTTTCATAGCAGATTTATTCACAGTGTCAAAGATCCGGACCTGTGGATTGAATTATTCCACGTAGTCAAACTCAGCAACGTTAGCTGACATACAAGTAATCACTGAGAATTCCACTCAGAATAGGAAGAAATTTTCTGTCTTAGCTATATATTCGAAAAGAGGTTTCAATCGTCCTCCAAAAGGACAAAGGTGTTACAAAGCATACCATTCACACAGACTCTAAGAAGATAGTGAATATAGATAATTTCTTCTCATCTTAAAATAATCAAATAGAAAAATGAATTTTAAAATATCTCTTGAAAATAATGCAATAATGACCAAGTGTGATGGCTCATGCCTATAATCCCAGCACTTTTGGAAGCCAAAGTGGGAGAATTGCTTGAGTCCAAGAGTTAAAGACCAGCTTAGACAACATAACGAGACCCCATCTCTAACTGAAAAAATAATTAATTAGCTGGGCCTGATGGTGAGTGCCTGTAGTCCTAGTACTCAGCAGGCTGGGGAGGAAGGATCACTTAAGCCCAGGAGTTTGAGGTTACAGTGAGTTATGATTGCACCACTGCATTCTAGCCTAGATGACAGAGTGAAACCCTGACCCTGTCTGAAAAAATAAAAATTAAAAAAGAAAATACTACAATATGATTTTTACTTCTAGCCATGATGATGTACTAGTACCAGGCTAGGCTTCCTACCATAAACATCTAGAAATCTAGACAAAATATATGTAACAATTATTTTTAGGCATTCAACAACAGGCAACATAGGAGTAATTAGGCAAAGAATGGCTTCTAGGAAAAAACTACAGGGAAGCTGGAAGCTGAACAACTTCCTAAGACAGCACAGGAAGTATCTGAGTTCTGACAACCTAGAATGGAGGGGTACCACTGAGCATTTGGAATAGCCATAGAGAGACCCTAAAACGTCCACATCTTCGGAGTAAGGCTTAATAGCTATGGAGTAAAGGTACTCTGGATCCACTCAAAAGAAACTTAAAAACAAATCTCAAAAGTATGAAAATGATCCAGAAAGTAAATTAACATCCTGACACAGAAAACTTCCAAAATCTTTAAAGGAAGGGGAGGAAAAAATCCAGACACTCAGAAACGTCCAGCATTCAAATGAAGATTATGCCACATACAAAAAGGCAGAAAAATGTCTCTGATATCCAAGAGAAATATCAGTTAATTGGAATGGACAAAGAAAACATGGAAATGATTGAATTGCACGCAGGGACTTTATAACAGTCACTGTAACTATATACAAGGATATATAGTTACATATAGTTAAGCATACACAAGAAGAAAAGGAGGCTGATACATAAATGTTCATGGCAGTTTTATTCATGATGGTTGCAACTAGAAACAACCCAAGAGTCCAATCAACAGGAGAATTGTCTTAGACAGCTCAGACTGATAAAACAAAATATTATAGATTGAGTGACAAAAACATAGACACTTATAGAGACAGGGAAGTCCAAGATCAGGGTGCCAGCATGGTCAGGTTTTTGATAAGGGTCCTCTTCCTGACTTGCAGACAGCCACAGTGCGTGTTTTGGGGATGGAGGCATTGGAGAGAGAGAGAGATTCAGAGTGCTCTGCTCTCTTCCTGTTCCTAGAAGCACACTAAACCTCACCATGGGGGCCCCATCCTCATTGTCTCATCTAAACCTAATCACCTCCTAAAGGCCTCACCTCCAAATACCATCATAATGGGGATTAGGGATTAAGCTATAAATTTTGTCTGTACAACATTCAGTCCATGCAAGAATGGATACACACAGTATGTTATATTTATACAATGGGATATTACTAAGTGACAAAAGAAGCAAACTACTGATAGGCATAACAATACTAATGAAGTTTAATAATGTTACGCTGAGTAAAGAAGCTAGGAAGAAAAGTACATACCAGATGGTTCTGGTTTTATGAAATTGTTGAACAGCCGAAACTAATCTATAATGACAGAAATCTTATCAGTAGTTGCATGAGAATGATGTTGGGGTCACTGACCACAAAAAAAGTATAGAAAACCTTTTGGAGAGTAGAAATATTCCTTATCTTGATTGTGGTGGTGAATATACGGATATATACAAAGATCACTGAAATGTTCATTTAAAACGGGTATATATTAATAAATGTAAATGATACCTCACTAAGGTTGATTTTTTAAATACTGCAATGAAAATAAGGAAAGATCACCTTAAAAATGTATAAGGATAACAAATATCTGAAAACGATTTGCTAAACAAAGGAGAAATTTCCATTAGTTTGCCATACTTACTAGAATAATGACATCTATGAAACAGCAGCAGAAAGCCAAGATACAGAAGAAAAAAAAAAACTAAGAATAAAAGACTAATATGCATAGAAAAGAGAAAAAGACTCAAGGTAGGATAATTTTAAGAAAGATAAAATCACAATTGTAGGATTTAAATGCAAATTGATTCAATGAAGCATAAGATTAAACTTGGTAAAATCTAATCAAACAGAAATAACTTGATAAAATTTTCAAAAGGCAGTAAAAAAAAAAACCCAAAGCGACCAAAATAAATGGATAGTGAAGATTACTACTAAGAATAAAGGAGGCCGGGTGCAGTGGCTCACACCTGTAATCCCAGCACTTTGGGAGGCCGAGGTGGGTGGATCATGAGGTCAAGACATCAAGACCATCCTGGCCAACATTGTGAAACCCTGTCTCTACTAAAAACACAAAAATTAACTGGGCGTGGTGGCGCATGCCTGTAGTCCCAACTACTCGGGAGGCTGAGGCAGGTGAATTGCTTGAACCCAGGAGGCGGAGGTTGCAGTGAGCCGAGATCACGCCACTGCACTGCAGCCTCACACCTGGCAATGGAGCGAGACTCTGTCTCAAAAAAAAAATAAATAAATAAAGGAAACAGATTGAACCTAAGAGTTTCAGGTATTCTCAGGAAGGCACTAGAACTAGAGAAGAAGCAAATATCTAGAGCTTAATTGAAAAACACATCAAACTGTCAAGAAAGCTTAGTGTAAAGACTTTATCACGAACTCCTCAAAATCACTGAGAGACAACCCACATACACACATATCCTGGAAAAAATAAAACAGTATTTTCACTAAACAGATAAGGCTTTAAACACCCAGGGTTTGTTTTTTTTTTTTAAGTTTAACAATGAAATAAATAAAAATCAGACTCTTGTCAAACTCTAAAAATGTTAAAAATGCAAAAAAAAAGTACATTTATGGTTTTAAGGAAAAATATTACGTCCCCCAAATTCTAAAATCAGCTAAATGGCAAATTATGCATGAATAAACAGAAAGATATTTCAAAATATGTACTACACAAAGATTCTTTACCTTCTAGGGAAAATGTATTACTTGTCCAAAGACCAGTGCTCCTATCTAGCGCTAGAAAAGTCAGACGGAATAGAAAAATTTTCTTTTTGAAAAAGACAATAGTTGCTAAGGCAAAAAGAACAAAATGGACTAATACTTCATAAGGGAAGAAACAGAGAGGAGAACTGGCCTCTGCAGTTGCTTTTCTCTTGGGGGTGTTGACGAATTTGAATATGGGCAAGAAGCTAAGAGTCTAGGGCAAAATCCAGGGCAACAGCTAGAAGAGAGCTGCAAGAGTAAAAGGAATCAGAAGAGTTTTAGTGGAGCATTAAAAGGTTTCAAACACTCCGCATATTTTTTTCCCCCAAAACATGTATTGCAAACTGGAACCCGTATGTGGCAAAAGGCAAAAACATAAATGGGAAGACTTTGCAAAACAAAACAGAGCTCTATTGTCAGTCTCACATGACAAAGATTAGAATTTGATACCCATAAAAAAGAGCAATCCCAAAACACACTAACATTCTAGATGAAACTACACAAGGCCAGTCTTGAGCCAGAGGTCATCCCTCATACAGCCATGATTCAGTACTGTTCCTTACTGAAGTAAGCCAACTGATCACCACTCTGCCAAGGGGGAAAGTGAGCCTTCTCAGGCATCTAGAATTTCTGTATTTTTTAAATAAACAATGTCTGGCATTTATTCAAATATTCCTTCACATGTCAAAAAATAACAAAAGAAAAAATATGACCAATAGAAACAGACCCATAGGTGACCCTAATTTTAGACTTAACAAACCTGTTAAAATAACAAGCATGTTAAAAGAAATATGTTAATAACAATAATTAATGTTCAATTAATATGAAAATGAAGAATATGCATAAAAGAGTTGAAAGGCTAGATAATTTCATCAGTATATTCAAAATGATGAAAACAGGATAAAATGGAAATTCCAGAACTAAAAAACAAACAAAATCTAAAATTAAGAACTAATTGGGTTCAATAACACATTAGACACAGCATCCATCACTTGGAAAATAGGTAGCAGAAAACAATCAAGCTAAAGCAGAGAGAGGAAAAAAAGAATTGAAAGGACAGAAAAAGTATTAGAGACAGGTAGGATTCAGGGAGAAAATCTAATAAACAAGTAAGTGAAGTCCCAGAAGAAAAAGAGAAGGAAAATGGGCTAAGAGGCAGATGTGAACAACTACTCACAAATAGTTTCTCAAAACTGATAAAATACTTTTGATCACTCATGACTTTCTGACAAATGGACCCTTTTGTCACTATAAAGTCCCTCTCTTTGTCTCTAGTTACTTTTTTTGTTTTAAAGTCTATTTTTGTCTGCTATTAGTACAGCTCTTCTACTTTCTTATACTTGCCATTTGCATAATATGTTTTCCCTTTTTTTGCTTTCATTCTATTTGTATTTTTGAATCAAAAGACAGCATATAATTAGATCTTATTTTTTATCCAGTCTGATCATTTGTGCATTTTGATTGTATATTCTATTAACATTAATGTTATTATGATATAGATTTACATTCACCATTACACTTATTTTCTGTGAATTTTATGTATTTTTATTCCTCTAATCCTTTCTTACTGTTTTCTTTTGTATTGAGTGAATATTTTCTATGAATGCATTTAAATTTCTTTGGTGACTTTTTTACTTTTCTTGAGTCATTTTGTTAGTGTCTTTTCGTAGGACCTGCCGACACATCTTAACTTATCAGAATCAACTTCAGATTGATACCATTTTAATTCCAGTGAAATACAGAAATGTTATTCCTATATAGCTCTATTAGCTTTTCCTACTTATTGCAGTATTATTGCTGTACATCTGGCAATGTTACAAACCAATAATACTTCCTTAAAATTCTTCCTTTATATGATTTTAGGTTTTCTTAAAGAGCAGAGAGAAGAAAGGAGAGCGAATAATATATTTGTAGCTTTTGTTGTATTAACCTGCCTATTTATTATTTCTGGTTTCCTTCATTTGTACTTTGATCAAGTAGCCATCTGGAATCATTTTCCTAGCATAACATTGTTCCCACTCACCTACTTGTGCTGTTATTGACAAATATTCCTATACGTTATAGGCTAAGCAATACACTATTCACATTTTTTACAATTGCTTTATAAGTTACGTAAGATAACAAAAGGGAATAAATGCACATTTATCCTGTAATTTAACTAACCTTTTTTTTTTTTTTTACTGATTCTCTTAGTGTGTGTGTGTGTATGTGTAGATTCAAAATATTTGGAGAATTCTATACCTTCAATCCTCAATTTCCAGTAATCCTTTCTGCCAGCCAAAAAAACCTGGATTCCCAGTATGATGTAATTATACATACGTCATTTTAAAGATGAGAGAATTCCCTGCCTCAATGTCCCTAAACCTTTAATAAGAAGCATATCTAAACATGCCCCAGGGACGCTATTACAAAATCAAAATCAAGCCCAGGAGGAATTTCACACACACTCACAAACACACATGCATGCACACATGCACACACATGCATGCATACATACACACACACTGCAGGGCCTCACTTGTTTATGCTGGCAAAACATAGGGTGAAAATATATGGGAATGGATTCAGATAGTATTGGACAAGGAGGGGAGAAGACATCACATAAGACCATATTTATTGATGTAGACTTCACTACTGACACTCTATTCTTTGTAACAGCTTGAGCAGTTCCCTATGGGACAGGGAGACCAGCGGAACATGATGCAGTGAAATTGTTTCTTTGATTTTAAAGAATATGGGAATATCTGACAGTGACAGAGGCCACACGGGGCACATAAAAGCCAGAGGCATGGCCATAACATTAGGACACAAGATCAAAGGAATAACCTGGTAAAGATATCTGGTATTGAGAGAATTAAAGCAGACTACTGAAACTTAAGCAGCTGTTAACTTCAATTTCCACTTATTCTAGAGGGCCCTCAGAAGGGGCCCAAAGGAAGAGAATATTTGTATAAAACATGAATACCCAGTACAGGATGCTTTTAATAATCAGGTAGGCAAAATGACCTTCTCTTATTGTCAGCCAACCCTCTCTTCCCTAGCTAACACATCTGCTGTTTGCTCAACTTACCTATTAAAAGACCAATCTGGAGCCCCCAAAATAATACCATGCCTTTGGGGGGATAGCTACCTAGCAGCCAGCTACCTAGCACAAAGTTAATTGCACTGGCAACCTTCCTTCCTGATAAAGGTGCCATTTATCTTTACTTATTATTTGGACTTCAATATGCTTCCCTTTTCAACTATGCAATGATTGCACTTCTACAAGTGCAATGATTACTGAATACTTTATATATAGTCATGACAGGCATAGTGCCGCCAAAGGATATTGTTTCTGACCTAGGAACTCACTTTACAGTGATAAGAAAAAAATGAATAAACCAGCTACTAGTTTTATTATGTATCCTATCATCTAAAAGCAGCTGGAGCTGGACTTAGAGAACATTGCAATGAGCTGTGGAAAAATGAGTCACTCCAGCTAAGAGATAGGTCCAGATTGCAGCCCTCAAGGCTTCTAGGTATGTTATGTTTCTTCTGCAGTCAAGAATATGGGTCCAGGAAACAATGGAGCAGAAGGGGGTGTGATACCTCTAAGAATTAAACCTGATAATATACTTATAAAAAACTTTACACATTCTTATAGCTGTCACCCACTAGTTTTGAAGTTTCATTTGCAAGGAAGGAGGTAACCATCCCAGTGAATTACCACCAGACTGTCTGTATTCCCTTTGCTATTGGGTGAACAGATAAAAATGCAGTGTTACAGGATTGCCTAGTAATTGACATGAATTATCAAAAAGGAAATAAGGTTGCTTTTTCTCCAAAAAGGAAAATATGGTTAGACCCTTTCTTAACATGTTCAATGATGAGTTTTGAGTGAATGACTATTGAAGTCCCATAGAGGCAAAATTAGCTATGTTTCAGAGTTGTCCTGAAACTGAGCAAAGAATTAGACTGGGAGAGATCCCAGTTCACTGAAGTATGGCTGAAGACAAGGGGGTATCATTCTATTCACAGCTATCCTGTACAACATTGTATCCACCAACCATAGGTGGCTATTTAAATCCAAATGTCAATTAATTACAATTCAATACAATTAAAATATTAGTTTCTCATTTCACCAGCCACATTTTGAGTGTTTACTGGCCACATGTGGCTTGAACAGTGCAGGCACAAACCATTTGCAACATTATAGGAACTTTCACTGGGAAGCATGGATCTGCAACCACATAATCAATGAAAGCAATGAGGGTCATGACTTCTGTTCACACTTCCTTCCTTCTATGAAGATATTTTAACCAATTTCCCCTCTTTTTCCTCTTTTTTTTTACCCCTGTATTGTATATAGCAGGGGTCCCCAACCCCTGGGCCACAGACTGATACCAGTCAGGGCCTGTTAGGAACTGGGCTGCAAAGCAGGAGGTGAGTGGTGAGCTAGTGAGCCAAGCTTCATCTGTATTTACAGCCTCTCCCCATCACTGACATTACTGCCTGAGCTCCGCCTCCTGTCAGATCAGCAGCAGCATTAGATGCTCATAGGAGCACGAACCCTATTGTGAACTGCACGTGCAAGAGATCCAGGTTGAGAGCTCTTTATGAGAATCTAATGCCTGATGATCTGTCACTGTCTCCCATCACCCCCAGATGGGACCATCTAGTTGCAGGAACAAGCTCAGGATTCCTACTGTTTCTACATTATGGTGAGTTGTATAATTATTTCATTATATATTACAACACAATAATAATAGAAATAAAGCACACAGTAAATGTAGTAAACTTGAATCCCCTCCCACCCACATTCATGGAAAAACCGTCTTCCACAAAACCAGTCCCTGCTACCAAAAAGACTGGGGACCGCTGGTATACAATGTTTATGAGAGGTACTTCACTTTCCAGTTTTGTCATCATTTATAAAATACTGAGAAGAGATTGTAATAAAACTAGAGGAAGAATAAATATTGGGCAGAGATCTTGGACTTGGGAAGGATCCAAGCAAGAACTTGCCACACTTTCAAGCTGAAAGGCCAGGAACTGGCCCTCCAAACCCCTTTCAGCTCTGCCATGGGCTGGAGGCTTAAGCTGAGCCCATCATGTGGTCTTATTTGGGACATTCATGTGAAATAAATGATACTCAGTAGCAGAGACTCTTCAGAAGTCTGGCAGTGGCAGCTATGGAGGTCGGTGTCCAGAGTAGGAGTGGGGAAGGTGGCTGAGGAAGTGTCTGGTAGCTGTGTCCAGGGAACACAAAGACCACAGAGGAACAGATGCAATCAGAGACCTGCCGTTCCTGGGAGTGGCCAAGCCGGCCCTGCCATGCAGCCACCAGTGGCTTCTCCCCGTGTAAAACTTTCCTTCCTATCAATTCTGTGAACATCTCCTTATCCTTCTGGTGCACCGATTGGTGCTATCACTTACTGTTTAGCATGGTGGTACATTTATTTTTAATTATTTATTAAGAAATAAGATTCCTTTTCCGTAATCTAGCCAGAGTCAGTTTTTATTGTTTGCAAGTAAGAATTCTGATGGAAATTTTAATTTTAATTTTATTTTACTTAATAATAGGTTAAGTATCATTTTCCAAAACCAAAAGACTAAAATTTTAAGAGGAATGTTTACCTTTCAGAACACTGGAAAAGGTAAAAGCAAATAAAGCGTCATATACAAAGTAAAAGACGTAAATCCAGAAAATTGCAAGAAAGCATAAAACCTAAAAATATAAAACAAGATAACAAAGACCAGGCCAAGCATATAAGCTATGATAATACATTTAATTTATTTCAACTCCTGATTTAAAAGAAGATTTAAAAAATCTAGGCATATGCTGTTTAAGCTTAAAGAGACACATTAAAATAAGAAATGTTTTGAAAGAATAAGCAAAGGCCTATTGGACAAATGAAATTTAAAAACAGAAAAGATGGCCCCTTTGATTTCAAACAAAATATAACGCAAAAAATGGTTTCCTTAGAAAAGAAGGTCATTTTATATTCATGAAAGGCAAAATGTACATAAAATTTATAATAGCCATGAACCTTTATGCTTTATGTAAAAGCATGAAATTATGTAAAACAAACAAATAGAATTGCTATGAGAGATTGTAAAACATCTCTTTCCACATTTTATAGATCTATTAGCAGAGAAAGACAAATGGAGATAGAACTAGGAAATGGAATAAATTTGGTAGTATGATCACAGATGTGTACATCCATTCCTCTTCAAATCCATGCAAATAACAAGAAAAATAAATAATTAAACATAAATGTACCACCGTGCTGAAAAGTAAGTGATGGCGCCAATCAGTGCACCAGAAATTTTAAATAATCTTGGCAAAGGGTACATCACTAAGCGGAGAGTGATGGGGGAAAAAAATGGAAAGAGAAACTTCAGCCTAAAACAACTAAAAAAAAAAACAAATATGGAAGTAAAAGCAATTCTAAGTACTTCAAGTTCAGTTATTAAGGTTAAGAGATACAAAAGAAGGAAAGCTATTGGTCAAGCAAGAAGATGATTAATTAAAGAACTGTGTCACCAAAGGCTGCGTAGGCAGCCCCCTTCCTTCCTATCGGCTTGTTACAGTGAGCAGCAGATAAAGAAGCTTTCTGCCCTATGATAAACTCCAGAAACTTTGTCTACATTTACAGGAAAGATCTGTCTGAGACCATTTCCTAGCACTGTGGTTAGCAATCTTGGCTGTAAATTAAAATCAACTAGAAAATTTAGAAAAATGCCAGTGTCCAGGCTGCTCCCCAAACCAAATAAATTAAGATCTCAGGGTTGGGGTGAAGGTAAGACCAAGGCTTCAATAGTTTCTCAAGCTTCCCAGGTGATTGCAATGAGCAAACAAAGTTTAGAGCCATGGGCTTTGTAGAAACGTTGGGGCTGAAAAACAGAAGAGCAAAGACCGAAGTACTGCTCAACTTCCACGTGGACAACAAAGGAACAAAAATAGTGAAAGGGAAGAGAGGCTCTGGCTTTAGTCCCTAAGTAAAAGCAGGAATCACAGCTCTCAGAAGGGGGAGATTTGACCCCTAGAACTCAGGGTTAACGGGTGTAAGAAAAGCCTGTCAATGAGAACGATTCCAGCTTCACAATCCTCAAGAGTGATTTACTCCCTGAAGATTATGGTCTCATACAACCTACTTGACAACAATCCCCACCTCCCACTAGACCCCCTGAGACAGGGTTCTGTACTCAGACCACCAAGACGCAAAAGGAGAATCTCCAATAAAAATATGGGCAACCAAACAAGAATCACACAACATTTGAGGAAAATTAATACCCACGAACGACAGGAGCCAAACTCAACAAATAGCCTAGAAGACAAAGGAAAAGAAAGTTTTAAAATAAGAACAGTTACTACCCTCAGAGAAAGAAGAAAAGCCTTCTATAAAAATATGACAAATGAAGATCTTAGAAATTAAACATATGGTTATATTTAAAAACTCAACTGGTAGGCTGAAGGGGAAAATGGAGAGGTTAAAATCAAATTGAACTAAAGAATTCTTAATAAAACATTAAAAATCACAAAAGTTGGAAAATATGAGATAAACCTTCGGTTGCATAAAAAGTAGATCCACAAGTTCTACAATAACAGAGAATAAATAAATATAACACACATAGATATAAAATTGTATGTGTGTTTATGTCTGCATCTACGTGTGTGTGATGTGATGTGTGTGTGTTATGTTTATAGAGTTCTCTGTGAATGTGTGTGTGTTTGAGTATACACACGGGAAAACTTCCAGAACTGAAAAAAGACCCACAGCTTCAGAATTAAATGCTTACTAAGTATCAAATGGTAGGAAAGAACAAGACTGCTCTTAAAAAGTTGGTGCAGCTCAGAACCACACAGATAAACAAGAGAACCTAAAAGTTTCTAGGGAGAAATTTCAAGGCTAACTAAGGGAATATTCTTATCTTGACTTGTCATCAGCAACACTGAAAGTGATGAGGCCATGGAGCAGTATCTTCAAGTTCTGAAGAAATAATATCCTAATAGGTAGTGACATACAATAAACAATAAACATATATGAGTAAAGTGTATAGTATGTTAATAGATGACAAGTAGCAGAGAAATAAGAAACAGAGAAAGAAGGGAAATTTGGAAATGCAAGGAGGTAAAACAGAGGGCCGGTTACATCAGAAAGGGTGGTCAAGGAAGAACTCATTGAGAAGGCAAGGTTTGGGCAGACATTTGAAGGATGTGTGAGTAAATACATATATACATATTAATGAGCACTAAAAGAAAAATAATAGCAGAGAACAATGGTGAGTTTGAGGATTTGGGGGCTTATCAAAGAACAAGAAGGCAATGTTGCACAGTTGCAAGCTTTATTGGGCAGGATAGCAGAAAAACGAAAGTCCCTCACAGAAGAAGACTTTCCAGACACCCAGAAGAAGAAGAGGGCAAGGGAAATCCCAGGGGAGATGCGGATTGGTGAGGGGGCACATGTGCCCCAGGTGATATTGCTCAGAAGCAATACAAGGAGTCTCTGGGTCAGAGAGCTCAAAAGGGCTGCAGCAGTTTGTGGTCTTTTATAGCTACAAGGTTTATCTTCTCTGTGGCTAGCAGATGTTAAATGCAATTGTGCAGAGGATGCAAAGCAGGTGAGCTGAGTGGCTGAAAATATGCTTATTTAGGCTACCTTTAAGCAACTGGCTGTGAAAATTTGTTTGGTGCTGGCAGGTTCTGAGCTAACCATCCTACCATGCTGTGAATAAGCAAACAATGTAGGAGCCAGTATACAGGGGCCATCTTTCGCTCATTTCTGTAATAAATATTCCTTTCAAAGTCTTACATTATGAAACTTGAAGCATATGATACTACCCAGTAATCTAGAACCAAACAAAATGGACCGTACTCATATATGAGATATATAAATCCACAATCATAGAAAAGAAGCACTATACCTCAAAAACAGCTTTTTCTTCATATTCCTGTAATAATTGTATACATGTCCATGTATTAGTTTGTATGGCTCTGCATTGTAACTACAGTATTTGTTTGTATGTCTGTATTTCCTACTATATGGTTAGCTCTTTAAAAACAGCAACTTTTTCTGACTCTTCGTAGTGCCCCAAGTATCTAGAATGAGTTTCCGGTACATATGGATACCTAATTAAGATTTCTTAAGGGTGAATAAAGGGAAATAAATAATATATGATTTCCTCAAGCCCTGACTTGACCGCTACACAACCTATACTTGTAACAAAATTGCATTTGTACCCCATACATTTAAACATTTTTTTAAATGAACATAATTATAACATCTCCAAGTCCACAGAGAAATCAAGAATAATTCTATTGTAATCCATATTTACTTTGAGGCTATATATCCGCTTTTAGCTTTATTGTTCTAACATATCAAAACAATCTTCACTCATAGTCAAACCCGTGAATAAACTAGAAACTCAACCATATTTTTAAAACCAAATTTAATTATTGAGAAATATTCATCAATTCCATCCCAGTTATTTTGGTGGATGGCTCAATCCTCATAATATTAGTTTATCATTTAAAATGACCTGGGGTTGCAATTTTAAAATACTCACTAAAAATGGTTTAAATATTAAAATTTATGACCCCACACAAGTAAGAGTGTAAAGACAAGTGGCTCAAGTTTGTCTAACTGACTGCTCAACATACCTGGGCTCCAGTTTTGCTTCCCTATGATGCTTTCACTTTTCTTTTGGGATACAAGATGACAGCCACACTTCCGAGCATCATGTCTTAATACAATGACACCCAATGGCAGAAAGGGAGGTAGAATTTTCCATGGGTCTCTCTCTTTGTTAGGGCAAAATAGTTCTCGCCCCCTTATGTCTTGTTGGCTAGAACCTGGTGCTGTTTCTACTCAATCACCCATAAGAGGAAATTGACTTCTTCTGTCAAAAAGTTGGTGGAGCCAGACATGGTGGCTCAAGCCTGTAATCTCAGCATTGTGGGAGGCCAAAGTGGGAGGCCAAAGAATCACTTGAGTTCAGGAGTTCAAGATCAGCCTGTGCAATATAGCAGGATCTTGTCTCTACAAAAAGTAGAAAAACTTAACCAGGCCTGGTGGCTCATTCCTACAGTCCCAGCACTTTGGGAAGCCAAAGTGGGAGGATCACTTGAGCCCAGGAGTTCAAGACCAGCCTGGGCAATATAGCAGGATCTCACCTCTACAAAAAGTAGACAAACTTAGCCAGGCATGTTGGCTCATGCCTGTAGCCCCAGCTACACAGGAGGCCAAATTGGGAGGATCACTTGAGTCCAGGAAGTGAGGCTTCAGTGAGCCATCACTGTAACACAGCACACCAGCCTGGGTAACAGAGTGAGACTCTGATTCAAGAAAAAAAAAAAAAAAAAATGGAGAAGAGAAAAGAATTAGTGGCTTCAGTTCTACTAAGATGGTAGAACTACTGCCCTCACAAATTATAGCAAAACTCCGTAGACAGAATACATAAAGCGAGCATCTGAAGACTGATTAGTAAATAATAGCAGGCATATTTGGGAGGAAAATCAAATCCTGAAAGTAACCCAGAGGGCAGTGAATTTCCTGACATCTTTCATTCCATATCTTCCAGCTTAGACTGCAGGGCAATGCAAATCCAGGAACTGCACAGCAATTGTGGGCAGAAAAAGTTCCCAGAGAAATCCACTCTTTCTAACCAGAAAACCTGAAAGAAGGATCCCCTATGGGATGGAGAATGTGGGGGCAAATCCTCACTGTTTTTCCTCTTTTTATTCTCCCTGCCCTGCACTGAAGCAAGTCCCAGTCATGAAAGCTGCATTCTCAAGGCAGCAACATAGACAGACACAGCACTAGGTACACAGCAATACCGAGCATGAAACTAAAAGAAAGTACTTCTCTCTGACCTGAGTAACTAAGCAAAGAGGTCCCTGGGGTCCTGTTTTCTCCTAAAAATGTTATAGTCTTATAGTGAATATTTAGAGCTATGAGTCAATTAATTTTTGGCATAAGGAATAAAGTTGAGGTTGCATCTTTCTTTTGCATGACAGATTGTTCCAACACCATGTGTTGACAAGACCATCCTTTCTCCATTGAATTACTTTACACTTTTACCAAAAATCAAATTATCGTATTTGTGGAAGTCTATTTCTGGAGAATCTCTTCTGTTCCATTGATCTATGCATCTATCCCATTGCCTTGATTACTGTTGCTTTATAGTAAGTCTTAAAATCTAGTAATGAGATTCCTCTAACTGTATTCTTTTTCTAAGTTGTTTTAGCTATTATAGTTCCATTGCTTTTGCATATAAACTTTAGAATCAGCTTGTCTTTGTTTACAAGAAAAAACTCACTGGGATTTTGATTGGTGTTGCATTAAATCTATAGATCAGTTGAGGGAGAACCGACATCTTCGCTATGTTGAGTCTTCCAATCCATGAATACTATGTGTCGCTTCATTTATTTGTCTTCTTTGATTTCTTTCATCACATTTTGTGGGTTTCAGCATACAGATCTTATGCATGTTTTCTTAGACTTATACTTAAGTATTTCATTTTTTAGAGCTGTAGTAAATTATATCCTTTTCAAATTGTGATTTCCAATTGATTGCTACTGGTTTATGAAAAAACATTTGGTTTGGGGTGTTGGCCTGTGTCCTGCAATTTTAATAAACCTACTTTTCATTCTAGGAGCCTTTTTGTAAATTCCTAGATTTTATAAATGCTCATGTTGTCTGTAAATAGGGGAAGTATTTTCTTCTTCCAACCTCTATGCCTTTTATTTCTTCTTATTGCTTCAGTGAACTGATTAAGACAACTTGTACTGTAAATTATAGGAGTGGGGGGAGTGGGGTTTCTGCTTTGTTCTTGATTTTAGAGAGTAAGAATTCAGTCTTTCATCATTAAAAATGATGTTAGCTGTACAGTTTTTTTATATGCCATTTATCAGGCTGAGGAAGTTCCTTCTTGTAGTAGTTTGCTGAGACTTTTCATCATGAATGGCTGGTGAATTTTTCAAATGCTTTTTCTGCATCTGTCAATATGATCAAGTGGCTTTTCTTCTTTACATCATTCAGTTACATCGACTGAATTTTTCTTTTTTTTTTTTTTTTTTTTTTTTGAGATGGAGTCTCGCTCTGTTGGCCACTGGCATGCAGTGGCACGATCTCTGCTCACTGCAACCTCCACTTCCTGGGTTCAAGCAATTCTCTTGTCTCAGCCTCCTGAGTAGCTGGGATTACAGCCACGTGCCACCATACCTGGCTAATATTTTTGTATTTTAGTAGAGACGGAGTTTCACCATGTTGATCAGGCCGGTCTCAAACTCCTGACCTCATGTCCCACGAGCCTCAGCCTCCCAAAGACTAAATTTGTTTAGTATTGAACCAGAATAAGCCTCACTTCACTGTGCAGTATTTTACTGTTTTTTGTTTATGTTTTTGTTTTTGTTTTGAGACAGAATCTTACTCTTTCACCAGGCTGAAGGGCAGTGGTGCAATCTCAGCTCACTGCAACCTCTGTCTCCCAGTGATTCTCCTGCTTCGGCTTCCCAGGTAGCTGGGATTACAGCACGCATCACCACACCCAGCTAATTTTTGTATTTTTAGTAAAGACAGGGTTTCACCATGTTGGTCAGGCTGGTCTCAACTCCTGGCCTCAAGCAATCTGCCCACCTCGGCCTCCCAAAGTGCTGGGATTACAGGGATGAGCCACTATGCCTAGCCTACTAGTTTTTTGATATATTACTATATTCAACTTGCCAATATAGTAGTCTCCTCTTATTCATGGTTTCACTTTCTACAGTTTCAGTTATCTGTGATCAACCATGGTCTGGAAATATTAAATGCAATATTCCACAAAGAAACAATTCATATGTTTTAAATTGCACACCACTCTGGATAGCATGCTAAAATCTCGCACTGCCTGGCTCTGCCCCACTGGGGACATGAATCCTCCCTTTGTCCAGGGGGACCCAGGTGTCTACACCCCTCACCTATTAGTCACTTAGGAGTTGTCTTGTTTATCAGACCAACTGTCATAGTATCTGGTACTGTGATGCTTGTTTTCAAGTCAGTCTTATTTTATTTTGCAACAGCCCTAAAGCACAAAAGCAGTGATGCTAGCCATTGAGATCTGCCAAAAAGAAGCCATCAGCGCCTCCTTTAAGTGAAAAGGTGAAAGTGCTTGACTTAATATGGAAAGAAAAGAAAAACTGTATGCTGAAGTTACTAAGATCCATGATGAAACAAAATTTCCATCTGTGACTTTATTGCTGTGAAGAAGGAAAAAGAAATTCATGCACAGTATATATAGGGTTTGGTATCATCCACAGTTTCAGGAATCCACTGAGGGTCTTGAAAAATATCCCCCATCAATAAGTGTATTTTGATGAGGGTAGATATGTCTATGAGGGATAATGACAGACATTTTTCTTTGTCATGTCTTTGATTTGGTTTTAAGGTAATTCAGGTCTCATTAAATGAGCTTTATGTGGTTATTAAAATTATTCAATTAAAATCCACCATCTTGCTAGCTGTTTTATATTTGTTCTATCCTTTAGTTTCTGCTTTCCTTTTCAGCCTCCTCTTTTGTTAATTGAATGTATTTTATTATTCCATTTTATCATTATTTTTTATTGGTTGTTCTAGGTTTTAAAATATACATCTTTACTTAACAAGAGTCTACCTTCAAATAACATAGTTTCTTGTGCTATGTAAGGACATCACAATAGTTAGTCCCAATTCCTCCCTCCCATTAATTGTACTATTGCTTTCATACATTCTGCTACTTTTATAGATGCTGTAAACACACAATACAGTGTTACTGTTTTGCTTTGAGAAGTTACCTTTTTAGGGCAGATTTTCTAAACCTCATCAACATTAATATTTTGAACTAGAGAATGCTGTTTGATTGAGTCTGTCCTATGTATAGTAGGATGTTTAGCAGCATCCCAGACCTTTACCCACTAGATGTTAGTAGCACCATCCCAGCTGTGACAATCAAAAATGTCCCCAGACATTGCCAGTGTTCCTAGGGGGAAGAATCATCATGGAAAAGGCTCTCCCTGGGTTGAGAACCATTGTTTTAGAGTGATTAAGAATTTTTAGATAATAAATTTAATTTTGCCTTTATTGTTTCATTTTCATCCCTTTTTACAACTATACCTAGGCAAGTATAGCTAACATTTTTTTTAATTTATTTATTTTACTTTAGGTGCATACCATATCTGGCATTTCTCCCCATGTTATCCCTCCCCACCCTCCCCTCCCTCCTCACCCCCCATTGTCTCTCCCCTACGTCCCCCAACTGTCCCCTGTGTGTGATGCTCCTCTCCCTGAGTCCACGTGTTCTCATTGTTCAACACCCACCTATGAGTGAGAACATACGGTGCTTGGCTTTCTGTTCTTGGGTCGGTTTGCTGAGAATGATGGTTTCCAGATTCATCCAAGCCCCTACAAAGGACACGAACTGATCGTTTTTTATGGCTGCGTAGTATTCCATGGTGTATATGTACCACATTTTCTTTGTCCAGTCTATCATTGATGGGCATTTGGGTTGGTTCCAGGTCTTTGCTATTGTACACAGGGCTGCAATGAACATACGTGTGCATGTGTCTTTATAGTAGAATGATTTATAGTTCTTTGGGTATATACCCAATAGTGGGATTGCTAGGTCAAATGGAATTTCTATTTCTAGATCCTTGAGAAATCGCTACACTGTCTTCCACAATGGTTGAACTAATTTACACTCCCACTGACTGTGTGAGTGGTCCTTTCTCCACATCCTCTCCAGCATCTGTTGTCTCCAGATTTTTTAATGATCACCATTTTAACTGGCGTGAGATGACATCTCAGTGTGATTTGCATTTCTCTAATGACCAGTGATGATGAGCATTTTTTCATATGTTTGTTGGCCTCATATATGTCCTCTTTTGAAAAGTGTATATTCATATCCTTCACCCACTTTTGAATGAGGTTGTTTTTTTCTTGTACATCTGTTTTAGTTCTTTGTAGATTCTGGATATTATTAGCCCTTTGTCAGATGTGTAGATTGCAAAAATTTTTCCCCCATTCTGTTGGTTGCCGATTCACTCTAATGATGGTTTCTTTTGCTGTACAGAAGCTCTGGAGTTTAATTAGATCCCATTTGTCTATCCTGGCTTTTATTGCCATTGCTTTTGGTGTTTTAGTCATGAAGTCCTTGCCTAAGCCTATGTCCTGGATGGTTTTGCCTATGTTTTCTTCTAGTGTTTTTATGGTGTTAGGTTTTATGTTTAAATCTTTGACCCATCTGGAGTTAATTTTAGTGTAAGGTGACAGGTAGGGGTCCAGTTTCTGCTTTCTGCACATTGCTAGCCAGTTTTCCCAACACCATTTATTAAACATGGAGTCCTTTCCACATTGCTTGTTTTTGCTGGGTTTGTCAAAGATCAGATGGTTGTAGATGTGTGGTGTTTCTTCTGGGGTCTCTGTTCTGCTCCATTGGTCTGTCTCTGTTTTGGTACCAGTACCATGCTGTTTTGATTACTGTAGCCTTGTAGTACAGTTTGAAGTCTGGCAGTGTGATGCCTCCAGCTTTGTTCTTTTTGCTTAGGATTGTCTTGGCTATGCAGGGTCTCTTGTGATTCTATATGAAGTTTAAAGTGGCTTTTTCCAGTTCTGTGAAGAAGGTCATTGGTAGCTTGATGGGGATAGCATTAAATCTATAGATTACTTTGGGCAGTATGGTCATTTTCATGATATTGATTCTTCCTAACCATGAGCATGGAATGTTTCTCCATCTGTTTGTGTCCTCTCTTATTTCCTTAATCAGTGGTTTGTAGTTCTCCTTGAAGAGGTCCTTTACATCCTTTGTTAGTTGTATTCCTAGGTATTTTATTCTCTTTGTAGCAATTGTGAATGGGTGTTCACTCTTGATTTGGCTCTCTGTTTGTCTGTTATTGGTATATAGGAATGCTTGTGATTTTTGCACATTGATTTTGTATCCTGAGACTTTGCTGAAGTTGCTTATCAGTTTGAGAAGATTTTGGGCTAAGACGATGGGGTCTTCTAGATATACAATCATGTCATCTGCAAATAGAGACAGTTTGACTTCCTCCTTTCCTAATTGAATATCCTTTATTTCTTTTTCTTGCCTGATTGCTCTGGCTAGAACTTCCAATACTATGTTGAATAGGAGTGGTGAGAGAGGGCATCCTTGTCTAGTGCCTGATTTCAAAGGGAATTCTTCCAGCTTTTGCCCGTTCAGTATGATATTGGCTGTAGGTTTGTCATATATAGCTTTTATCATTTTATGATACGTTCCATCAATACCTAGTTTACTGAGAGTTTTTAGCATGAAGGGCTGTTGAATTTTATCAAAGGCCTTCTCTGCATCTATTGAGATAATCATGTGGTTTTTGTGTTTGGTTCCATTTATGTGATGGATTACATTTATGGATTTGTGTATGTTGAACCAGCCTTGCATCCCCGGGGATGAAGCCTACTTGGTCGTGATGGATAAGCTTCTTGATGTGCTGTTGCAATCTGTTTGCCAGTATTTTATTGAAGATTTTTGCATTGATGTTCATCATGGATATTGCCCTGAAGTTTTCTTTTTTAGTTGAGTCTCTGCCTGGTTTTGGTATCAGGATGATGTTGGTCTCATAAAATGAGTTAGGGAGCATTCCCCTCCTTTTGTATTGTTTGATACAGTTTCAGAAGGAATGGAATCAGCTCCTCTTTGTACGTCTGGTAGAATTAGGCTGTGAACCCGTTTGGACCTGGACTTTTTTTGGTTGGTAGGCTATTGATTGCTGCCTCTACTTCAGCCCTTGTTATTGGTCTATTCAGGGTTTCAGCTTTCTCCTGGTTTAGTCTTGGTAGAGTACAAGTGTCTAGGAACTTATCGATTTCTTCCTGGTTTACTGGTTTATGTGAGTAGAGCTGTTTGTAGTATTCTCTGATGGTAGTTTGTATTCCTGTGGGGATCAGTGGTGATATCCCCTTTATCGTTCTTTATTGCATCTATTTGATTCTTCTACCTTTTCTTTTTTATTAATCTGGCTAGCGGTCTATTTTGTTGATCTTTTCAAAAAAACCAGCTCCTGGATTTATTGATTTTTTGAAGTGTTTTTTGTGTCTCTATCGCCTTCAGTTCTGCTCTGATCTTACTTATCTCTTGTCTTCTGCTAGCTTTTGAGTTTTTTTGATCTTGCTCCTCTAGTTATTTCAATTTTGATGTAGCTAATATTTATTATAGTGTGAAAGAATTATACAGAGTAAGAGAACTAAATAAGGAGTAACATAGGGGACTGAAGGTATAGGTTTTTGAGGAAAAACTCTTCTCTTGTTATATCCTGGAATTAAAACACAAAACACTAAATAGAAATGGTTGAGGGAGTGCCAGTTACAGTGGTTCACACCTGTAATCCCAGCACTTTGGGAGTCCAGAGCAGGTAGATCACTTGGGGTCAAGGGTTTGAGACCAGCCTGGCCAATATGGTGAAATCCCAACTCTACTAAAAATATAAAAATTAGCCCAGCGTGGTGGCGTGTGTCTGTAATTCCAGCTATTCAGGATGCTGAGGCACAAGAATTGCTTGAACCCTGGAGGCAGATGTTGCAGTGAGCCAAGATAAAACTACTGTACTCCAGCCTGGGAGACAGAGTGAGACTTTGTTGGAAGGAAGGAAGGAAGGAGAGGGAGGGAGGGAGGGAGGGAGGGAGGGAGGAAGGAAGGAAGGAAGGAAGGGGAGAGGGAGAAGGCTCTAGGTGAGACAACTTTAGGGTAATTCAAATCTGAAAGAATGAAATTTATTTCTTCATATATGTCTACATTGCAGTCTGATATCTTATTTTTCTGCCTGAAGAACATCTTTTAACATTTCTTGTACAGTAGGCCTGCTGCAAATGAATTCTCACAATTTTTGTGTATCTGATAAAATCTTTATTTACCTTGAGTTTTTAAAGGTATTTTCACAAGGTATAGAAATTTGGTGAACAATATTTTTCTTTAGCACTTTAGAGTTGTTACTCCATTGACTTTTGGCTTGTATAGTTTCTGACAAAAAGTTTACTGTAATTCTTTGCACCACTGTACCTTTGTTTCTCTTTACGTAATGTTTTATTTTCTCTACGTTTAAGATTTTATCTTTGTTTTTTGGTTTCAGTAGTTTCAGTATGCTGTGTCACAGCATGTGTATGAAGGGAGGGGAGTTAGTGATTTTGTTTTTTTGTTCTTGCTGTTCTCTGAGACTCCTGGATCTCTGGTTTAGTTTCTGTCATTAATTTTTGAAAATTCCTAGCCATTATTTCTACAAATATTATTTTCTGAACTGTTTCCTTTTCTTCACCTCCTTGGATTCCAATCACACATATGTTGGGAAACTTGATATTGTCCAACAGCTCTTGGATCTAACAGGAAGTTATGATGTTGGTAATACAGTTTGAACCTCCTCATCCTCCTCTACACCTATACGGTAGCAAGTATAGCTAATATTTATTATAGCATGAAATAATTATTATACAGAATGAAAAAAAGGGAATAACGTAGGAGACTGAGGGCATGGTTTTTGAGAAAGGATTCTTCTCTCTTTATGTCCTTGAATGACAAACACAAAACACTAAACAGAAAAGCTTGAGGGAAAGAGCTCCAGGTGAGACAGCTTTGGAGTAGTCAATATCTCACTCCTCGTTTCTTTGAAAGCAGAGTCTGAAAAAAGAATAAAAGGGCTGACCCT
Organism: Ateles fusciceps; assembly: GCA_036589455.1. NCBI lineage: Eukaryota > Metazoa > Chordata > Mammalia > Primates > Atelidae > Ateles > Ateles fusciceps. Next base: position 13,728,208 of record JAZHEH010002554.1, on the reverse strand, counting down.
TTAGTTGGGAAATGAAAGGCTGGAAAAATGAGGGTGAGAGGAGAAAGGAGTAACACAAGGGCCAGGAAGAAAACATGTATGCTCAGCTCTCAGGACTTCTCAAGAAAACGTGCAAAGTGAAATCTCACCTTGGAGTAGTCCTCAGAAGGAAGAAGGAAGAGAGGACTCCTGTGTTTCATTTTTCTTTGGTCAAGTTTTACATGCAGGGAGCTAATCACTCTCCTCACACACACTTCTGGGTTGTGTTATTTAATCTCAGGTGCCACGTAAAAAATCAGGTCCTAAACTCCAGAATGTGGCCTTTCACCCACATCCAGAGGGAGACAGGCTACTCAGCATAGCTATTAAACCAACCCATAAAGAGAAAGGCAGGTGGGAGGCAATCTGAGAAGATAGACATGGTTTGTATCCAGCGTTGTCTGCTTAAAGTTTGCCTTGGCTCCATCCGTGATGGCTGCTGTCTTGGCTGACCTGTTTGGTTACTACCGCATCCTCTCAACCCATCACTGACTCAAGCTGACCTTTCCAAGTAATATCCCCTCCCCCTAGACCTAATGTGATGTTGTCTTGCACCAGCCTCCAGTTAGAAGTAACCTATCATCTGTTACTTATTTTTTCAAGGCACTTAAAGTTGTTTCTGTGAGACAGCCAAATTTTCTAGGAGTAACGTTCCTGTGTTCAGGCAAGTAAAAAATATCTAGATTTCTATTCTGAAATTTCGGTTATACACTTAATTAGACAAACATTAGTTGAGCATCTACTCTCTGCCAGGAACCACTCTGCATTGTAAAGAATGCAGAAGAAACAGATTTCTTTTATCTCCAAGTCCCCTTCTATCTCACTTCTGCTGTTTACATTTGCTCCATTTTATTGCTCCTGAGCAGGTCCAAAGGAAGAGGAGGAAATGGAAGTAAGATTCATTTCAAAGCAACAGACAGCTTTTAGGATAGGTCTAAAGAACGATTGCAACATGCAGCTAAAACCAGTCTCTAAATTACTGCTGTTTGGTTAACCCTATCTCCCATCACCAAAAGGGAACAGAAAGTAGACTGCTGCACTTTGATAAAAAGCACTTGTACAAATAATCTGAATAAACTTTATCTTCACTTTAGTGTAGAAATTATGTTAGATAAAGGACTGAACAAGCAGCTACTCCCTTGATATATATTTAGAGAAAATAGGATTTAAAATGTAGCTGATTGAGAGCATCAGAAAGAATAGCTAATGGATGCTGGGCTAAATACCTAGGTGATGGGATTATCTGTGCAGCAAACCACCATGGCATACGTTTACCTATGTCACAAACCTGCACATCCTGCACATGTACCCCTGAGCTTATAATAAAAGTTGAAGAAAATAAATAAATAAAATGCATCCATGGGGGGGGCAGCCATGGAAACTTTGGATTGTGGTTCTGCCCCTCCTTTATCTTGAGCTCTCCAAGGTTCTGACCTGCCTCTCAACCAACAACCGTGTGTGTGTGTGTGTGTGTGTGTGTCCTTCTAAAACAGTTTTTTTTTTTAATTGATTTGCAGGACAAAATCAATCAGTCCATTCCCTGGCTTACAGTTAATAAAATCTTCTGACTACTAAAAGAAATTTTAAATTGAATAAAATGTAGCTGGTTATTATTTGATCATTCCTGTCACTTGCCTTGGTAGTGAAATGGAAAAAGTTCCCTTGTCCCTTCGCAGGGTGTGCCACAGGGAGAGTAGCTCGCTTCTCTAGTGCCCCACTGCTCAAACCTCGAGGGGGGAGCATGCAGATGGGCAGGTTGTGGTGCTCTGACCCCACAGCAGTGTCTAGGGGTTAATGTTTACAGCTCCTGAAGCCCCAGTGGGCATGTGTTAGTGTGCTCTTCCAGTTTAGCTGTCTACAGGCAGCACGTGTTAGTCAGCTCAACTAGACCCTCTGCCTTATCACAAAGACAGAGGGCTTTCTGTATCCCAGGGTTCTTGCCTTGGTGTACCAGAAGAATCAGATCACATGTGGGCTTGGAGAATGAGTGTAAAGTTTTTTAGGGAGTGGAAGTAGTTCTCAGCAGATGGGGAGTCAGAAGGGAGATGCAGTAGGAAAGTGGTTTTTCCCTGGACTTGGCCACTCAGCAGTAGAACTCTCCTTCCACTGCCTCAGTTGAACTCTACCTCGTTCTGCTGGTAGATGGTCTGCTGGCCTGCTGGCATCTGTCAGTGTGCTCTTATGCCAGAGCAATCCTCTCAATTTCCAGCCACTTGTGTCTCCTTCTGCTGTTGTGTTCCTCTCAACATCCAGTTGCTGTGTGCGTGCCTGCTAGAGTATCAGGAGATTTTATAGGCACAGAATAGGGCCTGGTGGACCAGGGTGGTCTTGGGAAATGCAACATTTGGGCATAAAAACAGAAATGCCTGTCCTCACCTAGGTCCATGGCACAGGCCCAGGGGTGGAGCCCTAGCCAGGGACCACGTTCTTCCCTTCCCAGCACTTCCCTCCCCCTGTTCCCGTATCAGTAAGTAGTATCAAACTACCTAGATGAATGAGTTATATAGTTATTTACCAGATTCTCTAGCTATGGAAAATATAACTTGATGCTGAAAAGGGTTGTTTTTATTTTGTTTTCTGTGAAGTCACAAATATCTAAGATGTCTAGATTGTTTTCAGTCTAGTTGTCTAAATGCCTTTCAAAGATCCATTTAACAATAGTGATTCACTTGTAAGAGTATTTTGAAGTGGAGGAGCTTGAAAGTAGTGAGGCTAGATGTCAAATTAAGATGGCAGGTGGCTTGCAGTTCCTGACTTTCTTGCTCACAAGTTGTCCAAGAAGGTTAAAAATAAAAAGCACTACATCAAAAACTAAGAATATCAATCCGTGATTTCCCACACTCTGACAAAAAGTTATGTCCAGACTTCTAAGTGAGCAATGAGACCAGAAAAACAAATGGTTATCTATGTGACAATGCATAATGTAAATAGTTAAAAATAAAGACCCCAAAATCTTGCACTGGGTGAATGACATGCTCTTGGAACACACAAAGAGCAAAAATCAATACCAAGAAGACTGTGTAAGTTTGCTGGTCTGGAGACATACAGAAATAAAGAGTGTTTAGAGTTAGAATATACAAGGTCACGATGTGGAGCACTCCACCATGGTGGGAGTTAAATCTGCATCCCTAGAAAGAGCCCACAATCAACTGAAACTGGGAATCAGGGAACACAGGAGTTAACAGTCTGAAAAAGTAAACTGGGTAGTTGTAAATATATGAGGCAGTCAATAAAAGAAGTAACAGCTCCTCAGAAAGGTTCTTATGCTTGTAGTTCCCTACCATGAACTCTAAGAGAGGAGGCAGCTTGCCTGGTGGGAAAATGTTTTTCCAAAATATGGAAAGTTTGGCATCACCATGAACCTATTGATGGGAGAGTTCTCCCCCGCAGGATTTAAAGGTGATGGAACCAGAACAATTGGCATGTATTGACTGGAATGCTAACAAAGCCAAAACCATGAAACATTTTGCTTTTTTTTCTCTTTTGTTGGCTGCTTTCTCTGCCCATCATATTCTATCAACAATAGAAAATATCAGCTATGGTCTCTGGTCACATTTAGAAAGGTTCCAGATCAGTATTGTCAACTTTGTTGTTTCGTGGCACATTTTTTTGAAGGCTATAATTTCTGGCACTCAAAAAATACTAAAGGTCAACAAGCCATGAATAATTAGAACACAAATACTACTAGAGAATAGCAGCATCTCACACTCTTTGGAAGCTTCTAGTTATTGCACTGTCCATGAGTTCACTCTTCTATACCATGCTACTTTTAAAAATAACCTGTATAGCCAGAAGCACACTGTCAGAAGGCAACGCCCTCACATGTTCCACTGAATGCTTAATTCTTCTTTGACACCAGTGGATATGGTGCCACCATTTATGTGCCTTAGTTCCAATTTGGAGCTCCTACTCTACTGTCTGTTATATGTTCTGCTTAGCTCAGTGTTGCACGCAACAAACTTTCAAGATATATTCATGGTTACAGCAAAAATAAGTCAGATGCTCATGGTACAACAGTGTAATGCAGCACATGACTTAAGAATGGCTGTTGTAAGTTCATGCATTTTGCTCAAACAGAAACAAGGATTGGGCCCAGCAAAAAAATTAAAAGAGAGAGAGACAAACTTGGGGTAGTTGGCAGGGATGAAGAGCTCTAGGCATTATGCAAAAGTGCTCCTTCTCTAGGACACTTCCTAAAGGATTCATCTTTCCATGATGTTGGCCAGAAATCAGAACTAAAGAAGACTGGGCTGAGATTCTCTATGGGTGTTTGAATCTAAAGTTTTAGCCTAATAGCAGGGGAGAGCTTCTTTGAAAGCCTGCAAGAACACTGGGTGCTGATTGAGGATGTAGGGATTCAGGATTCAAGTCAATCAATCCTCTGTATTTCCGCCTTGTGAAAATAACTAGTATAATCCAGAAAAACTGCCAACTTAAATCCTTTATGATGAAAATGCATGGTTTATATTCATAATAATTTTCTATATAGGAGAAAAATATATAGGAAATTATTCATTTATTTTTATTTCAAAAAATAATAATCACAACATCCAAAACCCCTCAAACCCAAGGCCTTGACATAAAGAGGTAGTAAGAGGAGAGATGGGCCACATTCTTCATCTAGCACAGGCAGAACTGAGGAGAGAACATTTCCTTCTTGACTTGATACTCAGGAAAAACACAGCTTTTAAAATCCTTTTGAAAAATTAAAAGTTAAAAACTAGGGGATTAAGACCAGATATATACTTTCTAAATAATATAAGATATAAATGCAGATAATTTATGGTCCAGATAGCCAAAATATTAAAAAGTAAGAAAGTAAAAAAAGTATTTTTTAGGACAAGAGGAAAAGCTTACTATTTAAAGCATATTGAAAGAAGATTAAAAAAAAAAAACCTGTGCAGTATAAATCAAATTTCATTTTAAAAAATGATGTTGTTTATGGAAGTATATATGCATATATTTATATACACGTGTTTGGAAGAAAAGAAACCAATGTTAGTCTCCAATTGGCATAATTAAGTATAAGTTTAATTTTTTTCCTACTGTCTAGTAAAAGCATACATTGCACATATAATTCAAAAAATGACTGTACAGCTTTTAAATTACAAAGACTGTGGTCAGAAATAGTATTCAAAGGATATTGGGTGAGTGTTCTGCTCTGTGGTGAACTAGAATGAATACAGATGTGGTGTTATGGACTGAATATCTGTGTCCTCTCAAAATTCCTATGTTGAAATACTGATCCCCCAATGGGATGGTATTTGGAGGTGGGGCTTCTGGGAGGTAATCATGGTTAGATGAGGTCATAATGGGATTAGAGCCCTTGTAAGAAGAGATCTCTCCACCTTGTGAGCACACAGCAAGAAGGCAGACACCTGCAAGCCAAGAGGAGGCCCCTCACCAGAACCTCACGATACTGGCAGCTTAAACCCAGACTTCCCAGCTTCCAGAGCTAGGACAGGTAAATATCTGCTGTTTAAACCACCTGGTCTTTGGTATTCTGTTATGGCAGCCTATGCTGATGACTAAGATACTTGACATCAGACAATCTAATATAGAGTTTAAATTGCCACTAACCACCTGTGTGAACTTCAGATTTTACTAACTTCATCTGAAAAATTCAGCAGTACACCATGGTCTCTAAGATCAACTCTGTTTGAACAGCTGGACTTCAAATTATCCATTGGAAACAGATGTGTCCAGTGGTGCCCAGAGTCGAGCTGTAAGGGAGATAAAATTTGCCCAGTGCACTGACATTTGCTGGAACCATGGGTTGTCTACAAGCCTCTCACCTTGGGGGTTGCTATGCCTCTCTCTTTGCTACTTTGCCTACAGGTTGGATGAGCTACTCACAGGTAGCAATCAGCAGTGCACTGATTATTTTCCAGAACATAGCTTATAATGGGCTCAGTATGGTTTCCCTCAGATGAAGATATGGCTCTATTTTAACAAAAACAAATCTATTTTACAGATAAATTTAAACAGAATTTACTTTAAAACCACAGGTCATAGATGAACTGAGATGTCCTGCCATACAGTTATAAGGCAATGAAAGAGCTTTTGAGTAATTCAGTCACTGGACTGAAGAGCTCCTCCAGGACCCTCTGCTTTATCGGACCCCCACACAAAACAAATGCCAAGACACTAGGTCACTGTTGTTTGCTTTGTTTTGTGGTTTTGGTCTTATTATTAAAAACTGTTCTTGGAAGATTCAGTAATTTATTAAGTAAAAAGAGTTTATAGGAAAGGGACATGGGACACACTTGGACCTGCAGGCCAGAGTGTGCTGGACTAAGAGCTGATGAGTGGGTGCAGGGGTCAGGGGAAACACAGGTGAGCAAGGAATTGAAGCCCGTGCTTTGGGACCGGCCATTCCAGATGGCTCTGAAGTGTGTGTCTGAATAGGACTATTCCCAACATGACCAAGTTTTCTCCCTCCCATTTGCTAAGGAGGCATGTTGTATGAAGGGCGCTTAGAACTGTCTGGAAGTTCTTAATCAGAAAATTGAGATAAGGAGGAGGGGGAACCTACTCAAGGAGCACCCTGGCTCCTTGAGTGCTTGACCGGGTCAGTTTCCAGTCCCAGATCTGGAAATGTCCAGTCCTCACCAAAAACCACAAGCTTTCGCCCAGCTCCACCTGCCTTTGACTCAGCACATCTGGGTGACCATGCAGACTGGCAGGCAGCAGGCCTAGTCCTGAAGGAAGTCCAAGGACATCTGAGAGGAGTCCCTACCAGGCCCAGGGTGGGAATAGTTTGGGACACAGGCTTTCTTGGTTAATAACTTTGAGATATTTAGACATATCGTATATGAGACTCTAACTACACTCTTGGTCTAGGTCCCACAAATGTTGGGGTGGGCCTGGTTTTATACACAGCTTATAGAAACAAGTCTACTTTCTTTATAATTGTATTATAATGCCTTAGTAGCTTGATGATAAGAGCTTGAGCTTTGTAGACCTATAAGCTCCACCTTAAATTACACCCTGGGAAACTGTATCTTCCTATCAATCACAAGACACAGCTGAGGTAGACAGATCTCCATGCACATGCTAGAAAAGCTGACCTCCACCATCCATGCCACGTCAGAAGGGCAATCTGAGAAAATTTCTTTCCCTCAATATTTCCTCCAACCTGTGAAAGAGTATTTTCTGTTAATCCATCTTCTTATTTATGTCATGGGTATTATAGCTCCCTTTGGCAAAGTGGCCCTTAAAAGCTCCATAAAAGATCATTTGTGAGAGTTGCATGTTTGTTTCTTTGATGGGGAAAATTTATAAGGACTCAAACTGGGACAACAAAAATGGTTGTTTTTATATCAAGTCATGCGTTATCTGGGCTTCTACGTCATGACTGGTGTGAGGGATCCTGCATGGGGAGACACATGGCCTCAGTCCTAATACTGGCTGTGTGATCTCAGACTGGCTAGGTGACCTTTAGTGCCAGTTAGTCAACCCATTTTGGACTCAGCTTCTTCAGCTATAAAGTGGAAATAATAATATACTTTCTATCTACAACACAAGGCAGAAATATGAGTTAAATAATGTAATGAAAGTGAAGGCTTATTTTATAAAAAGTGGTATAAAGTGCTTGGACAATAAGAAATATGTGTGCAGATGTATTACTACATATACCAGTGCAGTCCAAAAGAACTTTCTATGACAATAGAAATGTTCTATATATGTGCTGTCTAACATAGAATCCATAATGAGCAATTGAAATGTGACTGATACAATTGAGAAACTGAATTCATATTTTCTTTTATATGACTTAATTTTAAAAGCTGTATTTAGCTAGTGGCTGCTGTATTAGACAGCACAGATATATACCAGGGGACGTTTATTGTATGGGTCTGCTTAGCACCTATTCTATATTTCTCTGGTGACAGAACTCAGGTTCCATATGAAGGAATTATCTCTCATTCACTGAGGGCAGCCTTTGTAGGACTGTCATTCATTGCTCTAGCCCAGTGAACATGGGTCCTCAATAAGTCTAGAGGCCCTCTGCCAAGATTTTGAATTTTGAGTGATATTTTTCAGAAACAGGAAAAAAATAGAAAGTGATTGGAGTTGATTCAACCCAGAAAGGGTTGTACCTCTGAGACTTTTTGTTTGTTTGTTTGAGACAGAGTCTCGTTTCATCGTCAGGCTGGAGTGCAGTGGCACCATCTTGGCTCACTGCAACCTCCGCCTCCTGGGTTCAAGCAATTCTTCTGCCTCAGCCTCCCGAGTAACTGGGACTACAGGCGCTCGCCACCACGCCTGGCTCATTTTTGTATTTTTAGTACAGATGGGGTTTCACCATGTTAGCCAGGATGGTCTCAATCTCTTGACCTCGTGATCTGCCCGCCTTGGCCTCCCAAAGTGCTGGGATTATAGGCGTGAGCCACCGCGTCTGGCCTGAGACTCTTAATTCATACTCCCATTACCTGGATCTCTTGGACTTCCCTAGTTCCCTCCCCCTCTCAAAGCCCAGTTCTTCAATAATTGCTTCTCTATAGGCCACTCACGTTATGTCTATTAAATTAGTTCCCATTGCTTACAACCAAATAGCCTAACCAATATGTATGACAATATAATATCAAAATATTGGTGGTTTCAAAACAGAGGTCACATGAATGCATAGAGCATGTTTCACAGGTCTTCCAGGATTCTTTGAGGGCGAGAAATCTCTAGACTTATTCTACTGTGTCTAAATGGAACTTTAATATGCTAGTTTTATCTGTGAATCTGAAAAATACTCATAGAGTATAAATGTTTAGAGAAGTTGGTGGGAGTGATCCATGCCCAGGTTACTCTGGATCTTCCAGCTGGCCAGGAATTGGTTAGAAATCAAGCCCCTGTATAAGATGTTTTCCTCAGGGTGAGATGGAGCAGAGCCCCTCCGTAGGGCCCCTATAGAAATTAAAAATAGTATTTTAACTCATGTCCCTGAGTTGTTTTGCAGAAACCTAGACCCCCACCAAATGACAAATGCTGCCTGCTGGCATGTAGACCTCGGATAAGGGAGAACTGAGGACTAAATGCTGTCATTCTTTGTTCTAATTTCACCCTGAGGGACTGGGGGAAGTCACACCCACAGGCCAGAGCCAACATTCTTTTCTGCTGATCCCAAACTTTTAGACAAAGCTGTGCCTCCTTAACCAATTGCAAATCAGAAAATCCCTGAATCCATTTATGACTTGTGGATTGCCACTTTGAGATGTCCCACCTTTTTAGGTCAAACCAATGTACGGCCTCCATGTGTTGATTTATGACTTTGCCTGTAAGCTCTGTCTCCCTACCTTTAAAAAATGCCTGTAAACCATGGAGGAATTTGGGTCCTAAGCATGAGCTGCCCAATTCCCCTTGCTTGGCACTTTGCAGTAAATGCCCCACTTTCAAAGTGTTTGGCTTTGCTGTGCTGGGCAAACCTGAGTTCTGTTTGATAACAATCTCACATAAAGTAAAAACATAAATCCTTAAAAAGGTACACAAGGCCCTGTAGTTGGGAATCTGGCTTACTTTACTAATCTGCAATTTTCTCTCTGGATCCAAGCCCTCCTACTCGCACTGGGATTGTTCTGCTGCAGCAACATAAGCTTCCTTTGATGCTTCCCAACTTTGCTAGGCATGTTCCTGCCTCAGGAAACAGAGACCCTCTGTAGGGTCCCTACATAAATTAAAAATAATATCTTATCTCATGTCCCTGAGTTGTTTTGCAGAAACCCAGACCTCCACCAAATAATAAATGCTGCCTGCTGGCATGTGGACCTCAGATAAGGGAGAACTGAAGACTGAACCCTGCCATTCTTTGTTCTGATTTCATCCTGGGGGGTGCTAGAAGAAGTCACACCCACAGGCCAGAGCTTCAGGGTCTTGTACCTGCTGTCTCCTCCACCTTGAATGCTCCTCCCTAGGTACCCTCAGTATTCCCTCCCCACCCTCCCCCACTTCAGTCCTCCTTACCTAGGAGGAGTGGGGGCCTTCCTTGCCCAGCCCATCTACAATTTTTTTTTTTTTTTTTTTTTTGAGAATGAGTCTTACTTTGTCACCCAGGCTGAAGTCCAGTGGTGCAATCTCACTCATTGCAACTTCTGCGTCCTGGGTTCAAGCCATTCTCCTGCCTCAGCCTCCCTAGTAGCTGGGATTACAGGCACGTGCCATCACACCCAGCCAATTTTTTGTATTTTTAATAGAGACAAGGTTTCACCATGTTGGCCAAGCTGGTCTCAAACTCCTAGGCTCAAGTGATCCACTTGCCTCGGCCTCCCAAAGTGCTGGGATTACAGGCATGAGCCACAGCACCCAGCCCCATTTACGATTTTAACACCGTCCCCCAGCCCACACCTCCTAGTCCCAATTTCTGCTGTTTTTCTTCTTAGCACTCATATCATCAACCATTCTGTAAACTTATTTATCTAACAAATGATCAGTCTACTTCCAGTTGGCATATAAACTTCATGAGGACACGGAACTTAGCGATTTTTATCACTGCTCTATTACCTTCAACTTAGAGCAGACTCCTGCATGTAAGTCATGCTCAATAATTATACTCTCAATGAGCCAACCTTTTTAAATCTATAGACATTTATTTTCTGTTCCTATTTTCCTCTTTCTCTATGCTTGTCTCTATATTTTTCTCTTTAGCAGCCTCTCTCCACTTTGGATGGATCGCCTAGTTGTAAACTACTTTAGGTTACAATAAATATTTTTATATTTGTTCTTACTGTATAAAAATAATGGAAAACTATGAATGTTATGCATTTATATTATTTGAGTCCTTTTTTAGGTCCTAGGCCCTACTCTAAGTACAAGGCTATGGCAGCCACTGTTGATACCACAGTCTCCTGTCACTTTGACCCAGATGAGTTTACCTGCAGGCTGGTATGGACAATTCCTGGGCTTTAAATAGCATCCCACCTCTGTGTAGCTCCTGGGTCTCCCTTCTCAGTCACTGGGCCTTCTCTGACAGCAAGAGAACTCCCTGCTACACTGTTATAACAGAAGTGTGGGGGTTAATGCCACCTGAGGCACACTTCAACCCCATTACAGAGGAAATGATTGGACAAATATCCCAGCTTCCATGTCCTTTCATGAGATACACAGTTTTGTGAGGGCCCCAGAGGGATTCAGCCCCAACTGCCCATGGTGGTAACCCACTTACGAATAGACCCTTACTAGCTTTTCTCTCTCTCCTGACCCACATTACCATTTCCTCACTTGTGGTTCTTGGCATCATCTCCCAACTGAAGCACCTATACCGCGTCCTGGTCTCAGGTTTTTGGGTGTAGAGAAGGAGGAAGATAAAACCTGGCAGTTTCCTGCACTCGGTTGGACTGGAAGATCCATAGGTCCTAAGAAATTCCTAAGCCTCTGTCACTGAGCAGAGATCTCGTATTCCTGCACAGGGGCACTTCTGTCCTGAGAGGTAACGGATTGTCAGCACTGGGTAGGTTGTCTGGGCCACCTGCAGCAAATTTACCAAATACTTAAAGCAGCGGTACTCTCAACGGGAATTATGAATGAGGAAGAAAAATCTTAAATGCACCATTGACTTTCAGGTAACTGTCCTTACATGCAGTGGTACTCAAGATGACTGTGATATTCCATGTGGCCTTCCACTGTGTTGTCCTTGACACCAGCGGTCTCTCCTCTATTCCTGTCTCTTGCTTCCCTTCCTTCGTCTCTCATTTTCTTTTTACTTAGCCTCTAGAACAGTAAAATCAAGGGATGACAGGATTGAGAATGGCTAGCTTCCACGGCTGCAGAGGATCTGACCCCTAAATGGACTTGACCATGGATTCCTGCCTGAGGTTAAGTACAGGTCAGTTTAGCAGAGGAAAGAACAACCATATCATTCGAAGCACATTTGAGTGGAGTTTGCCAGAAATGACATAATCACTGGGCAACGTTAACTTCAGCACCCATATCCACAACTGCTACTATCTGCAAAAACGCAGTTAAGACTGATTGATTATCATGTCACAGATCATAAATTCAAATTGCAATTCACATAAAGAGAAGAAGCTATCTTACTTGTCATCTTGTTGGAAAGTTGCTTTTGCTTAGGATTTATTCTTTCATCTTTTTTGGTCCCTGACACTGAATAGGTGAGGACTCAGGCTTCAGCATTGCTTTTTTGATTGTTTGGTCTTTTTTGACTTTTTGTTGTTGTTTTTTCCCTTTACGCTTTAGGTTAATTCATTGTGAGGTGGCAAAACAGGGCAGAGTTTCAAAGTTTGATGCATCAGAAATCCAAGCTCTGATTCAAAGAATCATTCTGATGAGTGGCTTTCAAACAATGATCTGAGAGCCCTGGATCTCTGATGGGGCATCTCCTGGCCACGGGGAACTGGAAAGGGGCAGTATGAAGCAGCAGAATTCTCGGTGCCCATGCCTGCTTCACTTCACCAATCCTATTGATCTACCAGTCCCCACAAAGAAATTTGTCACACGAAAAGTAATAATCCCATGGCTAACATTAAATTTAAAAACAGTGTGTCTTCACATCCTACAAACTCCTGTGTTACACGTACCTAATTGTTTTCATACTTCACAAGGATTGTGTTCTGGTTAGCTAAGGGGAGTGGGCATTTGTTGGTAGTTTTTACTGTTTCAGGTTAGTAGCTTTGCTGTGAATCCATCTCCTCCTTCCATTTTCAGGAAATTATTTCACTGTCATGCTTCATGATCAATAAGCTTTGCTTCTGAAATGCAACAGAGGAACAAGATTTTTCTTATGTAGGATTAATTCCCTGGGAGTCAGCTTTGGATGGGAGTCAGGAAGCTGCTTAGCTCTTTCAGTACCATAACCTTCTCTTAGGAATTTAGAATTACAATATGTGCAAGTGCCCTGAAGCTCATAGTTTTTAAACTTCTAAAAGTGACTGTATTACTGCAAATATCTCAAAACACAAATCCTATCTTGAATTTGTTTTAAAAAGCACAATGAATGACACATATTTTTAACTAGACTTAACTCGGTCATGAGGTCTCCAACACTTAGCTTATTAAAAAAACATAAGGGCAGAGACATGAGTGACTGTAGTATAGATAGGTCATGCTACACTAATGTACCAAACAAAATTCAAAACCTCTGTCGCTTAACACAACCAAGGTTTATTTCTCACTTACTCTGGTTCTGATGCAGGATAAGTGACTCTCCAGGGCAGCTGTCCCTATCTTTCTGTCTGCCCTTCAAGAAACCCTGCTCATTACCACTTGTCAAGTCCTTGCGGCCAAGTGGCACCATATGACCCAAGATTCTTGTAAGTCTCCTCCAAAAAAAATTTTAAACTCTTTAAATAAGAGTGTGAGCAGCATGAATACCAGATGCTGCAGTGCTACTGTTTTATATTATTTATGATTGCCATTATTATTATCAGAATTTATAGCAATCATTAGCCAACAGCCACTCTGATACTCTCAGCCAGCAATCTGTCATTCTTCTCCTTGGTTGAAGGGACTGGAAAGGACATGAGGAGCTACGGAGCACCCAAAGCTCTCGGGTAGTCTGTGGTTGGATGATGCAATCCTCCTCCCAGAGAGCTAGTGAGACCTTGATAATGGAAAAGATAGAGAGCAAAGAGGAGCAAGAGCGCATGAAGGAGATCCAACACTCTGTCAAAACTTCAGAAGCGAAAGCATCAGAGATGAAAGGGCAGGTCACACGAGACCCAGGGCCCAAGGATTTGAGAGGTTTATTGCATCCTGAGCAGCATTAAAGAGTGCCTTTATTCACAATAAACAACAAAAATGAATATGCCGAAAAGGTTTCTTTTCCCCAATGCCAGAAGCAACTCTAGCTCCTTGATCCTGATTAAGTATTCCTAGCACACCATCACACTTGCCCTGTGACTCATCAACTAATAAAAGGAAGACCTCAACTGGTCAAGAACGTAACTGCATGAAGTCAAAAGCCATCCATGTCACACCCTGTAATTAACTTCACAGGTTAATTTTAATGATTGTTAATTTATGGGAAATATTCTTTGGGAATATAGATGCTTTGGTCCTTACCTGAATCACTTACAATCTTCCTCTTAGCCCTAATGCCAATGAAATAAAAAATACAGCAAGTTAATTGCCATTCTGGGGTTGTAAAGACTGTGATATTAATATGAGTACAACCTGTTAAATTTGAAGAGTGATTTTTTATCTTTTTCAAAGTTCTTATAATCCATCATCTCTTTGGTTTTTATGAGAACTCTCTACAATGGGACATTATATTTTATTTTCAGGACTATGAGGTGGCTCCCTGAGGAGACGGGTAATGACTTAGTAAGCTACAAATCTCCAGTGCTAGCAAAAAAGCTGACAAAAAGTAAGCACCCAAAAAATGTTTACAGACAAGATTAACAAATACATGAATGAATAACTGTTATTCCTATTTGAAAGATGAGAAATCTGAAATCAAAGAAAGTGTTATTTACTTAGGGACATAATGCTACTTGGGGACAGAATCAGGATAATGTCTCCTAATCTTGTGTTATTTTCACTCACGCAAATCTCATGCAGAAATACTGCTTTTTATATGTAAGAGCAAAGAAGAAAACATAATACAAAATGCACACAGCAGAGACAATCTAATCTCCTAATGAAAGTCATTATTCTATTTTTCTTTTCAGTCTTACTTCCCATCAGCTCGATATGGTATAAGGACTAACTACACATCAACTCTACATTTTCATAGTTGTAACTAATGTTTTAATATACTCATAGGAAACTGATGAACAAATTGCCATGACCAGATTCACAAGAAGTGTCCCGAGTCTTCTAAGGAAACCGACTTTGGTTAAAGGAGTATAGAGGAGTCAGGCTCAGAGAGAGAAAGAAAGAGACAAAGACAAAGTCAGGGACAGAGACAGAGAGTGGGGGAGATGAAGGAAGGGAAGGGAAGAGGGAGAGGGAGAGGGAGGGAGGGGGGGGGGGGGGAAGGAGGGGAGAAGGAGAGGGAGGGGAAAGGGAGAGAGGGAGAGGGAGGGGCAATGAAAGGAGAAGGGAGGGAAAGGAGATGGGAGGAAGAATCCAATAGGCTTCTTCTGGGCTTGTACCTCTAGCATTCAGTGGCCAGGGGCATGTGGGGACCCCAGTGCTTAACCTCAGCAAGTATCAGTGGCATCACCTCTTGATAAACCAGAGCCACCTCCCAGTACATTACCCATGAGCAGTTTTAGAGTAAGCTCCATAGTGTGGCATCTCCCTGGGAATGACTTCTCCATGTCCACCACAGCATAGCTTCCCAGCACAGCACCTCCCCACAGGGAACATCCCCCCAGCTCCATAGAGGGCGACCTCCCCAGTAACTTTTGCCAGAGTGTCATCTAGAAAATGTATCTTCCATCCAACAGGCCACACCCACACCCTCTCCAGTGAGGTCTGGTTGCAAGGTGGGGGGTTGAAAGTGGACTTTGATGACCGTGGAGTTTTCCTTTCCTTGGGTGTTCTGCCTCAGTCCTAGGGGTAGTAGCTGTTCATTGTATCTGCTATTCCTATATTGCTTGCAAGTTTCTCTGCCTCTTAGTAGGCAATCTCTTATAATAATTAATATTCTTTCAATTTTTAATTTTTGTGAGTACATAGTAGGTACATATATTTATAGGGTACATAAGATATTTTGATACAAGCATATAACACATAATAATCACATCAGGGTAAATGAAGGATCCATCACCTCAAGCATTTATCCTTTCTTTGTGTGACAAACAATCCAATTATACTTTTAGCTATTTTTAAATGTGCAATAAATTATTGACTATAGTCACCCTGTTGTCTATCAAATACTAGATCTTATTCATTCTAACTGTATTTTTGTACCCATTAACCATTCCCTCCTTATACCTCACTAACCTGCTACCCTTCCCAGCCTCTAGTAACTATTGTTCTACTTTCTACCTCCATGAGCTCGATTGTTTGAATTTTTAGCTCCCACAAATAAATTAGAACATGTCAAGTTTGTCTTTCTGTGCCTGACTTACTTCACTTAACATAATGTCACCCAGCTCCATACTTGTTGTTGCAAATGACAGGATCTCATTCTTTTTTATGGAATATGTGCCACATTTTCTTTATCCATTCATCCATTGATGGACACTTAGATTGCTTCCAGATCTTGGCTATTGTGAATCATGCTACAGGAAACACTGGAGAGCAGATATCTCTGCAATATATTGATTTCCTTTTCTTTTGGGTATATACTTACCAATGGGATTGCTGGATCATATGGTAGCACTATTTTTAGTTTTTGAGGAACCTCAAAACACTGTTCTCCATGGTAGTTGTATTAATTTCCATTCTCACAAACAGTGTGCAAGGGTTCCCTTTTCTCCACATCCTCTTCAGTATTTGTTATTGCCTGTCTTTTGGATATAACTCATTTTATCTGGGCAAGATGATATCTCATTGTAGTTTGATTTGCATTTTTCTGATGATCAGTGATGTTAAGCACCTTTCCGTATACCTGTTTGCCATTTGTATATCTTATTTTGAGATATGTTTATTCAGATATTTGCTCATATTTCAATCTAATTATTAGGTTTTTTCCTATAAAGTTGTTTGAGCTCTTTATATATTCTAGTTATTAATCCCTTGTCAGATGGATAGTTTGTAAATATATTCTCCCATTCTTTGGGTTGACTCTTCATTTTGTTGATTGTTTCCTTTGCTGTGCAGAAGCTTTTTAACATGATGTGATCCCATTTGTCCATTCTTGCTTTGCTTGCCTGTGCTTGTGGAGTATTACTCAAGAAATCTTTGCCCAGACCAAGGTCCTGGAGAGTTTCCTCAGTGTTTTCTTTTAGTAGTTTTATAGTTTAAGGTCTTAGATTTAAATCTTTAGCCCATTTTGATTTGATTCTTATATATGATGAGAGATAGGGGTCTTGTCTTATTCTTCTGCATATGGATATCTAGTTTTCCCAGCACCATTTACTGAAGAGTCTGTCCTTTCTCCAATATATATCTTGGCACCCTTGTTGAAAATGAGTTCATTGTAGATGTATGGATTTGTTTCTGGGTTCTCTATACTGTTTCATTGGCCTGTGTGCCTGTTTTTATGACTGTACCACACTGTTTTGGTTATACAGCTCTGTAGAATAATTGGAAGTCAGATAATGTGATTCTTCCAGTTTTGATCTTTTGGCTGAGGATAGCTTTGGCTATTCTGGATTTTTTATGCTTCCATATATATTTTAGGATTATTTTTATCTATCTCTGTGAAGAATGTTATTGGTATTTTGATAGGGGTTTTATTGAATCTATAGATTGCTTCAGGCAGCATGAATATTTTAACAATATTGATTGTTCCAATCCATGAACATGGAATATCGTTCCATTTTTTTATGTTCTCTTCAATTTTTTGCATCAGTGTTTTATAGTTTTCGTTGTCGACATCTTTCACTTCTTTGGTTAATTCTTAGGTATTTTATTTTGTTTTTAGACATTGTAAATGTGATTAATCTCCTGATTTCTTTTTCAGATTCACTGTTGTCATATAGAAATGCTACTGATTTTTGTATGTTGATTTTGTGTCCTTCAAATTTACTGAATTTATCAGTTCTAATAGTTTTCTTGTGGAATCTCTAGGTTTTTCAAAATAGAAGATCATAGCATCTGCAAACAAGGATAATTTGACATCTTCCTTTCCCATTTAGATTTCCTTTATTTCTTTCTTTTGTCTGATTGATCTAGCTAGGACTTCCAGTACTACATTAAATAACAGTAGTCAAAGTGGGCATCCTTGTCACATACTCGATATTAGAGGAAAAGCTTTTAGTTTTTTCTCATTCAGTGTTATACTAGCTGTGAGTCTATTGTAAATGGTTTTTATTGTGCTGAGGTACGTTCCTTCTAGATCCAGATTTTTTTAGGGTTTTATCATGAAGAAATGTTGAATTAAGTGTTCGTTTGGCATCATTTGAAATGGTCATATGGTTTTTGTCCTTCATTGATCTGAGGTATGACACTGATTGATTTGCATATGTTGAACCATTCTTACATCCCAGGGATAAATCCCACTTGGTTATGATGAATGATCATTTTATTGTACCATTAAATTTGCTAGAATTTTGTTGAGAACTTTTGCATCAATGTTTATCAGGGATACTGGCCTGTTTGTTTGTTTTTTTGATGCATTTTTGTCTGGTTTGGGCATCAGTGTACTACTGGCCTTGTAGAGTAAGTTTTTCAGAATAATTTGAATAGGATTGGCATTAGTTCTTCTTAAATGTCTGACAAAATTCAGCAGTGATGCCATTGAATCCTAGGCCTTTCTGGGAGACTTATTACAGCTTTGATCTTATTGTTATTGGTATGTTTAGGTTTTGAATTTCTTCATGGTTCAATATTGGTAGGTTGTATTTTTCTAGGAATTTAATCATTTTTTTCAGGTTTTTCAATATATTGGCATATAGTTGTTCATAATAGCCTCTAATGATACTTTCAATTTCTGAAGAATCAGCTGCAATATTTCCTCATTCATCTCTCATTTTAGTTATTTGGGTCTTCATTCTTTAGTCTGGCTAAAGGTTTGTCAATGTTGTTTATCTGTTCAAAAAAATTTTTTATTTCACTGATCTTATGTATTGTTTTCTTCATTTCATTTATTTTTGCTCCGAACTGTATTATTTATTTTCTTCTGCTAATTTTGTATCCAGTTTGCTCTTACTTTTCTAATTCCTCAAGATGAATCATTAGGTTATTTGAAGTTTTTTGTTTTTTTATGTAGGTGCTTATCACTATAAACATTTCTCTCAGTACTTCTTTTGCTGTAGGTGCTGAAAGAAAAGGATGTTAATGAGCAATAAGAAATCATCTGGAGAGGACCAAGATGGCCAAAGGGAGCTTCTCTGGAGTGCAACTCCACAGAGAGTGAGACACAGAACCAGAGCAATATCTGTGTCTCTAAACAAGGTACCAGGTTTGTTCCAAAGGGACTGGTTAAACAGTAGGATTAACCCCAAAAAAGTGATGAAAGTAGCCCAAAGGGAGTGAACCAAGGCAAGGCAGGGTGCTGCCCCCACCCAGGAAGTGTATCTGGCATGGAAGATCGGGGCACTTCACCTCCTCAGTACTCTAATTCAGATACAGTGCTTCACTCAATTACTTTGGCAGCCCATAGTCCAGGAAAACACCACCTGGCTAAGAACCACCCCAAGTTGCAGATCCAGGTGACAGCCCCAGCTGGCAGCCCCAGCCAGCCTGTTGCCATGAATTGTTAGTGCAGACCAGGGCGGAGACTTTGACTAACACCGAGAAGGCTTGCGAGAAGGAACTGCCCATCCCACAGAAGAAGGGAGAGTTGAAAGCAGGGAGGCGGATAAGGCTAGACAGGTCCCACCCCCATAAGTTCCAGCAGGTGGAAGCCCTCTTGTGAGAGAGCTTCCCAGTTAACACATCAGACTGAGCTCTGTCTGGGATCAGCGGTCTCTGCTGAGGGAAAGATGCCCCCCATTGGGAGGCAGGGCTAATCCCCACCGGTATAAGCAGAAACCAGGAGAAAAATAAACAGCAGCCTGGCTGAGACTGAGGCAGCACAGTAGCACCTCCACAGGCAGACAATGGACAGACTGTCTCAAGTGGCACACTGACACCTGCGTTAAAAAAAAAAAAAAAAAGGCCTCATACAAGAGAAATAACCCCCAACTTTAACAGAAAGGACGTCACTCAGAGATCCCACCAAAATCACCAACTTCAAGATCAAAGATAGATAAATCCACGAAGATGGGAAGAAACCAGCACAAAAACGATGAAGTCATCAAAGTCCAGAATGCCTCTCCTCCCCTGAGAGATCACAACTCACCAGCAAGGGAACACAACAGGTTGGAGAATGATTTAGATGAACTGACAGAAGCAGGCTTCAAAAGGTGGGTAATAACAAACTTCTCTGAGCTAAAAGAACATATTCTAACCCAATACAAAGAAACTAAGAACCTTGAAAAAATGTTAGACGAAATGCTAACTAGAATAATCAGCCTAGAGAAGAACATAAATGACTTGATGGAGCTCAAAAACACAGCATGAGAACTTCACGAAACATACACAAGTTTCATTAACCAAATCGATCAAGCAGAAGAAAGGATATCAGAGATTGAAGATCAACTGAATGAAATAAAAAAGAGAAGGCAAGAAAAGAAAAAGAAGAGTGAAAAGAAAGGAACAAAGCCTTCAAGAAATATGGGATCATGGGGAAAGACCTAATCTATGCTTGATCCGTGTACCTAAAGAGGACAGGGAGAATGAATCCAAGATGGAAAACAAACTTCAGATATTATCCAGGAGAACTTTCCTAACCTAGCAAAGTAGGCCAACATTCAAATACAGGAAATACAAAGAACACCACAAAGATACTCCTCAAGAAGGGCAACCCCAAGGCACATAATTGTCAGATTCACCAGGATTGAAAAGAAGGAAAAAATGCTAAGGGCAGCCAGAGAGAGAAGGTCAGGTTAATCATCCTCAGGGACACATTACTCTCAGCATCCATGTGTAGCAATGCACTTGGAGTATTACCAACCCAGGAAACTCACATGAACTTTGGTGTCCACAGTTTTCCCTGGGGTTTTATTACACAGATATGACTGACTGAATCATTGCCTATGGTTGAACACAATCTCCATCTCCCCTTGGTTCTCAGAGATTAGGCTGATAAAACACAGCTTGAAGCCTCAATCTTCTTAATCACATGGTTGGTCTTTCTGAAGAGGTCACCCTTCACCCTAAGTCACCTTGTTAGCATAAACTATTACATGTGGCCCAAGGAGCCCACCAACAATAACAAAGTGAAACACTTCTATCACTTGGGAACTCCAAGCTTTTAGAGGTTACCTCACAGAAGCCAGAATAGCCAGACTTCTCTTTAGATGAGAAAAAAATTCTTACTAAATAGATGCATAAAAAGCATTTGACAAAATTCCACACCCGTTCATAATAAAAAAAAACTCTCTGTAAACTTCGATTATAGGGAATTTTTGAGTTTCTAAACAAACTCTACAGAAAACCTGCAGCCACTGTCATACTTAATAGTGAAAGACAAATTATTTCCCCCATGAGAATGAGAACAAGACAGGGATACCTGCTTCCATCACTTTTATTCTACCATGTACTGGAGGTGCTAGTCATTGCAATTAGGCAAGAAAAAGAAATAAAGGTGTGAAACGAGGACATGAAATTTTACCTATTTGGAGATTATGTGATTCTTTGTAAGGAAAATACCAGGAATATACCAAACAACTGGGCAAATAATTTAAACAAGTATTTAATAGAAGAAAGCTTGCAAATGGCCAACAAGCACATGAAAAGATATTTAACATCATTAGTAAGTAGGGAAAACAGAATTAAAATCACATTAAAATAGCACCAAACACCCATCATATTGGTTATAATTAAGAAGTTGGGCCACACCAAGTGTTAGTGAGGTTGTGAAAAAACTGGAAGTCTCATACATTTCTGATGGAAAAGCAGAATTGTACAACTACTTTGGAAAATGATATATGAACTTTGTAAAATGTTAAGTATGTGCCTACTAAGGTATTTACCCTAGAGAAACAAAAGTGTAGGTCCACACAAAGACATGTACACAAATGGTTGTGGCAGCTTTATTTTCAACAGCCAAAAACTAGAAACAATACAACAGTTCATCCACAGACAAATGTACAAACAAACTATGGTATATCCATGCAACGAAATACTATTTAGCAATTAAAAATATAATAACTATTGATACACATAACAATATGGATAAATCTCGAATCATTGTTCTCAGTTAAAGAAATTGGGCAAAAAGTGGTAAAAGGAATCACACATGCCATATGATTTAATTTATATAAAATTCTAACAATGCAAATATATCTATAATGACAGAAATTTAAAATATGTCACTTGATTATAGATGCAAAAAAAGGCCTTTGATAAAATGTAATACCTCTTCATGCTAAAAACACTCAATAAACTAGGTATTGATGGAACATATCTTAAAATAATGGCTATTTACTACAAATCTACAGCCAACATCATATTGAATGGACAAAAAGCTGAAAGCATTCCTTTTGCAAACCGACACAAGACAAGGATGCTCTCCTCACCACTTCTTTTTAATGCAGTATTGGAAGTTCTGGCCAGGGCAATCAAGCAAAGAGAAAGCAATAAAGCGTATTCAAATAGGAAGAGAGGAAGTCAAATTCTCTCTGTTTACAGATGACATGATCGTGTATTTAGAAAACCCCAGCGTCTCAGCCCAAAATCTCCTTAAGCTGATAAGCAACTTCAGCAAAGTCTCAGGATACAGAATCAATGTGTAAAAATCACAAGTATTCCCATACACCAATAATGGACAAACAGAGAGCCAAATCATGAGTGAACTCCCATTCACAATTCCTACAAAAAGAATAAAATACGTAGGAATAAAACTTACAAGCAATGTGAAGAACCTCTTCAAGGAGAACTACAAACCCCTGCTCAAGGAAATAAGAGAGGACACAAACAAATGGAAAAACATTCCACGCTCATGGATAGGAAGAATTCATACTGTGAAAATGGCCATACTGCCCAAATTTATAGATTCAATGCTATTCCCACCAAGCTACCATTGACTTCCTTCACAGAATTAGATAAAACTACTTTAAATTTCATATGGAACCAAAAAAGAGCCCATATTGCCAAGACAATCCTAAGCAAAAAAAAAAAAAAAAAACAAAGTTGAAGGCATCACACTACCTGACTTCAAACTATACTACAAGGCTACAGTAATCAAAACAGCATGGTAGTAGTCCCAAAAACAGACATATAGACGAATGGAATAGAACAGAGGCCTCAGAAATAACACCACACATCTACAACCATCTGATCTTTGACAAACCTGACAAACACAAGCAATAGGGAAAGAATTCCCTGTTTAATAAATGATGTTGGGAAAACTGGTTAGTCATACGCAGAAAACTGAAACTGAACCCCTTCCTTACACCTTATATAAAAATTAACTCAAGATGGATTAAAGACTTAAATGTAAGATCTAAAATCATAAAAATGCTAGAAGAAAACCTAGGGAATACTGTTCAGGACATAGGCATGGGTAAGGACTTCATGACTAAAACACCAAAAGCAATTGCAACACAAGCCAAAATTGACAAATGGGATCTAATTAAACTAAAGAGCTTCTGCACAGCAAAAGAAACTATCATCAGAGTGAACAGGCAGCCTACAGAATGGGAGAAAATTTTTGCAGTCTATCCAACTGACAAAGGTCTAATATCCAGAATCTACAGGAACTTAAACAAATTAAACAAGAAAAAAACAAACAACCCCATCAAAAAGTGGGCAAAGGATATGGACAAACACATCTCAAAAGAAGACATTTATGCAGCCAACAAACATACGAAAAAATGCTCATCACCTTTGATCATTGGGGAAATGGAAATTAAAACCACAATAAGAAACCATCCCACACCAGGTAGAATGGCAATCTTTAAAAAGTCATTAAACAACAGATGCTGGAGAGGATGTGGAGAAATAGGAACACTTTCACACTGTTGGTGGCAGTATAAATTAGTTCAACCATTATGAAAGATAGTGTGGTGATTCCTCAAGGATCTAGAACCAAAAATATATTTGACCCAGCAATCCCATTACTGGGTATATGCCCAAATGATTATAAATTATTCAACTATAAAGACATATGCACATATATGTTTATTGCAGAACTGTTCATAATAACAAGGACTTGAAACCAACCCAAATGCCCATCAATGATTGACTGGATAAAGAAAATGTGGCCCATATACACCATGGAATACTATGCAGCCATAAAAAACGATGAGTTCATATCCTTTGCAGGAACATGAATGAATCTGGAAACCATCATTCTCAGCAAACTGACACAGGAACAGAAAACCAAGCACTGCATGTTCTCACTCATAAATGGGAGTTTAACAATGAGAACACATGGACACAGGGAGGGGAACATCACATACCAGGGCCTGTCAGAGGGTGGGGGACAAGAGGAGGGATAACACTAGAAGAAGTACCTGATGTAGAAGACGGGTTGATGGGTGCAGCAAACCACCGTGGCATATGTATACCTATGTAACAAACCTGCACGTTCTGCACATGTATCCCAGAACTTAAATAACATATATCTGTTTGCTTAATAATAGGAAGATTGATGTATTAAAAGGGGTTCAAAGGAAACTTTTGGGGTGATAGAAATGTTTATTTTTATTATGTTAATAGTTTCTCAAGTATATACATATACCAAAACTGATAAAATTATACAATTTAAATATGTGCATTTCAATTACACATCAATCATGTTGGGAGAGAAAAAAAGCAAAAAAAATTAATGTTTGCTTTGTCAGGTCTGTCAATATTACTTTATACATATTCTTCATATATACATACATCTTACATATATTATTCTGTTTCTATGCTAAAATAGTTCTTTGTCATACTTAAGTGCAATGTTTATTATGTATATTATTATGACTTGATTTAAAAAAAAAAATAATTAACTGTTTACTCATAGTAGAATTTAAGTGAGAACTTAGAAAACAAACTGACCTTAAAGGTATAGTGGAAGAATAGAGAGACTACTGAGTCGTACTCATTTCTCATTTAGCATTTGGAAATAAAATTCCTAGTGAGCTAAAAATGGTCAATGAGAATTCACCTTTCACTGGTTAATTAGAAGTGCAGTAAGCAGCCGGGCACAGTGGCTCATGCCTGTAATCCCAGCAGTTTGGGAGGCTGAGGTGGGGTGGATCACAAGGTCAGGAGATCGAGACCATTCTGTCCAACATGGTGAAATCCAGTCTCTACCAAAAATACAAAAATTAGCTGGGCACCGTGGCACGTGACTGTAGTCCCAGCTACTCAGGAGGCTAAGGCAGGAGAATCGCTTGAACCCGGGAAGCGGAGTTTGCAGTGAGCCGAGATTGTGCCACTGCACTTCAGCCTGGCGACAGAGCGAGACTCTGTCACAGAAAAGAAAAGAATGTGCAGTAAGCATGCTTCATCGTCAAAATGAGAGAGAAGTGTCTCAATTGCCCTGCAAGCATCGGAATGAGCCACGATTAGCTAATTATTGAGGACATTATTTTAGCAATCAATTAGATAGGCAGGCAGTCATTAGGAAAGAAAATGTTAGCCTCAAAAAATCCAAATCCAGAACTCCTAGAAGTTAACTTCTCTTTTCATGTTTAAGTGAAGGAAAAAATATTGATAGGGGATGGGAGAAAAGAGAGGGAGCATATTTATCATCACCCAGCATACTGTTTCAGAAAAATTCTGTTTCAATTGGGAACAAAAGTCATAGACTTTGCAGTTGTCCTTATTTCAAATATTCTGTTCTACTTCATTCACAAACCATCCAACAACAATATATTATCTGCTATTTTTCACTGTTATGGTGTCCCAAATCTTAATGGTCATTACCCCTCTGACAATGCAAGTGAATTTTGAAATATCGAATTTAGAGATAGTTTGTGACTTTTCCATAGTGAGCCTAGATATGTCTCCCAGTGAGCTGCACTGTCACAACAAAGAGAATCTAAGATGACCCATGGTATTCTATAAAGGGAACATTTTAGAATTTGGCATCAGACTGTAAAAGCAAACTATATATGGCCTGAGAAGGACTCCGTTCTTCTGTATTGGAGTCCTTGTGGGATGAACTTCAACCTAACTTAACATGCAGACAAGATTGAAAACCTGATGTAGGAGTATCCATCTGTAACAACAGCTGAGTCATGGCCAATCCCAGCACCCATACTTCAACCAGATACACACTGCCAAATGTTTAAACTGTGTTCCAATAAGGCAAACACTGAGTTGTAACCAATCCAGCTGTTTCTGTACCTCACTTCCGATTTCTGTATGTCACTCTCCTTTCTTTTATCTAGAAATTTGTTCTGACCATGAGGGCATCCCTGGAGTCTCCCTCAATCTGCTGTGATTCTGGGGGGCTGCCCAATTCATGAATCATTCATTGCTCAATTGAACTCCTTTAAATGAAATTTGATTGCAGTTTTTCTTTTAACAAGACAAAACAGAAATAAGTTCAAAATTAAGTCCTTTGCTTTTTAAAATACATTTAGTTGTTCAACTTAGAACTACAATTTTCTCATCATAAAAAGTACAAAATAATGCCTGATTTGCAGTATAAGTATTCAAACTATGCTATACAGTTGGTATCCAGAAATGAAGATTTACTATATTGAAATTCATGGAAATTTTGTATGTCTTATGTCCTCCAGTGTTTTGGGGATCACTTGTTACTTTGTTATTCAAATAAAATGACTCAAGTTTCCATGCCACATAACTATTATAGGCCCAGACCCATATCAAGTATTTCTCATGATTTCCTAGTGGCAAGGGCTTTCGTTGCCTTTGTTGCTAACTGCGGTCCATTTTCTTGAATGCTAGTGACACAAGAGCTAAAGAGAAATTATTTAGGCAGTCAGTCAGGGTAAGAGAGTTCTGGGCGAGATTTCCCTTTAATAAAAAGCAGCCCCCAAATCATTGCTTACCTAACAAAAAGAAGCCTGAAAAATCAAGCTGCAGGCATAGACAAGCAAGCTAAAAGCTTGCAAAGGTAAATGTCGGCAGCTGTGCCAATAGAAAAGGCTACCTGGGGGCCAGGCATGTTCAACATGGCAGCTCCATCTTCCCTTTTCTTTGTCAACCACAGGGTACGGTAAAGAACAGAAATTATGGTGCCAGCCAGGTAGAGAATCCATCTGCATAATAAAAGATTAAGGTGGGATGGCCAGTTTCTTCCTGTGCTATCATGCCTGGTCCAACCAATCTCTCGGGCCCTATGTAAATTAGACACAGCCTCCTCAAGCTCGTCCATAAAACTCCATGCATTTCACCATGAAACCTGAAAACCCACTCGGGAACCCCTGTCTCTCCTGCAGAGAGAGACCGATTCTCTTTTCTCTTTCTTTTGTCTATTAAACCTCCACTCAAACTCACTTCTTATATGTCCACGTCCTTGACTCCCTTGGCATAAGACAACGAACCTTGGGTATTTACCCCAGACAAATGATGCAGCTTCACTAGCTCCAAGCTTCCTCTTGACCACTTCCTCTTCTTCACTTTCCATAGTTAATGTTCTTTCCTACAGCCTTCACCCTTCATACAAGCATGAAAACACTCTCTTCTCTTTCACTGCCACGAAACTCTGCTAACACAAGGCTGTTGTGTATAATCGACTTCTATTCAGGTTTTAAATTAAGAAATATTTATGAATATATTCTTTTTGAAATTTATTTATTTATTACTGTACTTTAGGTTCTGGAGTACATGTGCAGATCATGCAGGGATTGTTGCATAGGTACATACATGGCAAGGTGGTTTGCTGCCTTCATTCCCCCATCACCTATATCTGGTATTTCTCCCCTCATTATCCCCCCCCCACCCTCCCCACCCCGCTCTGTCCCTCCCCAGCCCCCGCACTGACCGCAGTGTTTGATGCTCCCCTCCCTGTGACCACGTGTTCTAATTGTTCAACACCTGCCTATGAGTGATAACATGCGGTGTTTGGTTTTCTGTTCTTGGGTCAGTTTGCTGAGAATGTGAACATATTCTTATATGTGTAAAATATGATATACAAAATCCCATCACTCTGGTTCAGAGAGCTCTGAAATGGAGCTGGGCAGGACTCCATTCTAAAAAGGACTATATGCATGACCTACAACTATGCAAATAATAAAAAAAAATCATTTGAATTTTAAAACCTTGCAAAAAAAATAAACAAAAAGAATCAGAACTTGCCATGAACTTTTTAACTGCGCCAAACTTCCATGATCACACCCTGAGAAATGACTAAACTTTACCAGCGCTGCAATTCCTGAATGACCAGTGAACTATAGACTCATGTACTAAGCCAGCCACCTCCACCAATGATAATTCTTTCAGAACAACTTGTGTAATCACCCTTAGTTTCCTTTTAAAAATCCCTACTCCTTTTCCTCTCTTTGAAACATGATTTGGCCTTTAGCTGAATCTGTGTCTCCCAAATTGCAATTCGTAAGACACCAATAAATGCCTTGTCTTAAGCTGGGTGCCCAAGCAGCATTTCAGTAGCATGCCACCAATGCAATGGCTGGGCCATAACATACAGCCCATGACCTCCTTGGACACGGCCATCCTGGCACAGCACTACCTGCGGAAATCGCGGCTTCAGCCAGGGCCACCAGCACAACTGCTCTTTCAAGCCCCACCAAAGGTCTGGCAGTCACCTCTTTCAAGCCCCAGCCAAAGGCCTGGCTGTCAGGGCTGGGCCCTGTAGTGCTAGACTCTCCCAGGCTGCAACAGGGACAGGGCAGGGACAGGGACAGCCCAGGTCACACGTGGGGTCAGCAGAGGTATCACAAAGCTACCTTTTGGGATGATTACTCAATTGTTTGATTTTTAAATCTCAGAAGCCTAGTTAATTAATCTGCTTTTAATCATGATGTTTTAATCTTAAGAAAAAAAATGTCTTGTCTTGCAGCATTGCAGTCTGGTCTTTTGCCTCTTCTTGGTAAACATGTGCAGACACCAATAACTGCTAATCCCATAACCATTATTTGAAAAGTACCCCTGATAGTTATTCACCTTGATCTACCATTTTTGCCTAAACAGTCAATCATAATAGACTGATTAATTTCACCGCATGCCTACTCTGTGGTGTTATGCAGGTACCATTACCTTCTTCTCTTTGTAAAAGGAAACAAAGAACTAATAAGGCATAAATCCAAGTCATAAAAGTCCACTTTGTAACAAAAATGATAATCTAATTGATGAGTTCCTTCATTAGATAGCATTAGTGCAACTACACTATTTAATATTCATGCAATAAATATTTCTCAATAGCCTGCAAAGTGCAGAGTACAGTGCTAGATTCTATAAATAAAATAGTCATGATTCTTGCTTTGATAGAGCAGGTAGTCCAGTGAACATAGTCACATAAAGTAAAGCTGGAAAGAACTTTGGAAATCATTTAACTGTTCATCCAAAGACCACCGGGATGGCTAGGTAGTAGAAAGGAGAGCTTTATTGGTGATATCAGTTTGCAAACCAAGAAGAGAGAGTCTCCAGTGTATACAGAAGGTACTCTCTCCTCAAAGAGAGAAAGGGTAGGTTAGACTTTATGCCTCACAGGGCCTGTAATACACAACTGAGTCATACATATTCAGCAAGTTTGGGGGAAAAGCTACACATTTTTATGAAAGGAATTGAGCACATGTCCAATGGGCAAACATGTGTAGCATACATCCCATGTTCACCTGGGCAGGGTTTTACCATTAAAATGAGGTGGAACTTGGCTGTTTATGTCAAAAGGCTTGCTAAAGGACAGAAATATAGTTCCTGGCCTCTGTAAGCTGGCCAGACCTGGCTTAAGGTCTGCAGTTGCTTATTAGGAAAGAATGTTTGTAAGGCCATTCCTCTTTAGTGGGTCCATGTTGAAAATCAGAGTTAGGAGGGATCTGATAATCGACTGGCCTGATAGCTTCTACTGCTAGGGAGTTTGGCAAGAGTATAGTTTTTCTTCTGGCCAAAGGAATATAGGAAGTTGCCATACAAGCCAATCCCTGAATCTTCTACTGTCCACTCAGAATGAACTTTTATTTCCTTAACCTTAGGGTCCATCTTAGTTGATACAGAGATGTTTGTTTCAGCCTCTCAGATCACATAACAAAAACCCCTCAAGTTACCAATGAAGCCCACAGAAATGAAATTACTTATTAAAGGCCACACAAGTTGGTGACTAAACCCAGATTTGCATCTTCATCATGAAGAACTATATAATTGTGTTTATACAACCTGCACGGTTTCAGACATCTAATGGGGATCTTGGTACTTATCTCCTTCAGATAAGGGGGGGAGCTACAGTATTTTAACTCTTGGTATATGACTTCTCCTTTTCTATAGCTGATTTGATTCTTATTACAGTTGGCATACCCAACGCTGTGCTTGTAGTAGTATACTCAATAACTGGGTATATTAACCCATATATTGCTTTTTGGTTAAGCAGGGGAAAAAGCCATCATCATTGCTACCCCAATCACTACTGTGGCTTGCTCTAGTTAAACTGAGGACTCTTCCTAACAATTTGATCCAGGACATCTTTTTATAAAACTCATATTTCATAGTTTCTGGCTGTTCTTTATACTATTAATGGTAACTCAGGGCTAATAGTCGATTTAGTTAAATTTAGCACAGCACATTAGTGAGTTTTTAGATATGCAAATGATGGCTGTTATTGAAAGAGTTCTTACCTAAGGCTGAATTTTAATGAATCTTTGTCACTCAAACATTTCCATCTTTTACTGTTTAGCAGAGTAAAAAATGTTTTCACTCCTCTAAGGGCTTTTTTATCACCACTTTCTCCAACTCTTTCCTGAACTCATCTCTCTCTTGCAATATCTTCCTAATGACAGCTAGTAACAACTAATTCACACTCCTAATATACTGCTTTACTACAGGCTCGATAAGCACAAGACTGACTTCAAGTTTTCTCAGGCTGATGGCTCTA
The DNA here is from genome assembly GCA_036589455.1 of Ateles fusciceps. Taxonomy (NCBI): domain Eukaryota; kingdom Metazoa; phylum Chordata; class Mammalia; order Primates; family Atelidae; genus Ateles; species Ateles fusciceps. The sequence continues at coordinate 13,697,694 of JAZHEH010002554.1, read as the reverse complement.
GCAAAAATACTGTCACTGAATAAGATGGAACTCCAGTTTTTCTGCCTGTGACATCAACGTTCTCACTGCCCACTGCTAAGCCAATGCCATATATTATAGGTTTTTGTTACAATAGCATGTCACTTAAATAATATAGGAATTTAACTCAAAATCAACACCAGCTGCTCTAACCTATAAATTCCAAAATCTTGCTACCAAAGCTTATTTCTCAGTCACATAAAATGTATTTGTTGCCAGGAGGAAACTCCATTCCATACAGTCATTCAAGGCCAGATAGACAAAGGTCCTGCCCTCTTCTACGTATATACAGCTTGCATGGTTTCCAAGATGGTCCTGGGTATTGTCATCCCCTGGTATATTGGGAAGAAAATATGGAGGATCATGAAGAAGATTTTATGGACCAGATCTGAAAATTATATGCACAGTTTATCTCTATACAGTCTATAAGTAAGAACTCCATTACCTGGCCATAATTAACTTCTTGGCAGGTTTAGAAGTATAGTCTGGCCATGGCCCAGAAGGAAAAAGAGCTATATTTAAAGAATCTCTCACCTTTGTCAATGATATTGAGACTCATGAACTTGGAATGAACTTTGTAACTTCATTATTTGAGAAGCAATACCTATAGTGGAAAGAGCTTGGCCTTTGACATTAGACAGATCTAGACTTAAATCTAGGCTCAGCCACTTACTATATGTGTGACCTGGATTGATTTTATTAACCTCTCTGAAACTTGATTTTCTCATCTGTAAAATGATACTATAGCACCTTCTTGTAGAGCTATAATAAAAAGTAAGTGAAATGCTACATTTAAGAGTTTAACTAAGTACTTGCCACAATGTAAATGCTCCAAAAATATAAGCTACTGTTTGCATCAGAATTACAGGAAGAATTTTTTCAGGAATCAGGAGTATAATCTGATATCAGCTTTACTTTCCTTATTTATACAAAATTTTTAGATTTTTCAACAATGGTGACAAGAACACCCAATGGAGAAAGGGCAGTCTGTTCCATAAATAATGATGGGAAAACTGGATATTCATATGCAGAAGAATGAAACTACATCTCTACCTCTCACCACAGACAAAAATCAACTCCAAATGGATTGAAGACTTAAATGTAAAACCTGAAACTAGAAGAAAACGTAGGGGAAATCTCCATAACATTGGTCTGGGCAGAGATTTCTTGGCTAGGACCCCAAAAGCACAGGCAATGACAAATGACCTTGCATTAAACTAAAAGGCTTCTGCACAGCAAAGGAAACAATTAATAGGAAGAGGAGACAACCCACAGATTGGGAGAAAATATTTGCAAATCATATATGGCAAAATGGGCTAATATCCAAAATATATAAGGAAATTCATTTAGTCAATAACAAGAAAACAAACACCCCAGTGAAAAGATGGGCAAATGGTTTGAATAAACACTTCTCAAAAGAAGACATTAAAATGGCTAAGAGATATATTTTAAAATGCACATTAGTAATCATCAGATAGATGCAAATTAAAACCAAAATGATATACCATTGCATACATGTTAAAATAGCTAATATCAAAAAGATGAAAGATAACAAATGTTGGCCAGGACAAGGAGAAAAGGGAACACTTGGTGATGTTGTAAATTCGTACAGGCATTATGGAAAACAGTATGAAGTTTCCTCAAAAAGCTGAAATTAGAATTACCATATGATTCAGCAATCCCACTACTGGGTATAGACTTAAAGGAATTGAAATCAATATGCCAAAGACATGCCTGCATTTCCATGTTCATTACAGCATTATTCACAATAGCCAAGATATGGAATCAACCTAGGTATCTATCAGTGGATGAGCAGAGTTTAAAATGTGTTATATATACACAATGGAGTACTATTCAGCCTTGAAATGAAAAAGACGAAATTCTGTCATTTGCAACAACATGGATGAACCTAGAGGACATTATTTTAAATGAAATAAATCAGGCACAGAGAGATAAATACCATATGATCTCATTTATATGCAGAATCGAAAAGTCAGACTCATGAAAGTACAGAATAAAATAGTGGTTACCAGAGGCTGGGGGATGGGGGTGGGACAGGCAAAGAAGAGACACTGGTCAACAAGTATGAAGTTACAGTTAAAAGAAAGAAGTTCTGGTGTTCTATTGCTCATCACAGTGGTATAGTTAATAATAATGTATTGTAAATTTCAAAGGAGCTAAAGAGAAGATTTTGTTTTATCTTTTTAAGATAGAGTCTCGCTCTTGTCGCCAGGTTGGAGTGCAGTAGTAATCTGCTTTAAGCTCTTTGAGAAAACTTCATGCTGTCCAGTGGAAGAGAATTTGAAACAGTTTATATAAGGATAAATGTTGGTTTACAGATGTTCTAAGGAGAACAAAACAATAAATCATTTTAAAATACTTGCTTAAGAGTCAGAATTTATATTACAGTGGTGTACCTCATAGGTGGCAGAGATATTTCTACTTAGGCAAGGTTGACAGGGTTTATCTTGCTTTTATCTCAACATAAAATTATCTGGGGGACAAAAACTAAAGCATTTTATCTCTTTCACTTACAAACAAAAAATTATTGCCTATGAGCAAAAACAGGCCCCAAATGCCACACTCAAGGTGACCAAAGCTTCAGACATCTTCATGAATCACAAGAAAAGCTCACGGCACAAAACTTACCTGTGATCACATCCTGCCCAGGAATGTGCACTGCCTCTTTGAACCAAAGCAGTAGACCCGTATTGTTGCTATGTGTAGATTTTATTTATACTGAGATTTTGGGAAGATCATTCTCCAGCACCCACTGTTTCTCTTTTCTGTCTACAGACTGAACATTTGGTTCTTGATTTTCTTAAGAATGTTTACTCATTCCCAGATGCTGGTTTTCTTCCATTTGGCAGAAGGAGAGCTAGAGGAGGGTGCTTAGGCACCAGAGAGGCAGATGACATGGCAGTGTTTTCTTTCTTTCTCTATTTTGGTACGGTAGTGATATTCACAGGGCATAACTAAATTTATGAAGTTGCTATGTTGACTCATGAAAGTCGGCCCCAACTCCTGTCCTCCCTCTCATTGCCCTAAGGATCAAAGTTTAAAGTTATTTGGGATAATCCACTGGCAACAACTGTCTTTGGAATCATCTTAAAATACTAAATGCCTACATGTAAAGTTGAAGACTCATATCAAGGCAATATCCTAGTCACAGTGAGAAATCAGCCCAAGCAGGAAATGAATATGCATTCATCCTGGTCATATTAAGTAGGAAAATCTGGGCACACAGTAAGGAGAGCTTAGCTGGGTACAGCACAGGGTTGGCAAGGATTAATCTTATTTTGGTACTGTGGGTATTAGGAAGGCTAACATCAGGCTCAAGATCAACCACTCGGTAGTTAGGAAGAGCTTCACTAAACTTGACTATACCCTAAAAAGCCCTTCTATTACAAGACAGCATGTTGAGGAACCACTACCCAATGAAGACTTTAACCCTGGATAAAAACTATTAGTAAACCTTTCTTGATACCTTCACGTATACAGTGCCTTACAACTGTTAGGACTTTATATGAGTACATTTTGTTTGTGCTTCACAATAATCTTATAAAATCTCATATTAGAGATCACTAACCCCATTTTCAGGTGGCAGCAACTAGGTCTCTTAAACTATCAAGGTTGGTTTCATATCTTTGCAATTGTTAAAATGAAAGATCAAGAGCTAGAATTCAGCTCTCCTAACTACTGGCCCAGTAATTTCAAGCAGTTGTCTCTCCTTTATAAAGGGAAAGCACCTTCCATTCTCCCAGGAAGTGCTGTAACATTCAATCAGGCTTGAGTTCCGATGGAGGGCATGTAGTATATGTAACCTCCCTGGGACCCTCCACAGAAGAGACTCTGCCCTCCCAGACATAGGTCAGCACTAGGGTTCCCATTTTCCAGGTCTCTTTTATTCCCCAGAGTCTGGATTGGAGCCCAGAGCAACACAAATTATAATAGGACTGAGGAGCAAAATATCATGTCATTTTTTCTCACCACAAGCATTTGCTTTGTGCAGGGCCTTTGGGAATCCCACAGATTCAATTTAGTTCATTTCAACAAATACAGAAGGAGAATTTAGTCTTTCATCCTAACAGCCAACCTGTCAGTCACACTGAATAGGAATATAAGGAAGAGAGGAGATCTCAAGGACTAATACTGTTTGTAAGCCACCTGTGGCAAATAGTATTTTCCAAAGATAACCACAACAGTGTCTCCCATCTCACCTCCCTTCTTACCATGTAATCGTCACATTAAGTGGTGGGTCTGTTGGTTCCCATTCATTTGAATATGGGTGAAACTTTAAAATAGTTTTTACCAGTTGGGTACAACAAAAATAAATCCATCTGCTAGAACATTAAAATGCCATCACATTTACCTTGTTCTCTTGGGGCACTCGCTCACAAAACTCAGTCTCCATGCTATGAGGAAGCACACACTACCACACAGAGAGACTCAGTGGAGACACCACGTGTACATACTCTAGTCAGACAGCCCAGCTGAGGTCTCAGGTAAACATGAACATCAACCACCAGACACATGAGTAACATGCTTCAAATGTTTCTAGCCTCCAGCTACTGAGTCACTCCCAACTTTAGAGATGAAACAGAGACCCTTTCTTAGGGGCCTACAGCTCCCAACTTCAAGCATGGAAATAAAGGGAAATCTTGAGTTCTTTCAAGGAAAATTCCAAGCACCTAGCTAGCCTTGAAAAGTAAATAAGCAACCTGATAAGGAAAAAGGTAATAGTAGCTTAAGTCAACAGCCAAAGAAGTTAGGGTCACAGGATGTTTGGTTCCTATATAGAAACTAGAGATCACATCTTACTGTACATCCCTGAGTTGTATTTCAGAAACATGGACCCCCACCAAATGGATCCATCTGCAGGGAGACCTCCGGAAAGAGAGAATTTGGGGACTGAACTCTGCAATTCTTTGTTCTTCCTGAGGGGCCTGGAGAAAGTCACACCTGTGAGCTAGAGCTAATATTCTTTCCTGCTGACTCCAAATGTTTAAACAAAGCTTATCACATCCTAAACCAATTGCAAATCGGAAAATTTCTGAATCTACCTATGACCTGTAAGCCCCCGCTTCAAGATATCCCACCTTTTTAACCCAAAACCAATGTGTATCCTCCATGCATTGATTTACAATTTTGCCTGAAATTTCTGCTTTCCTGAAATTTACCCCGTCTTTAAAACCCTGACCTGTCAGTCAGTGGGGAGGTCAGGATTTAGCCATTAACTGCCTAGTCCTTCCTTCTTGGAGCCCTGCAAATAAATACCTTCCTTTCCACCAATGCAAACCTCAGTGTTGATATATGATCTTACTGTACCAGGCAAGCAGACCCCAGTTTGGTTCTGCAACTGCTTTTTTTTTTTTTTTTTTTCATAGAGAGAGAGTCTCACTTTGTCACCCAGGCTGGAGTGCAGTGGTGCAAACTCGGCTCGCTGCAACCTCCCTCCACCTCCTGGATTCAATTCCAGCCTCCTGAGTAGCTGGGATTACAGGCATATGCCACCACACCCAGCTAATATTTCTATTTTTAGTAGAGATAGGGTTTCACCATATTGGTCAGGCTGGTCTCAAACTCCTGTCCTCAAGTGATCCACCCACCTCAGCCTCCCACAGTACTGGGATTACAGGCTGAGCCACCGCACCCAGCCTTGTTCTATAAAATTTTGAATGACTCAGTTTAGGCACCAGAAAACGTAGAGCAGAAGCAAGCTATCCTAACTGTGCTCTGTCTAAATCACTGATCAACAGAATCTATGAGCATAAGGTTTTACCCAGCTAAGTTTGGGGGTAGTTGTTACAACAGTAATAGCTGAAATTCTGTCCCTAATATGTGATTCAAAAAGGTTTTCTACCAACATATCCCCAATCTGCAAATAAGTGGGTAAGTGAGTTGTGTAAGATCACATTTAAAGCTCCGACGATTACAGGCTTCTATCAGACCTCAGAAACAGGAAAAAAAAAAGTCCCCTGCTTGATGACATCAGCACACCTTGTTATTGCCTGTAAGTCATACCAAACATTAGTTTAACCATTATGAGCAAATCCCTCCCTCTCATTTTAATAATAAGACCTTTGTTGAATCAGCCTTTTCTCAAATGATCAACCAAGGGAAATTTTGATCTTCCCCAGAGACACAATCCTGCAGCAGTTTTGAGCAAATGACTGCAGTAGCAGTATTTCTTCTAAGCCCAGGGCAATTGCAATCTCTCATTATTTGCCAAATAACTAATGAATTTTGAGAATCTGGACATCAGGGGCAAGAGGGACAATTTTGAATCTTTTTCTTACAGTATGAGATAATGAATGCACAGTATTAACATGTGTTACATTGGGTTCCCTGGAAAACAAAACCTGGGATCGAGACATATGTATAATTTTACTGGGAAGTGATTTCAGGAGAGTTAAACCTGTGAGGAAGGCAGGAATGGGCAGAGGGAGAAACTGAACTGCAGTGTGAATGCAGCTAGTGCTATGGTTGATCTTACATTGAGACCCAGAACTAGCATGGCCCTACAGATACGTCCCAAACAGACATGCGATTTTGTAATCCTACAACCACCAGTAATTTGTTACTGGTCAACATCTGATGGGGTACGAGGCATAAACCTGGATGAGGCAGTTACTTGTGGCTGAGTACAATTTCCGTCAAGAGATGACCTATGAGCAAAATGTCAGCAGCTGATATTTCCAGCAGTTGAAGGATGGATATTTCAGTCCTGAAGAGGGGGATCTGGGCAGAGCACCCAATATCTATTACAGTGTACACCTCATACCACTATTATTCACTTTTTACTTATGTTTTTTAGAAATAGGGCCTCACTCTGTCACCCAGGTTGGAGTGCAGCAGAGCAGTCACAGCAACCTTGGACTCCTGAGCTCAAGTGATCCTCCCACCTCAGCCTCCTGAGCAGCTGGCACCATTGGAGCACACCACCACGCCTACATTTTTTTTTATTTTTTGTAGAGATGGGGTCTCACTATGTTGCCTAGGCTGGTCTTGAATGCCTCGCCTTTACCACCAGACGGATGGTCTGATGACCAGACATGTCCTGGAAAATGGTGCCCTGTCCTCTAAGGAGGTCATCTCCAAGCTGGCATCTCAGCTGTGTCTCTTAGAAATCTTTCTGTCACTCTGTCAAGGCAGCAAACGCAGACCCCTAAAAACTTCCCTGGTGTGGGAGGTCCCTGAATTTCCCTGAGTTTATTACCCATCCTTGGGAGCACATGTGTCTTACCAAGTACTTGTCACTTCTTGTCATGTGGCTCAATGACTGTGTCATCGACATGGTGAATGAATCTGATGTTCTACAGAATTTATAGATGATTACAGAACCCTTTGGACTACACCATGACTGAAGGTGGAAAGGTTAACATAGACATAGGGGAAAACTATGAAAATATACTCTCCTCTGTCTCATATGAATGAAAACTGCTCCTGAGTCTCCTTTCTAAGAGAGACAAAAAGTAATATATAAGTTAGGTAAATGTGTGCATATCATATGCCAGAGGCTGTGTTAATCTATCAATCTAATAAAAGCATTGCGTCCAGCATAGCAGCTGCAATTGAGATGACTACTTGCTTGTTTGCAGCAGTTGAACCATCCGGTTTCTGCAGGGATCAGGCTAGTGGACTTCCCCAGTGATTCACTTGGGAAATTTCTATTTCCTGCCTCTGCAATCTCTGTAGGTCTCAGAGTCTTGATTGTCACGCAATCAAGGAGAAATTGCAGTTTCACTAGATTTGACAGAGACCACCATCCTTGCATTGTTTAGGTATTTTAAAGAGTGGCATTCATCTTTCCTCGGCATTAAAAATGTCCAAGCTTGCAGGACATGGTATTTACTTTGATTCATTATCTGGGCCAGGGATAAATTGAGAAGAGGGGGTCAGATTCAAAGCCTTTCACTTTACCTTCACTTCTATGAGATCTCTTACCCCGCAGGTCAAGGAACCAATGTGAGTGTTCTCTAACTACTAAGTCTTTCAATTATACTTTAGGGGACCAAAGAAATAGCATCTTCATAGGTCCATGGGCTAGATGGACTCACAGTTAGCCAATCCTGAGTCAAGACTCCATCTACCACCCACTGGGGGTCAGGGTGCCACTTTGTGTCTCCAGGTACTAACAAAGTCAGACCCTGTGCCCAACAGTCCTCACAAATCTGGGTGTTCACCTTTTCCCAGTGCGTGTTTTCCTAGTAAACGTCCATAAGTCTATTTGGGGAAGACACAGAGGATTACAAGGTATTGCAGGGTGTGTTCTTATAGGGTCCCGACCTCTCCTTCAATCAGTGGGTTTAGAGTCTGAGAACTAGCTCAAGTTCAAAAACTGAGCAATAGATCATGACTTTTGTTGGGGTGATTGCCCTTAGTTTCCCGACTCATCCATCCTTGGTTTGTTTTGATTGCATAAATTAAGTAGTGCCCTTTTGGCTGCCTGACTATCCTGCCTCTAGGAATACAGTGTCCCATTCAGTATCTCCAAGCTTTCTGCAGACTGAGACCCCTGGCTGCCACTCTGGTTTTGTCACTTATTGCGATATTTGTTTGTATCTTTCTTCCAAGGGTTAAAATGCCGCCTGGTCTCTAATATTTCAGATTTGTATCAACCCATTGCTTTTAGAAGCCCAGTTCTAGAATAGCATCTGAGCTTCTCAGTGGTTCCAGTGCTCCTCCCAGCAACAACATTCTTATTACTTGATTAAACTGAGTGTCTTCTGGGTTCTCCCACAGAAAACTGTTGGATTTTCTGGCTCTAAGTGGTGTACTCACTATCCTATTCCCACTTTCCTGAATCTTTTGATTCCTTCTGTATTTAATCTGTTCTTGCAATGCTGTAAAGAAATACTGGGCAATTTATAAAGAAAAGAGGTTTAATTGGCTCATGGTTCTACAGGCTGTATAAGAAGCATAGTGGCTTCTGTTTCTTGGGAGGCCTGAGGAATCAAGATGAAGAGATAGCAGGCAAATCTTACATGGCTGGAGCAGAAGAGAGGTTGTGAAGAGGCTACACACTTTTAAATAACCAGATCTCACAGAACTCTAACACAAAAACAACACTGGGGGATGGCGATAACCATTCATGAGAAACCACCCCCGCTCTGCACCCTTCCCCTGCCCCTGGCATGACCCAATCACCTCCCACCAGGTCCCACCTCCAGATAAGGGATTGCATTTGAACATAAGATTTTTGGTAAGGACACAGATCCAAACAAAATCACTCCTTCACCATCTGCCAGTAAATCTTAACTTTATTATCTTAAGTAACTCAACTTCCATATTCTACCTATTCCTAGTTTCCATTAGTAATTCAGGTGAAGAACAGAGAAATAATGGCAAACACTTTGGGAGATAAACTCCTAGAATTCATAGGTACAATTAAGACAAATTTAGCTTCTATTTCAACTTATATTGCTTCTCTTGTCTTCAGAGAGCAAGAAAATAGCTGTCTTGGAAAATTTACCTAATGAGTTCTTTTTATTGAGAATTTGTGTCATTATTTATTGAAACCTCAACAAAAACCTAATAGAACTCCACCAGCCACATAGAAAGTAATTACCTTCCAATGATCTGATGATTTTATAGATATACAGCTAATAGTAGAAATTTGCAATAGAAACTGAAAAAATTGTGGAATACCACCTTGAGCCCTGCAAAAATCAATGAAATAAATGTTTGCTTTTATCCTGGAGCAATACTGAAATAATTTACTTTTTTGTCTGTATTGGATCTGCTGCTAAAACAGGACTTGATTTTACCCTTGTGATTGGCCTGTTCCATTCTGGTATTTAGTCAGATATTGCTAAGTGAATTTCATTTTTAATCTTCATGGGCTAGCAGCCTCCAATAACACAGAACAATTCTACCACCCACTAGTCTAAGCAGGGACTATCCAAAATTGTAAATGCTTTACTTTATTTTAACCAAGCAGAAAGGCAGATCTCATAGGAATGTGAGAATGCTTAGACCTGTAAATCAGCTTAGAAAATTCACTGATTATTAACTTTTCCAAAAAAACAAAGTTAACTAGTGGAAGATGGGGTGATAGAAACTTTGGGCTAAATGGGCTACATCTTCTATGACCAGATTTGGAAAACTTTTAGGTACTTACATCCATTTCTTAAAAGTAAATTTCATAGAAATAGGCCATTTGCTGATCTGATATCCTTTCTTTAGGGAAATAATCTGTGTATCTAAATGAAAGTACTCCTCCCCCATACACACACAAACACACAAAAGAAACACAGGACAATCATTGTTACTGTACATCTAGCTTTCAGGTTAAAAAGATAACCCTAAAGACTATGCATGGTAGTTTATGCCTGTAATCCCAGCACATTGAGAGGCTGAGGTGGGAGGATGGCTTGAGCTCAGGAGGTCAAGGCTGCAGTGAGCTATGATTACACTACTATGCTCCAGCCTGAATGACAGAGTGAGATCTTGCCTGAAACTAACAAACAAAATAGTTCTATCTGTTCTGCTGGCTCCCCAGCCATTAAAGCTGGAATCCAGCTGTCAGAAAGTGAACTGAAAGACACTCTTACTTCATCTCATAGAAGGATTCTGGTGTCATTTTGGCTTGATTTTGGCAGGGAATGTTGTGGGAACACAATCAGACTAAGAAAGAGCACTGATAATTTCCTGCCAGGTTCTCCATGTGGGTTAAGAAATGGAGCTAGAAAAAATGGGAGGAAATCCTTTGGAAAAACACAGAATAAAGTAAACAGATTTCTTTAAATTATCAGTCAGATTCAGTGAACATATGAATATCAGGAAGACAAAGGAGAAACTTGCAATGTACTGTTGGTTTCCCAAATTACTTTTCTCTCCCCTTAAGCTTCAAGAAAGTGATATTCCTATTTCTGGTAAGGTTCAAATGAATTCTATTTGGGGTTAGTTTGCAGCACTTAAATTGCTTGAGGGCTTGTTATGATTGGAATTCTGTTTCCTCGGTGACACTGCAACAAAATACCTATTTCCTTAAAGTAGTAGTTATCAGAAAACCAGGACCATACCACTTAGCTAGCACTAGGTAGAGGGTAAGGGGAAATTGTAGTGGTATCTCAACTCTCTCAAACCACTCTTGTTGACACAAGGTAATTTGGAGTCTTTTGGTGCCTGGAAAAATAGACATCATTGAGTAATCTCTTTTATCACCTATGCTGAGGCATCCAAATGAGTCTTTGAAGAGGACTTAATTAGCCACTGTGGCCCTCAGCTCCATATGTATCCTGATGACATTCAAATTTATCTTTCCCTCCCTTAAGATATTAGGGAGGAAGATGAAAAATGAACAGTCCTTGCTAAATGCACAGTCCTTAGAGCTCGCAGTAAATAAATATCCTGTCTCCAAAATAAGAACTATCTAAAGATAAACTTGTTGCTTCCCCTCAGTTCCCCTCATTCTCACTCTACTTCCTCTTTGCTTTTTCCATTGTTTAATGTTTCAGTATTTGTATGCAGTACCTGTGAATGGGAGATAGCCACAGAATAGATTTAACATCCCCAAAGGCAGTGAGCTGCATGCCAAAAAGAGAGGTTGATTTCCAAGCCTAAGTCAACCAACTGAATAATCTAAAGTAAGGAAAGAAAATAACTCATTGTGTACATTGGGAATTATGTTAGCTGCAAGTAACAGAAAACCAACCTAAAAGAAACTTAAACCAAAAACGTCGTAATCTGTTCTTGGATTAGTTGACTGTTGGCAAAGGATTAGCAGCTCAATGCTATTAGGACTTTGGTCTTTGAAACTGTCCTGGCCCTTCACTCAGAGTGTCAAGGTGACTGTTGCAACTCCAAGTATCATGTCTTACTCAAAAGAGGAAGAAGAGAAGTCAGTATTAAAATATTTGTAAACTTCCCCAGAAACTACTCTCTGGCCAAAAGTACTTAGCATGGCCAATCCTAGCTTCAAGGGTGGCTGCAAAAGTATTTTACTTCCTGGCCTCTGTAATGAAAGGTGACAAAGGACAAGCTGGTTGGGAATGACTCTTTTGCCAACACAGTCAAGAGTCTGCCATGTCCAGGATGTTTTCCTCAGCAGTTTAGCCATAAGAAGAATGGAACAGTTCAGCCATAAGAACAGAAGAACAGTTCAGCCATAAGAATCGTTTTTATTTCAGAACGCATGTTAGAATAAAAGAGGGGACTGTTCAGAATTGTGCCAAAAAACAGAAGCTAACCAGGACTGCCCTGGGGAAACTGGCATATATGGCTACCCTAGTCATAGACAAAATAATCTGAGAAATGAGCCCCTCTTTCTTTAATAGCTTGGTTGGACAAATGAAAATCTGCTTCTCTAGTGAGGAGTGTCTCTCAAGCTGAACCCAGTATTGTCCAACGTCCTTTTCTGCTTATGCCTCCACCTGCCCTCAGTTTGGGAGAAGGCCAGACCACTTTTCTATGGGAGGCTTTTTTATGACCATGTTTTAGTCCATTTGTGTTCCTATAAAGGAAATACCTGAGGCTGGTTAATTTATAAAGAAAACAGACTGGTTGGGCTCAGGGTTCTGCCGGCTATACAAGAAGCATGGCACCAGCATCCACATCTGGTGAGGGCTTCATGGAGCTTCCACTCATGGTAGAAAGTGAAGGACAGCAGCATCACATGGCTGGAAAGAATGAAAGAGACTGAGGGAATGGAGGTGTGTGACTCTTAACCAATCATATCTCACAAGAACTAAGAGGGAGAATTCCCTGGATTCCATGAGAATGGCAGGAAGCCATTCATGAGGGATCCTCCCCTATGAATGGGAGGCCCCAAATACCTGCCACGAGGCCTCACCTCCAACACTGGAGATCAAATTTCAACATGAGATTTGGAGGGGACACATATCCTAACGATAACAGACAATTTGGCAAATAATGCTCAGAGGCCTTTTCTCCTCTTGCTTTTATGCAGATGAAGCCTTTAGAGTACATATTGTCCTTGCCTTTCATTTACCTGCCATCCTGCCTGTGTCAATGAAGATGACAGTGCTCCACAAGACAAAGAGACTCTCAGAAATTAGACATTTGTGTCATTTACAGAGAATGGGGATGGTGACTCCCCACCTGACTGCCTTCAGGGTGGGTTTCTCCTTAAAGACAAACAAGAAGTTTACCAGTAGCATAAATGGAAACTTACCTGAGCATGTGACTTTTCTAACCTTACTTCATACCCTTATTCATTCATAAGGACAACAAATGATTTTGGAGTGGAATTTTGTCCTGGCACTATGATTCCGAGGTGGTATAAGGTTATTTCTACTCTTACAGTCAGAAATAGTTTCTGATACCAAAGTGTATCACTGAAATTCTAATAAATGTATGCATCTATCTTGAATTCCAGTTATTTTTATATAACTTATCTAACTTGAGATTATTTTCCTCTCAAAAAACTTCTAGCTTTTCAAATTTTCTACTATAAGCAAAATGCAATGTTACTTTTATTTTTTATTTTTTTCTGTGTTTTTTTCCTGAATTTTTAAGGAATGCATACTTGGAAGAAATCAAATATCAAAGAAATAAAGAGTAAAAAGTGAAAGTTATCTATAATTGTATCCTATTTGCTAACTATCAGAGATAACCACGATTAACGTTTAGTATAAATATATATTTTAATGCATTACTAACATATATATGCACATATAATTTAAGTGAGAATGCATACAATTTAATTTTTTCGGTCTACAAGTATATTCTACATTATTCTTTTTAATAACTATAATGTATGCCATTATCACTAACGGTGTCAGAAATTCCTTAGCTATTGAAGCCACTGTGAATTGTGGCAGTTCTTTTGGATGGGAAAGACAGAAAAATTTTATACAGCTATAGTAGCAAAACTATTAGAAAATTGTACTTTACAATGGAACAAAGTATACAAATAGGCTATAGTTTTCTCACGTAAAATATTATTATGAAGTAAGATTTCTCAAAAATATATTCTATATCCAGAGTGAGGATAGAACTAATTTTGTATGAATGCCACATTCTGTGGTTTTCACGGATCCTTGAAGTGACATTCATCCTATTAAAACTAAATTTAACAGTTTTAATAGGATGAATGTCACTTCAAGGATATTTTATTTTTAAAAACAACAAAAAAATCACCATTTCTGTAGTCTACAATTACATACATTAAAGTAAATCATTCTTTTAAATAAAATGTTAATATCCACCCACATATTTGACATTTTTCTCTAATGAATACACTGTTGTACTGGCATTTTCTCATAATGTGTTATTTTAAAGGCTCTTTTTTCTAACATTGCAAATTTAGCCAGCATGAGCTAATTAATGAGCTCGAGTTAATCTTCCTTTCCCTCCAAACCTTAACTATCCATTCAGTCTTTTAGAGTTCATTCCTAGGCTTTAAGACCTCTTAGAATTTAGAAAACTTTTTCTTTTGACTGCACTGTGATTATTTCCCTACTTGTTTAACCATTTGCTTTCTCTAGTAACACTTCCATAGCACAAAAATCACATTTCTTAAAATAATTCTACAGCTCTTTTCCCCCAAACCCCCAAAGCATAAACTATATGAATCTGAAATACGTGTGTTTGTTTGACACTAATTCTTTTCTCCCACTGGCAGGCAATCTTACTCCTAAGTTTATGGGGCTACATTCTCTGTTCATGGAGCACTTGACACGACATTGACTTAAAATTACAGAGTGGTTTAGAAAAGATCAAAACAGAATCCTCAAGGAAGTCCCTTTAGCCTCTTAGTATCTCTTTTAACTTTTCAGTAATGTGCTTTTGTAAAATCTAGTGTTTGCTTTATTTAATCTCATCATTTATATCATCTAATCTCCAATCATTGAAAGTATGATATAGACACAAAAGCTTAAGGACCAGTGTGCTATAAAACCTATACTTACCCTCTAGGGTAGCTGTCCTCAAAGTGTGGCACACAGAGCCCAAGGGTCCCCAGGAAACTTTCAGGGACTGTGCAAAAACACTTTCAGGGGGTCCACAGGGTCAAAATTATTTTCATAATAATACTAAGACATTATTTTCCTTTTCATTGTGTTGATATTTGCATTGATGATGCAAAAGTAATGGCGGACAAACCTGCTAGTACCTTAGAAAAGCAAGGCAGCGCTAGTGCCACTGTATTCTTCATCAACATGCATTTGCAAAAATAGAAAAAGAAAAAAAGAATGTCCTCGATGAAGCAAGACTTTTAATATTATTAAATCTCAACCCTTGAGTAGAATCTTTAATACTTTGTGTGCCAAAATGCGAAGTACGCATATGTAAGTACAGTGGTAGACCTGAGGGAATCTGTTGTGCAATTGATTTTTAACCTGAACTACCTATTTCTTCCTGGAATACCAATTTTATCAGAAAGAATAATGACAGACAAATAATGATTATTTGGACCTGGATTTTTGCGAAATATTTTCTCAAAAAAAAAAAAAAATGAAAGAAGCCTATTGCTTTGAGGAAAACCAATTGCATTTGTTGCTAATGAAAATACTTGAACTTTCTATCAAAAATTGGTATTATGGAAAACATTGCCTGCCATAATGAGTTTGACAACTTCCCAAGATTTAGACATTTTTCTGGCATCAGTGTTGTTGCTAATGAAAGTAACTTTTTCATATTTTAGAATGAATTATGTCAACATTTTGAAGATCTGTATAACTTGTTGAATCAGTATTTTCCAAATGATCAAGACATAATATTACAAGGTCATGTACGGGTAAAAAGACCAAAGTGTAGTGTACACTAATGAGTTTTTATATGACAGAATACGAACAGCTCATTGATAAGGTTTTAGAGTTTATTTTGTAACTAATCTTTAAGAAACTATAACTTGTCAAATTTTGATGTAATATCAAAGGAAAATATCCACAACTGTCTGAAAAATCTATTAAAATTCTTTTTTCCCCTTTTAGCCTGCATTAACCTGAATTTTCTTCATATACTTCAATCAATAGGACATATTATGACAGACTAAATATGCATGTGAGAATTCTGCTGTCTTTTACCAGTTCAAACATTTAAAATATTTGCAAAAATAAAGCAATGCTACCCTATTCACTATTGTTTTGCTAGATAGCATTTTCTTTGCTTAAAGAACATAGTTTTATATTAATATATAATGAGTTATTTTTAAATAAATTAATACAAAAATATTTTTAATTATCAGTTTTAATTTTAATATAGTAAATATGGATAGATATAATGCTTATAAACAAAAGTTCTTTGAGACCTTCAATTTTTAAGAGTATAAAGAGTTCTTGAGATTAAAAACTTTGAGAAATTCTGTTCTAGTAAAATGTTCATGAGGGAGAGATCCAAGATGGCCGATTAGCAGCAGCTCAGGATTGTAGCTCCCACTGAAAGCGCAGAGAGTGAGTGGAAGCCACATTTTCAGACGAATTTTCATAGCCTACGGACCAAGAGATTCTTGGCGGAGGAGCCCCACGGGTCGCCAGCGCGACCCTTTTGGAGGGCGCGGCCAATTTGCAGGCGCCCCAACGCGGCGGTTCTCAGTCCGGAGTATACGGGACTGAGTGCCCTTTGGTTGGCGTTTGGAGCTCCAGGAAAGCAGAGTCTCCCATTCAGCTGATTGAAAAGCGGACTGAAGTGGGGAACCAGACCGGGAGATTACCGGGCCGAAAGCGCCACGAATCTTAACGCCGCTGTTTCAGCCGGCGTAGTGGGTCGCCGCAGGGGAAGGCTGGTACCCCCCTCCACAAAAAAATAAAAATAAAAACAGCAGTTGGAACTGCTGAAGATTGAGAGTTTCACAGCAAGTGCAGCTGAACCCGGGAAGGTCCAGCTCTGTGGGGGAGGGGCATCCGCCGAAGGAAAATTAAGAAATAGAGGAAATTTTATCCCTAGCAAGTTGGACGTCCACTCAGAGACCTAGTCTGAAGGTCAGCAATTACACAGACGACAGGTGGATAAATCCACGAAGATGGGAAGAAACCAGCGCAGAAAGGCTGAAAACACTCGAAATCAGAATGCCTCTCCTCCTACAGAGGATTGCAGTGCCTCATCACCAATTGAACAAGGCCTGATAGAAAACGAATGTGAGGAATCAACAGAATCAGGCTTCAGAAAGTGGATAATGAGAAACTTCTGTGAGCTAAAAGAACATGTTCTAGCCCAATGCAAGGAAACTAAGAACCTTGAAAAAAGGTTTCACGAAATGTTCATGAGAATGGACAATTTAAAGAGGAATATAAGTGAATTAATGGAGCTGAAAAACACAATACGAGAACTTCGAGAAGTATGCACAAGTTTTAACAGTCGAATCGATCAAGCAGAAGAAAGGATTTCAGAGGTGGAAGACCAACTTAATGAAATAAAACGAGAAGACAAGATTAGAGAAAAAAGGGTAAAAAGGAATGAGCAAAGTCTCCAAGAAATATGGGACTATGTGAAAAGACCTAATCTACATTTGATAGGTGTACCTGGAATGTGACGAAGAGAATGAATCCAAGCTGGAAAATATTTTTCAGGATATTATCCAGGAAAACTTTCCTAACCTAGCAAGGCAAGACAATACCCAACTCCAGGTAATACAGAGAACACCACAAAGATATTCCTCAAAAGAGCAACCCCAAGGCACATAATCATTAGATTCATCAGGGTTGAAACGAAGGAGAAAATACTACGGGCGGCCAGAGAGAAAGGTCAGGTTACCCACAAGGGGAAGCCTATCAGACTCACAGCTGATCTCTCAGCAGAAACCCTACAAGCCAGAAGAGAGTGGGGGCCAATATTCAACATCCTTAAAGAAAAGAACTTTCAACCCAGAATTTCATATCCAGCCAAACTAAGTTTCATAAGTGAAGGAAAAATAAAATTTTTTGCAAACAAGCAAGTACTCAGAGATTTCATTACCACCAGGCCTGCTTTACAAGAGCTTCTGAAGGAGGCACTATGTATAGAGGGGGAACGACCAGTATCAGCCACTTCAAAGGACCCATCAGTAAGCTGCATCCAGATCCATCTTACATGCAAGGATATACAGAGACTCAAAACAAAGGGATGGAGGAAGATTTGCCAACCAAATGGAGAGAAAAAAAAAAAGCAGTAGTTGCAATTCTCATCTCTGATAAAATAGACTTTAAAGTAATAGAAACCAAAAGAGATAAGAAGGACATTGTATAATGGTAGAGGGATCAATGTAACGGGAAGAGCTAACGACCCTAAGTCTATGTGCACCCAATATAGGAGCACCCAGATACATAGGGCAACTTCTTGGTGACTTACAAAGAGACTTGGACTCCCACACAATAATAGTGGGAGACTTTAACATTACATTGTCAATATTGGACAAATTAATGAGACAGAAGGTCAAGAAGGATATCCGGGACTTGAACTTAAACCTCAAACAAGTTAACTTAATAAACATTTACAGAACTCTCTACTCCAAATCCACAAAATATACATTTTTTTTTTCAGTAACACATCACATTTATCCTAAAAGTGACCACATGGTTGGGAGTAAGTCACTCCCTAGCAATTGCATAGCATTTCATAGGTTTAAATGAAATATTGGTTGGCTGGCTGTTTGTTATTTTCCTCCCTTATTCCTTCCTGTCTCCATTATATAACACAATTATTAGTATAAAAAAAGCTTTTAATATCCATTTGTAGACTGTATACTAGCCTGGGCAATAGAGTAAGATTTCCGTTCTCTCTCCCCCTTTTTTTTTTTCCTTCTTCTTTTCTCTTTATTTCATTCTTTTTTTTTTTCTTCTTTCTTTCTCTTTTTCTCTTTTTCCTAAAAAAGACAAAAAAAAAAAAATCCAGGAGCCCACTTCTCCTGATTAATAAAAAAAAAAAAAAAGAAAATTCTAAATCCAGCCCATTCCTGGAGCCGGGGAGCTCCTGCTTATTAGCAAACCAGATGACACTAACCATGTGGCCAGCCAGGACAATTGCCTGATAAAAAAAAAAATAAAAAAAAAAAAAATAAGCAAATGGCAATGGGAAGGGGAGAAGGGGAAAGAGATATATATATTTACACTCACCAAACTATGGAGGATTTACCACCAGACTGGGAAGCAGCAGCCTGGGCTCCAGAGTCAGCCACTCGTCCACACACAGACAAGGAGAGGTCTCATGAAACTTCAGTGCAGTCTGGGACTCTAGCTCTTTTTGTAACAAGTTATTTGGCACAAGGCCCAGTCACAAGGGCCCTTAGCAACTGGGCTCAAGGAACACAAAAAGGTCAACTTGTTTTTGCAATTGTCTATTGTTTTTCAATAACTAATGTAGAGGAATAGATTGAAATAGAGATTTCTCCAAAACAGTGTTGGAAGAACGCCTGAAGGGCTCACACAACCTATTCCAGGACATGGTGACCACTGTTTGTGTCCATGTTCCATTGAGTTCAAATTTAATATTTAACTTTTCCTCCACACCCAGCAATCCCACCGCTGGGTATCTACCCAAAGGAAAAGAATTCATCATATGAAAAAGATACTTGCACACAATTTGCAATTGCAAAAATATGGAACCTGCCTAAATGCTCATCGATCAAAAAAAAAAAATGTTCATAAAGGGGAACAAGTGAGTAATTTCATTGACTAATGTAGGAACGAAAGGAGAAGAAATCAAATAAATTTTTACTAAGTCTTTCTATTGCTTGGGTTCACTTGGTTACAAACAACCAGCTCTAGAAAAGACCAACCAGGACTACAAGACATTTAGCTTCAGCAACCATCATCAATTAACAATGTCCCTGTGGACATATTCATTCAAATTTGTGAGAGATCAAGCCTATTTATCTCAGCCAACAATTACCATCTCTGGGAAGATTCCTCCATCTGAAAGCCAATCACAGTTCACTTTTTAGCCTTTGGTTAGGCCACCCCTGAGTGATTAAATCAGTGGCCACTCTAGAGGAAAGAACATCCACCATTGTTTTGGAGAGCAGAAGACTTTGAGTGAGGCCAGCTAAAGCCGTAAGGAAAATCAAGTGTAACAGGAAAATGGAGCGACATATTCAAAAACTCTGTTTCATAGTCTAATACACCACACACATGATGGTTACTGTGATTTAGACCAGGCTGGCAAAATTAAGGCTAGGACGGACAATAAAATCCAAGTCTCAACTTGCCTTCCAGAGCCTTTGCAATTAATTCATGTTTTCAAATCTTTCTCAGTCTTTGATGGATTAGGGGTCATCCTCCAACCACTGCCCACCCTAGCATCCACCAGTCCTGCCACATGTTGATCCTAAACTTCCCACTTTAATCCTCGTTGAATTATACTCCTCTTTCTCAAGCCAGCCATTTGTATTCCTCTCTTCATCATCACTATCCATAAAATAAAGAAATAAGGACAACTTGACTCACCAAGGATAGAAAATGCTGAGGTTGTACAGAATAAAGTCCAAAATTTCATCCCACCTTGTTTTTTTCTGAGGCCTTTTGATCTCCATGTTTTTTCCTCCCTACTTCTCTCCTGTCTCCTTAGAAATAACGTGGACTATCCCTAGGGGATACTGAAGAACTGACACATGGATCCATTGACAAATCAATAATGGCAATTTAAAAAAATGTATTAGTTAGCAAGATTATTAGTTCCCCCTTTTCGGGGAAAAAAAAACATCATACTGTATCACATTGTTTCCCAAGAGCTTTAGAAGTACCACTGACTAGCAACACAGAGAAGAAAGCTGTGGTCAGAGCAAACCTTTTCAAACATTTAATAATTGACAGCCCTTACCACAGAGGTTGGGGAAGCAGAATTGGTGTGATTGACCTTGAAGCATCTCTTTCCCCCTCCATTCACTCCTTTCTCAAAACATAAAATTGCTTCACTTTGACACTAAGGCTTACCAAGGCAAAAGCGGACAAAATAAAGGTATTTTAAGAACTTAAATGACACCAAAACTTTCCCATTCTACTTCAGAATAATACATTAGTCTTGTGACAACTAGTCCCTCTCAATTCTCACTCACACTTTCTTTTCTCTCTGAAGCAGAAACCACTTTTATTAAGTGTGAATCCATTCTCAGCTTTTGCAGTATTGTCCAATTGAAGGGCATCTCTCCCTCAACCAGGACCTGGCCCAGTGACTAGCGTGTAGTGGATACAATAAGTATGTATGAAATGAAAGAATTCAACATAGCATTAATTCTGATTTACTCTACATCTTTACTTTCATCAAGAAAATATTAAGGGTACAAATGTGAGATAATTATAAGGAAAGAGAAGGTGAAGGGGTACCAAATAAGTTTTTTTAAAGTTATTTGTTTAGCTAAAGTTGGTCTAACAAATAACATGAAACTGACAGTTTTTTCTTTTTTATTTTGAGACTGAGTCTCACTCTATCACCCAGACTGGAGTGCAGTGGCACAATCTCGGCTCACTGCAACCTCTGCCTCTGGAATTCAAATGATTCTCATGCCTTAGCTTCCCAAGTAGCTGGGATTACAGGCACCTGCCACCACGCCCAGCAAATTTTTGCATTTTTAGTAGAGACATGGCTTTACCACATTGGCCAGGCTGGTCTTGAACTCCTGACCTCAAGCAATCCACCCGCCTCAGCCTCCCAAAGTGCTAGGATTACAGGTGTGAGACACTGTGCGCAGTGAAAATGAACAGTTTTTAAAATAAAATGTAAGTCACTTTAATCTGCTAGCACTCAGCATTTCTTCTTGGATAGGCCACCTATGTTTTTGTGCATCATTTTTATTTCATCAGCTGGTGTATCAACTTCTTTAAGACAAGAATTGTTTCAATGCACATAACACCATGTGCCCCAGATTTCCCAGGGCTGTCCAGATTTCATACACTTGCATTCTTTTCCATAACATCATTATGCTTAACGCTGTGTTATTTAATTTTTATCTCTCTTAGATCTTTATTTTAATTTAAAAATCAGGCTAAAAAAAAAAACTTATCATTCAGACTCTACAACTTTATCCCCTTTCTCCTTCCAGAGTACACAGCACAGAGACCTGCATAGAACAGTTTTCCACGTTTATTGATTACCTAATTAACCAATTCATAGATAAATGTGTTATGACTTCCCTAAAAACTCATTCTCATCATAAAAAACATAAATCAAATATTATTTATTTATTTTACTTTTAAGTTCTGGAATACATGTGCACAATGTGCAGGTTTGTTACATAGGAATACATACATGTGCCATGGTGGTTTGCTGCACTCATCAACCCATCACTTAGGTTTTACCCCCCGCATGCATTAGGTATTTGTCCTAATGCTCACCCTCCCCTTGCCCTCAACCCCCTGACAGATCCCTCTGTGTGATATTCCCTTCCTTGTGTCCATGTGTTCTCATTGTTCAACTCCCACTTATGAGTAAAAACATGTGGTGTTTGGTTTTCTGTTCCTGTGTCAGTTTGCCGAGAATGATGGTTTCCAGCTACATCCATGTCTCTGCAAAGGACGTGAACTCATTCTTTTTATGGCTGCACAGTATTCCATGGTGAATATGTGCCACATTTTCTTTATCCAGTATATCGTTGATGAGCATTTGGGTTGGTTCCAAGTCTTTGCTATTGTAAATAGTGCTGCAATAAAGACACATGTGCATGTGTCTTTAAAACAGAATGATTTATAATCCTTTGGGTATATACCCAGTAATGGGATTTCTGGGTCAGATGGTATTTCTGGTTCTAGATCCTTGAGGAATTGTCACATTGTCTTGCACGATGGTTGAACTAATTTACACTCCCACCAACAGTGTAAGTGTTCCTATTTCTCCACATCCTCTCCAGCATCTGTTGCTTCCTGACTTTTTAATGATCACCATTCTAACTGGCATGAGATGGTATCTCAATGTGGTTTTGATTTGCATTTCTCTAATGACCAGTGATGAGATTTTTTTCATATGTTTTTTGGCTGCATAAATGTCTTCTTTTGAGAAATGTCTGTTCATATCCTTTGCCCACTTTTTGATGGGGTTATTTTTTTCTTATAACTTTAAGTTTTTTGTAGATTCTGGATATTAGACCTTTGTCAGATGGATAGATTGCAAACATTTTCTCCCATTTTGTAGGTTGTCAGTTCACTCTGATTATAGTTTCTTTTGCTGTGCAGAAGCTCTTTAATTAGAACCCTCAGATATTCTTTCATTTTAAAATAACTGTAAGGAAGAAAATAATGCTCTAAAATGGCTAAGAAGACAACTTCTGGACTGAAAATTTGGAAAATTTGATGTGATCTTGGCTCACTGCAACTTCCACCTCCCAGGTTCAAGTGATTCTATCTCAGCCTCTTGAGTAGTACTTCTCTATGCAATCCTCTATTCACCTGCTATGACAAACTCAACACCCATTTTCCTAGATAATATAACTGGACTCTCAAAGGGGGCCAAAGTGGAAAGATACATGATTATAAAAGCTTGCCAAAAGATATGTACCATTGTTTACAAACTTAAAGAAAGAAGGAAGGAAAGGATAGGAGAATAAAGGGAGAAATATATGCTAGACTTCTGCTCTGAGTTAGTCAGCTTTCTTCAGAGAGACAGAACCAACAAGATATGTAAGATGTGGATTATCAGGGAATTGGCTCACACAAACACAGAGGTGGAGAAGGATCATGATAGGCTGTCTGCAAGCTGGAAAACCAGAGAAGCCAGTAGCAAATCTCAGTCCAAGTCTAGAAGACTCAGAAACAGAGAAGCCAACAGTGAAGCCCTCGGTCTGCGCCTGAAGGCCCAGGAGCCTCAGGGAGGCTGCAAATGCAAGTCCCAGAGTCCAAAAGCAGAAGAACCTAGAGTGTGATGTCCAAAGGCAGGAGGAGAAAAAGCAGGGAAGGGAGAGGGCGATAACAGACAATGATTATTCCCCTTCTTCCCCATGTTTCTCCCAACTAGGGCCCCCAGCCGGCTGGGTGGTGCCCCACATTAAGTGCTAGAATCTCTCTCAGTCCACTGACACACAGTCATCTCCCCTAAAGCACTGTCTGAAACAGACATACCCAGAAACAATGCTTCACCAGCCATCTAGGTATCCCTCAACC
This sequence comes from Ateles fusciceps, assembly GCA_036589455.1. NCBI lineage: Eukaryota > Metazoa > Chordata > Mammalia > Primates > Atelidae > Ateles > Ateles fusciceps. The sequence goes on along the minus strand of JAZHEH010002554.1, from coordinate 13,673,710 downwards.
TAGTCAAGTTGTCCCCTAAAATTAATCATCACAGGTTCTCAAATGGTGTTTATCATTCCTTCACTTAGTTACTTCCAAATTTCCACCAAAGTACCTAAAAAGACACAGAAAAAGATAAAACTTACCAATATCAAACAATGAGGCTGACTGTCAACCTGTTGCCAACCATGGGAGTTGCTTTCACTGTCTAGGAAGCTAATGGTGTCAGAGCCAACCCTGCAGCTTTCATGCCTCCCCCTCCTCTTCAAAGAAAGCCGTTCTAGAGCATCACTTTCCAATACAGTACCCAATAGTCACCTGTGGCATCTTAAATTTTGATTAAAATTAAATAAAATTAAAAGTTAAGTTCTTCAGTACTAGACATCCACAGTGACTAGTGGAAGTCACATTCAACAGCACAGATATAAAGTATGTTCATCATCACCTGAGGCTCTTTTACCCAGGCATACTTTCAGAACAGGATCTGGGTGGGTTCTGCCTTTCAATCCTGATCGCCCCCTTTTATATATGCTATATGCAGAACATTTTGGTTTTGTTTATTTTTTTATTTAGTTATTTATTTATTTATTTTGAGATGGAATCTCCTTCTGTCACCCAGGCTGGAGTGCAGTGGCATGATCTTGGCTCACTGAAACCTCTGCCTCCCAGGTTCAAGTGATTCTCCTACCTCAGCCTTCCGAGTAGCCAGGACTACAGGTGCCTGTCACCACACTAAGCTAATTCTTTTTTTTCTTTTTGAGATGGATTCTTGCTCTGTTGCCCAGGCTGGAGTGCAGTGGCATGCAACCTTCCACCTCCTGGTTTCAAGCAGTTCTCCTGCCTCAGCCTCCTGAGTAGCTGGGATTACAGGCACATGCCCAGCTAATTTTTGTATTTTTAGTAGAGATGGGGTTTCACCATGTTGGTCAGGCTGGTCTTGAACTCCTGACCCCAGGTGATCTGCCCTCCTCAGCCTCCCAAAGAGCTGGGATTATAAGCATGAGCCACCATGCCCAGTCCATTTTCTTTGGATCTTATTTTGTCTCTACAGTGATTCTTTCAACTAGCCATTTCAAATCTTCCCTGCTCCTTGATCAGCCTCTACCCAGGAAACTAGTGCCATTTTCCCTGTTTATGCCCTGCCCATTTGTACACAGAGACCAAGTTGTCCCTGCCATCACTGTCTGCCTATTATCTGCTGAGTAGAGGAAGGTTAGATAGTAATTCACAGATGACTCAAGGCTAGAGATTTCCACCAGCCTTTGCCTCAGTTTCCTTCTCTGTCCAGGCACCTGACCTATCCTGATGAGGACACAGGCCTGACTCTCTGAGGTGAAATTTTCTGTTCAAACAAGGAGACATAACTAGGTATCTATAATCCAAGCACACAAGCTTCCAGAAACTATTTGCTAAAAGTGAGAATTAGAGATATCAGAAGGAATTCTAGCCATCCTGTAAGCCAAAAACAGGTTTTTAAAAAAAGCATGGAGGAAAAATATCTGCAATACAAAGCATATAGATGAAAATAGCCCATCATAGAATAGAAAAGATTAATGAGAAAAGATCCACACCCAGATATTTCATGGTTATTGATTAAAAGGAAAAAGTATTTAAAGCATCCAGATCTTTAGGGATAGATAATCTGAAAAGAAATAAAAATCAAACTGGCCTCAGACTTCTCTGAAATAAACACTGGATTTCAACAAAGCAATGTCACCACTATTTTGGCAGAAAAAATGATTTAATCTAAGAAGTTTTTCACTAGCTGTGTTATTCCTAAGTGATGAAAATCAAAAGACACAAAGTAAACTGCCTACATGCCTGTATTAAAGTAAGTTTCAATAACTAGCAGTTGAGGAAGACGGGAGAGTAGAAAGCACAAGGAGCCTGGCCCTGCTCCTAGACAACAACTGTACAGGCAGAATCTGTCTCATGTAACTATTTTTGCAACTCTGGAGTCTACTGTAGGCTTGCAAATTCCAGGGGAAGGCATGAATGGTAAAACCACAATTAATTTTAATTTCAGTTCTTAGAACAGTAGCAGCTACCCATCCCCCCAGTTCTTGGAGCAACTTTCACGAAGCTTACAGGATCCAGAAGGGCAAAAAGGATGTTGTCTTCCAAATATCAGAGATCTGCATTCGATCACTGATTGCTACTTCGATCACGGCAGTGCAGACAAGAAGGTAGGCAGACTTTGTTGCTGTACCTCCCTAAATTGTTGCAGGCTCCTTCCCATCTGGATGAAGTGACTTCCAGAAGATTCAAAGGGCCAGCACCCTTTTTGTTTCCTCCCTTCATTTTTCCCCTTTTGAAAACCAGATATTAAGAACTGGGATATCAAAAAAAAAAAAAAAAAAAAACAGGAAAAAATATAACACGATCTCACATGCCTATGGAAAGGCACAGGCTCAGAAAAGACTTGAGAAGACCTTAAGTTAAACTGGCACAGAGACCGCCTACAACAATCAAAGAACAAAAACAATAAACGAAAAAACCAGCAGACCCTGGGCAAAGAGGAGAATCTGATTTCCAAAGATACTACATTATCAGATTCAAATATCATTTTCAACCAAAAAAATCACAAGACATACAAAGAAACAAGAATGTATGGCACATTCAAAGGAGAAAAAAAATTAATCAGCAGAAATTGGCCTTGAAAAGACCTGATGACAGATTCACTACACAAAGATGCTCAAAGAACTTAAGGAATATATGGAGAAAGTCCAGAAAATCATGTTATTAACAAGATAGAAATATCAATAAAGATGTAGAAAAATATAAAAAAGAAATTCTGGAGCTGAAAAGTACAACTAAAATAAAAACTCACTAAAGCAATTAAAAGGTAGATTTTAGCAGGCATAAAAAAGAATCAGGCAACTTCAACATAGGACAATGGAAATTATTGAGCATGAAGAACAGAAAGAAAAAAAGTTGAAGAAATTGAACAGAACCTAAGGGATATGTGTGACACCATCAAAAAGACCAACATATGCATTATGAGAATTTCACAAGGAGAAGAGAGAGAAAGAGGTAAAGAAAATATTTGAAGAAATAATGATTGAAAACTTCTCAAACCTGATAAAAGATACGAATATCAAAGAAGCTCAATGAACTCCAAGAAAGATGAATTCAAACAGAAGTACACCAAGGCACATTAAGAGAAACTCTTGAGAGCAGCAAGAGAAAAGCTGCTTGTCACATAAAAGAAATATTCAATGAAATTAACAGCAGATTTCTCACTAGAAATTTTGGAAGCCCGAAAGCAGTGGGATCGTATACTCAAAGCACTGTCAACCAAGAATTCTATTACTATGTCTGGCAAAACTGTCCTTTAAAAGTGAGACAAAAGGTAAGATATTCTCAGATAAACAAAAGCTAAGGGAATTCATTAGCGCTAGACTTGCCCTGCAAGAAATTATAAATGCGCCGGGCGCAGTGGCTCACGCCTGTAACCCCAGTACTTTGGGAGACCAAGGCAGGCGAATCATGAGGTCAGAAGATTGAGACCATCCTGGCCATGGTGAAACCCCATCTCTACTAAAATACAAAAAATTAGCCAGTCGTGATGGCACATGCCTGTAGTCCCAGCTACTCAGGAGGCTGAGGCAGGGGAATTGCTTGAACCTAGGAAACAGAGGTTGCAGTGAACCAAGATCATGCCACTGTACTCCAGCCTGGTGACAGACCAAGACTCTATCTCAAAAAAAAAAAAAAAAAAAATTATAAATGGAGTCCTACAAGGTAAAATGAAAGGACACTGGCTCAAAGCCGTATGAAGATATACAGATCTCAATAAAGATTAATATATGGGCTAGTAATACTAGTAAAAGCTAGTATTACTATAACATTGGTTTGTAACTTCTTTCTGTATTCTACATGATTTAAGAGACTAACACATTTTAAGAAAAACAATTATTAGTCTAAAAGCAAGTATTATTGTAACTTTGGTTTGTATTATTAACTCCACATTTTGATTGTTATATAATTTAAGAGATAATACATTTTAAAGAACTATTTTATGCTTTGTGGCATACAGTCTATAAGGATATAATTCTGTGACTTCAGCAACTTAAAGTAGTAGGCACAGAGCTGTAAAAGAGCAGAGTTTTTATATGTTAATGAAGTCAAGATAGTATAAATTCAAAATAGAATATTATAACATTAGACTATTAAATGTAATCCCCATGGTAACCACAAAGAAAATAGCTATAGAATATACACAAAAAAGAAATGAGGAAGAAATTTAAGCATTTTACTAAAATCAAAAATTAACTACATACAAAAGAAGACAGTTAAATAGAAAATGAGGGACAAAAAAACTACAAGGCATATAAAAAACAAATAGCAAAATGACAGAAGCTCTTCCTATTATTCATTACTTTAAATGTAAATGGACTAAACTATTCCATCAAAAGACAGAAATTAGCAGAATCCCTAAAAACATACATCCAACTATGTGTTGTCTACAAGAGATTCATTTTAGATCTGAAGACACAAATAGGTTGAAAGTGAAAGTATAGAAAAAGACATCTCATTCAAATAGTAACCAAAAGAGAGCAGGGGTGGCTGTACTAGTATCAGACAAAGTAGACTTTAAGTCAAAAAAGTCTACAAGAGACAAAGAAGGACATTATATACACTTTTTAAAGTTCAATACAGCAAGAAGATATAACAATTATAAACACTTACGTAATGTGTAAATTGAAATCCAAATACATAAAGCAAAAACTGACAGAGTTAAGGGAGAAATAGACAGGTCTACAATAATAGTTGAAGAATTCGGTAGCCCATTCCCAATAATGGATAGAGCAATCAGAGAGAAGATAAGTAAGAAAATAAAGAACTTAACCCAATAAGCCAATAAGATCTAACAGACAAATCAGAACACCATACTCAATGACAACAGTATCACATTCTTCTCAAGTACACATGGCTATTGGATGTGCACATGGATATTTTCCAGGCTGTATCATATTAAGTCACAGATCAAGTCTCAATAGATTTCAAAAGATAAATATTATATGAAATATCTTCTCCAACCACAACAGGATGAAGTTAAAAGTGAAAAACAGAAGGAAAACTTGTAAACCCACAAATATTTGAAAATTAAACAATATACTCTTAAAGAACCAATGGATCAAGAAGAAAACACAAAAGAAATTGAGAAATTAGAGATGAATGAAAATGAAAACACAACATACCAAAATATATGAAATTCCGTGAAAGCAGCACTAAGGCAGAAATGTATAGCTATAAATGTTTATATTCAAAAACAAGAAAGATCTCAAATCATAAACCTAACTTTATAAACTTAAGAAACTAGAAAAAGAAGAACAAACTAAACCAAAAACTAGTAGAAGGAAGTAAATAATTAAGATTCAAGCAGAGATAAATAGTGAAGAGAAAAACAATACAAAAAGTTGGTGAAACCAAAAGTTGTTTCTTTGAGAGGATCAACAAAATTGACATTCTTTTACCTACATGGACTAAGAAAAAAGAGGAAAGATGCAAATAACTAAAATCAGACATGCAAGTTGGGCACTGGGATTATTATGAACAAGTTTACACCAACCAACGGAAAACTTAGATGAAACAGACAAATTCCTAGAAACAAAAAACCTACCAAGACTAAACAAATAAGACCCCTGTATTGATGGCTTCACTGTTGAATTCTACTAAACATTTTAAAAATAACTAGCACCAATCCTTCAAACTTCCACAAAAAACTGAAGAGTAGAGAACACTTTCTAACTCATCCTATGAGGCCAGCACTACCCTGATACCAATGCCACAGACACTACACTAAAACTACAAACCAATATCCCTTATAAACCTTAATGCAAACATCCTCAACAAAATACTAGCAAACCAAATTCAGCTGCATATCAAAAGGATTATATACCATGACCAGGTGTGATTTATTCCTGGAATGCAGTAGCTTATTCCTGGAAGGAGTTTGTATGCACAACATACAAAAGAGATCAATGTAATTCATCACATTAACAGAATGAAAAGGGGAAAAAAAACACATGACCATCTCAATGAATGCAGAAAAGGCATTTGACAAAATATCCTTTCATGACTTAAAAATACACTGGATAAACTAAGAATAGAGGAAACTACCTCAACATAACAAAATTCACATTTGAAAACCCTACAGCAAACACCGTACTCAATGATAAAAAACTGAAAGCTTTTTCTCTAAGACCAGGAATAAGGCAGGGATGCCTGCTTTCTCCACTTCTCCATTTCTATTCAACATAGTACTGGAAGAGGCAGAGCAAATAGGTCAGAAAAAGAAATAATTTGCATCAACATTGGAAAAGATTAAGCAAAATTACCTCTATTCACAGATGCTGTGATCTTATATACAGAAACCCTAAATACTTCACAGAATAACTGTTAAAACTAATAAGTGAACTACAATATGGATGAACCTTGAGGACATTATGCTAAGTGAAATAAGCCAGTGACAAAAAAAAAATACTTTGTGATTCCACTTATATATGTGCTTAGAGTAGACAAAATCATAAAGACAAACAGAAGAATGGTGATTGTCAGAGCTTGGGATGAAAGGGAAAGAAGTTATTTAATGGGTAGAATTCAGTTTTACAAAATGGAAAGAGTGCTGAGATGGAGGTAATGATGGTTGCCGAACATTACAAATGTATTTAAAACCACTGAGCTGTACACTAAAAAAGGTTAAACTGCTAAGTTTATATTAGGTGCATTTTAACACAATAAAAACACGGAAAAAATAACTAATGGTCATAAAATTTGTCTGGAAATGAAGATTTTCAATAATGTGTACATAGTAAGTATATAAATGTGTAAACATATACATGTTATAAAAATATACATATTAACTTATATTTCTGTATCTAAAATGCAAAAAATGATAAAAATAAACTTGACAAATTCTTATGTTATAAAATAAATTCCACATTTGGCTTAAGGAAACAAAAGCAGTATAATTTTCTTGCCTTAAATAGAGAGGTCTCCAAAGATAATATTTTATAGTTTACTGACAAAAAATAGGGAGAAAAGTATCCTTTTGAAAGTTAAAAGTAATCATCGAATTTGTCACTATTAATTTCACAAAAGGATACTTTTGAAAGTTAAAATTAATCATTTCATTTGTCACTAATGAAAATATAAACTGTGTGCATGACATTAACTGTGTGTATTGATCACTATATTTATCACTAATGAAATTTAGAATTTTCATGAAAATATGCAGAAAAATCAAAAATAATGGCAAAAGAAAAAACTAAGAAGAAAAAATAAACAAAAAATGGAGAAAATGAAGCAAGTAAATAGGATAAGATACAAAAAGAAAATAAATGAAACAGAAGACAGAAACAAAGAAAATTGCACTAAGAAAAATATTTATTTGAAACATCAACTTTATCATAGACTAAACTTCTATACATAAGTTTAGTCTTCTATAGTAAGATTTATGTGTATTTATGTGTATATTCTATTTATGTGTATATTCTATTGACTAAACTTCTATACATAAGTTTAGTCTTCTATAGTAAGATTTATGTGTATATTCTATTGACATTACATTATTTATATTATTATAGTTTTGGTATTTGTTTGAAAAGTCCTTTCTCAATAACAAAAAAAAAGTTTTTTAAGGTTTTGAAATTAAGTGAAGACAAATATTTTATTCAACATAGTACTGAAAGTCCTAGCCAGAGCAATCAGTCAAGAGAAAGAAATAAAAGCCAAATGGGAATAAAGGAAGTCAAACCATCCCTGTTGGCAAACTCTATGATTCTTTACCTAGAAAACCCCATAGACTCTGTCCAAAAGCTCTTGGATCTGAAAAACAATATCAGCAAAATTTTTGGATATAAAATCAATATGCAAACAATCAGGAGCATTCCTGTACACAAATGACATCCAAGCTGAGAGCCAAATCAAGAGCACAATCCCATTTACAATAGCCACAAAAAGAATAAAATAGCTAGAAATACAGCTAACCTGGAAGGTAAAAGATCTCTACAACAAGAATTATAAAACACTACTCAGAGAAATCAGAGAGGACACAAACAACAAATAGAAAAACACTTCATGCTCATGGATAGGAAAAATTAATAGTGTTAAAATAGCCATATTGCCCAAAGCAATTTACAGATTCAATGTTATTTCTATCTAACTACTGATCACATTCTTCACAGAATTAGAAAAATATAATTTTAAAATTCATATGGAAGCCAGCTCACACCTGTAATCCCAGCACTTTGAGAGGCCAAGGTGGAAGGATCACTTGAGTCCAGAAGTTCAAGACCAGCCTGGGAAACATGGCAAAAAATACAAAATTAACTACGCATGTTGGTGTGCACTTGTAGTCCAAGCTACTGGGGAGGCTGAGGTGGGAGGATCACCTGAGCCCAGGGAGGTCAAAGCTTCAGTGTGCTGTGATCACACTCCTGCACTCCAGCCTGTGTGACAGAGTGAGATCCTGTCACACACATACACAAAAACAAAATTCATATGCAACTATAGAAGAGCCTGAATAATCAACACAATCCTAAGCAAAAAGAACAAACCTGAAGGCATCACTCTACCTGACTTCAAACTTTACCACAAGGCTACAGTAACCAAAATATCATGTTACTGGTATGGAAACAGACACATAGACCAATGGAACAGAATAGAGATCTCAGAATTAAGACTGCACACCTACAACCATCTGATCTTTGGCAAATCTGACAAAAACAAGCAATGAAGAAAGGATTCCCTATTTAATAAATGGTGCTGGGAGAAGTGACTAGCCATGTGAAGAAAATTGAAACTGGACCCCTTCCTCATATCTTGTTCAAAAATTGACTCAAGATGGATTAAAGACTTAAATGTAAAACCCAAAACTATAAAAACTCTAGAAGAAAATCTAAACAATGTCATTCAGGACATAGGTATGGACAAAAAATTCATTAACGTGTCAGAAACAATTGCATCAAAAGCAAAAATTGACAATCAGGATCTAAATAAACTAAAGAGCTTCTGCACAGCAAAAGAAACTATCATCAGAGTGAACAGAAAACCTACAGATTGGAAGAAAAATTTTGCAATCTATCCATCTGACAAAGGTCTAATATCCAGAATCTATAAGGAACTCAAACAAATTTAAAAGAAAAAAAAAAAAACATTAAAGAGTGGGCAAAAGACATGAACAGACACTTCTCAAAAGAAGACATTTATGGAGCAACAAACATAGGAAAAGAGCTCAACATCACTGATCATTGGAGAAATGTAAATCAAAACCACAATGAGCTACCACCTCATAATGGCGATTATTAAAAAGTCAAGAAACAATATATGCTGGCGAGGCTGTGGAGAAATAGGAATGCTTTCACACTGTTAATGGGAATGTAAATTAGTTCAACCATTGTGAAAGACAGTGTGGTGATTCCTCAAAGACCAGAACCACTTGACTCATTAATCCCATCACTGTGTATATACCCAAAGGAATATAAATCATTCTATTATAAAGACACATTCACACATATGTTCATTGCAGCACTACTCACAATGGCAAAAACTTGGAACCAACCCAAATGCCCATGAATGATAGATTGGATTTAAAAAATGTGGTACGTGTACACCATGGAATACTATGCAGCCATAAAAAGGAATGAGATCATGTCCTTTGCAGGGACATGGATGGAGCTGGAAGCTATTATCCTCAGCAAACTAACAAAGGAACAAAAAACCAAACACTGCATACTCTTACTTATTAGTGGGAGCTGAAAAATAAGAACCCATGGACACAGAGAGGGGGAACAACATACACTGGGGCCTGTCGTGGTGTTGGGGGCAGGGAAGGGAGAGCATCAGGAACAATAGTTAATGCATACTGGGCTTAATACCTAGGTGATGGATTGATAGGTGCAGTAAACCACCACAGCACATGTTTACCTATGTAACAAAGCTGCAAATCCTGCACATGTACACTGGAACATAAAATAAAAATATCAAATGGTTTTAAAAAGAGAGAGAGAGAAAAACATTTCTAACAAAACAAGAAAGTGATTAATACAACATATCACATCCATAAATGAAATACTATATTTCACATCTATTAAAAATACGATTTTCCACAAGCTTAAAAAGCAATGAGAAATTTCTCACTACATAGTGTAAGTTAAAAATAAACAGCATATAAAAAACCAGGATACATATAGAATATATGTACATTTTATACATATTAATATTTATCTCTAGAAATGAGTTTTATAGCCATTTCTGTTGCTATTTTCTACAACGTGCCTATATTGCTTTTAAAATCAGAGAAAATATACTTTCTATCTGATGTAAAACTAAAATTATGAATTCAGCATCCAAATGGCTGCACCCTGTGACTGAGTCCATGTGAAATTCATTACCCCAATGTGACAGCTAATTTTTCATCAACCCCACTTGTGAATAAGCCTTCATGACTTCCTCCACTGCGTTCCATACAATTTAGCACTTGATTATATGCTGCTTGGGTGCTGTTTGAGGCTTTTTACTATCAATGCATGTGTGTTAGTATTACTGAATTCAGTAAACGTTTACAAAGCACCATTCTGTTGCAGACTCTGTTATGCTACTATGTTCATTTTTTTTTATCATAACTTTAATATACTCATAAGATTCGCCAATTTTTAAAGATGTAAAAAGGTAAAGTGACTTGCTCAAACTCAGAGTGGCAGAATTGAAATTTCATCATAGGTCTCCTATTTCCAGGCTTGAATAGTTGTTCCACTAAACGGAGTTTGCACACTGAGAGAATGAGCGTTACACCTTTTACTTGGTCCTCTCACCTAAGGTGACCAGAACACTTCGCACAGTGCTCTGTAGGTTATTTAATTTCCTAGTGGATATTACCATATGGAAGTAGTGTCATGATCCTCTACTCTCCAATCTGTGCATAATATTGAGCAGTGCTTCTCAAATCCTAGATTTCTGTTGCTTTGCTGAGACAGCCATTCAGAGGCATATCCCAAAAATTTGTCAGTGTGCTGAATGCATGGCAGGTGCAAATGGAGGTGCAGCCTGATACATGAAAGCAAACATCACATTGGGCATGGCATGCAGGAAGCTGATTTTATTAGGGAAATTTACAAGCAGGAAGTGCATAAGAGGCATGCAGTTCTCCATGTTGTGGGCAACCCATGGAGAGGTATGTGGGGGCTGAGACACACTGTGATCTATGCTCCAGGAGGGGTTCCCCCTGTCCCCCGAAACTCCACCATTTCGTATAAGACAAGTAAGAAAGCAATAGAGAAATAATAATGAGTTTTCATGCCAGCCATTCACAAGGGTCGCATGCCTGTGTTTCTATTACCTGGAGGCCTTGAGAAGCAACAGACTATGTGCAGCCCCTCCCCAGGCAGAGAGAGGAAGTGTAGACACTGGTTCCTTCTACAACTTTGGCTGACTGCCTGACCAGGAATCTGGGATCATCCCCAGAGCAATGCTCTCCCCACAGAAGACTTAAGCCTTGATGTTTTATGTGACATGAAATAATTTAATCTTTCTGTCCTTCCACCATAAAATGAGAAGGTTATACAAGCTAAACGCCCACCACGGCGTCCCAGCCTAGATTAACTGGGTGCCCCTCCAGTGTGCTCTGACACCCTTTCTGACACTTCTATCATGGAAACATGCATACCCGTGTATTTGTCTGATTCCTCTTTCAGGAACACAAGACTTCTTTGGGTTGCTCTAATTTTTCACCAAGGCATTCCCACATCCAACACAGGCCAATTATAGAGAATCAATTAATATTTATTTGTTAAGAATAAATTTTAATAAATATTTAAAATATTTAATAGTAAATTTTTAAATTATTTTTAAAATAAATTTATCTAAATTTATTAAATAATTTGTTTAATGAATAAATTATTAAATAAATAATAAATTTACATTTATTAAATTATTTAATAAATAAATTTATTTACATTTATTAAATTACTTAATAAATTTAATAAATGATTTATTTTTTTAAAATGTGTAAGTAAATGAATGGATTTCTTCCAGCTTTTAAATTCATACTTCAATCACACTAGCAAAATAGGCTTCTGGTAGTTGCAGGCAGCAGCATCTAAGCCAATTTAAGAAAAGACCTTTGGGTAACTGTGTCCCTTAATCCTACTTACCTGACTGTACCTTCCTTTGCTCTTCAAAGTTCTTCCCACCTGAAGGCTTATCCAGTCCCAGGTCAAGACTAAACTGTATTTAAACATGGTAGCCTAATATCCTGTTAGGCTGTAGCACACGTCTACCCACTTTGCATCCTAAGTCTTTACAGCTTCTGGTCATACCCAGTGCCCACAACCCAGTAAAGGCCACTGAGATCCCACATGGTCTCTTGCGTTATCAATGTTCCGCTTCCTTATGCCCATTTGTAGGATCAAACTTCTATTGAGGTACATGATCTCTTCTTGCTCCTGCTGGTCTTCTGTTTTCAACCCTGCCCAGTACCCTAAGAGCAGCCTTCTTGATGTGACAGCTGTTCGCTTGCTCGGTTATCCCTCTCCTCCATATCCATGTCCTCTCACCTGAGCTTCCTCCACACCCACCTGTCAGAACACTGTTACCTTCTCTTAGAAAATTCTAAGGTTCTGTTGCCTAAATCATCCCTGAGCCTGGGATGTGCCTTTAAGACACTGGAAGCCCTGAGATGCTGGCCCAGCTTGTCTGCCTCTCTGTCCCTGCCTGACACTCTTCAGTTTGGCTGCCCTGGTTAACATAGACTCATCACGCCCACACCCAGGATAAGCTCCCTGGGCTTCCCTGGACTGCCCAAAATCAAGTGTGGTTTTGGGAATCTACCAGTAGCTTTCATTTCCCTCCTTGTTTGTTTAATTCAATTTCAAATATTATCATAATAGAAACTGAATGAATATGGTTTTGTCACAATAAAAATATTAATTTATATGTTTATGTTTGAGATTTATTTCAAGACAGCTTAAAAGCTATTGTGTAGTCAAATAGTTTCTTAAATGATTCAAGTTGCACAAAATTTGAACTTCTACAATGAGTGGAAAGTTTCCATAAATGTGGCAGCCACTTTACTTTCAACAAGTCATTTTCTGGCCTGTTTTTCATTCTGCAGTGACACCAGCTCCTTTTCAACAAATTAGTTGCTAGGTGTAATAGAAAGAAATGTGCCATTATTTCTATAGTGAAGGAAAATATTTTGTAGTTCTGTACTTTGCCATGTTTCTTTCTGAGTAATCTCTTTTCCTTCCCCTAAAGCATTTTGGACACTAAAGCTTAGCCATGGAGGTAATTCATCGCAGGTAGGGTGATCAACCATCCCATTCTGCCCAGAATAGAAGAGTTTCCCAGGAGACAGGACTTTGTGTTCTAAAACCAGGATGGTCCAAGGCAAACCAGGGTAGTGGGTCATCCGAAGTCTACAGGTCATTCTAAGTCTACAGGGCCTATACAATAAGAACAAAAACAACAGACGTCTGCTTGAAGAAAAGGAGACGAAGGCAGCCCCTAGCAGGAAAGTAGGAAAAGTAGAAATCGTATCCTCAGGAAGAAGAAGGGACTTAGAAGTGAAAATGAGGTTTAGGACTATGCCAACGTCTCTCAGGATCTAGTATCCCTAACACTAGAGTCTCTGCTCTAAGACGTGAATTGAGGAGGTATTTAAGAATATAGAAGCCCCAGAGAGTTGAGGCTGATAAAGCAGAAGAGCTTGTGCCCTACCTCCCATTTGGTTCCTCAGGAGGAGAGCACCTTTCAAATTAACTCTGGGCTAAGGTGGAGCAGCTGCATCAGAACAGAACTAGCAGTGTGGTGGGCACAAGTGAGGCCTGGAGATGGTACCCATGTTGAGGCAGTGAGTTGAGGGCCCATGTGAGGGACTGGAGAGAGAACCTGGGTAAGACTTGGAAGCTCTATACTAAAAAAAACCCAGATGAGCTCACATTAGCAGTTGGGGTGGGGCAGAGAAGGTTGTCTCTAGCCACGCAGAGAGTATAGAGCTCAAGTAAAAACAGTCACAGTCACCCAGAGACCAGAGACAAACCATGTATCAGCAGGAGCCAGCAGAGAAGAACAGAACTTGTACCAAGGAGCTGTCTCCCTCTCTACAGGCTGTCAGGCTTCTCTATGCACACAATGCCAAATTGCAAAGAAGACTGCAAGATGAGGGGAGACTTTTTGGAGAACAGAAATAGCCCTGATAAGGAAACTGGCTATTAAACTGACTTGAAATTGACTGGAGACCACATCCTCTTCAGGAATAGGTTTTTTGGGGTTTAATTTTCCCGGGAGCAACAAACAATAAGGGTTCTGATGACCTTTCCCTGCCACTCCCAATTATAATAAAGGACATTACTTTTTGTGCACATTTGAGTTGCAATATAAAAAAAATATTAAACCCCGCCACATTTTCATGGAGTTTAATTTCATCTTCTTTACTATTTATTTTCTCTGAATTAGTTCCAAATATAGCCTTCCAATCAAGAAGTGATTTCTGTTTCACAACTGTGAATTACTGAGATTGGAAAGATCATGCCATAAAAACAGTAACACCAAAGATCGTAAATATCAGAGTCATCATAAAAACTGGACGCCTTCCCCCTTTCAAAAGGATTCTTGGCATCTGTCTTGTAACTGGCATGCCTAACTGATAGCCATATTATAGTTACCATTCTTTCTTGGCTAAAACAATATTTTTGCTATATCATATTTTCTTGCTTTCCTTTTTCTCTACATCTTTTTTCACATATTTACAATATAGTACTTTCAAGACATCATAATTTTCAAAATCTCAAGCATTTATGTAAATTTTAAAGGAAAAAGATTTTCAATAGGTAGACCATTCCATTGCTCAAATCTTGTAACATGGGAACTTATCAGCTTGGCTTATACTTAGGCCAAAGCGTATTACTGCCTTGGCAGTAAAATAGAATTTCCTTTTGACTAAGAATGGATTGAAGTCTTCTTTCTAGAAAGTATGCTCACAATAGCACTCTGTTCAGAGTCAGGTCTGTGCAAGTGTGACTTGGCAGGATTTGGGAGGCATAATAGAAGACGTTGTAATTGGAGTCATTTTACTCAGATTGTAGAGGATGCATTTCTAATCTACTCAAGCAATAAAGATTGAATAAAATACATAAAACACCTTTCTCACGAGGCATGGTTTCTATGAAAAATAGTGACATTTTGAAGCTCATAAGTTATGCCAGTGTTAATTTCCTCCATCCTGCTGTCTCATCTTAGCCATACCTTGGAGCTTACATTCCTTCTCAATTAGACCTAATTTTATGCACTGACAATTCCCCCAGAAATCTGCTTCCAACGTAGCCAGTGTTGTACACTTAATTTCAAGGCCTGATGCCTAAATATTTTTCTTGAAAAAGCGTCATCTTTGACTCTAACACAGCCTTCTTCCTTTTGCAGTGTTTATCCCTGGGAAAGTGTGTTGTCAAGCAATCTTGGTGAAAGCATCATCGACTCTATAGTGTGTCTCCACCAAGATCGAAGTGTCTGAGGAAAATATGATGGCATTAGCAGATAGCCAAGAACTCTGACTTGAGTAGGATTTGGTTAATGGTCTACAGAACAGAGGTTGGCACAGTACGGCACATGGGCTAAATCCAGCCTTCTGCCTGTTTTTGTAAATAAAGCTTTATTGGAACACAGCCACTTATTTTGTTTTCAAGTGACAGTATTTTTGTGATGTATATGGGTGCTGTCACACTACAATGCCCATGCTGAGTAGTTGCAACAATGACTGTATGACCAGTAAAGCCTAAAATGCTTACTATCTGGCCTTTTATAGAAAAAGTTTGACAACCTTGGTCTAGAATCTGACTGGTGGACCTTTACTCTTGAAATTACTAATCAACCAAGGACTGTCTTTCCACTGAAATTGTTATGAGTTCAGAATCTTTCCCAGTGTAGACAGACACCAATATTCACTCCAAGTTGCCACCCTCAACCTAGAATTTTAAAACTCTAGGGTCATACGGGGCAACAGAAAGGAAAGCCCATTCCTCTAAATTTAATTGAAAGATTAAATCCAGGTTGTTCTCTCACTATCCATTTCTTTTTTCTTACTATAAAGTTAAGTATACTGTCTACCTAGGTTGGTGTTCTAAACAAGATCACTGGGCTGGGAAAAACCAGAATGGAGCATTTTGTTCTTACTTCTATCTTAATCCATTCAGCCTGCTATAACATAATACCACAGACTGAGAAATGTATAAAGAACAGAAACTTATTTCTCACAGTTCTGGAGGCTGGGAAGACCAAGATTAAGGCACCAGCAGATTCAGCAAGTGGTGAGGGTTGGCTTCCCAGTTTATAGATGGCTATATCTTCACATGGTAGAAGAGCCAAGGAGCCTCTCTCAAGCCCCTTTTACAAGGGCACTAATCCCATTCATGAGGGCTCCACCTCTGTGATCTAATAACCTCCCAGAAACCCTGTCTCCTAATATTATCACATGAGAGATTAGGTTTCAATGTATGAATCTGGGGGGAACATAAAATTCGGTGTGTGGTACCTTCTGTCTTCAAGATTTCCTAGAACTTAGTAACCATATCACAAATAAGTGAACCAAACCATTTCAAAAACTTGGTAAGAATTATTGTAATCATTAGGAAAAGAAAAAGTTACCTTCCATAGTAACCTTAGACTATCTAATGAATCTCTGTATTTTTTTTTAACTTTGAACAAATTTCATCCTTCTCTGTCATTGTAGAAAGGTCATCAGCCTCAATACTTTCCCTCTTAATCAATTACCTTGCCGCAAAGCTTTTTTGTTTTTTAAGAATCAGGCTTGTGAGAAAATTTTCATACTGGTGCTTCCTAGCCAAGGAAAGAAAACATAATTGCATTTTTCCTTAACCACCCCCTTTTCTCTGAGCATATGCCCAGAAAAGCTACAGAGGAATAATAATTTATAGTCAGGTCTTAAAATGAGGATTCTTTAGCAGCTACTTTACTCTTCTCTAACTAAATGAGAAAGCACTTAACAAAAGCACTTTGAAGTGTCATAGAATACCCATGATACAAAAAAGAATTATTTATCCTCCACTTAAGTACCACATAATGAGATATTATTAATAAATGAAAATTGATCCACCTTGCAAATGACAAAGCTCAAATCTCTTTCCTACCAATGATGAGGTCTCTTTCTCAATGCCAGCCCACAAAGGAAAAGCGATTTCACTTCAGATAGCTCCAGTAATATAAATCAAAGATTTTATGGCTTTGCTGCTGGGTTCTCTAGTGATGTATTTTGCTGGTATCAAATTATAAGCATCTGAATCAGTAAGCACTGAAGGTTATTAAAGGTCCCATATTCCCAGCATACCTGAACAGTAAAATAATCACTGAGGAATAGATATTGCTTCATTAAACTTATTTCCCAAAAATAATATTACCAATAGTTCAATTAGCATGAGTTACTCTTACTTCTTCATATTGTTTGTATCTTTATTCTGTAATCAGCACTTTCAAACCACAAGCTTAAAATTGCAAGCCTTACTTCAGCAGTAAATAGCATCAGGAAATGGCTAATTCTCTGAGACTTTGAAATTCCAAAAGTTTAAGATGTTTAAATGTAGATAGGTATGGAAATTGAGATTTGGTTTAAACCCCAAAATACCTATTACCAGGGTGTCTCCTACATGCACAGTCACTGAACTGCCACTCTTTCATAGCAGAGTTCTCCACTTATTTTTTTTTTTCATTTTCCTTATAGGGAGAGGAACAGAAAAGACAGCAAATCCCTGTACCCATTCAAAACGCTCTTAAAATATCTGTGAGGTTTACTTTTACATTTTATCAGATGACCCAAACACTAGAGATCCTACACCTAAAATCCTGCCATAATGATAAAGTCATGGTGTCCTAAGGAAAGCAGACAGTCATGCACCATTAATATGGGAAATCAAACAGGGATGTGAAAGCTTGGATAACTCAAATCTAAGAGTAAACTTGACAGATTATTCAGCATGAAGGTCAAACGATTTGTTGAAGGTCACAGAAGAGGCTACAAAGCAGAGACTGCATCAGAATCTTTTAGGCATTTCTGTCTCCACTTTTCCATCTTCTGGCATTTCCCATAGACAGTCAATCCTGTCTAGTGTCTGGTAACTAATGACCACAGAAATTGCCAATATTGGCAGGTGAATTCTACACTACAGCAAATTACTATTCTACATTTGACCCAAGAAAGTAAACTTCCAGGCCCTTCCAAACCTCCCTAGATCATTGGATGAGAAAATAACCTAGTTATTCCCCTGCTTTCTTTCTAGAATTTTATTGTAAGAAACAAACTCCCTAAACTTCTAAAAATTGGGCTTTTATGTTTAATCAAAGTTTGATTATTAACATCTGAATTGTTTCGTCCAGTATCTGCTGTCAGCTTCCCACAGATTTTTTATATTTTGAATCATTTTTGCTGTATTATGAACAGAGATGCTATTGGTGAAGATCCAATCAAATGGGCTGAGGAACAAATGCATTTTAAGGACAAATGACCTGAGGAAATAGTGAAATCTGAGGCAGAAAAGCAAACTGAAACAGGAATTAAAAACTCTCTCCTGCATCATCAAATTTTGCCTGTCTGTTGGATTATTCCTTTTGCCTGCTTATTTCTCTCCTCTTAATAACAAGCAAACAAAAATAGACCAAAAACCCTTCCCCTGCCAGCCACAGCCGTATTAACTTGCAAAACTCTTCAAAAGAGTTGTCTGATGTGCTATTTACTGTCTCTAAGCCCTCTCCTCCCCTCTCTCTTCAACCTACTTTTTTATCTTTTTTTGAGTGTCAGGGGTACATATGCAAGTTTGTTATATAGGTAAACTCATGTCACAGGGTTTGGTGTACAGATAATTTTGTCACCTGGGTAATAAGCTTAGTACCCAATAGGTATATCTTCTGATCCTCTTCCTCCTCTCAACCTCCACCCTCAAATAGGCCCCAGTGTCTGTTGTCCCCCTCCACATATCTATGTGTTCTCTTTGTTTAGCTCCCACTTATAAGTGAGAACATGCAGTATTTGGTTTTCTGTTCCTGTGTTAGTTCGCTTAGGATAATGGTCTTCAGCTCCATCCATGTTGCTGCAAAGGACATGATCTTGCTCTTATTCATGGCTGCATAATATTCTATGGTGTATATCATACCACGTTGTCTTTATCCAGTCTACTCTTGACAGGCATTTAGGTTGATTTCATGTCTTTGTTATTGTGAATAGTACTGCAATGAACATACACATGCCTGTATCTTTACGGCTTCACCCATCAAGCAAATGAAATCGCTTTTCTGTATAAAGGTCACCAGAACCACCCACCCTGCTGAATCCAAAGGCCAATTCTCAGTCCCCCCCCTTTTTTTTTTTAGCTACTCTATTAACTGATTTTGTACTTGACTTTTCTCAGCAGCGTCTAATCCAGTTGAATTCTCCCTCCCAGGTACTCTTTCTGCACTAGGCTACCAGATCCCCACATTTTCTTGGGTTTCATCCTAATTCCTTGGCCTCTCAGTCTCTTTCTCCTCACCCTGATCTCCCTAAGCCTGGCACACCACAGGCACTTCAAAGCCTCTTTTCTATCTTTAATCACTCCCTATGCCGTCTTAACTAGACTCATAACTGTAAATGTATTCGGTATGTGTCAGCTCTCAAACTTAAAATTCCAGCCCATACCGCTCTCTTCAACTCCATATAAATTTCTTATAGATACCACAATATCCTAAACCAAACTTCTGGTCTTCCCCTACCTCTAAAAGCCTGCTCTGCATGCAGTCATCACCATTGCAGACATCACCCCATTTCTGCCTGTTACATTCTTTTGCTGTTGGGACGCAAACCCTGGGAATCGTGCATGACTTCCTTCTTTCTCTTAAATTTTACATTCAGTCTGTCAAGAAATGCAATCCCTTCCAGTGTTCACACATGGCCAAAGGTAATCATAGCTCTCACCTTTTTGACACAATAGCATCCTACCTAGTCTCTCTTCTTGCTTACTTGCTCCCTAGCAGTCTATCTCACCATAGGTGCCCAATGAACTGAGAGCAAAAAGCTAATGTTATTCTGATGGTCTACAAAGTTCCAAGAGCCTGCCTCTCTCTTACCCTTGGCCTTCCCTCCACTCCTTGCCATTAACTCTCGGAATGCCTGTCCTGTTACTTTTCCCTATGCTCACTTCACTGCTGCCACTCAGGTCTCTTTGCTGTCCCCCCTAGGACCCAGGAATGCTCCTGCCCTGGGGCCTTTGCACTGTCTATGCCCTCTTTCTAGAGCTCTTTCCAGAGGTTAGCCTGACATGCTCCCTCCCCTTCCTTAATTTCTGCTCAGATGTCACCATCCTATGGAGGCTTTTCCTGAAAACTACATTCAAGATTACAACCACCCCATGTCAACAATTCAGTGTCCCCCATCCTGCAATGTTCTTTTCCTGGACAATACTTATCAATTCACAACATTCCATTTAATTCACTTATTGATTACACTTATTATTTATCATCAGTCTTCCTCTATTAGAATGGAAGCTTCATCAAGACAGAGATTTTTGTTGGTTTTGCTTATACATGCATCGCAAACACCTGGGAGAGACTTGGCATGCAATTGATGCTCAATAAATGTGTTGAAAATTGAATGGTGAATCAGAAAAAAAAGAGCTAGAAAGAGAACTTGCAAATGGCAGAAATCACATCATATAAGATAAAAGAAAACCAGCCTATTTTGATTTTTGACTATAGGTCTTGCATTACAATGTTTTTCTTCTTCCTAGAACTTATCTGTGATCTCATTACTCTTTCTCCTTCAAAATAACTGAACATTCACAGTATTCCCCTAGCATGGAGGTGACAACAGACACCTTTACTCTTTGCGGCTAATGAGTAACTCCGGAGGTCAGGGGTTTCCTCTATTCCAGGGACTTTGAACAAATAAGAGGAGGCACTCCAGCGAACTTGAACTCTTACAGTAAGCAAATATGAAAACATTATTTTCTCATTGCTAGGTCGGGATTTTTTTTCCCTTTATAATAAAACCTAACTGGCTTTCATGGTGTCAGGTTTGTGTCAAAACTTCAAGTACTTGGGAGAAGTGAACTGATAACTCACATAGAGAAAATGACAAATGGTGGTACAGAAAACTAGTTTCCTGGAATAATAACATAACTGGGTGTATTAAAGGCCAGAGGCATGAATCAATTGACTAAGCCAAATAATTCTCTTAACCTAAGTCATGCTTTCTATTGTTAAAAATCAGATAGCTCAAGATATGCAATTACAAACCTTACGATTTTTTTAAAAAAAGAAAATTGATCAATTTCCTCTTTTTCTCCACAGAACTGACAAGCATGACTCATTCAATTGAGATAAAGGCAGCCATTAGGAAATTGACCCAAACAGTGTCTGAAGCAGCACTCTACCCTAAGAAAGGCAGCAAATCCACTTGAGACATTCAAAATTACATTGCACTTACCAGCCTGTCATACTAAGCATTGGATGAGAAAGATGAAGATGGCTAATAAAAAAGAATGAAAGGATGATGCTGTACAGCAGTGGAAAAAAATCAACTTATTTAAGAAAAGAAAGTTAAAGTCTTAAAGTCTTACTTTCTCCTGAGTTCTAACTATTGGTATAACTATCTCAAAAGATTGCAATTTTTTCATAGGTCTACATTTATACTTCTGTAAAATGTCTATATAGATCTTTTACCCAATTTTCTATCAGATCATTTATCTTTTCTTGTTGAATCATAGATAATATCTATATTTTATAAATATTAACAAATAGTTATGTGTATCTCATCTTCTTCCAATTGATTACTTATATTTTTATCTGCATTAGGTATCTTTTGATGAACAGAGATGCTTTTAAAACCATGTTTTAACATGGTTAATTAACATGGTTACAGGAAAATTCTCCATGATCCCCAGAGCAGGAAAAGAATTTTTTAAAGCAGGATATAAAAAAAACAGCATATATATATACATACACACGTATATATATATATATATATATATATATATGTGTGTGTGTATATATATATATATGTGTGTGTGTATATATATATATATATATGTATATATATATATGCTGTCTTCTTATATCCTGCTTTAAAAAGCCCTTTCCTGCTCTGGGATCATGGTGATATTCTCCCATATTTTCTTGTAAGCATTTTAAGTATTTGTTTTTCACAGTGTGTCTTTGCTTTGTCTGGGACTGAACTTTGTATATGGCAGTATATAAGAATTTACATCACTTTTTTCCCCCACAGTTAAGTCTCCCAGCAACATTTATTGAATAGCTCTGCCATACATCAGGTTTTCAAATATACTTGGATCTGTTTCTGGACTTTTATTCTGTCCCATTTATCTGTTCTATAGCCTATGCCAATACCATACCATTTTCAATAGGTGTAGCTGTCCACTAATTCTTGCTCTCTAGTAGACCAGTTCATCACCTCCACCATCACACGCTTCATATTCTCAAGGAGCATCTTGACTATTCATCAATCTTTGCTCTTTCATACAAATTTTAGAGTCAGCTTGTCAAATTCTACAAAATTCCTATTAGGATTTTAACTTATTTTTTTTGATCTATAGGTCAATTAGGGGAGAACTGACATCTTTATGATACTGACTCTTCCTATCCATGAACATAATATATTGATTATTCAGGTCTTCTATAATTCTTCCAACAAAATTGCACATCTGTTGTCAAAATTGTTCCTGGCATTTTACATTATTGTTGCTATTGTAAATGATACCATAATTTTAATTGAATTTTCTAACTCTTAATACTCTACATAAAATTGGATTCCACTTTTAAAATATTGATCATATATTTAGATAGGCTATTTCTCAGCCTTTCTTGTAGTTAGGTGTAGCCATATGTTTGAGTTCCAGAAAATGAATATGGATGGAAGTGAAAAAATCCACTTTCACCCTATGTCAGATAAACTCCCCATGTGATCTTTCATGCTTTCTTCCCCTGTCTACCAGCTAGTGTTTGATACTCAGCATGATCTTGGAAATTGTATATTGAGACCATCTGTTGGCCTGGGTCCCTGAATGGCCACAGTGCACAGAAGCCCTACATACCACCTACACACTCTCCTACCAATTAGGAACATTTGTGTTAGTCTATTGATTTAAACAAGAAATAAACTTAGATTGTTTTAAGCCATTGAAATTTTGAAATCTGTAACAATTATGTTGTTCAAATCTATTACTGATGGTCTGCTTATCTTTTTTTAAAAAAAGCATATGTGAAAACCTCTGTAAGACTGATTTTTTAAATTTCTCCTTATATTGTGTAAATTTTTATTTTATATATTTCAAAACTATGTTATTAGGAGCATTCAAGATTAGAATGTGAAAACTTCCTGATTATTTGAAACTTTTATCAATGCTGAGTCTCTCTGTCTCTAGAAATGCTTTATGCCTTAATATTTTACTTTGTCAGACATTAATATACTCATGCCAGCTTTGGCAAAGGGATAGTATTTAAATGGCATTATTTTTTCCGTCTTTGACCTACAATCTGTGTTTTTACATTTTGGCTATGTTTTTCTTAGATAGTGTATATAACCCAGTTATCAATGTTTCTATCAAACTTAAGAGTTTTTGTCTTTTAAGAGTTTCATTTACATTACTTGTAATTACAAATAGCTTATCTTATTTTTCACTTTCTATATGTCATGTTTTCCACAACTCCTTCTTGCCTTTTTTTGCATAGACTGAGGGCTTTAATAACCTTTATTCTTGTTTTATTTTTTCTCTACTTCTTTTGTAATTATTTTACCAAGTTTTTTTATTAGTTACTCTAGAAATTTAGTATTCTCGATTAGATTTACAAAGTATAAAGTTAATTAATATTAAACAAAACCAGAACTTTAGAACATTTTTTACTTCACTCACCATCTTCTCAAATGTTGCCCAGGATTTTAGTTCTATTTTATTTATTAAACCCCCTCAAGCCTAATTTTTCTAAGTTCTTATTTTAATAATTATTTTGTACAAGCTTTGCATAGATTATCTTAAGAACTCATGTGTTAGAATGGTCTCTTAAGTGAATATTTCATGAACCAAAGATGAACAAAAAAGAAATTAAGGAAAGAAAGGACATGAGAAAATACAAAAATGATATAGTATCAGATTGGCTCCCATTTCAAAAACGGCTTCAAGAAGTCATTATCCTGTGGAATAGTGCATGGAAAAGGGGAAAAAGAGAAAATTTATATACTCAGCTGTTTTTTCTTTTTTGTGGGGGTTTTTTCTTTTTCTTTTTTTTTTGAGACAGAGTCTCACTCTTGTCACCCAGGCTGGAGTGCAATGGCACAATCTTGGCTTACTGCAAACTCTGCTTCCCGGGTTCAAGTAATTCTCCTCCCTCAGCCTCCCAAGTAGCTGGAATTACAGGCGCCTGCCACCACATCCAGCTAATTTTTTTGTATTTTTAGTAGAGACAGGATTTCGCCATGAGCAGGCTGGTCTTGAACTCCTGACTTCAGGTGATCTGCCCATTTAGCCTCCCAAAGTGCTGGGATTACAGGCATGAGCCACAGCACCCAGCCATACTCAGCTGTTTTATGTCTCTTGTTTATAGTAGCTTAACTTTACCCTAATGGAAATTAATTCCCCCTGCACTTCCAAGTTTCTCATCTGGCCCTTTGAGTAACACCTTGGGATGCAGATTCCACACCCTGCCATGCAGAATTTTATCCAAGTCTGATAGTAGTGTAAATAGCCAGAGACACCAGGCATACAGCTGATTATTCTGGTGGTACAACAGCATCCAAGAAGGTAAGTCATTAGCTGTCTCCAAGCAGTAGAACCACACAAGCCAGAGAGAAGCCCATAGGATATAGCAGCTTTGAAGGTGGAGCAAGTGACTGAGGGTCTGGGAAGTAGGTGAATTTAAGGGAATCTAAGAAGATGATACACACACCTTTCCTTGCATCTCAGAGCTTTCATCTGGGCAAGGCATCTCTCAAAAAAGGCAGCAGCATGTGAGGAACTTATAAATAAAGCCCCACCTTCACAGGACAGAGCACCTGGGAAAAGGGGTAGTTACGAGTTCCGCTGCAGCAGACTTAAATGTACCTGCCCAGCAGCTCTGAACAGAACAATAGAGCTCCCAGCACAGCACTTGAGTTCCTATAAGGGACAGACTGGCTCCTCAAGCCGCTCTCTGACCCCCATATATCCAAAGAGACATCTCATAAAGGAGAGCTCAGGCTGACATCTAGCAGGTACCCTTCTGGGATGAAGATAACAAAAGAAGAAACCGGCAGCAACCCTTACTGTCCTGCAGCCCCTGCGGGTGATCCCCAGGCAAGCAGGGTCTGGAGCAGACCTCTAGCAGTTCTGCAGCAGAGAGGCCTGTTAGGAGGAAAACTAAAAAACAGAAAGAAACAGCTTCAACATCAACAAAAAGGATATCCACTCAGAGACCCCATCCAAAAGTCACCAACTACAAAGACCACAGGTATATAAAACCACTAAGATGGGAAGAAACCAGCGCAAAAAGGATGAAAACACCAAAAACCAGGACACCATTCCTCCCCCAAGGGATCATAACTCCTCACCAGCAAGGGAACAAAGCTGGATGAAGAATGAATCTGATGAATTGACAGAAACAGGCTTCAGAAGGAGGGTAATAACAAACTTCTCTGTGCTAAAAGAACATGTTCTAACCCAACGCAAAGAAACTAAGAAAGAAATGGTTAGACAAAATGCTAACTAGAACAAACAGCTTAGAGAAGAATATACACAACTTAATGAAGCTGAAAAACACAGCACAAGAAATTCAAGAGCAAAGGTCTTAACAACAATGCCCTAAGCATTTTGCTGGTTGACTTTCTGGAGAGCCAAAGAATGGCAACACTTGCTTATTATGAGAGTGTTTTGAGAAAGTTAGCAAAGTTTCAGCAGTAAAACACCCAGAAAACTTCACTAGAGCATCCTTCTCCACTATGACAATGCTCCTGCTCATTCCTCTCATCAAACAAAGACAATTTTATAAACATTTCTGTCAGAAATATTAGGCAGCTACATTACAGTCCTGATTTAGCCAAAGTCCTTCAGAATTCTTTTTGTTTCCTAGCAAATCTATAAAATGCATCTATTTTTCTTCAGTTAGTAATCTAAAAAACCACATGGACATGGTTAAATATCCAGGACCCTCAGTTCTTTAGGGATGAACTAAACAGCTGGCATCATCACTCACAAAAATGTTTTGAACTTGATAGTGCTTATGTTGAGAAATAAAGTTTATGGTTTTTTTATTTTTATCTTCCAATTTCTTTTTTCCACAAACTTTTTGAAGTCCCCCTCATATATCCAAAGGAAATTAAATCAGGATCTCATATAAATATCTAGACCCCATGTTCACTACAGCATTATTCTCAATAGCCAAAATATGGAAACAACCTAAATGCCAGTTGACAGCTGAGTGGATAGAGAAAATGTGGTGTGTATGTGTGTGTGTGTGTGTGTGTGTGTGTACACACACTCACATGCACACAATGTAATATTATTCTGCCTTTAAAAAGAATGAAATCCTGCCATTTGTGACAACATGAACCTGGAGGATGTTATGCTAAGTGAAATAATCCAGGCACAGAAAGACACTTCAGGATCTCACTTATATGTGGAATCTAAAATAGTCAAACTCATACAGGCAGAGAGTAGAACGGTGGTTTCCAGCGACTGTGGAATGGGGAGATGTTAATCAATGGGCATACAATTTCAGTTATGCAAGATGAATGAGTTTTGGAAATCTAATGTACAGCATGGTGACTGTAATTAACGATACCATATTGTATGTTGAAATTTGCAAAGAGGGTAGATTTTAAGTGTTCTCAACACACACACACAAACACACAAGAAGACAATGGTAACTATATGAGGTGATGGATATCTTAATTAACTTCATTGCGGTAATCATTTCACCATGTGTACACATATCAAAACATCAAGTTGTATACCTTAAATATCTACCATTCCTATTTGTTCATTATACCTCTATAAATCTGGAAAAAAATTTTTTTTAAATAAAGCACCCATTATGTGTTGAACTCTAGTCTAAACTAAACTAATGGTATTCATGCATAGATATATTAGCATAGCACTGGGCATAGTGGCTCTCACCTGTAATCCCAGTACTTTGGGAGGCCCAGATGGACGGATCAATTGAGGTCAGGGGTTTGAGACCAGACTGGCCAACATGGTGAAACCCCATCTCTACTAAAAATATAAAAATTAGCTGGACATGCTGGCCGATGACTTAATCCCAGCTACTTGAGAGCCTGAGGCAGAAGAATTGCTTGAACCTCGGAGGTGGAGGTTGCAGTGAGCCAAGATTGTGCCAGGTCACTGCTCTCCAGCTAGGACAACAGAGCAAGACTAGGTCTCAAAAAAAAGAAAAAAAAATGTTACAATAGAATTTGCTTTGGCTTATCTCATAAGGCAAAACTACTAACAACTGGGCATGTCACTCAGGCTCACCATCTGCTTAATGTTAATGTTAATGATACAAAGGCCCGTGCTCCAGACTAAACATTCTTCTTTCCATTGGGTTAAGCAACTGCCGCAGTTGAAAGACAATTATCCTGGTAAGTTCCATCCTGACATCTCTCCAACCCCCATGGCTTCTGTATGCTTCTCTCAGCTTAAAAAATCATGCTGTTAGACAGAATTGTGTTCTCTATGACTAAATGAGAGCTTATTCCAAATGCTCTCCCAATGACTATCTTTCTAACCGTGGATTGATGCTATCCCTCAATTTATTCCAGAAAGCAAAATTATTTGTTCCTTGACATGAATTTCAATGCAGTTTTGTGGATCACCATTCACATGGTATGATTGCTATCACTTGCTAATTCATTTAATTCTAAACATTCAAATATTCAAAACATTTCACTCTATGGTCCAGAAACTCTCTTAAATACATAAGACATGTTTTTGCTCTCAAAACAATGAAGTCTAATTAAGTACCCAAGTATATTTATAATATAAATCAGAGTGTGAAAAATTCTTAAACAATATATACTTTAAGATTAGAGAGAATGTGGTGATTCTTAGTTTGTTTTTTAAAATTCCCACCACAGTCATTTTGTACTCTACCCTGAGTTTGGATATTTCTAATCAAATAGCATGGGAGTTTCAAGATGTATGAGTCAAACACAGGGGAGATATGATACTTACAGTCTGTAAATAAATAAATGTATCATTAATTATGCTAAGCAATTATTAAATTAATAGAGCTATCTAGTAGAGCAAATTGCAAACCTATTTAACTCTTTCCATTCATCTTAATTAGATAAGGTATCAAATATAGAATCATAGCTCTGTGACATTTCATCATCTGTTCCCTCATACACTTTCCCCATGGCCTCCTATAAGGTGGTGACAATTCCAGAGAATCAGATGTACCCTGACATTCTGAATTTTTTTCAATCTAGATAAGGAATCAACAGTCTACTCCATTGGTCATGATAGTCTAGTTTACACTGTTGTAATAGCCCCAGAATCACCTGGCCCAAAATGAGAGAGGCTTACTTCAAACACACCCTCATCATCTTCACTGAGGGATGCAGGCTGATGGGGCCTCCTCCATCTGGAACATTGCCAGTCAGTTCAACATGGATTAAGAGACTCGGAAACTCCCAGGTTTCATTCCAACAGCCTTCTGCCAGAAAAGACTCTCATCACTTCAGCTATCTTTCTACTGGCCAAATCAAATCACAGATCCATGTCTAACTTGAGTGCCTGGAAGACAGGCAGAATGACTGATGAACATCCTTAATGACTATGGCCATATTCCAGTTAGAATTAACTTCCGCACAGTTACTTACCCTATCTCTGATGCTGTGCTTTTTAACCTTTCAACATACATCCTTCAGAATCCTCATTTAAAATGCTCCTCTCCAAACACATTAAGACTTGACTTCCTAAGCTGCTAACCTCTAAAACGCTTCTGCACCTATTTAGACACTAGAATTTATATATACAGCATAATGTCTTATGCATAAATGTAGACTTGCTGTTTAGGTCAAATAAAATCCAAACAGTGTTGGCCCTTAGTCATAAAGTTCCTATTATATTTAAGGAAAGCATTCATTGACAGTTTGACATATTATCGTATTTTACTTCCTAATAGTATCAGCTAAGAATTCAGAGGACTTAGAAAAGCAAGGGCACAGCCCTGTTGGAAACTGGAATTCAAGCTGAGCCAAAATGGACTTCCTGACTTCACAGGGTGAGTTTGCAACACAATCTCCATCACTAAGCGTTAAGATGATTTTAACACATTTTTCTTCTAAAGAGGTCAAAGCACTATCCTAAAGATTAAAATTACATTTCACCTCTGAAAAGCTAGTTTTTAAAATGATACAGAAATAATTAACATGGAGATAACGGCATAAATAGACTTATTCAACTATGGGATCTAATGCCACATATAGAAAGTGATAACCCCTCAGTAATTTTATGGAAGCTTTCAGGGATTATAAAGAATTTTACACAAGACTGGGTGCAGTGGCTCACCATCTGTAATCTCAGCACTTTGGAAGGATGAGGCAGGCAGATCACTTGAGGCCAGGAGTTCAAGAACAGCTTGACCAACATGAAACCCTATCTGTACTAAAAATACAAAAATTAGCCAGACACAGTGGTGGGCGCCTGTAGTCCCAGCTATTCAGGAGGCTGGGGCACAAGAATGGCTTGAACCCAGGAGGCAGAGGTTGCAGTGAGCTGAGATTACTCCACTACACTTCAGCCTAGAGACAGAGTGAGATCCTGTCTAAAAAAAAAAAAAAAAAAGCCAAACACAGTGGCTCATGCCTGTAATGCCAGCACTTTGGGAGGCCAAGGCGTGCAGATCACCTGAGGTTGGGAGTTCAAGACCAGCCTGACCAACATGGAGAAACCCCCGTCTCTACTAAAAATACAAAATTAGCTGGGCATGGTGGCACATGCCTGTAATCCCAGCTACACAGGAGGCTGAGGCAGGAGAATCACTTGAACCTGGAAGGCGGAGGTTGCAGTGAGCCAAGATTGCGCCACTGTACTCCAGCCTGGGCAACAAGAGTGAAACTTCATCTCAAAAAAAAAAAAATGAATATTACATAAAGTGTTCAAGGAGTTTGAACTCTCATATTCTGAACTCTCCCCTCCAAGAGATACATTCTTCTGTTCCCATTTTTTTATTGATTTCATTTCTTTTACTACTAAAGATAGTTTGTGGGGCCTGTATTCTGGTGTAAACTAGCATAATTGTGCTATGAAAAACCCAAACTAAATGAAGATCAATGAGTAACAGAGGAAGAATATTGCATTCTGACCAAAAGTCAATGTTAATGGAGCACAACATTTAACAACTGATGAAATACCGATACTCTGCTTCTAATAGCTTTGTTTGCTTGTTTGTTTGATTTGGGGGAAGGGAGGTTGTACTTTCTTGGAAACTTTGATAAGCCTCACAAAAACAGCTGGGAATTTAGGACTGCTAGCAACACAACAGAATGGACACTGGAAAGCTAAAAAGCAAGTTGGGTCAGTGGGATGGAGAAGCCCACCAGGAAGGTTGGGGATAGGGGAAACCAGATGTTTCAGACAGAGAAATTAGCACACGAAAGGTAGCGGAAGTAACAGGCTGAGTGAGCATCACATGTACAAGGATCCGAAAGATGTTCAGGAAGGCCAATTGTAGACAGATAAGAGGTAGGAGAGAGGGGCGTGTGTTGAGTTCAGACCTTGCACAGCTTTTTAAACTTTAGTCAAGAACTTAGACTTAATTCAAATTGCAAAAAAAAAAAACCATTAGAGGATGTTAAGCAGAGACATGGCACCATTAGGATTGTTGTTGTTTAATGTAAAAACAACATAAATTTAACAGAGTCATGCCCTAACTTGATCCATTTTCATGAGGAGAAACTGACTGTCTGGAGTTGCATGATGCAGACACAGTTAACTTCACAATTGCACAACTTGTCACATCCTTTCACAGTATTCGTGTTGACCTAGTTTCAGCTGCAGTTTATAACAGTGGTAATTTCATTTGGTCTTCCCTCCACAACGTCAGTTTGTTTGGTGAATATAATTGTTTGCATTGCTTTTATTTCCTTGATATTTACTGTTTTGTTGGGATTGTTTAAGTTTAAATTGCTAACCATTGAATATCCTGTGTGGGCTCCAGTGGTAAGCATACTCTTAAAAGTAAAGAACATAATCATTATAAAACAATTAACAAGAGAAGACACACAACCGTATGACAGTGATTAAGGCAGAGAAAATGATTTACTTGTATACGTTAAGGTAACCAATGTTATCCTGATGTTAACTATTAAAATCATCATTAACTGTTGGATTCATTTAATAAGATTTGTCATTCTAGTATAAAACGAGGGCCCACTTTGAGTTTTAGTGATGCATAGAAATCTCTCTCATTTTTAAATAATGGTAATTATGTCTTTTTATTTTCTAGATGATGCACACTGCTTTCGGGACATTTTATCAGGCAGATGGTAAAGAACGTTCCTTTGCCAGGATTTCCCAGTGGCCACACTGTTGACATGATTTGGGCCAGATTATTGTTGTGGGGCTTTCCTGTGCAGTGTAGAATGTTTAGCAGCCTCCCAGGTCTCTATCTATGAGATGCCAGTAGCACCTTGCCCTAGTCGTGACAATCAGAAATGTCTTCAGATCTTGCCAAATATCTCCTGATTTCTGAGAACCACTGCCCTGAACCAGCTCAGTGACTGATGCAGTAGCTGCAGTAGGTGGCTTCACTGCAGGGGTGGCTGCAGGAATGGAGCTGAGTCAGGTACACGGAGGAGTATTTGGGAGGGAGGAACATCTGGATCAGTGACTGACAGGATGTGGGAGACGCTGGAGAAAAGGAAGGTTGGCCATGACGTTTATAACATGAGCAACTGCATGGCGCCATCTACTGAGCTGAAAGAATAACAGGAGGAGTAGGATAGAGGGTATGAAAATCATGAATGTAATTTATTCATGTTGATTTAAGATATGTAAGGCATATCCAAATCAAGAATTTTGTTAACAGTGCAAACATTTGGGACAATTTTTTTGTTTTTCAACTTTTTATTTTTGTTGTCTGTTTGACAGCAAGCACTTTATTCTAGATAGATGGCAATTTTTTCATTTATACTAGGCAACAGCCATGCCGTGAGCAAATGTTTTCTCAGGACTCTTTTAAATGTACAAATGGGCCAGGCATGGTGGCTAATGCCTCTAATCCCAGCACTTTGAGAGGCAGAGGTGGGTGGATCACCTGAGGTCCTGACCAACATGACGAAACCCCATCTCTACTAAAAATACAAAACAGCCTGGCATGGTGGCGGATGCCTGTAATCCCAGCTACTTGGGAGGCAAAGGCAGGAGAATCGCTTGAACTTGGGAGGCAGAGGTTTGCAATGAGCTGAGATCATGCCACTGCATTGTTTCCATTCTCTCAACAAATGGCCCCACTTTTTTCTCAGTTGCTTAGGCACCAAACCTTTTATGCATCTCTACTACTACCACACCCAATCTGTCAGTTAATCCAACTGGCTCTACACCAAAAACTTTATCTAGAATCTCACCATTTCTTGCCACCACCATCAGCAGCTCCCTAACCCAAGCCATTGGCCTCACCACTTCCACTCTTATTTCCATTGAGTCCACTCTCTTCTGTGACCAGAGTGACTTTTTTTTTTCAGAAGAAGGTTCACTCTTGTTGCCTAGGCTAGAATGTAGTGGCACAATCTCAGCTCACCACAACCTCTGCCTCCCAGGTTCAAGTGATTATCTGCTGCAGCCTCCCGAGTAGCTGCGATTACAGATATGTGCCACCACGCCTGGCTAATTTTGTATTTTTAGTAGAGACAGGGTTTCTCCATGTTGGTCAGGCTGGTCTCGAACCCCGACCTCAGGTGATCTGCTTGCATTAGCCTCCCAAAGTGTTGGGATTAGAGGCGTGAGCCACTGCACTCAGCCCAGAGTAACTTTTTAAAAATGTAAACCAGAGAATCTCTTTCTCCTGCTTACCACTCTCCAATGTCTTCCCATGTGCTCAAACTGACTGACTTATGTTGAAAAACCCTACAAGTTGACATCTCTGCTTGTCCCAGTGTGAACGCATCCTCTCCCTCTGTCACCCTCAGATTTACTGAATGGGGGATTCCTGAACATGTGTGGCTGGTTCCCACCTTACCGCCTTCCCACCTGTCATCTCCTCTGCCTGGAGCTCCTATGCCTTTTGTGACTGACTGCTTCCTATCACTCAAGTCTCTGTTTGAAAGTCTTCAGAGAGATCTTTCCTGACCATTCTAATTAACAGTTCCCCCACCCCTAGTCCCTTTCTTTCCATTCCCATTTTATTTTATATTTGGCACTTGTTAGAATCTGAAATTTGAAATTATCATCTATTTTCTGCCTTGTTCTCCTTTTAGAAAGTATGCTATTTGAGAGCTAAGCCTTACCTGTGTTTTTAAGCCTCTTACTTCATTTTATATTGCTACAGAAGAATACCTGAGATTGTATGATTTAAAAGGAAAAGAGGTTTATTTAGCTCATGGTTCTATAGGCTGTGAAGTTCAAGGGCATCACTCCAGCTTCTGGTGCAGGCTTTCATGCTGTATCACAGCATGGCAGAGAAAGTCAAAGGGGAAGCAGATATGTGTGAAGAGGCAAAACCTGAGGGGGGCATCTTGGCTTTACAGCAATCCAGTATTGTGGGAACTAACTTGTCCCTGAGAGAACTAATCCAGTTTCGCAAGGGCAACAACTCACTCACTACTACCCCAAGAACAGCACAGAACTGTTTGTGAGGGATCCACCCCCACGACCCAAACACCTCTTACTAGGCCCACTCCCACACTGAGGATCAAATTTCAACATGAGCTTTGTTGGGAGCAAACAAACCATATCCAAACCATAGCACCTCTGTATTCCCAGCACCTAGAAGAGGGCCTGTCACTTATTCGTTTGTTAATAAATAAACAAATAATTTTAAATAAATTAAAATGCCACAGATAGTTCAGGCTCAACAGTTTCAAATTCATCTCATTCTTTCTTCACCAAAATTGCTCATCCACCTAAATTATCTGTTTTAGTTAAGTGGCATAACCATCTACCTTATGGTAACAAATATGGAATCTTTTAATTCATATTCAATTGCCTGCCAAAGCCTTTTCATTCTATCTCTAAAATGTCTCTAAAATCTGCATCTCACTTTCCCTTCTCAGAGTATTCAACATCGAAAGTGGCCCCCTAATGTGTCATTTTCTACCTGATGGTATTGATTCTCTAGGCTACCCACAAAATTACCTTTCATAAAATACTAAATCTTGTAATGTTTATTTTCTTTTAAAAAGGGTTCCAATTACCCACACACAAAAAAATCTAAAACTCCTCAGCATGGCTTTTCAACTATTTCCAGTCTGGTCCTCTACCTTTTTTTTTTTTTTTTTTTAGCAGTGTTCCTATCTCATTTTTAAGCTCCATTTCCATGTACTGCCATAGACTGTTTGCCTACCTGCTACCATTTCTTTAAAACATTATGTACTTGAGGCCGGGCACAGTGGCTTATGCCTATAATCCCAGCACTTTGGGAGGCTGAGGCAGGTGAATCGCCTGACATCAGGAGTTCAAGACCAGCCTGGCCAACATAGTGGAACCCAGTC
Source organism: Ateles fusciceps (assembly GCA_036589455.1). NCBI lineage: Eukaryota > Metazoa > Chordata > Mammalia > Primates > Atelidae > Ateles > Ateles fusciceps. The sequence goes on along the minus strand of JAZHEH010002554.1, from coordinate 13,639,050 downwards.
TCCACTAAAAATACAAAAAAAATAGCTGGATGTGGTAGAGGATGCCTCTAATCCCAGGAGGCCGAGGCAGGAGAATCGCTTGAATCCAGGAGACAGAGGTTGCAGTGAGCCGAGATCACGCCATTGCACTCCAGCCTAGGCAACAAGAGCGGAACTCCATCTCAAAAAAAAAAAAAAATTGCTAAAACCTGCACTTGAAAATCTTTCTGAAGTTTCTTCAAGCCATATCCACAAACTAGAATTCCTTTCCTCTTCCTTCCACACAGTGAAACCCATTTATCTTCTTCAGATCTAATTCGAATGCCACATCCCCTGTGGAGTTCACTGTCCTATCTGTGAGAAGTTAATAACTCCTTCCACTGTTCTCCGGCAGCCCTGACATAGGCATTTCTATCACAGCACCTAACACCATCGGACCTAGAGTAAAACAACTTTGTATATAGCATGCCTAGTAAATTATAAGCATCTTGAGGGATAGAAACTGATTTGTTCATCTTCATAAGTAACCCATGAGGCCTGGAAAATTATCTGAATATATATGCTTTTAATACATATTTATTCAATTAAAATAAAGGAACAGATAAGCCTCTGGAGTAATCTGAACTGGTGACTTTGAGGCATGTTATAACAATAGTTCTTTAGCAAAGAACTAGTGCTAGCTAGTAGAATAAGGGGAGAGCAGGGTTATTAGGGTGCCCAACTGATTAAATGACTTTTCCCGAAACAGATGATAACTGTAGCATAAGAGTCTATTAGAGTAAATTAACTAGTGGCCTAATTCACTGTTAAGAAGCCCAGAACGACTCCCCTAACTTTCCTCACTGGGTTACTGTATATGACTGAGAAGCTCAAAAACAAACGGGCTGGACATAGTGACTCATGCCTGTAATCCCAACAATTTGGGAGGCCAAGGAGGGAGGATCACTTGATGCCAGGAATTTGAGGCCAGCCTGGGCAACATAACAAAAAATTAGCTGGGTGTGGTAGTATACTCCTGTAGTCCCAGTTACTTGCAAGGCTGAAGGGGGAAGATTGCTTGAACCCAGGGGTTCAAGGCTGCAATGAGCCACAATCATGCCATTGCTGTTCAGCTTTGACAACAGAGTGAGATCCTAATCTCAAAAATAATAAATACATACATAATAAAAACAAACAAAACTAGAGGTTGCAAAGAACTCAAAAAAAAAAGTGCTCCAGCAAAGTTGCTACCTACTCTAGCCTGAATATTTGTGACCCCAAAATTCAGTTGAAATCCTAACCCCCTGTGTAATGATACTACAAGGTGGGGCCTTTGGGAGGTCATGAGGTTGGAGACTTTATGAATTGGATTGGTTCCCTTCATGAAGGAGACCGCAAAATGCTCCCTGGCCTACTCCATCATGTTAGGATACAGAAAGACAGCAGTCTATGAACCAGGAAGCAGGCCTTCACTAAACACTGAATCTGCCAGCACCTTGATCTTGGACTTCCCAACCTCCAAAACTGTGAGAAATCAATTTCTGTGTTTAAGAGACACCCAGGGTATGGTATTCTGTGATAGCAGTCCAAATGGACTAAGATACTCCCCTAATGCCGAGGAGCACCACAATGAGGAAACAAATAAGACTTCATTCTCAACTGACCATCCTGTTAGAAAATACAGTACTGGCCAGGTACAGTGGCTCATGTCTGTAATCCCAGCACCTTGGGACGCCAAGGTGGCTGGATCACCTAAGGTCAAGCGTTCAAGACCAGCCTGGCCAGTAGAAACTGATGAAACCCCATCTCTACTAAAAATACAAAAAATTAGCCAGCCATGGGGGCATAGCAGCCTGTAGTCTCTTGCCACTTAGGAGACTGAGGCAGGAGAATCGCTTGAACCCAGAAGGCGGAGGTTGCAGCAAACCGAGATTGTGCCATGGCACTCCGGCCTGGGTGACAGAAGCAAAACTCCATCTCCAAAAAAAGGAAAAGAAAAAGGAAATATAGTGTCTTCCTTCTCAATGCCAACTTCCTGAGTGCTGCTGTCACAGCATCCCAACTCCTTGCTTAATTTTCTCACAATCTACCTGAATGCCAATTCCCACAAGACAGCAATCAAGTTCTGTTTTCAAAAAGCTGGGGAGGGAGGGCATTGTTCTTTATGTCCCTAAGCCTTCATCCTTCCACCCTCAGATAATACTATTAGAGGGAAGAAAGTGAAAGGATCCACCCTGTACTCTCAAGTGCCAAGTAAGCACAGAAAAGTACACTTAGCTAAAGTTGCTGAATGACACAAGTCTGTTACGTGCTGTTGCTTATTTTTAGGTGTTGCCATGATACATCTAAGCACAGTGGCTTGAAAGAAGTTATGATGTGGTACAAAGAGCAGTGATCACAGGGATTTGCCACTAGAGAAATGGGGGATGAGTGACTTCTGAATCACAGCTAAGATGAGAATCACTTTCACACAGCCGATCTCACGTGGAAATGGGGTAGTGGATGTGATGGCACCTTTTGGACCTAGAGCCTGATCTAAATGTTAAGAATCACTACAACAGGTTTTGTTGCCTTCCTGAAAATTAAATAGTAATCATAAAGTTGTGGTAGAGAAATGGACTATTTTATATTGGTCTTATACCAGATAGAAAGTCAAATTCCTAAACCTCTAGTAATTCATAAACCTTACAATTCTTAAACATGGAAAAAATTTATAGCAGTGTATGATTTCAATAAATGTATCAATTGCAATTACATTTATTTGAAAAAAAAACAACCTATCATATTCGTAAGTAGAATATACTTGCTGTCCTTTTAGGGCCCCTAGGGGTTGTTAATTTTCTGAAAACTAAAAGAATGCATACTCATTTTTCTTTATCAACTAAAAAATATAAAATCCCATACGTATACTAGCTCTTGCTTTTTTTTTTTTTTCTCTTGAGACAGGGTCTCACTCACCCAGTGTGAAGTGCAGTGGCATGATCTTGGCTCACTGCAGTCTCAACCTCCTAGGCTCAAGTGATCCGCCCACCTCAGCCTTCTGAATAGCTGAGACTACAGGCACATACCACCACACCCCACTAATTTTGTTTATTTTTTGTAGAGACAAGGTTTCACTATGTTTTCCAGGCTGGTCTCAAATTGCTGGGCCCAAGCAATCCTCCCGCCTCGGATTCTCAAAGTGCTGGAATTACAGATGTGAGCCACTGTGCCCAGCCAGTTCTTGCATTCTTAACAATAACTTAGGACTCTTGATTTCTTTATTCTAATAACATCCATTGCTAGGTATTATCAAAGATCAAGTTGAAAGGTAAGTCATGTTATTCAATAAATAGGAAGACCCACTCCTATCTTATTCCATTGCTAGCAATTGCAACCGCCTATGACATAATCATATCACCTAATCACCTGGCACATACTAATCACAAATTGTCAGAAACTTTTGAAGTTTTCCACACATATTAACTCATTTGTATTGTATGTACTGTGAAAAATTTTCAATTTTAGCTAACTTGGAATAATTTTCTTTTTATGACTTTATATTTTGTTTTGTCTACAGTTTTGCCATATCTGAGGGTGAATGAGAAATGTTTTCACCTACCATCAAAAGAGAGTTCCATTCAGCAAAGGAGACAATCAGCTGAGTGAAAAGGCAACCTTCCAAATGGAGGAAAATATTTGCAAACCATATATCTGATAAGGGGTTAGTTTCCAAAATATATAAGGAAATCCTAAAACTCACTAGCAAAACAAAAAAAAAAATTTTTAAATCAAAACATGGGCAAAGGACTTGAATAGACATTTCTCCATAAAGGACATACAGATGACCAAGAGGTATATGAAAGATGCTCAACATCACTAATTATCAGGTAAATATAAGTTAAAATGACAATGAAGTCCAGGTGCAGTGGCTCATATCTGTAATCCCAGCACTTCGGGAGACTAAGGCAGGCAGATCACCTGAGGTCAGGAGTTCAAGACCAGCCTGGCCAACATGGTGAAACCTTGTTTCTACTAAAAATACAAATATTAGCCAGGTCTGATAGCACATGCCTGAAGTCCTCGCTACTCAGGAGTCTGAGGCAGGAGAACGACTTGAATCTGGGAGGTGGAGGCTCCAGTGAGCCAAGATCATGCCACTGAACTCCAGCCTGGTCAACTGAGTGAGATTCCAAATTAAAAAAAAAAAAAAAAAAAAAAAAAAACAATGAGATATTACCTTATACCTCATAGGATGGCTATTATCAAAAAAAAAAAAAAAAGCAAAAAATATTAAGTGTTGGTGAGGTCATGGAGAAATTGAAACCCTTGTACATTGCTGGATGGAATATAAAATGGTGCAGCCACTATAGAAAACAGTGTGAAGGATGCTCAAATAATTAAAAACAGAACTACTATACTATCCAGCAATCTCATTTTGAGGTATATCCAAAACAATTGAAATCAGGATCTCAAAAAGATACCTACATTCTCATTCTGAACATTATTCACAATAGCCAAGATTTGAGGGATGAATAAAGAAAATGTGGTATATTCATACAATGAAATATTATTCAGTCTTACAAAAGGAAATCCTACCTCTGGTGACATCGATGGACCTAGAAGGCATTATTCTAAGTAAAGTCAGTCAGTGATAGAAGGATGAATATATGATTCCTCTTATAGGAGACATCTAATATCATCAAAGATATAGAAGTAGATAGCAGAATCATGAGGATGGGAGGCGGGGGATATGAGAAATTGTTGTTCAATGGGTATAAAGTTACAGTTAGGCCACACATGGTGGCCCACCCCTGTAATCCCAACACTTCAGGAGGCCAAGGCGGGAGGATCACTTGAGCCCAGGAATTCAGGACCAGCCTGGCCAACATACAGAGACTCTCTCGCTACAAAAGAAATTTTTTAAATTAGTCAGGCATGGTGGTACACACCTGTGATTCCAACTACTTTGAAAGCTGAGGCAGGAGAATACTTGAACCCAGGAGATCCACGCTGCAATGAGCTGTGTTCACACCACAGCACTACAGGTTGGGTGACAGAGTGAGACTCTGTCTCGATAAATAAAGTTACAGTTATACTGGATGAGTAAGTTCCTGAAATCTGCTGTGTGACAAACTACCTATAGTAACAATACGGTATTGTGCACTTAAATTTTTGTTGGCTATCAATTTGCAGAAAACTGAAACTGGACCGCTTCCTCATACCTTATACAAAAATTAACTCAAGATGAATTAAAGACTTAAAACTAAAACCCAAAACTAAAAAAACCTAGAAGAAAATCTAGGTGACACCATCAGGACATAGGCATGGGCAAAGATTTTATGATGAAATTGCCAAAAGCAATTGCAACAAAAGCAAAAATTGACAAATGGGATCTAATCAAACTAAAGAGCTACTGTAAAGCAAAAGGAACTATCATCAGAGTGAACAGGCAACCTACAGAGTGGGAGAAAATGTTTCCAATATATCTATCTGACAAAGGTCTAATATCCAGAATCTATGAGAAACTCATACAAATTTACAAGAAGAAAACAACCCCTTCAAAAAGTAGGCAAAGGATATGAACAAACACTTCTCAAAAGAAGAAATGCATGCAGCCAACAAACATATAAAAAAAAAGTTCAACATCACCAATCATTAGAGAAATGCAAATCAAAACCACAATGAGATACTATCTCACGCCAGTCAGAACAGCCATTATTAAAAAGTCAAGCAACAACAGATGTTGGTGAGGTTTCGGAGAAATAGGAAGACTTTTACACTGTTGGTGGGGAATCTAAATTAGTTCAACCATTGTGGAAGACAGTGTGGCAATTCCTCAAAGATCTAGAACTGGAAATACCATTTGACCCAGCAATCTCATTAAGGAATATAAGTCATTCTATTACATGCACATGTATGTTCATTGCAGCACTAGTCACAATAGCAAGGACATGGAATCAACCCAAATGCCTGTCAATGGTAGACTGGATAAAGAAAATATGGTATATATACACCACGGAATACTATGAAGCCATAAAAAGGAATGAGATCACGTCCTTTGCAGGGACATGGATGAAGCTGGAAGCCATTTTCTTCAGCAAACTAATGCAGGAACAGAAAACCAAACACCACATGTTCTTTCTTGTACTTGCGAGCTGAACAATGAAAACACATGGACACAGAGAGGGAAAAAACACACACTGGGGCCTGTTGGGGAAAGCAGAGTTGCAGGGAGAGTATTAGGAAAAATAGCTAATGCATGCTGGGCTTAATACCTAGGTGAATGGGTTGATAGGTGCAGCAAACCCCCATGGCACACGTTTACCTATATAACAAACCTGCACATCCTGCACATGTACCCCAGAACTAAAAATAAAATAAAACAAAATTTTGTTAAGAGCATAGAGCTCATGTTAAGTATTCTTACAAATAAAGGGAGGAGTTAGTAGGAAACTTTTGGAGGTGATAGATATGTTTATCACCTGGATTGTGGAGATCGCAACATGAGTGTATACATATGCCCAAACTCACCAAATGGTATAATTAATTATGTGCAGTGTTTTAAATATCAGTTATATCTCAATAAAGCTGGAAAAAATAAAGCCACTGGGTAATGTATCAAAAGGTAGTAGAATGCTAAGTGGCACTGACATCAATAAAAAGGGACCATTTTGTTTGCAAAAGTAGTAACAATTCATCCAAAGATATGACTTTTGTAACCTAGCATGCATTCATTGCCTACTGGATTTTTTTCTGAACTTACTTGATTGCATGATTACAATTTAAAAATGGCAAATTAAGTATATGTCCTCATTATGTGTGAATAAACTGTCAAGTTGGTTGACTGACAAAAAAACAGAGTTCCACCCCAATACAATGAAATGACATATGTTTATGTCAAGAACTCCAAAGAACTCCAAGTTTACTTCAAGTTTTATCTGTCAAAATTAAAAGAGTGAGTGGGCACAGTGGCTTACACCTATAGTCCCAGAACTTTGGGGGGGCCAAGGCGGGTGGATCAGGAGTTTGAGACCAGCCTGGCCAACATGGTGAAACCCTGTCTCTGCTAAAAATTTAAAAATTAGCTGGATGTGGTGATGCATGCCTGTAATCCCAGCTACTTGGGAGCCTGAGGAATGAGAATCACTTAAACCTAAGAGGCAGAGGCTACAGTGAGTCAAGATCACACCACTGCCCACTTCACTCCAGCCTGAGCAACAGAGGGAGAGTCTAACTCAACTAATTAATTAATTAAAAAGTATAATTTGTCCCCATCATAGTAAATAGGTTAATTGAGCTAAAAATATTACATAATTACTGAATTTAAGTTTTCAAAGAAAATTCAGGAATGGATATCTTTATGCAAATTGATAAAAATATATACTACTTCTAATTAATGGTTCAAGTTAGTAATCATTTTTTCTGCCAAAAAAATTGAAACTCTATAAGGAACTCCATAGCTCAAATTCCAGGAACATAATTTCCATCAGATATAATTTTCTAAGACATATCTCTACTGAGATTAATCAGAGATTCAGAGAAATTAAAAAGAAGTTGGCAAATGTAGATGGTTTAAAATATTCACAAAACCCAAGAAATGAATTCTAAACCCACATAAAAAAAAATCTCATTTCAAATACTAACTTGACAAGCTCAGATCAGTGCATCAAAAGACTCGCCACACCTTCCTGCTTATGACAGTCACCTGCTAACTGCTCACTGGCTTCTGACCATCAACGACAAAGTGGGCAGAAGCATCCCAAAGCCCCCCCTTTCCCTCCCTGCAGGAAGGCTGCTGTAAAAAAGAAGCTGGAGATGTTTCTCCAGAAGCCAGGCAGTCAGTGAGAAAGGCACGAAGCACTTGGCAAATGCTGTGCTTAGCAAGTTACATGTAATTATCTCAATTCTTTCAATGTCCCCTGTGAAGTACTAGTTACAATCACTCTATTTCACAATAGAAAAACTGAGGCTTACATGGGTCAAATACTTTATCAAGGTCACACAGTAAGGGGCAAAGAATAAAATCAAATGCAAGTGTGTCTGATTTCAAAGTCTACTTTTCCTAACCCCAACACTATATTACCTAAATGTGATGGCCTCCATCATAGAAAATTATCACTTGAATATCAACTGCCTAATTCAGGCTACTCATACATCTTCTTTTGTAGAATAGTGTATCTCCCATTAAAGAGAATGACCCGTCTTTTGAGATAATTATTTATCTTTTTTAAAAATATAGAAATATCTAAAAATCTGTTGAAGTATGTGTATTAAGGATAATGTTTATTCCAAATGTAAACTTTGGTTACTCTTATATGCTATAGTAGAACTACTTTTATATTAAATTATTTATGATTTAAATTCATCAACACCCAGCTCTAATTAACAATTCTAAACAGCTCTATAGTAATACTCTTGCTAAATATTTGTATTGTTTTCCCCATGCTGTTTTTTAAAGTATCTTGATTTAGAGGTTCGTGTATCATACCAGAATTTAGGAAACTAGTAGCCCTCTTTAGCTCCATTACTTAATGCCTCCTAAAACATGAGGTACTTCAATTTCATAGTCCAGCACACTGAGAAACATAACAGGCAAAATAAGTAGACTGTGTGTGTGTGTGTGTGCATGTGTGCGTGTGTGTGCATGTGTGCGTGTGTGTGTGATTAAATTCTAAATTATATTATTTTATTGTTAATTCAAGAACTTCTGTCACTTCAATTTTCAAGGTAAAAATAAATTTGCCTAAGTTCAGTGGGAAAAAAGGCACTTCCACTTGCTGATAAGGTTTGGCCATGTCCCCACCCAAATCTCATCTTGTAGTTCCCATAATCCCCATGTACTATGGGAGGGACCCAGCGGGAGGTAATTTAATGATGGGGCGATTACCCTCATGCTGTTCTCATGATAGTGAGTTCTCTCGAGATCTGATGGTTTTATAAGGGGCTTTTCCTCCTGTTACTCAGCACGTCTCCTTGCTGCCACCATGTGAAAAAGGAGGTGTTTGCTTTCCCCTTCCACCATAATTGTAAGTTTCCTGAGGCTTCCCCAGCCATGCTGAACTATAAGTCAATTAAACCTCTTTCCTTTATAAATTATCCAGTCTCAGGTATGTCTTTATTAGCAGCGTGAGAACAGACTAATACACTTGCATACTTTGCTCTTTGCATAGTTGATTTATTACCTACTTTATGTTTTCCTCAAATGCTAAAATCCCTGGTCCTTCTTGTGACAGCATGATTCAAATTCCAGGCCCATACTGGCCACCAAATACAAATAGCAAGGATGTTTTGCAGGTGCAGGAAGCCTGGTCTTGGTAATAGTCACAATCCTGAGTTTGTCTTTAATTCTCATTACCCACGTCCTCATGAAGATGGTGGCATTGGTCAACTGTGGCCTACCTACTTCCATTACTCTGATTGTTCACCTGAGTGAAGAGTTTCTCTGCAAAACTTTTAGGTTTAGAATTCTAGAATTGGAAGAAATTACAGGGATCATCTCTATATATCAAGCTGCTTATTTTATAAATAAAAAATTGAGATTGGGGGATATAATTTGCCAAAGGTCACTCTATTTGTAGCTTCAATTTTTGGTGCTAAGATTACTGGAATAACATGAGAAGTAAGCTGAGTGGAAGAGGATAAGTGCAGCTTCTAGAGAAGCTCAAATTTGGGAAAGTCTAGATTAATAAGCAGATCAGTTGGGTGAGTTTTAATTCTGGTTTCATTCATTTCTAACACTGGGAATTCACTTAAATTTGTGAATCTCAGTTTTCTATTCCACAAGATATGCAATCAAAGACTCAAAATCTCGAATAACCTTGAGTAAATGAGAAAGGTAAAATATATATTCATGATTGTTGAATAGAGAACAAAATTTGTGATAACCACAAGACTGGAAATGTGAGTTAGAATATAATAATAGCTAACTTTTATTGATCATTTACTATTTTCCAAATATGGTGTTAGATGCTCTATGTGCATTTTTTTATTTACTCTACTCGGCTTTGAGATAGATTCTAATATTATGTTGATGTTGCAGGGGGAGAAATGGAGATAGATTAAGCAACTGATTCAAGGTTTCTACCTATTAAGTGAAGCAATAAGGATTTTAGTCCAGGTTGTCTAACTCTAAAGCAAGGCTTTAAATACTGCACTGCCCTTTGAATAACTCAGTTTGCTGGCAAGTTTCTCAACGAGTCACTTTTCTGGACTTTTTTTCTCTGAGAACAAACACGCTTCTCCATGACTTCTGATAAAATCCAATTCCTAGCTCTGCGGGCAGCTATTCACTCCATTTCCATTCCCACTGGCATCTGTAAATTAGCCTCTGGTAATTATCTGTGTGGGAGGCAGCCAGAAGCACACAGAACATTGTACTGTTGGTCAGCTTCCAATGTGGGAATTCAGCATTCCTGAGTCATAAATCAACCAACCATGGCATGACTTGAGGATGTGTTTGCTCAAGCTTTAAAAATAGACTTAAATTCCATAGTGGTGGGCAAATACACATTTTGATAGTTACCTGAAATAGTAAATCCTCCATCCAAAAGAAAAAACAGGTGTTCACACCTTGCCCTCAAAGACAATTGATTCCCACTCTGTTGACCAGATGGTGAGGACAATTTGGGAGCATCTGTCCTCTCTTGAGAATGTCTTGTCTCTAGTTCCAGAAGTTGTATTTGGGGACTAGAAATGCTGCCTTAGAAATAGCTTTAAATAATTCAAAAGTTAAGGTTTAGATGCAATAGCAGGAGAATAACTTACTCCCTAAGAGGCCTAAAATTTCACAGAGTTCTGTTTTGTTACATCACTGGACAGTGGAACACTCCTTTTTTTTTACAGTGTTTCATTTTAGAGGAACTGAAGCACATGGGAAAGATGAAACTAGAACTATCCAAAAAAGTAGGGAATCTTAGGCTTACATCAGGGGGTGTCTGCAAACTACAGTATGTGGACCAATTTGCCTGACAACTGTTTTGGTAAATAAAGATTTATTAGAACTCAGCCACATCCATTTGTTGGTGTATTGTCTATGGTTGCTTTCATAGGACACAGCAGAATTGAGTAGTTATGGCAGAGATTATATAATACGTAAAGCCTAAAATATTTATTATATGGCCCTTTACAGAAAAAGTTTGCTGACCACTGGCTTAAGGCATAGAGAATGGGAAAGCTCAATGTACTTACTTCTTTGGAAGTTTTTATAAGATTTTTTATCGTTTTATCTTTAAAGGAAAAAGCAGAAGTACTCAGATCAGGTTACCCATCGTATCTCATTTAAGAAACTGCAAACTAAATATCTGGAGACCCACATATTGAACTGGAGGAAAGGGGAGAGTATGAGCTGTTCTAAATGGCATCAGTTCTATTAACATATAGTCACAGTGCCACTCCCATAACGAAGAACAAAACTTCAAACTCTACCATCAAACACCTAAATGCTCCTAGTAAAAGTATCCCACAATAACAAACCGTACTTATTGACATAAGAAGGGAAGAGAAAGAAAGGGTGCCAGGCATAATGGAAGACACATCTGAGGGCACTGAAGACATATTTCTCTTATCACAATGTCTAGGCCTGTCCATGTAATTCTCTTTAAAAGTATCTGGAAATAGAGAGGGCAAGAAGAACCTAAACAAACAGGAGGCCTTTCTGGGTGTTCCCCTCTGTACTATAGCAGTATTAGATCATACCCTTTCTGCCCAATCACATTTCTACATGGTTGTCCATACTTTGTTGAACCTAGGAATAAAAATGGAAAATTTCTAAAAATAGAACTGCCATATGATCTAGTGATCCCACTACTGGGTATTTAACCAAAGGAAAAGAAATCAGTACATCAAAAGAATACCTGCACTCCCATGCTTATCATAACACTATTCACAATAGCAAACATATGGAATCAATGAACAGATAAAGAAAATATGGTATGTATAATCAATTAAACATTATTCTGTCATAAAAGAATAATAAAATCACATTGTTTGCAGTAACATGGATGAAACTGAAGGCAATTAAGTGAAGTAATCCAAGAACGGAAGGACATATATTACATGTTCTCATTTATATGTGGGAGCTAAAAGAAAGTTGATCTCATGGAGATAGAGAATAGAATGATACTAGAAGCTAGGAAGGGTACATGACTGGGATTAAAAAGGTTTGTTAGTGGGTGCAAACATGCAGCTAGATAGAAGAAATAAGCTCCAATATTCTATAGCAGAGTAGGGTGACTAAAGTTAGCAACAGTGTATTATATATTTCAAAGTGGCTAGAATAGAGGACTTGAAATGTTATGTTACCAATACATAAAAATGATAAATACTCAAGGTGATGGACACCGCAAATACCCTAACTTGATCACTACATATTCTGTGCATGTAGCAAAATACTCACATGCAGCCCACCAGTATGTAAAATATTTTCTATCAATCTGCTTTCAAATGGACATTTTCTGTGTCTCTTTGGTGTTTCATTCTGAAGGCTCCCATGTCACATAAAACTATGATCAAGTAAAGACTTGGAACCAACCCAAATGCCCACCAATGATAGATTGGATAAAGAAAATGTGGCACATATACATCATGGACTACTATGCAGCCATAAAAATGGATGAGTTCATGTCCTTTGCAGGGACATGGATGAAGCTGGAAACCATCATTCCCAGCAAACTAACACAGGAACAGAAAACCAAACACCACATGTTCTTACTCACAAATGGGAGTTGAACAATGAGAACACATGGACACAGGGAGGAGAACATCACACACTGGGGCCTTTCAGTGGGTAGGAGACAAGGAGAAAGATAGTATTAGGAGAAAATATCTAATGTAGATGATGGGTTGATGGGTGCAGCAAGCCACCATGCCATGTGTATACCTATGTAACAAACCTGCATGTTCTGCACATGTACCCCAGAACTTAAAGTATAATCAAAAACACACACACAACTATGATCAAGAAAATTTGTATGCTTTTTTTTTCTACTGAAAAGCTGCGGAAAAAAAAATAAGAAACCATGTAAAATAAGTCTTCTCTGAGGGCTGACAGCAGACCTTAAAAGTAAGGAACAGAAAACATGACTGATTCTTTGGTCTAAGCAGGAGATGAAGAACAGACTTAAAGAGACAGCACTTAAAATAAATAAACCAGATCCTAAAATAAAAGATGGTTATAATTTTCTACTAAGAATCTAGTCTTCAACATTTATATTTCAAAATACCTCAGTCCCTTTTATTTCCAAATGATTTTGGGATTCCATTGAGAAAGTAGCAACTTAGATTGGCAGGTGATTAAGGAAATGACCAAATTTTTACCTTCAAAACAGTACTCCTGAAATTCTCAAATTTAAAAATTAACTGAAGCACAAATTGGTACTGCTTGTAGACTTGGTGAACTGAAATTAGTCCTTTAAGCAATGAATGAGCATATCTGACAGCCCAGTGCTCCCATCCCAAAATAGCTTTATAGATCTCAGTTCACCTTCTACATAAAGCAACATTGAAAAATTGATTATAAAAATAGTTCTCCAAGGAAAGCCACCTGCTAATGCTAGTGATAGAAGCAAAAAAAAAAAGTAAAGGCTAAGAAAGTGATAGCTTTCTAAAGCCATAAAATAAAAGGCTATTGGCTACATGCTGTATTGTGATAGTCAGGAATGTAGGCATTTCAAAGTGCTGTTAGCTATATCCCATGCTCATATCAAGTGAGGTATCAGGGCAGGGAAGGATATAAAGAAGTCTAGCTGTGGTACTTTATCTTCTGGGACTTATAGTGTATCCTATATACACTGGCCCAAAATATCAATTAATTTAGCAGTGGGTTTTGAACGTTTTCTTGGTAGAGGAGGACCATATTCATGAATGTTAGATTCTCGAGGTGAATTTAACCATAAACCAAGTACAGAAAGTGGGGGGGGCAAGTACAATCTCCACATACAGTTATGATGTCATACAGTGAATTTGAAAGGATTCAGCTTATTTGACAGTCAACAGAAATGAAAAAAATAGTGTGGAAGCTTTAGGGGATAATATTGCAAGACAGTGAGAGATATAGTTCTTCTCAAAGATCAAATGAAGAGCAAATATCTGGAAGTTATTTACTACGGGATCCAACAGGAAACTTCAGAGAACTATTTAGTATCCTCAATAAAATGTATTTTTAAATTTTCTACTATAAAATAATAGAGTACTGCTATCTGGAGAGAACAGGCCAGAAAAAGAAATTTAAAATGTGATGAAAATGGTAAAAATGTATAAAATATTAGATTAAAATGAAAAATGTAATGAGATGCAGATGGATATGCAGCAGTTTAGGATTCTACTCTAATAATTCACGGGGGCATACATGTCTACTCATCAGTTTTCACTATTTTTATTGTTTGCATGACTTTGGATGGAAATATATATGCACATTTGGTATATAAACCAATCACTGGGTCACAGGGTATGTGCACATTTGATGTTAGTAAATACTATCAAACAATTTCCAAAGTGGCTGCACTAATTTGCATTCCCATCGGCAGCGTATGAGAGAGTTCCAGTTACCCCCATCTTTGATAACACTTGACTTTTACAGTAGCTACTTTTGAAAAAGCAGCTACTTTTGAAAAAGTAAAATTGCTACTTTTTCAATGTAACAATTATGATGTGTGTGTGTGTGTGTGTGTGTGTGTGTGTGTGTATTTGTATCAATTTCTGCTTTTAATTTGCATTTGTTTGATGCCTAGTAAATGTGAACAGCATTTTATATGTTTCCTACCTGTTGGATACACCACTTCGGGTTCACATCTTTATCCATTTTCTACTGGACATTCTTCTACCTTTTTCTTATTAACTTGTAGGAGTTCTTTATATATTATGAATACAAGTCCCATTCTGAGGCAGCCTTTTCATTTTAATGATTTTGATGAACAGATTAATAATTTTTCCTTATAATTGAATCTTTTATGTACCATTTTGAATACTATTTAAGAAATTTTTGCCTAGATTTCTTAGGCAAATTGTTTAGAATGTTTTCCCCCTTTCAGATGAAAATAGTCTATATTTTTTTTTCCCAAGAGCTTTATTGTTTCACATTGCCTATCAAGATCTATGATTCATCTGAAATTTATTTTTGTGCATGAAGGGTCAAGAGACACTTTTCTATATTGATATCCAATTGAACCAACACTATTAGCAATGAAGAACCTTTGACCATCAATATGGTCACCAATCAAATGACCACATATGTGAGGCTTCATTGACATTTGTATAATGTTAAATCTTCTTATCTACTGGTTCTGACCTAATACCAACCCTGGTGAATCTAGGACACTTAGTGCAATCTTCAGATCATAGTGGAAGTTTATGGAAGCCACCTGACAAATGGAGTTACAACCAAAGTCCACCACACAGTTGGCCCAATGGGATACTGAACCTATTTCTCAAAAAATTTTTTTAGTTTCTATGTATATGGTTGGAATAAACAATCAGCAACTGACAAAACATCCACATTGGCTTCCTAATACATTAAGAATTATTATTGCAAAGAAGAGCTGGCGTATCTCCCCTCTCCCTATCAAAATATTAAACCAAAAATAACATATCTTCATGGAAAATTCTGAATTTAATGCTACCATGAATAATTTGAAAAATACAGGATTGATGATTCCTGTCATACCACCCATTGAATCACCATTTGATCTGTGCCAGAAGACAACTGGAGTTTGGGAGACAGCATTAGATCACTGATAACTCCATTAGGTGACAACTTTAATTGGAGCTGCTATTCCACATGTGATCTCTTTATGGTGATCAAATCACAGTTTAAAAAGGAAATAAAAAAACACTATTACTTAGTGGCAGATATTATCCTGGTAAATGCTTTTTTCTACCCCATGAAACAAAAATTATCAGAAATATGTGGGGTTTTTTTTACTTTTTAAAATTTATTTTTATTTTTAACTGACAAATAACAATTGTATATATTCATGGGGTACATAGCGATGTTTTGATACATATAATGTATAGTGATCAGATCAGGGTAATTAGTATATCCCTCTCATTTATCATTTCTTTTTTTAAAAAGCAACCTTTTTTTAACCTTTTAAGTTCAGGGGTACATGTGCAGCTTTGTTGCATAGGTAAGCTTGTGTCATGAGGGTTTGTTGTACACATTATTTCATCATCCAAATATTAAGCATAGTATCCATTAGTTATTTTTCTCGATCCTCTCGTGCCAACCTCCACGCTCCAATAGACCCCATTGTGTGTTGTTCCTCTTTATGTGTCCATGTGTCTTATCATTTAGCTCCCACTTGTGAGAACATGTCATATTTGGCTTTCTGTTCCTGTGTTACTTTGATAAAAAATAATAGCCTCCAGCTCCATCCATAACCCTGCAAATGTCATCTCATTATTTTTATGGCTGCACAGTATTCCATGGTGCATATGTACTACATTTTCTTTATCTAGTCTACCATTGATGGGCATTTAGGTTGATTTCATATCTTAGCTCTTAGCATTCTGTTTTCATTTGGTAAGGTCAGAAGCACAACTTTTCAAAAATTTGACACACAGATATTTCACCTCTCCAAAGCCAATGGCTTCACCATTTCATATGACATTGTACTGGTCTACTGTACCCTGCTAATTGGACCTGATAGGCAGGAAGTAGCAGACACCCAGATGCATGCCAAAAGATGAAAAATAACTTCAATGTAGAGGTTGGGTCAGTAAAGTTTCTGAAAAGTCCAATGGTCTCAATCATAGTACAATATCTCCTTCAATATGAAAGACAATTTGCTGCACATTAATCTCACCAATGGAATATTGATCAATTTTTGTGGCTCACTTTAATTTTAAGAAAAACATGTACCATATTTGGGTGTGATATGCTGACCTATTTATTGAATATTCTAAAAGACTGCCAAACATGAATGGGCTCAGAGCAAGAGAAGGCTCTCTAGTTGTTCACGCAGAGCATGCAACTCTGCCATTTGAACTTTATGACCCAGCAAAGTCAGCAGTTCTCAGATGTGCACAATGTGTACTGTGGGAAAATTATAGCAAGCCCCAGTGGAGTACTCCTAGAGGATTTTGCTGTAATTATTCTTTTGATTAAAACTTTTGGGTGGCTACCAGACCTTGTAGAGAGTCCACGCCTCAACATGGGACACCCAAGGAACATGCAAGTGGAGTTATCATTCCTGGATTGGGTATTAGGTGATTCACTAAGCCATAAGTCTAGAGCGCTCAGCAAGACTCCATAATCAAGTGGAAGAGGTATGTATATGAAATTGAATTCAAATAGATGTTAAGGCACAAAATATGAGTTTGCTTTCTATTTACAGCATGAATACTCATACTGCAATATAACGTCGCCAACAAAAAAGCCTGTATCACCTCATAAGGAGGCCCCTACATTAAGTTGATTGAGAAGGAAAATATTTCCTGCTTTACCAGATAGCTCTGGATTATACAAGAGTAAACCAGAATTTCCAACAGCATGTTGTTGCCCACTTTATTCAGAAAGAAAAAATGGTCTGAAGTGTAACTGTTTCCCATTTCTTGGGAAATAGCTAATATTTTGTCCACATATATATGCTAAAAAGCTAATAAAGGAATGAAAATAATACCTGATTAACATAAAACAAAAGGATATAAGATAGATAAGACAAATAGAAAAATAGCAAAGTGATGGAACTAAATGTAACTGTATCAGTGATCACATCAAATGTAAATGGTCTAGATATCTTTAAAGACAGAAATTGTCAGATTAATTTCAGAAAGAAAGACCTGTCTACTGTCTACAGGAAACACACTTTAAACACAAAGGCATAAATAAATTGAAAGTAAAAGGATATACTATCATACAGACACTAATCATAACAAAGCCAGAAAAAATAAATTTTAAGACAAAGAGAACTGTTAGATCCAAAAAGGAAATTTTATAATGATAAAAAGGTTAATAAATCAGGGAGATATAACAAACAGTAAGGTATATGCACCTAATAGAAGAGCTTAATATATATGAAAGGAATAAAACAAAACATTGGATAAATGGAGAATTCAAAATAATATATTTTAATATACCTCTTATAGTAATTAATCAAATGATTAGGCAAAATGTCACTGAAGATATAAAATATTTAAAAAACACTATCCACTTTAATTTGGTACTATAAATTAAAAGCCTTAAAAGTACACATTTTGATCAAATTTTATTTCTAGGAATCTAGAGTAAAGAATCATAAATATGAACAAGTCTGTAACACAAAATATCCATCTAACTTCATTTAAAATGGCAAGAAATAGATGTAACATAAATTTCTCTTTTATTTTTGTTTTTTAGAGATGGGGGTCTCTCTATGTTATCCAAGCTGGACCAGAACTCCTGGGCTCAAGTGATGCTCCCAGAGGTAACAGCTTCAGATTAGCTGGGTCCACAGGTGTACACCACTGTCCCTAGCTTTAAATTTTCAGCAATACAGAATTTTAGGTTATTGCGAATGATTATATGTATATACAACTTTTTAAAATGTTTATGAAAAAATGTTAACCTAAGTATTATACCTAACGCTATCTGAGAAAAAGATAAACTTTTAACAACAGTCATAGGCAGGTAGTAGAGTGGTAAGAGAACTTGACCTGCTTTAGTTTATATTTCAATAGTATTTAAATTTCAAAATTAAAGCTGTATTACTTTTAAAATCAGAAAAAAGTATAAGAAAAAGCAGAATGTGAAATTGAATACACAGAAGAATTAACTATGTAAAACTTAGTTATGAATAGACAGAGAATACGGCACCTTCTCTTCAGAAGCTTAGAATTGTAGGGGCAGCTGAGGCATACTCAGATATAGAGTGATTACAGCTTCCATGAAAGTACATGGTGTGGCACCTGCCTGACACTGGGATGAAAGCGGGTGAGCAGTATGTGGGAGGCTTTGGAGAAAGAATCTTTACGGAAAAGCTAAGACTTAGAGAAAGTTACTCATTTGACTCATCTGCAGCATTTGGCTGCTGACAATTTCCTCCTCCTTAATTTCAGTCTCCTGGTTTCCTCTTACATTTCGGGCCACTTCTCTGACTCTTTGATATGCTCATCTTTTTCTACCTATCTTTAAATCTTGAAGTTCCTCAAAACTTGGTGTGGGAGATTCCAAAAATGGCTACAGTGCAAAGTAAATACAGAGATACTAAGCAAACTGAAGTGGCACGGGAGGAGCCTAGAGACAGCACACAATTCTTTTTCCTCTTTACAATTTTGTAGTTCATTATTTTGTTATTGTTTATAATTTTATTGTTAACACAACCATATGCAAACAGGCCAGGTGCAGTGGCTCAAGCCTGTAATCTCAGAACTTTGGGAGGCTGAGGTGGACGGGTCATGAAGTCAGGAGTTCAAGACCAGCCTGGCCAACATGGTGAAACACTGTCTCTACTAAAAATACAAAAATTAGCTGGGTATGGTGGCATGTGCCTGTAATCCCAGCTACTTGGGAAGGCTGAGGCAGGAGAATTGCTTGAACCAGGACCCTGGAGGGGTCACTGCACTCCAGCCTGGGCTATAGAGCGAGACTCTGTCTCAAAAAAAAAAAAAAAAAAAAAAAATGAAATCAAATAATATAAAGTTAATCATGAAAAGAGGCATCTCTCCTCCACCTGTCTGTACTCTTCTCCTCCACCATCCTCCCAGTGTAGCTCTAGCCCAGCTGTAAATTAAATCATGATATAGTGTTTCCATCATTAGGAGCGCATTAAGCAAGGTCTTGTAATTACATTTCTTCCTTGTTCCGTTTTCTGGGTTTTGGAAAAATTATTAATGTCTCTTGCTTTTTTTTCTAATTAGAAAGTCTCAGGGTCTCCCACACGTTCACATATCCTCATCGAAACTATTTTCTATGTGGTCCAATGCATCAGATAATCTATGTTTCTAAAACCAAAGCCTCTCCATTTTAAATTCTCTGTAGTTAGAGAATGATTTGTGACTCCTGAGGGGGACAAGGGTGGTTGGCTGGCTTCTCAGGTGGGGGAGGTGGGCATGGTGGATGGCATCAGAAAATATAACAGAAATTTTCAGGTAACCCCCCTCTGCTTTTAGTCCCATGACTTAACCTCATTCTTCATGGAGGCTGCTGCTACCAAATCCTGAAAAGATCTCAATTCTCATCAGCAGTCCTGGGTTTCCATCTTCCTCTGTTCTGCTTCAGTGTTACAAAAATGTGTTTACATCTCCCAACCATTATTGTCTCTTCTCTCTGTCTCTAAGATCTTATGGTTTGACTTATTATATTTTACTATCAATTTAGTGAGAATTGGGAAGGGCAGAAAGACAGAAGAAAGTCTTCAGTCCATCATTTAACAGCCCTCTTCTCCTTATCTTTTAATCAACGTGTACCAAAGTTACCTTTTCTTCTGTACAATTCCTTTCTCAGCTACCCGTGTACCTGTATGTGCCCCTTCTAACCCATGTAGTCAACTTCCCACTTCCTTTCTTCCCTCATCTGGCCGATCTTGATCTCCTATTAACCTTTTCCTGTGGAATAATGTCCTGGACCTCAGATGCAGACAAGAAGAAACAAAAGAAACTTGAGAATATTTTGAATATGGTGGTTGTTCTCTGAAAAGTCATCTGGCTCCTTCCCACAAGGTGAGGCCACTTCCCTACTCAATGTCCTCAGGAAAAAGTCAGCCTTGGTAGCCTGCCCATCATGCCTTCATCAGGCAGGGCTCCTAGGTCACAATTAGGTCCAGCCAGCTGACCTGCAATGCATTCTCATTCCTGGAATGCTGACACCTCCCTGGTAACCATTTCCATGGGTTCTCACTTCTTTTTCTGTTGCCATTTAATAGAGTATTGAAGACTGCTAATTTTTCTGGAATTCTTACTGAAATTACTTTCATCTGGGGACATTATACTAATCCCATTATATATCAGGCTCAAATCTCTAAAAGGGTCCTTGGATATACATACTATGATATACCCACATGCATGCCTATCTCCTCTATGCTCACAGGTGCCCTCATCCCGTTTATGCTTTTACATGCCACCTCTATGCTGGTGGCTCACACATTTACTTCTAAAGTCCTGGCCTCAACGTGTGTATATGTGACTATCTACTCTGCATTTCTGCTTGGTTGTCTAATGGGTATCTCCTAACACATCCAAACCAAGCTCTCAGTGCCACAAACTTTAGCTCTGGTAATCTTTTCATTATTGTATTATCAATGATTTTTTTAAAGTTCTTTTATCTGTATATATCACCAGCATCTGTCTGAGAAATTGGCTGTATTTTGGTTTCTTAGACTTGGACTCATCAGGTATCCAGCTCATCAAGATATCTATCTTAGGCCTTTCTGTTTTAGAGGTCTGGGCTTTTATGATCCCCATGGTAGATCTAAGGGATATTTGTTAAAAAAAAAAAAAAAAAAACACCACAACAACAAAAGCAGGTTTTCTGGGGCATGGTTGAAAATAGAAAAGGCTGCCGGGCATGGTGGCTCACGCCTGTAATCCCAGCACTTTGGGAGGCCGAGGCAGTTGGATCACTTGAGGTCAAGAGTTTGAGACCAGCCTGGCCAATATGGTGAAACCCTGTCTCTACAAAACATACAAAAATTAGCCAGACGTGGTGACGCATGTCTGTAATCCCAGTTACTTGGGAGGCTGAGGCAGGAGAATCTCTTGAACCTGGGAGACAGAGGCTGCAGTAATCCAAGATTGCACTACTGCACTCCAGCCTGGGTGACACAGTGAGACTCTGTCTCAAAAAAAAAAAAAAAAAAAAGAGAGAGAAAAGAAAATAGAGGAGGCTTAAAGAGTTGACATGGGGTGTGGAGATGGAAGGATGGGAGGAAAAATGCTGAGTTCCTCAAGGGGTGTACATGCCCCCAGCAACTGGAGATAAACAGAATATATTTAACCATTTATACTAATTCTAAACATATATTTAAATATGAATAATTTCATTTAACATTGTAACACAAACAATAAAAGTTCTAAGCATAATTTTAAATGGCTCTTCTATATGGATCTAATACAATTTACCTGAATCATTTCCTGTTCAGTGAACATTTAAATTGTTTCTATTTTTCACAGCTATGAATGATGCTGTAATTAATATATTTTGTGTAAATCTGCATTTTGGATCATTTCCTTAGGATAGATTCTGAGAACTGGAAGTGCCAAATCAGACAATATTAACATTTGGTTTTCAATATATACAATCAAAGTGTAATATAAGCATGTAACTACAATTTAAAATTTAAACAAGTGTGCTCAAGCATTAGACTTCTGCTGCTTGATAATTGCATACCTAAAACGGTATCTCATTGTTTTATTTTAGATTCATCTGATTGTTTTTTAATGGGGGGATAAGGTCTCACTCTTGCACCCAAGCTGTAGTACAGTGGTGCAATCAGGATTCACTGCAGCCTGGACCTCCCAGGCTTAGGTTATCCTCCTGCCTCAGCCTCCTGAGCAGCTGGGACTACAGGCACATGCCACCATGCTCAGCTAAGTTTTTCAATTTTTTGTAGAGATGGGGTCAAGCTATTTTGACTAGGTTGATCACAAACTCCTGGACTCAAGTGATCCTCCTGCCTCAGCTTCCCAAAGTGCTGGGATTTCAGGGATGAATCACCATTCAAGAGTAAAATTTGTAATGTTTCTTGGGTAATTCTCTGAATTGTTTACAACTTTTTTTCTTTTACTGAACTTCAGTTTCAATATATTTTTATTGATTTGTATGATTTATTTATATACTAAACATGATATTCCCTTAGAGATCTGTTAAAAATACATTCCTACTTTGTTACTGGTTTTTTTACTTTGTATTGTTTTGTTCTAAATTTTTAACTCAAAAGAATTTTTTAATTTTCTTTGTAAGAAATCAGATCAATCAGTCTTCTGTCTCATTGCTTTTGGGCTAAATATTCTGTCCAATCTCTGGATCAGATGACTATTCATTATTTATGTTTTACTGTTTTTAATAGTCTTTTAATCCATCAGAAAATAGGTGAGCATTTAGTAATTTCTAAACAGACTATTTTCTAATTACTCTATAAGTAATCATTAAATAATCCTACCCTTTATTACTTATTTATGTCATTTATCAGGTATTGTATTTTATTTGTATTAAATTCTTCTTCTGAATTATCTATTTATCTACTTATCTGCCAGTACTGTGCAGATATTATTGCTATGCTTTATAATATTTTCAGTACAATCCAGTAAGCTTATTTCTGCCTCATTCCTTTTTTGGGGCATTTTCTTAATGTTGTTATATTTCACCTGTTTATTCTTCCAAGTGTTGCTAAAAAAATTTTTTGGCAATTTCCAAAAGCAAAAAGAAATCCATTTTAATTTTTATTGTAATTACATTAAAACTTTAGGAAGAATCAACATTTCCACATTGATCATTCTCCTCTTCAAAAATATTCTATGTGTCTACATTATTCAAATTCTTCTGTCTCTCAGATAAATTTTATCATTTTTCTCCGTAAAGATTTACATGTTTCATTTAAGTGTTATTTTCATAGACATTTTCTTTTTGTTGCCATTACAAACAGAATCCTTTTGTTTATTGTAACTGCTAACTAGTTACTGCCACAGAAATTAGCCACAGTAATTGTAACCACAAACATTTTTAAAGTAAGTATTAGCAAATGCTCACTTATGTAAAAGAAATCTCTGTGAAACCCTCATTATGCATCTAATTTCAAAAGCATTATTTTTCTGAGACAATGAATGGGAGGCTGAGGCCACCTTCACCCTGCCCCGTCACCACCGAGGGCTGTCGAGCCAATGAATGGAGGAGGGGGCGCAGAGGAGGGGGCGCAGAGGTTGGGGAGCTAGGGGCGCCACACCAGGGGAACAGCTTCTGCCTAGGGCTGTGGGCACTCAGCATGGATTTCAGTCTCCCTGTGAGTGATGGGAAAGAAAGGGCTCCCCCATCCACCTATCTGAGTACCTGACTTCTCATGACTGACTCCCCACAGCATCAGGTACACAGTTCCTCCTAGCATGACCTCCACCTGATGCGCAAACAAGAAAATTTGTCTCCTGTAGTTCTGGGGCCCATTCACCATCTACAAACACAGAGTGGTCATGGCTGCCATCTCTACTTCCATCCCTGTAGTTTCACAGCCCCAGTTCACAGCCATGAACAAACCATAGTGCTTCTACAACCAGTCCATTGCCTTCTTTTGTAACTTAAGTGGAAAGCATCTTGCCGCAGAATGGAACACAATCAGCAAGCTGGTGATGAGACTTGGAATCACTGTTTGTATCTTCATCATGTTGGCCAACTTACTGGTCATGGTGGCAACCTATGTCAACTGCCACTTCCATTTTCCTGTTTACTACCTAATAGCTAATCTGGCTGCTGCAGATTTCTTTGCTGGGTTGGCCTACTTCTATCTCTGTTCAACACAGGACCCAAGACTCAGAGACTGACAGTTAGCACGTGGCTCCTTCATCAGGGCCTCATTGACAACAGCCTGATGGCGTCTGTGGCCAACTTACTGGTTATTGCAATCGACAGGCACATCATGGTTTCCCGCATGCAGCTCCACACTCGGATAAGCAACTGGCGGTTGGTGGTGGTCATTGTGGTCATCTGAACTATGGCCATCGTTATGGGTGCTATACCCAGTGTGGACTGGAACTGTTTCTGTGATACTGAAAACTGTTCCAACATGGCACCCCTCTACAGAAACTCTTAGTCTTCTGGGCCATTTTCAACTTGGTGACCTTTGTGGTAATGGTGGTTCTCTGTGCTCACATCTTTGGCTATGTTTGCCAGAAGACTATGAGAATGTCTCGGCATAGTTCTGCACTCCAACGGAATCGGGATACCATGCTGAGTCTTCTGAAGACTGTGGTCATTGCGCTTGGGGCCTTTATCATCTGCTGGACTCCTGGATTAGTTTTGTTACTTCTAGACGTGTGCTGTCCACAGTACAATATGCTGGCCTATGAGAAATTCCTCCTTCTCCTTGCTGAATTCAAGTCTGCCATGAACCCCATCATTTACTTCTACCACAACAAGGAAATGAGCACCATCTTTAGGCAGATCCTCTGCTGCCAATGCAGTGAGAACCCCAGCAGCCCCACGGAAGGCTCAGACTGCTCGGCTTCCTCCCTCAACCACACCATCTTGGCTGGAGTTCACAGCAATGACCACTCTGTGGTTTAAAACAGAAACTGAGGTAAGAACCAGCAGTCCTCTCTTGGAGGATAAATAGCCTCCCACTATCCAATTGCCAGGGCAAGGTAGGGTGTGAGAGGGGGAGAAAAGTCAACTCATGTACTTAAACACTAACCAATGACAGTATTTGTTCTAGACCTGACAAGAATTGATACATACTGAAAATTAGCTTATGTGACAACCCTCATCTTGATCCCCATCCCTTCTGAAAGTAGGAAGTGGAGCTCTTGCAATGGAATTCAGGAACAGACTCTCGACTGTCCATTTAGACTACACTAACTAGACTTTTAAAAAGATTTTGTGTGGTTTGGTGCAAGTCAGAAAAAATTTCTGACTAGTTGAATCCACAACTTCATTTATATACAGACTTCCCTTTTTTTATTTTTAAAGGATACGTTTCACTTAATAAACATGTTTATGGCTATCAGCATGTTTGTGATGGATGACACTATGGACTGTTTTTAAACCACTATAATTCCATTTTTTTCCTTCCATAGGAAAACTGTAAATTAGAATGATTTTTGTTTGGAAAGCATGCACGTAATGTATATATGCAGTATGGCTTACCTAAAAAAATAAAAATGATACTAATTTTAAATCCTCTAGAAAATAGAACCTAGACTTCAAAGCCAGTATTTGTTTAGGTTCTGAAGCAAACAATGCTCTAATCACAATATTAACTGAACAAGTATAAAACAGAAATGTAAGTTTATTACCAAAATGATATGTATTCCAAAAAAGTCATAGAAGATGAAGCACTGTAATATTGTTCCCACATATTTAAAATACCCAAGTACATTCTAATTACCAGTGTATCAGAGGAAAATGTTCACACTTTGTAAAATAATATACTCATCATAGAAAACTTAAAAATTCTGAAATGTTTAAAAAAGCAAAAATGATTACTGATAATATCACAACCCGGAAATAACCACCTTTAAAAAGCAACCCCCATGTATGCCTATATGTGTATGTATACTTCCTTTACATACTTGGAATCATACTGTAAACAGTTTTATAACTAGAGCTTTTTCATTGCAAAATTGCCACATTTTCTTATGTCATTAAAAATTTTACAAAAACATAATTTTAATGGCTATACTATATTCCCACATAATGGATGCAACTCTGTTTATTTAATCATTCCCATATTGTCAGCTATTTAGGTTATTTCTAATTTTCATTATTATAAAGTTGCAGAAATTTTGTGTACATAAAACTTTGTTCGTATAATTGATTATTAGGACATAGTCCCATGAAAGATTCTTTTTCAAAAAATGTGAAATGTCGTCTTGTACTTATAAAACCTTTTATAAAAAGGGATTTCCTGCTTTTACACTGCATGGGTGGCAGTTATGAGGAAAAGTCAGTCAAATGACCTTTTCACAACAGAAACGGTGGCCACTTTAGTGGAGAGTGACTTTTTAATACAACAAGATCAACTAGAAGCATTCAACTGTCTCAAGAACTAAGGTACTCCAACATATCTCACAATTCCAATTTTGTTTGAGGGACTCGTTATCCAGCTCTTGGTAACCACAACTGCAATGTAAAATTGAAGAAAACACAAAGAAACCAAATGTGCTGAGTGAATAAAGGATCATCATATTTAAAAAAAAAAACAAAAAAACAAAGAGTAGTATTTTTCTGGTGAATCCTATAAAATTATATACCCCCAGGTAATTAAATAAGTTGATTTGTTCAATTATTTAAGCTATAAATTTTTGGATAAAGTATACTACTAAAACAACCATTATTAGTTAAAATGGTTGACGTGGGGTCATAATTTTTACCAATGATCAGATCGCAGAGCCAGTTGTGTACTGGGATTTCTGCTAGTCTGTGATAAGAAAGCCATGCAATCTGCATAGGAAGAATGCTTAACTTTTTCTCCCCCTCTAATAGGGAACAGCAGGGAAAGGGCAGGTTGTCCACCTTATTTGAAGGTGGTATAGTCTCTAAGAGACATGTGCCATATAGAAGAAAGGCTAGAATGTGTCCTTTTTGTAAGGGCACATTGCCCATGAAAATGAATTAATCTGGGAAGGCTGTCAATGATTGTCAGTGGTTACATGTGCCAAAATTTCAACTCAACCCAGCTTAAGACAAAAAAAAAAATCAATTTCTTACTCAAATCACTGGGAAGTCTAACAGGAGACAAGGCACACTCAAGGACTCCCTCTCCCTCCCGGCTTCATCTGCCTCCTCATTTTTCCTTCTGGTTCTGCTTGTCTATGCTTCTTTCTTATTGGTTTCACTCTCCAATGGAGATAAATAGAGTTCATCTCTAACCCTGAAACCCATGTGTTTTCCCATATATTTACCATGTGTATTAGTCTGTTCTCATGCCACTAATAAAGACATATTCAAGACTGGGTAATTTACAAAGGAAAGAGGTTTAATGGACTCAGTTCCACATGGCTATGGAAGCCTCACAATCATGGCAGAAGGCAAAGGGGAAGCAAAGTCACATCTTACATGGGGGCAGGCAAGATGGCTTGTGTAGGGAAACTCCCATTTATAAAACTATCAGATCAAAAAAGAAAAATTAAAGAAGAATCTATCAGATTTTGTGAGACTTACTAGCACAAGAACAGTAAGGGGAAAACTGTCCCCATGATTCAGTTATCTCCACCAGACCCACCATTGACATGTGGGGATCATTACAGTTCAAGGGGAGATTTGGGTGGGGACACAGCCAAACTATATCACCATGTACTTCTCATTTTCTCTGGTTAACATCTCATTAATGCAATAGACCAATATGAAGTTCTGAACAATGTCCAGATAATCCAAGTCTGTAATTCAGACTGTATTACAACAGAGGGAAAGATAGCATAGTCCAGATGAAAGTCCATAAATGCATACTTTTGTTCAGTCCACAAAAATTAAAACTCGTTCTCAACTTTATTCTTGATAATGGGAAGAATGCATTCACCATACTGATGGCTGTAGACCATTTATCCAATACTAGGTTAATGTGTTCTAGCAAAAGTATATCTGGCACTGCAACCACAAATGATGCTATTATGTGATTACATTGATGGTAGTCCACCATCATCTACCAGAAATGACTTGGTTTTTCAAAGATTAAAACTGGTGAAGTAAATGGAAATATGGTGGGGATGACCACTTCTACCTTTTTTAAGTCTTTGCATAGGGGTATTAATCTCTGGAATATACCGATCTTGCAATTTTTTTTCATTTACTCTCTTGACCAGGATGTAGGACAGTTTCTCAGGCTTCCAGTTGGCCTTTCCAAGTAACAACTCTTAACCCAGAGGCCAAGAAACCAATATAAGAATGCTACCAACTTCCATATATGTCCATTTTAAGAAGACTTTTCTTCCTTTCTAATGTAAGCATTTTAAGCTACAAATTCCATTCTAAGCACTGCATCTTACAATTTTGATGTTGGATTTTTATTATTATTCCATTTGAAACATTTCCTAACTTGCCTTGTAATTTCAGTTTTAATGCATCAATTCCTTCAAAGTGTGTCCATTCCAATTAATTATTTTGGAAAAGGGGGAAATGACTACTGAGTGGGCTTGTGGATCCTTTTTGAGCTGGACTTGGCCGAGACTCCATTCACTACCTAGATCCCATATGCCATCATTCTGAGAGACATAATAATGCTTTTGGTCCCCAGATATCAATGTCAAGACCCTGTGTCCAAGAGTCTTCAAAATGTTGAGGTATTCCCCTTTACACAGTGTAGTATTTTCCTAGTGCAGCACTATCTGAGTAAATAGCCACAGTCTTTTTGGAAAAGAACTTGGAAACTAATTAGTGCATACACTTGCCATGGGACTTCAGCATGCTTCCTCACAGCAAAGACCTTCTTTTTCAGTCACTGTCTGAGAAGTGACTCCATCCAAAAATTGGCCAGGAATAGTGACATTTTATTGGGCTAACTGATATTGGACTTCCTGATCATTCATCCTGTTTTCTTTTTCTTTTTTTTTTTTTTTTGTCTTTTTTTTTTTCTGAGACAGAGTCTCACTCTGTCGCCCAGGCGGGAGTGCAATGGTGTGATCTTGGCTTACTACGACCTCCACCTTCTGAGCTCAAGTGATTCTCCTGCCTCCGTCTCCAGAGTAGCTGGGACTACAGGCACATTCCACCACATCCAGCCAATTTTTGTATTTTTAGTAGAGGTGGGGTTTCACTATGTTGGCCAGGCTGGTCTCGAACTCCTGACCTCATGATCCACCCACCTCGGCTTTCTAAAGTGCTGGGATTACAGGCTTGAGCCACCTCACACGCCAGGGGAGGCAACCAAGTGATTAGAGGGTTGGAACTTTCAGCCCCACCCCCTGACCCCTGGGGAGAAGAGAGGGCTGAAGGCGGAGTTGATTACCAACAGCCAATGGTTTAATCAACTATGCCTATGCAATGAAGCCTCTATCAAAACCTAAAAGGGTAGGGCCGGGAGAGCAGCTCCTGGGTTGTTGAATACATCCAAATTCCAGGAAAACGGTGCACCTCAGCTCCATGGGGACAGAAACTCTTTCTGAACCTCTCCTGTGTATCTCTTCATCTGGCTGTCCCTTTGTATCCTTTAAAATATCCTTTGTAATAAATCAGCAATAGTAAGTAGAGTGTCTGCCTGAGTTTTATGAGTCACTCTAGCAAATGTAAATCCAAGGAAGGAGTTATGGGAACTGATCCCTTAACCTGTGGGGTCTCACTCTCCAGGCAGACAGTGTCAGAGCTGAATTACATTGTAGGACATTCAGTTGGTACAGAGAATCATTTGGTGTGGGAGAAAAACCCCATACATCCAGCTCTGTGTTATGTTTAGTGTGAGAGTAGCAAAAACAGTTTAGTTTTTCTTATCTCCTGGACCTTCTCTGAATACATACTTTCACGTTAGTTTTATGAAGAATTAGGGCATTTGGATGCACATTTGTGCCCTAAAAGTCCAAAGATGTCCACAGAGATATTTTGATTGGCACACAGAGTGTTTTCTAAAAATTGAATTTGTTGCAGTTAAAATCAGTCAACCTCACAATAAAATATGATTGTTGATTTCTCTTGAAAAACGGCAGCTCTAGAACACTGGTCCAACAAA
The DNA here is from genome assembly GCA_036589455.1 of Ateles fusciceps. Taxonomy (NCBI): domain Eukaryota; kingdom Metazoa; phylum Chordata; class Mammalia; order Primates; family Atelidae; genus Ateles; species Ateles fusciceps. The sequence goes on along the minus strand of JAZHEH010002554.1, from coordinate 13,608,841 downwards.
AGTACATTTTCAGGAGTAGGCTGCCCTCTCGCCAGTGTTATACTCAACGGCCAGAATCCAGCTAAGCTGGCCAGTCCCTGCTGATGAAAGCTCTTTTGATTGCTTAGGGCATAACATATCAGAGTTAGCAGAGGTTCAGGCTGCAGTGCATTTGCACCACTGAGCAGCCAAGAGCCTGGAGTATATTTTTTTATTTCCTGGGTTTGAAAAGCATCACTAATAGAATTTGCAAACACTTAGATCCATCTAATTCTTTAAAATCTCTAATCTCTAAAGGCCAACCATGTAAACAGACAGAGACATGACAACATGCCAGGGGTTAAAAGAGAACTGATCACATTTTTGGACAGTCCACAATATCCCCCCTTTAAGTATAGTAATATACAGAAATTAACTTTGCTATATCCATAATGCTGGGTTCTGGACCAGATTTTTTTTTAATATCCCCCAGAAATTATCTCCCACCCTACCATTTAGTATTAAAAGGTGTTTTGTAAGAACCTTCCCATTTTAAATGTGAGCATCTTTATGAAAAGAGTAGTAGGACAAACCTCCTGCTCAAAGGAAGGTTGCCACTGGACCCAAAGCATGCTATGGGCTTCGGATCCCTGAGATTCACAATTGTGTTGCATAATATGTACAGTTGACCAATGAATTTTGAGTGACCATGTACTCAAATAGACAGCAAGCACCTTGTCAAAAGGAAATTTAAATGTTAAAAGCAATCACACCTAAATGACAGGGTAACCAAATAAGAAATGGTGAGCAGAGATTCCCATCATTTAAGACTGGGATCGGGAAACAGCCTCCTTAATGTGGACAGGGAAAATTGTGGTTACTTTTATTCCTAACAGTGCACAGGATTTTCTTCCCTCGTCACAGAAAAGGACAAAGTTCAAAACCTTGACCACGGTCTGAAACACAAATCTCTTGAAATTAATAGCGCTGAGAAAACAAACAGTGACACATACCTGTAATCTCAACACTTTAGGAGGCCAGGGCAGAAGGATTGTTTCAGACTGGGAGTTGAGATCAGCCAGGGAAACACAGGCAGACTCCTACCTCTATCAAAAAATTTTTCAAAATTAGCAGGGTATGGTGGTGTGTGCCTGTAGTCCTTGCTACTGGGGAAACTAAGACAGGAGGATCGCTTGAGCCCAGCAGTTCAAGGCTGCAGTGAGCTATGATTGCGCCACTGTACTGCAGGCTGGGTGACAAAATGAGACCCTGTCTCTAAATATAAATAAATAAAAAGAAAAAAATATAAAAACAAGCCATCAGGATCTTTATATGCAAACTCCAAACGGTGACTAGTAAAGTTTTCATCCTCAGGTAGGTGTTTCCTAATAACCATAATGTCCACAGAGATATTTTGATTGGCATACAGAGTGTTTTCTAAAAATTGAATTTGTTGCAGTTAAAATCAGTCAATCTCACAATAAAACATGATTGTTTCTTTGGTAATAATGGATTTGGCTGATGCAAGCAGAACAAGGAGAAAGATGACATGTGATGATGCCCTGGGAAAACCAGGAAGGATCCTAACGTTGGACTCTTTCCAATGATGATAAGATGAACTCATCTCACTGGAGTCTTGTGGGAATGAGGTAATCAAAATTATGCTATGGCCTATTATGCATAGAATGATGAACAGATGTTTTCAATCTCTTCAGAGGAGCCAGCATGTAGGAAAGGGCACACACAGTTCGCCATCGCATTTCTGCAGCCTTAACATGCACCTCCATCACCCACAGAGTCAGTCTCTCAGGGTGGGGCCCAGGAGTTCACATATTTTGCCAGACACCATAGGTGACTCATATAGAGGTGGTCTGTGGACCCTGTTTGCATAAAACTTGCATATAAGTGAACCAGAAGGAAGAACTTTATAGAAGTTGGGAGTTAAATCTCTGGAGCTTTCCTAGTGACCTACACAGTGTTTGGAAAGCAGAGGAAGGGGATTTGAGACAAAGTGGCTTTTTTTTTTTTGAGACAGGGTCTGGCTCTATTGCTCAGGCTGGAGTGCAGTGGCACCATCACGGCTCACTGCAGCCTTGAACTCCCTAGCTGAAGCAATCTTCCTGCCTGTGCCTCCCAAATCACTGGGATTACAGGCATGAGCCACTACGCCCAGTGTCAAAGTGGCTCTTTTTTTTAGAATAAAACCTAGTTAGCTACATCAGCAAGAGGCCAAGAAGTAAAAATCACAGTGGAAAGAGATCTAGAGTAAGAATTACGTTGTTGAAGTTCTTGTCTCCCAACAACTCTTACTGCCAGAATAAAATTCAACAAATCACTTTACCATTTGTGTTTCTTTGGACATGATGTTCTCCATGAATAAATGAGATTGGCCTACAATTTTTAGTTGCCCTGTCTTCATTTTCTATTGCTTCCTAAAAAATTACCACAAAATTCATGACTTGTGTATTAGTTTCATTCTCATGCTGCTAGTAAAGACATACCCAAGACTGGGTAATTTCTAAAGAAAAAGAAGTTTAATGGACTCACAGTTCCACATGGCTGGGAAGGCCTCACCAACATGGCAGAAGGTGAAGCAGGAGCAAAGGCATGTCCTACATGGCAGCAGGCAAGAGAGCCTATGCAGGGAAACTGCCCTTTATAAAGCCATCACATCTCCTGAAGCTTATTCACTATCTCAAGAAAAGCACAGGAAAACCCACCCTCCATGATTCAATTACTCCCACCAGGTCCCCTCCCATGACACATGGGGATTATGGAGCTATAATTCAAAATTAGATTTGGGTGAGGACACAGCCAAACCATATCAGCTTCAAACAGCAAAAGTTTATTACCTCACAGATTCTGGCGGCCAGAAGTCCAGGCTTGGCAAGACTGGATTATTTGCTCAGAGTCTCACTGAGCTGAAATCAAGGTGTCAGCCTGGACCGCCAACCTGAATTCTAATCTACAGTTCAGGGTCGTCTTCTGTTATGGACTGAATTATGTTCCTCCAAACCCACACATTAAAACCCCAGCTCCCAATGTGACTATATTGGGAGGTAGGAACTTTAATGAAGAGGACTGGTGTCCTTGTAAGAAGAAGAGGCGGCTGCATGTGATGGCTGATGTCTGTAATCCCAGGACTTCAGGAGGCTGAGGCAGGAGGATTACTTGAGGCCAGGAGGAGTTTGAGGTTATAATGACCTATGATTGCACCACTGCACTTCAGCCTGGGTGACAGAGTGATACCCTGTCTCTAAATAAAAAAATAAATATTCATACTTTTTAGAAATAAAAATAAAAAGAAGAGAGTCAATACCAAAAATAATCTCTCCTCCTTCACCCCCCACATGCTGTATGCAGAAGAAAGGCTGCAGGAGGGCATAGCAAGATGGTGTCTGACTGAAAGCCAGGAAGAGAAGCCTCACCAGAAACCAACACTGCCAGCACCTTGATTTTGTACTTGCAGCCTCCAGAACTGTGAATAAACAAATTTCTGTTGTCCAGGCCACCAAGTGTATGGTATCTTGTTATGGCATCCCAAGCAGACTAATACATCCTTCAAGCTCATATAGTTGTGGCAGAATTCAGTTCCTTGTGGCTTTAAGACTGAAGTTCTGTTTCTGTGCTGGCTGTCAGCCAGGGGCTACCCTCAACCCCTAGATGGCGCCTACATTCCTCACCAGGAATATAGGGGTCTTCCTTTGTTATGGACCAAATAATGTTCCCTCAAAACACACCCAATCATAAGATGAATGCATCTCACTGGAGTCTTGTGGGAATTAGGTAATCAAAATCATGCTATGGCCAATTATGCATAGAATGATGAACAGTTATTTTCGATCTTCTCAGAGGAGCCAGCACGTAGGAAAGGGCACAGACGTTTCTGCAGCCTTAAGGTGCATCAGTGCCACCCACAAGTCAAAGAAGAAATGACAAAGTTAGAAAATACTTTTAGCTCCAAGAAATATGGGATCAATTTATAACTTTAAAAAAAAAGAAATTACATTTAGCTAAATTATGTTCACAAAAGTGTGAACATAATAAAGATTGTGACTAACAGCTGAAACCACACGTAGAAGGAAATTTTTAGTCTTGAATATCAGAAAATAAAAGAGACCAAAAATCAATTATTTTGTCCATACATGGACACTAGCCATTGGACTTTAGGTATACCCTCATTTGATATCACCTCATTTTTATTTAATTATATCTGCAAAGAACCTATTTCAAATAAGGTAACATTCACATATCTTTTGGGGGAACACCATTAAACTCACAATACTTAATTGAAAATATGGCCTTTCTATCACATTTGTGTATAGATTCAATGCTCTCTCAATCAAAATTGGGGCAGATTTGCTGTGGAAATTGACAAGATAATTCTAAAATTCATACGTAAATAAAAGGGCCAAGAATAATCAAGGCAATTTGAAAGAAGAAAAAGTCAAAGAGCTTACACACATTCCACAATGTCTAAAATAAAAACATTGACATTGACAAGTATCATCAAGAATGGAAGCTAGTGGAGCCCTCATATACTGCTGTTGGAAGGATAAATTGGAACAATCACTGTGGAAGATTGTTTGGTAGTGAGGTAACACAAAGAATTGAAAATCACATTTTGAAGATTCAGAGAACTTACCCCACCATCAACAAATAATCACAATGATACAGGTAATTGTGAGACACAGGAAAAGCAAGGCAAGATGGCTGATTACCAATGCCTCTCTCCAGTTTCTTTCTTGTCATGTTAGTGGGGTCTGTAAGCAATGTATATGTAGGATCATGTTTACAAATGGAAGCCATTTCAGTTATGAAACATCTATACTTTATATTCTAATAATTACATTGCTTGGTTGATGTATTCCTGGAATCTATGACCTGTAAAGATATGCATTCCAGGTATCTTCACAAAAAGCAACATAAACTGTTCTAGTATATTCAGCTAAAAAGCATTCTCTAGATAAGGACTCTGCCACTAGTAATTACCATTAATGTATTTGCCAGTAAGTCTTTCCTTAGTACATTTACTAGATGATTTACCTGGGTCACTCTTCCTTTTTTCCCAGGCATCCCCAATAAAGGGAGAAAACTGCAGAATTGCTGCCAACTCTTTCCTTCCCAGGTGGAATTTATAAAATCTGAACATATGCACAACCTAATGCTCAGTATTTCCACTCCTATATTCAACAGAAATTTATTATATGGGCACCAAAACACATGTAGCATGCTTATATAACAATCCCATTTGTGGTAGCCTAAACTGGAAGCAATTCAAATGTCTATCAACAATAAAAAAGAAAAATAGATTGTGGTATATTCATAGATGGAACACTAAATAGCAATGCAAATTAATGAATTATTTCTATACCTAATGACATGGATGAATCTCAAAAACACAAAATTGAGTAAAAGAAATGAAACATCAAAGAGTGCATATTATATTATACCATTCAAATAAAGCACCCATGAACATGAAATTAATCAATGGTGTTGTAAGTGAGGTGATGGCTACTTTAAAGAGCATTAGCAACTTGTTAGGGGAATGGTAAGCATTTCCAGGGTGCTACTAATATTCCATTTCTTTATATGAGTGGTAGTTACATTGTGGGGTTTAGTCAGGGTGGTAGGAAGAGTTTTAAGTGCAATTATAGAGAGAGTTATCGAAAATAGTCAAAAACCTTCTTGGAAGGCTGGAAGGTTTTGCAAAAGCCTCAGAGTAGAGTTATGGCTGAAGGCAACCTAATCCTCTCTGAGCTAATAGCAAGGGTAAATAAAAAGGAACGTAAGGGAGTTTATCTAAATAACTTGTTTACTCATGTGGTCCTAAAACTAACTTTTAATCATTCATGGGCCAGATGGCTCTCTTGGGGAGAGGTTGACCAGGGAAACTAACCTCTAACGGTGTTGAATCAAAACCTTTGTCATTTAATGTGTGCTGAATAAATGCCAGGAGGGCCAGCGAGTCAGGGCTGCAGCTGCTAACTCTTGACAGTGCTCTCCTCAAGTGTCTGTGAGTGGCTGTGGACCCCTAAGCCCACTCTTGCACTGAATATCAGTGTTTGAGTACAGTATTCATCTGTTGTGCAGCTGAAGTCTGCAGGACAGACCCCAGCAGGTAGTGACCCCAGTGTGACAAGGAATGCTACAAAGGATCATGACAGAACCCCTAAAAATGAAGGTGAAAAGGACTGCATAGTCAGTGAGCAAGTAAGTCCTACTTCACAGAGAAAAAGAGAGGTCATTGGTAGGAATGCTTCTACTTGCTGCCAGCCTGATCAATCACTCTCCCTGCCAAACTCACCTGCATCTAAACCTAACACAGCTTCCTTTCCAGGGACAGTGGAAGAGCTAGCCCATGCTTGCTCAGAAAAAAAAAAAAATGCTCTCTCTTTTATTCAAGGTTACCCCCTTGAGAACTTCATGCCATGCCCTGGTCTCCTCCTCTCACCTTTTCTCAATCTGTTTTGTTCTCCCCAGTAGCATCTACACTTAACAATTAGGAAAAACCAGACTGTGGTCCCAGGTCTTCCTCTTACTCTCCTTCCCCCATATCGTTTCATGAAAGACTTATCTGTGCTTGCTTTATCTATTTCATTATCTTACATTTGCTGTCACTTCATTGCAGTCTAATTTCATCCATGCCATTCCACAAGGTTTGCCCTGACCCCCCTCTTTGCTAGATTATAAAATTGGTATTTCTGATCCCTTGTTGTGCTTTTTTTCTGTAAAGCATTTGGCATCTTCCTCTTTAAAAGCCACTGCACATTCTCTCCACATTTCTTTACTGCACAGGTAGCCCACACCTAGGTTGTTTCTTCAAGGTCAGCGGGAGAGTGTTGGCTGCTACTAGTCTCTTTTAAAGGCTACCTAATTAGTCCAGACTCACTCAGAATAATCTGCCTTTTGATTAACTCAAAGTCAACTGATTAGGGACCTCAATTACATCTGCAAAATCATTTTACCTTTTCCATATGATATAACATAATCACAGGAGTGGTATTGCATCATATTCACAGATTTGCCTGCACTCAAGAGGAGGAGATTATATAAGATCATAGGTCACTGGGAGTTGCCTTGGAATCCTGCCAACCACAAGAGCCATGACTGGGAAAGACCTCGTAGGGAATGATTTTTTTATGGGAAACTTGTAGGATGAATATGAGATTTCACCAGTCTGATGGTTAATTTGTGTGTCAACTTGGCTGGGCTATAGTGTCTATCAATGGCCACACATTATTCTGGATGTTTCTGTGGCAGAGTTTTCTGGATGTGATTAGCATATAAATCAGTGGACATTGAGTAAAGGAGATTACCCTCCCTAATGTGGATGGGCATTATCCAATCAGTTGAAGGCCTGAATAGAACAAGACTGACTCCTCCAAACAAGAGGAAATTCTACAACAGATGACCTTCAGATGGCAAAATCAGCTCTTCCTTGGATCTCCAGCCTCTGCTGCAGATTTTGGACTTGTAAGTCTTCATAATCACATGAGCCAATTCCTCAAAATACAGCTTTCATATACACACGTTGCTATAGCCTGATTGCTTCCTCCCAAAACTCAGAAGTTGAAACTTCATCACCAATGTAACAGTATTAAGAGGTGGGAAAGAGCCCTCAGGAATGAGATTAATGATCTTATAAAAGAGGTGCAAGGGAGCTGTTTGGTCCTTTTGACCTTCTGTCCTTTCCACCATGTGATGACATGGTATTCATCCCATCTGGAGGATGCAGCAACAAGGCATCATTTTGAGAGCAGAGAGCAGTCCTCACTAGACATCAGATCTGTTGGCACCTTGATCTTGGACTTCCCAGCCTCCAGAACTGTGAGAAATAAATGTCTGTTTTTTATGAATTACTTAGTCTTAGGTGTTTTGTTATAGCAGCACAAATGTACTAAGACACATATCCTATTGGTTCTGCTTTTCTGAAGAACCCTAATACAACCAGAAAATAAGGCAAGGATTGTAGATAGAGATAACAGCAAATTAAAATACTAGAAGGTAAAAAGAAATATGGTTCTATTGCTTATGAAACAGAAGAGTTTAGTGTGGGTGAAAAATAAGCATTCTATTTGGGGGAACACGCATTATAAGACAGAGAAATAGAGGTATGTTTTTGTCCACAGTTCCTGGTTCATAATTCCCATATCCCTTGTTACAGTCTGTTGTTTTAACATTGAGTGTATCAGGCCTCAGAGGCAGACGTCAGGAATCTCTTAGGCCTTCTGCCTTCTTTTCACCTGCCCCAAGGCAGGACTCTAATCTTCCCCCACCTTTCTGATTGTGGGTCTTAAGAACCTCCCCTGAGAGGGTCCTTCCTCATACCCTAGGGGAAAGAATGCTGACATCATGAAGCTTCCATAAAAATCCGAAAGGACTGGATTTGGAGAGCTTCTGGAAAACTGAACACATGTAGGTCCCTGGAGGGGAGGCGAGGGCATGAAAGCTCCACATTCCTTTCCCCATACCTCACCCTAGGCATCTCTTCATCTATATCCTTTGTCACATTAACAAACCAGTAAACATAAGTGTTTCCCTAAGTTCTGTGAGCCACATCAGCGAATTAACTGAACCCAAAGAAGGGTCATGGGAACCCTAACTTTAAGCTGGTTGGTTAGAAGTTCTGGAGGCCCAAACTTGTAACAGGTGTCTCGGAGCGTGGTGGGGGGCAGTCTTGGTGACTGAGATCCCAACCAAGGAGCTCCCAAGCTGCGCTGAATTGGAGGACACCCAGCTGGTGTCCACTGTGTGATGTGTGGGAAGAAACTCCCCTACATCTGGGTCACAGAAGTCTTCTTCTATTTTCATGATTGTTGTGGACAGTGTGAGAGCAGAGGAAGACACAGTTTGAAAAGGTCTTCCCTACACCTTTCTCAAACAGCAGCAAAAAGTTGGGCAACATGGAGATACCATGGCTCTACTAACAATACAGTAATTGTCTGGGCATGGTGGCATGTGCCTATAGTCCCAACTACTTAGGAGGCTGAGACAGGAGAATTGCTTGTACCCAGGAAGCAGAGGTTAAAGTGAATAGAGATCTCACCACTGCACGCCAACAGAGGAGAGGGGAGGGGAAAAGAAGGGAGGGGAGGGGAGGGGACACAGTTTAACCACAGCTGAGTTATGGGGGGACTTTGCCTTCAGACCAAAGAGCTTGGACTTTGTTATTTAGACCAGTATTCCCCATCATTTTTCTCATTCTGACAAATACAGAAAATAACAATATTTGAGTAACAGGACTGAGAAAGCTGTTCCAGCTTCCCCAGACCCCACCAAGTTGCTCAGAGTTTGCTGAGAGCATCATTTTCTTTCCACCCCTAAGAGCCACCGGAAGTCCCAAAGTGCCTTGTCACAGGGCTGGGAAGTTGTGCCTTCAGCAATGACTAGCCTTTGGATGGGAAACGTTCCCCTCGCTGCAATGCCCAGGAAGTGGGGGAATAGGCAGGGAGGCAGGGAATCAAACTCTAGAAAAGAATATGAAGTGTTTTTTTTTTTTTTAAATATATCAAAAGGAGTCATGTTTGGAAAAACTGAGAAATGCTGCAATTGATATTTTTGCATAAATACATAAATGCTTACTCAAATCTAAGTGAGAGGGGGAACAGCTTCAAAGCAAGGGCACAGGACTGAGCTCAGGAGAGCTCCTGCAACCGCCCAGTCACCGTTTCCTCCCCCAAGGCCAAGCAGTGTCTAGGGCATAATGGGCAACAGTATCAGCTACTGGTTATGGAGCTCCTACTAAGCAGTCTACACTGGGCACAGAGCTTGATACAAGCTGTCATAGCCTCCCAACCACAACAGGAGGTAAATTACGATCGTCAGTATCTTGTAGATGAGGAAATACATAAAGTAAGTTGTCCAAAAATACCAGCTAGTGAGTGACTATGCTGGATTTAGGCTACATTTATCTGACCCCAGAGGTTGCATTCTTAAATCTGCTGCCAAATCCCCACCAAATAATCCCAAGCACCAGCTCTCTGCCTCATGAGTCTAAAGGCTTGATGGCATCATCTCATTCATGCCTCCAGACAGCCCCATGTGAAGACAGAAGTGCTATGCTACAGTCAAGAAGACAGAAACCACCTTACGCCAAGCTGTAAATGACAAAATCAGACCTCAACTTCTGATCTCCCTGAAGTCTAAGTCTGAATTATTTCCACGTTTAGAGTCTTTTTTTTTGTAAATGAGAAAAAAATAAAAACAAAATCTGGGGGCTGCTAAGCAGACCTGGACTTGCTAATTACGAAGGAGAGAGTTCATCCTCATGTCTCCCTCCACATCCTTCCTCACCTTTATCCTTTTCTCTTACTCCATCCCAGATTATTTCCTTGAATCATCTACATGCAAAAGAATTCACCTAATCCCAGCTACTCAGAAAGCTGAGGCAAGAAAACCACTTGAGCCCAGGAGTTCAAGGCTGCAGTGAGCTATGACTGCACCAGTGCACTCTAGCCTGGGCAACTAAGTGAGATCCCACCTCTAAAAAATTAAAATTTTAAATTTTAAAAAAATCCATCTTTTACACCTTGGTATACACTTAAGATAATACTTTACCTTTCTAGGGATATTTAATTTTAAGCCTCATTCCAAACTGTGGAATAAACAGCCTCTTCCCTAGTCAGTTAGGGAATTTTAGGCAAAGATAGGTAGAAATTGACAGGAAAGACTCCAGAAGTTTTGCCATCAATTGGCAACTCACATTTCCTGGCTCTCTGCAATTGGGTGTCTACTAATTTTCTAAATAACAATATTTAATATATGTTCATGACAGAAGTTTTATTTTTTGTTTGTTTTTAGGACAATCGAGAATAATGAGAAAAAAATATATGTGACCTAGTCTTCTGTGTAGGACTTCTTCAACTCCCCTAGTCTGTATCTTTGAAATAATCCTGAAATATTCATCAAAACAAAACCCTGTTGCTCTGCCCTTGGACACAACTTTGGCCTGTGTCATTTTCTACACTGGTACAACTTCTAGAAATTTTTCTAAACAGAGAAATGTTGGGTGTTCCCAGCCATAGTGGAAAAGATCAGCCTTCTAGAATGCTGGTGTCTTCTCTTCTTGTTCTGCTTTAGAGATATCATCATCACCTTCAGCTTGACTTGCCCTTACTGAGAGTCAAGCATTCAATGCAAGCAATCTTTCATCCTCACGTGCCAGAGCAACCTCAGGAATTACTCATTAGCTCATTTTATAACAAAGAATCTGAGACTCCTGCACCTACAGCCTGCCCCCTCTTCCACCTCTCCTTCACCTCAGTCCAGGCTAAGGGGCACATTAGATACAGGGGCCTCAGGGAAAAAAGCAACTTGCCTAATTAAGGAACAAAATTTGATCACTGTAGTTATTTGGCCCCAGTCGTCTAAATGAATCTTTATGGACTGCTATCTCAAATCAAGTGTCCTGGAGGAGGAGGGACTAAAAAGGCACTAAGCTTGGGTAAGACACATCACACAGTAAATGCCCAAACTGATTATTCAAGAAAAGGATAATTCTTTTTACGTTTCTATCCCACTCATTTATGCAAAGAAACTAATCTTTGCTTCTATTTCCTCCTTTTTATATTCTATTATATATACATATCTTTATAGAATACATTTTTCCATTCTGTTTCCTTGTTATATTGCTTCCTTTTGATAACAATGTCAGAGAAGGAAACCTCTGGCGAGTTGGTTCGCGAGTTTGTGAACTGAGCCTGCCCTCTAGTGGTGAACATAGAAACTGCAGACACGTACAGAGGTTAAGCTTGCTTTTCCCAGAGCCATTTCTCGTCTCTACTAATTGCAACTTCCAGCTCCAAGACAAGAAACCATTTCTGGAAAATAGTTTCTTTAAGCCTAAAGCACACGCACCTTTGACTTTGTTGAGAGGAAAAGAGAAAGCAGATGGAGACTGTGGTTTGATGGGTAGAGATGTCGGTGGATAGATGGTCAGTGCCACGTTGTAGGTTCCCTTTTCTGCCCCTAAGTCCTCCTGATACGGTTTGGCTGTGTTCCCACCCAAACCTCATCTCGAATTGTAGCTCCCATAATTCCCATGTGTGGTGGGAGGAACCCTGTGGGAGATAATCAAATCATGAAGGTGGTTTCCTCCATACTGTTCTTGTGGTAGTGAATAAGTCTCATGAGATCTGATTTTTATAAGGGGAAATCCCTTTGACTTGGTTCTCATTCTCTCTTGCCTGCCACCATGTAAGATGTGACTTTCCCCTTCTGCCGTGATTGTGAGGCCTCCCCTGCCATGTGGAGTTATGAGTCCATCAAACTTCTTTTTCTTTATAAATTACCCAGTCTTTTTTTTTTTTTTTTTTTTTTTGCTTTTTCTTTTCACATTGGACATTTGTATAACCCAGTCTCATATATGTCTTTATTAGCAGCATGGGAACAGACTAATAATACACCTCCCTTACTTCTGTCATCTCCATGCACCGATGGTGTCAGCAGATGCCTTTCTGTCCAAAACCTTCCACCTGCTGCCAAGCTTCACCCACCACCAACCTCCACCCACCACTGCCAGTGCTGCCCAATCATTCCCTCACTCAATTCCCTTTAAGCGCACAGAACTCAAATCCCCCAAACTCATTATCTTTTCCCCAAAACTCACTCATTCTCTGAGGTCTGCTCTCTCAGCAAATGGCACCACTGCTGGTCAGCCCATGACCTAGACATCTCCCTGTCCCATGGCACTCCCATCCAACCAGCACAAGTCCAGCCTAGGGGACTTGACTGTCACCAGTTTCCCCATCCTTCTCTTTGCCACTATTGGTAAAACCCTAAAGGATCTTTCTGTCCCTAATTTCTTTCCAATATGCATCCTTCACTCTGTTCTCTAGGTTGCTATCCAGTAAACTTTGTGCAAATATGTGTTCCTTCCCAACTTTTTTGGTGAACCATATTCGACAATGAAGCTAAGCATAGTTTAATGGGGGAAACAAAATGTTTCTTACAATATGTATGAGATCAACCAAAAATCTAAGTGAAAATGTAGATGATAAATGTTTGTATGACATAGATGCATGGGTGTATGTGCTGTACATATGCACACACAGACCACACATAGGTGTATCAGAGTGGAAAAGACCTTTCTTAATATAATACAAATAGAGGCCATAAAGAGATGATTAATAAACTTGACTATAGACCAATTTTAAATTTTAATAAAGAAAAATTATAAAATAAAAATATGTGGGGGATTTCTTGGCCAAATATCAAAGGATATGCCCTTTCCTTTGGTACATATTAACATAAATATATGGCAGTAAGAAAAAGAAAATCAGAATTCCAAAAGGCATCAGTCAAAAACTAATACTCAAATGATGAATATCTACTCAAATTATTATTAAGCAATATCAGGTGTCACAAAAGTTGCTTTCTCAAACCTCTGCTGAGAGGGGCTGTTTCTTTTCATTGGTATGTCACAATGGTAGATCTCCTTTCGCCCATCTTAAGACCAATGGAGAGGTTTGTCCATCACCCAAGCCCCAAGGATGAGAATGGTTTCTTCTTACCCAACAGTGAAGTCACACAACTCCCTTTTAGATTCAAGTGGAAATGGAGTATGAGATGAAATTATAGTTCTTACTGGGCTCACTTAAACCTGAGCTTTCTCAATTTTCTAACAGTGATATTACAGAGTAATACTTCTTCAGACAAAGAGAAAAAGACTTTAGAAATTTGGAGTGTATTTTATTGTTCTGTTCCTTTCTCCTCTTATAACTTGAGTAAATCGACTTTTCAGAATGAAACTGCTCAGGGCTTGCTTTGAGAACAAAAATGACAGCGTATGAAGACTCTCTCCAGGGAAAAAAGACCGTCAAATGTATAATAAGGCAAAGGAATGTAAAAGGCCAATGCTGCATGCCCTGGCCATGCAGAATTTTTCCAGAAAGAGTCTCCTCACACAAGTACTGCATTATTAGCTTGAAAAACGACCTCTCCATGAGCCCTGCAGGCCCCAGCAGAGGCCTGACCTGACTCAACTACCCACAGACATAACACTGAGAAGTTAAAACATGGGAGAGCCCAGAACAGGGAAACCTATGACACCAAACTGAGAAGACAAATCTTGGTAAAAAGCTCTGTAGGAGGCGGGGAGGGGGAAACCATGCCATGCTTGAGCAGTGACCTCTGGCTAACTTAACCTCTCCTGACAGAAACACTTGATGCCAACGAGATGAGCCCTTCCCTGCAAGCAGGAATGGTGGAGGAAAAATTCCCTTCATAACAGCAAAAATTACAATGGAGAAGCCTTCCCTTCACTGCTAACACCAATAGCACCTCCCACTTCTCTCTCAATCTCTCTCTCTCTCTCTCCTCTCACTCACACACACACACACACACACACACACACACACACACACAGCCTTTACTGTTACCTCAGCACCGTTAACAACCAAATCCAATATGGCCACCTTTCTTAGAGGCGGAAGCTCACAGCACGTGCAGGAACTCTTGCTTCCTCTTTCAAGTGGCCCCTCCATCCACACCTAACCCTGAGTCCTCAGGATCTTGTGGCTGAGATTTGTGTAACTAAAGGCTCTGAAATGGGCCACATTGAATGTTTACTAAATTAACTTCAAGGCAAAACTGTACCCTGAGCCAAAACTCACCCTACTTCCTTCCCATCTCAAATCATGCCCTCCTGCATTATCTAATCTACCTCACCAAAAAGTGTGTGAGGAACACAAAGGACGTTTTTTAATCCCCAAATCCTTCAGCAACTATGCAACAAAATGCACCACATTGAAACAATATGAAGCCCTTCAAACAGTAAGTGGATAGAGAGAAATCAGGGTCCAGAAATGAAGTCCTCTTATATGTTATAGTTGAAAAAAATTAATCCCAATATTTTCACCCTCTCCAAAATTCTTATTCTGCTTAGTCTTAGACCAGGAGTCTCACGTTGATGCCTGGGAGGGTCAGGCCTCTCTTCAGGAGTCACAGCCTCAAATCTCACAAAAACAAGAGCCTTTATCATTTCCCCAAGTCTCTCCCTTACACTGTGTATCCAAAGAATCAAAGTAAATAGAAAAAGAAGACAGCAAGCACTACCACCCCAGGCACAAACTGTAGAGAATACAAACCAATAACCAAGTCCCACCGTATTTACTCCAAACAACTTATCCTCCCCAAATCCGGAATTTAACACAATCCAGAATCACGTTAGAAGAAATATACCATAAAAAGCCAACTGTGGCCAGGTACAGTGGCTCACACCTGTAATCTCAGCACTTTGGGAGGCTGAGACAGGAGGATGACTTGAGCCCATAAGTTCAAGACCAGCCTGGACAAGATAGAGAGTTCCCATCTCTAAAAAAAATAAATAAATAAATTTTTTTAGAAGCCAATTGTGATGGTATGCATACCTTTTGTTAGGAAAAATAATTCACCTATACATACTGCACCCTCTCCCAGAAGGACATTTGAGACACCTCTGCCTTCTAGCAAAATACAGAAATTTTTAAGATGGTGCCTCCAAAGTTTCCAAGTCTTCTCTGAGACTTCCCCTCCCAGCAATGCCCATCTTATCTATTTTAAAGTCTTTTGTTTGTTTGTTTGTTTGTTTTGAGACAGAGCCTTGCTGTGTCACCCAGGCTGGAGTGCAGTGGCGCAATCTCGGCTCACTACAACCTCTGCGTTCTGGGTTCAAGCAATTCTCCCTGCCTCAGCCTCTCAGATAGCTCGGATTACAGGCACCCACCACCATGCCCAGCTAATTTTTGTATTTTTATTAGAGATGGGGTTTTGCCATGTTGACCAGGCTGCTCTTGAACTTCTGACCTCAGGTGATCCACCTGCATCAGCCTTCCAAAGTGCTGAGATTAGAGATGTGAGCTACCATGCCTGGCCTATTTTAAAGCCTTTTAATGTGCAGTTTCCCTTTCAGTCTGTGTTCAACCTGTCTTCATGCCTAACTGGTTCAGAATTCAGACAAGAAACAATGACATTTATAAACAGGATGCCCTCCAAACAACAATCTATTAACCATGATGAGATCCCCCCTTCCCAAGCCCCAGGTGTAAAGAAACAGATATGACATATTTCATCTCTCTGACCTGACTTCTCAGATCTCATCTTGCCTCCTATTCTTTCCTTCCTTCAGCTCAATTAACAACCTTCCCGTAGTTTTCCTTTCACTTCCTAAGTATTTCCATTCTAAAGTCAAACCCACAACTTGACTTTTAAACCATTCTATTTCTCCCTGAGTTTCAAGGCAAACCTGTTGTTCCATTTCCTTTCATTTCCTTCTAAGTTTTAGAGTTTAGAGTAATTCTAATGAATTTATTCTCTGCAGGGCATCATGGCTCATGCCTATAATCCCAACACTTTGGGAGGCTGAGGAGAAAAGATTGTTTAAAGCCAGGAGTTAAAGATCAGCCTGGGCATCATAGCAAAATGCTGTCTATATGAAAAATAAAAAATTAGCCAGCCATAGTGGCATACACCTGTAGTCCTAGCTACTTGAGAGGCTGAGGTAGGAGGATCACTTGAGCCCAGGAGTTTGAGGCTGCAATAAGCTATGAAGGCACCACTGCACTCCAGCCTGAGTGACAGAGCAAGACTCTGCCTCTTAAAATTTTTTTAATTTTTAAAAATTTACTCTCAAGTTCAGCATAAAAATGTGAGGTAACCCCTGCACTTCGATGGCCTTCTGTGACCCTTGAATTTATAACATTTGATACAAAACAATTGTAAAATGCAATGGTAACAGTAATGAAAAGGAAATATGTGGGTTGTATGAGACCCGGCTTTTTAAGAGGTAGTTCTTTGCCCCACAAATCAGTTTGTGCATTTTTTTCCCTCTAGAATTGATGGATCTCTTAAGCATATTTATACTCTCTCCTCAAACAATATCTTCCCTTTTTTTATTTCCAGTTTTAAGCGTAAGATCCTACACATAGAAAGGGTTCTGTGGGGTCAAGCGCCGTGGCTCATACCTGTAATCCCAGTACTTTGAGAGGCTGAAGTGGGTGGATCACTTGAGTTCAGGAGTTCAAGACCAGCCTGGCCAACAAGGCAAAACCTTGTCTCTATTAAAAATACAAAAATTACACAGGCATGATGGCAGGCACCTGTAATCCCAGCTACTTAGGAAACTGAGACAGGAGAATTGCTTGAACCCAGAAAGCTGAAGTTGCAGTGAGCCGAGACTGTGCCACTGCACTGCGGACTAGACGACAGAGTGAGACTCCGTCTCAAAAAAAAAAATGCTCTGTGGACCAGGCATGACAACTCACAGCAGGACTACAGATGTGAGCCACCAGGGGCAGCCCACAGCACTTTGGGAGGCTGAGTTAGGAGGATTGCTTGAGCACAGGAGGTTGAGTCTGCAGTGAGCTATGACGGTGCTAGGCTCTGTCTCAAAAAAAAATAAAAAGGAAAAAAGAAAGGACTCTGTGGGAAGCACCCCTAGGCCTTCTAACAACAAAATCTGAGCCCCGTATTCTGTGACCAATTCTCCCTGCACATGTCTCTGAGCCGGCAGGGTCTAGTTTCTGCCCTGACCATAAGTGGCTGCATGACTCTGGAGGGTACTTTCACTTCAGCAGGGCTCTCTTGCCTCAGTTATAGGATGAGTGGATGGAACTTGAGCTATCTCCAACATCTCTTCCGGCTCTGTGTTGCCATAAGAAATACTCTCCCATCTTTTAAAGAAGTGTGCATTTTTTTTTTTTTTTTTTTTTTGACAGGGTCTTGCTTTGTTACCAAGCTAGAGTGCAGTGGCGAGATAGCTCACTGCAACCTCCGCCTCCCGGGTTCAAGCGATTCTCCTGCCTCAGCCTCCTGAGTAGCTGGGATTACAGGCATGTGCCACCACGCCCAGCTAATTTTTGTATTTTTAGTAGAGATGGGGTTTCATCACATTAGCCACGCTGATCTCAAACCCCTGACTTCAAGTGATCCACCCACCATAGCCTCCCAAAGTGATGAGCCACCGCGCCCGGCCAGAGGTGTGCATTTTGACAGCTAAGATATTATACCTGTGGGAAGAATATAAGTCATTGTGAAATTCACATACAAGAATGAACTTATTGATTGTTCCCATAGAGCAATTAGCAGAGCTTCAAAAAGTACACATGTCATTAGACAGGGAAATGCTGAGTTTAAAGTAGGGAAAATTGGTGCATGAATCTTGTCCCTCTCTGGGTACCCTTCAATAGAATTGTGGGCAGGTAGCAGGCAGCCTGAGGCCCTCAGGGCTCCAGAAGACTTATCCAAAGAGGCAGAGGCTCTCAGAGGAAGGTGAAATGGAGACCTGGGTCATCCTCACACTTGGCACAAGTCTACCAAGGGGCAGCCTCAGTTCTGCAAAGAAGAGGAAGTCAAATTGATTATTTACCTCTGACATGACCAGGAAGCTATCATTTGCAGATTCCCTTCCTTCTGTCTTTAGATAGGTCAGCAATTCTTTCATCGCTGTGCTTTTCTGTCTTCAGTTCCTGCACTTTATTGGATCTGACTGTTACCTTTAATAATTCAGCCCACAGTGGCATCCTCACACAGCTGGGTTCTCTCTAAGTGTTCTATAAATGGACGTACTAATATCCATGGGGCTTCTCAGAGCACATCTGCTTCCTTGGACTTTCAAATGCCCCACCTTGGTGAGAATGCCCTCTCTTCCAATAAAGGACTAGGTGTCACTGCATTTCAAAACACAAGTCCTGGACACACGTAGCACACTGCTGGTTCAGGATATCAAAGGGGCTACTGGGGAGAAAAGCTATTAGGGACTGCTGGAGGGCCTGATTCTATAAAACAGCAGGGTTAATGGCACATTTATCCAACAGCTAAGATCAGGAATTAAACCTTAATACTCTATAAGAAAAGCAAACAGAAACTGGATCGGGCTTAAAGAAAAATTGTGTATCACTGAGATGTGAACAATAAATCAATTCTTCAATCACATTCACAAAGTTTCCCAGGGAGGAACTCCAGTAGTTTTTAATCTATAGGCCTAAATTCTACTCACCATACTCAACGTGCGCAAACACACAGACATGGACACACACATTCACATACACACACAGCTACAAAATATCTAAATCCCACCAATTTCATTTACATAGTTAGATTATACCAGTCAACATTTTAGCTGCTGATAAATGCACCAAATGGTGTTTCAAATTTTTTTTTTAATTATTCTATTTCTTATTGCAACTTTGAGTACACTGAATAGTGTTTTGGTTTTTGTTTGGTTGCGTTTTGTGAGACGGTCTCTGTCACTCAGACTGGAGTGTAGTGGAGCTATCACGGCTCATTGCAGCCTTGACCTCCTAGGCTCAAGTGATCCTCCCACCTCAGCCTCCTGAGTAACTGGGACTACCAGTGCACCACCATACCCAGCAAATTTGTTTATTTTTATAGAGATGAGGCCTCACTCTGCTGCCCAGGCTGGTCTGGAACTCCTGGGCTCAAGCAATCCTCCTACCTCAGCTTCCCAAGGTGTTGGGATAACGGGCTTGAGCCACTGCACCCAGCTGAATGGTGTTTTTTTTAACCTGACTGAATAGTCAAGTCATAGGTCCCTTGTCTTCATCAATAAATCAGACCATATTTTTTCCATATAACCAGTATCTCTCAACTTGGTGTCCTAGATTATTTCTTACCATAACCAAAAAATTCTCAACAGAAGAGGTTTCCATTAGCTTTAGACTTCATATAGAGTTTTCCTAAAACTCTGATGGAAACTCCAAGACAAACATAAAAAGCATCTCTCTCCATGTAGGAGATGGGGTCACTTGGAAGGCATACCTGTTGGATGAGAGTCTTCATATGAAGGCTTTTAGTGTGAGACAGGGGAAAGGAAAAATGCTCAACACAACACTCTTAAGAGCCCCTCAATGCAATAAACCCTCTAAACATAAAAAGTCACACAATCATGGGCAAATAACCAACACACACACAGGAATAATCCTACAGCAACTCTTACCCAACCGCATATCCATCCACAACCTCAACACCTTCCTCACATCCCATCCAGTTGCAAAGACGTGACTGCCATCTGGTATGAAAACGCAATTATGATCTTGATTCCTCCTGGTACCTTCATACAGCTGGGTTCTTTCCATGTTTTCCATGAGTAACACACAGATATCCATGGGACTCTGCCAGCCACTCGCAGGCAACTCCCTCAACCAGTGCACATCAGTGCGAAACACTCAGGACTTGACTTCACTCTCTCCGTGGTAAGTCAGTCATATGCTGCGGGTAGGATCTTTAAGCCTGCTTATGAAAATAACACCACGGTTTGAACTATTCTTGGCTGAGGAACCCAGGAAAAGTAATTTCTTTTACAACTTGTTAGCTTAACATAGCTATCATAGAATTGGATATAAAACAATGAAGTTAATATTTAAATATTGATGGTGTTACAATCATAAGTAATCTGACCACTTTTTTTTTTTTTTTAATAAAGTCTCACTCTGTTGCCCAGGCTGGAGTACTGTGGCACAATCATAGCTCACCACAGCCTTGAACCCCTGGCCTCAAGCAATCTTCCCACTCATGCTCCGAACTAGCCAGGATTACAGGCACACACCACCATGCCCAACTTCAAGGACTCGCTACATTGCCCAGGCTGGTGTCAAATTCCTGGGCTCATGTGACCCACCCACCTCAGCTTCCCAAAGAGCTGGAATTATAGGTGTGAGCCACCACGCCCAGCCATTTCTTTTCTTTTAGCTTGTAAGTACGCACCTTATCCTTTTACAAAATGAGTAGAACGGAATTAATTCTTATGCTGTATGTTAGTTATATCTGCATGCATGTAAATCAAGTTTCAAATAATTAAATTATTTTAGCTGGTCTCACAAGATTTTTTTTAAAGCAAAGACCTATAATTTGTGATACAACAATGTCCCTAAACTTATACCACTGATAAATTTCTATGTTTATTTACTAAGATATTAAAGTGAAGCCTGCTTGTATGTCTAAAAAATAAGAACTAATCATGAACTAGGACCTCTGACAACAAAAGAAAATCCATCTCTCTCATCCTCCACTGCTGGCAGTCATCTCAGAGAAAATGTGGTTGGATTTTAGGTGTAAGAAAATATAGGAAAGCCAAAGCAGGAGGATCACTTAAGGCCAGGAGTTTGAGACCAGCCTGGGCAACATAGCAAGAACTTGTTTCTACAAAGAAAAAAAATTGTTAATTAGCTAGGTGTGGTGGCATGCAACTATAGTCCCAACTACTCAGGAGGCTGCACTCCAGCCTGGGAAACAGAGCAAGACCCTATCTCAAAAAATAATAATAAAATAGGCCAGGCACATTGGCTCACCCCTGCAATCCCAGCACTTTGGGAGGCTGAGGCAGGTGGATCACCAGGTCAGGAGTTCAAGACCAGCCTGGCCAACATAGTAAAACCCCATCTCCACTAAAAATACAAAAATTAGCCAGGAGTGATGGCACACACCTATAATCCCAGCTACTCAGGAGGCTGAGGCAGGAGAATCACTTGAACTCAGGAGGAAGAGGTTGCAGTGAGCCAAGATGGCACCATTGCACTCCATCCTAGGTCACAGAGAGAGACCCTGTCTCAAAAAAATAAATTGATAATAAGAGTAACAAACTATTTTATAGCACTGATAGTCTACTGTTTTACTGCTGCAACTTTCAGAGGTGTTCGAACCAGAGCGACTCCACTTTGAGTCAGGGCTAGGAAAATGAGGCTGAGACTTGCTGGGCTGTATTCTCAGCAAATCAGGCATTCCTAGCCTCTAGATGTTTATGATTATGGAAACAAATTAATAACATTTACTCCAACAGACCCAGACTTGAAAGTGTCCAGATATTTCGGTATCTGGAGAACAAAGGCATTCCTAATTTTGCTTTAAAGATAATATTACCAATTTTTGCAAAATGTAATCATTAAGAAAATTGATCCTTTATCACAAACCCTTGTAGCAGAGCACATCTCCCCATACATATGAGTGTTGTGCCTATAGTTCCTCCTCTTACTTTCAGGAACCTCCTGCTTTGTCTATGAGGTAGCTGTCCTTTCACCACTTTACCTTCTTAATAAACTTGCTTTTACTTTGCACTGCAGACTCGCCCTGAGTTCTTTCTTGCGCAAGATCCAAGAACCCTCTCTTGGGATCTGGATCAGGACCCTTTCCTGTAACACAACTGCTGTTCTGAAGCAACAAGCAGGAGTAGCTGAAGGTGACCTAGAACCGTGTGTTGCTGGAGATCATTGGTTCTGGCTTTGTAAGGCATTGCTCGTTCAACCTTCAAGCAGATGGTCTGGGCAACGTCACACTGGTGAAGTCTGTTCCAGTCATCAGTTCAGAGACCAAAATGTCCTTTCAAGAAGGTAAGTCCCAAAGCTCTTGGGAAGTGAACCTCCCGGTGACCCTGAGTGGGTGCCAAAGTGGATGTTTGTTCTGCAGATTCTCTTTGCATTGTCCTCCTCATGACCTTACGAGAGGAGCGTTTGGAGTTTGGATTGATACACACAAGCTATTGAACAATCGGTGGGTTTCAAAGATGTGGAGGCTGGTGACTTACCACAGTCTGGAAGAACATTAGTCTATGCTACACAAATGCCCTGGAAAATAGGAGACATCCGCAAAGAACCCCAAGAAACAAGCATTAAAAGGCAAAAGTCTGCTTCTCCCCAAGAAAAGGGAACTGGTTTGCAAGTGAGTTACTGAGAAATAAAGATGACTTTCAGATGGAGCCTGAGGGGATCCCCTGAAATCTGCTTAAGAAAGCTTGAGTGCCTTAAAAGTGGTTGCAGAAAGAGAAGTGAGTCACTCAATTCTCTCATACATTTAGCACAAGGAAAGCCGTGGCAGGCACTGTTTATCATGACAAACGGCAAGAAAGCCTCTGCTAATTACAGCCCTGGAGGGAGGCAGGTCTCTCTGCCTCTACACTGGGCTATTACACAAGTGAATCACTCTCTGCTGTAGCCGCCCTGAGAGGCAGCTCAGGGACCCTGAAACTGCACAATCTGGAATAGCCTAAGACCGAACTGTGACCAAAGTGTGCCCCTCATATCTTCCCAAAGTGCCCTTTCCCTCCTGCTTTTGGCTCCTCAGCAGAAATAGAACAGCAGCTTCCCTCACCTGAGATACAGGGCTTTTCTAGTTTATTGCTAGGACATTTCTGGGGAAAAAAAAAATATATATATAGCATAACTTCTACCTGGATACACTTCACAAGAACAGCTCTAGTCCCAATCTCCTTCTCTATCCTGGAACTCTCCTGAATTCCCAATTCTTTCTCCTGTTTCCAAAGGCAGTCTCTTCTACATTGCTATCTGGATTTCTTTTGGTCAGGGAGGATTGTTGAGTTTTGTCTGATTGTTTTGTTTTGTTTTTTGTAGAGACAGGGTCTCACTATGCTGCCCAGGCTGGCCTCAAACTCCTGGGCTCAAGCAATCATTCACCTTGGCCGCCCAAAGTACTGAAACTACGGACATGCGCCACCACGCATGCAGTCAAAAATCCACATATAATTTTTGATTCTCCAATAACCGAAGTACTAGTGGTACTCTGACTAGAAGCCTAACAGATAGCATAAACAGTTCATTAACACATTTTGTGTGTTATACATATTATATACTGTGTTCTTACAATAAAGCAAGATAGAAAAAAGAAAAAGTAAGAAAATCATAAGAGAAAATGTATTTACCATTTGTTAAGTGGAAGTGGATCATCCTAAAGGTCTTCATCCTCACTGTGTTCACTTTGAGGAGAAGGAGGAAGACGGGTTGGGTTTACTGTCTCAGGGTGACAGAGGCAGAAGGAAATTCAAGTATGAGTGGACCCTCACAGCTCAAACTTGCATTGTTCAAGGGTCAACCACAAATCATAAGTCTGGAGGAAATTTGGCACTGATTTCTACCTGGCAGGCCAGCACTTGACACCATGTTGCAGTTAGGGCCCAGGTTGGGTATCTTCCACTTGTCCCCTTGTATTTACTCTCAATCATTCCCCATCCCAATCTGGGCTCAGGAGATTGACCCCCATGAGACAACATAAATGGGATCCTTGGCCTTCAGGCTTATGAAAGGATGTGACCAATGGAAGGCACCGGGGAGCAATAGTGAAGGGGAATAAGGTCAAGGGGTTTGTCACTGCATGTTCTCACTCATAAGTAGGAGTTGAACCATGAAAACACATGGGGCCAGGTGCGGTGGCTCACGCCTGTAATCCCAACACTTTGGGAGGCCAAGGCGGGCAGATCACTTGAGGTCAGGAGTTCAAGACCAGCTTGGCCAACATGGTGAAATCCCAACTCTACTAAAAATACAAAAATTAGCCAGGCTTGGTGGTGAGTACCTGTAATCCCAGCTACTTGGGAGGCTGAAGCAGGAGAATTATTGAACCCAGGAGGCAGAGATTGCAGCAAGCAAGATCATGCCATTGCACTCCAGCCTGGGCAATAGAGTGAGACTCAGTTTCAAAATAAACAAATAAATAAAACCTAGATGATGGGTTGATAGGTGCAGCAAACCACTATGGCACATGTATACCTATGTAACAAACCTGCACGTTCAGCACATGTATCCCAGAACAAAGTAAAATTAAATAGAAATTTTAAAAAGATGGACAAATGGCCCTATGCAGTTAATCAGCACAAATAAAATACATACTGCCAATAAACAGAAGAAATACTTAACAGAAAGAGAGAGAAAGAGGGAAGGGAAGAAGGGAAGGGAAGAAGGGAAGGGAAGAAGGGAAGGGAAGAAGGGAAGGGAAGAAGGGAAGGGAAGAAGGGAAGGGAAGAAGGGAAGGGAAGAAGGGAAGGGAAGAGGGGAAGGGAAGAAGGGAAGGGAAGAAGGGAAGGGAAGAGGAAAAGGGAAGAGGGAGAGGGGAAGGGAAGAAGGGAAGGGAAGAAGGGAAGGGAAGAAGGGAAGGGAAGGGAAGGAAGGGAAGGGAAGAAGGGAAGGGAAGAAGGGAAGGGAAGAAGGGAAGAAGGGAAGGAAGGGAAGGGAAGGGAAGAAGGGAAGGGAAGGGAAGAAGGGAAGGGAAGAAGGGAAGGGAAGAAGGGAAGGGAAGAAGGGAAGGGAAGAAGGGAAGGGAAGGGAAGAAGGGAAGGGAAGAAGGGAAGGGAAGAAGGGAAGGGAAGAAGGGAAGGGAAGAAGGGAAGGGAAGAAGGGAAGGGAAGGGAAGAGGGGAAGGGAGAGGGGAAGGGAGAGGGGAAGGGAGAGGGGAAGGGAGAGGGGGAAGGGAGAGGGGAAGGGAGAGGGGAAGGGAGAGGGGAAGGGAGAGGGGAAGGGAGAGGGGGAAGGGAGAGGGGAAGGGAGAGGGGGAAGGGAGAGGGGAAGGGAGAGGGGGAAGGGAGAGGGGGAAGGGAGAGGGGGAAGGGAGAGGGGAAGGGAGAGGGGGAAGGGAGAGGGGAAGGAAAAGGGAAGGGAAAGGGAAAGGGAGAAGAGAAAAGAAAAGAAAGTCAAAGGGTTTGTTCTCGCCACTCCCCTCCTTTGAGCACTTCCCCCTTTCCCAAAGGCCAGCCTTTGACAGGCAGGTGTCTGCCCAGAGCTTCCATCTCCAGATCCAGGACCATCCTCCCCTTGCCTCTTCCAGCCTGGTGCTGTCAACTCCCCCACAGTTCCTAACCTGCAGTCCTACATTAGCCTCTGCTGGCTTCCTCAAATCTTACCTACACCTCTAGACATAGTCCCCTATTAAATCCTCTTCCAAATAACTAGCTTGGGTATGCCATTTGTTTCTTAACAGGACCCTGACTGATAGAGTCATTGTTGCCTGGAGTGAAACTATGAAAAAGACTTTCAAAACGGATTCTGGGTTGAGCTTATCATATACATTCGAGAAGCTTGCAGATAACCTCCTTGTTAACCTCCTTGTTAAAGGAAGTGGGGCTCTAGTAACCCGTGGCACGTGCTGGCATCATCATTACTCAGATTATCACAGGTTGGGATGGGATGAACTGCAGGTAGGTGGCAAGTTGCTGAAAAACTCTCTGGGATGTATCATTGCTATGGCAACAACGGTACTTATAAAATGTGTAGGGCTTATTTTGAAGATTATGGGGCCAGCTGGCTTTTTCTAATTTCCCTAGAGAAGATACCTAGGGGAAAGAAGAAATTGGAGTTCATTTAACTCAAAACAAACATAGAAAACCAGGACAGGCACAGCGGCTCACATCTGTAATCCCAGCATTTTGGGAAGCCAAGGAAGGAGGTTCACTTGAGCCCAGGAGTTCACAACAAGACTAGGCAACACAGACCCTGGCTCTACCAAAAAAAAAAAAAAAAAAAAAAAAAAGTTTTTAGTTAGCCCAATGTGGTTGTGCACACCTGTGGTCCCAGCTACATGGGAGGCTGAGGTGGAACTTGAGCCCAAGTTCGAGGCTGCAGTGAGCCATGATTGTACCACTGCATTCCAGCCTGGATGACAGAGCAAGACTGTCAAGGAAGGAAGGAAGGAAGGAAGGAAGGAAGGCAGGCAAGGGAGGCAGGCAAGGGAGGTAGGCAAGGGAGGGAGGGTGGAAGGAGGGGGGAGGGGGGGGAAAGAAGGGAAGGAAGGAAGGGCAGGCCAGCCAAGGACAGAGCTTAAGAGTCCTTTGTCTTACGCAGTAACAGAATAAATAGCTGAGGCCCAAGAGCAAGCCTGATTTTAGGAGATAGAGAGTTGAAAATCCCACTAAGGGGTCAGCACCATCATGGCTGTTCACCAAGATAAAGGTATTGGTTGGTGATAAAGAAGGGGGAGCCTGAGATTGGGAGGAGGTCATCTGAGCAATCAGAAATGAGGTTGAGCACTTTGAACCCCCACGTCTTTCTGAACCTTCCTTAAAAGTGGAATCAATTCCTCCCACCCCAGTCTCTGAGCTTTGCTGCCTTTTTCCTAGGGGGAGAAAAAAATTTCAATGATTGTACTGGGGTAGTTGCTTCAAAAATCAATGTTTCTTATGCTCAGGACCTGGCCAGACCCTCAGCCATTCTTGTCTGCAAGTTAATGATGAGAGTTTGATCCCAAAAGAGACAAGACAAAGAAGTGCAACGTCCCCTACAGGATTCCGAAGGGTGTGTGTGGGAGTGATCTGAAGGCTGTGGCACCAGGAAACTGAAATAAACAGTGCTGAGTTGGACTGCATGTATTGATGTAAGTAACCCAGAATTATAATTTACTAAACTGGCTTCAGTGCCAGGGAGTGCTGTTACCAATCTACTGGGTTGGTTAATTGAAGCCTGAACTCAACGGTGAGGAGCAGTCAATGAGGTTAACATGCTAAAAATCCTCTGGTTTACTGTAGAAGAAGGAATCCAAAAGCTCAGTGAGGAGGAGATGTTGAAACAGATCTATTATGAGTGACCTATGTAGCTGCTTCTACCCGTATCCACTAGAAGGACCTGAGGACACTGCCTGCACCGAGATATTAGGAAATTAAGCAATTCATTGATGGGAAGGGAAGACATTTGTTGGTGGAAAAGGGAGTAATCAGTATCTTTTAAAGGCCTGCACTAGCTCTTCTCCATAAGCCAATTATGATAGAGGGAAAAGCTGCAGAAAAGCCAATGTTCCCCACTTCAGTGGGGAAAACGAAACCCTAGTGAACTGGAGGACAGGCGGCAGCGCTGACCACCACAGGCAAGGAGGGCACAATGGTCACTAAAGCCACAAGAACTAAGTTGTTATGGGGGAGTTTAGACTCACAGGACTCTGGAATCCCTGTCAATGAAAGGGGTGGACTACGAGGATGCTGCTTGGTATTTATAGATGGAAACATTCCAGGTCTGCTGGGCAGACACCTCACTGAAGCTGCTGCAGCAAGGAATTCACAGCCTCTTAACTAGCTTCCACACCGAAGTTAGTTCACCCTGCTGGCCCAGTGGCTCACACTTGTAATCTCTATGCTTTGGGAGGCCAAGAAGCAGGAGGAGGAGTTGAGCCCAGGAATTTGGGGCTCCAGTGAGCTTTGATTGCATCACTGCACTCCAGCCTAAGTAACAGAGGGAGAGCCTTACTCTAAAAAACAAATACGTAGTACATAGACCCAAAACCCTTTGACTGAGCAAGAACTGTGAGGAAGGATCCTGCAGTGCAGCCACCGATGTTCACCCTAAATCATTCCCCAGGGCTTTCCCAGAGGGTCCTATTGCCATTTAAGAGAATATCTGGATTTTGGGGAAAGTGAAATACCATATCTTCTGCATTATTAGATATTGGCTCTGAAGACCAGAGACCTTTCTAACTAGTCATTTCCCTAGCCCCAGAATGTAGAGTAGGAATCGATACATTTAGTAATTAGTAGACTCTCTATTTTGGTTCCCTGGTTTGCAAATTGAGGGCTATTTGGGTAGAAAGGGCAGAGTGGAAACTTCTGGAACTGCTTCAGCCTTTACTGAGATAGTAAACCAAACAGAATGTTACATTCCCATAATAAATGCAACAATAATTGCCTCCGTCAAATATTAGAGAAATGCAGCGATAATTCTTTCATTGATGTTTTGATTTTTTTTAAGTATAAAAAACACGTAATTTACCATCTTACTGCATTTTAAGCACACAGTTCATTCTTGTTATATATGTTCACAATGTGTGATGGATCTCTAGAACATTATCATCTTGCAAACTCTATACCCATTAAACTCTATACCCATTAAATAACAACCCCTTATCTGCCCCTATTCCAGGTCCTGAAAACCACCATTCTACTTTCTGTTCTGTGAATTTGACTACTTTAGACACCCCAGGGTGATACTTCTCAACACAACACCATTAAATGCATCTGTTTTCCCAATGCCAAAGCCAGAAAGGGCACAAAGATGACTGCAGACTGTCACAAACAGTAGCAGATGGTGACGCCAACCACTGCTGCAATTCAAGTGTGGTATCTTCACTAGAGAAAATTAATACAGCTACTGGAAATTAGCGTGCACTTAGCAATTTTTTCCATCCTTATTAGCAATATAATCAGACATATTTGCCTTTATATAGTAGAAAGAACAGTATACCTTTACTGTCTTGCATCAGGACTATGTATATTTATAGATAGATAGAGATGTCAACATTCAATAGACAGGGGATAAAAAGACAAATTAAACATGGCAGATACAATTTAGTAAAAAAAAAAATGAAAGGATCAATCAGGAGATCAGAAAAATAGAAATTCTTTGTAAAAAAGGAAATAGAAAATTATTTTAAAAATATTTTTAATGTTCAGATTAAAGAACATGAATTTCTCAATTTAAAATAGCCACAATTTTTTATCCACACAGTGCATTTTTTAGGAAAACATACACTAAAGCACATCATCATAAATTTCAGAAGCCTGGGGATAAAGAGAAGATCTTAAAAACCTCCAGAAGGACAAAACAGTTCAATATGCAGGATCAGTAATGAGGATGGTCTCAGATGTCTCAACAATATTGAATGCTAGAAGGTAATGGAAAATGGCCTTCAAAATTCTGAGGAAAAAATAATTGTAATCCCTAACCCCCAGTGTGGCTATATTTGGAGATGCAGCCTCTAAGAAAGTAACTGAGGTTAAATGAGTTCATGTAGATAGAGCACTGATGTGATAGGATTAGTGTACTTGTAAGAGAGACACCAGAGAGCTCACTCTTGCTATCTCTGTCCCTGCACCCACTCATGGAAGAAAGGCTATGTGAGGACACAGCAAGAAGGCGGACATCTGCAAGCCAGGAAAAGAGCCCTCACCAGAAATGGAATCAGCTGGAACTTTGACCTTGGACTTCCAGCCTCCAGAACTGTGAGAAAATAAATAAAAGTCTGTTGTTTAAAACACTCAGCCTGTGGTATTCCGTTACGGGAGCCCAAGCTGACTAATGCTGAGTTGAAAACTCATTCAAGTTTGAGTAGAATGAAAATATGTTCACACATGCAAAATCTCAAAAAAAATTAACCTTTTGTGTACCCTTTTACAAAAAGTTTCAGGAGGATGTGCTTGATCAAGTATAGCAGTAAACCAAGAATGGGGAAGGCATGGAATCCAATTCAGGAAAGAGGCAAAGGAAATTTCCATGGTGACAGTAAGAGGAAAACCAGTACTTAGACATCTTCTTGGAGAGAGCTCATCCAGGTTGGGGCAGGGTAATCTGGGGCTACAGAAAGAATGTCACCGGGGGTGTGAAAAAAAGAGAAAGGAGAGAGGAAAAAAGGGAGGGTAATAATAAGGGTAGAAGAAGAGAGGAAGGAAGGGAGGGAGGGAGGGAGGAAGCAAAGGCCAGCCTACTATGTTTGAACGTATTATGAGGAAATTTATATTTTGACAGATACAGTTTGGGATTAAACTAAATAGGTAAGGCCAGGCAAGGTGGCTCACGTCTATAATCCCAACACTTTGGGAGGCTGAGGTGGGCTGATCACTTGAGGTCAGGAGTTCAAGACAAGCCTGGCCAACATGGTGGAACCCCATCTCTACTAAAAATATAAAAATTAGCTGGGGGTGGTGGCGGATGCCTGTAATCCCAGCTACTCAGGAAGCCGAGGCAGGACAATTGCTTGAACCCAGGAGACAGAGCTTGCAAAAGATAAAACATTTAAAACAAATAGTATACTTCATCTACAGAAAGTGAAAAGTTGTATAAAAAATAAATGAAATTATAATACACTATAAGGCACAGCAGTGGACAGACACTATTTACATAGTCATAATAATATTGATTTATCAAACCTGTAGTAATACTGGTAGAATAGGGTGTTACATGTGTGGAGGGGCAGGGGAAATTGTCAAAGTGTGAAATCCTCACCTTCCGTAGTGGAAATTGGCAGGGGATGGAGGACAAAGAAACAGTGATGTCAATGAGTTATTTAGAAATAGGGGGGTAAACAGCAAAAAGAAAAGCTAAAGAATGAAAAAGAGAAGGTAAGGTGGAAAGCCGTAGGGCCTTGTCAAATGTTTTAATTTACATACTCTGGGTTTTTTGTTTTTAAATATAATAATAATTATAATAGAACACTGAAGAAAGAGAACTTTCCTTCAGAATTATCAAACAACAATTTTTAAAGGTAGAATCTAATCCTTCCTCTTTGAGTTTTAACAGGAACAACGTAGTTGATGGCAATTTTCTACAAAGAATAACTCTTTGAGTCCTGATGATTCTTTTACTTAAATAAGCAAGAAGTTTAGCTTTTATTTTTATTTTTTTCAGATATTAAAACATCAGCACAAACACTTGTATTTTTTTAATAGGGAAAAAAAGAAAAAGGAATTCCCTCTAGTGAACTGTATGGCTTTAATGCCACCGAGCAGGAGTAGCAATAATACATACCTGGCCCTGCTATATATGGCTATCAGAAGGTGTTACTCAAGATCACCTATTCCGAAACAAAATCTGAGGTTTTGGTTCCATGGCTAAAAACCCCACATTGTGAGTCTATTTGGTTACTGAGAAGTGTTTAATACAGTCACTTTACCTTGAAGGATTCACCAAAAACTAATATTACTTTAATATAGATGTCTTCTTTTTCCTGTTTATATTGGAAAGCCTAAGGATATCATGATCTTATCATATTGTATAGAAACATGAAATTCATTGTCTCATTTGTTTTTGTATTGGAAAAGCACCAGCATTTTTTATTTTATAGAAATAAAGAATAACAACATTGTATCAAAACAGAATAAACTCTGTGCTTCATCCATGAAAACAACTTTTCTAAATATGGCATCTGGCTATGCCCACTGCAACAATCTAATATAAAGTATATGTATATTCCCCAAATTGGAAACTTAGAACACCATCCATCGAGAATTTGTAAGAGTATAATCTCATTATTCTGCCACCCAGAATATTGATCACAAGCTCAGTTTCAAGGCATGATTTCATGAGTAATTGCTGATGATAAATAGACCATTATTTCCTGATGATCAGAGAACGAGCTACCAGGACCACATCACCTTTAATCCTCATAGAATGACAAACACTGAATTGTGCTGTGGCATTGTGCCAGCCTTGCTTTGAAAGCTATAATAAGCAGCTACACAAAATTCCTCATAATATTCATTTAACAAATTCTTGATCAGTCCATGTGTTATAAACCTCCTGATTCTGAAATATTCTTCAAAATAAAAAGTATAAATGACTTGCTCTAGGATACAGTTCATGTATTTTCCCAACGTTCTGAATGCTATGATAAATTCTTAGGGAATTAAGAGTTGGCCCAATTCACAGTACCGTCCACTCTCAGCCAATGAGCTCTAGCACACCACACTGCACCCTTTAGTCAATGAGGGTGCTGTCTGTGTTGTTATCCCATCTACTTTGTGTTCTAACGAACAGTTTTGACCCATGACAAAAACAGTGCAAGAGGTAGTGCTCAACACTTCTGAAAGAAACGAAGGAAGACAATTATGGAGGATGTTAAAGAGGCAATTTCAAGCCAGACACGGTGGCTCATGCCTGTAATCCCAGCACTTTGGGAGGCACAAGCGGGTGGATCACAAGGTCAGGAGTTTGAGACCAGCCTGGCCAGTATGGTGAAACCCCGTCTCTACTAAAAATACAAAAATTAGCCAGGCGTGGTGGTGTGTGCCTGTAGTCCCAGCTACTCGGGAGGCTAAGGCAGAATTGCTTGAACCCAGGAGGCAGAGGTTGCAGTGAGCTGAGATCGTGCCACTGCACTCCAGCCTGGGTGACAGAGTGAGACACTGTCTCAAAAAAAAAAGGCAATTTCAGGCCAGGCATGGTGACTTGTGCCTGTAATGCCAGCACTGTGGGAGGATTTCTTGAGGCCAGGAGTTTAAGACCAGCTTAGGCAACATAGTAAGACCCCCATGTCTTCAAAAAAAAAAAAAAAAGTGTATATATATACACACACACAAATACACACACACATATACACACTCACACATATATACATGCAGTGGCATGTGCCTGTAGTCCCAGTGACTCAGGAGGCTGAGGTGAGAGGATCTCTTGAGTCCAAGAATTTGAAACTGCAGTGAGCTATGTTCACACCACTGTACTGCAACAAAAACAGACATTGTCTACAGGAAAAAAAAAGGAAACTTCATTGCATCTTGAAGTGCTTTCAAAGAAACAACAAAGGAAAAAAAAAATAGAAAGATTGATATACAATCAGATTGCTGGATGTTCTTTCATATTTGCAGTGAATTATAATCATTACCATAGAACTGACCAAAAATCATAAGCAGAGAATCAAGACTTGTCATGACTTCATGGCTTCCAGAAGATTTAAAGCAGCCCAATGAGCTATTGCCAGCAATGATGAAGGGAAAATGCATCTCCACAGAGACTGTGTTGTAATAATCCTGTCTGCCACTGACCAGGTTAGTGCTACCGAATTCAAAAAATTCATTTCCCACTACTCTCCGAAAGACAGATACCCAGACAGTGTGTGAAGAGTGGATTAAGGGTGACAAGACTGAAGGCATAATGAACAGTTTGGCTGATTTTTTAAATGGGTTTACAATAGGGCTTTTATTCATCAGGAGAGATTAAAATATGCTACAGTAATAAACTCCAAAATCTTTGTGATTGAACAAATTAATGATTTATTTCTTGTTCATGAAAAGTTCTAAGTCTGTAGGAGGTCACACCACTTAAAACCAATGCCAGCTGGGCGTGGTGACTGACGCCTGTAATCCCAGCACTTTGGGAGGCCAAGGTGGGAGGATCACTAGGTCAGGAGTTCAAGACCAGCATGGCCAATATGGTGAAATCTTGGCTCTACTAAAAATACAAAAATTCACCAGGTGTGATGGCACATGTCTGTAATCCCAGCTACTCAGGAAGCTGAGGCAGAAGAATCGCTTGAACCCAGGAGGCGGAGGTTGCAGTGAGCTGAGATTGCGCCACTGCACTCCAGCCTGGGCAGCAAAGAGAGAGACTCCATCTCAAAGAAAAAAAAAAAAAGTTGCCTTCCAAGATCCATGCAAAGGGGAAAGGAAAGCTGGAAGATCGAAGTAGATTACATCACATCCATGACATTCCAACAGCCTGTGCCCCACTGCCCTGGAAAGGAAAAATGGAAAACATAGTCCTCCTGTGAGCACAGGAAGACTTCTCCCTGGGCCTATTTTTCTCCCCCTTAGATTGAAAGGTACACTAAAGATCTAATTCAATATGCCAATTTTTATAGCCACACCCCCAAATATTTCTTTGTATTCTGACAGCAGACTCCTTACACCTCTCTAGAAGGTATTCATTTCACACTGATTCTTGCCTCCTTAGGTTTCCGGCCAGGTGGAGTTGACCACATGGTTGCAATACCTTTCTGCTTTCTGTTCACCTTCCCCAAACCCTGAACCCCTTACTTATTCCCTTATTTAAAATCCCTTTTCACTATCTTTATGATCTTGGTGATCAGTTTCCATGATGAAAACAATTGCATTATGTTTCTTAAAGGCTTGGTCCTGTTCATTTTAGAATCTCAGTCAATATTTGATCAGATCTCTCTCTCCCTTGGGGCTCCAGTGGCTGAGGGTGCGAGGGTGGGGGTGCTATAGGAGGCGCAGTCGGGTCTGTTCCCATGCACCTCCCCTTCCCTCTTTCTCTTCCTTGTACTTGCTCGTTTGGCTTGGGGGAAAGAAGAACAAGAGTGAACTTGTTCCCAGTGGCCATAAGTGCCCTCCTCGATCTCTGGTCTTTAGTGTCAGATAGGCGGGTAGACACTCCCAAGGCCCCCTCAGAGGGAGAGCTCATTCCCAAACAGATGGTGGCTCTTAGAGAGATTGAGCCAGTCACTGCTGGCTTTGGCATGTGCATTTATTTGTCCCATAATGTAGCAGCCCATGGCCTCTGTAGCTCCAGTCTCTTCATCCTTCATGGCCGATTCCCGCCATTAGGCCCTTGTAGTATCAGCTTCTGTAGTTGGCAATAACCTGAAGCTTGAGGCAGGGGAAACACTGACTTCCTTCCCCACCTGCAGTCCCTGCCACGGCTCTCTCCCCAGAAAGCCTTTGTCCTGTTCCACTAGCACAGCAGCCCAGCTAGGCTGCTAGATAAGCAGATGCCTGCTTAGAGACCCTACTCTGGGTTACTTAACTTGTTATTAATTGAACTGTTTGTAAGAATGTAAGGCAGCTCCTTCACTAATGGTTCTCTTGGGGGCTTCCCTGCCTCGGCTCCGGAAAGAAAAAACACCCACTTTCCCTCCAGCTTGAGGAGGAGAAGGACAAGAATAGCTTCACATCTCAAACACTGCTGCCCTCTCAAAGGCAGCATTCCTCTTCCCACTCCAGGTCCTCTTCTCATATCCAGAGGGGGGGGGTCAGGGGTTGTGGTAGGCAGTTGGGTCTGTTCTCTAACTGAGTGCTTCCCAGGAAGCCCTGAGTGGTGTGGCTGGTTCACAGCCCTAATTGTCCCTCCAACTTAGAGTACAGAATGCTTGCTGTGGTTTTTCCTCAGTGTGAGCCTTAGTTATCAAACTGAGAAACAGGATCGCATTCAGCACCCTGCAGCATCTTGTTACATATTCATGTGTGTTAATATTGCATTAATATCTGGCCAGGCCCAGTGGCTCACACTTATAATCCCAACACTTTGGGAGGCCAAGGAAGGAGGATCACTTGAGGCCAGGAGTTGGAGACCAGCCTGGGCAACACAGCAAAACCCTGTCTCTACAAAAAAATTTAAAATTAGTAGTGGTTCCAGCAGTGGTCCCAGCAGTAGTCCCAGCTACCCAGGAGGCTGAGGCAGGAGGACCCTTTGAGGCCAGGAGTTCAAGACTGCATGAACTATGCCCACACCACTGAACTCCAGCCTGGGCGACAGAGTGAGACCCTGTCTCTAATAAATAAATAATTTTTAAAATATTTTATTAATATCTGTCTTCCCTGCTACACTATAAGCCCATGACAGCAAGACACATGTATGTATGCTTTGCTCAAGATTGAATTCCAGCTGCTTAGCAGAGTACCTGGCCAAAACAAAATTTTTTAATGTTCAATAAATATTTATTGAATGAATGAGTAAATAAAACTCCTCTTGGAGTCATTTTGCCCTCATGACTATAGCTGACTGGACCAGAGCTGGGGACTTGACCCAAGAAGAACCAATACATGCCAATACCAATACCATGAGCCCAGCAGATGATGTCATGAGAGAACTGGATGCAAAAGACAGGAGGACTAGACAGCCGGTACTGAAGTCTTATGGAAGAAGTCTGCGTGCAGTTCGGATGGGACAGCCATGTGCATGCTAACGTAGAAAATGCTGATCTAGGGCCCAGCACAGTGGCTCATGCCTATAATTTCAGCACTTCAGGAGGCCAAGGCAAGAGGATCACTTGAGGCCAAGAGATAGAACAGGCTGAGCAACAATACAAGACCCTGTTTCTATAAAAAATAGGAAAAAAAGGTCCGGGGGGTGGTGGTTCATGCCTGTCATCCCAGCACTTTGGGAGACCGAGGCAGGCAGATCACCTGAGGTCAGGAGTTCAAGATCAGCCTGGCCAACATGGTGAAACCCATCTCTACTAAAAATACAAAAATGAGCGGGACAGTGGAATATGCCTATAATCCCAGCCACTCAAGAGGCTGAGGCAGGAGAATCACTTGAACCCAGGAAGTGGAGGTTGCAGTGAGCCCAGATCATGCCACTGCACTCCAGCCTCGGTAACAGAGCAAGACTCTGTCTAAACAAACAAGCAAACAAAAATCAGCTGGGTGTGGTGGCACCTGCCTGAGTAGTAGTTTCAACTCCTCAGGAGCTAAGGCAGGAGGATCGCTTTAGTCCAGGCGTTCTAGGTTACAATGAGCTATGATCATGCCACTGCACTCTGGCCTGGGCAACAGAATAATATCCTGTCTCAAAAAAAAAAAAAAAAAGCAAAGAAGAAAAAAGAAAAGAAAATGCCAATCGTAAAACAGGGAGATTAAGAAAAGCAAAGAAGACAGACTACCTGGCTGACCATCTAGTTATTGGTTTCAGCATCTATGAGGCCCATACCTACTTTCTCATTCCCCAAGATTTCTCTTTCAACCTAAACTAGTTTGATGGAATTATGGTCCTCGTAACAGACTGTGACACTGAGAGACCGTGCTCCATGTCAGTGAATTCTCTAGGTTACTGAACTTATCATTACTTGAATTCTTTGCAATCATCTGGTTTTTGTAAGTGCATCCTACAGGTGTATTCTTAGAATTTGTACAATATAATTTAATATTTTTCTTAATGACTCAGAGTCACCTGTTATATTAAATAGTCCTTTGGTCTCCTTTTTGCTGTCAGTTGTCACTAGCAGAGTATCTTTCTCTTCAAATGGTCCTTCTGATTCATTGCAAAGCTTCCTTTTGAGGAATCAGCTCCACAAGCTGATTCTACATTCTACATGGGTGGACACTCCAACAGGTCTCTCTGAGAAAGGGTTTGATTCCGAATGGATGGTGGTTCTTGGCGACACTGGGCTACCAGCCGCGTGCCATGGCTTTCAAGCCACACTATCACTGTTCTAAACCGTGTTTAATTACCTCCTTCTAGTTCCTCTTTCATTAGAAACTTGTTACCCACATGCTCTTTTGCTTAGACTATTAAGAATTCACATACTAGCTCGGCACAGTGGCTCATGGCTGTAATCTCAGCACTTTGGGAGGCCAAGGCCTAGATCACTCTAGGTCAGGAGTTCGAGACCAGCCTGGCCAACATGGTGAAACCCCGAATCTACCAAAACCATTTTTTTTTTAATTAGCTGAGTGTGGTGGCCCATGCCTTTAATCCCAGCTACTTGGGAGGCTGAGGCAGGAGAATTGCTTGAACCCGGTAGTCAGAGGTTGCAGTGAGCCAAGATGCCACTGCACTCCAGCCTGAGCAACAGAGCAAGACGATCTGGAGAAAAAAAAAAGTATTCACATACTGTTAAAGTTCTTTTCTTCGATACCAATCTCCTTTCAATGAAGAGTTGATCTCACTTTCCCATGGGCCATCTAATTGTCTACAGACAGCAAAGCCCAAACCTTAATGCCTCCCTTTCAGAGTCTAAGCTTGATGCCAGCTGGTCTGCCATTAGGCCACTCAGGTCAGAGATTAACTTTCCCCTCCAACCAGCATGCAACTAAATCCACTAGACCTGCTTGCTTTAAAAAAAAAAAAAAAAAAAATAGAGGTACCAAATCCAAACAAATCCTCACGCTTCTAGGGGCCACAGTAAGCCAAGCGCGTTAGCAATGAGCCAGGCTCATCCCCAACAAGTCTCCTGTTTTCTGGCGGATAGCTTGAGGAAAAAAGCTCAAGTATATTTCAGGACCACCAGGGGTAATCTGAAGGCCAAGCCAGGACCCTGACCTCCAGTATGGTCCTAAAGTCTACCCTCCTTGACAATCCGGAATATTGGTTATCAGAACCAAGGGCTCCAGGACCCAGGGAAATTAGGAGAACACTGGTGGCCCATCTTAAAACCCTCCAGGAACACTTTTACCAGTGTCCACCTTCCATAGGATCCATGACAGTGTGAAAACAGGGCCGGTCTCCTAGACCCCAAATCAGCTACCATCTTTAGCAGCATCTGTGCACAAGCTTATGTTTCTAGCCGAGCTGGATTTTCTGCTATCTAGACCATAGGGGAAAAGTCAGGAATTCATTTCTGCCAGTATCACAGCACAATCTGGCCACATCAAGTGAAAGAAAATTCAGAGCCACTAACCGGAACTAAACTGGAATTCATACATAATCTCATAACCCTCCGAGTCACCAGTCTTAAAGCCCAAACCATCATCTTCCAGGTCAGAACTCTTTATAAGCTGGCTGGTATAGACAACCAAAAGCAAAGGAATAGGCCTAAGTGTGCTCAGGACACTGGAAAACCTGGGACAATCTGAAACCTAGACAAGCCAGTTTCCTGAAGTAAAATTTGGAGCTTCTTCAAGGCCAAGGGCAAGGCCTCATTTTGCCCCTAAGTCCTAGTCTGGAACATTCAAACAGATCAAGAGTAAATCGATGGGCCAAAAGCCAAATTTCTGCCTGCTGTAATATTGAAGTAGAAGCCAGAGTTGCAAATTTATCTACATCTCTAAGTAATTCTTATAGGTTAATAGATTGGAGATATAAATGGGCACATATAGAATTTTGTTGATGTATGTAGAATTTCCTGAAGGAATTTTCCCATCAGACAAGGCTGGAAAGGATAGTGTAATTGACATGCAAACACAGCATCATGATGGATGAAAGTAGCTTATGGGATCCACACAAAATGGGAAGAAAGCCTTCAAGAACCAAGGGTCTTGGGCTCAGAAGACAGAATCAAAGGCATCAACAGGACTCTTGAGAAACTAACACCACAGCCTACAGAGATGGGTGTTGAAAAGCCCACCTAGAAGCCATCTGGAGTAACGGAAGAGACCGCTGTCAGGCTTGGTATCTGCTATAGAACTCTCTACTGATTATGTATGTAGATTTCTCCACTTAAGAACTTCTGAAAATCAGGAGAAGCCCTCAGAAACAGAAGTGGATTAAGGCCGGGCGTGGTAGCTCATGCCTGTAATCCCAGCACTTTGGGAGGCCGAGGTGGGTGGATTACCTGAGGTCAGGGATTCGAGATCAGCCTGGTCAACATGGCGAAACCCCGTCTCTACTAAAAATACAACATTAGCTGGGCATGATGGTGTGTAGCTGTAATCCCAGCTACCTGGGAGATTGATCCTGCATAATCCGCACATGTATCCCAGAACCTAAAGTACAATAAAAAATAAAATAACATAAAAATAAAAGGTGATTAGGTCATGAGGGCTATGCCCTCCTGAATGGATTAATGCTGTTACGGTGGGCATGGGTGAGTTATCACAGGAGTTTGGCCCCTTTTCTCTCTGTCTCACCCTCTTTCGTCCTCTCTTGCCATGTGATGCTTTCCACTATGTTATGATGCAATGAAAAGGTCTCTCCAAGAAGCAGCCCTGCAGTCCTGGGCTTCCCAGCCTCCAGAACCGTGAGCCAAATAAACTGCTATTCTTCATAAATTGCCCAGTCTGTGCTATTCTGTTATAACAGCAGAAAATGGACAAAGACAGCTACTTATTCAAAGCTTGCTATAGCAAGGGAGTCAACCACCATCACTTGTATTTTGGCAGAGACTCAAAGGCAGGCAGAGAAATGGGAAAGCTTCATAGCAGAAAGAAAGGACAGCTTCTGGTGTGCTCCGGTTGGAGGATGTTGGTATGGGGAAGCTGGAGGTGAACTGACTAGGAGCGGAGCATCCTGTGGGGAGCTTATGTAGCTTTCCCTGGCTGGTTGCATATTGGAAGCAGGACAAAAATTGGGGAAGCTGTCAGTCATTAGTCAAGTCCTGGCTGCTTGGGGCCAGTTGTTACAGGGGTTATTGTTTGACTTCCTGGACTCCTTGTTAGAGACTGTGGTCTGATTTCATACAAAGCTGACTTGTAGGCAGGCTAGCTTCATGGGCCTAGTGGGTTGGGATTTGGGCTGGTTGCTGCAGACTGTAAGAGTGCTATTTCTGCGTATAGTCTAGCCATTGTCCGTTTATACATTCAGTCTCTCACAACCCTATGAAGTATTACTACTGTTCTCATTTTACAAATGAGGGGGAGTGTGGCACAGAGACACAAGAAATAGCACAGCCAGACCCAAACTAAGGTATTCTGTCCACAGAGTCTATTCCTTTAGCCCCTGCATGAAGGTGCCTCCAATGTGGCTTGGGATTGAGTCTGTTCCAGAAATTTCTTTTCTATGAGATAGTCTGAATCTCTGTTGTTCTACCCAGCTGTTTGGGGTTCTCCCCACCCATTCTTGTAACCCAGCCAAAGAGGATGAGAACTTGCCCTTGGCATGCTAAAACACCATCCTGGGTAATGTATTGTAATGCCAGTAATTTATGAGACTTTTTCTGTTTGTGGGGGGGTGGGGGGCGGTTTGTTTTCATTTTGTGTATGATCGTCTTCCCTGGTGAGATTAAGAAAAGATTATTTTCAGATGTTGGGTTCCCTGGAGAAACTGAAACAGGGATTCACATGCAGTACGTTTATTAGAGAATGCTCGTGGGATCAAGCCCTGTGGAAGGAAGGAGGAGGGACCAGGACTGAGAGAGAAGCCAGCAGGATGCAGCCTCAACAAAGGCACCAGCCCCCTCCATGTGATACCAGTCGAGGGTGTCCAGGTTCTTGGCATTTTGAACAAAGAATTGGACAAAACGCACAAAGCAAGGAAGGAATGAAGCAACAAGAGCAGAGATGTACTGAAAACCAAAGCACACTCCACTGCGTGGGAGCAGCCCAAGCATAGGAACTCAAGAGTCCTCCTTACAGAATTTTCTGGAGTTTAAATACCTTCTAAAGGTTTCCCATTGGTTACTTGGTGTGCACCTTATGTAAATGAAGTGAAAAAGGAGAAAATGTAGTAGAAAAGGAAAAAAGAAAGAAAATAAGACATTAAAAGATGATGCTTATGCAATATTCTATCTGAACACCGGCAGATTAGTAGACATTTCAAGATTCTTTCATCCTCTTAAGTCTAACAATAAGTTGGCTCTGCAAGTAATTACCAGTAGAGACCAGCAATCAGTCTGATTGGTTGCAGAAAGCAACCAATCTTCACTTTAGGGCAAAGTAAAAATGAAGTAGTGGTCTGCAATCAGTCTAATTGGTTGCTTTCTGCAACCAATCAGAGGCTGATGAGAAGTTACAAAGGTTCCACCCTAATCAAGAGTCTGACTGGTTGTGGAAAGCCACCAATCCGAGGCCAAAGTGAAGTTACAAAGTTACACTCCTATGCAAACGTCTGATTGCAGAAAGCAACCAATCAGAGATACTTTCAATTTTCAATCTGCCATGCAGAAAAGGTGGGTGGCGAGGTTTGCAAAGGGAGTACTTTCTGGTCCTTTTGGTACTTAGGTGGGGAAAGTCGGGGTTTTCCTTTTATTTCTAGGAAGTCAGCATGAATTGGCCTCAGTGAAGCTAAGATGGACCTTCAGAATTGTCCTGCATGGCAGCAGGAGTGCCTGGCCTTAGATTGCTCCTAAATTAGTCACTAATGCAGGCTGCTCCCACCAAGAACAGCCATGGGCAATTTCCAGAGGGAGCTGCCAGCTGAGGTCTGTCTTCTGACAACACTCCCAGCAGCACAGGGAGTCAGGGCTACTACCCTACAAGGGAATCGGCATCTTATCATCCACTACAGGAAGCAGGTGTGGAGTATGTTTATGTCCTGAAAATATCATTCTCAGAAAGGAAAAGCTATAATTACTCCTCATAAATTACAACTAATAAAAAGAAAGTACCAATTCCTGGTGGCGTATTTGGCAGCACTAGAGACAATCTCTGAGTGCTGATGTGGTTCCCTTTGGAGTGAGTGAACCAAGAGAAGCATGAGCCCCAAAATGTCAGGGGTGGTAGTAGCCAGTTGGCTTCTCGCCCCAGCCTGTTCCAAAGATGCTTTGGGTACCAGTTTAATCCTCATTCACACCACAAACACAGTGATTTCCTTACGACCAGTACAAGTGCATGAGACTTGGTTCCTAAACTGGAATTAGACCAGAGCATGAGCCAATCAATAATCGTTTGTAACTTGTGCAGCTTATCTATAATCTCATTAAAAAGCCACTTTTCTGCTTGCATTGGGTTTAAATCTTGTGATCCCTGAGCCAGGGTCCTCTCCCTTGAACTGTGGCCAACTCAGGGGCAATCTGAAAACAGGTTGAGAATTTCCCCGAGAGGAAGGAGGAGGGACAAGAAAATGGTAGAAGGAAGAATGGAGTGGGTGGGGGGACTAAGAGGAGAAAAGGAGAATAGAAGGAAAATAAGACATTAAAACATGATGCTTGGCACTTTTCTACCTGAACACAGGGGCA
This sequence comes from Ateles fusciceps, assembly GCA_036589455.1. Lineage (NCBI taxonomy): Eukaryota > Metazoa > Chordata > Mammalia > Primates > Atelidae > Ateles > Ateles fusciceps. The sequence continues at coordinate 13,566,184 of JAZHEH010002554.1, read as the reverse complement.
GATTAGATGACATTTCAAGATTCTTTCATCCTCGTAAGTCTAACAGTAAGTTGGCTCTGCAGGTAATTTCCAGTAGAGACCACATGCCTCTCTCCCTATCTACCAAGGCTGGTTGTATATTTGGGAAACAAAGCATGTTTCTACCCACCAGCATCTTCCCACTAAAGAACACAGCAAAGCATTATAATGCTTGCTTTCTGTCCCTTTTAGCAGCTAAATTACAAACTGATAACACACACTCTCTACAAATAATTTAAAAAATGGGCCAGGCACAGTGGCTCATGCCTGTAATCCCAGCATTTTGAGGGGCCGAGGCAGGCAGATCACCTGAGTTCAGGAGTTCAAGACCAGGCTGGCCAACATGGTGAAACCCCATCTCTACTAAAAACAAAAAAACAATTAGCTGAGCGTGGTGGTGCACACCTGTAATCCCAGCTACTTGGGAGGATAAGGCATGAGAATCATTTGAACCTGGGAGGCGGAGTTTGCAGTGAGCTGAGGTCACACCACTGCACTCCAGCCAGCCTGGGAGACAGAAGACGACTACATGTCAAAAAAAAAAAAAAAAAAGTCAAAGAATAAGAAAACGGCTGAGTGACAAGCCAGGAAGAGTGACACCCCATAAGAACTGAGTAGTGAAAGCTGAAGTCTTTTTCAACCCACACTGCAAGTAAGACTATGAAAAAGATTCGTCCTCTTTTCAAGTGATTTGCTCTTTTTTAATGAAGTGTTAAAACACAAAAAAAATGCTTAACAACTCAGAAAATAGCTTTGAAAGTTCATATGAGTATTTTCATTTTCTCAAAACATTATAAAAAACTGTATACCATTTGTTGAAGAAAATAGGCTATTTTCAAATGTTGCAGAGCCTGAAAAATACACCTCAGATTTTCTAAACATCCTAATAGAAAATCCTTCTATTTTCTGAAAGATCCTTTCAGAATGTTAAGCATATGTTTCTTCCAAAAGCACATGACTTTAAAATTGGAGTTTTTCCAATCTCACAGGTCTTTTAGCAAAACATTCAGGTTCTCTTGGCCTCCTGCTGGAGTAGACAGCTGAAGCCTTTACAGGCTAAGGCAGGTTTTAGAAATTTGCTTTTTTCACTTACGAGACAGTTAATCCCATATTAATTTGTAATATGTCATTCTTACACAGATTTAGCTAAAACTCAGACAACCCGAAACTCACACGCATTGGAATGATGTTATGAAGTATAGAAGAACCATTTATAACTTGTTTTATGCAACAGGATAATTTCTTCCTCTTAGTATTAGTGTTTGGAGTTCAGCTTATAAAAGCTTAGATTATATGATGAATCCCTAAAATAATTAAAAGTAACTCAGACGTGTCAAAGATATGGCAACCAATTAAATATTACTTATACTAAGTTGTTAATTGTGGTCACCTCTGGAGGTTTTTTGTTTTCCTTTATTTTGATGTTAGAAGTCTATTTGTTCATTTTCACCCTGCTATAAAGACACTACCCAAGACTGAGTAATTTATAAAGGAAAAAGTTGTAATTGACTCACAGTTCCACATGGTTGAGGAGGCCTCAGGAAATTTACACTCATGGCAGAAGGCAACGGAGAAGCAGATACCTTTTTCACAAGGCAGCAAGAGAGAAACAGAAAGGGAAAGAGTCCCTTATAAAACCATCAGCTCTCGTGAGAACTCACTCACTATAATGAGAAAAGCATGGGGGAAACTTCCCCCATGATCTAATTACCTCCCACCAGGTCTCTCCCGCCACATGTGGGTAATATGGGGATTAGAATTTGAAATGAGATCTGGGTGGGGACACAGAGACAAACCATATCAAGACCCTCTCTCCTTTTTGCAGGGGAACTTTGATTTTTCTTATTAAGCCATCGAAGTGTTCTTTACTGGAAATTTCACTAAATAAATTTGTAAGATTAAAGCATTTAGCCAAGAATAGGCTTGAAGTTTTCACTGAAGGGGAAAAATATCAACAATTCATAATCCCTTTTCCTTTTCACACCATACTTTTTTGTTTATTGAGACAGTCTTTCTTTGTTGCTCAGGCTGGAGTTGAGTGGTGCAATCACTGCTCACTGCAACCTCCGCCTCCCAGGCTCAGGTGACACTCCCACCTCAGCCTCCCGACTAGTGGGACTACAGACACATGCCACCACGCCTAGCTAATTTTTGTATTTTTTGTAGAGATAGGATTTCATCTTGTTGCCCAGACTGGTCTCAAACTCCTGAGCTCATGCAATTCACCTGCCTCAGCCTCCCACCCTACTTTATTTCTAACGCCATCACTAACTCTGCCTCAGCTGGGGATAATACCATCACTTTCTAAAGGCAGCACATTTTGCTTCGCTTTATTTAGTGTTAGATGATAGTTATGTGGCTATTCCTCTAGACATAAAAAAATGGGTTCACTTAGGCAACTCTATTTCCCAGACACCATAAAATATTACATAAGAAAAACACACTAGTTCCATCAATATTCTAGGACCCTGGGATTTCACGTCCTGGTGTCTCCAATTTAGCAACTTCTCCATCTCAACAATGTCCTGAAATTTTATATGACCTGTTTCTATAACTCATTCCATTTTGTGCAGTATGATGTATCCCCTGCCAGATATCCCCTGGCAGGAAGGGGCCCTCAAAATAAAATAAAGTATTGCATCACCGGGAAGGCAAGCTCCGCAGAAAACACAGGGATAATCAGTGCATGCAGTTTATCACAGGAAGGGAGGGTAAAGAAAGAACTGTTGCTTTAGCTGCGGTCCTGTTTTCTAAATGCCAGTCTCAGAGGGGTGGACCCTTGCTGGGTGGTTTGTGATTTTAGCTCCCGAGGATAAAATTTTAATCTCCTTTTCATCAAGTTTTGAAATAATATTGGTCCACTTTTCCGAACAGCACAGGAAGACTAAGATTTCCTAAGATGCAAAAGAGAGAACGAGCTAGGTGTGATGGCTCACACCTGTAATCCCAGCACTTTGAAAGGCCAAGGCAGGAGGATCACTTGAGGTGAGGGGTTCAAGACCATCCTGGACAACATAGCAAAACTCTGTCTCTATAAAAAAATGAAAAACTAGCCAGGCATGGTTATGCACACATGTAGTCCCAGCTATGCAGGAGCCTGAGGTAGGATGGTCCCTTGAGTCCAGGAGTTCCTGGCTGCAGTGAGCCATGATCACACCACTGTACTACAGGTGTGCCTGTGCAAAAGAGTAAGACCAAGTTTGTTTCTTTGTTTGCAAAAAACAAAAAGAGAACAGGTTTAATTTTAGTGTTAGCAAATTATCCAACATTTGCTTAGAATAGACTTTAGTGAAATTTTGGGTAGAGTTTGTGCTATACTAAATCAATACTATAACCAAGATGCTAAGACAGTTTAGAGGGGTCAGGAAGTTGCCACTTGAGTAGATCTACGAAAGCTTCACAGTGGAGTTGATGTTGGAATTTGGCCTTGAAGGGAGAGTAGGATTTCCCTCGATGGAGAGCATTCTGTAGACAGAGCAGCACGAACGAAGGTCAGAAAGTGAGAGACCACAGGCACCATGGCAAGCACGTGGCTGGGTGCAGATGGACTTGACTTTCCAAACTCCTGGAAGATACAAAATATCCTTCATTCACTTTTAGTCATAAAAATTGCCTCTGTTCAAAAAGTATCTAATCCTAGCATTTTAGGAGGCCAAGGCAGGTGGATCACTTGAGGTCAGGAGTCCGAGACCAGCCTTACCAACATGACAAAACTCCATCTCTACTAATTCCAGCTACTCAGGAGGCTGAGGCAGGAGAATCACTTGAACCCAGAAGGCGGAGGTTGCAGTGAACCAAGATTGCGTCATGCTCTCCAGCCTGGGTACAGGGTAAGACTCTGTCTAAAAAATAATAATAATAATTAAAATATCTGGTCTCTTATAACAGTAAAAGTTCCCAAACTTGGCAGGGCCGGTGGCCCACACCTATAATCCCAGCACTTTTGGAGGCTGAGGCAGGAGAATTGCTTGAGCCCAGGAGTTTGAGCCCAGCCTTGAGCAACAAAGCAATACCCCACCTCTACAAAAAAAAAAAAAAAAAAAAAAAAAAATAGCTGAGCATGGTTTTATGTGCCTGTAGTCCCAGCTACTTGGGAGGCTGAGGAGGGAAGATTGTTTGAGCCCAGGAGGTTGAGGCTGCAGTGAGCCTTGATCGTGCCAAAGTTCCAAAACTTAATTTAGCCCTAGATTTTTCTCCATCCTTTAACTTTTACTGGCTTCTGTTTGGAGGTGGGGAAGCAGGTGTGTGGTTCCTCTGTCCCTCCTCTCTCCTAGCCTACTTCTTCCCCCACTGGGAAGCTACAGTTCCAGACCCCTCCATGGTCAGAGCCACGTGGCAGCAAGTGAGGAAGTAAAGGATTCTTGCTGGCCTAGATTTCCCACGTGGGTTTGGCTGTTTATTGCACGTAGATTATGGTGGTGCTTTCCATGGGAACTTCAGAAGTTCCCATGACCTAGGGAACCTCTTAGCCACTCCTCCTTCAACCCTTGGGCATCCTCTCTCTGCTGGTCAACCTTGTACAACAGGCCTCAAGAAGACCCCATACCAGACCTTTACCTGACTTGGCTTAAATGTGTCCACAGGAAATGACCCCACATCCCTTTCCCTGACACCCCCAGCACAGCAGCACCCTCCCTGCTCTGTCACAGGAGCAGTTCATTGGCCCTTCTCTCGCCCTCTGGAGTTCCCCACACAGGTATGAGACCCCAATCTTCTGTGTCTCCCTGCTGTGGTAAACACATTTCACAATGATTCCACTGGCCTCATGGAAGTCCTCACAGGTTGGGGATAGAAAACATAAACCAGGCGCAGTGGCTCACTCCTGTAATCCCAGCACTTTGGGAGGTCAAGGTGGGTGGATCACAGGGTCAAAAGTTTGAGACCAGCCTGGCCAATATGGTGAAACCCCGTCTCTACTAAAAATACAAAAATTATCTGGGCATGGCAGCATGCACCTGTAGTCCCAGTTACTCAGGAGACTGAGGCAGAAGAATAGCTTGAACCAGGGAAGTGGGAGGTGGAGGTTGCCGTGAGCCCAGATGGCACCACTGCACTCCAGCCTGGGTTACAGAGCAGGACTCCATCAAAAGGAAGGAAAGAAGGAAGGAGAGAAAGAAAGAAAAGAAAGACAGAGAGAGAAAGAAAGAAAGAGAAGGAAGGAAGGAAAGCAATACCCTCTCAGCCCTTCACCAAAGGGGGCATTTATCTGTGCACATGTATCCACTGACAGATGAATAGATAGGTAAAATAAAGGACATTTACTTACATGGGACCACACCATTTTTAACAACACATATTTATTTAATTTCACTTGAATTTCACAGAACGAAAATCAACTGGAATTGTGAACATCAAATCAATGTTCTTTAGATTTTATTTCTTAAAATAGCCTTCAAAGGATAACAAAAAAGGTTGAGGAAAACTGTTTTCAGTCATTTGAATCTTTTTTCTTACATGTTTACATTTTAAGGATAAATAACTAACTCCCTACTATGAAACAACACATCCTCCCATACCCTCTCTCCAAATTACTTCAGTTTTTTTTAGATATATTAAGATTTATGCCACTTCATATTCTCAAATCATGGCTCTTAGTGATTTTAGTAAGAGATGTATATTTAAATGAATTCAATGAATCCCCAAGTCATTTTATTACAGCTTCCCTATTGTATATTTTGATTCAATTCTTATTTTTCTAGATTCATTGGCAAAAAAAAATTTCATGGAGGTTGTATTTTCTTCATGCTTTTAGATTTTTAAGGTAACATACACCAGAAGTCTTTAGTTAAAGGACATCTTTGGCCAGGCATGGTGGCTCATGCTTGTAATCCCAGCTACTTGGGAGGCTGAGACATGAGAATCACTTGAACCTGGGAGGCAAAGGTTACAGTGAGCCAAGATCATGGCACTGCACTCCAGCCTGCGCAACAGAGTAAGACTGAGTCAAAAAAAAAAAAAAAAGCTTTTTTTGTTTGTTTGTTTTCCATGAACTTGTTTAAACCACCCAAGCTGATCCTCTCTGGAGTTACCTATAATTCCTAGTTGTGGGTTTCTGTTGTCAGGCCACCCTTGCCCAGTCATCTGGCCAGGAGGAACAGGCCTTTCTTGTAGCTTTTTTCTTCCATGCCTGTTGGTGACTGCAGGTTGGGGCATTCTGCAGCTCCATATCCAGGATATAAGGGAAGTGATGAGGAAACCCAGGGAACTGCTGACTGTGTTGTTTCCCAGGTCCTGAGGTCCCTAGGTAGTCTACCTTCTTTTTCACCTTTCAGAGCCTTCCATAAATTTCTGTGCTTTGTTTAGAGTTTTTTAGTCATAAGGAAGACCTGAGAAGAATGAGGTCATTCCTTCTTTGGAGTCATCAGGAGTCTGAAAATTTTCGATGTGTAAAATTTGGCTGTTGATTTGGTTTTTATATAAATAAGCATTGGTGAGAAAAAACAATCCTGTGAGTGAGTGAAGATGTGTAAAGGTAAGGAATAGCATATCCTCTGCAAGATATGCAGATTCGAGGATTCGAGGAATTATAAGTGAATGGAATACTATTCAGCACTATCAAGAAATTAGCTATCAAGCCACGAAAAGACATGGAAGAACTCTATTACTAAGTGAAAGAAGTCAGGGCTTACACCAGAGGGAGGGATGAATAACAGAGCACAGAGAATTTTTGGGGGGCAGTGAAACTATTCTGTATTCTGTATGAAACTATAATGGCCAATACATCTCATCATACATTTGTCAATACCCACAGAATGTACAACACCAAGAGGGAATCCTCATGTAATCTATGGAGCTTGGGAAATAATGCTGTGTTGACACAGGTTCATCGTTGTAACAAACATACCATTCTGGAGGGGGATAGGGAGTGTATTAGTCCATTCTCACATATACCCAAGACAGGGTAATTTATAAAGAAAAGGAGGTTTAATGGACTTACAGTTCCACATGGCTGGGGGAGACCTCACAATCATAATGGAAGATGAAGTAAGAGCAGAGGGACTTCTTATGTGGCACTAGGCAAGAGAGGACTTGTGCAGGGAAGCCCCCTCTTTATAAAACCATCAGATCTCACAAGACTTACTCACTATCATGAGAACAGCACAGGAAAGACTCACCCCCATGATTACCTTCCACCAGGTCCCTCCCACAACACATGAGAATTGTGGGAGCTACAATTCAAGATGAGAATTGGTGGGGGACACAGCCAAAACATATCTGAGAAGTTCTGCATAGGGGTACTGTTTTTCTGGGAACACTCATTACTTTCTTCTCAATTTTGCTATGAACCTGAAACTGCTATAAAAAAAGTAAAGTCTGGGTTTTTTTTAATTTTTTATTTTTAAATGAGCAATAAACAGATGTCAACACCAAGATGAATTAGATACTGGAATTATCTGACAAGTATTTTAAAGCAGATATTATAAAAGTGCTTCAACAAGCAATTACAAATTCTCTTGAAGCAAGTGAAAATTTCAGCAAAAATTGAAGCTATTGAAAAATAACCAAATGGAAATTTGAGAACTGAGAAACACAATAATCAAAATAAAAGCTGTGTGGTTGAACTCAATAATAGAAATTATAGAGGACAGAATCAGTGGACTTGAGGATAGAGCAATGGAATTTACCCAATATGAACAACAAAGAAAAGAAAAACCCAGATAAAACGAACCGAGAGTCTCAAACACCAGTGGGACAATAACAAAGAGAGCATCATATCACTGGAATATTTAAGAAGAGGAGAAAAACAATAGAACTGAAAAAATTAAGTAAAATGTGGTAGTATACATAAACCTACAGTTTCAAAAAGCTACATGAACTATCATAAGCAGGATAAACTCAAACAAATTCACACGAGGACATATCATAATTAAATTCCTAAAAAGTAAAGACAGAGTCTTGAAGGCAACTAGACAGAACGCATGCATTACTTACAGGGAAATATCAGTTTGAATAAAAGTGGATTTCTCTTCTGAAACCATAAAAGACAGCAGAAAGTAGCATAACAGTTTTCAAGTACTTAGAGAAAAAAGAACTATCACTCACAAATTCTATATCCAGTGAAAATATCCTTCAGGAATGAAGGGGAAATAAGGACATTCTCAGTTGAAGAAAAACTGAGAATCTGTTGCTGGCAAATCTGTCCTTAGAGAATGGCTAAAGGAAGTTTTTCAAACAGAAAGGAAATGATAACAGAAGAATGCTTGAAACTCTAGAAAAGAATGAAGAACATCAAACAGGTAAAGATGGGGTAAACACAATAGATGATCCTATTCTCATGAGTGTCTTAAATTATATTTGAAGGTTAAAGCCAAAATAACACTATCTGGTGTGGTGACCAATGAATGTAGAGGAAATACTTGAGACACATGTTTTAAAATGGGAAGGGTAAAGGAATCTAAATGGAGATAAGTTTTCCACACTTGCCTTCAACAGGAAAAATATTCACAACAGCAGAATGTGACTCTTGACATGTGTATATGGTAGCACCTAGAGCAACCTCTAAGAAAACTGTACAAAGAGATGTACCCAAAATGCTATAAATAAATCAAGATGAAACCTTAAAAAATATTTAAATAACCCACACAAAGTGAGAATAGAGGAATAAGAAACAAATAAACAGAAAACAAATAACACAACGGCAGACAAGCCTTAACACATATGAAAAGACAAGCTACAAACTAGGAGAAAATATTTACAAACCATGTATCCGATGAAGTACTAGTATCTAGAATATATTTTTAAAACTCTCAAAACTCAACAGTTTTTTAGAAATCCCATGTCTTTTTTTTTTTCTTTTTTGAGACAGAGTCTCATTCTCTTGCCCAGGCTGGAGTGCAATGGTGCTATCTCGGCTCACTGCAACCTCCGCCTCCCAGGTTCAAGCAATTCTCCTGCCTCAGCCTCATGAGTAGCTGGGATTACAGGCATGTGCCACCACACCCTGCTAATTTTTGTATTTTTAGTAGAGACAGGGTTTCACCATGTTGGCCAGGCTGGTCTCAAACTCCTGACCTTGTGATCCACACGCCTCAGCCTCCCAAAGTGCTAGGATTACAGGCATGAGCCACCACACCTGGTCCCCGCCATGTCTTTAAGAACATGGAGTATTTCACCAAGTGGATATACAGATGGCAGATAAGTACATGAAAGACATTCAACCTCATTAGCACTAGTGAACACAAAAACCTGTACACAAATGTTCATAGCAGCTTTATTCATAATCGTTAAAAACTGAAAACGACCCTGATGTTTTCCACCAGGTGACTGACTAAACAAACAGTACGGCATTCATACCACGGAAAACTAGGTTGCAATGAAAAGGAACAAGCTACTGATACATGCAACAACTTGGATGAAATCTCCAGTGAATTACACTGAGTGGAAGAGCCAATCTCAGCTGGGCGTAGTGGCTCACACCTGTAATCCCAGCAATTTGAGAGGCTGAGGCAGGTGGATCGCCTGAAGTCGGGAGTTCGAGATCAGCCTTGCCAACATGGTGAATCCCCATCTCTACTAAAAATACAAAAAAATTAGCTGGGCGTGGTGGTGGGCACCTGTAATCCCAGCTACTTGGGAGGCTGAGACAGGAGAATCGCTTCAACCCGGGAGGTGGAGGTTGCAGTGAGCCAAGATCGCGCTATTGTACGCCAGCCTGAGTGACAAAAGCAAGACTCCATCTCAAAAAAAAAAAAAAAGGAAAGAGCCAATCTCAGAGATGAGAAACTGTATGATTCCATTTATCTACCATTTTTGAATAGACAAAATTGTAGAAATGGATAACAGATCTATGGGTTGCCAGGGGTGAGGGATAGGGGTGGGGAGGAGGAGGCAGGTATGGTTATAAAAGAGTAACACCAGGTTCTTTGTGGTGATGAAAAAGTAACTAGACTGTATCAATATCAATATCCTGGTTATTATATTTGTAAAATGTCTCCATTAGAGGAAACTGTGTAAAAGAGGACACAGGATTTGAATATACAATAGTCTTAAAAGTAGAAGTTCACACTGGGCATGGTGGTTCATGTCCTTAATCCCAGCACTTTGGGAGGCTGAGGCAGGTGGATCACACGGTCAAGAGACTGAGAACATCCTGGCCAACATGGTGAAACCCCATCTCTACTAAAAATACAAAAATTAGCTGGGCATGGTGGCACTCACCTGTAGTCCCAGCTACTCGGGAGGCTGAGGCAGGAGAATCACTTGAACCCGGGAGGCAGAGGTTGCAGTGAGCCAAGATTGTGCCACTGCACTCCAGCCTGGTGACAGAGCAAGACTCCATCTAAAAAAAAAAGTAAAACTTTAATAAAACGTTTTTGGAACGTTACCCATTCTTATATATTGGCCTATAGAAAAATTAACGTTTAGTTTCTAAACCTAGGCATACTGAAATTCTAACGAGGCTGTTACTCTGGTCCCAGTGAAGGACAGTCAACTTGGTTCAACTCCACAATTGCTAAAATGAATATATATTATAAATAAGTTTTAGTAATGCTTCCTAATTCTAACGGAACCAGATGAAACCACCACTAATCATGAAAAGAATGGGAGGCTGATAGCTTATTTTCATACTCTCTTACTAAGGTCAAGAATACTAACACTAAAAAACATAATTTGTGTGTGCAAGAAGACAGCATGCTGCTCTTGGCTGAGGGGCGCTTTCGGCAGTTCTCAGCTGATCGCTTCTCCTGAAGCTGCTCCTGCCTGCCATCGTTCTCTCAAGGTTTTTGTGTGCCTCATTGGTGCTCTTCTCAATGTCCTTTACAGGCCCTTCCTCTTCTACTCACCATCTCCATGCTGGAAATCTCAGAGCCCATTTCTGTATAGAGAGCTCTTCTCTACAGATAGTCTCTGCCTGAGTGATCCCATCTATTTCTCAGTATGTAGATATCACCCTTATGTTGATGACCCTGAAATTTTCTCTATCCTGCCCACCCACCTCTTCCCTGAAGTCCATACTCATATCTCCAGCTTTTACTCAGTTATTTCACAGGCATCTCAACCTCAACATGTCTAAAACTGAAGGCATAATCTACACACACGCGCATACGCACACACAAACCAGCCTGGCCAACATGGCAAAATGCTGTCCCTAATAAAAATACAAAAATTAGCTGGGTGCGGTGGTAAGCGCCTGTAGTCGCAGCTACTCAGGAGGCTGAGGCACATGAATAGCTTGAACCCAGGAGGCAGAGGTTGTGAAGCAGGCGCGGTGGGTAACAAAGCTTTTGAACATGGAACTGAGGAAGGAAGTGGCTTTTTACTTGGCCAGGAGCTGCATGGGGGCTACAGCCTCATTCACCGAGCTCCCAGAGCTGCAGCTTCTCTCCCCTTTTATAGGCTTAAAACGCTAAAGGGGAAACTGAGGTGCAACTATGTTATTGTTTATTTGCTGGATGTTTGACCTTACAATCTTTTGGCTTTATTGATTTGCTAATTTATATGCAGCATGAGCAGGAGACCAGCAGGGGAGGGAGCTTACAGAGACAAGACAAAAGCAACAAGCTGTTGGCAGAGGTGTTTCCAGGAGGAAGCCTGGTCTGTGGAGACGTGGGGGCATGAACCAGTGCCAGGCTCCAGCCAGCAGAGATAGCATTCATTTGGAGCTCTTTTAAGGTTAACTGACAGCAGAGACGCTGAGAAAACAACTTCCTTTTTAGTTGCAGTGAGCTGAGGTCACGCCACTGAACTCTAGCCTGGGCAACAGAGCAAGACTCCATCTCAAAAGAAAAAAGAAAAAGAGGGCCCATTCCACTAAGGGAAAGAACCTAAAGTTCCCTGGAGAAATGAGGGTAGAAGAAGAAGGAAAGGAGCCTTAAAGCAAGGCATAGCATACGCATACACTCCTGGGAATGTGATGGCCCAAGGAGATGCTGGAGAAAATAGGAATAGCAAGGAGATGGGATTACTTGGCAAGGAGCGTACAGTGGAAACCCATACACATGAATACACACTCCCTGCAGAAATCTTTGGAAAAGTCCACGTGGCTCTTACATTCTTACTGTGCGAATAAATTCTCTTGAGGGATAATAAATTCTCCATTCAAACTAATGTGTGGGGCAGGTGTGGACAGAGATTCACGCCTTTTTTTGGAGACAATGTCTTGTTCTGTCACCCAGGCTGGACTGGACTGCAGTGGCACCATCATAGCTTATTACAGCCTGGAATTCCTGGGCTCAAGCCATCCTCCCTCCTCAGACTCCCAAGTAGGTGGGAGTACAGATGTGTGCCACCATGCCTGGTTAATTTATTTATTTATTCATTTATTTATTTATTTAGAGATAGAGACTTGCTCTGTCACCCAGGCTGCAATGCAGTGGTGCAATCTGGGCTCACTGTAACCTCCGCCTCCTGGATTCAAGTGATTCTCCTGCCTCAGCCTCCCAAGTAGCTACACTATCATGCATATACCAGGCATACACCATCATGCTAAACTTCTGGCTAATTTTTGTATTTTTAGTAGAACAGGGTCTCACCATGTCAGCCAAGTTGGTCTCGAACTCCTGATCTCAAATGATCCACCTGTCTTGGGCTCCCAAAGTGCTGGAATTACAGGCGTGAGCCATGGCACCCAAGATCCTGGGATTCCTTTAAAAAAAAAAAAAAAAAAAAGTCGTGGGGAGAGTTCTCCAGTTTTCCAGCATGCACTCAGCAGACAGTACAAGTTAATTACATTGAGATCACTGAGGAAAGGCAGGAGAGGATAGTGATCCACCCGCATCTGGGATACACTGTGTGAAGGGAGCAGTTTGAAAAAAATTCAAAAAATCTTTCCATCTTCAGGAGATTATACATTAAAAGAATTAATCATATTTAGCAGTATCGGTATATTTTATACAGTTTGTTGATAAGTAAAGTAAAAATTAAAATTAGGTGAGGCCCAGCTGAATGTCCTAGCATTCACACAGAGCAAGAAATGGCCCAATACATTTCAGCACAACAGAGAGGACCATTTTTCTTAAGAGCAGAGACCGAGTCCTGCTAATAAGAGAAATATTTTTTCTTTATATAGGATTAGACTGTGATGTTTATTTGAAAATTGCCTTATAGGCTGGGCGCAGTGGCTCACACCTGGAATCCCAGCACTTTGAGAGGCCGAGGTGGGCGGATCACCTGAGGTCAGGAGTTGGAGACCACCCTGGCCAACTTGGCGAAACCCCGTCTCTACTAAAAGTACAAAAATTATCTGGGTGTGGTGGCGCAAGCCTGTAATCCCAGCCACTCGGGAGGCTGTAGCAGGAGACTCACTTGAACCCAGGAGGTGGAGGTTGCAGTGAGCTGAGATGGCACCACTACACTCCAGCCTGACGACAGAGTGAGACTCCACCTCAAAAAAAAAAAATGCTTTATAGACAGTTGATTTGTTCATTGCCTAGCAGTTCTCCATACAGAAAAACTACACTAAAAGTGAACCACTGTTCACCTTCCCTGGACTCCAGCCCAGTCTCCAGCCTGAAAATTTCTGCAAAAGCAAACATCATCTTTTTCAGTAGGCTCATGGACAAACAAGATGTACTTGAGTAGGAACCAGGAAAGATCTCTTCTTGTAGAAGGGGTATGGATTTCGTAAGGGAGAACAGGGTGTTACCCAAATAAGAATTATAAAGAGGGCATATATAACACTCAGGGTAAGCCAGGCATGATGGCATCTCATGCCTGTAATCCCTGTACTTTGGGAGGCCAAGGCGGGAGGACTGCTTGAAGCCACGAATTCAAGACCAGTCTGGGAAACAAAGTGAGACCCCCGGCTGGGTGTGGTGGCTCATGCCTGGAATCCCAGCATTTTGGGAGGCCGAGGCAGGTGGATTACCTGAGGTCAGGAGTTCAAGACTAGGCTGGCCAGCATAGCAAAACCCTGTCTCTACTAAAAATACAAAAATTAGCTGGGTGTGGTGGTGCACACTTGTAATCCCAGCTACTCAGGAGGCTGAGGCAGAAGAATCACTTGAACCCAGGAAACAGAGGTTGCAGTGAGCCAAGATCGCACCACTGCACTCCAGCCTGGGAGACAGAGCCAGACTCCATCTCACAAAACAAAACACAAAAAACAAAGTAGACCCTACCTCTATAAAAAAAGACCCAGGATAGGAGTCTGAGGGTAGGAGAGGCAGAGACAGGAAGACCCCATCTTTGTACTGCCCTGTGGGACAGCAAAGGTCAACCTTTGGGAAGTGAAAAGGGGACCGAAAATAACAAAAAAGAAAAAAAAAAGGAAAAGAGGATCAATAGCAACCAGTAAAGACTTGACACCACATCAAAGTTCCCTGTTTTATGTCTGACTTCGGCACTTTCTTCTGCCAACAGGCTCTAATCAAACACAAACAAAATCCTCCAATTCAGAGAGGCCGGAGCTTAAGCTGATGGTAACAAGGACTCAAAGCCTGGCCCTACAAGCAACTTCAGAAAACAAAATGTACCAAGAGAGACACAGTGCCAACCTCACCTATCGTGGGTTGAGTGGAGTCGTTGCTGTGGGAGGCTCTTAATGGGGTGGTCTGGGCACTTAGAGCAAGAGGCACGGCCTCTGCTGACCTTGGCTTCTACAATAAACATGGAAAAGAAGTGACTTGGTTCAGCTGTGAAGTTCTGGGCCATTCAACTGCCTTGAGCTATAGCTCTCTTGATGCTTCCACAGTAAATTAGAAATTAAACTGGCAAAATAAAACCACAGAAAAGAAAGGCGGCCCTATTTCTTCTTTTCCTAGGACTGAAAGATTAAAAGAGAGACTCATAACTCTGTGAATCTCAAATTCTAACACTGGATATACAGAAAATTATATACCTGTAAGATTGAACTAACAAGGAAAAGTGCCATACTTGTGGCCTTAAAAGTAGACTACTGGGAAATGGAAGTATACATCCCCCTACGAGATAGCTTTTCTACAGGAAACATACAGAAACCTTCAAAACACCCTACTGCATTATCACTATAATTCAGAAGGATGTTGCATCTTAGATATAGGAACAATTGGTTTTAGATATAAGGGAAATCGCAGGTGATACGAAATATAATGGAAGCAGTAAATGAAGGAGTTGAATATCACAGGAAAATCCTGTAGAAAATTGGTAGTCCAACTTGAGAAACTTCCCCGGAACTCAGAAGAGAAATATATCATGATGATGGATGAAAGAAGAGATGTGAAAGGTCATATCACAGTGGTGTGGACTAGCCTAGGAATCACTAAGGTCTGGATTTGAATCCTGGCTCTGCCACTAACTAAATAAGCAATCTAGGAAATTATGTGGCCTTCCTAAGCTTTATTTTCCTCATCTGTAAATTTGAATCAATAATAATAGGGCAGGGCATAGTGGTCACACCTGTAATCGCAGTACTTTGGGAGACTGAAGCAGGATCACTTGAGCCCAGGAGTTTGAGGCTGCAGTGAGCTATGATCACACTGCTGCACTCCAGCCTGGGAGGCAGAGCAAGACCCAGTCCCTAAAAAAAAATAATTTTTTAAAAATAGCATCTGAGCCTTAGGGATTGATGTAAGATTTAAGAGAGAAAAACAAAACACTCAATAAATGTTACTGGTGATGCTGTTGCTGGTGCTGATGAAACTGATGACATGAGTGACAATGAGCTTGTAAATATACTTGTAATAAGGATAGCAGAATGAGAGAATGAAGTAGATAGTGCTGTGATAAAGAAGATGTTTCAGCTACAAGTAATAGCAAACCCACTAAAGCAACTTAACAATAAGCAAACTTGTTAACTCACAAAAAAACAAGTCCCAAGGTAGGGCAGCCTCTCAACCGTATCAGGATCTAAATTCTTCCCATTTCTGTATTCTGTCAGATCAGAGTCAGCTGTTCCTCTCAAGTTTGCCAGATGGCTTCAGCAGCTATAGGCTTTATATACATCCCCCCGCACCAACATCTACACCAAGTTAGGGACTTTTTCCTCGCATTCCTCTTTTAGAAGCTAAGAAACCTTGCCGAGAAGCACTCCTAACCCAATGGACTTCTCTCGTTGTCTCATTGGTCCGAATTAAGCTCCATGCCCACCCCTAAACAAAGAGAACAGAGAACTGGATTGCTGCGATGTACATTTGCAGTCTAAGTGCTATAGCAATTGGCATATCATGATTTTTTTTTTGTTTTTTGTTTTTTGTTTGACAGAGTCTTGCTCTGTCGCCGAGGCTGGAGTGCAATGACACAACCTCAACTCACTGCAACCTCCACCTCCTGGGTTGAGGAGATTCTCCTGCCTCAGCCCCCCAAGTAGCTAGAACTACAGGCAGAAGCCACCATGTCCAGCTAGTTTTTAGGATAGACGGGGTTTTGCCATGTTGGTCAGGCTGGTCTCGAACTCCTGACCTCAAGTGATCCACCTGCTTTAGCCTCCCAAAGTGCTGGGATTACAGGTGTAAGCCACTGAGTCCGGTTGGCATATCTGATTAATATACAAAAGTAGACTTTTGACAAGCCATATTCTCTCGCTACATACGGGGTAATGCTTACATTAGCGATGCACTTAGCTACAAATAACAAAAAACAGCCAGCAGCAGCTGGGCATTCATTTGACTTACATCACCATGAGTCTTCCTGGTACAATGATGCCATCGGGGGACACAGATCCTTTCTATCTTTCTGCCCTGTCATTCTTAGCTTGTTAGATTTTTATCCTTATGCTTTCTTTTTCCGTACCTCCAGACATACCATTTGCATTTCAGTGAGGAGGAGAAGGAAAGAGCAAATGGGTTTTCTGCTGGTAAGTCTTTGCCTTTTTGTTCCGAGGGGACTCTCTCCAAGTACCTGCATCTCCATCTCTCTTGTCAGAGCTGGGTAACGTGCCCTAACTAGCTGCAGGGAATACTTGAGCAATTTTAGCTGGAAAACATTGAGCAGTTTTAGCTAGGCAGTTTGCTGCCTTCAACAAAACCTGAGTTCAGTTCCTAGAGAAAAACAGAAGAAATGGGTAAGACTATACGTCAAAAAGGAGCATAGCACTTTTAGAAGTCAAACCTCTTGCAAATTTAAAATGAGTCTCCTTAGTAATCCGTGGATGTAAGAGGAAGTAAGAATTGTAACACCATCTATACCGATGGCAGTGGTAATACTACATGCCAAAGCACATGGAAGTCAGAAAAAGATTTGGGACACGTATTTTTATTATTAAGTTTTTAAAAAAATGAAAATAAATTAATTGAAGGAACTAGAAAAAGAACACAAAATTAATCCATGGAAGCAGAAGTGGGAATTAGTTATGGTAAAAGCAGAAAACAATTAATTGTGAAATTAAAAAGAAACAGAATTGATAAATAAATACCAAGGTTGTTCTTCGTAAAGAAAGTAAAAGACAAATCATAGGAAAACCGAACCAAGGAAAACTGGAATGAAACAAAAATGCAATGAATGAGAAATGGAATATAATAACAGAGAGAGAGGAAAATCTTCAGTTAGGAGATAATACCACCAAACAATTTTTAACAATAAATGAGATGGTTTTGCCCTGGCTGGTCTCAAACTCCTAACCCATAATCTCTATATGGGTATAAATCATCACAACTGACTCAAGAAGAAATTATTTTCGAATACAAAAAAACAGTAGGAAATATCAATAAAGAAGAAAATGCAAATATGTAGGGCATACTTGGGGGGGAAAAAAGATGAAAAATATCTCAATTTTTTAATAGAACTGAGATAGCCATATCCTAGTGTATTTGGTTTGTACGTAGGTACATGTGTATAAATACGTATGGTTTCTTTGGTTTGTACACATGTATAAGTATGTACATATGTACAGTGATCATTACAAAATATATCAAAATATCACATAAATATAATTTTAAAATGTATAAATGTAAATATTTACATGATGTTTTGATATAAGCATACAAGGTGTAATGATCTAATCAGGGTAATTAGCATAACCATTATCTCAAGCATTTATCATATCTTTGTGTGAGGAACTTCCAATTCCAGTCTTTTAGTTATTTTGAAATATACAATAACCAGGAACAATGGCTCCTGCCTGTAATCCCAGCAACTCAAGAGGCTGAGGTGGGAGGACTGCTTGAGCACAGGAGTTCAAGACCAGCTTGGGCAAAGTAGTGAGACCTTGTATCTTAAAATGTATATATATTCTGTAAATCAGCTACATCTTAAATCAGCTACCTTGACTCGCTCCAACATGTCTGAACAGAACTGGGCAAGCTCCAAACCCTGGTGCCTGTTGTTCCTTATTTGGAACCCCCTCCTGACCCTCTCCTGACTAGCTTCCTCTCCTTCCTTGTCTTCTTTCCCTTTATCTACTCAGGAAATTTCCAAGTTTTTAGCCTATCAGGTCAAGCATAGAATGTGAGGTCTCATTCTGGCAAATGGAAACTGGACACAGCAGTAGGGCGATTGCATCAGGTTATGAAAGTTATAAACGTCCCTGCCTCCTTTGTTTAGGTGTGCTCTCGTGGCAAGACTGCCAGTCAGCTGCACCCTTCCTGTGGGAAGTAAACTAGCCTTGCTGAGTAATCCATTGCCTCGGTGTGGACTTTTCCCGACGTTATAAACCCGTTTCCAACATTCTAGGTATTTGGACGTGAATAAGTCCAAATCCTCACCCTCCACATTCTAGTGGAGAAACAGAGCCGTGCTGTCCAATACCGTAGCCACCAGCCATAGGTAGCTATTTCAATGTAAATTAATTTAAATTTCATTCAACTAAAATGGTAGCGTGTCAGTCGCACCAGCCACATTATATAGTGCTCAATAGTGACTGTATGAATACATGTGGCTTGTGGCTACCATATTGGACAGCAGAGAATTACATAGCATTATCACAGAACATCAGGACCACAGGACACAAGAGGACAGGCTGGGATACAGGGTAGTGGCGCTGGAACTGTTTTTGGTATGGTAGTCAAGGAAGGCTTCTATAGAGAGATGACATTTGAGCGATGGCCTGAATGATTACACCATTTAAAAAAGAAATCTACTGATAACCTTAGCAAGAAATGACAAGGACCTATATGGATATAATGCTAAAACTTTCCTTATTGAACTGAATTTTGAAGGACAAAGAAATCACGAAGTGTAGCTGGTAGACCTGAAGTCTGGGCAAGGCAGAAGAATGAGGGGAAATAAAACAAATTAAGTGTGCAGGTGGATAGCGGGGTAATGGGAAGGTCTGACCCCTACCCAGCACAGCCCCTGTGCTGCTTGCTGATTCCCGACTCTTGACACACCCTACCCTGCAAACCACACTCTGGTTCAATCAATACCTTGTTACTAGCTGGGTACAGTGGCTCACGCCTGTAATCACAGCACTTTGGGAGGCTGAGATGGGTAGATGACTTGAGGTCAGGAGTTCAAGACCAGCCTGGCCAACATGGTGAAACTCCATCTCTACTAAAAATACAAAAATCAGCTGGGTGTGGTGGCACATGCCTGTAGTCCCAGCTACTCAGGAGGCCAAGACAGGAGAATCGCTTGAACCCAGAAAGTGGACTTTGCAGTGAGTGAAGATCGCACCACTGTACTCCAGCCTGGGCAGGCAACAAAGTGAGACTTTGCTTTAAAAAAAAAAAAAAAAAAAAAAAAAAAAAAAAAAAAACCTTGTTACTCCCCACATGCCATTCCATGCCTTTTATGCCCCTGCTCTTCTGACCCCGGCATCTGAAATGCCCTTCCCCTGTTCTCCACCCTGCTGTTTTTTTTTTTTTTTTTTTTTGAGGTGGAGTCTCGCTCTGTTGCCCAGGCTGGAGTGCAGTGGTGTGATCTCAGCTCACTGCAACCTCCGCCTCCCAGGTTCAAGCGATTCTTGTGCCTCAGCCTCCCCAGTAGCTGGGATTACAAGTGTGTGCCACCACGCCTGGCTTTTTTTTTTTTTTTTTTTAGTAGAGACGGAGTTTCATCATGTTGGCCAGGCTGGTCTCAAACTCCTGGCCTCTTCTTTTTTTCTTTCTTTCTTTCTTTTTTCTAAGATAGGGTCTCTGTGGCCTGGGCTGGAGTACAGTGATGCCATCACGACTCACTCAGGCTCAACTATATAGGCTCAAGGGATCCTCCCAACTCAGCCTCCAGAGTAGCTGGGACTACAGGTATGCATCACCACACCCAGCTAATTTTTGTATTTTTTGTAGAGACCGGGTTTCATCATGTTGCCCTGGCTGGTCTCAAACTCCTAACTTTGTCAAGCGACCCGCCCTCCTCGGCCTCCCAAAGTGCTGGGATTACAGGCGTGAGCCACCTTGCCTGGCGGCTTATTCACATTCCTTAGAAGGTCCAGACATTGTCTTCTCCAGAAGCCCTCCCTGTTACAGCAAGCTAGGTCTGAGTTCTCTTTCCAGAGGCTGCCCTAAGCCCCAGAGCTACCAAATTTGGAGATCTGGGGGGATTTGCATATTTGTTGGAAAGGGTCTCGTCTTCCCATCTGTGTAACCAGAATACCCAGCACACTACAGAGGCCGAGGCAGAGCTACTTTCTTTGTGCTGGTTGTCGGTTTGGTCTTCTCCAGACCAGCCGAGGTTAGAAGATGAAAATCGACTGAGCTCCCCATCGTCTATGACAGAAAGACATCCAATGCCCCCACCTGATCCCCCCTGATTTTCACATTATTTTGTTCCCCAAAATCCTGCATTGCTAAGTGGATGGACCAAAACCAAACACAACCAAATCAAAATGCTCTTTGATTTTCCGGGGCCATAAAACCCGAAAATACCACATCTGACCAGTAGATGGTGCTCGTGAACCAATACAGTTCCTCCCTGTGTGACAAATTAGGGGAAATGAGTTAAATGAGGGGAAAAGCCGATAGGCTTTTGGTGAAGGCTTAAAACAGTATACAATTCACGTGAGTCACTAAAATAGACTGTCCCTATCAGGATCGAAAACAAAGAAGGTCTAGGGGGCCTGCCGAGTCCCACCCACCTCTTCTCTGAGGGTTAGAGTTCCAGCAGCCGCCTTCCTTCTTGTTGCTGGCTTGCAAGTTCAGCGCTTCCTCCGCATCTTAAATGTCCCTCCCCTTACTCAGTAAGCCTTGGAGGAAATTTAAAGTGATTTGTATTCTGACTTTCAGACTGTGATTTACCAGATAACTAATTCATGAACCAGAATATTGCATAAACTTCCGGGTATTTGATTATTCCAATTATTTTCTTTAAAGGTTCTGGAATGCCCATACCTTGATTCCGTTGTTAATGAAAAGCAAGCATTACTCTGGCACCTCAAGAAATCTAGCCCCGTGCTCGATAGCTTTTCTATGGGCAAAGGATGAGAACAGCTGGCTTTTATTATTCCTACACTGTGCTAAATGCGGCACCGTATTCAGTTCTCCAAGGGCTTTAGCTATGCCTCTATTTCCTCTTCCACACAATGGTGTTAACGAAAGACACTTAGAGTGGATCTACGTGCTCAGTCACAGTTACATGTTGTCAAACCCAAGCTAATTCCAGAGCTCAACCCTCACTTTCTCAGCAAGGCGTTTCCTGTCCCAAACTGAAACAGTGCAAGTCCCCTCCCCCTGCTGTGTCCTCCTACCACTTTATCACCATCTAAGGAAGAATATTTCATTTGTTTGTTGCTGTATTCCAGCACCTACAACAGTGCCTGGCACATAGTAAGCGCTCAATAAGTATTTGTTGAATATTTACTTCCATCTCTGTCAACTTGGATAATCAGATCAGTGGATCCCCACTTTGGGGTGCTGACACCCCAGATTTCTGACCAAGGACAATAAAGGGCCACACAACAGACTGACAAGTAGTGATTCTGCCAAGTAGTTGCCTGCCAAGTATTATCTAGAGAGAGACTGCTTCTCTCTGGACACGGAGCCACTCACGCTGTGCCTTTTCTGTCCAATATTTCCATAGCGATAGCTGAGTGAATACAACCATGCGTGACAGCCATTGTTAAACGGTCTACAGGCATCATGTCTAACAGCAACGTCTCTGCATGTTACAAATGAGGCTCAGAGTGTGTAAATAATTTGTCCAAAGTCACCCCAGCTAAGAGATTGGACCTTACTGAATGTGTGGCTGACTGCTGAGGTCCAGGGGTAGTAATAAAGGGATGCTGTGTGGTCCACAGGATTGGAGAACAGATATAACCTGGACATCTTAACAGAGGGCAACATGAAGGGTAACTGGATCCAAGGACCAGATGGGATTGCAGATCTCAGTGGATACCTGCATGGGAGACAGAGATGACGAGGGTACCCGTGCCTCCCCCCAGATGCCAAAGCTTTACCAGAATCCTGGAGCGCTTAGGCATCACCATTCATTTATTTATTCATGTGTTCATTTATTCAACAGGTATTACTGAGTTCCTGCTGTGTGCCAGGATTTTTTTTCCAGGTGCTAAAGATATAGCAGTAAACAAAACAGACAAGAATCCCTGCTGTCAAGGAGTTTATAGCCTAGCAGAGAGAGGTCATATTTGTAAGTACTGGAACAGATGAGAGAATGGGACAGGGCACGGAGATTTTAAGTAAATACTCACAGTATAGTACCATTTGAATAGACTGGAAGCAGTTGATGGAGTTTGCCTGTGGTTATCTGCAGAACAGCATAGCAGGTGAAAAGAGAAATCAGGACAAATGCATGTTATTGGGGTAGGGAGGCCACTGCTTGGTGAAATCACATTCTCCCCTAAGACGTAGCATGCCTGGTGTCTTCCAGGAATAAGATGTCGATCATCACCTGCAGAGGTCTGTCCTGCAGACCCTGACTCAACGACGGATGAATAAATGCACTCTCACACCTATTTCAGTGATTCAAGTGGGCTAGGGATGGTTGTCGGCTGCTTTCAGAGGGCAACTGCAGCCAATTGACCAAGACTCCCTCCACATACTCACATTTATTCAGTGTAAATTTCACAACAGAGGTTCTAAGTCAACATGCTTGTGGATAATTAACATGGTTAAAAGAGTGGTTTTCTGAATGATAAAAGCTTTAGGTTCAGGGGTACAGAAAAAACACTATTAATGGGTAATTCCCTTGACCTCCCCCGTGAGAGGACCATCCAGCACAAAGTTTACATAAGCGAACAAATTAGAGACAAAGGAATGTAGGGTAAACAGATTTAAACTGGGAAAGCCTTTTATCATCCCTATCTTTTCCCTAACATAATGGACCAGCCACCTTTGGCCTGGCCCAATAAAACCTTTCAGCCTTCCAAAAGGTTTGAGACTATAATCTATAACTTTCTCTAGTATTCCCCTAATATTTTGCCAGCCATCCTGAGTGAATATCAACAAAGAACAATACGGGATCTGGTATGGCTGGAGCAGAAAGAAGGACAGGGAGAAGGAGTGAGAGCAAGACAATAGGAAATGAGTCAGAAAGGGACTGAGAGGACAGATCCCAGCAGGGCTTGCAGGCCCCTGTCAGAGCTTCAGGTTTTACTCACAGGAAAAGTAGGAGGAGGTGGAACCTTGAAATGATCGAGTCTACCCAAAATAAACCATGATGACATTTTTTTTTTACTATCAGGAGGAATTGGGGTTTAAAAGAGAGATTTCTGGGCAGGTATGGTGGCTCATACCTGCAATCCCAGCACTTTGGGAAGCCAAGATGGAAGGATCCCTTGAAGTCAAGAGTTCAAGACCAGCATGGGCAACACAGCAAGA
The DNA here is from genome assembly GCA_036589455.1 of Ateles fusciceps. NCBI lineage: Eukaryota > Metazoa > Chordata > Mammalia > Primates > Atelidae > Ateles > Ateles fusciceps. The sequence continues at coordinate 13,542,602 of JAZHEH010002554.1, read as the reverse complement.
TCCTATGTCTACAAAGAATTTAAAAATTAGCCAGGAGTGGTGGTATGTGCTTGTAGTCCCAGCTACTCAGGAGGCTGAGATAATTCAAGCCTGCAGTGAGCTATGATCACGTCACTGCAACTCCAGCTTGGGCAACAGAGCGAGACCCTAGCTCTACAAAATAAATAAAAGTGACTCCTGAGATAGGGAAAGCAAAAGCAACATTTTTGAGATGTTGAATTTGAAGCCTATGAAATTCTATCTACCACATACATAAAGGTAATATTTTCCTTTTATTTTGCAAAATGGCTAGGAGGGAAGAAAATCTTTCCCCCTACAAAATCCACACATTTCTTTGATAGGCAATTCTAATAAGCTTGTTAGTCAGTGTTCACTAAATAGCTTTTTGTTGTTGGGTTGTTTGGGTTTTTGTTTTGTGGCAATTTCATAAATTTAGCACCACTCTGGGAGGCTGGCACCAACACATGATAAAAACCTTGACTTAAGGTTCTTTTCTCGTGTCTGCTTTTGCAAAGTTTAATAGTTTGGAATGGATATCAAATGAGTAATTAACGGATAAGTGGGGGATCTCTCTCTCTGAAGAATAAAATGTACATGCTTGTGATTTTGTAACAAACGAACATAGATATTAATCATGGAGAAAAACATATTGCTATGTGGCTGCTTGTCTAGACCACTGGGTCTCACCACCTGTTGAGTTTATTTGGATCACTTGAGCCCAGGAGTTCGAAACCAGCCTGGGCAACATAGTGAGGCCCCATCTCTAAAAAAAAAAATATATATATTGTTTTGTTTTTAATTAGCCAGGCATAGTGGTGTGCACCTGTGGTCCCAGCTACTCAGGAGGCTGAGGCAGGAGAATGTTTGAGTCCAGGAGTTTGAGACTGCAGTGAACCATGATCATGCCACTGCACTCCAGCTGGGTGACAGAGTGAGACCCTCTTCCCCACCCCTTGCCCCCAAAAAAGAGTTGGTATTGAATGAATGGTGTGTGGCTATAGTCAGACAAACTGAGAAGATGAGGAAGGCATGAAAAACCAGTAAGCAAAAAGAATGGTAAAATATATTGGTCCACTATATCATTGTTGACTAAAAAAAATCATAGTTCAGTGTTTACAAAGTGGAAGTAAAATTGTATATAACACTACACAGAAACTAGGAAGGAAACATTCAGAGAACAGTGGAAGCCTGCTGAGGTCCTTGTGTACAAGAGAACAGACAGGCCCGGCTCTAATATATCTTTGGGACCCAAGACAAAGGAACAAATGGAAGCCCAAATATGAAATACATAAATAAGTCAGGCTAACACCTTTAAATACAGTCTATCCTCCTACCTAGACAAATATATAACAACCTGCAAGACCAGATTTGAATTTCAAATGCTTGGATTCCTTACGATTCTGTGCTGTTGGTGTGGGGGAGAATCAGCCTATGGACACAACCCACTCCTCCTCCCCTGGCTTCACGCTGCACCACCAAGGGGCTATGGACACTGGGCCTGGACATCAAGCCTTGTCCATAACCTCCACAAACAGCCATTCTTTGACCATCTTTCAGACCAAGAAATGAACTCATCAGATGGGGAAACAAGGCCAGAAGCCCCTGCAGCCCCTGAAGGCTCCGGAGAGTCTGGGCCAGGCATTCTGGAGTACTGTGCACTGCGGGCATGGTGTAGAGAAGGGAGACAGGTGTGAGCCAGTGAGCATGCCCCTTGGCTCCAAGGATTCTTCACCTCATGGAAAAGGTGGAAAATGTCTTCTCATGAAGGCTCAGCTGCTGGGGAGTTTAACAGAAGTAGGCAGTAGTCAAGTCCATGGCAGCACCAGAATGAGCCCCCACTGGTGTCACAGAGTTCTCAGAGCCTCGGGGCTGGAAGGATTCGGTCCACCTCTTCAGCTTTTCCTTGACTCTGGGGGCCAAGAAGATCTAACATATTCCAGCAAACCTAGACCAATAGTTCCCTTGAGGTCCAAGAATCTCCTTAGAATCCTTCACATTCATAACCTTGCCCTGGGGCTTTCCAGACCTCCAGCCAGCACCCTAAGATCCTGGTCACCTGCCAGTCCTACGCATCAAGAGATGGCTCAAAAGAGGTGGATGGAGGCTAACATTCAGAATGGAGGGGAAAGCAAAAGTAATGGTTGCCCATCATCCCAGAATGCCCTGGCCACTTTATATAAAAGCAGGGCCATGTGTTGTGGCCCATGCCTTGAAGTGATCGAGCCTACCCAAAATAAACCAAATAATCCCAGTGCTTTGGGAGGCTGAGGCCAAGAGTTTGAGACTTGTCTGAGCAACATAGAAAGACTCCATCTCTACAGAAAAATTAGGGGGCGTGGTGGCACATGCCTGTCATCTCAGTACTTGGGAGGCGGAGGCTAGCTGATTGCTTGAGTACAGGAGTTTGAGGCTGCAGTGAGCTATGATCGCACCACTGCACTTCAAAGTCTAGGTGGCAGAGTGAGACTGTGCCTCTAAAAATAGATAGATAGATAGATAGATAGATAGATGGGCGGGTGGGCGGGCAGGCAGGCAGGCAGGCAGGGCCTGGTGGTTCATGCCTGTAATCCCAGCTCTTTGGAAAGCCAAGGCGAGAGGATCACTTGATCCTAGGAGCTCAAGATCAGCCTGGGCAACATAGGGAGACTCCATTTCTATTTTTAAAAAAGTTTTTAAAATTTTAAATAAATAAATGCAATATATATTTAACAAATATAGAGACTATAGAAATTTAAACAGCTGGCCCTTCTACCCTTCTAATTGAGGTGGGAGGACTGCCTGAGCCCAGGAGTTTGAGACAAGCCTGGGTAACAAAGGGAGTCCCTGTCTCTATTATTTTTAAAATTCTTAAAATTTTAACTAAATAAATGCAATATATATTGGTATGATTTAAAAGACACAGAGATTATAAAAATTTAAATAGCCGATCCTTCCACCCTTCCAATTCCACTCCCCTGAAATAACAAATGTTAATGATCAGGAATGTTTCAGTCCATAACTTTGTTTAAAAAAAAATTGCACAAATCCTTCACATGATCTCTTTTTTTTATTCAGAGGGTCCATTTTTTTCTCATATCTTATTATGTGAAGTAAATGTTTTCTTTAAAATGTTTTGTTTCTTGTAGAAAAAAATTTTTGTGAATTTTTCATTGCATCTTCAGAGTAAATCTTTCCCTCTTAAGCATGAGATATCCATTGCATTTCTTCTACTTATTCCATCTTTCATGCATCTAGCATGTTGTCTTGCATGCTACAAATGCCAATGTTTACTGAATGAAGACATAAATAATACATACATGTCGATTTTTAAATACTGAGTTAGAGGATAAAGCTGATTGTGAGGCTAAAGTTTAATTTTCTGAGACATAAAGCTCTGGTTTAATGAATCGATATTAATAGAATATAGTAATTGTAGTAATTTTCTACTGATTAAGAGTAACCTATCAGATATCTTTCTCTTGCAAGTGAAATCTGTTTAAATACTTCTATGTAATAACAAAGTTAAATATTCATATGAAATATCTCCAGTAATAAAGGTAAATACTTTTCAAATGGTAGGGTTCCTACTTAAGTATCCTACAAGCAGATACTAATTTTTCAATGATGCATTTTATATTGGAGTCACAAGAGTAACCTCTTACTCGAATAAGATAAATTATCTCAAGCATTAAATATTAAATATGTACTTATTCCTTAATCCTAAAACATTACTACCGCAGGTTTAATTTATTCTGTATTCTACTTATGTCTATATTTTCTCAAGGTTTAAACACATTTACCCAGTAAGGAAACGAGTACATTATCTCAAATGATTTCTGGATTACGTTCCCAACCATAATCTGGTAAATACCTTCTCAGATAGTTGAGACTGCTGAAGTCTGCTACCCCATCAAGGCTGTAATTAACTTTCTTCACGGTTTCTGTGTTTTTGCAATTCTTTTCCATAAGATAGTTAAATGTCTATTAAGCTCAAAAACTACTTTGAGTATATTCTATTGGATCTTTCATGCTCTTAGTTAATCGTATGCAACCTATTTGGATAGGAAGAATCCTATCTTCTTTTCTTATGCTATCTGGTGGGGCTACAGCTTTTTTGAATTCCAGGTAACAGGGCTTTGTCCGACTCTATGGTCACAGGCTACACCTGGGGAATTGGCCGTCAACTCACCTGTTCCTGTAGTAAACAGTCCGTAAAGTGCCGAGGTCGTTCCGGTCCAGCTACTAGCACCTGGTGATCAGGCAGGCACACAGAGCTTCCAAACACACTCAGGTGGTAGAGAGCGAGGGGAGGGAAACTGGGAAGATACTAGGTTGGTGCAAAAGTAATTGCTGTTTTTGCCATTACTTGTAAGCCCCGCCCCACTGGACCTGGAAAAGGAAGGAGAGGGGGGTCTCGTCTGACTCCACCCTCCAAGGGAAGCATGACGAGATTTGAATCCAGGACGCTGGGGTCCTGGTGGCGCCCCAGTGGGCCCCCTCCCTCCCTACACCCTCAAATGACAAGTTCAGCCCCCCAAAGCCCCCGGTGACGACTCCAGCTGTGCTGTCATTCTTCACAGAGGGTGGGACGGACTTTCAAAGACTTGGAGATCTCACAAGTGTGAGCTGGAGTCCTTCCTCCACTAGTTCTCAGTTACCCTACCCTGAGCATTGACTTACGCGCCATTGGATTTTCCATAAGAAATCGCTCTCGTGTATAGAGCACTTGTTCTGTGCCATTACTTCTAATGGCAAAAACAGCAACTTTTGTTACCAGTGGAGGGTGTCTAGGTCCTTGGTGACTTGAATGAAGAACTAGACAAAATGCACAAAACAAGTTAAGAATGAAGCAGCAAAAGCAGAAATTTATTGAAAATAAAAGTACCCTCCCACAGGCTCCAGGACTCAAGAACCAATCAGAGGCTGAAGTGAAGTCACAATGGTTACACCCTATGCAAGCATCCGATTGGTTGTGGAAAGGAACCAATCAGAGATTAAAGTGAAGTCACAAAGTTATATTTCTATGCAGACAAGACTTGGCCAGCAATCAGTCTGATTGGTTACAAAGTCACATTCCTATGCAGAAAGCAACCAATCAGAGATACTTTCAATTTTCCATCATGAGGCAGAAATGTGTGGGGGGAGAGGGATTGCAAAGGGAGTAGCCTCTGGTCCTTTTTTTACTTAGGTGTGGAAAGTTGGGGTTTTCCTTTTGATTTAGTTCTAGGAAGTCAGGGTGAATCGGCCTTAGGTTCCCTGCCTCCAGACCCTATTCTTCTACCTCACTTATGTACCAAGCTAATACAACAACCCATGCAGTACTTAAAGATTCAGGGAGCCTCTGCCTCCATCCAGGAGCTGCCTCGTCCGATACTCTGTGTTAACTACCTCTGAGATTCCATATCCTCTGAGATTAAAAACACTTGACATCTTCTATGTCTGCTGGCAGGTCTTTCCACCAATCACATCACTGTGCTTTTGTGACAACTGAACACAACTGGAAGTGAAAAACAACTCCTCATTCAAAGAGGTTTAACGTAAGTAAAGGGAAGTTAATGACCCATGTTTCTGAAATATTCAGAGGCAGGGCTAATTTCAGGAAAGGCATGAACCAGCAGCTCAGCAGGCCACATGCCTACCCCAGATCCAAACGCTGTTACGAGGGACTAGCTTAGATGAGGTCACAGGTGCCAATACAATATCCAGGTGGGAATTATTCTCCTTGGAACTAACCCCAGCAAAAATCAAGAGCCACAAGAAATGGGGAAAGAGAGAATTTATGCTGGGAAGGCATAAAGCCCGCTACTGATGATAACACACACAACAACAAAATTCTCTCTCTCCCCCGTCTGGCTATGTATATGCCATGAGACTATACCATATTTCAAGAATGTTCAGAGCAGCTGGGCATAGTGGTGCACACCTGTAGTCCCAGCTACTCAAGAGGCTGAGACAAAAGTATCACATGAGCCCAAGAACTCGAGGCTATAGTATGCTATGATCATGCCTGTGAATAGCCACTGCACTCCCAACCTGGGAAACACAGCAAGATCCTGTCTCTGCTGTTTAAAATAGCAAAAAAACTGAAAGCAACTTTAGTGTTCAACAATTTGAAGTTAAGTTAAATAATTCATGATACACATTTATAATATTACATCAGCATTTCTCAATCTCTTAGGTCTGAGAACCCCTCTATACTCTTAAAAAAATCATTGAGGACCCCGAAGAGCTTTGTTAATACGGGTTATATCTATCACTACCACTTTAGAAATTAAAACAGACATTTTAAGATGTTGTTTTATTTAAAAATAGCAGTAAACATAATACACTAACGTACTTTTTTAAAAAAAACTAATATTTTTAAACATAGTCCAGCAGCATTGTTTTACATTTTGCAAATCTCATTGGCTTAACAGAAGCGGCTAGATTCTCAGATCTGCTTCTGCATTCAATCTGTTTTGATATGCTGTTTTGGCTAAAGTATATGAAAAAATCTGACTCGACACAGGCATGTAGTTGGAAAAGAGTATTTTTAGCCTGTTCAGATAATGGTGGACATTCTTCTCTGAAATTTTACCAAAAACTGGACAAATGATAGTTTCTTAAAGATTAGTTGCAGAATGTACTCTGACACTGTATCAATAAACTTTTTCATACTGTTATATTCAAATCCATTGATCCATCTTGTACTTTGAACAGATCTTTCACCCAATCATGATTTCTTTTCTTTTTTTTTCTGAGATGGAGTCTTGCTGTGTCACCAGGCTGGAGTGCGGTGGCGCAATCTCAGCTCACTGCAATCTCCACCTTCCGAGTTCAAGTGATTCTGCCTCAGCGTCCTGAGAAGCTGGAATTACAGGAGCGCGCCACCACACCCAGTTAATTTTTGTATTTTTAGTAGAGATGCAGTTTCACCATGTTGGCCAGGATGGTCTCGATCTCCTGACCTCGTGATCTACCCACCTCGGCATCCCAAAGTGCTGGGATTACGGGTGTGAGCCACTGCTCCCAGCCTCAGTCATGATTTCTTAACATCACATATTAGTCATCCAGAACATACTGATTCACTGAGTTATACGTATCTTCTAAACAAAAAAAAAATCTTTATATAATATTAAAAACTCAAATTTGTCAATTACTATCCATCTCATTAGAAAAGGCTTTTTGTAAGGCACGCACAGAGGCTCACACCTGTAATCCCATTATTTTGGGAGGCTGAGGAGGAAGGACTGCTTGAGGCCAGGCGCTCAAGACCAGCCTGGGCAACACAGAGACCTCATTTCCACAAAACATAAAAAGAAAAAATCAGCAGGGCATGGTGGCATGCACCTGTTCCAGGTACTCAGAGGCTGAGGTGGGAGGATCACTTGCACTCAGGAGTTCAAGGTTAATAGTGAGCTATGATCACACCATTACACTCCAGGCTGGGGGAAAGAGTGAGAATGTGTCTCTTAAAAGGAAAAAAGGAAGAAAGAAAGAAAAAAGAGAAGTCTCTATGTTAAGGAAAGCTGTCAAGCTTCCAGTGGGGGAACACAGTTTTCCAAAATTACACATTTTGCTAGAAATCTCCAATTTTATCATTGGCACAACAAATACCATCAGTTGTTTTCCTTGAAGAGGCCAACTTTGTTCAATTTTGAATGTCTGCCAAAAACATCCAAATCCAAATAACCAATCATCGTTTTTCGTTAGTCATTCTTTTCAGTAAAAATAGCATTCCATGAAAAAAAGCAGCAAATTCAACTAGCAACTCAAGTCATCAAATGAGTGTTTCTCCTGGAGGCAGCCTCGTACCTAGGCACGCAGCGGACATGTCTGTGCATACTTGCCACTCCAACACACAGGATATTCATAGGGTATTGCAGATGCTCATGCAAACGCCTGGAAATGCAGTAGACATGGCTGGAGAACTACATATCACATGTTTAACAGGCACTACTACCTTCTGGTAATAGAATGCAGAAAAATGGGAATATGCAAGACTTTTATATTTTACCTAAAAACAAATGAATATTAAAAAGTCTGGCAGGATACACAAAAGGGGTTGAGTAATTAGCTACTAGTAAAACTATGCATGATTTTTTTTTTCATTTTTCTCACTTCCCTGGATTTTTTAGTTCTTCTATGATAAAGATCTATTTGTTTCTTAACAACAGTTATTTTTATTTACAAAACAGCCAAACAAAGGCTTGGAAATGTATGGTGAAATGCTTAAAGTTATATAATCCATCGTTTATCCAACTCTGTCACAGTATAGGTTTCAAATTAAGTCACATGTGCTACATAAGAGAGATTAGAATCAAATTCTGACATCCTTGAAAAATAAAGGTACTCAAAGTAATTAAGTAAATAAAAGCTAAAAATATATATATATAATATTCAATATGAAAAACATGTTTACTATTTCAAAAATAATAGAAATACATAGAAATGTACAGTTGCCTAGTGCAACTGGTACCCATTTTACATTTTTTACATTCTTTTTCTCTATTTAATGGCACCCAAAATGTGGTTTCATTTTCACTGACCTGGTCAACTAATACCATTTTACAATGTGTATAAGAGCTTCTTCAAAAGATAGTAAAGACAATTTGTAAAATAACTATGCTTTCTTACATTTACAAAATAGAATTTTAGAAATGTATGAATATTTTATATCACGATTACCATGTAACTACTAATCTGTTATCTATATCAAATCACAGCACATAACATTTTCCAAATACGCTGTTTTAATAAAGAGATTAGAAAATAGGACAGTAACGGTTTCTTAAAACAATCTTACAGGAAGTCTAATTTAATATTCTATTAGGTGATGTACTCACATAGGCTCCCAGAAGACCCAGAAACTTTACGTGAATTGCGGAAGGCTGATTTAAGATGCCACTTTTTCAATGAACAGGTGAGTTTTACTTTGTGACTAGAATCATTTTTAAGCCAAAATACGATTCCTTACTCTTCAGAAGTAAAATATAGCTCTCCTCTTATAATACAGCAACATACACAATTGTTTCAGTAATTGGCAGCTTAACTAAAAAGACCTCTGTTTTTTGTTTTGGCCATTAATTTCTTGCTGGTATCACTTTCTCTGGCAAACCATGCAGGTAATTTTCTCTTTCTCTCTGCAGATGAAGTCTATAGGAAATAGAAAGAAAAAGAAATCTTTGTACTACTGAGAAGGGGTATTAGTTGCAACAAAGCAACACAGGTTCCTGAATATACACCCATCTTTTCTCCCCCCATCCAAACAAAACAAAGCAGTGGTATCTATAGAATTTATTTCTGGATCAAAAAGTAAATATATATATAAGAGAGACAAAATCACCATATCATCTCTTCAGGCAATTACTTGCCATCTTATCATGTAGTCTTAGACACTCAAGACACCTGGTTCAGGAACTAAAAAAGTGCACATTATTTCAGATCTATGTCCCATGAGGTACTTGCTTTGAGTTGACCAAAATGGTGAATTTAATGTTCTGAGGAAGGAACATGCCTGGGCATGTATACACACACAAAGAGTTATATATTAGAAATGTGAAAAAGAATATAGCTTCTAACATCTACAATGGTAGATAAACAGACTGGACCAATCAACACCATATAGAGTGCCCAAAGCACAGTATACTTAACAAACATTTGCTAAATAAATGGAAAAAATAAAAGTTTCTTATCTCACAGACTCATCTGAGAATCACTACAGATCCACTTCCCAGAGAAACATAAACATGCACAACACTTTCACACACATTTTAGCAGCTCACATGCCAAAGAGCCTCTAAACTTCATGTTAAACATTCTTGAAAAAAAATAATTTAAGGCTAGGTGAAGTGGCTCATGCCTGCAATCCCAACACTTTGGGAGGCTGAGGTGGGAAGGATCACTGGAGCCCAGGAGGTCAAGGCTGCAGTGAGCTATAATCACACCACTGCACTCCAGCCTGGGCAACAGAATAAGACCCTGTCTCAAAAAAAAAAAAAAGATACAAAGGCCATGTTTGGGTACTATACCATCTGCACATGAAAAAAATGAAATAATTTTAAGTAGGTAAGTGTTTCATAAGCCTAAAGTGGCACACATCTGTGTTATCTCAGAGTACTAGATCCTCAGGATAACGTGATAGAGAAGTCACTCCATCATGAGCACACCCTGGAATCGACAGAGTTAATCTGGTTATCATTAATAGAAGTAATTGAGGGATTTTATGGTAAGGTTGGCCTTATCTAAGGTACAAAGTGTGTGTTAGCCTAAAATACAAAAATACCATTTATTCTAGTTCAAGAATGAAAACCATCTAGATATTGTTCATCAGCTGCTTGCTATGTTTGATTATATTTTCTATGTTTAAAAAAGGTTTTGAAATATTTAACAGTAGGAAAACAGCAAAAGATCCTTGGCAGAAGACTCTGAAACTTCATATTTCAAAAAGGTAAAAACTTAGCTGTTCCAGCTTAAGAAACCCACGTTAGAGAAAACGGCTTTTTACACATCAGCAAAAGCTAAAGAAAAAACTGGCTAAGATTGCAACTTTGGTTCTAGGTACCCACTTGCAAGGAGGGAAGAGAAAACCAAAAGAAAGGATGAGGCTTTACAGACATTGTAAGATACTATGACTTAGAAATAATAAATATTGGGGATATAAGGTGGCATACAGAAAAGGTTTTGCATTTTTCTAATGATCAGTGATGTTGAGCTTTTCTTCATGTGTTTGTTGGCTACATAAATGTCTTCTTTTAAGAAGTATCTGATCAAGTCCTTTGTCCACTTTTTAATGGTTTTTTTTTTCTTGTAGTTTTTTTTTTTTTGGAGATGGAGTCTTGCTCTGTCACCCAGGCTGGAGTGCAGTAGCACCATCTCGGCTCAATGCAACCTCGGCCTCCTAGGTTCAAGTTATTCTTCTGCCTCAGCCTCCCGAAGAGCTGGGACTATAGGTGCATGCCACCATGCCTGGCTAATTTTTTGTATTTTTAGTAGAGACGGGGTTTCACTGTGTTAGCCAGGATGGTCTCAATCTCCTGACCTCCTGGTCCGCCTGCCTCGGCCTCCCAAAGTGCTGGGATTACAGGCGTGAGTCACTGAGCCCAGCTTTCTTATAAATTTGTTTAGGTTCCTTGTAGATTCTGGATATTGGACCTTTGTTAGATAAATAGATTGCAAAAATTTTCTCCCACTCTGCCAAAAGAGGAGGACATCCGAACAGCAATAGAGCAAAGGAAGAAACCCTAAGTCATATTGTAGCCTAATACCATAGAGTAGCATAGACTTGAAACCAGGCAGAACTAGGTTTGAACTCTAATTGAGCCACTTGCTAAATGTATGACATTATGCGTGTTAGTTAAGCTTCAACGTCTTCTCAGAGAAGTGGAAGTAATAGTCCATAACATCACTGAATTATTTGGCATTAAATAATAAATATAAAATATCAAAACACATTCTGATTTCTTCTTCACACTCATTAATTGGTAGCTAATATCAAGTCTTCTATATTTGATATATATGATCATCAGTCTTTATAATGTAATTATAATAATGATCTTATTTCATTGAGAAAAGGGGGGAAATGCTTACTTACACTGAGAGTATCTTTTGAGTGTCAACAATAAGTATTTGAAGAGCTCCTCAGCATAAGATCTAAGTCACTTAATAGAAACAATGTCTTCCAGTGTCTATTTCCTTCATTGGTAGAGGACCAAAATTCCCAGCAATCAAAACAAAACTTTAAGGTGCTCTGTACATCTTTTTAATACTTCCAACTCTGTTACCAAGCTATTACCATTAAGTTATGAACAGGAAACATCAACTCATGTGCTGATTATATGTGCACACACAGATGTAAGCAAACAGAGAAACAGGAAGTTACGTTCACATTTAATTTCATTTATAACCAAGGTGAATCCATATAGTTACCATGCCTGATGCATTTGTCATGAAAACTATTTTCGTAAATCAATTTTGCCTGTGAATATGAATCTGTAAATAAATCCTCTACAAAACAATTCGTGTATAATATTGTGTATTTTAATTTATAATTAAACTCAGTGGCCAAGCAGGAAATGTAATACATTTTCTCTTATACAGTCAAGAAAAATAAGAAGAAAAAAATGACATAGGAGGAGAGGGTACTGGGAAGACAGTGGCAGCAGCGGCAGCAGCAAAGCTTTTTAATCTTTTGGAATTCCAGAATTAAGACAGAACTAGATAGCAAAACCCAAAATCCATTGTCGATATTTACAATAAAAACCAAGTGTAAAGGTATACTTGCGAAACCCAAAATATAAGCATGTAGGGGCACACCACCCACACCCATTAAGACCTGCACGGTACTGACAACTGCACACGAGAAAGCAGAGGCAAGCAGGGAGGTGTCTGAGAACAGGAGAACCTCAAGATAGCCCACAGGCATACACTGGAAAGACAGATTAATGAGAGATTAATCTGATAATAGCATCTGAAAATGGGAGGGCTTTTGTCCAAGCCAATAGAAAGTGAGTACAAGGAATCCACAGTGGTCTCTTAGGTGAAGAGAGCAAATGACTACTCTGAACCCTGAGACCAGCCAAGGCTGCCTTCCAGAAGGCTCCACATTCAGGAGAAACCACTGGGGTTAAATCAAAACCAAGCAGGACAGGTAAAACAGACACAGAAGAGAAAGCCCAGATAAAAATGACACAGTATATCTCATAAACCAAGTTTCCACAGTATAGACATTACACAAAAACATCAGAGACAGATGTCAAATTGGCCTTCTTTTGAAAGTACAGAAAAATTAATTTCATATGAAAATGAGCAGAAGTATCAAGGTCAAATCTTTGATACCAGAAAGACTTGCTTAGATATAGAATAAAACTATAGCCTTTCAAAATGAACTGGAAAACATTAGAAAAATTATGCAAAACACAAAAGGACATCACAAATTAAAATTAGAAAAATTCAAAACTGAAGGGGAAAACTGAGGAAAGAATCAGAAATAAAAGGAAAAAATTACAGAAGTCTTCAGTTAATAGGGTTGCTCCTTTGGTTAAACTAAAATAAGTACATATAAACAAAAAAAAGAATTTTTAAATCTAAAAAATGTGTTAAAAATAATTTAAAAATAAGTGAATACTAAGCTATGTGGAATACAGAAATAAATACAACTGATTACGTTAAAAGAGCAATAGAAAGTGAAAAAGAAGAAAATAATTTAAAGAGAAATGAAGAAGTAAAAAGAATGCATGAAAAGTGACAAATACTGAAGCTGAGTAAAGAAGATCCAACATACATGTATAGCAGGAGTTCCTGAAGAGGAAATATGAAGCAAGAGAACAAAATAATAAAAAGTATGATTTTTTAAAAACTTTATAGAAATAAAATTTTTTAAAAAACTATCATTGAAGAAAACTTTGCAGAAATGAAAGAATACTACATAAAGAGTCCACCATGTACCTATGGATATTAAATCAGAATTATCAATGCCAAGACATCACCTTTCGCTGTTAAACAAAGACATGATTGAGCTTCTATCTTAATAGCAAACACAAGAGATGTAAACATAACAATGTGTCAACTAATAAAAAAACATTGTTCTAATGACTTTATCCTTTGTCAGAAACCTCATAATTCTAAAATGAAACAGACTAAAGGATATAAATCAGGTCAGTAGAGAAGATGATTGTTAAATATGACAAATTCTGAAATAGGTCTCCAACACTCTACAGAAACCAGCTTTTCATACAAGGAGGTCAATGAAGACAAGATGCTTTGGATGACTCACTCACTTCTTATCTACTTCCCAGCCCCAATACCCTTGTTCCCCTAAATGTGAAAAAGGGGCCAAATTAGGTATACCTTTCAGAATCCAGTAAACTTAGTAAGATTTCTTCCCACCCAACCCCCCCCCAAAACTCCCCCCCCATTCTCTTGTTGGCATCTAATGTTACTTGAAATAGGGAAAAAGCAAAAATGGTAATATATGGTTAAAATAATATTTTACTACAAATGTGCTTCCATATTGAGGGGGAAAAAAAAACACACACACATTTTTCTGTATTGACAGGTTGAAGTTAGGAAAAAATAAGAGGGTCTTAGGCATCTGGTATATATTACAGAAATAAAAGGCTGAGTATTAGAAGCTAAATTTCATTAACCCCACCCCAAATACATTTTCTTTAATGTTCATCTTATAGCTAGCTCAGTTATAAACAATATAAAGAATTCCAACTAATTAAATTTCATTAGATTATCTAGGACATGACTATATAAAGACCTAACTGAAATACAGAATTTTAAAAGACCAGTTCCCCTTATTTTTAAGCATTTGAAAAAGGGAGGAGTTTAGCTGTTGGACATCCTACAAAGATTACCTTAGAACTAAAGTGGAATTCCTAATACTCTAATATCAATCATCACCACCACCTACTATCACACTGTATTTACCAACTAAGAACTAAAACAATTTTTTAATCATTTCAAAAACATTTGTAATGGAGTCATGTAATTTTAGACCTGGAAAATACTAAGGGTCAAATTTTCAAATTTATGTAATCATTTAATAGGGTCATATTACTAAATAATATCCTCTGATTGCTATTTATTTCTCTCACGCCATACACAGAGCAATTATTTCTGAAGCATTTGATTTTAATAAAACATACCATCTAACAAAACAGTACATTTGTCATCTTTCTCTCATTATGCAAAAGCACTAGGATATGCTCAGAGCCACGAGCAAAATAACCCTTGTACCTCAGATATTCAATATCATAGTAACAGCATGATGAATGACGGAATGATAGTCAACCAGTTTGGGAGGTATTTATAATATCATTTGCTTTTACTTTCATTAACTACATAAATTGCCACATGCTTAAACCCATTAACCATACCTCCCAAAAAAAAGATTTTTCAGGGTATATGGTCAATATGAGGTACAGGTAAAATTTAAGCTGACATTCTACAAAATAAGCTAAACAGATGGACTAAATCCCCCTTTTACTGTCTTTTTATCACTTTTCTCAGATCATATTTACGAAAAGCAAAGGAAATGTAGCACATAGAGAATGTAATCATATCAGAATTTATAACAGTTCAAAAAATATAACATTCTAGTACTAGGATATGGAAACTGAACAAACTGATACTGTATGAAATTCTATATATAATTAACACCTTGGTATTGATGCCTACTTCTTCCTTGCTTCTCTCAGAAGTTGAACAGATCTCTTCAGAGCTAGGAAAACATCTCCTTAGGTTGGAATCACATGAAGGTTGAAGTCTGCTGTCAGGACCATGTTTAAGGATCTCAATTGCCATGTGGATAAGGTACGTGTCAATGTTTTCAGGAACTAGCATTCTGATTTGGTTAATTTTACTCATATCTGTAAAAGATAAAAAACTCCATTTCAAGATAAATTACAGAGAACATTTTAGAAAACCTATGAGCTAGAAACAGTGAAATATTTTGTAGAAAGGAAGGATGAAGGTTGCCAAAGAAAAGTTTCCTCTTTCAAATGCCTATAGCCCTATGGAATGGAAATGGAGTAAGAACTTCACTTGGGTATCACCTGAAGTCCCTGCCTCCAAGATCCAAAGTCACGTCAGTACTATTGACACTGCATAAATTGTGTTTCAAACTGTCTTTTGTGGGCTCCCCTGAGAATCAAAACCACCATTCACAGAATTGTTCTAGAGGAAATTGTGCTTCCAATTCCAAATATCAATTATAATTAGTTTGCTCTTAAAATAACTTATTCTCATCATTTCTTGGCCCTTTGCCTAAGATCAAGTATAAAAATAATTTATTCTTTAAGTAGAAGCTAATCGAACTTGTAAATAAGACTCTAATAAAAAGGATTATTTCAATGGCTATTATTGTAATAACAGAGACATCAATTATTTTAAATACATATTAACTAGAAGAGATTTCTGGGAACATATTTCTTATTTTCAGAATCAAGAAACTTTATGTTTTTTGCAACTCAACAGAACTAATTCAGACTGTGTCAATTTCTTGACACCTTCTAAAATTATGTAGCACTCTCCTACAGGCAAGCCAATAATTATGTTTCAGCGCTTCCTTCCAACATCACATTCTTCTGCAATGCTCCAGAGGGTGGTAAACCCAAGTAGTTTAGAACCTACTCATTCATCTTCACCTAATTTACAAAACATATCAAACATTTGACACCCAATTCAAATAGTGATCAGAAACCAAGTATTTTTCAAATGACAACCTGAAAAGATGTTCTTTAAACTATTAGTTTTCAGGATTATATTTTCCTTTCTTCCAAAGATTAGCTTGCTACTCCAGGACTCCTCACAACACTGCAGGTTAAAAAGCAAAAAACACAACAAAACAAAACAAAAAAAAAACGGGAAGAGAAAGTTACCCAGCTAATAGAAACTAGGTCAGTGGGTTAACTAGTTAAAGTTTCAAAATCTTAGAAAGCTAAAGATAACCTCTATACACAGTAAAATCAGCAACATGACTATCGTATCTCTCAACCAAACTGTATTAGTCCCTTGGTCATTATATCATCCTAAAATCATCAAAATTCCCCCCAATTTTACTATTTCATCATTTTTTAATGGCTGAGGAGTATTCTATTGTAAGTGTGTATCTGAATTTACTTTGAGTTCCCTTTTATTTGTCTTCAAATTTTAAAATATGTTTGGAACAACTTGGGTACATTAGTCCACTTTATTCAACAGTAAATTTTATAAAAGCTAAACACAGATCAAGTATTTCCACTTAAAATTTAGCATCAGAAGATACGTTGTATATATAAAGTACATATCTGATTACAAAGGGTTATTACAGAAAAAAGTACATAAAATGTCTCATTAATAATTTTCATACTGATTACACGTTGAAATGATAAAATTGTAAATATAGTAGACTAATTAAATTATATTATCAAAATTAAGTGCATCCATTTCCTTTTTTAAATGTGGCTACTAGAAAATTTTAAATTGCATATGTAGCTCACATTATATTTCTACTGATAGTACTGTTTTAGGAAGACCATATAAATTTTCCCCACACTTGAAACCAAGTAATACAACTACAGTGCATTAAATTTATTTTCTTCTGCAGGCATTTAGAAATTATATAAATAAATTATGTATGATTAATTTCTTCATACTATAAATGTAATATTTACAAACCAATTTAGGGGAAAAAACACAAGCTTGAGCTATTATCATGTCATGGGCTAAACAAATTAATTGTAAAAGAAAAAATAAGACATTTTATTCTCTTTTGAATCATTTTATTTCTAAAATTAGAACGTCTTGTTCATAAAATTATGATGCATAAGCATCTGCTTATGGTGTACAGTATTAATGATTTAAAGTTAAATGTATAAAGTTAATATAATTTCTAGATATAATTTAAAAATTCATATATGTTCCTAATACATTTCTATAAGTACCCTTTATATTTCTCTGGTAAATTCATCTGTATTTTATATATATGCAAATAAGTGGCATTCAGCTTTACAGGTGCATCTTATTCTGCTCTAACTTCCCATGTAAATAAGTGCTGAAAATATCTACTGCAGAATTAATGACAACACTGGCTACACGCCTTCAGTGTTTTAAAAGAGATCATATTACCCTTACTCTCCTAGTAGATCCCTTGGAAGCCACTCTTAATTTTCCAGTTGCATGCACATAAAGAATGGGGGGAATAAAATTCATCAAAATGCTATCTAGGTACCTCATTCAATGCCTTCATTTATTATTAAGCATAGTTAGAATCCCAAATCCATACACAGAGTTTAAAATTACATAAACAAGGAGAAACTAAAAGAATACAAAGGTACAAAGCTCCTTTAAATATAGTTTTCCAGACAAAACCTACTTAACAAATAAGACTACGAAAATAATAGCTACGTTTTCTCAATTCATAATTACTCTATTTTTAGGTAAAGATTGTGTCGTAATAAAATAGAGGAAACTTCTCAATTCAGGATTGTACAAAGTTCAGATTTCAATCAAACTTGTTTTTTATAACACTAAATTATGTGGCACGGCTACAGTTAAATAAAATATGAAAATAACATATCTGAATTGTTATTATGGAATGTATATCCTCATTCCTTGTTATCATTTATAATCCAACAATGTTTTCTCCAGTAAGAAACAAAAAGTATTTTATAAAGGAAAAATCAGAATCCAAAAGCACAATCTCACATCAATAAATGATAGTTTGGTGATTATAAGTGTACTATCAAAAGAAATAAAAGAGGGCTGGGCTCAGTGGCTCACACCTGTAATCCCAGCACTTAGGGAGGCTGAGGTGGGAGGATCACTTGAGGCTAAGGGTTCAAGACTAGCCTGGGCAATGTAGTGAGACCCCATCTCTATAAAAATATTTAAAAATTAGCCAGATATGGTCCCAGCTACTTGAGAGGCTGAAGTGGAAGGACTGCTTGATACCAAGAGTTCGAGCTTGCAGTGAGCTATGACTGTGCCACTGCTCTCCAGCCTGGGCAACAGAGTGAAACCTTGTCTCAAAAAAAAAAAAAACAGCTCATGGTTATCACAACCTTCTTAACCTCTTCTATTTTGAACTTAAAAGTAGGCTTCAAAAATATACATTTTCATATTATATATGCAACTACATACAGTGTATTAACAGGATGATGAAATAAGTTTTTAGTAAGTATATCTTAAGAATTTTTATTATATTCTGCTTGATTTTAATATTTCTTTTAAAAGTTATCTAACATTAGAAATTAAAATTGCAAATCTCAGAATGTAGAAGGTACTAGATATGGTAAGGGGTATTCAAAGACACTCAATACATAAAGATATGAAACTGATTATAAGTTAATTTGTTTCACTCATCAAGTTAGAGTTTATATACCCATAACCTATATCAGGATTAGAAACTGCATATTTCCTTCAAGTTAATTGGCAATACAACTTTAACACTAGTAAAAGAGAAACTTGCTCAGTCATTAATCTTAGACATGATATTAAAACAGTTTTATAACTCTCTAGGTCTCACATTCCTTATCTCCAAAACAGGGTGGGAATAGTAAAGGGAAAGTGTAATGATTTCCAATTTCATTTCCTAATCTAAAGTTCTGTAACTCTGTGCCCATATGATTTAGAAAGCAAATTAACAGCACTTAAATTCTTTACCATGGGCAAATAAAACAGATGTTGTCAATACAGGCTGAATAATATGAAATTTTCCTTTACCATTTGACCCTGCTCATAATGAACTGATGTTAGAACATCCATTTAGGACATTCAAGAATATATGCCCAAGAATTCTTCAGTGTGAATGTGCCCCCCCCCCCCCCCCACACACACATATCATTACATAAACTGCATGTTTCTATAAAATATATTTTGGGAAACCTTCTTATGTACACATTAAATTCATATATTCTTAAATGCCTATTAAAAATGACAGACTACAAAAATAATCATATTTAGAAGGTATGTTTAAGATACCACAAAATTTTACCATCTATGTCTTCAGTCATCATCATCACCATCATCATCATATTCACCACCACCATATATTACCAGTGTGCCAGAGCTTTCTGAACAGCATCTAATTTACAGTCATGCATAATGATGTTTCAGTCAACAACGGGCAGCAACAGGAACAAGTATACATTAGATTATCATGGAGCTGAAAAATTCCTATCATCTAGTGACATCACAGCCATCGTAACACCACAATGCAAAGCATTACCCATGTGTCTGTGGTGATGATGGTGTACAAACCCACTCTGCTGACAGGTGTAGCAGTCTAGCACATACAATTATGTACAGCACATAAACTTGATAATGATAATAAATGCTGTTACTATGTTTTTATGTTTGCTATACTATACATTTTACCATTATATTTTAAAAATTCACTGTAAAACAGGCAGGCCCTTATGGAGGTGTCCAGAAGAAGGCATTGTTATCATAGGAGATGACAGTGTCATACATGTTACTGCCCCTGAAGACCTTCTAATGGGACAAGACTGGAGGCAGAAGGCAGTGACACTGATGATCCTGATCCCACATAGGTCCTGGCTAATGTGTGGGTTTGTGTCTTAGTTTTTAACAACAACAACAAAATGTATAAAGTAAAAGCATTTAACAAAATTAAAAACAGAAAGCTTATAGAAGGATATGTAGAAAATATATTTGTACAGCAGTACAATATGTATTTTAAGCTAAGTATTATTACAAAAGAGTAAAAAAATTTTAAGAAAAAACATTACAGTAAGCTAAGGGTTAGCTATTACTGGTGAGAGAAAAAAATTTTTTAAACTCTTATTTTAGTTTCAAGGGTACGTATGCAGGTTCATTACATAGGTCAATTCATACCACAGGAGTTAGTGTAGTGTAGCCTAAGTGCACAGCGTTGATAAAGTCCACAGCAGTACACAAAATTCTCGGTCCTCAAAGTCACTCACTACTCACTCACTGACTCACCCACAGCAAATCTCAGGGTGTAAGCTCCATTCATGGTAAGTGCCCTGTACAGGTGTACCCTTTTTTATCTTTTTTTGTTTTTGTTTTTGAGACAGTCTTGCTCTGTCTCCCAGGCTGGAGTACAATGGAGCAATCTCCGCTCACTGCAACCTCTGCCTCCCAGGTTCAAGCAATTCTCCTGCCTCAGCCTCCCGAGTAGCTGGGATTACAGGGGCCCACCACCACGCTGGGCTAATTTTTATATTTTTAGTAGAAACAGGATTTCACCATGTTGGCCAGGCTGGTCTCAAATTCCTGACCTCAGGTGATCAGCCTGCCTTGGCCTCCCAAAGTGCTGGGATTACTGGTGGCGTGAGCCACCGTGCCCAGCGCCCCCTTTTTTTTTAATCTTTTACACTGTAGTTTTGCTGTGCCTTTTCTACGTTTCACTATGTTTACATACACAAATATTTACCACTGTTATAATTGCCTACAATGTTCAGTAACGTCACACGCTGTACAGGTTTGAAGCCAGGAGCCACAGGCTATACTGTACAGCCTAGGTGTGTAGTAGGCTATACCATCTAGGTTTGTTTAAGCCCACTCTGTGAGGTTCCCACAAGATGAAATCACCTAATGACACATTTCTCATAATTCATCCCCATCATTAAGCGATGCGTGACTGTATTTCTCACAATTCTATGAGAGAGGCAATATTAACTCTCCCTGTCTTAGAGATGAGGAAACTGAGGCTTAGGAAAATTGGGTCACTGGATGGAGGTCACAGAGCAATGAAATGCTAGAGCCAAGGTCTAAATACAGATCTGTCTATTGCCAAAGCCTATGCTCTTACTGACTAGACCAACGCTACTGTAAGTTTCAGGATATAAAGAAGGCAGCTAAATGACAGCAAAAATGTCAATAGAAAAAAAAGGGGGGGGGAACTGCACAAATTCTTTTTTTTAATTTTCTTTTTTTTTGTTTGAGATGGAGTCTCAGTCTGTTTGCTGTCCGGGCTGGAGTATAATGGCGTGATCTCAGCTCACTGCAATCTCCACTTCCCGGGGGGTGCAGGCGATTCTCCTGCCTCAGCCTCCCAAGCAGCTAGGATTACAGGCATGCACCACCAAGCCCAGCTAATTTTTGTATTTTTAGTAGAGACGGGGTTTCACCACGTTGGCTAGGCTGGTCTCGAACTCCTGACCTCAGGTGACCTGTCTGCCTCGGCCTCCCAAAGTGCTGGGATTACAGGCATGAGCCACCACGCCTGGCCTGCACAAATTCTTTCAGAGAATACTGCCTAGTACTCGACATCTTATTGAAAGATGCAAATTGCTTTAAGTCCTGAGAGACAATACATTTCTAAAGGAAAAAAAATTCCTGACTATGAGCATCAAGAAGACATTTGAGTCTTTTTGGCTTTCTCTAAAACGCTATCTCATTCTGCACTGGAGAAACAGAGGTTTTGACAACCATAAGTCTAATCCTACAGAGTAATTACTATTTTCCTCTCTCTACCTTCATTTCTGAAGTTAGGAAGATTAGAAGGTGACCAGGAGAGGTGGCCAGCTTTCTCTTAACATGCCTCTCTACCCCACCTTGGATGTTTTACAGCTCAGTTCAGGATTTGGCCTTCAGGTTTTCAAATTTAGAAATGGAATTTAACCTTAGGAAATCAGTATTAACCAGGTTCACGAAATGCTAACTTACTAACTTACATCGTTAATTCATATGTATCACACAGATAAATACCCAAATTAGCATGACTACTATATGCATTCCTTACATACAGATCTGCACAGGAGGTTATCATCAGAAAGCTAGGAAGTAATACAGAAGCAGAATTCGTTGTTTGGAGTATTCCTCAAATATAATTTTTTCCCAATTTTTAATGCCTGTTGTTTCTTCTTCTTGTTGCTCAAATGACATTAGGTAATTTTTCTCTTTTTATCCTTATTGTGGTAATTAACATTTAAAGATTTTTTTCCAATCTTGAGTCATTTTAGCATTCTGGCACCAAACTAAAACTTGTCAGGGTGCAATGTCTTTTTTTTTTTTTTTTTAAGACAGAGTCTTGCTCTGTCACCCAGGCTGGAGTGCAGTGACATGATCTTGGCTCACTGCAACCTCTGCCTCCCTGGTTCAAGCAATTCTCCTGCCTCAGCCTCCTGAGTAGCTGGGATTACAGGCACGTGCCACCATTCCTGGCTAATTTTTCACTTTTAGTAGAGACAAGGTTTCACCATGTTGGCCAGGCTGGTCTTGAACTCCTGACCTCAAGTCATCTGCCCATCTCAGCCTCCCAAAGTGCTAGGATGACAGGTGAGTCACTATGCCCAGCACAGTATCTTTTTTTTTATATCTAATTTTTTGGAGGAGGGATTTATTGTGCTTATGGGTGGCTTTGGTCTTTTAATTTTCTACCTCAGATTTTTATTTTCTGACTTTATTATTTTTAATTATAACTTTTATTTTAGATTGAGGTAGTACATGGGCAGGTTGTTGCTTGAGTATGTTACAGGGATGCTGAGGTCTGAGGTACAATTGATTCCATCACCCAGGTAGTGAGCACAGTACCCAATATGTAGTTTCTCAACCATTATTACTTCCCTCCCCCTCAGTAGTCCCAGTGTCTATTGTTCCTTTTACTTCTTCCTCTTCTTTTTGAGACAGGGTCTCAATCTGTCACTCAAGCTGGAGTGCAGTGGCATGATCACAGCTCATTTTATGCTCAAACTTCTGAGCTTAAGCTCTCCTCCCGCCTCAGACTCCCAAGTAGCTGGGACTATAGGTATACGCCACCATGTCTGGCTAATTTTCTTGTTTTGTAGAGATGGGGGGGAGTCACACTATGTTGCTCAGGCTGGTCTTGACCTCCTGAGCTCAAGCATTCCTTCCATCTAGGTCTCCCAAAGTGCTGGGATTTCAGACACAAGCCACCACACCTGGCCTGTTCTCATTTTTATATCCATGTGCACCAACTTTAGCTCCCGCTTGTAAGAACATGTAGTATTTGGTTTTCTATTTCAAACATGACATTGATATAACTTATAAATAGGTTATTTATTTACTCTACTTGGAGCCCCCTGGCCACTCTCCTGCATCCCTGGAACTTAGATGACCACTACCCCAACTTGCCTCCATGTCTCCTTTCCCTGTGTTTCCACCGTGATCAATGAAAGTGAAGAAGTGTTTGTTCTTTAGACCTTCAGTCAAGTCATGCTCAAGCCTAGAAATAATCCTGTCTTCTAATTGACTTGTTTTTGTTCAGATCCATTTAAGGACAGTATTGACTGTGCTTTCAGAGAGTGATCTTCCAAATTCTTGGGGGGGGAATTGTTCACAAGTGGGAAAGACGTTGAAGTAGTAAAAAGTTAACTATCTGCACCGCAGCTTTGGAGATGAGGCTTCTGGTATGGCCACTACTCTATCCTAACAGTCTAACGAAATATATCAGATTTATTGAGTTATAAGACCCCAAGTTTGTATTTACACATGTAGGAGAGAAAATCCTCTAATGCATCTCCTCTTTACTTCTGTTAAAAAAAGGATAATAATTTTAAATATTTCTACAGGGCAAGCAAAGGGGCTTGCTCCCTGTGAGCACAGCTGAGGTCCTGCAGCAAAGTGACAGGAAGTTCTTCTACACGGGGACCCATAGAACTTGGTCTGTCCCTTCCATGTCACAGTAACTGATACCAGTGACTGTGTTGATTAGAAAGGCTATTCAAGTGAAACCAATGGCAAGGACTCAGAGGGCTGAGGGAAGAACTAGGAGTCAGGAAGCTACTAGGAATGAATGTGGAGAAAAATGTGGTTTTTGCAAGTGGTGAAGTAGAAATTAGAAAAAAATAAAAGTACACTGTTTTGGATGGTGGGGAAGTTGTAACCTTAAGCTGAAAAGGAAAATAAAATTTTCTCAGTATGTTGGCCGAGTGCAGTGGCTCACATCTGTAATCCCAGCACTTTGGGAGGCCGAGGTAGGTGGATCATCTGAGGTCAGGAGCTTGAGAGCAGCCAGGCCAACATGGAAAACCTTGCTGTCTCTATTAAAAAATACAAAAATTAGCTGGGCATGGTGGTGCACACCTGCAGTCCCAGGAGGCTGAAGCAAGAGAATCACTTGAACCCGGGAGGTGGAGGTTGCAGTGAGCCAAGATTATGCCACTGCACTCCAGCCTGGGCAACAGAACAAGACTCTGTCTCAAAAAAAAAAAAAAATTCTCAGTGTATTTTCCTCTGAGTGATAATGGGAAGAAAGATTGTTTTCCTAAAACAAGGAAAAGAATCACAAAACTAAGGTTTTCATAACAGCATGTTGTTAAAAGTGAAAAATATTAGCAGATTGCTTGTTTACTTCATCAGGTCATTAAGGCTGCAGAGTAAGGCCATGCTTCTCACCTGAGTTGATGGGAGGGTTTCGGATAACATCAGCAATAATCTTCTGAACCTCTGGAGTCAGGCCTGCTCGCTCCAAATCGAGGGGGCAGCCAGCTTTCACCGCTTGGGATAAGTGCATGCCAACTGTCATGAGAGGCAGAATCCTGCTCTCAGCTATGCTCTTCTAGAGAAAGAACAGCAAAAGAACCCAGTGAATTTTAAAAGTGTCCACTCCACTCATGGAAAGACAATGTCCAAAACATTCAGGCAGTAAATGCACAGTGTGAAATAAACAATGAACTCAACCTTTACTTAAATTTTCATTTTCAGAATTTCTTTAAAACTACCCCCATTATAGCTCTCCATAGGTTCTACTTTTTATACTTACACTGTATTGAATAAAACAAAATCACCCAGCTTTACTAAAGAATTCAATCCTCACCCCTCTCTAATTATTCACTTTAGAAAGCCATTAGTGGCAGAGAAGTCATTCTCTGTAAGTCTAATAGTTGTCACAACCTCTGAAAACAAAGTAAACTGTAACCCAATACTCTACACACTTGAAATAACACATAATGCTTTGGTTACACGAATTTCCAGTAAGACAAATCCTGAAATGCTTAGTGATAACACAAGGCTCCAGATGCATTCTATAAAAGGTTCCTCAGAAGACTTTAATAGGTGTTTGAAATTGGCTCTATTCATAAAATAATAATAACCACAGTTTCACAAAGGCTGTCAGCATTTTCCTACTATTGAACTTCGCATGAACAGTGCTACATATTTATACAGTTCTTGAAACAAATGTGGCTCCAAATACATTTCAGATACTTATTAGGTAAAACATTCTTTGAAACACTCAGCTTGGTCACTCAGCTCTTATTTCATGATCCTCTCTTTCATTACATTTTCAAAGTCTGAATTTAGACTGTATTTGCATGAATGTTGACACCTTCACAAAATAGAGCATTTAAGGCAATGTTTTTCATCCTTCAAAGGTAGGTTTTAAATTACTTTCATTAAACGTCTACTAGAAAAGTGTGCACCATGTGTGCATAATATCAGGGTTATTTGATACCAGGTTTCAAATTACCTCCAACTAATTGTAGTATTATTCCTGATTAATTAGTCCTAAGCATGTTTAATTCTGTGGTTAACTGGCAAGACCCTCTCAGACTCCTGGGAGGTAAGGATAATTAAACCACCATATTACACAATATAATACAACCAAATAATACCAAAACACACAAATGAAGATATAACAGTCTTCACATCTTTAATCAGGAATACATAACCCAACACATGAAACCTCATATTATGGCTGAGCATTAGAATACACTTGATTCAGAGAATTTGGAGACAATGCCAAATTTTCTTAGTAACTGTTTTCATTTCTACTACACATACATGGTCTAATTAGGCATATATAAGCATATTTAACATGTACATATAAGTTATTTACATAAGAAATTGAACTTTAAATTCCCATTTATTATGTAATCTATTTCAAAAATAATATAGTAAAATTATTTGGTTTCTTGGGCAATGGCCTTTGTAAGGAACTTCAAGAAACGTGACTGTCAAATTAGAACATTTATTCAGTAAGTAAGATAAGCTATGGACTGGTTATTCTTATTTATTTTTAAATGACAAAACCTGAACAAAAAGTGTGTAACATAGGCACTAAGCAGACAGAAGCACAGACAACAGAAAAGCAGGCATTGTACCATATCACTTGTTCCAAATCAACTCAATGTTGAGATGATGGGAACTCAGACTTAACTGGAAGCCTCATTCTGTCCCATTCCATTAAAACTTACCTTCCATTTTATATACAAAAAAAAACTCAACAGTCTTAAAGATTTATCTTCGATCAATGAAGAAACATTACATATGGTCTTTTTTTTTTTTTTTTTGGAGACAGAGTCTTGCTCTGTTGCCCAGGCTGGAAGGTGGTGGCACAATCTCAGCTCACTGCAACACCCCCTCCTGAGTTCAAGCAATTCCCAAGCCTCAGCCTCCCAAGTATCTGAGATTACAGGCACGTGTCACCACGCCCAGCTAATTTTTGCATTTTTGGTAGAGACAGGGTCTCCCTGTGTTGTCCAGGCTGGTCTCAAACCCCTGGCCTCAAGAATTCCGCCTGCCTCAGCCTCCCAAAGTGCTGGGATTACAGGTGTAAGCCACCACATCCAGCCTACGTACAGTCATTTTTTACAATAATTAGATTGTTTTCAAAGAGCATCAAAACAGTGCTAGAAGAGATAGAATGAAACGCAAGTTTTAAAAACATATTTCCAGTTGTTTGGCTATGCTTCCAGAAATCCGGTATGTATTTTTTGTGCGCATACAAGAATATGTGACTAAGTAAGCATGCATATGCACACACATATACATCTGTATGTTTGTTTTTCTCACTGTTTTGCAACTTCCTTTTTCTTAATGTATCTTGAGATTGTTTCTTAACACTGAGAATATTTATAGTTTTTAAACTATTAGTCTCATTTTAAAATATGGCTGTTGTAGTATCACTGAGCTACAAATATGTTTATGAGTACCCTGATACCACCTCTAGAAGATATTCATGGTCAGACTCAACTTGCTATTACTTAAACAGGGAGGCTTAACAGAAAAGAAAACAACGTTCTCTTTTAAAACTAAAGATAAAATGAGATTTATTGTAGGGTTGGAAGAAATTGATCCCAAGTCTGAGCTTTAATACTGAAAAGCTGATAAAACACAAGTTTAAGTAAACTAAAAAAATTCCCTGTAACTTGAAAGTAACACTTACCAAAGGCATCTTCTTTTCTTGGAATAAAGAGTATGTGATGGCCATAGACTGTGAAAGTGTGCATATTTTATTTTTTGCTACCAGACTCATCTTCTGCTCTTCTTGAGGTTTTGTACTTGAAAAGAGGTCTGTCTACAGAATTTTAAATGTAGCACAAATGATCAGTAATATCAATATAATAGAATATAAATATGACCATTAGCCATTAAGAAAAAAATAACACAAGTTAAACCTAAGCAACAAATAATTCCCTTTTTTATGGGGGAGCTCAAAAGAAGCTGGATTTTTAACGTGTTGATTTAAGAAGGTAAAATAAGGCTAGATTACACACATTTTTAATAAAATATTTGTAATAACAAACATTTCCTAGTCTTCTCTTTAACCAATAAGAAGGACTACTGAAAAAAGGAACTATAATGTGACCCACTCTGTCTTTAAATAAGTCCCTAGTCCCCTGGAAATGAATACCGAATGAATGAGGTAATAAACAGAATTAATATTTGAATTTAGGTACTATAACCACTAATACAAAGAAATATAACATTCTCTCTACATATCTAATTTTAAATGATACATCCTAACTAGAAACCTAAGTATTCTATAAAATCTTAAATACGGTTCCTTAAGAAATTTAAGAGAAAAAAAAATTTAAAGAAAAAAGGGGGAACAACTGAAAAACAAGATTAATGAAAAATAATTAAATCTTTTTAGAGGTTGAAATAAAGGTAAAGAGACAACTATTTTTTTCACTACACATAAAAGGTAAATTAAAACAGCATACTACAGTCATAATAAAACCTGTAACAAACTAAACTAATTTAAAGAAGAGCCTAGTCTCTTGATGAATAATATTGGTATCATTTTGATAAGGTATTTATCATGTGGTCTATTATGTATACATACATGAGGAAATGTGTCTATGAGCTTTTCTTTTGGAAAGAAATTTACTTTTTGTTTCCATACTCTGTTATTAGGGAGTTTAAGAAATTTATTAGTTGAATATTAATTTACTGCTTGGTGAGAAACATAAATGTTTCTGTTTTACTTTTTACATGCTATATAGATGATGCCTAATGTTAGAATTTGAATTATCTGACCCAAGGTAATAAAATGTGCTTGCCAAACCTGTTGGGGGATTACATTTTACACGTGGAAAAATCTCAGAGCTAAACTCTCACATCAACACAAAAGACCATATCAATCAAATAACCCTAGCAGTGGAAATTTCATGTTCTGAGCATGTGGTGGACCTAATAAAACAGTCTCAAGGGTTGCATGTTTCTGTTTCTATTTTACAGCTTCAGAATAGCTGCATTTTGCAATTTTTAGGAATCCTATCAAGACAAAATAGGTATTTACTAAGGAAGCATTGTTGGCTTTTCAGATTGGTCACCCCACTATGGCATCGCCATGGTCTAGGCTGGCATTTCAGTACTCATCCTCACAATCTCAGAAGTCTAATGTGTCTTGTTACAGCAGAGTTGCAATACCCATCTGTTGAACTTGGTTTTATGTGTATGTGTGTGTATATATATCTGTATACATATTAGAAAGCAAATTCATTCATTCATTAATCTCTGAGGCATACAACTGGACAGTTTCACTTGGCCCAACCAGTATGTTCTGTCCTATATAGAAGCCAGCACACCTGAAAGTTGTTAGCAAGTTTGGAATACAACAAAGACACTTTTCTTATCACCCAGGCTGGAGTATTATGGTATAATCATGGCTCACTGCAGCCTCAAATCCCCAGGCTCAAGCAATCTTCTTACCTCAGCATCCCAAATAGCTGGGATTACAGGCCAGTACCACCATGGGTAGCTAATTTTTAAAAAATTGCTTTTGTAGAGATGGGGTCTCACTATGTTGCCCAGGTTGGTTTCTAACTCCTGGCCTCAAGCAATCTGCCCGTCTTGGCCTCCCAAAGGGCTGGGATTATAGGCATGAGGGCTCGTACCTCGCCATAAGGGAACTTCTGATACTGCCTTAAGTAGTCTCTAATAACAAAGGTTAAGTTGAGGCATTCTCCTTGCCAATTAAACTATAATATTCAAATCTAGTTATCGAAAAATGTCTTTTTATCTGAATAGTGCTTAGGTAAGCTTTGCCAATACTGCCTTTTCTATTTCTATCTTCCTATAATTGACCACTCATCTTTTTTTTAAGGTTTATTGTGGGAAACATCAAACATATACACAAGTCGAGAGAATGCTAAGATGTGCATCATCCAGTTTCAGCAACTGTCATTCATAGCCAATCGTATTTCATTAACACCTTCAGGTATTTTCTAACTACCCTGCCCCTACCCCCTGATTTTTTAATATATAATATTTGTACATATTTGTGCCATATGTGTTCATATAGTCTTTTATCTAAAGTATGATTTGATTAGATTTTTGCTTACTAGAATCACATTATAGCCCTACCTTCCTAAGAGTATTACTTCAGATTACTTTGACCAGTATTTTAGATATCCCTAAACCCTTTAATTGTACATTTATGGATGATATCATTATTTTATTCCACAAATTCTCCAAAAATATATTTATATAAAAGTATTTTAGCATATTTTTCCTAAATGGTCATCTTGATGTGTTTAAATACACATGTCGTATTATAATTTTTAATGTGTATTGTGACAGCAAGAAATTTTACTTAAAATTTAAAATATATATATATTCAAGGCTAATGAAACTCATGAATAACAAAACTTGCCTAATGAACATTAAAGTTGATTCATTTATTTTTTAATAAATGGTTTCAATTTGCAGAATAACCCAAATATACTTTCTAATCACAGAAATTAGCAGTCATCTTCTGTATCCAGAAGGTTCATAAAGGTTTCATACTTATTATGAATTTACCTTTTGCCCTACTTCAGTTTCCTCTCCTGAAGGGGAGTTGGGAGAGATCATTCATTCATTATTAAATAATATCACTAATTCATAAAAGAAGATACTACTGTCAAGTGTCCAAATCAAGGGAACTTATTCAATTACTGCTGGTAGGTATGACAGTCTTTATCAAACCATTAAGACATTAGAATTTCATTTCCAAAAACTCAATAAGAAATAAGAATTTTCACATGATGTCTTATATAAGAGTATGAAAAAGAAAATTTAAAGTTGCCAAAGATATTCTGTATCAAAAGAGGGAAATGCTACATTGAAAAAGCAGAAGGGTTTTCTACTTATAGTTAGAGAAAGATTTTTCTAAAGTAGGATCCAACTGTGCCTGCCCAAAGCTTCCAGGAGCTTCTTGGAAGTAAAACATAATCCCTTAATACTGCCTTGCATGTGTTTAACTCTTCCAACGTTTTACACTCATCCCATGTCTTTTATTTTTCTAATGTCATCCGTTGTTTCCTGGATGTGGAGAGGGAAGGAAGTGTCATTTCCATGGTGTAGCTGAGGAAGTGAAGACCCAAGGAAGTGAAAGGACATGTGCAGGTTCCCCAGGTGAACAACTGTAAGGAAGAACTAAAGTCCTGATTCCCTGACTCCAAGTCCAGAAGTCTCCCCCTCTACCTCCCACTGCCTCACCTTCTGCAGAGTATACACCATTGAGTCTAATACATGGAGTTTAAAGAAAATTCTAAACTTCTGGAAATGGTCACTTATGGCAGGATAAGCAGTAATAAAAGGATATGAAGGAAACGCTATTAAAACTGAAGAGAATAATATGAAACCCACTTACTATCAAAAGACAGCATTACTGGAAGGGGAGGGGGGGATTAGAGAATATGCTAAACCAAAAGAAAATGGCTGAGCTCCTGACCAACTCATAGCAAGAATAACTTTTCAGCTTTAATTTCCAACTACCACATTTGAGTGTAAAATTATATTTTATCAACCTAAAATAATGTTTCAAATTTAAAAACAAAACCTCAGAATGAAACAGAAAGACAGCAGCAGCCTGGACAACTACTTTTTGGTATCATCTTCAAAAGGAGATAACTGACATGTTTTTACAACAGATTGACTGTAAAAACAATCTGAATTCATTTTCTAAGTGTCCAGTCTGGAAATGCAAATAAAGTGAGAAAATGTTGCTTCTGAAGGATACTTTTGAAATGGCTACAAAAAATGCTTATTCTCTAAGAGCTCCTGCAAACCACAGTATTTTACCTGAACACTCTTTTTTGTTTGGCAGAAATGTTTGATGACTTCCAATAGAGGGGCCAACATGGCAGCTTTGCCTTCAGAAACACCATCAATCCCTTTCATGTTTGCAACCGTAGTTGGTCTGTGTTTAAAGACAACAACAACAAAAAGTCAAGAAACCACTGAAACAGTATCACTCCAGCAATAAAGCTGATGTTCAGCTTCATGACGATCTCAATAAATGTACAGTTTTTCCAACAACCAAAACAACGTATAATAGAAGTAATCATGTTTTATAATTTCTTTCTTTGCTTTCCACCATTTAAAGATTTGTTGTTTTATCAGCTTATGAATAAAAATGCTATTGCCAAGCTGGAAAATGTCAAAAAAAAAAAAAAAAATGCTATTGCCACAAAAACACACTGTTAACTGGTAAACAAGCCACTGTCATAAAGGAACAGGTTAACACCTCATATATTCACTTTATTACTGATTTTATTATTTTTATAGACATGAAAAGGAAAACTATGAGGCTCTACCTGGAAACAACTAAGAAGCTAAGAAAATCTCCAAAGAAAATCTCATTCATTATTGTCTTCTACAAAGTATTTACCTGTAACAGTAAATCTGCCAATTCCTTCAGAATTTTAGCTCAATATTTCTTATTGTGTCCAACACCCAAGAAACCATACAATGCCCTCTTTCTACAAATCTGCCAATCTAATGATTATGCTTTTTCATTAAATATCTCCTCTGAATATTAAAGTATGGTCTTAGAATATTTATTTTTTAACAAAAGAATTAGTGTCAGATGTAGCACTGTGTAGTATCATTAGAAAATTCTGCAGTCAAGTAACATCTATGGGATGCAATTTAGTGACAGAAACAATTTTTTCAAAGGAAGCCAAAGACAAATACAATTACCAAGCAACTATTCTTGGGAAAGAATTTCCCTCTAAATATGTAATGATCACCTCGTGTTTATGAGGCATAGTGCTAAGTGCTATGGGAAACACACAAAGTGATGAAGAGCTAATATCTTTATTTGGAGTTTAAAATCTAGAAGATATAATAACATATGTTTACCACTAATTACAAAAAAAAATAAAATACAGAATTGTGTGTTAAGTGCCAGAGAAGCATCTTTAGATTTCATCTGAAAATCCTTTATGAATTCAAGAGAGAGGAATTACTTGGCTGATAAAATCATAAAAGACCTTATACTATCTTACTCTTGATAGTAATAAAGCAAGAAACAGTAATACAGCAAGATCTTAAGGAATTTCCTAAAAGGAGTTTTGAGGAATCAAGGAAACTACAAGGAGAAGCAACATGGTAAATAAATATATGTAAGTTGAAAATGGGTCTTCAACAAGTGGTAAACAATCCAGGTAAGATAAACCATTTCAAAATCTGTGATGTAAATGGAAAAGTAAGTTTAAGTTCGTAAATGGAGGGCCCTGAATTCTAAGCTAGAAAGAAACCATTTAAGCAGAAGTACGACATGATAAAAGAAGATTTAATTTGGCACTCATATATTGGATGAAACAGAGAGAGAATAAAGGGTTAATAGTTAAGATGTTTCTGAAATAGGTCAAGGGAAAATAGTCAGAACGAACATGGTGTCATGAGGAAGGAGGAGGAAGGCAAGGCGTAGACAGGCAACAGGGAACTTGTTTTACAAAAGGTTTGAAAACTATTTAAATAACAAGAGGCCAGGCACAATGGCTCACACCTGTGAGGCAGGAAGATTGCTTGAGCTTAGGAGTTCAAGACCAGCCTGGGCAATATGGCAAAACCCTGTCTCTACAAAAAAT
This sequence comes from Ateles fusciceps, assembly GCA_036589455.1. NCBI lineage: Eukaryota > Metazoa > Chordata > Mammalia > Primates > Atelidae > Ateles > Ateles fusciceps. The sequence continues at coordinate 13,509,120 of JAZHEH010002554.1, read as the reverse complement.
ACGAAAATTAGCTGGGCATGGTGGCATGTCTTGTAGTCTCAGCTACTCAGGAAGCTGAGGTGGGAGAATAGCTTGAGCCTGGGAGGTTGAGGCTGCAGTGGGCAGTGATCACACTGCACTCCAGCATGGACAATAGAGTGAGACCTGTCTTGAGAAAAAAAAAAGAAGACGAGGAAGAAGAGGAAGGGGTTTTCTATTGGAGAAGAGAAAATTCGGATCAGAGGTTTTAAGCATTAGGAACCTCTGATTAGGAATCTGAAGGTATGACAATCAAAAATAAAAAATCCAAAAAGAGAAGTTTCAGCATTTGGATAAAATGCAGGGTGGGTAGAATGAGTTAGATTTTATATACGTTGAATCCGATAGCTAAAAATGTAGCTGGTTTTTATTCATAAAGAAACATGGTACTAAAACTTGGCAAAGAGATAAGGATCGTGGCAGGGGGAATCTGAGTCGCCTCCCAGATGTGATAGTGGAAGCCATGGTCATGTTATCAACTTAGATATATTTTCCAAATCTATTTTGTTAGAAGGAAATACATGAGAACACATGCAAAAGACAGTTTACCTCATTTTGGCCATATCCACCAGTATCTTGTTTGTTGCCAGAATAGCTGGGGGAACATCCATTTTATTGGCCTGTTTCTGCCTAGCTTCTACCAATTTGCCATATAATACAGTCTGAACAAAAAACAAAGAAACAACTCAACACTTTTAAAAATGTACATAGAAAAATCTAGTCCTTTATTTTTGGAGCTTCAGATATCACATTTTTCCTTAAAATGAATACAAACTGAAATATAAACTCAGACTCTTAGCTTAAGAACAATTTTTTAAATACTGGCAAAATACAGAATTTTAAGAATGCACAGAATCATAACTACCCTATCATAAACTATCTGTTAACAAAAGACTTACCTGAGTCTCTTGCTCTTGTGCTGAAATAACAGGCTCTGAGGCACTGTAAAATTTTTCCAGTGACTGCACCATGATACTAAAATATTTAAAAGAAAACAAATAACAAAAACTTTTCTTTCTCCTCATTTACTTTCTATTTCATCCCCTAAATGAGAATATCTTTCTAAATCAGTACTAACATTTATTCTTCATTATACCAATAAGGTAATTTGTTATTCAAATGACAACAGCCTAGATTTTAAACATTTTGGATCAAACACATTCATTATAATGGTAAAAATTGCAATTTGAGTTCATTACACAATTGGTGTATTTTAAAAAGAGCATTTGTCCCATTCTCTTCCTCAACCAAGTGCTTTTGAAAGAAAATATTCTTTTATCCATACTGAAGATGGCACAATAACATCTTTTAATTTACTGGGATACAATAGGTATTAACCAAGGTTTCTTAACCTACTGGTATACAATGTATGGTCCTTGCTATAACATCATACATTTTTGGTTGGTGGGGAAGAAGAAACAAGAGGAGAACAAGAAGCATTCTTAGAAATTAAAAATTTGATAACTAAAATTAAAATGTCACTAGGTGGGAGGGGATAAAAGTCAAGGAACGCTCCAAATGAGTAAACAAACAATGAGAGATTGAAATAGGAAAAAAGAAAATTAGGAAAAGGACCACTAAAAATGAAGAAAAACAAAGACAATCACTAACACCAGGAAAAAAATAAAGTTAGTGGTGGCCATAGTAACACAGTTGGGTTAGTAGTATGTATATAATATTTGTGTAGTTATAATAACATAAATATAATATTATAATGTTATTATATTAAAAATATATGAAAACACATTATTAGTATGATGAAACATAATTATATTGGTAGTAGAATGAAGAAGGGGAAATCTACCATGATAGGAAGTCAGCAGAAAATTTCTAACATTGGTAAGTCAAAAAAAATAGTACTCTAACTGTGTCATTCAGAAATAAGAAGGCAAATGCCAGAGAAATCAGCTAGAAGATTTGAAGATGACAGCCTCTATGAAAAAAAGTAAAGTGGGTTTGGGAAGAGTGTGGACTGGTATGCTTGTCACAAGCCATTAATTTCCAATTAACTTTTTAAATCAAGTGTAGGTATTATTTTAATGAAAATTTAAATAAAACTTAAAATAATAGTTATTGATATATAAGCATCCCGTTCACTTCTGTACATGAAGTCCATATATTTAAATTAATCTCTGGACTGCTCCATAGGTATCCCAAGCTCAGTATGTCTATCTTGATTTTAATCAGAATCGACTTCTTCCAAACGCCTATTAATGTCAATATTTTGACCTACTCTCACGAATCACAAATATTCTTCATGACATCTAGAATAGTGAATATTTTCCAGAAGGTTTTCTAGAAAACCTCTTAAAAGCCTTTTTCTAATTATCACTTAAATAATAATACTTGAAAGGTTAATTTACTTCTTGATCCATGAGCTGCAGACTGGATGTTGAGTTAGCAGGCATGAAAACAACATTAATCTCCTTGCATGTCTCCATTACGGCTCTTGGTGACTAGGTGTTGTCAATGATCAGTAATATTTTGAAAGGAATCTTTTGTCTAAGCAGGTTTCAACAATGGGCTTAAAGTATTCAGTAAACTATGCTATAAACAGATATCATCAAGCCTTTATTGTTACATGTATGTAGCACAGGCAGAGTAGATGCAGCATAATTCTTAAGGGCCCTAGGATTTTCAGAAGGCTAAGTGAGCACTGGCTTCAACTTTAAGTCACCAGCTGCAACAGCCTCTAACAAGAGAGTCAGCTTGTCCTTTGAAGCTTTGAAGCCAGGCATTGACTTCTCCTCTCTAGCTATGAAAGTACTAGACAGCTTCTTCTGGTAGAAAGCATTTGGTCTGCATTCAAAGTCTGTTAGTGAAGGTACCTTCATTGATGATCTTAGCTAGATCTTCTGGATAACTTGCTACAGTTTCTGTATCGGCACTTGCTGCTTCACTTCGCACTTTTAAGTTATGCAGATGGCTTATTTCCTTAAACCTCATGAACCAACCTCTGCTGGCCTCAAACTTTTATTCTGTAGCTTCCTCACCTCTCTCAGCTTTCCGAGAATTGAAGAGAGTTAGGGCTTTGCTCTGGATTAGGCTTTGGCTCAAGGGAATGTTGTGGCTGGTTTAATCTCCTATAAAGACCACTAAAACTTTCTCTATATCAGCAATATGGCTGCTTTGCTTTCTTATCATTGGTGTATTCACTGGAGCAGCTTTTTAATTTCCTTCAGGAACTTTTGCCTTTGCATGGCTGTTTGGTGCAAGAGGCCTAGCTTTTGGTCTACCACAACTTTCGACACGGCTTCCTCACTAAGCTTAATCATTTTTAGCTTTTGATTTAAAGTGAGAGACATGTGAATCTTTCTTTCACTTACTGCAGTGGCTCACCCCTGTAATCTCATCACTTTGGGAGGCCACGGCAGACAGACACCTGAGGTCAGGAGTTTGAGACCAGCCTGGACAACATGGCAAAACCCCATCTCTATTAAAAATACAAAAAATAGCCAGGCATGGTGGCGAGCGCCTGTAGTTCCAGCTACTCAGGAGGCTAAGATGAGAGAATCACTTGAACCCAGGACTGGAGAACTGCTTGAATCTGGGAGGCAGAGGTCGCAGTGAGCCGAGATGCGCCACTGCACTCCAGCCTCAGTCTCAAAAAAAAAAACACTTAGAGACTATTGTAGAGTTATTCATTGGTCTAATTTCAATTTTGCTGTATCTCAGGGAACAGGGAGGCCCGAGGAGAGGGAGACAAATGGTGAATGGCCAGTAAGTGCAGGAGTCAGAACTCATACAACACTTACTTAGTTTGCTGCCTTATATGGGCATGGTTAACAGCACCCCAAAACAATTACAATAGTAATGCCAAAGATCACTAATCACAGATCACCATAATAGATATGATAATAATGAAAAGATCTGAAATACTGCAAGAATTACCAAAATATAATACAAAGACATGACAACAGAACATGCCAGTGGAAAATGGTGCTGATACGACCTATTTGACGTAAGGTTGCCATAAACCTTTAATTTATACAAAATGCAGTATCTGCAAGTCACAATAAAGCAAGGCATAATAAAATGAAGTATGCCTGTATATATTTCATAAAAATAAAAATAAATAGTGTCTTGATGCTAGAGGTAGACAAAGATTTGAAAGCCAGCTCAGCCATTAGCTGTATGCTCTTGAACAAGTTAGTCAACTTCTTAACCCTTGGTATCTTCAACTATAAAATGGCAATAAATAATAACAGCTGTTAGGCTGTTGTAAGAATTAAAGGAGATATCACATATAAAGTTCTTAGCGTTTAACATAATGCCTGGCAAACAGTAATATCCAAGAAGTGTTAGCTATTAAATTAACATTATTATAGCTCACTTTAATAATTCTAATACTGAAGGGCTTATGTTTTAAATTTAACTTCCTTTTGCCAATAAAATAGCCCAACATCTGACAGTCCTTTCTCTTTAGAAAAAAAATACTCATAAAGTAAGTATAGAACATAAAAATATGGAACTCCGTACCTTTTTTAGAAATGTTACTCCCAGAAGAAATCTTATCACATGGTTTGTAAGAATATAACTTCTCCAAGTTAGACTGCATTTAAACATATAAAGATCCATTAAAAAAAGTCTCAAAAAACTTTTAAATGTGAAGAAAATACGATACAAAAATCTCACAATCCTAATTTTTCCTTTGCCTAATCAAGCCATCAAATAAATCACCTGAAAACAGCCTCCTAAATTATCAGTTTCTAAAGTTCTAAAGGCAGCTAGAAACACAATCCAATGCCCTATCCCCTCCCAAAACGACAGAAATAAATCATCAAAAGAATGCTCTAAGATATACCAAGTGCCAAAATTATAAAAACAATTCGATTACATTCTGCATACTTCAATAAAGCAGAAAAGGCTCACCAGAAAATATAATTCACTGTATTTGTCTATTATTCCAGCGTTCTAAGTAGCTGAAGTCTGCCAGTGGATTAGTATTTAATCTGTAATAGTTATCTAAGATCTAAGGCCAAAAAAAAAGCAAGAAAGTATGTGAGTGAGTGTGTGTGTGTGTGTGTGTGTCTGAGTGTGTGTGTGTATGTGTGTGCATGTGTAGCTTTAATAAGAACACTTAGGAATCAGGCTTATTTTTCGATCAACTATAAGCATTATAACGTGAACACTCTAACCCAAATGACTTAGAAAATAGGTTTAAAAGAATCCAAATAAAATCCTTTCTCAAATACTTCCAATTCTTTATTAGCCCCAAAAATTATATACCATATATTGTAGTCTGTTCATATCACTTCTCTTGCCAAATTTTATGTTTTGTTATATATGTCATTTTCTCTTTAATTGGAAGAGAATTAAAACATAAAACTTTAAACAGATGTTGAATCGATCAAGAATGAAATAAATAAGAATGATTTCTTTAAAACAAACCTTCTCTGCAGTTAATTCAATTGGTACTTGATTATAAGAATGCTGTTTGGTGTCTGAAGATACAGCTTTCGAGCTGAAAAATAATAAAATTAAATTATCTCAAATGTTAAAATACAAGTATCTAATTCATGAATCATCATACTCTCACTCTCAGAAAGAGATAAGATTACCCTTTTAGAACTGGCAATTTTTAAAACTGAATTTTTTTCCAGAAAAAGCTTTAGAAGCTTTAAGAAGTTTGAAAGAAAAAACTTGCAAGTGATCAACAGCATGTAAAGGTACTAAAAAGTAAGCAACACACGAGAAGTAAATACGATATATGGATTCCTTAGCATTGATTTCAATACTGCTTCTTTAATCAATGAGACAGAAGTTTTCTAAATACCATGGTCAGCTACTTCCCATCAACCAAGAAAGTGTTCTGGCTGGAAGCAGTGGATCATGCCGGCAATCCCCGTGGCTTGGGAGGCTAAGGCAGGAGGACCACTTGAGCTCAAGAGTTCAAGACCAGCCTAGGAAACACAACAAGACCCTGTCTCTATACAAAAAATTAAAATATATTAGCTGGGCATAGTAGTACATGCCTGTAGTCTCAGCTACTCAGGTGGCTGAGGATCACTTGAGCCCAGGACATCGAGGCTGCAGTGAGCTATGATCACACCACTGCACTCCAGCTTGGGCGACAGAGAGAGACCTTGTCTCTTAAAAAAAGAAAAGTGCTCTATGATTTATCCTTTCCTCGCAGATCCCTTCCCTCAAACTGACTAAAATAGGCATACAAAAACAAATGGGCAATTCATTTTACCTGTGAGATGCCTATAAATTGGTATAATTTGAATCACATAAATAGTAAAAAAACCCAGAAGTTACAGTAAAAAAATACTGAAAAATGAACCTAGGCAGAAGAAACTTCTTTGGACACAATTCTTCATTAGCTTGAAGGACGAGGCTCTGAGATTCTGTATTAGCTTTATGAAGCCAATTTCTACCCTATCAAAAGCAAGAAGGATCTTTTAATACAGAGTGGGAAACAAAATTAAGTAAAAAAGGCAAACTCCTACACTGTTTACCTTCTCCGTAAGCATGCAAATCTTCACAAATTTGTTAGACCTAGAAACTTCTACCAAGAATCCCTCAATGATGAGCTGACGGGAAAAAGCCTTCCACCAACTCTCTGTTTGATCCTTGCCAGTGCCAAATAAACTGTGCCTGCGATATTGATCTGCAAGACGCTGAGAATTCTGAAAAAAGGAATAAAATCAGTATCTAAAAATGCTGATTTAAACATGAGTAAAACACAGACCTGTCTATTGATTCTTTGGATTTACACTAAATTTCAGCTTTAAAAACCTACAAAAATGTTATACCAATCATGGTCATTCTGAGCACTCACAAATAAATGTATTATCAAAATAATGTTCCTTTTGTGTCTTAAATAATGGCAGGAAATTTCACATATAATTCAGATGCATTTCCCAGTGTATAGGTTTGGACATGGGTTTGGAATACTTAGCTTTTGTTATTTAGACCTCTTAGCAAACTCACATTATTGTTTGAAACAGTGATCAAAATCCTACAGCTTGAGACTAGAACACTGAGCATTATATAAAAGGCAATGCGAACCAACAGCTACTCATCCATGAGTGCAGTGCAACGACTCACAGCTTCCAGTGCATTTTTGTTTTTACTGTGCTTCTGCACATGATGCACTGCAAAGTTTACTTAATCATTAATGATCGAGCTGCTTCACTGAGATACACCAGGAAAAGCAGGTGCATGCTAAGCAGCTGATGGTTTTGAGGTATGTTTTCCTAAGTGAAGGACAATTCCCATGGGAGGCTCTTCACAGCCATCAAGTTCTAGAAATGTTAGGAAAGCTAGTCTGTCATATGCAAGTCTGTTGTTCTCTAACAGAGAGGACTCTCCTGCTTTCACTCCCTATAAAAGTATTTTTCATTGCTTTGTCCTTTTACTGCCTCTTTCATACTTTTAAATATATATAGAAGTACATGGGCCAGGCACAGTGGTTCATGCCTGCAATCCCAACACGATGGGAGGATCACGAGCCCAGGAACTCGAGACCATCCTGGGCAACACAGTGAGACCTCCATCTCTACAAAAAATAAAAAATTAGCAAAGTGTGGTGGTGTGTACCTATCATCCCAGCTACCCAGGAGCAGTAGCTGAGGCAGGAGAACCGTTTGAGCTCAGCAGATCAAGACTGCAGTGAGCTATGATGACATCACTGCACTCCAGCCTGAGCAACAGAGTGAGACCCTGTTGCAAAAAAAAAAAAAAAAAAAAAAAGCATACAAACATAGGGCTTCATGGAAAATTATTCACATTAAATGTATCTGTGGTGAATATGACTGATTGTAATTCAAGGGTTATTCTAACTTCCATCCATTATGAATTCTTCTACTGCAGAATCTGGGATGATACATATACTACTTCTCAAACTCCCTTTCAGCTAGGGTTCTGGGTTCTGCATATTTGCATGACAGGTGTAAGCAGGAAGTGAGGCTAAGGCTACTTCTCTGCTGTTTTTGCAGGTATGCATGATTGCAGAGGTATTTAATTTTTATAAGAAAGTGTGAGCCAAGAATCCAGCATACAATGACCAGCTTTGTAAGTATCAACAGGCATCCGTTTTGTGGTTACAAATTATAGCAGGTTAACGTTGGTTTGCAGAGCAAGCAAAGGTAGAACCTTCCTGATTATTACAGCTTCCTACTCAACGCAGTTTGGGGTTAGGTGCTGTAGTGGAAGCTTCCCAAGTTCACAGATGGCTTCTTGATCACAGAAGAGGCCACAGCTCCCTTGGTGAACTATTTTGCAGTAGAATCTTGTCAACAATATCATAAGTCATTTAATACCTAGTAATAAATACCTTTTGCTTAAATTCACCAGAATGATGAGGAGCAATTTAAATTTCTATATAAAAATGCAGTCTAAAATTCTAGAAAAAGGCACTCAACATTCTTACATTTCATATATACCCTAATGAAGGTTTCATAATCCAGGGATCAAAATTAAAAGACTATATAAAATGAGTTGCAGCAAACTTAACTAAGGCAACTATAAGATTCTCTATTACAAACGTATTGGTTTTATTAAATTGATGAAAACATTATGATTACAGGTTTATCATTGTGGAACGTTAAAAATGCAAATACAAGCATTCTAAAACAGAACAAGAATGACATACTTAAATGTAACAATATACTGCTTTAATATTTGAGAATCTTCCCAAGTATATGACTGAAAACAAAAATAAATCATACCATAAATATTAATATGCTTGTCATTTACTACTATTTCTAAGATGTGGATTTGCCAAAAAATAGGCTAAATAAGGGGTGATCTTTCACAAAAAGGAAGCTAGGATGAAATTAGGTAAAGCAGGATAAATTCCCAACAGAGACAAATAGAGCATTGTCTACATATTGAACTTAAAACACAGGCTTCTGATAGGCATAGTTAAGAAAATCTGTACCATGCTGTCCTAAATCTTAACAATAAAAATAGAATTTTTAATAGCTAAGGAATGAATTTTAGTGTCCTGATTATATTTATTAATTATGATCAGAACAAGATTTAGAGAAATATAAACACCCAGGTACAACGTGGCACCTCCTTCCTTGTTAACAAGTCCTGTCTGTGCTAACCCTAAGGGTTGATTTGAGTAGAATGTTTAAAAGTCAAACATACATAGCATAAACAAGTCTAGAGATCGAATGTACGACATGAGAATTACAGTTAATACAACTGTACTGTATTTGGGATTCCTACTAAATGAATAGATTTCAGCTGCTTTTGCCACAAAAACAAAAAAATGGTAACAACATAAGATAATGGATACGTTAATTAGTTTCACTATAGTAATCATTTTACTATATATAGGTAACCCATAACATCATACTATATACCTTAAATATACACAATATAATTTATTTTTATAAGTAAAATAAGATTAAACATCATGGAATTTCAGAGCTGGAGGGAATGATGGAGCTTTTTGATCTATCTTAGTCATTTTTACTTACATTGTTAACAAATTATCAGAGGCTCAAAGATATTAAATGGTAGCCTAATGTCTCACTGTATACCTGTACTAAAGCTAAGACTAGAACACAGGCCTCCAGATGACTAGTTCTGATTTTTTTTTTTTTGTTTGAGACAGGGTCTCTCTTTGTCACCCAAGCTGGAGTGCAGAGGTTCAATCATAGCTTACCTCAATCTGTTGGACTCAAGGATCCTCCCGCCTCAGCGTCCCAAGTAGCTGGCACTACAGGTGTATTCCACTATGTCTGTTAATATTTTTCAAATTTTTTTTGTAGAGATGGAGTCTCGCTATGTTGCCTAGACTGATCTTAAACTCCTGGGCTTGAGAGATCCTCGTGCCTCTGCCTCCCAAAGTGCTGGGATTACAGGCGTAAAAGCTAATTTTTTCTTATTATACCATACACATGCACGAGCACTCACAAGCATGCACACACACATACCCCACATGCACACACACATACACCCACACACACACCCCCCACACACATACACATCCCACAAGCACACACACTCACGCCCCACATGCACACACACACCCCCGCCAATATACACACACGTGGAGGCTCCTGAGCTACATTACCTGCATTCAAGTCATAGCTCTGGCAAGTTATTTATCTTCTATTTCCTCATCTAATATGCAGATATATTCCTTTTTATCTCTTGAGGATGCTGTGAAGATTAAGTCCATAACCAGGACAAAGCCTGGCTCGGTAATGCTAATCTGCTTTTTATTAGTTAACAGCTGATCCTTTAACTCAACCTGAATTTCTTAACCTAAGAGTAAAAGGCATGACTTAGTATCTTGTGGGGTTTCTTTCCTGGAACACTTGTTAATGGTACTCTCCAACTGCTAGGGGTTACCTTTATAGTAGTTCATTTGCTTGCAAACACCAAAAGTATCAAGTTGCCTAACTAGACTCACTAGCTGTCTAGACACTAAAAATTACTCTTCGGGCTTTTCCTTTCATAAGCAGAAAAAAACATTTATTAGTATGAAGCAATGAGGTTTATCTGATTAGTACAGAGTAACGGTCCCTTCCCCCTCATGATCAATAACTATGAACACTGTGTACTACGTGAATACATTTACGTTGCCCAGTTTCCACGGCAATCACCATGAAGAAGATGAAACATCTTTGCTTTAAAGCAAAGTATCTTTGTTTTAAAGGAATCGTATTCCCTTTTCAACTAGAAATGTTACTAAAACAAGTAACATTTAAAAAAGAAAAAAAACAATTACAATGCAACACAGAATTTTCAACAACAAATGCTTAATGATTTCATACTCTGAACAAGGACTTCTCTGTTAACTGCTTAAGTGTTCTAGTTAATTTTGCAGGTTGTCCACTGCTGGAGTAAAAACTACCTACGATGAGAAAGCTGCTCTTTCATTCATTTCAAACAGGGTGTTGCTCTATCACCCAGGCTGGAGTACAGTGGTGTAATCACAGCTCACTGCAGTCCTGAACTCCTAGATTCAATAGATCCTCCCACCTCAACCTTCCCATAAGGAGTACTACACACCCACACCACCACACTTAGCTAATTTTTCATTTTTTTTTTTTAGAGATGGAGTCTCACTACGTTGCCCAGGCTGGTCTCGAACTCCTAGTCTCAAGCAATCCTCCCACTTTGGCTTCCCAAAGTGCTGGAATTATAGATGTAAGTCACTGTGTCCACTAGGCATAAAAATACAAATTTAAAACTGCACGTAACAGCATAATAAATAGAAAAGACACTAAACTAGCAGGCAGGAAAGCTGTTTGCTCATCCTGACTCTGGCACAAAGTAACAGTACGATCTAGGGCAGGTCATTCAGCTTTCAGTCTAACTCAATCTCAACTACAGTAAAATAAGGAAATAATGTTAAACAGTCTTTTTGCCAATGTTAGATCTAAGCAGGAATACCTCTGTGGGATTCGACCTCAAAATAAAAATTTTCAGACCAGGCACAGTGGATCATGCCTGTAATCCCAACCTTGGGAAGCCAAGGTGGTAGGCTCACTTGTGCCCAGGGGTTCGAGACCAGTCTGGGCAACATAAGAAAACCCTGTCTCTACAAAAAAGTTAGCTGGGCATGGTGGCATGCACCTGTAGTCCCATGTACTCGGGAGGCCAAGGAGGTAGGATCACTTAATCTGGGAACTTTGAGGCTGCTGTGACCTGTGATCACGCCACTGTACTTAGAGCCTGGGTGACAAATCTCCTTCTTTCCCTTTATAAATCAGATAGAAAAATAAGGGTCACCAAAACAGACATATTATGGAATGTGGAAACCTACTAATTGATGGGTAAGTGTTAGAATAAAGAAAACTGACTGCTCAGGGTAGATGACCCAAAGTATCAGTTTCTGGTAAAAGCAAAATCTTTACACCAGTATCTGATAGAGAAAAAGAACAGAAAAACAAACAAACAAAATTAAAAACCTGCCACTTCTCCATAGTAACTTCTTTAAAAATCACTTCTTTTTGTACTGTGAATGCCACATTCTTCTCCACCCTTCTTCCCTCATTCCTTCTCTGAATGAATGTCCAAATCAACAGTATCACACCAAAATCTACCATATACTCTACAAAAATAGGAAGTTCTAGCGATATCCTCATGAGGACTCCTCTAATTTCTCTAAACACTTTCTCTCTTCAGAACTTCAATAACATTTATGTCTATTCACAGATCCCTTATCTGTTTCTCCACATTACACTTATTTCTTCTTAAGTAACACCTTCCATACTAGATGATGCGTCTCATCTAATTAAACTTTGAATCCCCCTCAAAATACAATACAGTGCCTTATACAAAACTACATGTTTAATAAGTAGTGGAAAAAATAGTTATAAACTCCAACTCAGGAAATTTTAAACTCAGCATGGCACAGTGAATCTCAGTGCTCTGGGAGGCCAAGGGTGGGGGGATCTCACTTGGTAAAATATTCCCCTTAACTTGAGCCCAGGAGTTTGAGACAGGCAGGGCAACACGGGGAGACCCCATACCTACAAATAAATTTTTTTAAAAAAATAGCTGGGTGTAGTGGCACTTGTGGCCCCAGTTACTCTGGAGGCTGAGGTGGGAGGATTGCTTGAGCCCAGGAGTTCAAGGCTGCAGCAAGCTATGATCATACCACTGCATTCCAGTCTGGGCAACTCCTAAGTTCTTAAACTACAAAAAGCCCATAGCCATTGTTAAAAACACTTTAACTTCCGTTGGGGGCAGGGCGCTTTATCCCAGTCCCTACAGGCCAAGAAGCTCACAGCGGCAACTTTAGGGCTTCAGAAAGTCATTGTGAGCTATAATTCAATGCGCAAAATAAAACCAAAAGATAAAGTAGTGATAATTATCTATAGGAATATATTTCATTCAGATGAAATAGCTTGTCTGGAAAATAGAATGGATAACTCTCTCCCGTTAGATAGTTTGAAAATTACAAGGGTGATTAAAACTACCAACAGTTTCAACAGCTTTCTATAGTCAAATCATGTTGTATCAAAACTACTCTCTAATTCTGGTGCCACAACAAGGTTTGGCATTCTATTAATGTGATCAGAAAAGAAGTTTCACGTAATCTCTCAGTTATGCAAATTAATGAGCGTGTTTTTACTTTCTAATCTATAAAATTAAGGTCATTGCATATCTTATCACATATTTATACTGTGCTTAAAGATTTTTATATGGTAAATTGTTTAGACAGTTAAAACAAAGTTCCTTAATAACTTTACTGTTTAATTTCTAATAAACTTGTAGCTGCAAAACAAAATCTTAAATTCCATTCACAAACTTTTAGATAGGCTACATAATTATTTATACTATTTAGAAAAATCTTGTGTAAGAGAGAATTAAATGCTGCTGATACTGTATATTACATAATTATATACATTATCTCTTTAAATTCCAATCATTTGCAGTTCAAAATGTTTATTTTACAGACCAAAATCACATGCAAAGATACTAAATTTTCTTAAATTGGTGAAGGGGAACATTTTACTAAACTCTCAAAGGAATTATAATGATAATTTTAAAAACAATCTCCCAGGATACCAAGATCACTGAAATGGAGAGGAAAAAAACTTGCCTTATTTTCACCGCATTTAGTGTCTACAGATTTTCATTAAGTGGTACTTTTTAAAAAGTTTTACTTTTATCTAGCAAGGGTAGTATAATATTTCACAAAGGATAAACTTCTTAATTTGAGGACTCCCAGAAGAGACCGTCAGTATAAGTGGTCTGATTTGGTTTTTTAATAGGTGAAATCTGATCTCTCTTGTGGCCAGTTCAAGTTTGTCAAGGAGCCTACTTAGACTTATTTGTTGACACTGGATATGGCTGGATTATAACAAATTAAAACAAGAATAATTTTTATAAATTATACATTCAATTGGGATACACAGGTTTTGAAAGTGATAGAGACAATACATTTTCATAGATCTCAATTATATTTAAGCTGTCCCTTACAACTAAAATTCGTGTTATAAAAAATAGTTTCCCTCATAGCACCTAAAACAGTTCCTTAGGCAACACTTCTACTATTAAATTTCTAATCCAACTTATGATTTGCAAACAAAATTTTAAACTCCATTTAGAATCTAAAAACATCAGTACGTGAAAAACAACAGAAGTTTTCAACATATTTCATTTAAAATATTTCACAACTAATTTAATATGTTCCTTTCTAAACAAAATAAAAACTCAGAAAGTATTTACATGAAGCATTTGAGTATTTCACAAATAAATGCTTACCTAAATGACTTTAAATTCTACATTCAAAATGAGAATTTTAATCTCTATTTTATAGTATATTTTAATAAATATGCATATTTGCAAAGTATCCTATCTCTCACTCTTGATTTATTCAGCCAGTGCCAGTGTGTAATACTTAGCTTTGCTTTATAGACTTCTAAATCTGGGGAAAAAATCATATAAAGAAAAGGACTACAGAACAAGCTTTCGGACTGCAAGGGTCATATCTTCTTCACATTTGTATCTGTGGTTGTTTAGGAGAATACTGGCACATTAATCACTCCAAAAAAAAAAGTAGCTGAACTTGGCTGGGCACAGTGGCTCACACCTGTAATCCCAGCACTGGGAGGCCAAGGTGGGTGGATCACCTGAGGTCAGGTGTTCGAGACCAGCCTGGCCAACATGGTTAAATCCTGTCTCTACTGAAAATACAAATTTCAGTCAGGTGTGGTAGCAGGCACCTATAATCCCAGCTACTTGGGAGGCTGAGGCAGGAGAACTGGCTTGAACCCGGGAGGCAGAGGTTGTAGTGAGCCGAGATTGCGCCACTGCACTGCAGTCTGGGTGACAGAGCAAGGCTCCATCTCAAAAAAAAAAAAAAAAAGCTGAATTTAATTGACTATTTATTCATTAGTAAAGGCAAAAAATTAGATATTTACAAAATAATCCGTATAACTAAAGTTTTCCTTGAAGAATTTGATAGTTTCCTGGACAAAAGGATAATTTTGTTATACCTGTCCCTTGACACAATGAAAGTTAACTTTCTTCATTATCCTAAGTAAGACTAGTCTAGGGATTCACCCAACTGCAATGTGATAAACTAGCACAACGCTTCCAGACTGAGCTCCAGAGCTGACCATCGGCTTGGAACATGAAAACAGCAGAAGATGCCATATGCACAGGTTTTATCGAAAGTAATGAATGGAATGTTTAACTGGAACTTACTATGACTCTTATCAGTTCCTAATAACCCATCTGAAGTCAAAGCTACAATCATAACACAGTAAATCTCTGAAGAAAAGAGTAATAGAAGTAAAAGAACTATGAAGGGAATTCACAGATATACTTACTGATCCTCGGAGAAATAAAATTGGAAGCCCAATTCCAAAATTTTCCCCTAAGATGTTCACTGCAGACAAGAGCTGAAATGCTTGTGGACCAAAGTCCCAGGATGTATCTTCTGAGTCATCCATGGAATAGCAATGACCCAATCTAAATAAAAATAATAACATATGAAGAAAGCTTAGCCAAGGCATGTATCTTTAGAAATTGAAAGATTTAGCATAACAATGAGCCAAGAAAAAAATATCTCAAATGTGCCAACTGCTCCAGAAACTATGAATAAAGTTCATTTTAGCCAAATGTGTAAAGTATCTAAAGTATGAAAAATATAAAGTAGCATAACAGACAGGTTATGCTGATGGTTCTCAATCCTAGTGCCCCAGAAGCAAGTTTCATGCAAGGTGTCTCAGACCACAGAAAGGATTAATAGTACGAGCATGCAGAGTTGCCGTATTTATAGCTAGAACAGCTCTACTTACTTGACTAATTATATAAATACTGGACTTCAGTGTTAAAGGTGTGTTGCAAAAACAGATTTGTTGCCCACAACCCCCACAAAAAAAAAAAGGCTTTCAGCTTAGAAAAATACATCTCAGTTGCTGCCTCTTTCTTCTGCCACTGCTGGTGCAGTTTATGGGCTCACTCACTCGGGGCAGACCTGGTACCTCTTTTGTAAAGCAGCAGCTGAGGAGACTGCCGCACTCACTAGGATCCACAGAAAGCCCAAGGAAGAAGTCAAGACTGACAACAAGGAAAATGTTCATTTGAAGATGGCGGGGCAGGATGGCACTATGGTGCAGTTTAAGATTAAGAGGCATGCACCACTTATAAACCAAAGAAAGCCTACTGTGAGGGACAGGGTTTATTAATGAGGCAGATCAGGTTTCAATCTGACAGGCAGCCAATCAATGAACCAGACATTATCTGCACATTTGGAAGTGAGGCTTAAGACAAAACGGATGTGTTCCAGCAGCAGACAGGGAGATGTCTACTAAAAGGGGAACCTGCTACTTTACTGAAGAACTCTGCTCCTTCAGACCATGAATACAGTAGTCTCAAGTAGAGAGCTGCAATCTGGCTAGACATGGTGGCTCACACTTGTAATCTTAGCACTTTGGGAGGCCGAGGTGGGTGGATCACTTGAGGTCAGCCATTCAAGACCAGCCTAGCCAACATGGTGAAACCCCATCTCTACTAAAAATACATAAATTAACCGGGCAAGGTGGCACACACCTATAACCCCAGCTACTTGGGAAACTGAGGCAGGAGAATGGCTTGAACCCGAGAGGCACAGGTTGCAGTGAGCTGAGATGGTGCCACTACACTCCAGCCTGGGTGACAAAGCTAAACTCCATCTCAAAAAAAAAAAAAAAAAAAAAAAAGAAAGTTGCAATTTGTTTCCACCACATCCTGACTACATAGAGTTTTCTCATTCTTTCATTTTCCCTTCCTCATTCTTTTATTGCACATAAAGTAATCGGTATACGTCCGCAAATATATTACTTTTCTTTTTTTTTTTTAACTAAATGTCCAATAATATGTTTGGATTGACTTTGAATGGAAATGGGATGGGAAAAAGAAGCATGGGTTCTGTGAAGACTCCCTCTGTCCCCTAGTGGCCTGCTCATTCAGCTCTTATCTTTATACTCCAGGATGTTATTTTGCTTTAGCAAAAAACAATATAAAAACCCTTGCATATCTTGTTCAATTGGAGAATTTTAATGTTTTTCATTTGTCATGTAAAACCAAGGACAATTTTATAACCGTTTTTATGTAGTTGTTACATATAGAGCAATCTGTCTTTAAGGAGAAATAAATTACTCTAGTTATCATAACTCCAAGATAGTTTTCCCTTAGTCAAGTGTCTTGTTTAAATAAGTTTCCTGTTTAAAATGAAGAAAAAAAAAACTCAAATCCTATGCTATAAATTGTTGAACGATAATGACTGTAAAATACGACACAATTATTATCAACCTTTCATTTAAGTAGATTTAGAAGTTAAATCCCTAAGTCACCCTTCAGGTAGATCTGAGGTTATCATAAATTCAAATGAGAATTCTTTAAGTAGGTTGACAACAAAAGGACTCCTTAAAGAAAATTTGCTATAGAGTTCAACTACCTAATTCAATTGCTTTCCTTAGAATAAGTATCTTTGAAATAGCAATAAGAAAGCATTCAATATTCCAGATATAATAATGTGGGGAAAAAACTATGCTTAGGTTTACTCTCCTAATCTCGTTAGTGAGATGCTTAGCTGATTAATCTTCTTTTCTATTATGAGTATTTCAAGCTATCAAATTCCCACAAAGTACTATCTGTGCTGCCTCGTACCAGTTTTTTTTGTTGTTGTTAAAATTTTGTAGCAATGGGGTCTCATTATGTTGCCCAGTCTAGTCTTGAACTCCTGGCCTCAAGTGATCCTCTCTCCTCAGTCTCCCAAAGAGCTGGAATGACAGGTGTGAGCCACCATGCCCTCTTACCTTTTAATGTATATTATTGTAATTATTCCTAAGTTCTAAAAATGTTAATACAAATTAATGTAGTTATCCCTAGGTTTAATTTTTTTTTATTTCCAATTTGATTTTTTGAGTAAGACTTATTTAAGTGTTAACTTTAATTTCCAAATGCATGAGAATTTTGTTGTCTATCCACTTATTTACTTCTAACTCAAGTGCAAGTGCATTATGGTCAGAAAATGTGGTGAGAAAAGTTTCAAATTCATTGAAAATTTTTGAGAGAAGCTAGTCTAGTTCAGGGTCAGAAAACATTTTCTATGGAGGACCAGACGGTAAATATTTCAGGCTTTATGGGCCATGATAGGCTTTGCAGTCAAGCACTTAACTCAAGCAGCCATAGATAACACATAAGCAAAAGGCAAGGCTGTGTTCCAAGAAAACTTTATTTACAAAAACATTAGTCGAGTGTGATGGCTCATGCCTATAATCCCAGCACTTTAGGAGGCTGAGGCAGGAGAATTGACTGATGCCAGGAGTTTGAAAACCAGCCTAAGCAACATACTGTCTCTACCGATAATTTTTTTTTTTTTTTTTTTAATTAACTGGGCATGGTAGTGCATGCCTGTAGCTACTTGGGAGGCTGAGGTGAGAAAATTGCTTGAGCTCAGTAATTCGAGGTTACAGTGAGCTATGGTCCTATCACTGCTCTCCAGCTTGGGTGACAGAGTGAGACCCTACGTCAAAAAAATTTAAAAAAAAAAAACAAGCAACATGCAGATTTCACCCACAGGCCATAGTTTGCCAACCCATGCTCTAACGCATAGTTTTTGGAAACATTTCATGTATGTTTGAGGAGCAAAGTCTTTCAGTGCTTCTCAATCAGTGTGCTACAAACAAATAAGTTGTAAGTGTGCTGAAAGGTTAATCACCCCAAATCTTAGGGTTTTGGACAGAAACTGATCTCTGACAATTAGCCCAGTGAGTTGTATACACATATCATTTGCTATGCGGGTCGTGAAGTAAAAACACTTGAGATACACTGCTATAGTTGCTTGGTCTAGGATTCTATAAACTATGTATCTGATAAATCAAACTTGTTACTATGTTGACCAAATTATCCATAATGTACTAATTTTTTGATTGTTTACCCTACCAACAACTAAAAATTTTATCAAATTCTCCCACTTTGATGGTGAATTTATTGATTTCTCAACCTCTTCTGTCAGCTTTGTGCTCTATGTATTTGCTGGATTTTTAATCTTTTTTTTAAATAGAGACAGGGTCTTGCTATGTTGCCCAGGCTGTTCTCAGTCTTAGGTTCAAGCAATTCTCCTGCCTTGGCCTTCCAAGGTGCTGGGACTACAGGTGTGAGCCACCATGTCCAGACCAGTTGTTTTTCTTTTTTATTTATTTATTTTTTATGTGAGATGGAGTCTTACTCTGATGCCCAGCCTGGAGTGCAGTGGTGCCATCACAGCTCAATGCAACTGCAGTCTTGACTTTTCAGGTTCAAGTGGTCTTCCCACCTCAGCCTCCAGAGTAGCTGGGACTAGACAGGCACATGCCACCATACCTAGCTAAGTTTATTTTTTTTATTTTTTATTTTTGTAGAGACACAGTCTTGCTTTTTTGCCCAGGATGGTCTCAAAAATCATGGTCTAAAGTGATCCTCCCACCTCAGCTGATATTACAGGTGTGACCCACAGCACCAGGCAACTTGCTGTTTGTTGGTTTTTTTTTTTTTTTTTTTGAGATGCACAGAACAATTCTCTTAGTGAAGAAACTATTTCTCATTAAACAGAGAACAACTCCATCCCTAATAATGTTTCTTTTGTCTTACAGTAATGCAGCTATTGCACTTAGGTATGTAGCTAATCCAGCTAGGTGAATAATTTGTTTTTATTTTATTTTTTCAATTAACATAGACAAATTGGTTGTGTGTATGTGTCAAGTTCTACAAATTTTAAGACATGCATAGATTCATCTAACTCCCATCACAATCAGGGCAAGACAAATCTAACACTCCAAAACACTGCCTTGTACTACCCTTTGGAATCATACCTTCTCCTTCCCCCTAATCTCTGACAACCACTGATCTTTCTTCATCCCTCTAGTATTGTTTTATGTTTCAAAGAGTATTATATAAATGGAATCATGCTATACAATTGGTATTATTTTGTCTTCTAAATGTTTGACAGAATTTGTCATTGAAACTTTTTGTGCTAGGAAATTTTATTTTTAGAGATTTTAAACATCGAATTCAATGTCTCCAACGGTTGTAAGACTATGCAGGTTATCTAACTCACTGTAAGTGAGTATTTAATACCATAAATTTCCTTCTCAGTATTGCATTAGCTGCATCTCACACATTTTGTATTTTCATTTCATTCAGTTCAAAACATTTTCTAATTTGCCTGGAAACTTCCTCTTTGACTCATGTATTTATTTAGAGGTGTGTTATTTAATTTCCAAGGTTTGTTGACTTTTCTGTTATCTTTCTGTTATTGCTTTCTAGTTTAATTCCATTATAGTCAAAAAAATACAAATACGAGATTCTTAAATTTGTTAAGGTTTGTTTTATGACTCTGACTATGATTCATGTTCATGAATATTGCATCTGCACTTGAAAAGAATGTGTACTCTGCTGTTTCTGGGTAGAATGTTCTATAAAAGTCAATGAGATCCAGTATGTTGATAGTCCTGTTCATTTCTTCTATCTTCTGACTGATTTTTTGGTCTGTTAGTTTTATTGCTTGTTGAGAGATGTTGGAAGTCACCAAATGTAATCATAGGTTTCTCTATTTCTCCTTTTAATTTTGTCAGTCCTTTTGGTAAGTATATACATATATATTTAGGATGATGTCTTCTTGGTTGTAATGATTAATATAATGCATCAACTTGGCTAGCCTATGACGTAAATTGTTTGGTCAAACACTAATCTAGATGTTGCCGTTAAATATTTTGTAGACATGATTACCATCTACAATCTGTAGACTTTAAATATACAAGACTACTGTCAATAATGTGGGTGGGTTTCATCCACTCAGGGGCAGGACTAAAGAGCAAAAACTAGGTTTCCTAGAGGAGAAATTCTGCCTCAAGACTGCAACATCATCTCTTGCCTGAGTTTCCAGCCTATTGGCCTGCTCTACCAATTTCAGACCTGCCAACCCCCACAATTTCGTGAGTTAATTCCTCAAAATCAGTCCCCTCATCCCCACTCTCCCCCACATCTGTTTTCCCTTCCCCTCCCTATACATATATACATAACATCAATGGTCCTGCTTCTCTGGTGAACTCTGACAGATACAATAGTGAAATGATTCTTTTATATCATATAATATCCTTCTTTATCCTGATAATATTCTTTGCTCCAAAGTCTCCATTGTCTGATATTAAAGTAGCAACTCCAGCTTCCTTCTGATTAATGTTTCCATGAAATGTAATGTTTCATTCTTTTTAAACCTATCTATATAATTAGAGTGGATTTCTTATGGACAACATATAGAACAAGGTCGTGTTTTTAAACCAATTCTTACAATTTACGCCTTTAAATAATATTTTAGATCACTTACATTTAATATAACTATTGATATATTTAGATTTAGGGCTACCATTTTATTGCTTTATTTTTTTTTAAGCAAAATAATATTGTTTGTTTTGTCTTATATCTAAATGCATTCATTAATTTAAGAAACTGAAATACTTATCAGTCAACAAAAATTCAATTAAACATGAAAAGGAAGAGAAACAAAGACTTTTAGAATGTCCATCTATAATAAGAAATCTTTACCTGGACTTGCAATTATCACAGCATTTTTCAGTTCCCGTAATTCCCAAGGAGGCTTTTTGTACTTGTTTGTCCTCAAAATGAGACAAGATGATTCTACCCAAGACAAAATTTTAAATTAAATAAAAGAACAAAAACGTATATGTTAAATTCATTCCTGAAAATAATGAGGGAAAACCATCATTAATTGATCCACTTGGGACCTCATTATTTGACTTAATTTACTAAGGCACAAAGAAGTTTGCCGTAAAAATTCAGCACACATGTAACGTCAACAAAATATTTTTTCAAAATACTTATAATTATTTAGCAAAACTGTTTTCTTAAAAGAGCATCATCCACAAATCCATGTTACTGGCATAAAATAAATGATCCATACCGTCTCCTACACCTGCTAGAATGAAGGTATTTTTCCATCTTTGACATCATCTTTAATTTGTATAATCGAAATGTCTCCTTAGGTATCTCAGCAAGGAGGTGCCTGTCAATTAAAAACATCACAGGAATATGTAAAACGGTACTGGCAACTTTCTTTTTATTTACTTATTACTGTTTATTTTTCATAACCTATAAAACCCACACCCCATCAAGATAAAAAACATTTCTATCATCTCAGAAAGTTCTGTTGTATTCCTTTCCAGTCAATGCCCCCCATAAGAGGTAAACATTTTTCTGATTTTATAAAAATTGCTTTTGAAAAAATTTTACCTGTGTCCAAGTGTCAGTTCGTCAGCTGCTTTGAAAAAGTATCATAAACTCTGAAGTTCTTCATTTCGATTTACATGTCACACACTTTTTGGCCTCAAACAAGGCTTCTATAATTTATTAATTTTTACTTCTTCCCAGTAAAAACGTTATGCTTTAATTTATTTTGTATAAGAAACTAAAATCATTGATGTAACGAATACCGAAGAAGCTCAAATTTGAGCCTTTACCTTTATCAGCTCTTCAGGACTTCTCGCCCTCCAAAACTGTCTCTTAGTATTATGGATTATTATGGGATACCAGTAAAGTATTAGAATTAAGTTCCTTTCTCAGTCAATTATAACTGATTAGTTTGCCACATCAAATTTCTTCAAAATTGTTAAATAACATTAAAGAGATGTTTGCTTTTTTAAAGTTAATGTTGCCATAATTCATTGTGACTCTGTTAATTTCTAGTCTTCTGGGAAGAAAGCCCATGAATGTCAAATAGCAGTTGACAACAATCTCCCAAATAGCTTTGCATATCTTTGCAAGAATAAATAAAAATCTGTGTTAACTAGGTTTCAGATATTTCAAAAGAAAACAACAATTTACTTATACTATCTAAGGGATAGCATTAGTAAAATCCTCATCAAAATAGACTTCACTCACTAATATTTTGACTTTTCAACCTTCTGACTGATGAAATATCTCTGTATAATTCTCAAGGAGTTCTGGAAAGTCTGAATACACAAACGATCTGTTATTCAAAAACATTCTTGTCATCTGAAACCACCAGCCACCATGACCTTCCATGTAATTATCCCCAAAATCTCTCTGACAGTTGACCCTAGCTCCTAGGTTAACCATATACAGTTTCTCCTTATCCACAGAGGATACACTCCAAGACCTCCAGTGGATGCCTGAAGCCACAGAATAGTACCAGATTCTATACGTATTATGTTTTTTCTGTACATACGTATCAATGAAAAAGTTTAATTTATAAATTACATTTTAAAAATTATATAAATTAGGCACAGTACTCTTGTGCTTTGGGGCCACTCTTAAGTAAAATAAGCGTTACTTGAACACAAGCACTGCAATATTGCAACAAGTGACTAACAGATGGGGTAAATACAATGTGAATACAAGGGACAAAGAGATGATTCTAAGGGAGTTAAGGCCGACTGAGTAGGATGGCATGAGATTTAATTACACTACTCAAAACCACCAGTGATTTAAAACTTATTAATTGTTTATTTCTGGAATTTTCTATGTAATATTTTGAATGCGGTTGTAAGTAACTAAAACTACAAAAAGTGAAAATAGAGATAAAGGGCTAAAAATCCGTACTTTTTTTGCTTTATTTTGTTTATTTATTTAGCTTACCCTGTTCCTCTCCTATAGAGAAAAACAAAAAAACAAGAAAACAAACACCCACACTCTCAGAACTGGGTCCTTCCTTGTATTTCGTTCAGATGACCTACATTTAACTTATCAAGTGTCAGTAACAAATTTGACAACACAAAACTACAACTCATAACAGCAAATAAATAAATATTTAGTCTTCTTTTGGGACTACAAAAATAAGTCCAATATTCCACAGAATAAAAACAATTTGAATATAAGAAAAACTCTAAACCATTCATAGAAATCAGTTGAAACCAGTGAAAGATTTATTGAACTGAGATTAGTTTACAAATTATTTTCGCTTAAAAAAGGATTACTATAACTTTGGGGTTTAACTATTTAAGGTAACAGCAAATGCTGACATTGGGACTTTGCCTGTGGTATGAATTCTGCAATTAAAAATACAAATTTACCTGAAGATTACATGATGACTGGAAAAGTTTCTTCTCTCAATGATAGAATTATGGCATAAGATAGACTCTAAAAATTTTGTGAATTACTGACCTTTCCGGGTGAGAACAAGCAACCTCACTTATTCTTAGACTTTCTAGTTTTTTCTAGAAGAGGTTTGTCACCAGAATGATACAGATCCCTCCACAATCTTTGCTCAATTCTTTTTTATCCTGATTAACCCTATAATTTTAGTTTCCTCAGAATTGATGCAAAGAGTAACCTGTCTGTACTAAAAATTCAAGTATGGGTTTCTGGCACCACTATTTGATTTGAATCACTGTTCTTCCTGTTAAGTCTTAATGAGATAACCATTTAAAATATCTTTTAAGACCCAGATAAATAAGAACCGTATTTATTGATGAACCTTCAAATGCACAATATAAAACTAGACATTAACGTACTCGGTACCTTTAAAAAAATACACAAAATCAGAATTGGTAGGAATCAATTTATGTTTAATACAGCCCATATTTAATAGTAACATGTACAGCTGTGTTGTATCCCAATTATTTAAATTAGTTCATAAGAAGCTTGACAGAAATGTTTCTAAAGGAAAACAAGAAGTGTTCTGTACAAAAAAAGGATGGCTTTGTCGTCTTCTACGTTAAGAAGGAAAAGCTACTGACTACTCAGAAGGAAAACCTTAAAACTTGCATCAAACATTTTTATCTAATTAATCAGTATTCTTCTTTCAGATTTGAACTATCACTTCCACAAAGAAGCCTTATCTGACCATTTAACTTGGTAAATACTACACACCATTATATATTCTCACTACTCAATGCAATTTCCCTTCGTAACACTTAACACAGTTATAATTTTAAATATGTTGCATGATTCCTTTTTAGAAAATTTTGATTGTCAACATTTTCAAACACAAAAGGAGAATAGTAAAATGAAGGCTATGTATCCATAGTTATATGATTCTCTAAAGAACTACCATTCCCATTATACTGAGGTCTGTGGAAGCAGGTACTTTGCTTTTCTTTACTATTATATTTCCAACACATAGTATAGTTCATGGAACACAGTGGGCACTCAAAACACACTGTTTAATGATGCGTAAAAACAAAAACTGTAGTGTGAGGCACTCTCTTATCATTTTACTAAAATGACCTAATATGTCCATTCAAGATCTCAATTCATTCAGCTACACAAAGGTGTATCTGAAAATCTTTGCAAGATGAAGTTTTCCTTTACAATAAAAATCTCACAGAACTTAAGTGCCAACAAACTACTTGTTGAGTGCTTAAGTGGAATGATTCTCCTGTACTTAAATACTGAATACTTAATATTTGTTTATGGCAGTCTATCAGTGCAGTGCAACACACAGTCAAGGAGAACTGGTATGGTCTGATGGAACTAACCAAGGAAACAAATGGTAACAAGAGTCAAACAAGGATTGGGAGAACTCCTCTGGAATAATCATCACTGTAGCATGGGAAGAAAGAATCAGTAACAAAATCAATGGTAGCTGAAGTAACCATGGCTGAAGACATCACAACCTGAGAGGATCTGAGGAGAGGAAAAGAACCTGTTCATTAGTGCACAATGGTGGAAAGTATTCCATAGGATCTCTGTTACAGGCCCAAGTATTGTCCTGATTTAGTTAATTTCTCACACTAAGGCATGCTGAAATTAGCTCATCTCCTCCAAGTGGCAACTATTACCACAAATGTTCTTTTTACATGTCCTCTGGATTCGGGGGAGGTTTTTAAACTTTAAATGCACTCACTAATTACTTGGAATACTGGAAATACTTTTGAGGTTTATATGGAAAGAAAGAAAGAAATCTGCAAGAGTGAAAAAAATAAATGTTTTTTACCTATTTAAGTTAATGTCTGCTGGAGCCCAGAGGACATGACAAGAACTTTGAAGTCCATCACGACCAGCTCTACCAATCTCCTGATAATATGATTCCATTTCCTTAGGCGCACCGTAATGAATGACTTGGCGAATGTCAGCTTTATTAATGCCCATTCCAAAAGCTATGGTAGCTATGACACACTGAGAATAAATCACAACACAGTTTGACAAACATATTTAGCAGAACTTAAGCCTTACATTACATCTATACCTTTTTGTAAGAAAAATTTGTTCATTAACTTAAGTCCCTGGCATCAAATGGAATTTAATGTGATTTCAACCAATCATTTATAGATTATCTGCCCAATTTACAAGTTAAGGACTGGTGACTAGAAATGGGATTTCTGTCTCACTCTCTATAAAAAATTATAAATAAAGTGGTTTATCTGAAATGGAATTTAATGTGATTTCAACCAATCATTTTATAGATTATCTGCCCAATTTACAAGTTAAGGACTGGTGACTAGAAATGGGATTTCTGTTCACTCTCTATAAAAAATTATAAATAAAGTGATTTATCTGAACTCCTATGAACACGAGACACAAAAGAGACTCAAAATATTTACTGTATTAAGGAAAACTTTTGTATTACAATGAAGTTTCAAGTGTTCTTACCTGATTGAAGAGTATCTTAACATTTTCTAATACTAATCTAAGATGGAAGTTTCTCATTAAAGATGGTAGGATGAAACATGATGCATTATCTCTGCATCTTTAAGAGGATAAAATTGATAGAATGTCTCACATGTATGAATATACTAAGATAAGTTTACACAATTGTGGGAAATTTTAGGGAAGAATTAGTGATAAGACTTAGAAAAGATTTTTTTAAAGTATTAACAATAAAAATATCAATAGATAAGAAAGAAAAATAGCCATAATGTACTACATGGCTCAGAGATTATAAAAGGCACTTATAGAGTAATAATTATGTAAATCCTACACACTAATCTAGCCAAAATTATGATATAAGCATAATAGGAGAAAAGGGGGTTAGAAATACATGGATAAGGTAAGAAAAAAGGACAGTAAAGAATGTGAAAGAGAGCTAAACTTTCATCTTTTGGATACATAATGCCTACATCTAATACACAAATAAATAAAAAATTAAGTAGGAGCCATTTAAGTAAATTATGGCAAGATATAGTGGTAAGCATCAAAAGAATCAGCTAAAAAGGCTGGGAGTGGAAGATGGAAGTGAGGAAGGCATGAGGCCTTGAAGCTTTTCACTGTAAGCCCAGTAGACCTATTTGCATGCCATTTAATAAAGAAATATTACATGCTAAGATGGACCAGGAATATGAATGAAAGAAAAAAGAAGGAAAGAAAAGAAAGGAGGGAGGAAAAGGAGGAAAATGCTGAATAAGTAAAAGAAAGTCTGAGAAAGGTGAGAAAAAGTAAATTTAGGAATGAATATCATACTAAGTAGAAAGCTTTGGCTGAGTAAGACTCGCAATTTTGCTATACTTAAGAGTGAATAAGCAATACAATAATAATTCTAATTTTCATTATATGATATTATTTTTAGGTGAGATCAACCTATTTTACAGACATGATATTCAAACTATCCTTATAAACTCTCAGGTGTAAAGATATTTTATCAGATAATTCATTCACAACATCAGGATTCAGGCATCTTGAAATGTGAAATGAAATACAAAAAGACACAAAACTAAAAGTGAGAATTAAAAGTAAGAATGCCTATCTACATGCAAATGTGGTTGGATCTGGTTATAAAAATAAGAAAGAAAAGTACACTTTTTCTAAAATTATAAAAGAAAATCTAAGGTTCTAAGCATCACTCAGTCTAAGACATTAAAAGCTACAGATTTCACCTCCATTTTTAGACCTACACTAAGGTATGTATCAACTGTAAAAACACAGCAAAGTGAATATCTAGAATTCTACACATTATGCACTCAGTAGATATTCAATTCTCAGTAGCAAATAATCAATTGCAGAAGCACCTGACTATTCTATATAGATGATGAAATATATTTTCATCATCTTCAGAAAGTGTCTGAGAACTTTCAATGCAAATATGAAGCTTGTGAATTCTTTATAATGTCAAAGAAGGAGTACATTGGGCCAGCTGTCAGATCAAATAGAATATCTGCTAACAACCTAGGGGAGAAAAAAACAGCATCAATTTTTTTATTTTTGTAATGTGGATAAAAATTTGTGACATCTTGCCATAGAAAGGGAGAATAGAGTCGCACATACATGCGTATACTCTTCCAGAAATTAGGTGTAATTAATGATCACTGTGAAGTTTCCTAAACCATATTTCAAAGCATTAATGTTTTCATGAAGCTGTGCATTGGCAGGAAAATCAGGTACCTCCAATAAAATCTCCTGTCACAATGTAATTTGAATCAAGTTTGTATTCTTTCATGTTTTGGGAGATGTTTTACTTTAAATGAATAATTACTAATACATTAAGATAGAAGAAAACATTGGTCAGTTAATGGCTTGAAGATTGATTATTAAGAGCAGTAGCAGTAGCAGCTAATGAATTTTATTTGACAATATTGAAGAGACTGAAACAACAACAAAAATGTAAACACTGAAGAATTTGGACAAAATTTCTATTCTATACAGCTGTGAATAGTATTCCTATCTTTGGAAAGAAGGAAAAGAGAGACTAGATGCTTTCAGGCAGGTATGCATTACAGCATGACTATGTGTAGTGAACTTTATAGACAGTGAATATGAACATACTTAAGATAAGCTTTTCAACAACATTAGCTGAGGGTGGGTAACAACTTGATATCAGAAGGAGAGATGGATAGAGAGGAAATGGATGACCAGTGGGACAGAAAATGCCAGAGCTGAAGTTAAATTCCTAACTTCAGAGGAGGGCTGTTCCCTGGGCTTATAATGACAGAGTGTGGATTTCATGCTGACAGTGTCAAGTTGTTGACTTAAACCTACCTATGTGCCTTGAACTTAAATCCTCCCAAATATTCTCTATGATATCCACTGAGCCAGTCCAATCAAGACAGGAATCTCAACTGTAGAATTTCACAATAACTGCATCGATACCCTTTCCCTTCTTCAGTTTCTCTTCTTCAAATCAATCCAACTTATTGCCGCCAGTCTACTGTTTCTATAATCCTATTACCTTGTTCAAAAACAGAGTAATATATCATGATGGTTTTCAAATGATTCTGCGGCACTCCAAGGATTGTAAGACCCCAACAGGGACTGTCCTCAAAGTTTGGAGGCTCTTGGACCTCCTTTTGCCTCACATCAACTTCAGCCAGAGTTATTCTACTTTAATCCGTTTTACCTATTACATAAAATTTTATTTAAACTAAAAATTCTAAGGCTAAAGTAGTCATGGAAACTACAGGTGTATGACACCAAGCCCAGACTGCTTCTTTGCAAGTTTTAAAGCCATCTATAACCTGACCAACCAACCCATTCAACTGTTCTCCCAAGTCTCTAACAGTTCCACCCTGCCTCTCTGTCCATACTTTGTGCGATTCCTACCCCCACATTCTCGTTCCCTCCAACCATTCCAAACCAGTCACAATTTCCTGAACCCAGTATACACTCTCATAAAGTGTCTTTGTACCTGCTAGTCCTTCCTGTAATTCTAAACCAATTAGTTCCCCTCATCACCTACTGGCCTGGCATACTTGAACAACTTTTCTTACATGTTCGGACTCCAACAGCATTTTCCCCGATGGACCATCCCCACTGCACAATTACCTTGACAGAGCTAGTGCTCCCTCCTCTGTGCACCTAAGCACTAGGGACAGGCTGCCATTTATACTAATCTGCAAGTTTGTTCTCGCACATTCATCAGAGGGACTGCTTTTTATTCAACACAAAGAAAAGTATTCAATAAAGATCTGGTAAATAAACATTTGAGAAATATCTATTTCTACTATGAGCAACAGAGAGCAATGATGACTGATCCTCATACCTGAATTTCATCTCTCACAAACCTATGATGAGTGTCTCTCCTTTGGCTACAACTCATGCCCGCATGGTATGTTCCACAGGATAGTTTCAGTTTCCTAAGTTCAGCTGTAACTTGTTCTGTCATTTTTCTGGAAGGGCAATAGATGATTGTTGGACCTTCAAATTCCCAGCAGGTACTAAAGAAAAAGAAGAATAAAAGAGCAAATGTATATACGGTATATATGCTTCAGACCAGTTTTGGTTTTATCTTATTTCATTTTTCCTTTCTATTTTCTAAACAAAAGACTAAAGGAAGAAAGCCTATCAAAAATAATGATATATTTAAGTGCATGAAAATTTAAAACATTATGGAAAATCAAACGTGCAAATAAATTGTGTGAAGTCCCCAAAACTCAGTTTTGACTGTTTTGGTTCAAATTAAAGCTAAAACCAGAAACAGATTTATTTGTTTTAGCTAAAAACCTTGATAAAAACTTATAAACAAAAAGATAAAAATACTTTGGGGAATGCAAGGAGCCAGATTAACAATTAGTCTGGTGAGGGTTTACACGGGAATATGTATAAAATTTGTTACACTCTTCTTATTCTCTCTTACGATAATAAAGAAGAGTTTCTAAACATTTACTAAAGCAAGAGCTTTCTTATAATATTGAAAGATTGCTTTTACAGTTCCAAGAAGTATTTACTAGTAATCTTGAGACTGAATGTTTTAGAAAACATCTATTAGAATGTCTGTTATAAAAACTTGTGCTTCTTTATTAAAAGTGTAAATAATTTCCGTAGAAGTATAAACAATTTCCATGTTCTATTTCCACAGAACATTTTACTTAATGCCTAAAAATATTCATTTACATAAATACATTCATTTATGCTGCAATATAAAAATATATATACTATTTTAGATTTCGGAAAAGTTATTTAATTTTAAATGCATATAACCTTTGATCTAATTTCAATTTTAGGATTCTAATTACAAAAATATTTGCTTATCAGCCAAAAGATAAATGTAAACAAATATTCACAGCAAAACTATAACAGTAAAAAGTCATCTAAATGTTCATCATTATGTACATTGATACTATGAGATGTTAAGCAAATGCTTAAAAATTAAACATTAAAAAAATTATAAAATCTTTAAAGACTATGACAAAAGCCACCGAAAACTTAAGCAGAGGAAAAAAGGCAGTCATTTCACTATAAGAGTCATACTGAATAATCTGCTCAAAGCTATTTTTGACAGCAACCACATGGGCTTCAATATCAAAAATTCACAGTAAACTACGTAATGGAGTGAAAAAAATATAAGGTTTTTTTTAGTGTATAAAAATCTTATTTTAAAGCAGGGTGTGGTGGCTCCTGCCTATAATCCCAGCACTTTGGGAGGCCAAGGCAGGCCGATCACCTGAGGTCAGGAGTTTGAAACCAGTCTGGCCAACATGGTGAAACCCCGCCTCTACTAAAAATATAAAAATTAGCAGAGCATGGTGGTGTGCACCTGTAATCCCAGCTACCAAGGAGGCTAAGGCAGGAGAATCGCTGGAACCCAGGAGGCAGAGGCTGCAGTGAACTGAGATCACACCACAGCACTCAAGCCTGGGCATACAGCGAGACTCTGTCTCCAAAAAAAAAAAAAAAAAATCTTATTTTAAAAACATGTTTTCAAAGAAGAAAAAACTACTCATCAAAACCTGGATATTGTAATATCCTATATATTAAGGCTCTAATTTAAGAAAGCACAATATATGGAAAGATTAAGATACTTTAAATGAAAAAAAAATTTGCAGAAATAATGGATATAGTATGCAACTATTTCTGTATCAACTTAACAACAACAAAAAACCGCAAGTGTACATCTGCAGAGTTGTAGAGTCAGAGAATAGAAGTCTATATAACTAAATGCCAAAATACCAACAGTGACCACAACTGAGGAATGGAATTGATAAACTGGAGCCCTTTTCAATCTATATGTATCAGTGCTGTTCAAATTGATATTGACTATGTATCACTCTTTTTTTAAAAGGTGGAAAATATATAAAAATTTGAACTTAGATAAATCAAAAAGAGTAAAAATTCCTATTATAAAAGCAGTCATTACTATGCCAAGTGATATGCTAAAGACTGTTATTTCTTCTTAATTTTCAGAGGGGGGGGAAATTCTAATCTAATCTAATTAACCACTAGATTACATAAGAGAGGCTTGTCTATCTCCTTTAAATGTATTACGAATATATTATAATTAAGACTTAACCTAACAAAATAAGGTTAGTTTAAGAAACACCTTAGCTCAATGGATTAAAAAAAATGTGAATACTGAGGCCAGGCGCAGTGGCTCACACCTGTAATCCCAGCACTTTGGGAGATCGAGGCAGGCAGATCACGAGGTCAAGAGATCAAGACCATCCTGGCCAGCATGGTAAAACTCTGTCTCTCCTAAAAGTACAAAAATTAGCTAGGTATGGTGGTGCGTGCCTGTAATCTCAGCCACTCAGGAGGCTGAGTCAGCAGAATCATTTGAACCCAGGAGTTGGAGGTTGCAGTGAGCCAAGATCATGCCACTGCACTCCAGCCTGGTACGAGAGCGAGACTGACTCTGACCAAAAAAAAAAAAAAAAAAAAAAAAAATGTTAATACTGATAAACAAAGGAATTTGGCATAATTAAAGGGAAGAAGATGGAACTAAAGGGCAGTGATGCTCTAAAGCCTTAATTAGCCTCCACCTCACTGCTCATTAAGAGGAAAATTTTTGTTCACCTAAGATCTGTAGAAAGCGTTCTGACTCTCAAGGGTTTCCTGCTACCGTTAAGTCTTCTTAGAGGATTAAAAATGGGTACAAAAATCTTTCCTGATCTGCTTTAAAAAAAAATCATATTAAATATCAAGATCTTTGATAATGCTGAATGTTACACTGAGTCTGGTCTTTATTCCCTAGTAAAGAATTCCAGAAAAGGATTCCAGAATTAAGTATGTGCTTTCACACGATAATTTTTAAACTGTGCACAGAAAGTAACAAGGAGCACTGAGGAGGGAGGATATCTATTGGGGAAATTATAATAGCCAGGACTAAAAAGTAACAAATACCTCAATTAGTAGAGTCAACATGAAAAACAGTGAGAAAGAAACATTTGCATAGGATATTTTAAGAGGACCACGATATGAGAAAAACAGGAGGACAATATTATACACAAAAAAGGCAAACTACTTTAAAAAGGACAAGGCCAGGCGCAGTGGCTCACGCCTGTAATCCTAACACTTTGGAGGCCAAGGTGGGTGGATCACCTGAGGTCAGGAGTTCAAGACCAGCCTGGCCATCATGGTGAAACCCCATCTTAAAAAAAAAAAAAGAAAAAAGGAAAGTGCTGCCGGGCACAGTGGCTCACGCCTGTAATCCCAACACTTTGGGAGGCTGAGGCAGGCGGATCATGAGGTCAGGAGTTTGAGACCAGACTGGCCACCATGATGAAACCTTGTCTCTACTAGAAATACAAAATTAGCCGGGCATGGTGGCGCACACCTGTAATTTCAGCTATGGAGACTGAGGCAGGAGAACAGCTTGAACCCAGGAGGTAGAGGTTGCAGTGAGCCAGGATCGCGCTACTGCACTCCAGCCTGGGTGACAGAGCAAGACACCCTCTCAAAAAATAAAATGAAATAAAAATTATAAACTTTTCACTAAGCAGATATCAGAAAGTAAAGCTCAGCAAAACTTCTTAACATATATATATATAATGCCTTTAAACAAAATAAACAGAAAAAAAAGTACTAATGACAGTTTCCTCATCAGTAAAATGAAAATAATATGTAACTTACTGAGCAGTTATAAGGATTAAATTAGATCATTTATATAAAGTGCCTATGATAGTCTTTGAAGCACAATACAGGCTCCAATGTGTTTGTAGGATAACTTTCCTAACCTCCTTAAGACTGAAGTTAAGTAATTAGTAAACTAGACATAATTCAGATGAAAGAGTCATTTTATGTTTGCTTGTTTACTTGTCAGTTATTAAGAGTATATGTCCTAGCCAGGCGTGGTGGTGTGAGCCTGTAGTTCCAGCTACTTGGGAGGCTGAGAGGAGGACTGCTTGAGCCCAGGAGTTTGAGGCTGCTGTGGGTTGTGATTACATCACTGCACTCCAGCCTGGACAACAGCGAGACCCTGTCTCTATAAATAAATTAATAAAATTTTATAAAATAAAAATATATAATATATGCCCTGTTTAAAGAACAGAATGGGGTATTAAACTGTTAGAAGAATTAGTTTCTGCTTTTAAAAATAGACTATTCTCAATCACTGAATTGATTATATAACATCATGCTTGACTTGAACCAAAACTAAGTGGAATTTGAAACGTAAAATATGCATTAGGTGGAAATCATAAATAATATAAAATACGCAAGCTGTTAAAAACAGAAAAAGGAAATCATTACCAAAATTCATCAACCATTAAATCCTTACTTTGTTTTTCTGACAAGAAATGGCTTCAGATCCTGAAGGATATTCCCTGTTTTTCGTCCAACTTCTAAATACAGGTTTGGTCGATCAAAACCAGTACAGGTGATCTGAGGATTTTTCAGATTTAAGCAACGTACAATGTCTTGCCGGATTGAAGAACTTGCAGTAGCAGTAACAGCAACAATCGGAACCTGAACGAAGTAAAACTCGATATTTAAAAAGGAGAGAGCTCATTCATTCCCAATATGTCTATTGCTTTCTTACAAAAAGACTGGTAAGACATCAGTCAGAGGTACAATGTCAAAGACGCAAATGTAAAGTTTTTTTTGTAAAGAAAAAATCTCCCTACTAACTTGTTTTTCAGCCTTCTGGATACAATATTTATCTTTTTTAAATCAGGAATCATTTAAATAAAACACTAAATCTACAAGGTTTCCAAATGCAATTTACCTTGTCTTATTAAATTAAGCCTACTTGTTAGCTATCTACTTCTCCATTTATTATTTTCAACATTTATTACATTTGAAATAGTGCTGATATAAGCAGGGGGTATATTATGCCTTATATTTGATTCATATATGATTCACAAATGATAAACACTTCAATTCACAGAAAATCTAACTATGTAAAACAATTAACTCTTTTTTTTTTTTTTTTTTTTGGCCTCCTGTTAAATATATAGGTTTACAGCTTTCACAAATCTAGAAGCAAAACTCCAATGACCTGGATAACCTCTCTTCAGCTGTACTGAGATAATCGATAACATACTATATATACGAAACATGTATAAATAAAACATGTATTATTAATTGATTGTTAGCAAGGACTTCTTGACTGAATTGGCAGACAGAGCAGGAGACTCAGCAGTTATCAGGAAACACATGAGTATGTCATCTTACCAGAAATGCTAAGGTATGGTAACAATATGCCTCTCCAAAAACTAGATTTCATATTTTTGTCCTGATTATTATAGGAAGTTACACTTAACTATGGTATTAATTTATAATCACAAAAAAGGGACTGTCTTACAGTTGTTTCTAAATTGTCAGCTGTTCTAGCATCAAGAATATAACTTTCTTAAAAATATTCTTTTTGGCTCATGACAAATACAAGAAACAATATTCTCATAAAATAGCTCTTCAGATGATCTATATCTATTTTACAAACTATAGCAATTATCTTGTATATAAGTGGAAATTTATGTGCAATTTACCAATTTGCAAAGAAGAAATTATAGAGTATGACTCAAAATTAAAACAAAATCAATTTATTAAAAATTATAAACTACTTTTACAATCACTATAACTTTACTGAATTACAAATTATCTCCAAACTCACATTTTTAAAAAAAAAATTTTTTTCAAATCAAAAAAATTAAAACTAATGTCACTAGGTAATGAGCATCATTTTTGCATTTTGTGAAACTATTTTAAAAGGCAACGCCAAAATTAATTTCATTGATTTTTGGCTTACAATCAGATTGTTCTCTGAATTTATAGTGCTTGCCTAGAAACTTAGAGATGAACAAGCTAATCTATAAAGAGACTGGTTTCTCTAATCAAGCCCTAACATGGGTGTGCCTCTGTTAATACACAGGTACTAACAAATATAAAGCTGAGAATAAGGGAAGTTTAAAAAGTAGAAGTTCTTAGAACATGCACATTCTCAATCTAACAATAACGTATTTTCACCAGTTTAAGTGTTTTAGTCAAATAATTTATATAAATGCACTAATGAAATATTTGTTTAACTGCATATTAAAAACAGTGTTTTCAGGATACAGTCCATAAGAAAAGAGGGTTGGGTTTGTTTCTAAGCAATATAATGTATAAGTGGACAGGTAATATATTTATGAAAATAAGGAAATATGCGTGAAACATGACACATCTTTAAGAAGTTAACAGAAAAACCAGGCAAAAGAATGGCACTACAGTGGAAAAAAATCTGTCTTGGAATCAGATTGGCTGAGTTGAAATCTTGTTTTTGCCACTTACTAGATGTGAGATTTTGAGCTCTTGATTTAACTCTCTAAGCTTTGGTTTCCTCATCTATAAAATGGCTACAATAACTGTGCCAATCTCATAAAGTTGCGAAGATCAAGTGAGATAAAACATTTAAAGTGCTGAACATAATGCATGAAATATAGTAAGAACCAAAAAGTTTCAACTATTTCAAATATTGTAATTGCAATAATTGAAAAAAACTCTATGTAAGAGCTCCGGAGACCTGAGTACTACTCCCAGATTTGCAACTGACATTTGCAAGGACTCAGTTTTTTCAGCCCAAAAAATTAGATGGAGAGGGCTATATAATCTGTTAGACCCTTCCAACTTAAAAATTCCCATCTTGCTACCAGAAATTCCCTATCCCAGCAATCTGGTAACAGTGAAAATCACTATAAATTTACTCTTTGGCCTCAACATTCTAGAAAGTTACAGCTAAGAATGTTGCTTATACAATTAGAAAATAAAGTAACAGAAAATATTAAAAATTAATGATAAACTTCCACTTCAGCAATGAATAGAACCTTTTCTCTTATAAATATATGGTATTTTATGACATTTAAAATATATAAACTAGAGTGAAGCTTAAAAACACACACAGGCAGGCTATGAGAAGGGTGAAAATACATCCTCGTTTGCTGGAACATTCCCAGTTCATGCCTGCAGTCTGGCGTAATTATTAATAGCTTGAACTCTTTAATTTTCAGAAGCAAACTGCTTTGGGTAACAAATTATACTGCCACTTACTTCTTAACTCACAAATGTATTCTTTAAGTTGGCAGGTCTTAATTTCTTTTTTAACAGGCATCAGGTTTTGCTAAATCAAACAACCAAATATAAATTAATCTTATGACTATAAATTTAGGAAGATCTTAAACATATACTTCAATGGTGTAGTGCCCACAGATTGAGAAAATTATAAGTATTCCACCTGCTTCTAAATACAGGTCATGTGGCTAATTACAACTTTGTACTCCATAACATCACACATACTTCATTCATTCATTCATTCATTCATCCACTCATTCCAAATAGTTATTGAGTACCTACTATGTGTTAATCTTTGTGATAGGTACTGGGGGAGAAAGTAGTGGAAAACCCCCACAATGTCTCATAGATTTCACAGTTCCTCTAACTTGAAATGTAAAGAACTTTAAGACTGATGGAAAGCTTTCTGCCTGGCTGTTCTGTCTCGAGACTCACTTTGTCTGATTCCCTCCAAATAGGAGTCTTTGTGCCAAACAGCTTAGTGATCTCTGCTGTTTTAGAACTTATTGAAATAATATAGTGCAAAACATTCTAGGTTTATAGCTGTTGTCCTAGTACAACTGGAATCAGAAGAAGAAAAAAAGGACCAAGAGCAGTAAGAAAAATGATAGTACTATAACCACCAGGTGGCATGTCTCACCACTTAGCTAATAAAGAGGGTTCTTGAAAACACCAGGGGAAAAAGGTTTTCTCAGCCATTGCTCGGCCAACACTCCCTGCACTGGAGGCTCAACAGAAGGAATGTGCTTTAATCCTCCCAAGAAATGAAAATGATCCAGTGACATCCATGGCCAGACACAATAAAAGATTTAATTCAAACTAAAAAATGTTTAAGAACTGTATAAAATATTTAAAACTCCTTTAACACAATCCTTCCAGAATCAAAGGCCTAGGAAAGGATTACAGAAAGTAATCTTCCTGGTTTCCAAAAGCTTATACTTTAAACCATTTTAAATTAATGGAAATCAGTCCCCCAGGTATACTGTGCCTAGTGACTTTCACCATAGAAATCCCTTCTATCCCATTACGTGTGCTACTGACACTGTTCATCTTTTTGTATTATTTGTGCCACTTCATAATACCGTTTATTGTTTGGTACTGTTACTCCTACCTTTATAGGAATGAATCTAAACTCCTTTACTGAACTATGAGCTACTTGAGGGTAGAAACTATGTTTCATGCCTCTTTCAAATCATTTGCTTTAGCAACTAGCATGATGTCATATGGTGTAGCTACTTATGGCCCAACTCTATACTGCTCACTACCTGTTCTGGAAAGTGACTTTACTGATTCTCAGCCTTCCCATCAGAATTCATTCATTCATTCCTTCACCCCGTTATATACTGAGCACCTCCTATGAGCCAGGTATTGTTGTAGATTTTATAAACCAAACCATCAAAACCTCCTCCCCTACAAAGAATATTCTAGGGAAGGACTCAGAAAATTAACAAAATATATAACACAGTAAGTTAAACAGTGATAGTGCTATTTGTAAAACAGCAAAGGTTTATGAGGAATGTTGAATGATGGGGGGAGGGGGAACCAATTTGATATTTGAAATACGGTGGCCCAGAAGGTCTAAATGCAAAAGACCTGAGAGAATTAGGGGAGAACATTCTATCCATAATGTGGGGGGAATGTATTCAGGGAGAGGAAGCAGCAGGAGCAAAGCCCAGGTGCTGGAGCGTGCCTGGAATGTCCGAAGAACAACAAGGAGGGTGGTGTGGCTGAATCCGGTGAATGAGGAGACAGGGAGGAGAGTAGGACATCAGAGAGAAAACGGAAGGTCAGTTCACATGAGGCTTGGTAATACATGGTAAGGACTTTTGCCTTTATTTAGAGTGAAATGGCATGCTGCTAGATGGTTCTGTGCAGAAGACATGATCTATCTGACTTCCATTTTTAAAGTATCTCTCTGGATGCTATGTTGAAACAGAATGAAGGATAGGAAAAGTGAAAGCAGGAGGTTTTAAGGATATCGTGGCTTGTACCAAGGGAATGGCAGGAATCAAGAGAGAAGTGATCTAATTCTGCATATATTCTGAAGAACTCATGAGATTTCCTTACTGTTTCAATATACAGTGGAGTGTGAGAAAGAGAGGAAAATTCCAAAATTTTGGCCAATGAAGTTGCTATGAACAAGATGGAAGAAAGTGAGGAAAGAGCAGATCTGGAGTGCTATGCAGAGGTCAGTTAGGAAGAGGTTAAGTTTCAGATGCCTGTTGGTCATCTCAGCAGAGGCATGTTGAGTGGTTATATAGATGTGTGCCTGTATGTACACACATATATATGTACATATATTCTATTAAATGGCTAAAATGAAAAAATCGTGACAACACCAAATGCTGGCAAAGAGGCAAAAAAACTGGATCACTCTTATATTGCTGATATCAGTCTATGACGGAGATATAAATTTGGGAATTCTCAGTATACAAATGGTATTTAAAATTGTAGGCCAGGCATGGTGGCTCACATCTTTAATCCCAGCACTTTGGGAGGCCAAGGCAAGGTGGATCACCTGAGGTCAGGAGTTCAAGACCAGCCTGGCCAACATGGTGAAACCCCATTTCTACTAAAAATACAAAAATTAGCCAGGCATGGTGGTGCACACCTGTAATCCCAGTTACTCAGGAGACTGAGGCAGGAGAATCGCTTGAACCGAGGAGGTGGAGGTTGCAGTGAGCTGAGATCACACCACTGCACTCCAGCCCGGGCAACAAGAATGAAACTCCGTCTCAAAAAATAAAATAAAATAAAACTGTACGTTGCATGAAATCACCAAGGGAATGAGTGCAAAGGTAGGTCCAAAGACTAAGGTTCCTGGAAGGCCAACACTAAAAGGGCAGAGAGATGAGAAGAAACAAACAGGAGGCTATGAATAAAGAGACAGTAAGGAAAGAAGAAATCCAGGAGTGTGTGCTGTCCTATGTGACTACCAAAGAAATATTTCAAGTAGTATGAAGATTTTAATAGCCACCTTGTTGAACCATGATACAAAAATTTGACCCAAGGCAAGCCACATCATTGGAGTTCAATTCACACGGTTTGACTTTCCCCTCAACGTAAACTTACTAACTAGTTTAATTTTTTTCTTTTGGTTTGTTCTGTTTTTTTTTTTTTTTTTTTCTTAATATGTGCTTTATATATTTAGGTGCTCCAATGTTGGGTGCATAGATGTTTACAATTATTGTATTCTCTTGATGAATTGACACATTAATCATTCTATAAGGATCCCTTTTGTTCTTGGTAAAATTTAGGATTTTGCCTTGCAGCCTAAGAAGGCTATTCAACCTTTGCCATATGACAATATTTTTCTCAGCTGGAGAAACTAAATTTTGAGCACTAACAAAGAAGCCATATTGAAGTGAAATCTAATACTGATATTTAATGATTTAATTTTATTTTAACAATTGAATAGGAGTAAATCACCAGTTTTTATATTTTGGAATAGTTTATTAAATATCTATTGTAGACCAGAGAATGTCCAACATTAAAAATGTAAACATACACCATTGTTCTTAATCATCTTGGTAATAAAAGATAGAGGAAATTTATTTCAAAAGATTTAAGCAGTCATCAGCTCACATCCCTAGAGCATCACTGTGGACAAGCCTATTTTTCATAATCCCTGTAACATCTATGTATTTTGAATATGTATCTTTAGTTCTGCTTGGGGGTTTTTTGTTTTTTTTTTAAGAAAGAAAAGAAAAGAGAGAAAGAGAGAAAGAAGGAAAAAAGATAATAAAAGAAAGTGAAAAAGAAGAAAAAGAGAGAGAGAGAAAGGGAATCTTGCTCTATTGCCCAGGCTAGAATGCAGTCTAAAAATGGGTATTGAACAGCTCTTTTATACTAATAATTGTGTTATACAGTGGAGACAGGAAGGAATAAGGGAGGAAAATAACAAACAAACAGCCAACCAATATTTCATTTAAACCTATGAAATGCTATGCAATTGCTGGGGAGTCATTTACTCCCCAACCATGTGATCACTTTTAGAATAGATGTGATGTGTTACTGAAGAAAATGTATGTTTTGTGGATTTGGAGTAGAAAGTTCTGTAAATGTTTATTAAGTTTACTTGTTCGAGGTCTAAGTTCAAGTCCTGGGTATCCTTGTTAATCTTCTGTCTCATTGATCTGTCCAATATTGACAATGTAGTGTTAAAGTCTCCCGCTATTATTGTGTGGGAGTCCAAGTCTCTTTGTAAGTCACCAAGAAGTTGCCCTATGTATCTGGGTGCTCCTATATTGGGTGCGCATAGAGACAGGATCGTTAGCTCTTCCCATTACATTGATCCCTCTACCATTATACAATGTCCTTCTTATCTCTTTTGGTTTCTATTACTTTAAAATCTATTTTATCAGAGACGAGAATTGCAACTCCTTTTTTTTTTTTTTTTGCTCTCCATTTGGTTGGCAAATCTTCCTCCATCCCTTTATTTTGAGTCTCTGTATATCCTTGCATGTGAGATGGGTCTGGATGCAGCTTACCAATGGGTTTTTTGGAAGGGTTGATACTGGTTGTTCCTATCTGTATATAGTGCTTCTTTCAGAAGCTCTTGTAAAGCAGGCCTGGTGGTAATGAAATCCCTGAGTACTTGCTTGTTCATAAAAAAATTTATTTTTCCTTCACTTATGAAACTTAGTTTGGCTGGATATGAAATTCTGGGTTGAAAGTTCTTTTCTTTAAGGATGTTGAATATTGGCCCCCACTCTCTTCTGGCTTGTAGGGTTTCTGCTGAGAGATCAGCTGTGAGTCTGACAGGCTTCCCCTTGCGGGTAACCTGACCTTTCTCTCTGGCTGCCCTTAGTATTTTTCCTTAATTTCAACCCTGGTGAATCTAATGATTATGTGCCTTGGGGTTGCTCTTTTTGAGGAATATCTTTATGGTG
This sequence comes from Ateles fusciceps, assembly GCA_036589455.1. NCBI lineage: Eukaryota > Metazoa > Chordata > Mammalia > Primates > Atelidae > Ateles > Ateles fusciceps. The sequence continues at coordinate 13,467,148 of JAZHEH010002554.1, read as the reverse complement.
TTCTCTGTATTACCTGGAGTTGAGTATTGCCCTGCCTTGCTAGGTTGGGAAAGTTTTCCTGGATAATATCCTGAAGAATATTTTCCAGCTTGGATTCATTCTCTTTGTCACATTCAGGTACACCTATCAAATGTAGATTAGGTCTTTTCACATAGTCCCATATTTCTTGGGAGACTTTGCTCATTCCTTTTTACCCTTTTTTCTTTAATCTTGTCATCTCGTTTTATTTCGTTAAGATGGTCTTCGACCTCTGAAATCCTTTCTTCTGCTTGATCAATTCGACTGTTAAAACTTGTGCATACTTCGCTAAGTTCTCGTATTGTGTTTTTCAGCTCCATTAATTCACTTATATTCCTCTTTAAATTGTCCATTCTCATTAACATTTCGTCAAACCTTTTTTCAAGGTTCTTAGTTTCCTTGCATTGGGCTAAAACATGTTCTTTTTAGCTCACAGAAGTTTCTCATTATCCACCAGTTTATTCTGTTTTAATATCTGCTCCAAGCAAATCTCTGTGAGATAAGCTAACAAAAGAAACTATTTTTGAGATGCCTCTCAACTTGCTATTTATAAGCAAGATTAATGAGCAATGAAAGTGAACTAGACAATATACCAAAAGAATAACAATTTCTAACACAGTTTACTCACACAACTGTGAAATCCTGGGCTCAGAAGCCACCACTGCCTCACTACTACCAAGAAAACTTAAACGTAAGCCAACTTTATTTATTCATTCAAAATTAATATAACAGGCTAGAGAACCCAGAAATAGACCCACATAAATGCACCCAAATGACTTTCAACAAAGGGGCAAACACAATGTAATAGGGGAAGGACAGTCTATTCAACAAGGGGTCTGCAGCAATTTAACATCTATTGGGAAAACAATGAACCTTGACCTAAACCTCACACCTTATACAAAATTTAACTCAAAATGGATCACAGACCTAAAACATAAAGCTGTAACAATTTTAGGAAAGAACCACAGGAGAAAAATCTTCAGGATCTAGGTAGGGCTAGGTGAAGAACACAATCCATAAAAGAAGAGATGATAAATTGGATTTCACTAAAATTCCAAATATTTACTCTATGAAAGACATGGTAAAAAGAATGAAAGGACAAGCTACAAAGTGAAAAACATTTGAAACCACATATCTGACCAAGGACTCATATCTACAATGTATTTTTTAAACTCTTAAAACTCAACAGAAAAAGCCAAGCACTCCAATTATATGAGGAATTTCACCAGAGGCAAATTAGCATATGAAAAGACATTCAACCTCATCAGCCGTGAGAGAAATGCAAATTAAAAGCAAGATACCACTGACACCTATCAAAATGGCTAAAATAAAACACAGTTGCAGCAACAAACAGTGGCAAGGATGACATCATTCACACACTGCTGATAGGATGTAAAATGGTACAGCCACTTTGGAAAAGCAGTTTGGCAATTCCTTAAAAACTAAAAATATACTGCTGGACATTTATCCCAGAGAAATGAAAACTTTTATATTTTCAAGTTGTTTAACCATTCACCTATTGAAGAACCTCTGAGATATACACAAATGTTCATAGCACCTTTATTCATAAAAACCAAAAACTGGAAAACAACCCAAAAGTTCTTCAACAGGTGAACAGTTAAACTGTGGTACAGCTGTACCATGGAATACTCTGTAATAAAAAAAAAAACAGACTTCCGAAATACAGTCATGTAGTACTTAATGGCATTTCAGTTAATGATGGACCACAGACAGAACAGTGCTCCCATAAGATTATAATGGAGCTGAAAAATTCCTATCAGCGAGTGATGTCACAGCCATCATAATGTCTTAGCACAAGGCACTGCTCGCCTTTGTGGTGATGCTATTGTCAATAAACCTGCTTCACTGCTAGTCATTAAAAAGTATAGCACATACAATCATATACAGACACAGTACATAACTTGATGAATGAGAATAAACAAGTATGTTACTGGTTTATGTATTTACTATACCCTTTTCTATTATTTTAGAGTATACTCCTTCTACATATTTATTTTTTAAAGTTAACTGCAAAACAGCCTCAGGCAGGTCCTTCAGGGGTATCTAGGAGAAGGCACTGTTATCACAGATGACAGTTCCATGCATGTTATTGCTCCTAAAGCACTTCCAGTGAGACAAGATGTGGAGGTGGAGGACAGCAACACTGATGATTCTGACCCTGTGTAGGTCTAGGCCGATGTGTGTGTTTGAATTTCAGTTTTTAACAAAAAAGTTTTAAAAATTTAAAATAAAGGCTTATAGAATACATTAACCAAGGAAGAAAAAATGTTTGTATAGCTGTACAATGTGCTCATGTTTTAAGCTAAGTGTTATTACAAGAGTCCAAAGTCAAAAAAATTTTTAGGGTTTATGAAGTAAAGTTACAGTAAGCTAAAATTAATTTATTATTGAAGAAAGAAAATCTTTAAAGAAAAATTTAAAATAAATTTAGTGTAGCCTAAGTTATAAAGTCTACAACATGTACAGTAATGTCCTAGGCCTTCACATTCACTCCACTCACTCAATCACCTGGAGCAACTTCGAGTCCTATAAGTTCCATTCACAGGAAGCACCCTATAGAGGTAATACCATCTTTTATCTTTTATACTGTATGTTTACTGTACCTTTTTCTACATTAGATATGTTTAGATACACAAATACTTACCATTGTATTACAATTGCTTGGAGTATTCATTACAGTAACATGCTATACAGATTTACAGCCTAGGAGCAATAGGCTCTACCATACAGCCTAGATGTGCAGTAAGCTTTATCATCCAGGTTTGTGTAAGCGCATGTTCAGACAACCACGAAACGTCCTATACACACATTTCTCAGAACATATCCCTGTTGTTAAGCACAACTTGAATGGATCTCAAGGTAATTATGTTGAGTGGAAAAAACTAATTCCAAAAGGTAACAAATTGCACGACGCCATGAATATAACATTCTTGAAACAAAACTTTAGAGATAGAGACCAGATTTGTGGTTGCCAGTGGCTAGGGATAGGGGTGGGAAGAACAGCTCCAGGGAATTTTGTGGTAAGGGAACATCTGGTATTCTGACTGCAGTGGTAGTTACACAAATGTACATGAGATTAAACTGTATAGAACAATACATATACATACAAAAGAGTACTTATAAAACTAGAGAAGTCGGAATAAACTCTAGATACTATACAAATGCCATGTTCCTAGTTTTAATATTGTGCTATAGTTATGCAAGATGTTACTGTTCAGGAAACTGGGTGAAAGGTACACAGGACCTCTCTTCTGTGAATCTACAATTTTGAAAATAAAAAATAAACAGCACTAGTATTGTGGGTTTTTAAACCATTCATGTAAGTATGCCATTCATGTAGAATATTCATGTAAAAATTTGCTTTTTTTTCCCCTGGAGTTTCACTTTTGTCGCCCAGGCTGGAGTGCAATGGCACAATCTCAGCTCACTGAAACCTTCGCCTCCTGGGTTCAAGCGATTCTTCTGCCTCAGCCTCCTGAGTAGCTGCGATTGCAGGCACCTGCGACCATGCCCAGCTAATTTTTGTATTTTTAGTAGAAATGGGGTTTCATCATGTTGACCAGGCTGGTCTTGAACTCCTGACCTCAGGTAATCCACCTGCCTCAGCCTCCCAAAGTGTTGGGATTACAGGCGTGAGCCACCGCGCCCAGCCAAAATTTGCAATTTTTTATAATTAGGGAAGAAGAGAAATTCTAATACTGAAAGCCTTAATAAAAATATCTGTAGAATAGTTCAAATTTTAGGTTTTCAATGTGATACAAAAGAAGGGGTAACTGGGCTTTTACAGTATCCTAGAGTAAAAGGACATATGGATGAAAGATCACTGAGAAGACATTAGGATAAATATGGCTCACAGCCTGTTTTGTTATGGCTTACCAGTGAAAAATGTAACGCTTTACATTTTTAGAGGGTTACTAACACAGACAGGAATATGTGATACAGACTACATGTGGCCTATAAAGCTTGAAATATTCATTATCTGGCCTTTTCAGAAAAGGTTTGTCAAGCCTTGTTCTACTGTATTCCTCAATAGATTACATACCAGCTTTAGAATTTAATAATAAAATAGTTCACTTTTTACATTATCCATTTGCTCTTTTATAGAGAAGTCTTCAGCTTTTTGACCACTCCCTTTCGGGACATTAGACTTGGCAAAGCTTACCAATGGGAGTGCTGTCTTTAGGGAGCCCAACTTCCTGAAAGACTTTCTAAAATCATGCCCCCACTCAGAAATACAGTGAGCCTCATCCACAGCAATGAGTGTGATACCTATAAAAAAGAAAAACACATAATGGAAAAGATAAAGTTCAAAAGGAAAAAATAAACTCATAAACTCATTTACATCTCCAAAGGGGAATAAACAACCAAAATCAAAGTATTTGGTTCCTATAAAAACGTAAGCATAAATACCCTCATACTAACACCAAAAATCATTATTGGGAATAGAGAGTGGGGGAGGTATATGAATAAAAGGCTTAAGAATTTTAAAAGGAAATATTTATGTATTAATCCAAACAACACATTCATTGGATCTCAGCTTTCATCACTATTCCTTGGAGAGATGAATTGCTTACTGTGACTCTTTGTCCCCAAAACTATCACTCATGAAGCACCTGCATTTCTCTTTGGTAATACTTTAAATTTTATCTCATGCATTAGCTATTAAAAGAGATAAAAAGAGTCAGCATATTTCTACCGAAATTAACTGCATCGCCATCCACGACTGATCACATATCATATTGCAGAGGGTCCTCCGAAATGCCAGGCTAGGGCACAGGATGACAGCCACATTTTCTCATGTAAAATGGTATGGGAAGAACTAAACCACATGATGTACAAAGTAGGTAAGAAGAAATGTAACTTGTTCTTTCTTCCTCTAGTAGCTTCTCTACTCTGCCCCCACACCAGACACACACAGTGAAAAGGAATCAACAGTGTGTTGTAATGCATGTCAGAAAAGGATTTTATTGTAAAATCATTCATTAAAATGTCTTCAGATTTTTCAAAGTAGTAACAGTCATAACAGTCATGCTTTTGCCCTCAATTAACAAATTGACACATAAGAATAGTTTTTTCCTTCAATGAGCATGATCATTCTTTGATACTTCTCTGAGCATTAATGGACACTAGGAGGAAGATGACTAAAAAGCTCTAAAGTCAGACTACCCGGATGCAAAAACCTGGCTCCACCACCCTCCATGTGTATTACCTTAAGCAAGTTACTTCCCAAGTCTCAGTCCTCTCACAAGTAAAATGTGGATAATAATAGTACCGAGCATTTTCTAGATGTTCAAAAGGTTAAATTCAACCATTCACGTAAAATGCTAAAATAGGGCCTGGCACACACAAAAATGGGGTCAATTTTAACAAATACTAATACTACTATTATGGTTAATAAACGTTCATTATTATCTAAATACTTTTCTAGGAATGAAGAGACTAATAAAATACAATCCATGACCTGAGGAGTTCCCAATTCTAAAAGAGGAGACAGACGTGCAAATAAACAATTACAATTCATTGAGATTACAAGCTACAACAGTCCTAAGAGAGTATGGAGGAGAAAGAAAGCCAAAAACAAACAAACAAAAAACCTACTAAACATGGGGGCAAAGTCAGTTATTTGCATCAAAAGTCTCTGGGTACTATTGAGTGGCTGGAAAAAATTCAATATTATCACTATAATTATTTGGGCTTTAGAAACTAAATCTGAGTGACTGATTTTCTCTCTCTCTCTCTTTCTTTCCTTCTTTCTTACTCCTTCCTTCCTTTTTTCTCTCTCTCTTTCTTTTGTAACTGGGAATACAACAGGTACCATGCTCAGCTCATTTTTTAATTTTTTTTTGTTTTTTTTAAGAGATAGGGTCTCACGGTGTTGCCCAGGCTGATGTCGAACTCCTGGGTTCAAGTAATACTCCCACTTCAGCCCAGATTTTAAAGTAAATAGGTTAAAACAGAGATGATGGTCTCTTTTATTTTAAAACTTTCCTTTGTTTTAAAAGCTTTAGTTACAGGTTTGACAAACTAGCTTTTAATGGAGCTAAACCTTGTCCCCTCGAAATCAATTTAGATAAGCTTTTGCCAACATTCACTTAAGTTAAAAGTTTGGTTGGTAAGGAGCCTCTCTATAAAATTATGTTTGCTGTTTCTGTTAAAAATCCAGACTACTTAAATAATTTAACATTTACCTAAAAATGAGGAATCTGATTAGCTAAATGTCAGACTGCTGTACAAATAACATCCTGCATATATTCATTTTTGCAAGCATTGTACAATTTCCAGCAACAAAAGGCAAAGGAAAGTATTTCAAAAATAATTTTTATTTAATTTATCCCTTTTTATTCAACACTGAGTCAACCAGAGAACACTGTCATCCATCAAAAGCAAAGTATGCTGCTCTAATTATTGCGGTGTTCATAATTCATCCATTACAAAAAATAAAAATAGAGAGTTTTAACTACTTGTCAAAGTATTAAGTATTAACTTAAATACTTCAGCTTATTATTCATTTAACACTATCACAGAAACAAAGCAAATAGTAAAAACGTACCCAGACCACTATGGTCATAGACCCTAGCTTTTGCAATACAACCCATGAAACTTACTTATGGGGTAGTTATGCTTAATCCACAGTGAAATATTCACATGAACTTCATATAACCTAATAGGAAATATATCAAATTCATTGTTCATTAAAGGCAAAAAATACAGTATGTCAATAAGGGAGTTTAAGAACTCATGAATGCACTCATTGCCAATACATTTAATGAAATGTTCATTGCTGCCCTCATTCTTTTTTTTTTTTTTTTTTTTGAGGTGAAGTCTTGCTCTGTTGCCCAGGCTGGAGTGCAGTGGTGTGATCTCAGTTCACTGCAACCTCTGCCTCCCAGGTTCAAATGATTCTCCTGCCTCAGCCTCCCAAGTAGCTGGGACTACCAGCACATGCCACCAAGCCTGGCTAATTTTTTGTATTTTTAGGAGAGACAAGGTTTCACCATGCTAGCCAAGATGGTCTCGATCTCCTGACTTCATGATTCGCCCACCTCAGCCTCCCAAAGTGCTGGAATTACAGGCATGAGCCATCACCCCAGCGCTGCCCTCATTCTTTTTTTTTGTTTTAATACATACTAAAAGATACAAGTTTGTTTTCATTATATTGTTAGAAAAATTATCAAATGCTTTCTGACAGTTATATGAAAGTAACCATTAAATGGATGTTGCAATTTGAAAGCCTAACCTATCTGGAATTATTTCAATATATGATTATACAAAAAGATCATATGATACTGAAAAACCAAATTTGGTTAGGTCGACTGAAGGTGTCAAATAGGGGCATTTGCAACAGAAGCCATGATTGCAATTCTTGGAGAGTACACCTAACCACCAAGAAGAAAAAAAAATTTTTTTCTTGAGGCATGGTCTCACTCTGTTGCCCAGGGTGGAGTGCAGCAGCCTGATCTCGGCTCACCACAGCCTCTATCTCCCAAGCTCAAACAATCTTCCTACCTCAGCCTCCCAAGTAGCTGGGACTACAGGCATGCACCACCAGCTCGGCCAATTTTTTAAAAAATTATTTGTAGAGACGAGGTCTCATTATATTGAGGCTTAAAATATTTTTAAGCACACAAAAAAGCACTATCAGCTTTTGACTAATTCTTCATTTACACTTTTTAGGAAATAAACTCTGACTTATCTAAGTTTGTTATTTTGTGTAATAAATTATACTCACTAAGTGGCAAATAATCAAAGGTACTGTGGTTTCCAACTCTGTTGGAAAACTGGCTATATATCAGAGTCACCTGAGAAAAGCCACCAATGTCAGGTGCCGCCCCAGGCCTGTTAAATCAGAATTTCTAAGGTTGGGGGTTGGCTATCTACTTTTTTTTTAAGTTTGAAAAGTGATTCTTATGAACAAGGAAGGTAGAAAACCACTACATTGACTTAATTTAGATACTGAACACGAAAAACAAATAAATTAAAATTTCACAGAACCTAGTATTCAACATTCATTCAACAGTATGTTTAAGTGCCAAGCACCACACTGGGGAAATATAAATTTTAAAAAGTGCTATTTTTCCCATGAAAAGTTTATAGCCTAGCAGAAGAAAACAGATATATAAACAGGTAATTATGATAAAGAGTCTCATTTCTATAGCAAAAGGAATTATAGAATACCATGGGATAAGATAGGTGAAACACCAAGTTGGACAGAGATTTCCTGGAGGTAATAATGTTTGAAATAAACTTTAACAGAAGTGAAATCCAGTGTTCATCCATAGATTTAACCTTAAAGATTAAGTCAGTAAGTATTTACAGATCTCCGTCTTAATCACTTACCAATATTGGCCTCAAGTTGCTGGAGTAGGCTCAAGTTACCGGAACAGTATTCTGGAGTTATATATACAATCCGATATTTGCCTCTGTAAAGTCAAAAAAAGAAAAGAAAAACAGGAAAGGAAACATATTAACAATAGAGAAAACAATCATCTCAAGGAATTACAACTTAAAATCAAAATGTCTGATGGATTTTTTTCTTGAAATAATATTTTATGTCACAAAAATCTAAAAGAGTGCTACATCTATGCATGCGTATAGACAATATTCACATACATTTGTTCTCTGATTTCTCTTCTATGCATCAAAACTGAAAGTGGCAATGCCTGTCAGGGAGTATTTAGCACTAAGGTGACACTGGAAGCCAGGCTCTGATGTCCAGCAGTCTAGCTAGGAAACTAAAGTTACTGGGTTCAGTGGTCAAACCTATAATAAACCTTTCAAGGTGTTTATCAGTCCACCCGCACACCACCCTCCTTCTTGAGAACTATAACCCACTATCCCTGCTTTCCTACATTCATGTTTATTCTACATATTCTGCTGTCTTGCCTAAAACAGATTGGGCCAAACACTGTGTTAAAGTCAAGCCAATTAATCTCTGTCCTGAAATCTGGAGGTCTGATGAAACAACCAGTCTCTGAAAGTGGCAGGACTTGCAACATGTTTTTTTGAAAAGAAGAGTTACGAAGCAACCATCTTCTATTTTGTGACTAGAAATGCAGAGAATGCTTATCTCTTCAGAGAGAAAAATGAGGAAGATTCACTAAAGACTACAGATAAAAAGAAAGCCCTATTGTATTTTGCAAACCCAATTCTACTCTCTTCCTAAGGGCTGGCTAATTTCTCTTAAGTGGGATCTATGAGACATTCCTTTATCCTTAATATAAAATTCAACATACACTTATGCTAACTTGAGTTAATTTCTATTCTGGGTAGACAGAATCCTAATTAAGACAATGTTTGTAATAAGGCTAAGTCTGGGGCAAAATATTTACAGAGTCTGTTCTCCATTCTATGAAATGAAGACCTAGATCAAGTCAAATGTAATTAAACTTAATTTTCTAAATGGAAAGACTCTAAAATCATTCACCTATCCATTCAACAGATATTTAAGTGTCTACTGTATGCTAGGCATTGTGCTTTCACAAGGAATTAATTAGGAACAACACAGATATGCTTTTACCTTATACAATTAATAATGCATTCTAATTAACATAAGAAAGAGTGTAAAGAATAAGCTCTGATGTCAAACTGCCCAGTTCTACTTCTTACAAGGTAAGTGATCTTAGCCAAGTTACTTTACCGTGCCCAGTTTCTTCGGCATAAAACAGTGACAATCATTGTCAAGACAGCTAATTGTTTAGATATCTAGATTCAAGGTAAACTCAATCAAAATCCCAGCAGGCACTTTGGTTGAAAAGGTGATGCTGAAATACTCACAGAAATACAAAGGACCTAAAATAGCCAAAACAACTTTGAAAGAAAAGAACAAAGCTAGAGGACACGCACTACCTGATTCCCAGGTTTCTTATAAAGCTACAGTAATCAAGACAGAAAAACAGATCCACAAAACACAGAATAGAGAGTGCAGCAGTAGACCCAAATATATGTAGTCAATTTATTTTTGACAAAGGTACAAAGTCAATTCAGTGTAAAAGCATAGTCTTTTTAAAAATGGAGCTGGAACAATATGTGAAAAATACACAAACTATTATCAATACCTCATACAACAGAAAACATTTACTAAAAGTGAATCACAAATTTAAATGTAAAACTTAAAAATTATAAAACTTTTAGGAGAAAACATAAAAGCAAATATCTGTGACCTTGGGTCAAAACACTAAAAGCAAAATCCCTAAAAGAACAAATCGACAAACTGGACTTTATCAAAATGAAAAACTGCTGCTCTTCAAAAGAACTGTGGAAAGTATGTAAAGTCATAAACTAGGAGAAAATGTTTGCAAAGCATACATCAAATAAAGAATTTATATTCAGAATATAGAAATGACTATCAAAACTGAGAAAAAAAGAATAGGCAAAAGATTTGAACAGACACTGCCTCAAAGAAAATATACAGATGGCCAATAAGTTTATGAAAAATTACTCAATATCATTAGTCATTAGGGAAAAGCATGATACAACGAGATACTATTGGAATGCCTTAAAGATTGGTCAGACTAAGTGAGGGCAAAGATGGAGAAGAAATGGACCTCTCATACACTGCTGGTGGGAATATACCATGATACAATCACTCTCAAAAGCTTGTTCTGTTTTGTTTTTGAGATGGAGTTTTGCTCTTGTTGCCCAGGCTGTAGTGTAATGGTGCAATCTCAGCTCACCGCAACCGCTGCCTCCCAGGTAGCTTGACAGTTTTTTAAACAAAGAATCAGCATATAGCCCAGCAATTCCACTCAGGCATATACGCAAAAGCATTGAAAACACATGCTCATCAAAAAGCGGTACACAGATGTTCATAGCGCTGTTATTCATAACAGCCAAAAAGGAAACAACCCAAATGTCCATCACTGATGAATGAATTTTTAAAAATGTGTATGCCCATAAAACGGAGTATTATTCAGTCATAAAAAAGACTGATTGAAGTACTGATAGCATCATGCTAAATGGAAGAAGCCAGACACAAAAGGCCATAGACTATATGAGTTCATTTATAGAAATATATAGAGTAGGCAAATCATACAGAATGAAAGATTAGTGACTGGAAGTAGCTAGAACAGAGGCAACAGGCCAGGCAGAGTGCCTCACACCTGCAATCCCAGCATTTTGGGAGGCTGAGTGGGAAAATTCTTGAGCCCAGGAGTTTGAGAACAACCTGGGCAACACAGCAAAATCTCATCTATTAAAACTAAAACAAATTAGCCAGGTGTGGTACCATGTGTCTACAGTCCCAGCTACTCAGGAAACTGAGGTGGGAGGATCGATTGAGCCCAGGAAATCGAAGCTGCAGTAAACAGTGATCACACCAGTACACTCTAGCTTGGTTGACAGAGGGAGACCCCATTAAGAAAGAAAAGAAAAGAAAAGGGAAAGGGAAGGGGAGAGGGAAGAGGGGAGGGAAGAGGGGAGGGGAGTGGGGAGGGGAGAGGGAGGGGAGGGGAGGGGAGGGGGAGGGGAGGGGAGGGGAGGGGGAGGGGAGGGGAGGGGGAGGGGAGGGAAGGGACAGTAGGGAATGACCACTTAATGGGTATGGAAATTCTTTTGGGAGTTATGAAAATGTTCTGGAATTAATGATGATGGTTATACATTATTAATATATCAAAAGCCACTGGACTTTAGTAATGATTAAAATGGTAAAAGTTAGGTTCTGTGAACTTTATCTCAATTAGAAAAAAGAAAGTTGGCAGGGTGTGGTGGCTCACACCTGTAATCCCAGCACTTTGGGAGGCTGAGGCAGGTGGATCATGAGGTCAGGAGCTTGAGACCGGCCTGGCCAACATGGCGAAACCCCATCTCTACTAAAAAAATATAAAAATTAGCCGGGCATGCTGGCGGGCGCCTGTAATCCTGGCTACTCAAGAGACTGAGGCAGGAGAATCGCTTGAACCGGGGAGTTGGAGGTTGCAATGAGCCAAGATGATGCAATTGCACTCCAGCCTGGTGACAAGAGCAAGACTCTATCTCAAAAAAAAAAAAAAAAGAAAGAAAAGAAAAAGAAAGTTAAACATATATCCATCACCTGTTCCAGTCGTTCTGCTCCTTCATATACGATTAATAAAATGAAACATATGTCCATACAAAGACTTATATACAAATATTTGTAATAACCCCAAACTAGAAACGATCCAAATGCCTGTCAGGTGAATGGATAAACAATTTGTGGCATATCCATAAAATGTAATCCACCTAACAATAAGAGGAATAAACTATTAATCAATGTAATAACATGGATGAATCTTCAAATCATTATACTGCATTATTTAAACCAGACAAAAAAGGGCACATAACATATGATTGACTCTGTGTATATATAATTTCAGAAAATGCAAACTAGTCTACAGTAACAGGAAGGAGATCAGCAGTTATCCGGTGGCTGGGCTTCACACACAAAAAAAGGTAAACTTTGGGGGTGATGAGTACGTTCATTATCTGGATTGTGACAATGGTTTCATGGGTGCGTACCTGTGTCAAAACTTATCATATTACACATTCTCAGCACATAAAATGTATAAGTCAATTAGACCTCAATAAAGGTGATTTAAAATGCTTAGAAAAAGAAAACATGTCCACAAAAAGATTTGTATAACAATGTATATAGCAGCTTTATTAGTAACAGCCCAACACTAAAAAAGTAGCCTAGGCATCTATCAGTAAGAAAATGTAAAAGCAAACTGTGTTATATTCTATGAAATACAATAAAATAACAGATACTAAAAAAAAAAAAAAGCTACACAGGTGCAGTGGTTCACGCCTATAATCCCAGCACTTTAGAAGGCCAAGGCAGGAGGATCACTTTCTAATTTTATCTCAGAAAAAATTAAATTAGAAAAAAGAAAATTAAACATATATCCACCACAGGATCCAGTCATTCCACTCCTTGATATATATCAATAAAATGAAACATATGTCCATACAAAAACTTACATGCGACTGTTCACAGCAGCTTTATTTGTAATAACCTCAAACTGGAAACAATCCTGAGGCCAGGAGTTCAAGACCAGCCTGGGCAACCAAGCAAGACCCTGCCTCTACAAAAAATTTAAAAATTAGCCAGGCATGGTGGCACACACCTGTAGTCTTAGCTACTTGGGGGCAGGAGGATAGCTTGAGCCCAGTAATTAGAGGCTGCAGTGAGCTATGATTGCACCAGTGTCCTCTGGCCTGGGTGACGGAAGGAGACCCTATCACTAAAAAAACAAAAAACCAAACCAAACAAAAAAAATACTGATATATGCAACAGCATGGAAGAATCTCAGAAGCATTATGCCAAATGAAAGAAGTCTTAAACAGAAGAGCTCATATTGCATGACTGCATTTATGTGACATTCTAGCACAGACAATACTAAACTACGGTAGAGAAAATTAGAGCACTGGCTCGCCTAGGATGGAGATGGAAGGACAGACTGGGAGGCACATGAAGAAACTTGCTAGAGGGTCAGTAATATTCTGTATCTTATTAGAGGTTTGGTTTACATCTTCATATGTATTTATCAAAACTCAGTAAATACATGTGTGCCTCGGGTGTATGTATATACTACACACAAAGAAAGCAACAGCTTAATGGACATGGGTGTTCTTTTGGGAGTGATAAAAATGTTCTGAATTAGAACATCCATATATATGCATATATATTAATACGTCTGTATGTATGTGTGTATATACATTTGTGTGTGTACATATATATACATATGCACACAAAAATGGGTGTGTGTATGTGTGTCTGAGATGATATTCTCCTGAGGAATTACATCATGATAGAATTGGTTGGGCAAGAGACCTAGAATCCAGTCCCTGCTCAGCCACGGTTACTGAGTGACTTTGGGCAAATTACTTGTCTCTGAGCCTCAGTTTTCTCATCTATAAAATGAGAAAAATCTAGATAATCTCCAACTTCTCTTCCAAAACCAAAATTTTTAAAATTCTATGACTACAACGCTAATCTTATAGCCCAATAACTGAGAGTAAAATATATCTTTAAGTTTGAAGGATTTAAAAAGTAACAGTCGTGCAATGGTACTATACAAAATAAAATGCATTTTAAAATCATGGACTTTTTTTTCCATGCATTTAATAAAATTTGTTTGTGTACAAAATTCTCTCATATACTATAGACATCTGACCAAATGATTAGAAATCACATAAATTACTCACAACTTTCACAGCAACATGTAATTCACCCATGTAACAAACTTGCACATGTACCCCCATGAATCCAAAAATAAAAGTTGAGGGAAAAAAAATTACTCACAATTTAACATCTTTTAGAATATCTTCTGACTGTGCTGATCCAAGGAAGCAAGCTGGGATGTTGGACATTCTATAAGAAGAAAAACAAACATTCTGGCACTGTGTACACACTACACATAGTTTGATTCTTAAGTGAGAAAGAAGAAAGAAATATAATAATGTATATTCCTGTTCTTTGCAATTTTCTCTTTTTTTGTCACTTACTAACTTGATAAGCAAATTCCTTCAAGGGCCTTATCAGAAGGCAAGTTTTTAAGGTGGGTTTTGAAAGAGACTGTAAGCTCGAGGAAGCAGGGGATGATGGGAGGTAAAGGAATAGGCTGCTAGACCCTATTCCTTCTATCTAATTGTATGTTTGTACTCATTAACCAACAGCAGGGTAACTACAGTTAACAACAATAATATTGTATATTTCAAAATAACCCAAAGAAAATATTTGAAATGTTCCCAGCACAAAGAAATGATAAATGTTCAAAGTGATGAACAAATGCCCTGATTTGATCATTACATATTATGAGTGTATCAAAATACCACAGTACTCCAGAAATATGTATGGATATTATGTATTAATTTAAAAACATACAGCAAGCTCAGGTTGAAGAAGCTGAAAAGTTTTTCACAGATAAAAAAATATACTTCCATATATACACTTCTTATCAAGCTAAAAAGCAAGGGTAACAGAAAGAGAAAATAATTTTGAGATATTCAGTGTAAACCACCATAAAGTAATGATTTTTTTAAAAAATATTTTATCAGGGCCACTTGGTAGCTTTGAATTACAGAGAACTCAAGAAAGAAGATAAGCTCTTCCACTAAAGTGTCATTTATTACTAATAAAGATAAAGCAATACCTGCAGAAATGTGTTATTGTGAACTAGATTTTAACATGCATGATGGATCAGATGTTTCATCCACAGAAGAAAAAAACAGGGTGATGTTTTGGCAATGGTAACATGACTCACTTAAGCTGCAGCACTTGGTCTTCCATCAGAGAAATAAGAGGTGAGATGACAAGGCCAATCTTGCCTACATAAAGAGGTGGATACTGGAAGCACAAACTCTTTCCATACCCTTGAAAAGAAAATAATATGCTCATAGAAATAAAAATAAATCTTTGATGCTTTAATTTCCTTTTACAATGTACTTATTACAGATGAATGGTCAATGCTAGTATGCTATCTTCCTAAGAGGTAATTGATACATAAATCTGAGCATCTGTTCTCTGTTCATTGTCTTCTATATTCTACACCATTTGTAGTGGCATCTGTATTTTGAGGGTTTAACGAAAGATTAAGCATTTCAAACTCTTTATGTTTATTTTTTAAAGGATTAGGTTATTTGCTTAAATACAACTTACCAGTTGCCATGACAGCAACATTATCTCTTCTTTCTTCCAATACTGAATGAATCACTTTCCACTGAACCCTTGAAGGTGAAAAGCAAAAAGCTGTTTTGTTTTATTAATAAGAAACCCAAGGTACAGATTAAAATCCATTCAGTTTTTCATTCCTTTAATAGAATTTATTTTTGAACTTCATACATAAATCTGCACAAACCCTGGAACTTTAAAGCAAAGAACTCCATTTGACCAACCTCCCATTCAAGCTAACTAACAACCACCATTTGGTATATGTATTAAATTTCATTACATACATCTAAAGTAAAAAACCGATTCTAAGCTTCATACTAGACATCCAAAAGAATCAATGCTTTAAACTAGTAAGAGAAATGCTCCAGGGACAAGGACTGACTGAAAAGGGAAATAAGGGAACTCTGTGAGGTGATGATAATAATATCTCTTGATAAGAATTTAGGTTACAGAGATATGTATATCTACCCTTAAAATTTGCAAATGTACACTTAAAGTTTCATATTTCCTTATATGCAAATTTTTTATCAAAACAAAAAAATTAAATAAATATTTAACTCTAGTTAATAATTTATATGCTGAAATGCTTAGGTGGAAATGTAATGGTGTCCTCAACTGACCCTGAGATGCATTTTAAAACTGCAATAAATTAATGGATGGAGAGACATGAATGGATGGGTTATGTGATAAAGCAAGTATAGTAATAATACTAGAATGTAGGTGGTGGGTATACAGATATGCACAGAAAAAAAGTTCTTTCAGCTTTACTACATCTTGGGAAATTTTCTTAATAAAATACTAAGGGTAAAAATCAGTTGAAGAGGTGGTCTTCTGGCATGCCATTAATGATCTATTCTTAACTAAGGGCTGGCTATAGGATGCACAGTTTATGAAAATTCATTGATCTGTATACTATGCACACTTTTCTGTATGTAAGACATAAATAAAAAATGTTTAAGATCAAAAGAAAAAAAGAAAGAAATACTTCAGTAGATTATATTTTAAATTCTCAGAACAGGAAAAATCCAGTCAAGATTTTCACATACTTATTAGTTTTATTCAAATTTACTTGTTCATCTCATTCATCTCATTTTATCCTTACAAAAATGTGCCCATTAGATGTAAACACATTTTGAGTACATTAAAATAGAGAAGATTATCACTATTCCCCAAATTGTTGTATTAAGAACTTCTAGTATATCAGCATGTTCTGGGTAATATGATACACAAAACAGGCACATAGACACTCATTTAATGAAAAACAAGTCAGTATTAAATTAACATTTACTTGTAAGTACCTTTAAACTAGTGTCTACTACTCAGAACTGCTCAGTTAAAGGAAAATCATTTCTCCTCACTTATAAAAACAATGTGCAGAAATGAATTTTATATAAATATTATTTGAAATAATGTTGTAGTCACATAGAAAATACAGTGCGGCATGTGTAACCATAGTGAAGTTGTGCTGTTGCTGCTAAGGCAATGAACTATTTGCCTTTTTCCTTGTTTTAAAGAAAATACTAAATATGTGATTTGATTAACTGAGATTATACTCACGGTTTAAAACTGGAATGGCCAAAATATGTCTTGAGGCAAGTAATTTGCTCTGCATTGGGTGCTGGCAACAAAGAGTCTTGAAATAAAATAAAATGGGCATTTATGTTCAAATAGAAAACACCACGAAGAGGAAGAAAACAGTTTATTTCATTGGCTTTTTTGAAAGAATACAGTGATAGCTACCATGTGTTACTGTTTTCTGTTTTTTAATTCCAATACAAATTGGTCCTCTGGGGTACCATATATGACTCCAAGAAAACACCTGGATTACTTTTAATTGTTAGAATTTTGTTGTGATTCACACTTTGCCAGCACTATTTTAAAAACTGATTTTAGAATCAGGTTTACTTCTAAAATCTAACATTTGAACGAAACATGGCAAGCAATACACCAATCCAAACATTAAAATATAACCAACCTTCAATTAATGGTAATCAGAAATGTTAGACTAAAAAAGCCCACAGATAAAATAAAATCTTCATTTTAGTTATCCAAAGCTAAATGTAGTTACACCTAAATTAAGTTACCAAAATTTCGTTTAGTTTAGTTACCTAAATCTAATGTAGTTAGGAAAACTTAGCTACCTACATCTTTGGTCAAAATTCTAACTGCACAGCATAATGAAGTTAGGTTAGCTCTACCCAACTCACCTTCCCTGTCCACTATGAGCTTGAAAGATTCATGAGTAGTCAAGAAAGGGCAAAAAAGAATCAAGGTAATTTGCCACTAAACAAATGAAAGTTCATCACTAGAGTTCTCAGCTTTAATAATTCTAAATGAGAACTACACTGTTTGTAGAAATCACATCTGTATTTAACAAGAAAACAAAAGGAAAGATATTTTTATTATCATAATGCTACTATAACTCTATTTCTATAAACAGTAAGATTTTACTTTATAGTGACAAAAGCACTAAGGAGACAAAAGCTCATAAGGATCCAATAATTAACTCTATGCCACAAAGTCTCTGACCTCCAAACCATCCAAAACTGGACCCTAAGTTAAGTCAGTGGTAGGTATCAGAGGTGAGTCATTTCAAACATACTTCAGCGCTTACCCTTATCATCATCTTCTTGCTCTTCATTAGCTTCATTTTCATCATCTTCTTCTTTAGCAGGAAGATTCAGATTTCTTTCCATTTCTAAGCATTTAGAATGAGGTGGTTCTACCGTGCCACTATTGAGGTTTTCTAAAGACTGAAAGTTTAAAAGAAATTTTAAAAGCAAAACCACAGTGTCATATCTTTTTCGCCAAACACAAAAGGACTATTATTAACAGGGCCTACAATTTTGTTGAAAGCTGGCAGATGTGCAAGCCATACTACAAAAGAACATGTGTGCTCCAGTTTAAATATGTGCTCATGAATGGTTTCTAAGGCGCAAGGCCAAAGATGGAACATTTCCAGAATAAGCAAGGCTCATTAATAGCATATAATAAACTGCCCCTGGAGAAACCCAACATACGTTTTAAATTTGGATAATTTAAAACATTTTTTCTTTATTGCACTTCAATATTTTTGATTCTCAAGTAGTAAATGTGGATTTTAATGTTATTTTTGTATCAAGTTGCTCTATATCATGAGTCAGTCACATTCTTTTTGAATAAGGCTGAAAGGATAAGCAAACAATAAATGTGTTTTGGAATTGTCAAAACAACAAAAGATTCAAATCATTTTAGAAAAGGAATATTATAAATGTGAAATAAAGTTATTTGTTTTTATTTTGGCTTGAGAGTATCTGTATTCTCCCTTAAATAAAGATAATGTATTTCAAGAATATTTCAAAATTGTTTCCTCCATAACATTTTTTAACTATGAAGAGAGAGGAAGACTTTATTAAACTACAGTTTTCATTTTCTCTTTTTATTAAACCTTTAATATTTTGACTTTGAAGGTTTTTTTAAAAAGTATGTTCATTTCAAACCTTAAGGTGAAAAAAAAGAGTGTTTCTCTTTATTTTATTCAAGTCTACAAACAGAATGCATTTTTTAAACAGAGTTCTCTTAAAATATGGGCATCCAGGTTGCATTCTAAGAGATTTAATGTATATGTTTGTAGAAGTCCACAAGTTTCCTATAAATGTACTATTGGAACAGTACTTCTCAGAGAAATGGATAATTAATAACAAAATACGATTCAGTATTTATGTTCTAGTTTTACCATTAGCTAATATTTATTAAACACTAGTTGCCAGGCTCTTCACAAGCAATACTTTAAATAATAATTATAACTGAGTATCAAAAATGCTAAGAAACTTGCCCAAAGTCACATAGCTACTAACTGGAAAAGCTGAGATTCAAACCCACATCTGAATTCAGAATCTACTTTTTTTTTTTTTTAATTGAGATGGGGTCTCACTCTGTAACAAGGCTAGAGTGCAGTGGCACGGCCATAGCTTACTGCAGCCTCAATCTCCTCAGTCTCAGGTGATCCTCACACAACTCTCAAGTAACTGGGACTATAGGTGCACGCCACCACACGCAGCCCAGTCAATTCTTAAATTTTTTTATAGAGAAAGGGTTTTGTCATGCTGCCCAGGCTGGTCTCAAGCTCCTGGAATGAAGTGAACCTCCTGCCTTGGCCTTCCAAACTGCTGAGATTACATGCGTGAGCCACCATGCCTGGCCTTAGAATATACATTCTTATTCATTACCCACTAGTTGGCCTCAAAACTAAAAAAGGAAATCAATGTCATTTCATAAAAACAAAAAAAACTTATCAATCTAAAGATTAGGAATAAAAAATACGCATAATGGTAAACTTCTGTGTTTTTCTTCATTTTTTTACTTAATTTAGCTAAATTGGCTTTTCTTATTATACATCTTTGGTTCATAACACCTGACAAAGAAATTAGAGGTAAAGGAGTGGAAAATATATAAATTATAAAGAAGCATTTTAAATTTCGATAATAAAAGAGAGTAAAACTGAACCATTTAATCCATTAGAAAACTATAGATGTAAAACAGCCACAGTAAATAATACCAAAGAAAGTAAAGATGATTAATGAATGTATAAAAACAAAACTTCCAGCTTCTGCCAAGATGGTGGAATAGGAACAGCTCCCGTGACCACTTCCCAGCGAGAGCGTAAGCAGAAGCTGGGTGACCGGCATCACCTCACCTGGGAAGCATAAGGGACTGGCGAACTCCCTCTCCTAGACAAGGGAAGCCATTAGGGAATTTTCGTGACACTCGGGCACTCTGGCTTAGATGCTGTGCTCTTCCCACAATCTTCACAATCCACAGACCAGGAGATTCCCTCCAGTGCCTACAATACCAGTGCCCCGAGTTTCCAGCACAAATCTGGGTGACCGTTTTGGCCGCAGCAGTTTTTTTTTTCCTCATACCCCAGTGGCTCCTGGAACACCAGTGAGACAGAACTGCTCATTCCCCTAAAAAGGGGGGCTGAAGCCAGGGAGCCAAGTGATCTGGCTTGGCAGGTCCCACCCCCACAAAGACCAGCAAGCTAAGATCTACTGGCTTGAAATTCTTGCAGCCAGCACAGCAGTCTGAGCTCCACCTGGGATGTTCAAGCTTGTGGCGGGAGGGGCATCTGCCATTGCTGAGGCTCAGGTGTAGGCTGTTTTACCCTGGCCTGTGTAAACAAAGTCACTGAGAAGTTTACACAGCAACTGGGCAGAGCCCACAGCAGCTCAGCAAGACCTCTGCAGGCAGACTGTCACTAGACTCCCTTCTTGCTGGGCAGGGCATCTCTAAAAAAGACAGCAGCCTGTCATGGACCTATAAATAAAACCCCCCACCTTCCTGGGACAGAGCACCTGGGAAAAGGGGTGGTTGTGGGTTCAGCTTCAGCAGCCTTAAACATCCCTGCCCAGCAGCTCTAAAGGAAGCAACAGATCTCCCAACACAGCGCTCAAGCTCTGATAAGGGACAGACTGCCTCCTCAAGTGGCTCCCTCATCCCTGTGTATCCTGACTGGGAGACACCTCCCAGCAGAGGCAGAAAGACACCTCATACAAGAGAGCTCTGGCTGGCATCTAGCGGGTACCCTTCTGGGATGAAACTACCAGAGGAAGGAAGAGGCAGCAATCTTTGCTGTTCTGCAGCCCCTGCTGGTGATTCCCAGGCAAACAGGTTCTGGAGTGGACCTCCAGCAAACTCCAGCAGACCTGCAGCAGAGGGGCCTGTTAGAAGGAAAACTAGCAAACAGAATGAAATAGTTTCAACATCAACAGAAAGTACATCCACTCAGAGACCCCATCCAAAGATCACCAATTTCAAAGACCAAAGGTAGATAAATCCACACAGATGGGAAGAAACCAGCACAAAAAGGCTGAAATCTCCAAAACCAGAATGCCTCTTCTCCTCCAAGGGATCACAAATCCTGACCAGCAAGGGGAACAAAACTGGATGAAGAATGAGTTTGACAAATTGACAGAAGCAAACTTCAGGTGGGTAATTATGTAACCAGATTAGATGCAACCAGATTTTCTGGAACTCAGGTCTTGGCCTCTCCAACCCCAAAGAATGGGAAAGGAGGCCTCAGTGTCACAGTGAGTGTTACAGCTCACATAGAACTCATGGACCCAAAGAGTGTGCAGTAGTGTGGTTTATTAGAGCGGAAGGACAGCTTCCACACCGTGGAAGGGGACCCGGAGGGGGTGCCACTGCAGGCTTGCACAGCTGGAGCTTATACCCCTGTTATTCCCTCCCCTTTCTTGTCTTGTCCAATGAGAGGGTTTTTTTTAAACTTTCTCTGGACCAGTTGATCTTTGAATCCTTCATCAGTTTGGTTACTATTTTAAAACCCTGAGTCTACTGAGCCTCTGCCTTTAGGAGCCAGAGGCTGGAAAATTCCTGCACTGGGAATAAAGTGTCTATATGGCCAGAGGTGGAAAAATACCTGCACTGGGAACAAGCCCCTAGGTGACCCTAGAAGTTCCTCTAACACAGCTCCCAGTCTCCCTCTCTGAAAAGGAAAGTCCAACTGCTGTTGGGACATGGGCGACAACTGCTCAAACTACTTCCTGCTGAACTAGGGCGAAGAAAGGGGCCCTGCAGTTGAGGTTTCCTCTGGAGGGGGGTCCACTGGGGTTGCAAGTCAATCCAGTGGTCTGTGATAGAAATGAGCCAAGGATATTTGGGGTTCTATTTGTAGGACCATTCTGTAGCTTCATGGCCTCAATTCTGAAAGAAACGAATTTGGCAAGAAAGTTAAAGATGCAAGGCCCAAAGCAAGCAGTAATAGGATGGTTATTAAGGGGCCCAGAAGAGGGGAGAGCCAGGGCAGCCAGTTGTTAAGCAAGCTCCATGATCCTATTTCTTAGCGGTCCTTAGCCCTGTGTTCTGTTTGGTCCCTGAGTTCTTCAACCTTATTTAGGACAATACCTGATTGGTTTACAAAGTAACAGCATTCTTCTCCTAAAAAGAGACAAGTTCCTCCTCTCTCTGCCGTTAACAGATCCCAGGGCCCTTTGATTTTGAAGAGCCATGGCAGCTAAAGGGTTAAGGTGCTTTTGTAGAGCTGCAAGAGAATCAGCAACCTTTTCTATGTCATTATTTAATTCCTGGGATAGTTTACAGTAAAACTGTGTGGAGGTAGTAATTCCTCCAATACTAGTACTAAGTCCGCCTATTATTCAGGCCCCCATGATGAATGGAAGAAATGGGGTCTGCATATGGTATGACCTGGGCAAGACAAGGCTCTGCAATTGAGAATTGGTGTAAATGGTCATGGGGGGCCCTAGGAAGGAGAGGAGGCATATTTCTTCCAGGGTATTGTTTAGACAGCAGTAGACTGAGAAGCAGCCACAAAGAATAAGCCTGGTGCTAGGCAGTTGAGGCCTGGGGGTAAGAACCCAGTTTCAGCATAGAGAAGCATTAGAGTTGTTAGTAAAGTTCACACAAGTAAAGTTGGAGGCAGATGGAATTTGTAGATTGGTTACCAAGGGACTATAAGCCCCGTATGATTTGAGGGTGGGTTAGTTGTGTTCCATAAGTATGGAACTGGAACCAGGATATACGGTTTGAAGCGTAGTGGGAGGCACATCCAACAGTCAGTTGGATTGTCGGAGAGGGCCTCATGCATTCCTGTGAGGGTGATGTTAAATAAGCTGAGCAGACAGGAGTGCATGCGAAGGGTCTCGTGTAACTTAGAAAGGTCCAGGCCTTTGTAGGGACTGGGGGTACTTCGTGGTTTGCCTAAGCTAGAGATTACTTCCTGGAGACGCTGTTCCTGTGCCTGATCTTGAGCTCTGCCCCCATTTGAAGTCCCAGTGTGGTTAAAATATGTCCAGTAGGCAGTGGTTCCCTTGGCAGCTAGACAATTAGGCCCGGTTATTGTTCCCGTCCAATAAGTGTGTGAGTTATATGGGCACAGGGAAGCAGATGTATAGCACTTTTTGTGCATACAAGTATAAAATATAAAAGAGGCTAGTAGACCTAATCCCCAAGACCAACCAGAAAGTGGACTTTTTCCCTGTTATATATTGTTCCACTTGTAACCCCTTTGAGTGCATTTGCAGGTGGGATGGGAGTGAAGCAGGGCACAGGCAGCAAAGAGGACAATGAGGACCACAAGAGAGGTCATAGTAAGAAAGTGATAATATCAGAGGGAGAGAAAGAGAGCTATTTATTGGAGGTATAATTAGGCAGAAAGTCACGGATATGGAGAGTCTATGGTATGTGGGCCAAGCCTTATGGGTGACCACATATACTCTGGTTGCAAACAGTAAAGTTAAGAGTGATATTCCTGTCAATGCCAGAATATAAGTTAGACTCATGAGTTAGTTACTTTCCTGAGGGTCTCATCAGAAAAGCAACTGCAAATCCTCTAATGGCTTGCAGATATATGAAGGGTAGTTTCCCGGAGCTTTAGACAGTGGAGAAGAGGGACCCTGGTCTTCTTGAGGAAAAGTCCAAGGTTTTAGCCATGTGTGATGGATCCACAAGTCAATTTCCACCACCTTAACTGCCACTGGGGTAGACAGAATGACTGAAAATATCCTTCCCAAGATGGACCTGTTGCCTACAAAGTTGGGCTGCTGATTTGGAAACCTTACATCCACAGGTGGCCAAAAAGTTTAGGAGGTCCTGGGTGGCCTGCTACACTGGGCTTCTGTGTTAGCAGTTAAAAGTAAGTCATCCACGTATTGGAGGACCAGGGTACCTGGATGTGAAAAATGACTAAGGTCCTGAGCTAAAGCCTGGCCAAATGGGAGAGGGCTATCACAAAAGCCCTGGGGTAACACTGTCCAGTGAGCTGAGAAGTGTGGTCTGAAGGGTCTTCAACGCGAACAGAAACTGGGAGGCAGGACGTAATGGAACACAGAAAAGGCATCCTTAAGGTCCCAGACTATAAACCATTGTGCATCTCCCAGTATTTGAGACAGAAAGGTGTATGGGTTGGGTACAGCTGAGTATAAAGGGATCACAGCTTCACTGATTAACCTGAGATCTTGCACCAGCCTCCACTGTCCATCAGGTTTTTGTACTCCTAAAATTGGAGTATATACAAGGGTTGTTACAGGACCTTATTACACCCCTGAGCTTTTAAATTTTTCACAATATTCTGTACCCCTTTTTGGCCTCCAGTCTCAGGGGATACTGTCTTTGGTAGGGAAAAGAGGTGGGATCCTTTAGCTTTATTTAAATCGCGCAGGCATTCTTTGCCTGTCCAAATTGTACCTTCATTGTCCAAATTGTACCTCCATTGCCCAAACCTCACAATTAATCCCTTCTTCAAATAATGGGCAGCAGAGAGGGATCTTTTCCCTGACATTCATATAGATAATGGTTCCTGCTCTGGCTAACAAGTCCCACCCCAGTAAGGGAGTGGGACTTTTGGGCATGATGAGGAAGGCGTGGGGAGAAGAGCACAGCTCCCCAGTTACAGTTTAGGGGCTAGGAGAAATATCGGGAAACTGCTTGTCCTAGGACTCCTCAGATAGTTACAGACTTGGAGGACAACCATCCAGGACAGGAGAGTAAAACTGAGAAGGCCGTGCCAGTGTTCAGAAGATCAATCTCCTGGTCCTCTATGGTTAGCTTTACCCTGTGCTGGCCCTTGCCCCCAGGCACCCTCAGTCCTACTGTTGGGTCATCTGGTTAGCCACCTCAGGCCCTGGGAACCTTTGTCCCCTGGGACAGTGTGCCTTACAGTGATCCTCTGAGCACAGTGGGCAAGGAGAAGGAGACACTCCATTCCTCTTGGGACAATCTTTTTTAAAGTGTCCCAGTAGGCCATAGTGGTAGCAAGCTTTGCCAGACTGGTGGATAACCCAAGCATTTCCCCTTTCTGAGCCTCTTAGGTCCACCTGCCTGAGGGCCATGACTAGGGCCACGGCCTTTTTCTTGTCCCTCCTGTCCCTTTCAGCTTGTTCCTCCTGATCTCTATTATAAAACACCAAGGCTGCTAGATTTAGTAATGATTCTAGACTTTGTTCTGGCCCCAGAGCCAGCTTTTGGAGGTTTCCTCTAATGTCCACTGCTGATTGCATAATAAATTTGTCTTTTAGTATTAGCTGACCCTCAATGGAGTCTGGTGACAGGGGGAGTACATTTTCTTAAGGCCTCCCATAATTGCTCAAGGAAGGCTGTTGGGTTTTCTTCCTTTTCTGGGTTATGGTGGATAACATTGTGTAGTTCATTGGTTTCCTTCTGGTCCATCTTAATCCCTCGCGTACACAGGTCCACAGGTGCCTACGATTCCAGTCCACCAGTTCTGAGTCAGGATCCCAGTGAGGGTCCATACTAGGGATGGCCAGTTGACCTGTAGGGAATCTTTCCCTTTCCTCTGGTGTCATTTAGTCATTCACTTGACTAAGGTACCAAGTGTCCTCAAACTCTTGAGCCGCTGTTAGAGCAGCATTTCTCTCATTACTGGTTAAGGTCTGACTAAGCAGTAATATGGTACCTTTCCAAACTAGTTCAAAGGATTGACCCAGGCCCTGCAGAACATCTATGTACCTGTCTGAGTCATCTGAAAATTTTCCTAAGTCCACCTTGATTTGCTTTAAGTCAGAAAGTAAAAAGGGAGAACGTACTTTGGTTGGTTGAAATTTTCCTCCTACAGTCTGTAGAGGGCAGAGTTGGGGCATCCTAGTAGCCTGTGGTGCCTTGGTCATTTCGATTTTCCCTGATTCCACTTGGGTCATAGGAGCTTGAGAGAGAGCCTGTTGGCATTGGTGGAGGAAGGAGCCATAGGGAGTCTTGGGTATGAGGGTAGTCCCAGGGAGCGGCCAGTAGGACATAAGTTTCAACCTTTACATAGTTGAGGATTATCCCGTAGAGAAAGAAAGTTTGCACATAGGGGACTTCACTCCACTTACTCTCCCTCCTACAGAAAAGGTCTAATTGTAGAAGGGTGTTATAATTTATACTTCCCTCAGATAGCCAGGATTCTCCACTCTGAAGAGGGTATTATGGCCAGGCTGTGCTGCAGAAGAAGATAAGCCACTTCTTCTTCAAGATTGGTCCCAGTTATCCAGGATACACTTTAACGGTGACTTTGCGTTGGGAAGAATAGCACCCATCTGAAACTCAACGCAGGGATGCCCACATCCCTGGTTATTTCTGGTAACTGCCAACCCTGGGGCATCCCCCAGCAGCACAGCACTCTGTAAATATCCTGCGCCCTAGATGCATGATCATCTCATGGGCCTTCCCCATTTGCCATGTTTAATTACACTCACCAGCGTAATGGGCATATCCTCACTGCCTAATGTCCTTTTTTGGCCTCCTTAAAGAACATGGGGACTGCCAGGTTTAGTGACCCTGTACTGGTGTGTCCTTGAAGAACTAGGACAGTGAGACTTTGGCAATGGGCACCATTTATATTCCCAAGCAAGGGTCCAATTAACAAAGGTTTGACCATAAAACTCCCCAAGGAGGATAAATTCCTTGAGAAGGGTCTCTAAACGTAACAATCTTAAAGAAAGGAACGGCTGGCCACAGGGCCAAGGCCAGGACAGTGCCCTCCGGCCAACGCCTTTTCTCCCCCACTTTCCATCACAGGAGTATGCCCTATTGCTGTGGGCCCTGTAATTAACTAGAGTCTCAGACCAGGTCTGACTAGATGAAGAGGTTCTGCCATAGGTGGGCTGATCACAAACACTAGAAATGGTAGGTTGTAGGGTCCTGGCACCATTCAGTTGTATTGGGAAATTGTGGGTAACAGAAAATAAAATGTCCTATAGCTTCCAGTACACAATGATAGACCCTAGCTCTGTTAGGACGTAGCCTAGTACAGTGGACAAAAGGAACCAGTCCTGTGTATTTATACTGTAGGTGGTCCTTATAGGTATAGGCCTGGGGGCACCACGGGCAAGGATCTCTGGATGGCCACCCCAAGAACCCCAAGGTCCTAGCAAGAAGCATAATGGCATCAGGTGTAAGAAATATTTTAGAGGAAAGAGCCTGGAATAAGTTTTTCTCACAGATGTCTGGACCCAGGAGCTCGGGGTCTGAGAGGCTGAGTGGCGCTCGCATGGGCAGCTATCTCTTAGGGGGTGTAAGCAAGGCCGTAACCTCAACTGGATCAAACTGGGAGTTGAGGACCATTGCTCGTCACCCCTAACCAACCCTCGGCTGGGCCAAGAAAAAGAGAGAGCGAAGAGAGAGAGAACTGGTTCCAGGCAAACCAACACTCCAAGTTCCGGAGAGCTAGGGGTTGTTAGAGAGCCCCTTCCCAGAAAGTCTGACACCCATGTCTTTAGTCCAGCGGCCGCACTTGTTGCTTTGAACTGGCCAACAGGTGCCTAGTAATCTGCCTTCTGAACAAATTTAGAAGAAAAAGGACAGATCAGCCAACCAAAGGTGTCCAGAGTCACTCACCACGCTCAAGTTCAAAGTAGCTCCTGGCTGGCTCGCCAACAGATGTTACCAGATTAGATGCAACCGGATTTTTTGGAACTCAGGTTCTTGGCCTCTCAAACTCCGATGAATAGGGAAGTGGGCCTCGGTGTTGCAGTGAGTGTTACAGCTCACATAGAACTCATGGACCCAAAGAGTGTGCAGTAGTGTGGTTTATTAAGCAGGGTGAAAGGACAGCTTCCACACTGTGGAAGGAGACCCGGAGCTGTGCTGCTGCAGGCTTGAGTGGCTAGAGCTTATACCCCCTGAGTTATTCCCTCCCCTTTCTTGTTCTCATCCAATAAGAAGGGTTTTTTTCAAACTTTCTCTGGATCAGTTGATCTTTGAATCCTTTACCGGACTGGTTACTGTTTTAAAACCCTGAGTCACTGAGCCTCTGCCTTTAGGAGCCAGAGGCTGGAAAATTCCTGCACTGGGAACAGAGCCCCTAGCAGGCCAGAGGTTCTCATACCTGCACTGAGAACAAAGCCCCTTGCTGACCCTGGAAGTTCCTCTAAGACAGTCCCTGAATAACAAACTTCTCCAAGCTAAAGGAGCATGTTCTAACCCAATGCAAGGAAGCTAACCTTGAAAAAAGGTTAAACAAAATGTTAAATAGAATAATCAGTGTAGAGAAGAACATAAACGACTTGAAGGAGCAGAAAAACACGGCAAGAGAACTTAGTGAAACATATACAAGTTTCAATAGCCAAATCAATCAAGCAGAAGAAAGGATATCAGAGACTGAAGATCAACTCAATGAAATAAAGTGAGCAGGCAAGATTAGAGAAAAAAGAGTGAAAAGAAATGAACAAAGCCTCCAAGAAATATGGGATAATGTAAAAAGATCAAATCTATGTTTCATCGGTGTACCTGAAAGTGACGGGGAAAATTAAACTAAGCTGGAAAACACTCTTCAGGGTATTATCCAGGAGAACTTCCCCAAACTGGCAAGGCAGGCCAACATCCAAATTCAGGAAATACAGACAACACTATAAAGATATTCCTTAAGAAGACCAACCCCAAGACACATAATCATCAGACTCACCAGGGCTGAAATGAAGGAAAAAATGCTAAGGGCAGCCATAGAGAAAGGTTGGGATACATACAAAGGGAAGCTCATCAGACTCACAGCGAATTTCTTGGCAGAAACCCCACAAGCCAGAAGAGAGTGGGGGCCAATATTCAACATACTTAAAGAAAAGAATTTTTCAACCCAGAATTTCCTATCCAGCCAAACTAAGCTTCACAAGTGAAGGAGAAATAAAATCCTTTACAGACAAGCAACTGCTAAGAGATTTTCTCACCACCAGGACTGCCTTACAAGAGCTCCTGAAGGAAGTACTAAACATAGATAGGAACAACCAGTGGCAGCCATTGCAAAAACATACCAAATTGCAAAGACCATTGACACTAAGAAAGCGTATCAATTAACAGGGAAAACAAACGTCTAGCATCAAAATGACAGGATCAAATTCACACATAACAATATTAGCCTTAAATGTAAATAGGTTAAATGCCCCAATCAAAAGACACAGACGGACAAATTGGATAAAGAGTCAAGACCCATCAGTGTCCTGTATTCAGGAGACCCATCACACATGCAAAGACACAGATGGGCTCAAATTAAAGGGATGCTCAATGCTAAGCAAAAAGAACAAAGCTGGAAGCATCAAGCTACCTGACTTCAAACTATACTACAAGGCTACAATAATCAAAATAGCATGGTACTGGTACCAAAACAGAGACACAGACCAATGGAACAGAACAGAGGCCTCAGAAATAACAACACACATCTACAACCATTTGATCTTTGACAAACCTGACAAAAACAAACAATGGAGAAAGGATTCCCTATTTAATAAATGGTGTTGGGAAAACTGGCTAGTCATATCCAGACAGCTGAAACTGGATCCCTTCCTTATACATTATACAAAAATTAACTCCGGATGGATTAAAGATTTAAATATAAGACCTACCACCATAAAAACCCTAGAAGAAAACCTAGGCAATACCATTCAGGACATAGGCATGGGCAAAGACTTCATGACTAAAACTCCAAAAGCAATGGCAACAAAAGCCAAAATCAACAAATAGGATCTAATTAAACTTAAGAGTTTCTGCACAGCAAAAGAAACTGTCATCAGAGTGAACAGGCAACCTACAGAATGGGAGAAAAATTTTACAATCTACCCATCTCACAAAGGGCTAATATCCAGAATCTACGGTGAACTTAAACAAATTTACAAGAAAAAAACAGCCCCATCAAAAAGTGGGCAAAGGATATGAACAGACATTTCTCAAAAGAAGACATTTATGTAACCAACAAACATGAAAAAAAGCTCATCACTGGTCTAATTAAAGAAATGCAAATCAAAACCACACTGAGATATCATCTCACACCAGTTAGAATGGCAATCATTAAAAAATCAGAAGACAACAGATACTGGAGAGGATGTGGAGAAATAGGAACGCTTTTACAGTATTGGATGGGAGTGTAAATTAATTCAACCATTGTGGAAGACAGTGTGGTGACTCCTCAAGCATCTAGGTACAGAAATACCATGTGACCCAGCAATCCCATTACTGGGTATATACCCAAAGGATTATAAATCATCGTATTATAAAGACACATGCACACGTATGTTTATTGCAGCACTGTTCACAACAGCAAAGACTTGGAACCAACTCAAATGTCCATCAATGATAGACTGGATAAACAAAATGTGGCCCATATATACCATGGAATACTATGCAGCCATTAAAAAGGATGAGTTCATGTCATTTGCAGGGACATGGATGAAGCTGGAAACCATCATTCTCAGCAAACTGATACAAGAACAGAAAACCAAACACTGCACATTCTCACTCATAAGTGGGTATTGAACAATAAGAACACATGGACACAGAAAGGGGGAACATTACAAACCAGGGCCTAATGCTATCCCTCCAGGGGGTTAGGGGGAGGGATAGCATTAGGAGAAATACCTAATGTAGATGATGGGGTGATGGATGCAGCAAACCACCATGGCATGTATATACCTACGTAACAAACTTGCACATTCTGCACATGTACCTCAGAACTTAAAGTATAATAAAATAAATAAACTTCTAAATAAAAATGGATACACATGGATTGGAAGAAAGGGAAATCAATTTCAATACTGGACAGCTGAATCACTACCCACATTCCAGGAAAAAAGTACAAGAAAGTAACATAAGAAGGAACACAGGGCTGGATGCAGCACCTCACACCTGCAATCCCAGCACATTGGGAGGCTAAGTCCAGTCAATCACTTGAGCCCAGGAGTTCAAGACCATCCTGGGCAACATGGTGAAATCCCATCTCTACAAAAAATACAAAACTAAGCTGGGCGTATTGGTGCACACCTGTAATCCCAACTACTCAGAAGGCTTAAGCAGGAGGATCACTTACGCCCAGGAGGTGAAGGTTGCAGTGAGCCAACATGGTGCCACTGCACTCCAGCCTGGGTGACAGAGTGAGATCCCGTCTTAAAAAAAAAAAAAAAAAAAAAGGAACAAGGAAAGCACATGTGTGTATTTGTGTATTACTTCTAACCCATTATTCATAAACTACATAAAAGAAACACGAATTGCAAAACATGAAATCTCTTGTTACATAATTAGTAGCAATTTCACTGTGGTGGAACCTGGGTTAGAATTAGCTAATATTTTACCTAATTAAATGTCCTTTGGAAAGTACTTGAAGTAGTGTTTCTGTAATTGTAAACATACCTTAAGCATCTCCATTTCTAAATCTTCATCACTCTCAATTATGTAGGATGTATCGTTTTCATTATCATTGGGAGATAAATGCTTTTAAAAAAAGTTGTAAGCATTAATTTCCAATATCATCGACTTCATATCCTCTTTCTGCAGAATAAAACTCCTATATACTAGATATCTTTAGACAACCTCCTCTTCCCTAATGGATAAATATATAATATATAATTATATGTTTATATGATAGATAAAAAAGGGCGAGAGAGAACAATGAACAAGGAAACAAAGAATAACAGAGAAGAAATACAGTTAGGAATACAAAGTTAGATAAAGAGATGAAATAAAATCCCTGCTCTAAACAAGAATACGAAATGACAAGTTCAACTCAGGTTAAACAATGTCAAACTCTGTCTCCCAAACTTTTTGAGTATAAAAACTCTTTGCAATGTTGAAAAATGCCGTACAAAGAACAGTAGCTATTCTTTGACACCCATGACTTTAAAAAGATTACAAAAAACTACTATGATTGTAATAGATCTAAATAAATCAATATTTTACAAATAACATTCTACACACATTTGAAAAATAGTGTCAGAGATGTTATGCATTCAGTCTATTGCCAATGTTTCGATATAAGGAAACTTTTCAATAATTTAGCATCTCCAGGAACCAAGTGTCCAACAAGATGGGAGCCCCTACAAAAATCCGTAGAAAGAAAACCCTCAAAAAATGCCAAATATTTAAAGAGGAAGTATGAAAAGGAAGTACAGCCTTAATTAACCTGCAAAATTTAAGCAATAAAAATATTGAAAATAAGTTTTTACTAGGAAAAAAAGTTCTTTTATTTTTTTACAAGTTCTTTTACTTCTTATTTAACAAATAAAGAAAACAATACTTAGTACCCAATTAAAAATGGCAAAAACGGGTGTAAAGATGTCAGTCAAATCATGAGCTCCTAAGCCAGGCATGGTGGCTCATACCTGTATCCCAGCACTTTGGGAGGCCAAGGCAGGCAGATCACTTGAGGTCAGGAGTTCAAGACCAGCATGGCGAAAATGGTGAAACCCCATCTCTACTAAAAATATAAAAATAAGCCGGGCATGGTGGCAGACACCTGTAATCCCAGCTATTCAGGAGGCTGAAACAGGAGAATCACTTGAACTGGGTAGGCAGAGGTTGCAGTGAGTAGAGATGGCGCCACTGCACACTCCAGCCTGGGTGACAGAGACCCTGTCTCAAAAAAAAAAAAAAAAGAAGGAATAAAGAAAGCACATTTAAAATTAGCATATTACCTCTAGCTCATTATTCACAGACTACGTAAGATAAAGGAAACATGAATTGGAAAACGTGAAATCTAATGTTACATAATTAGTAGCAATTTCACTGTGGTGGAACCTGGGTTAGAATTAGCTAATATTTTACTTAATTAAATGTCCTTTGGAAGGAACTTGAAGTAATGTTTCTGTAAACGTAAACATACCTTAAGCATCTCCATTTCTAAATCTTCATCGCTCTCAATTACGTAGGATGTATCGTTTTCATTATCATTGGGAGATAAATGCTTTAAAAAGAAGTATTAAGCATTAATTTCCAATACAATTAACTTCATATCCTCTTTCTGCAGAATAAAACTCCTACATACTAGGTATCTTTACACAACTTCCTCTTCCCTAATGCATAATATATATATTTACATGTTTATACGATAGATTGAAAAGGAAGAGAGAGAACAATGAACAAGGAAACAAAGAACAAAAGAGAAAGAAAGAAATACAGTTTAGGAATACAAAGTTAGATAAAGAGATGAAATAAAATCCCTGCTCTAAACAAGAACACAAAACGACAAGTTTAACTCAGGTTAAACAATGTTAGACTCTGTCTTCCCAAACTTTTTGAGTATAAGAACTCTTCAAAATGTTGAAAAATGCCATACAAAGAACAATAGTTGTTCTCTGACAACCATTGTTTCACAAAAGATTACAAAAAACTACTGTGATTTTAATAGCTTTAAATAAATCAGGATTTTACAAATAGCATTCTATATACATTTGAAAAATAGTGTCAGAGATGTTATTTATTCAGCTATTGCCAATGTTTGGATATGAGGAGACTTTTCAATAATTTGACATCTCTCGGAACCAAGTGTCCAACAAGATGGGAGACCCCACAAAAATCCATAGAAAGAAAACCCTCAAAAAATGCCAAGTATTTAAACAGGAAGTAGGAAAAGGAAGTACAGCCTTAATTAACTTGCAAAATTTAAGCAACAAAAAAAAATTGAAAATAAGTTTTTACGAGGAAAAAAAGTTCCTTTATTTTTTACAAGTTCTTTACTTCTTATTTAATAAAGAAAACAATACTAATAATTAGTACTCAATTAAAAAAATGGCAAAAATTGGTAAAAAAGATGCCAGTCAAATCATGAAATCCTAGGTGTGGTGGCTCACACTTGTAATCCCAGCACCTTGGGAGGCCGAGGTGGGCAGATCACTTGAGGTCAGGAGTTTGAGACCAGCCTGGCCAACATGGTGAAACCTCGTCTCGACTAAAAATACAAAAATCAGCCGGGCATGGTGGTGGGCACCTGTAATCCCAGCTACTTGGGGAGGCTAAGGCAAAAGAATAGCTTGAACCAGGGAGGTGGAGGTTGCAGTGAGCCAAGATTGTGCCACTGCACTTCAGCTTGGGCGACAGAGCTAGATTCCATCTAAAAAAAAAAAACCTTGAAATCCTGGTAATTCTATAACTTTATATGAAACGTATCATTAAAAGTGTATACCTAATCAGAAATTCCCAGAAAATCAAAGGTAAATGCAGATGTTAGCAAAAACTGGTATTTCCCAAAAGGGGAACATGAATGCTTTATGAATGGTTGGTATAAGAATATTTTGAAACCCCTTTTAAGAAAAAATGCATTTATATACTGATAGAAGTGATTACTAATAGTTAGCAAAATACAGAAAACTGCTCAAATACTAAAATTTTTGTTGCCATTAGAAAGATGATGGGGGAAATAACTCTAATTAAATGGTCAAATCTAATTTTTTTAAAAAACCTATCATGAAATAAAATATAAAATTTCAGAAAATACAAGCATCTTAAGTAATTTTATAAACTAACGAAAAACAAATGAGAAATTAAGAAAGTAATTTAATGAAGAAATTAAGGAAAAAATGTGACTATGAGATGATAGTAAAACTAGTGTCAAGGAAAAACATCAGCAGTTTATTAGAAACCCTCTCACATGAGCAAGCAAGGAAATTCTGGACCAGACACAGTGGATCACACTTATAATCCCAACACGTTGGGAGGCCAAGGTAGGTGGATCCCACTTGAGTCCAGGAGTTGGAGACCAGTCTGGGCAAAACCCCATCTCTACAAAAAATACAAAAATTAGCTGGGTGTGGTGGCAGAGGCCTGTGGTCCCAGCTACTAGGGAGGCTGAAGTGGGAAGATTACTTAAGCCCAGGAGTTGAAGGCTGCAGGAAGCCAAGATTGTGCCACTGCACTCCAGCCTGGGGGACAGAGCAAGACCCTGTCTCAAAAACAAGAAAGAAAAAAGAAAACAATTCTGTAAAAATAAAAACGACCCCCAAAAATCAAGTCAGAAGAGTCAACGCTAGTAAATATGAAGAGAATCCACAAAAAAGCAGATACCTATTATGAAAAAAGCATACGAAATTATAAAATGGCAAATTACTACAAATGTCTGTTGACACTATAAAATCTTTCCACTACACAATGCTGCATATCATACTAAGTCAGGAATAGCAAACTACGGCTCACAAGCCAAATGCGGTCCACTGTCTGTCTTTGTAGATAAAGTTTTATTGAAACACAGACAGGCACATTTGTTTACATTTGTTTGTGGCTGCTTTCACACTACAATAGCAGAACTGAGTAACTGCAACAGAGACTCTACGCCCCACAAAGCCTAAAATATTTACTATCCGCCCGTTTACAGAAAAAAGCCAGACCCTACTAAAAACTAAAAATGTGCTTCCTCTTTATTTAGTACCTCAATAGATTTATAAGCAGTATTACTAAGATATTCTTCCTGAGCCTGCTGTTCCAAAATTTGGAGTTCATGTTCTGTAATATCTAAAGACATCAAACAAGTTCTTTCCATATTCTCTTTCAATTTATTGTCTTCTACTCCATCTTCAAATCCATCTTCTTTTCGTTTCACTTTATTTGCAAGTACATCTTCTCCATCATGTTTAGCTAAATGATCAAGTGTTGGGTCCCATGTTTCATCTTCAATGTTAATAAAATTTTTATGTTCTCTAATTTGTTTCTGTTGTACTGCCCCAGCAGTTGAATCTTCAAAGGATAATGAGTTTAAATTCCTGCTGGGCCTCAGTTCAGTCTCCATGTTAGTAGACGCAAATATCATCTTCCTCAGTGAATACAGGTTTTCTGAAATATCCTTTAGTAAGATAGAAATCCTAAAAAAAATTTAAGAAAGGTTAATTCAATTTTAATTGCATTAACTATAAGGACAAATTGTGAAGCTTTTTAATAAGTAAAAGCTTTCTAAGCTGACCTTCACTTAAAAGATCCATAGTATTAAAGCTGTTCTCATTCCCTAATGCCCGTATATAATTACAGCTTATAGGTTACTCTTTAGCATCAAGGAACTTCTGCACTAACAGTTGACTTGTATGTTTACTAAGAGTCAGTAGTGCTTGGTCCTAAATTTGTTTAGGCCAACTACATGTTTTTTGTTGATTAATTAAGTGTAAAGTAAGTTGATGATACATGACCACAAAAAAAAAAAAAAAAAAAAAAAACTATTTCATTAAATTCCAAGTTGAATACATGGATTTTGTAAATCTTTTTTTTGTTTAAAAAAAAAGTTGTTTAATAAACTATGATTAAAGAACCCTAAAAGTCTGTAGAAAAATCATAATGCCAAGGACTCTGCATTCTGATTGCTTCAAGTGTCTTGATTTTTCACTCTGTCTTAAAGAATTGGAAATTGTTGATGGTACATTACAAGTGTGGTTTAAACAAGAAACACTATGCAGAACTCCAAACAGCTGGCCTGTATATAATGAAAAAGCTTTGACATATACCAAAAGACTGGGAACAAACAAACATTTCTTAACATTATTATTATTATACTTTACGTATAATACCTTTATCATTATTATAAGTTCTGGGGTACATGTGCAGATCGTGCAGGTTTGTTACATAGGTATACACATGTCATGGTAGTTTGCTGCAACCATCCCCCCTCTCATCTACATTAGGTATTTCTCCTCATGTTATCCCTCCCCAGTCATTAACACTTTAAGTTAAAAGAAAATTTTGGCCGAGCGCGCTGGCTCATGCCGGTAATCCCAGCACTCTGGGAAGCGAGGCAGGCAAATCACTTGAGGTCAGGAGTTCGAGACCAGCCTGGCCAACATGGCAAACCCGTCTCTACTAAAAATATAAAAATTAGCCAGATGTGGTGACACATGCCTATAATCTCAGCTACTCAGGAGGCTAAAGCAGGAGAATCGCTTGAATCCCGGAGGCAGAGGTTGCAGTGAGCTGAGACAGTGCCACTGCACTCCAGCCTGGGCAACAAGAACAAGACTCGTCTCAAAAAAAAAAAAACAAAAAAAAGAAAAAGAAAATTTTGATGATCCTGTTTTGCCTAATTTTTTCACTTCACTGATCAATTACTAGTCCCAACCACAACACAAGAGTATTTGTGCTATAATTTGAAAATGATGCTGTTTTGCATCTCCAAAAATCTCAGAACTCAACATTTTTGGAACAGAAAAAAATCAATTTCCCATCAGTAGGCAAATATAACAAGTGAGAAAATATGGATACGATGTACATAAATAAATACGAACTAAATTTCTTAACTCCTTAATTGCAGTTGCTAATGTATAACATCTTAACTAAGTAAGTTTAAATGACTATATTATAACCCAACCTGGTTAGTTGGAATGGAAAACACTGCTAGAGTGTAAAATAAGGAACAACATCTTGTCTATTTCTTGTAGAGCTAAAAGTATTTCATAAAAGCAGAAATTAGTGGAAGTGAAGGGAGTACGATGAGCACGGACATGTTTTACTCTTCAATTAGTGATTTTGTTTAGGTCATCTAATATTTATGTATTTAAAATCAATGCTTAATAAAATCTGGCATGCCTTTTAAAATTTTATATTAATGACTCAAGTAAAAGTTTGATCCTTCATGGGAATAAACTATCAAAAGTACTAAGTGGTTTCATGAGTTATTTCCAGTTACTTCCACACTGAAAATGGGCTCAAGCTTAAGAAGACGAAGTCTACATTAACACCAACAAAATCAAGAGCAAAATTAAATTCAAAAACTAAAAACACACTGCAACCTAATTTAAACATTCTAAAATTCTATAATTCTTATAAAGAACTTTTAGCTTTATATATAGCTACTCAAATGTTAAAATTACATGCAAATAGTTTAGTAGGAACAGATATGTGATATAGTTTAATTGTTACATGTACAGGGAATGGTGTAACATTCAAACACAGCAACAGTGGCACAGACTGACTATCAAGAGTGTAAGGGCTCATTTATCAGGCCTTGACATAAGGGAATATAACGTGTTTTATGTAAGATAACTAATATTTAACTCTAACAAATACCAAAGGCTGTCCTGCCTTCTTCAGTATGGCACAGTGTACTTTTCCTTCTTCTCAGGATTGTTATTATGCATATTAGTAGCCTGCAGACAGCCTCAGCACCCAGCGGAATGTCAAGTACATGACAGCAATACAAGAGATATAGACTGAATTTAAATCAATGGTTAACTATACACTGCCAATACCTTCAGAGTCCACTGAATCATAAACCTGCTCCCTTTTATAATAAACTTCAAACCGCTCTATTTTAAGAGTTCTTAGTTCTGATTTTTACGGTTTTGTCCACTCTTTCACAGATTGTCAGCTGTCACTTCCACCTACTGTCATGTGCATATCATTCCTTATTTAAACCATTTTCACTTTAACTCAATACCCAAGCTTGTCAAACTGGATCTATAAACAAAATGTGGCCTCATGCACTCCACTGGAAATGCAGAAAGTAAGCTGGAATACATGCTTATGGTATTATCTTGACTGCTCACAGGCTTTTTTTATTCCCTCCTGGTTCTGAGGTGTCATCTAGATAATGTTAGATATTACTGTAGATTTGTTACAAAGAACATGAAATAAGAGACTAGTTATTGTTTTCACACTAAAACTTCACAAGACCCAGTATTTCCCATTCCCAAGTTTTAAGAAAACTTACTTAGCTTCAATATGTAAAAACTGATTATATAAATTGGTAATTCTTGAAATACTAAACTAAATCAGTTTATGTACCCAAGGCACACAACATTACTCTAAGAATGTAATTTTCTGCAAGCCTAGCTGCTGAAACTGCTTATTGTAACCTAAAACCAGTTTTATCTAATAGATACTGAATCAACCTGCTGCAACCCTAAGACTCGTTTTACCCACCAGTCACTAACCAATCACAGCTTCCAACTCCCCAAAATTTACTAGTGCCAAAGACCTTTCTGGAAAAACAATATGCAACATTTTCCTTTTTATATAACCTCCAAACTTCTCTTTGTTCTTTAGAGATATCAAATACCACCCAGTCTGTCTGTGTGTATGCCCCAAATTTAATTCTTGCTTCTCAAATAAACAATTTTCAATTTAAAGATCTGTCTCCATATTTTACTTGACTTCAACAGATATAATGAAGCAAAGCATTAAGCATATGTAATTTACATCCAGTAGATATTTTAATTGCTAGTACAAAAATCTGAAATGCATGTAAAAGTCATGTAAAAGGTGACTGCTCTAATTTCATGGAGAGAAAAATGTATAAATGGGTAGGAAATGGCTTTACCAGTATCCTTCCCCATTTGAAAGTTACATCTTTCAGAAATTCTCCAAGTTGCATTAAAAACGACCAAAACAAATTCTAGGGTGAAAAATTACTTTGAAAAAAAACTAAATTTCTATATCATAGTCTCAAATCTCAATCAAAATCTATCACAAATCTTATCCAGAAAAGCAAACATTAACTGCACTTTTTCAGAGTCAGAATGTTTTCTATTCCAAGTAAGAGCTTCACATTTCTACAAAGTATTTTTTGGCCCAAAATTACATGACCACATTCTAATTGTTCATTGTTCCAGAGCATTCCTGCTTTTAGAGATTTAATAAGGAAGTCATTCAGCAATTAAGGCCAGGACAAGGTCTGGTTCCAAAAAGACACAGCACCTGTATCCAAGGTCTATTAATCTGCATAACATTTGATCCAAATATTTTAAGTTATCTAGTGCTTTAGCTATAAAAGAATCTCTAAAATTGGAATGTCTTTTGTTCTAATAAGCTATTATTTAAGTAGAATTCTTAAGTAATAATCAGGTAATAACAAAAAAATAAAGCTACCAAGTATGAAGTTGCTTTCAGTCACTATAGATTTCAAGTGACCAAACTATAAATGTTATTAAATGAAAGATACTCATTAACAGAAAGAAAATGACAACTTGGAATATTAATTTTCCTCAATGTATACTTAATTTATTTTGCTTTGAAAAAAATATAAATATAATTTCAAAATGTACAATATGAATACAATTGCTATTCCTTTGTTTCATAAAACATCCTATAAAGCAGACAGAAAAGGCTTAAACCTTTGGATTCACTATTTAACAACTGGAAAGATATTTCTCAAATTTATACATCAGTCTGTACGTGTGTTTTCAAGCAAATTTCTATGAGTCTACCTTAATGAACAGTAATTCTTCATATATAGGAAAATGTGATAAAAAAACAGAATTGATTAAAAAAAAAAAAAAGCAGGTAATATTTAACCTCCGTGGGTTTTCCAATTTGTTGAAAGTGTCAGGAAGATGCTTAGCCAGATCCATCACTTCCTCAGAGATTGAAGTCAACTGTTTCTTCATGTCACTAAGTTGGATTTCTTCCTCTGGGGGAATAAAATCAATATTAATTTTCAAACCACAAAGCAGAGATATTCATTTAGCCGTTTCATTAAATAATATTAGGGCTCAAATTTTCATTTTCTTTCCTTAAATGAATTCCAACAAAAAGACCTTCTTATTCAATTCCCAAATTGCCTCAGTCGTTTTCCTTCTCTTTCAAATTTTTACTATTTAAATTTAAAGTAAATTCTTTGATCTGCAGTCATATGTATCATAACCCAGCTGTTATTGACCTAGGCAGAAAGTGAAGATGGAAATGAGAATCTGAACCCGTCTGCACTATTGCAAAATCAGAAGTCAGTGTAACACCGAGTGTGCTGCTACTTGATAATACTGTTATTAATAGTATAGCCTTCTCTAACAGTCATCCCTCATTGCCTTCATTCCCAGTTATCACCAAAATAAAATATAAGCCTTTCATTTTTTCCTTTTTTTGGGGGGCGGGGTGGGGGAGAGTCTCACTCTGTCACCCAGGCTGGAGTGCAGTTGCACAATCTCAGCTCACTGCAACCTCTGCCTCCCAGCTTCAGGTGATTCTCATCCCTTAGCCTTTGGAGTAGCTGGGACTACAGGCATGTGCCACCATGCCCAGCTAATTTTTTTTTGTATTTTTAGTAGAGACAGTGTTTCACAATGTGGGCCAGGCAGGTCTCCAACTTCTGGCCTCAAGTGATCCACCCACCTTGGCCACCCAAAGTGCTGGGATTACAGGCACAAGCTACCACCCCCCACCAAAATAAAATGTAAGCCTTTCTAATCAGTGATCATCTTCCAAAGTCTCAACTTCATCCCATCTGGCACATCATTGCCATCAACAGCACAAAGCCTGCCCTGCTTTCCCAAATACTTCCCCTGCTTAGAATTTATTCATCATCATTTCTCTTGTCCTTCAAAAGTCCATCTCCTCTGAAGCCCATGAGACAGAGCTCTATAACCTGCTATTCCTGATTACTACAGTTACCTTGTCATCTCCAAATTGCATCCTTTCATCCCTTGAAGATCTTAGTGCCTGGTTTATTGTCTTTCCCTCCTCTACGACTCCTGTGATCACTGCCAGTGACTTCAACATCCACAGGCCAGTTCCTTAACCCCTCCATTTCCAACAAACTTGTCTTCAACAGATCTTAGCCATTCAATTCCATAGTCATACCACTGACCTTATAATTGCCAATAAAATCACCACTTCCAGACTTCAACTGTAAGCCTTCCACTCTACCAACACTAGCATGCCTATCTTTCCTTCCAGCATGCATTCCCCAACAAT
This sequence comes from Ateles fusciceps, assembly GCA_036589455.1. Taxonomy (NCBI): domain Eukaryota; kingdom Metazoa; phylum Chordata; class Mammalia; order Primates; family Atelidae; genus Ateles; species Ateles fusciceps. Next base: position 13,425,120 of record JAZHEH010002554.1, on the reverse strand, counting down.
ACTTTGACACTTTAGAACCAAATGAATTGATTCTATCGCCTTTTCCTTATCTATTGCCCTCCCTACTCCCATTCCCCCACTGAACCTTACATTCCTCTCTTACCCACATTACAGTAATCATTCCTTTGTACCTACAGACTCTCAACTCCTTTGCTTTCCGCCTCCCCCCCACCCCCATGGCACTTACCTGGCAAAACCGCTACTCTTAATAAAACCCACCTTTTTTACCTACCTGATGCCTACACCCAAGCAATTGAATATACTTGAAAATAAAGCACATCGATGGTGACGCAGATTTCAAACGAACCCTCAGTACTGACTGCTAATTCTTCTACATTCCAAACTCTCAAAATGACTATTTCAAACCTCTACATCTCTGTGAACCTCTAACACCTGTTTGAGCCTCCCATTACTCAGAGAACTTCACCTCTTATTTCACTAAGAAAAATGAAGTAGTAACAAGAGAATTACCTCATCTTCCCACTTTTCAATTTGCTATTCTGTCTTCAGATCTCTACTCCCATTTATAGCAAAATTCCTTGAAAGAGTTTTCTATACTCACTGTCTCAAATTTTCTGCTCCCATTTCCTCCCAAACCAACTCCAACTAAGCTTTCACCCAAATCAGTAGAGCAAAGCTGCTTTTGAAAAGGTTACTGGGGCCAGGCGCACTGGCTCACGCCTGTAATCCCAACACTTTGGGAAGCCAAGGCGGGTGGATCACTTGTGGCAGGAGTTCAAGACCAGCCTGGCCAACGTGGTGAAACCCCATCTCTATTAAAACCACAAAAATTAGCTGGGCATGGTGGCGGGCACTTGTAATCCCAGCTACTGGAAAGGCTGAGGCAGAAGAATTGCTTGACCGCTGAGAGGCGGAGGTTGCAGTGAGCCAAGATCTGTGCCACTACACTCCAGTCTGGGCAACAGAGAAAGACTCCATCTCAAAAAAAAAAAAAGAAAAAGAAAAAAAGAAAAGGTTACTAATGGCCTCCACACCATCAAACCTAACTGTTAATTCTAGACTCTCATCTCACTCAACCTCTCCAAATGATTTAAAGCAGTTGACAACTTCTTCCTATTTAAGACATTTTCTTCAGGTGGCTTCAGAACTAAACACCTCCTGTACTTCCTTCCTTCATTAGTGGCCCCCTACAGTCCTCTTTGCTGCTCTCTCCTCATCTTCCCAATCTCTAAATGCTGATGTCCCTTTGATGTCAATATCACATCTATTTCATTCACTCCTTGTTTTATCACATTCATCTCACTGCTTTAACTACCATGGGATCTGAATTACATCTCCAACCTTAACCTTGAACTTCAGGATCATATTTCCAACTAAGATATCCTCTTGGATAGCAATAATCATATAAAAGTTAGGATATCCAACACTGAAATCTAAAGCTTTCTTACCCAAACCTGTTCTTCTCATAGATTGCCCACTATAACTGACCTTTCCATTTATCAGATAATCTGACCAAAATATCTTGAATGTTCTATCAATCTTTAATCTCACCCCTTACAGGGAATTCATCAGCAAATCCCTCACAATATAGATCTTCAAAATACCTACAGCAACTACCACTTCTCACCACTTCCATTGCTATTGGCCTAATCCAAACAATTATCATCTACTGCCTGGACTGTTACAACAGCCTCCTCACTCTCTGCCTAAATACCCTCGGGCCAGACATTTTTCCACTTACAACAACCAGAAAAATCTTTACAAAATAAAATTTTAATTATATCATTCTTCTGCTCCAAACCATCTAAGGGTTTCCAGCACCCATTATCATGTTTATTTTCATTAATAAGACATGACGTCAGATTCACAGCCTACAAGGCCCTAAGTGATGTGGCCCATGTTGCTTTTCTAGCCTCATTTCCTGCCACTCTTACCCTCACTCATTTCATTCATTTATATGCAGTTCCTCCAAACAAGCCAGCCAATCACCCTACAAGGCTTTGCGCTTTCTTCCCTCTAAGCCTGCTATGCTCTTCCTTCAGATAACCACATGGCTTCCTCACTTCACCCAAAGAAAATGAAGGGGCGTGGTGTGTTTGGTTCATGAATTTCCCCAGCAACTCTAACAGTGCCTGACATATAAGCACCTAACAAATAAGTGTCACATGAGTCAATAAATATTTGCTTTCCAAACTAAGCTTCTAGAAAAACAGTTGTTTACACAAGCCTTAGTTATTTCTAAAACAAGCTTCTAAGAAAATGTTTTCTGGCCAGATGCAGTGGCCTGAAACCCCAGGTATTTGGGAGGCTGAGGCAGGAGGATCACTTGAGGCCACGAGTGTGAGCCAGCCTGAGCAACATAGTGAGACCCTGTCTGTTTCCACATTCCTTAGCTCTTACTCCTCTATTCATGTTAATATGATTTCCACCCACCTCATACTCTTGCTATGGTTATAGTACCTTCATGCTACCAAAGCCTGTGGACTCTTCTCTGTTTGAATAGCACATTCCCCAAGGGACCACTCCTCAAAACACTCCTTTGCTACCCAGTACAGCAAAGCTACTGTTTAAAAGATTACAAATGACTGGCACATTGCCAAATCTAATGATGAATTCTAAGTCCTCAGTTTCTCACTCTCAGCAAAATGTAAAACAGTTGATAGTATCCACCTACCTAAAACATGTTCTTCACTTAGCTTTCTGTACACCACACCTCCTAATTTCCTCGATGTCTATGGCAACTCCTTTGGTGTCCCCCTCCTCCACGTAAATGTTCAACACTAAGAGTTCCTTGGGATTCTTAGTCCCAACTCTCTAACTCAAACTGTCCTCCGCACTACAGCCAACAGAACTAACGCTTGCACCACCTCCACTTTGCTGTCTTACAGGTCTCCCTCCCTTAACACACCTAAAATCAACTGTGTGATGACGCACCCCAAAATCTTGCTCTTCCTTAGTGCCTTTCATCCCTGTTGCTCGTGCTAACAACACAGGAATAATCCTTGACATATGTCTTTCATCATTACCTCAAATTCCATTGGTTTAGTAAATGTATCTTGAGGCTGGGCATGGTGGCTCATGGCTGCTCTATTAAATGCATTCTGAGGTCAGGTGTGGTAGCTCATGCCTGTAATCCCAGCACTTTGGGAGGCTGAGGCAGGTGGATCACTTGAGACCAGGAGTTTGAGACCAGCCTGGCCAACATGGCGAAACCCCATCTCCACTAAAAATACAAAAATTAGCTGCGCATGGTGGCAGGCACCTGTAATCCGAGCTACTTGGGAGGCTGAGGGAGGGGGAATCACTTGAACCCAAGAAGCAGAGGCTGCAGTAAGCTGAGATCACACCACTACACTCCAGCCCGGGTGACAGAGCGAGGCTCCATCTCAAAAAAAGAAAAGAAGTGAATTTTTTATCTGTCAACTTCTCTCCATTCTCAATACAATTAACTGATTCAAACTGCCACTACCTCTCACTTAGATTATTGTCACAGGCTCCCAAAAGATCTTACCACGGTGATATCTGCCCTCCTCCAACTATCCATTTTTTTATCCTAGAGCCCAAGTTCTCATTTTTTTAATGCAATTCACTTCACTGCTATGTTTAAAGCCCTCAGTCACTTCGATTGCTCTTGGGAGGAGATATAAACTCCTTACCATGGCCCATCTGCTTTCCTTTTTTGGCTTTGCCGTCATCTATCCGGCCCTATTGAATGCTCACTATACTGGACTACTTTCAATTATCTATAGATACCATGATTTCTCTTACCTCTGAAACTTGGCACCTGTAGTTTCCTGTGCCCATTCTTTCCCATATTCTTCTGCTAGCTCTTTTTTTTTGTTTTTTGAGATGGAATCTCGCTCTTGTCGCCCAGACTGGCGTGCAATGGCACAATCTCGGCTCACTACAACCTCCACCTCCCAGATTCAGGCAATTCTGCTGCCTCAGGCTCCCAAGTAGCTGGGATTACAGGTGCCTGCCACCACATCCGGCTAATCTTTTACATTTTTAGTAGAGACAGTGTTTCACCATTTTGGCCAGGTTGGTCTCAAACCCCTGACCTCAGGTGATCCACATACCTCAGTCTCCCAAAGTGCTGGGATTACAGGCATGAGCCACCGTACCTGGTCTTAGCTAACTCTTGCTCAGATTTCAGGTCTTGCTTTTACCTGCACTTTCTCCAGGAAATATTCTAGAATATTTCCCCCCAATATGTGTCAGATGTCTCCCCGTGTGCTAACTACAGCACCTTGTTTTCCCATGACATATGACTCATCTCCTTACACTGAAATTGCTTTTTTCACTCATCTATATCCCCAATAAAACTATAAGCCCCTCCGGAAACAGATCATGCCTGTCTGTTCACTACTGTGTTTCCATATCATAAAATGCTCAACAATATTTAACAAATGAGTAAATGTGTCTTTAACTACTATATCATTTGGTGTTTATTAACTACCATCTTGGGAATAAGTCAATGAGGAAACAATGTGTAAATATCCTTTTACATTCTAATCTAATTTTTATCCTTTAACAAGAAGAAAAAAACAGTCTAATAATAAAAAGCAAAAGAAAAAAGTGGTCATTTGAAAATATCATCCACATATACATGAAGAAAATTAGAGAACAGTGAGGCTGATACTTCTGGCTAAGAAACAGAAAGGAAGGAAGGGAAGAAGTAAAGAAAAAAATGGTAATCTTAGTTATGAGGTTGGTACAAAAGTAATTGCGGTTTTTGCCATTAAAAATTACCAAAACCACAATTATTTTTGCACCAACCTAGTATAATTCACTGGGATCTCAGTCAAGATGTCACAATATACTTACATATATAATGTAAGAAAGAGGGGGAAAAAAGTGAAGGTCAAATAATGTAGCATTGCAATGACAGGAACACAGATACCAGGACTTCCAGTACTGTGTTATTAAGATACGTTACTTCAGTGAAAAATATTGTAAACATTCCTTGGAAGCATTTTCACCAAAACTGCACAAGTAACAAAATTGTACATGTAACCTACATGCAATTCCACAAGCCACAAAACCAGAAAAACATAAATCTCCTCTGTCAAATTTTAGTTTTATTATGAGTTAAATAAGTTCTTATATACTGTTTACCACATCAGCTTAAAATAACCTACCACTTGCCTCAGTTAACTAAGATACAGTCATTCCTCTGTATCCTTGAGGGATAGGTTACAGAACCACTCTCGCCCTCCCGCATGGATACCAAATCCATAGATGATCAAGTCCTTTATATAAATCCACAGATGATCAAGTCTCTTATATAAAATGCTGCAGTATCTGCATATAACCTATGTACATTGTCCTGTACACTTTAAATCATCTCTAGAGTTCTTATAATACCTTATACAATGCTTACACTTCACTTCATTCATATGGATTCAATGTGATACTCCATGCAAGAAATTCAAGTTTTCATTTTTTTAAACTGTGATGTTGTTTTTTTTTTGCTGGAATGTTCTCAATCTGCAGTTGGTTGAATCCACAGATGCAGAACCCAGGGATATCAAAGCTGACTCTAAGTTACAACCACAGGATCTCTGACTACAGAGAATCAGCACGCATTCATCAGAAGTGGCTCTCCGGGGAGGGGAAGTAAGTATAAAGACTCTTCTACCTTAACACATAAAAGAGGGCTGTTACCCACAGAGGCTCTGCTTCTCTTCTCAATGACAATTATAAAGAATATCATATCATTTTATATGAGGCAGTCATGCCATATTTTTAAGAGTATTTAGCAAAATGGTCTAATTTAATTAACATCTTAACAAACACAATCATTTAAAATCTCCAAAAGGAAGCTACAAGAATAGTGATAACTTTATACAAATCAATACAGATGCTTTGAATACTTTGTCCCATTTAGTGTTCACAATTATTCTATAAAACACATTATGCTAGTATCCACATTCCATGCTTGGTGAAACAGGTACATCCCAGGTCACGAGGCTGGGATTCACACTGGTCTATGCAACACAAAAGCCTGGGGCTCATCCACTCCACTACGTGACTCTTTCTGCTTTCCCTAGACCTCTAAAAACAGCACTGAAGTTGAATGACATGCCCATTCTTTTTGAAGAAAGATGACAGAAAAAAATTAGAAATGTAAACCAGTATGCTTGAAAGCATTGTAAAATGTTCAACAATATGTAATAAATGAACAAATGCATCTTTAACTACTGTATCACTTAGTGTTTTAAAGCATCATATACAAAGCATTTTAAATAGTTATAGCAAGGATGTATTATCTCCACACTGGGAAAAAGCTGGTTGTGTCACTGATATTATGAAAGCCACAAAGCCCCAACTCTAGAAGCCTAATACATAGCAATGCTACAAAGAAAAAGGAAGGGCTGCTTTGTCACAAGTAACAAAGGTGAAACACTAATCTTGGGCAGCACTGCTCACACATTCAAGATGTTACAGTACTAAATGCTTTGCAAATATGTGAATATTGCCTTTTTTGGAGATAAGCCTCACAAAAAACTGAATTCACATTTTATTTATGGATCTTAACATACCTTTATTTATAGCAAACAGTTGCACAGCATCATCCATAATTTCTAATTTTCGGTAAATAATGAAACCAGCCTATAAAAAAAATAAAAAGAAAAAAAGAGTATGCTGAAGATCACCAAAACAAAACTGTAAGTACCATCTTCAAAAAATCGGAGAGAATGATTCGCAAAGCACCCAAACATGGAATTCAACCTATTATGTGACACAAATATCAGTATGTCTCCATTTAAAAATCATACCAATTGTGAAAATTAAGAAAGTAAGCTGCCTAAGCCTTAAAAGTTTGTTTCACTTTTTTACACTCGATATTACACACAATATCCAAATCAAATAACCTATAATGGAATCTCACAAAATCCAATCTAGTAAGAGAAATCTTACTTAAATCAACTGAGAAGGTTAGTCAATGTATGAACAGTCCTCCTTCTAAGTCCTGTTCACAAGAACAATCAAGTCACATTGATTTTTCATGAATAAGTATGCTACAGAACTTGTGCTAGTTCTCAAGAAGTTTGGGGATATCTTTTAAAGGAAAATTATCATCCTAACAAAAATGAGTTGCTTGCTGGTTACAAATCAAAGGAGTTTCCATTCCTTTGACAGATGCAAAGGAGAAACAATAAAAAATTCATCTACAAATAAAAGCTTGAATTAGGAGAAAACAAATTCACTATGGAATAAAATATGTTTCTTTAAAAACACACAATAGTGCTATATATTAAGATAAGCCCAGATTTCACTACACACAAACATGTAAACATAAAAATATATCTAATGGCAGCAACAAGCTAAATTTGGAAGCAATTTTCCTAAAATTTCACCACATTTTATATATAAATATAAGAAATAAGGCCAGTTTCAAAATAGAAACTGTACTATAATTATTTTCATTCTGAATTGCTTATATATCAAATCCATCATCAGTACTATTTGTGCTTGCTCAGCCTGGGTTTATCAGCCTTTCATGTTTTCAGTAAGTTCATATTTTTTTCACATACAAATTAGAGATGAATTTGGCTTCATGACAATGAAAATAACTAGCATTGAACAATCTGTTGATTGGTACTTGCTAATTAATATTGAGAATGAACAATTTCACTAAATGTCTTCCTAAGCATTTTCCATTGCCAAACTGATATAAAATATTTTGGTAGAGTTGTTGTCACTACTACAATAAAATTTTTCTAAAGTAATTTACAATAATGTTTTTAAAACACATCATCATTTCTAAAGATCTTTAAGCACGTACATAAGCATCAGTGGCTGCATACAGTTTCTGGTCCTCAGTGAGAGGAAATTTACTCCAATTGCTACAGCGGATAGACTTGTCTTTCAGAAGCTGTTTACCTAAGAGGTGTTTAACCAGACCATTGAGGCTCCAGGTCTCTATACATTTCAGCTAGAAATGATGAAAAAGTAACACAGTAAAAATTAGTTCCTGTTTTCAGGTATTACCTAATGACATCAAATAAACATGCCACAAATAAAATTGGGAAATGTTATACCAAAATACAACCCACAGATAGCCTTCAACAAATTCGCTGTCACTAAAAGCCTCATTTGCATTCCATACTAAGAATTTTTAATTCTAGAATTTCCCTAATGTAGGTATTAAAATTCTTGGACTTTGAAAGTATTGTTCAGGAAAAAAGTTGAATAGTTAGTAGGCTTTCTACTTCCCAGTCAAATGAATACTTGGCTAAATATGAGGATTTAATTTAATGACTTCATTAATAAAACATGTGAAATATAGGTAATGGAACCGATTGCCAAACTTCCACTAAGAGCATTACATCACAAGAGCTACATTATGCTATCCCTTAAAAAAAAAATATTTTTTTTAAAGTTATTGGTATAAATGGATTAAAAAATACATACCTAAAACACAATATTTACATTTGCGAATATATGAAAGTAAAAGAGTACCAAGAACTAGGAGGAAGGAAAGGAGAAGGCTTGCTTAAAGAAACTGTATGGCAAGATAGTGAATTAGAACTAAAGGTTTTCCATTGTGGAAGACTATGTGGCAATTCCTCAGAGACCTAAAGAAAGAAATACCATTTGCCCCAGCAATCCCATGACTGGGTATATACCAAAGGGAACATAAATCATTCTGTTATAAAGACACATGCACGTATATGTTCACTGAAGCACTATTTACAATAGCAAAGACACAGAATCCATCTAAATGCCCATCAATAATAGACTGGATAAAGAAAATGTGGTACATTTATACCATGGAATACTATGCAGCCATTAAAAAAATGAGATCTTGTCCTTTGCAGGGACACGGATGGTGTTGGAGGCCATTATCCTTAGCAAACTAACACAGGAACAGTAAAGCAAATACCATATGTTCTCACTTATAAGTGGGAGCTAAATGATAACACACAGACACATAGAGGGGAACGACACATACTGTGGGAGTTGGAAGGTGGGAGGAGGAAGAGAATCAGGAAAAATAACTAATGGATACTAGGCTTAATACCTGGGTGATAAAATAATCTGTACAATAAACCCCAATGACACAAGTTTACATATGTAACAAATCTTCACATGTACCCCTGAACTTGAAACAAAACAAACAAAAAAACCTAAAGGTTTTCCTTATAGAACATTCACTTGGAACTTTTTTATTGCTACAAAAACATTATATAACTTAAATTATTTTTCCAAAAAAATCTAACATTCAGATAGAAAGTAGTCTATACAACACAAAATTATCTCCATTATGAAAATAATATATATATTGCTTTTACCTTTTTATTGGCAACATCTGTCAACTCTACAAAATTCTCCAATTTGACATCAAAGTCACGTAGAAGTTTCCACTGATCTCCTTCAATTCCTACACCTGCCTTTTTAATTGCTTTATTTTCAAGCAACATTTTTAATCCCTGGGGAAAAACTGTAACATTTTCTTGTTATTTCCATAAGTTCTGTCAAGTATGATGGATTTATTTCCTACTTTTTATATGTACCACGTTACGTTTAAATTTGTGTTTAACATTAAGCTTAGATTCAGAAACACATTCACCTTGAGTATTTCTTAACTAATGCAAACAGTCCTGATTGACAAATGACAAGAAAAAACAACTAGTTTGAATGCCACTCCTGCTAGCACTGGCAGTATATATCCTGGTCATTTAGCCCCTTAAAATTTCAGTTTTCTCTAAAACAGAAAACATGTCAATGCCTCACAAGTATGTTGTGAAAATTAAATAAAACAAGGAATGTGAGTGAATCAGGTAGAACATAAATACTTATATAAATTTGAGATAACGAGAGAACAGCTAGCTAATGAAAGAACTTAACTGCATAGAGATAAAATTGACCTATTTCAATTACCAACCATAGAAAAATGAAACAAAGAGATACCAACCTGACATGGAAGAAATGTGGAACAAATAACATTTGCTCTCAGACACACACAACTGAATTAGTGCGACTTTGCCAAGTTTCCCTTTAGTGTATACTGGTGGCCACTCCATGTCAAATCCCACCACATCCCCATCTGATAGACTCACGCTAAAGGGAGAAAAATAGTGTAAATTATGTTAAAAGTTTAAACTGCTGCATAACTAAAGACATAATTCAAAAATTAAAAGGCAACCACAGACTGTTAGAAGATACCTGCAGCAAATACAACTGATAACGAACAGCCTTTAGAAAATATGTAAAATTCCTTGAAAAATAAGAAAAAACTAAATTGAGAAAAATATGAACAGGTAATTCCCAAAAGAAAATCCAAATGACCAATAAATCCAAAAGATATGGCTGGGTATGGTGGTTTACGCCTGTAATCCCAGCACTTTGGGAGGGCAAGGCAGAAGGACTGGGTGAGACTAGGAGTTCAAGACCAACCTGTGCAACACAGCATGTCTCTACGAAATAATTTAAAAATTAGCTGGGCATTGTGGCGCACACCTGTAGTCTCAGCTGCCCAGGAAGCTGAGCCAGGAAGATCACTTGAGTCCAGGAGCTAGAGATTCATGTGAGCTATGATCACATCACTGCACTTTAGCCTGTGCAAAAGTGCAAGACCCTGTCTCCAAGAAAAACAAAAATAAAAAATAAATTTTAAAAATCCAAAAAATATGTGAAGACACTACTTCTCACTAGAAGTCAGAGAAATGTAAATTAAGTCTACATGATTTCACAACTATCTGATTGATAAAAATTAAAGTTTCAGAATACCAAGTGCTAAGAGGATATCTATCAGCGGTGAATGTATAAATCGGTAAAATCCTTTCGGAGAAAACTTTGACAATACCAGTTATCTAGCTGAATATGCATAAACACTATGACCTGGCAATTTTTGTCACAGATAAATGAAACCACAGATATATACAAACAGACATGTTTAAGAATGTGCATTGCAGTCAGGTGCAGTGGCTCACAGCTGTAATCAATCTCTGCATTTTGGGAGGCCAAGGTGGGCGGGGAGATGTCAGGAAATCAAGACCATCCTGGCCAACATGGTGAAACCATCTCTACTAAAAATACAAAAATTAGCCAGGCATGGTGGTGCGCACCTGTAATCCCAGCTACTCTGGAGGCTGAGGCAGGGGGAACTGCTTGAACCAGGGAGTCGGAGGTTGCAGTGAGCCAAGATGGCGCCACTGCACTCCAGCCTGGCGACAGAGAGACTCCTCTCAAAAAAAAAGAAAGTGCATTGCAACACTGTTCCTACTGGCAAAAATTAGAAACAAACTACATTTCCATTAACAAGAGAATGGATTGAACCAACCGTTGCATAATGAAACATTGTAAGATATAACAGTTAAAATGTTAACTACACAGATCAATAAGAAAAACTCACATAATATTTTCAGATATAAAATTATTTAGTACTATTATAAAAAAAGTGAGCAGCCAGACACAGTACCTCACACCTGTAATCCCAGTGCTTTGGGAGGCCAAGGTAGGAGGATCACTTGAACCCAGGAGTTCAAAACCAGCCTGGGCAACATAGTGAGACCGTCTTTAAAAAATAAAAATAAAATAATTAGCTAGGCATGGCAGCACATACCAGTAGTCCTAGCTACTGAGAGGCTGAGGCAAAAGGATCACTTAAGCCCATAAGGTTGAGGCTGCATTACCTATGAGCTCACCACCACACTCCAGCCTAGACAACAGAGCAAGACCCTGTTTTTATTAAAAAGAAAAAAAATGCACAAAACTCACAGAAGTTATCTCAGAGGGGTACAGGGGGAGAATCAGAAAGAACACACATGGGACTTCAGCTGTATTTTATTGTTTCATTTCTTAATAAAGAATTGAAGAAACAAGCTGGTCAGAGTGGCTCACACCTGTAATCCCAGCACTTTGGGGGACCAAGGCAGGCAGATTGTTTGAGTCCAGGAATTTGAGACCAGCCTGGGCAACATGGCAAAACCCCACCTCTATTAAAAAACAATACAAAAATTATCCAGGCATAGTGGTGCACACCTGTAGTCCCAGCTACTCAAGAGGCTGAGGTGGAAGGATCACTTGAGCCCAGGAGGGGGAGGCTCCAGTGAACCGAGATCACAGATCACAGCACTGTCACTCCAGCATGAGCAACAGAGTGAGACTCTGTCTAAAAAAAAAAAAAAAAAGAAAGAAAATTGAAGAAAATTAGTATTAAGATTTGATAAACAAAGTGGAAGGAATATGCATATTTATTATAATGTTATCTATTATTGATACTTGCCTATTTGACAGTTGTTTAAAATTGAAATATATTTAAAAAATAAAAGAAATTCAACTTCTGCTTCAGGGCAACATGCTATAACAAGGAAGGTCAGACTCATCCTCCCACCACAAACAAATCCAAACTTGGACAAAACATGTAAAACAACTGTTTCGGATACTAGACAACAGGCAGTACAGGACTATGATCTCCAGTGGAAAGGAAATAAAGGGTGAACCTTACTGTTGCCCCACATTCTTCCTGTGACCCATTGCAGACAACAGAACAGGGAGAAGACTCCCAAGGAGAGCAGCACTGAGTTGGGGAGACAGAGTTCAGAGCCCTGGAAGTGGAAGAACCTGGAACTCACAGGGCAGAGTTCTGGAGAGGAGGAAGCTAGGCAGGAAAAGAGCTCCGGAAATCTTCCTAAGGAACTCCTTTGGTCTTTGCAGAATATGAAGACAAGCATGCATAGACTAAAACTCTGTGGGGCTGGGCAAATAACCATAATCTGAATTATTCCTAGAAAGGACTTAAACAAAGGTAAGAGGCACTAAAGTTCTAAAAAGTCAGAGAAGAGATAGTTGATCACCAGAGGCAGTCAACAAAGATCCCAGACAGGTCACATCTTATTACAGGGCTAAATTATCCTTAGACTTTAGGCAAACGTGGACCTTCCCTGATCAAGCTTGAAAACAAGCCTCAAAACATAAAGTTGATCTTCAAGTAACTTAGATGTCTGACAAAGTTCCTTTTGTAAGGCCAGTTGCCTCGCCGGGAGCTCGGACACGCCCATCCTTCCCGGCAACAGGGAATTACGTCACCACTCTGCACCCGACACCTAGCCCCCGCTAAAAAACCCCCACCCAAAAATTTCAAAAAAAGTCACACCAAACCCTGCCCAATAACTCTTTGTCCCGTTTAGGTCATTCTTCCCCAAGACGGCCCACTCACCAAAAATCCCGCCTACCTACTAGTAATAACTGCCTTCACTCCACTTCCTGGGTCCCAATATCCAGTCAAGTGCCTTATACTTTGTCTCCCCTATACCAATCAAATGCCTTCACGCCACTTCCTGGGTCCCAATATCCAGTCAAATGCCTTATGCTTTGTCCCCCCTATATCCAATCAAATGCCTTCACTCCTTATAAAACCCCTTGCCCTAAAAAGTTAAGTGCGACTTCTCTGGCCCTTACCTGGAACATAGAACCTTGCCCAGAAGCTAAATAAATCGAATTTTCATTTTCTTATACTGGCCTCAGTTTCCTCATTTCAACTCAACAATATACCTTACACCTTTCTTTAAAGGAAAACAATAAAATCTAACATTCCACAAAGTAAAATCACAAAGCCTAATTTAAAAAATTAACAGCTGTAAGAATAAACAGAAAAATATGATCCATAACCAGGAGAAAAATCATCTAATAGAAAGAAAAAAATCCTAGAATAATGGAATCAATATACAATGTACACTGGAATGTACAAGTACATTAAAACATCTATTATAAATATGCTGAATATATTCAAGAATGTCAAAAGAAACATGAATATAATGAAAGCTAAAAATAGAAAAAAAATTAAGAACAAAATGGAACTTCTAGAGATAAGCAAAATATATAACATCTTAAAAGAAATTCACAGGATGGGATAAACAGATCAGATACTACGGAAGTACAAAATATAACTGAACTTGCAGACATAGGAAAAGAAACTATTCAAACTATTCAAAATGAAGCACGGAAAGAAAAAAAGGAAGAAAAAAGAAAAGACTGAAAGGAAAGCACCTCAGTGGCCTGCAACACAGTATCAAATCGATCTTGTGTGTATTAAGAGGCCCAGAAAGAGAAAAGAATAACAAGATAGGAGGAAAAAAGATATGAAGACATTTTCCAAATTTGATTAAAGATATAAGCCCACAGATCCAAAAACTTCAATGAACTCCAAGCCGGATAAACACAAAACACATTACACAAGGGCACATCATAATCAAATTATTGGAAACCTGTGGTAGCAAAAATTTTAAGTGTCCAGAGAAGGGGGAAAGCAAACAAACAACTCTGCCTGCCTTTTACAAAATACATACAAGTCATCAAAACTACTATTCTTCAAGTCACTTGTGCTAATTGCCTTCAGACATGATATACTATAGCAATGCTGAAGGTAAAATGGTAGAGTTAATAGGTAATCATAAATAATAAATTTTACCTCCTCTGTGAAACTAATTTAATTCAGTATAATGAGTCCCAAAGGGACCAGATAGCTGCAGTAGAAGTAAGGACACTTGAATGTTATTTCTAGCTTATACCTGCACCGGTAGACCATTAATAAATAGTTTAACCTACCTCTGCCTTTTGTTTATTTATTTGTTTGTCTGTTTGACACAGGGTCTTGCCCTGTTGCCCAGGCTGGAGTACAGTGGTGTGATCAAGGCTTACTACAACCTCAACCTCTTGGGCCCAAATGATCTTCCCACCTCGGCCTCCTGAATAGCTAGGACCACAGACACCAAGATAATTTTTTCAATTTTTTTGTAGGGATGGGGGGTCTTACCATGGCTGTTCTCAAACTCCTGGGCTTAAGCGATCCTCCTACCTTGGCCTTCCAAAGTGTAGGGATTACAGGCATGAGCCACTGTGCCCAGCACCTCTGCTTATTTTAACTCAACAGTTTTTTTTTTTTTAAAGGACAGGTATAACAAGCTCAAAAAAGATCCGAATGAATTCCTTACTACTTCTGTTTTATGCTTTGAGAGACTTAGATTGCATTATTGCAGTGTTAATTTTACAAGGCAACCTTTAAAAGTACTAATAGACATTTCTAATGTTTAATTAGAACATTTTTTAAGAATCATTTGCTACATTTATTGCTAATTAAACACAAGAGAGCCAATCACAGCCATTATTCAATATTACTATGTAGATATTTTTAATGAAATATAAAGGTGTATTTAGAGGTTAAATAATTTTTGCATTTTTTCCCTAAATTGGTAAAATAAATACAATATGTTCAGTAGCTCTACATATAACATCTTAAGTACTAAAAGTCAAAAAATTATCTAAAGTAATAGAAAAGCTTATGAATTAACAAACCAACAGATTATACATTAATTCAGTGATTATTTTTTATTTGAAAAGTAAAACTTGGTGATAGTCTATACATAAAAATATCTATTGAGCATACCTCACTGTAAAACTCAGTATATTTACAAATATTACCATAATAGTACCTTCTAAGGGTCCAAATTCAAATGACATCAGGAAATTCACATCTCTTACCTAATATCTTCTGACAGGAAAGAGCAATCACTAGCTTCATAACTATACACAATGGATCCAGTGAATTCTAAGAAGGGGGAGATCATCTTCAAAAACACTCTTCTGAACACATGCCTTGAGTTTAGTAAATTTCAAAATAGGTACAAAGTTCACATTAAATAACAAATGTTCACTGAAATAATAAAGTTCACTAAAGCATTCAATTTATAGTTCTGTTATCAATTAATGTTTTATAAACTAAGGACAACTTAACAAAGATAAAGCCATCCTGTTGTAAAGTTATTTCTCCAAACAAGTTTATTTTCAAACCTCTAATCCCATTTTCCTAAAAGCATTTATTTTCCTGAGGTTTTGTTGTTTTTTTTTCTGGTAATTATATTCGTATTGTAGCTGTAATAATAATGTTGCCTTGAAATGCTGAATACTGGCTGGTAAACAAAAAATTCAACAAAGTTAATGTTGTCTAAAGTATCTGAACTAGAACAAACTGGTAAAGTCAACCATGCAAACTGAATACAAAAAGAGAAAGTGTACACTAAGAATTCTCATTTTGTAAACCCAATTAAAGTTTATTCCAGTTTACCCTTTCAACAACTAGGTCCTGGTGAATTCAGACAACAGCAACTCTGACCTAAACAATGACTTGAAGTTTACAAGTAACAACTGACTCTGCACAGTCAAATATAAATTAAATTTCCCACCTGAAAGAATAGTCAATGAACAACATACCTTTCTTTCTGCTACAGCACGTCTTTTATTCTGCACAGACACCCATTCAGGACATTTCCACTGCTGTGGAGTTGTTTCCAATTTTTTTTCATTCATCTTTGAAATGTCCTATTTGCAAAGTCCAAAAAACAATGTCTTGATGACTAAATACAAAACAATATTGGAAAGAAAACTGAGAGGTAGTACTGTCGATATAAATGAAAACCAAACATTCATATTTAAAGTAAGTTATGACATCTAGGTCCAAGCATAGGCTATAAGAGCTAGAATCGCAAAAGAAAAAAAGATACAATATGCTGCATCTAATAATTATGTATTTAGTATTTCTTTTTAAAACAAATCAGCCATTTTAATTGACTTGTATAATTCTGGCAGTTTCAAAATTCCATTATTCTATGACTTTGATCCTTTCTCAATAATAATTTTACCTCACTATGAACAAAAATCCTTTGATATACGAATTATTATGAATTCCTGACATCTTTAATTTTCTACATGATTATTCTGTCTTAAGATCTAAGTAAATTCAGCAAAACTATTAGATTTATTCACAAGTCTACCCAAAGATTTAATTTTGAAGACAGATAATAGCTCTTCTATATCAAGGTTTTTTATTGTACTTCTCGCCTAGTAAGTGAACAAATTTCCCTAAGAATGAGTTTTTTAGAAGATTTTTTTTAAAATTTGTTAATATCTTTGAGGGCTCTCCTCAATGTAAACCAAAATTCAAATATAATTAAAGAAAACAGTAATGAGAACCTCCCAAAGGTGGTGTGTGCATTAAAAAAAAATAGAACATATTTGTTTTGTTAATAGTAAAACAGGGCCAGGTGCAGTGGCTCATGCCTGCAATCCCAGCACTTTGGGAGGCCAAGGTGGGCGGATCACAAGGTCAGGAGTTCAAGACCAGCCTGGCCAACATAGTGAAACCCTGTCTCTACTAAAATTACAAAAATTAGCCTAGTGTGGTGGCATGCGCTTGTAGTCGCAGCTACTCGGGAGGCTGAGGCAGGAGAATCACTTGAACCGGGGAGGCAAAGGTTGCAATGAGCTGAAGCCATGCCATTGCATTCCAGCCTGGGTGACAGAGTGAGACTCTGTCTCAAAAAAAAAAAAAAAAAAAAACAAAGTAACATGGATCCCTACCATAATATGACTTACACTAAATTGAAATAGCTTTAATTCAAGGCTTAGTTATGAGTAAATTCCTCAAACTTCAACCTTAGTTCCTATTACTTTAGCTTTCATAATAAGGAGGTAGTAGTTTTTAATGTAACGCTAAAGAGTCTCATGATGAAACAGGATGTTAATATTAATCACAGCAACTATTTATGATTTGAGAACAGTCTGTTGTATTTGATATTTAACCATATAAATTCTAACAAAATTGAACAATATGCAGCAACTATCCCAAGCATGAATCAGAAACTGAAAATACTTACAATTTATGGAACAAAAATTTTTAAAGATTACTTTATCAAACATAAATTTTCCATATACAACAAGCTCCATCGCTATTGTGTATTGGGAAGGAAAGGGTTAACAGGTAGGTTTGTAACTCATTCTTGCACTAGTGGGGGGAGAGAAGATGAAAGACCTCCACCAAGGTTCCCAGTAAACATCCTGACATCAAACCAGAAGGCAGCCTTGTAAACTTACTAAGGGTCTTTATTAGTAGAAAAATACCAAACAGTCCATATCTATAAAATGTCAACAAGAAACAGCTCAACTATCTAGATTGTTTATTGAAAATAAGTCTGGGATTATGGATTAATTTATGCCTGAAAATGTGGGGTAGTCAAACAAACCACACAATTAAAAAAGCATAATACAGGAATCCCAAAACCAACACAGTTTCCTTTGTGCAATGTTTTTGCACATATTGCTTAAAGCTAGTCTGTTAATCCAAAACCAAAATGTGTCCTAATGCAGAAGAAAGGTACATTTTTGGAATCTGTTTTGTTTGGGATTCAAAAAAAGAATGTTCTATCTTTTGGTGCTTGCCTGTATTCACTGAATCATGATCAAAGTTTGCTGGTGGGTAAGATCTAAGATTCACTGAATCAGAGTTGACAACGCAACTCTTGGGGTTGCTACATACATCACATGTAGTGAAAAAATATGTAAAATACATATGCTTTATTAACTGTGAAGCATTTCGTATGTCACTGGTTATTAATAAGTGTATATTTTGTCACAAATTCAAAATCCTTGACAGAAGTAAAAGCTGAGTCCAGATTATATATATATATAATCAGTTTTTAATCTTAAAATATATATTTATAGAGCTGGAAAACAAGTTTCTGCTATACTTACAGATCTCATTGGCAAAATGCCAGAAAACTTAGATTTCCACAAATCACACAAACTTTATAAAAATACCTGTAGATTCCTGGAATTTTGTGAGTAATTCATTTACACTGTCAAAACAGAAACAAACTTCAATAACTCTTCCCTTCTATCTATAACACTAAAATCATTTTAATTTGAAATGTGTAATTTTTAGATGTAAATACTCTTTTGCATGAAGAATTCTATCTAGATACTTCCAGGCAAATAATTTGAACATAAATTTGTTTACAAATCTAACATCTTTGTCAAACTTTCTTAGATCTTGGGATAGATAAGGTAAAGGTTATTCTTGGTCAAATTCACAGCACGAAATAATTTATTTACATATTTAGTCACTATGTTATTGAAAATGTATGACTGTGACATGTCTTTTTCTAAAATCATGTCTTTTAGCTTCTGCACAGCAAAAGAAACTATCATCAGAGTGAACAGACAATGACAGAATGGGAGAACATTTTTGCAATCTATCCATCTGACAAAGGTCTAATATCCAGAATCTACAACGAACTCAAACAAATACACAAGAAAAAAAAATCCCATTAAAAAGTGGGCAAAAGATGTGAACAGACACTTCTCAAAAAGACATTTATGCAACCAACAAACATGAAAAAAAATCTCAACATCACTGATCAGTAGAGAAATACAAATCAAAACCACAATGAGATACTGTCTCATGCCAGTCAGAATGGCATATATTAAAAAGTCAAGAAACAACGGGTGCTGGCAAGGCTGTGGAGAAATGGGAATGCTTTAACACTGTTAGTGGGAATGTAAACTAGTTCAACCATTGTGGAAGACAGTGTGGTGATTCCTCAAAGACCTGGAACTATAAATACCATTTGACCCTGCAATCCCATTACTGGGTATATACCCAAAGGAATATAAATCATTCTGTTATAAAGATACATGCACACATATGTTCACTGCAGCACTATTCACAATAGCAAAGACATGGAAACAACCCAAATGCCCGTCAATGATAGATTGGATAAAGAAAAGGTGGTACACATACAAAGGAATACTATGCAGCCATAAAAAGGAATGAGATCATGTCCTTTGCAGGGACATGGATGAAGCTGGAAGCCCTTATCCTCAGCAAACTAACACAGGAATAGAAAACCAAATACCACATGTTCTCATTGTAAGTGGGAGCTAAACAATGAGAATACATGGACACAGCGAGGGGAACAACAACACACACTGAGTCCTGGAGGAGGGAAAGCATCAGGAAAAACAGCCAATGTATGTGGGGCTTAAAGCCTAGGTGATAGATTGATAGGTGCACCAAACCACCATGGCACACATTTACTTATGTAACAAACCTGTATGTCCTGCACATGTATCCTAGAAATTTAAAAAAAAAAAAAAAAATCATGTATTTTATCATTTCAGAATGCTTCATATTGTACCTTTAAAGGATTGTAAATCCCCCCTTTAAATAAGTAATGTATTTTGATTTTCTTTGGTTTGGGTTTTTCCTGAAATCATCTTATCTACCACTATCTACAATTTAACAACCTTTGTCATTATTTTAAAGGCTGTCTGGAATCTTTTGTGTTGTCTTGTTGCTTAATTTTGTTTTTGGCCAGGCACAGCAGCTCAAGCCTGAAATCCTAGCGCTTTGGCCTCCTGATTGAGGGCAGGAGTTCAAGACTAACCTGGTCAACATAGTGAGATCCATCTCTTAACAAAAAAAAAACAAAACAAAAAGAAAACTATTTTTTATTTTGAATGGCTTAATTGGAATATGTTTGTCTTTCAAGTAGGGAAATGAAAATTAATCTCATTCACAGGTAGTGTAAAAATTTAAGTTTTCCCTTTCACCTTACCTTCATTAGCTACTTTATTCAGTTTCCTCTTTTTCTTTTTCCATTTTTTCTGACTTGATGAAATTATCATGCATTCCCTTTTTCCTCATTATTAGTGTTAAAACACATTAGGTTTAAGCTACACTCTACTCCTGATCAAGACTTTTCAACAATATTTTCTTCGAATTTTACATAGCAACCACTACAAAGAAGCAAATGACAAAAGAGAAGGCTTTGCTCTCAGACAGAAAACTTTTTCACCATTAACTAGTATTCCAACAACTCCGTCTCTTTAAATTGTATGTACTTCAAGGGTGCAAAACTTCTTTAGGTCTAAAAGCTTCTCGTTTTCTTTAAGAAATATGTTAATTTATTCTGATGATTTAAGTAAGCTTTGAGTAAACTTGAACTTTTTTTCTATCAAGTATTGCAAAATATACTAAAGCTTTATCACAGACACACACTGACTTTGCTCTCTCTACTAGTACCATTAATTCTTCTCTAGGATTCAAATAACACCAATTAAACGTCACTTCTAAAACCATTTTAACTTCACTTTTCCAAAGTTGAATTTTTGCTCTGAATCCAAGAACTCTGTCATATACCTTAATATATTTTCCAAATGATCACTGCATTTTTTTAATGAGTGAATTCAAGCTCTCAAAATGTCGGTCAACGATACCACTTTTTGAAGCGAATAACTACACTTCAACAAATTTGCAAAATAAGAATCACTCACGTGGAGTAATTTAGATTTTTCCTTTTTGCTTATAAACCTTCCTTTGGACTGTCCACATAATCAGCAATAAAATAGCTCATCACATTTCTTCACCTAAAGGTGAAATGAAGGTACTATAGGAGCTTGGATTTATCTGGACTCGCCATTTTAATTTTTAATATAATCATTTAATGTGAAACTCCAAACCACAGGCAAGTTTTAATTTACAACTGCTTCTCCATGAATAAGACAACCTGTTACTTGGAGTATAGTTTTAGACTGAACTTAATGGAAAGCCTTTACATCTTCTATCATTACCTGTCCCAAACTTCCACTCTGTTTCCATAATACCTTGTGTGTTTCAAAGTATTCATTTATCATTTCAAATATTTCATCCCCAGTTGGTTTGGGAACTTCTCTATGCCAAGCAAATAATGTCTTCTAGGTTGTTCTTTAGGGATTCTATACAGTCTTCAAACTGAGGATCATTACAAACATTTATGAATTCATATCTGAAATGAATGCCTTTTTGATTAAATAATCTGGATTAGTGTTGTGTCTATGTCACTTGACAAATCTTCAATGTGTCTTCCAATATAATAATTGAAAATGGCAGCTCTTCAATTTCCTTTGCCTCATTGGTCCCAAACATAGTGTGCCGAACAGTCAGGAAAAAATTACAGACTCAGCAACCCAGCAGCGTACCTGGGATTCATTAACTGTACAACCCTATAACTAGCTTCTTGAGCTCAATCTGATTATCATGTTCATCAACCTCATAATAATAAATTATGGCTAAATAATTAAGCATGGTACATCCATAAAACAGAACACTACACAGTCATTAAAAATAATGTTCTCATAATTATTCAAGTGAAAAAAGCAAATTAAAAAACTAAGGCACAGTGGCTCATGCATGTTAATCCCAGCACTTTGGGAAGACAAGGCAGGCAGATGATTTGAAGCCAGGAGTTCAAGACCAGCCTTGGCAACATGGTGAAATCTTGTCTCTACTAAAAATACAAAAATTAGCTGGACATGGTGGCGCACGCCTGTAATTCCAGTTACTCAGGAGGCTGAGGCGCAAAATCAGTTGAGCCCAGGAGGCAGAGGTTGCAGTGAGCCAAAATCTCGCCACTGCACTCCAGCCTGGGCAACAGAGCAAGACTCTACCTCAAAAACAAAATTAGACTCTAATTGTATAAAATAAATTGTGTGTGTGTGTGTGTGTGTGTAAGTCTGGAGCAATGTATACCAAAACATTAGCGGTTATCTCATAATTGCAAATGGTTTTTCATATTCTTCTTTATACTTTTCTATATATTCCAACTTTTCTATAAGAACATGTGTTCCTTTTAACAATCAGGGGACAAAAGTATGCTAATAAATTAGGAAAATAATTTTTAATGAATAATCAAAGCTATATTTTTTCTTCATATAGAAGAAGGGTCAGCAAACTTTTTCTCTAAAGGGTTAGATAGTAAATATTCTAGGCCTTACAGGCCAGATGATCTTTGTCAAAACTACTCAAGTTTCTCATTATAGCACAGAAATCATAAACAATACTTAAGTATAACAATGTTACAATAAAACTTTACCTATAGACAATGAAACCTGGATTTACTTAAATTTCATAAAATATTCTTCTTTTGACTTTTCAACCATTGAAAAATGTAGAAACCATTTAGCACACAGTGCAAAAACAAGCAGCAAGTCAAACATGACACACTGGATACCTTACGAACTTCTACTACAGAACACAGATAAAATGCTCTAAAACTGAAAGTCCACGGCTGGCATCATTAACAACCCACTGTAGTGATTTTAATCTCCATAATGTATTCATAAAATATCCAATAAGAATGCTACTTCTTGGTGAAGCCTTTTGATAAATTAGTTGCAAAATTGTCCTCATAATAACTAAATGAGTGGGGCTACTCCGTAAGGTTGGTAATATTAGCCAATTAAATGCTAAGAGATTATCTGTCAAAATTATGAACTCTGTTTTGGAAGAAATTCATCTTAAGTGATTCTATTTGATGGCATTTAGATATCAGTACAAGTTGTCGAGGAAGTCACTTCTAGTTCATAACAAAAGAAATCACGCCAATAAGATTTTAGTTAGAACAAATTTAGAAAAATTAAGACCAATTATATTCCAAATTAGCTAAGAAAGGGTAGCTTTATAATCACCTAACCATACTCTACTTCACTCTGATAGAGGAGAAATTCACTTCAAGAGAAGAGCACTTTCCACTTTGAATAGTGTCACCTTCTAGAAAATAGACAGGTTTAACACCAGTCTCAAGAGGCCAGTCTCAAGAGAAAGTTGGGTTTTGGTGGATGAACTCAGAGATTTCTTTGTTCATAAAACCTCTAACTAGGTAAGGAAATTAATACCTACTGTTACCATGGTAACTGACTTGCCTAATTGCTTGAGGGCTAAACTGAATAAAGTATCCCACTCTTTTTTAAAAGCACTAAAAAAAAAAACATTGTCAAGTTATATGACACATACAGATAATAATCTGAAGTTCAGGAAAAAATTATTAGTTAAATAATGCAATCCTTAACTCTGCTAGCCAGGTATACTGTTTAATGTGGAAAAATTTCCACTTACTATTTAAAATGGTTCAATTATATTTTATTCAAAATATGTAAAAAGGTTAATCTGGTGATATACACTGTTTTATAATACTGATTACTTAATAAAAATGCAAGAATATTTAAAATTATTCTGAAATTTGCTAACAAAATATCACAAAAGAATAATTGCAATACCTAAGTTATAATTTCAATTTCTCATGTTGGGCATTTATGCAAATTTTACAAATATTCATTGACTTTCACAATGCTTCTCTAAGGAAGAAAGCTGTATCTACAACACTTTGAACAAAGGAAAACTAACAACAAAGACTAGCTGATTTTGCAAAAGTTATGCAGACTGCTCTACTACTGAAAATTATACTATGAAGAAGCAGGAAGGAGGGTAGAAAGAAATCTGGACTAAAAGTCAGAAAATCTAGGTTTCGCATGCTGCTTTGTGTCAAAAAAAAGTACCCAAAACTTAGAAGACAAAGAGAAGGCAGTATGTCATTTCAATGTCATATAAGAAATGAGCACAAGCTCATCCAACGATTATCAGTATTTCATTAGGGGACATGTCTTTATTTGACTGGCAATTTACTAATCACTTAAAAACTTAGACTCTAATATCCACATTAAATAATAAACTGTCTCATAAAGGTAAGACTAAATCCTATCTAGTAAAAAAGATAATCTCAAAGTCTATGGTTTTTATGGCCCTGTAACACAGCTTTGCATCTAACCTAGCAATCTTATTCCCAATTTTTTTCTTCCAATGTCTACATCTTTGCACTTCTCTGAACCAATGTTGTCATCCTGCTGGTTCCTCATTAATATGACACATATGACATGTGTTCATTCTATGTTTATACAAGAATTATCTTTAAATTCTTTGGAAAATTCTGCTTTGACACTTGGTCACTTGGTAGTCATATGACCTTGGACAAGTCACTTTAGTCTTCTAAATTTTCATTTCCTCATTTTGTAAAATGGGATTATATTCCCATTATTATATTACTTGTCTTATGATATTATACCATTATTATATATTATTTGCTTTCTTGATCACAAGATGAAAGTAAAGGATAAATGGCAATACACATGATGTCACTTCTTTTAAACTATAATTACACGAGTTGGAATGATGACAGGACTAGTGATAGGTCTTTTACTGTTATTATATCTCATTCCCTATAGTATACTGGGATCCCTTTAGAGAGGTCAAGAAACTGTAGGCACAGATAAAAATAGCAAATCCATATGAATTAGGTAAGATATGTAAGTTCACTGACAGCTAATTAAGCACTGAAATACTTCACAGACATTCTTTTAAATTACAAATTCAAACAGAGAAGAAAAAATGGATTCATTTATCCAATTATCCAATGCTTCTTTCTTACCCATTGGACCTCACTCAAAAAAAAGTATTGAATTTTAACACACATCTACTTTCTTTTTTTGAGACAGAGTCTAGCTCTGTTGCTCAGTCATAGCTCACTGCAGCCTCAACCTCCCCAGGCTCAAGCAATCCTCCCACCTCAGCCTCCCAAGTAGCTGGGACTACAGGCACGTGCTACCATGCCCAGCTAATTTTTGTATTTTTTTTATAGAAACAGGGTTTCACCATGTTGCTCAGGCTGGTCTCAAACTCCTGGCCTCAAGCAATCCTCCCTACCTCAGCCTCCCAAAGGGCTGAGATTACAGGTGTGAGCTACTGTGCTGGGCCTATTTACTTTCTCTTTAACTATACTACACACACTATACTTACGAGGTTTCCAACTACAGTCCAACTGACAACAGAAATTCATATACTCACCTAACTTTTCATGTGTGTGAAAAAGAATATTAAAAAGAGATTTCAAGATAACTTACAAGATTGGATTAATAAGTATCTTTCAAATATTCTGACACAGAAAGATTACAAAACCAAAGCAGCTTAAGTACTCCAGCAATTCAGTTTGGTTGTCAATACCCTAATTTTGATTAGAATCTTTGGGCTTCACCAACACAATTATGTTATTTTTACTGAGAAGCAGCTTCCAGTCAAAAAAGCCTTTCATTTTTAACAAAAAAACAAAACGCAATAATTTTTTTTTAATTCCAGGCTTCATTTATTTTATTATATTACATATTTTCTGAAAATGTAACCTTCACGATGAATTTTCACACATACCTGTACGATAGTAACTAATTTATATATATACACACACATATACACACACACACAGATTGTGTATCTAGATACATATACATGTATACAATCTATAGTTTATTACAGAAGATATCATTTATAAGGTATACTCCTGTATGGTTATTGAGAATTTCTTTCTACTTTTCTATTAACCAAAAAGAAGAAGAAGGGGTAGAAGAAAATAGAGAAGAATCAAAGAATGCATGCCAAAGCCCTCATTAAATTCTCTAATTAAAGAAGCTTTCAAGACTTTCATTAATCTATTACTACATTTCTGCTCATCTTAATTTCCCTCCAAACAGCCCAAGCAAGCAAACCAGAAAAGCTAAATAAAACCACCCATTCGCATCTGGGTTAACTGTAGTAAGACGATGCAATTTTTAAAAGTAGTAGGATGATATTTTTGAGAGATCTGTTTCTTTATAGGTATCTAACAAATTTTCCTAACTGCCAAATATTATGTAAAGCACAATTTTGTATTAATAAAACCAAGTGAAATAAAATGTAAATGGAATCAAGCAAATAAACACAATAAAATGCCATTAATTTTAGCTAGCAACAAGGGTAAAGGGCAAAAGCCACGTTCTTTGCTGTGTCATAGTGAGAAGCCGCAATGCCCATAAACCAGGAACATCACTTGACCTGAACTGAATCCATGGCACAGCGAAGTGCTTTATAACTGGATTTCACTACCCAACTGAATAATTCATTATTTTTAATGAATTTCCTCTGTTCTCTAAGTAGCTATAGCCAGTCAGCTGAAATCAACCATTATAAACTGGGAAACTGGAGAGAAAGTTTTCAAGTAAGTCAATTTAAAAACTTGCTTAGGCTGTCTATTTTTCCTTTTATATTTATTACTATTACTTCGTATGACCTGAGATAAAATTTTATAGGACCCCCTCAGTAAGTGGATGTTGACGGTTGCCTTGCCAGCATCCGTTCCACCCTGGACCCTTTATACAGTACTGATAAATTTTATTCAGGTAAAGATCAGTTACCCACAAAGCCAATGTGCCTTAAGGAAGGTGTCCCACTCCCAGTCCCCACAGTAGAACCAGTGGTCTAAAGGTAATCTGATTCCTCTTGCTACAGTGATGATTCAGAAACTCAGCCCTGGCTGAGCGTAGTGCCAGTAATCCCAGCTCCTCAGGCTGAGGCAGGAGTATGGCTTGAGTCTAGGAATTCGAGACCAGCCTGGGCAACATGGCAAAACCCTGTCTCTACAAAAATCACAAAAATGAGCCAGGTGCGATGGTATACATCTGTAGTCCCAGCTACTTGGCAGAGTGAGGTGGGAGGACTGCTTGAGCCCAGGAGTTCAAGGCTGCAGTGAGCCATGATCGTGTCACTGCACTACAGCCTGGGTGAAAGAGAAAGACCCTGTCTCAAAAAAAAAAAAAAAATTTCAGCATTGCCACGTAGAAAGAAAAATGCATACATTTTATAAGACCAACTTAAGTATAGGAGGAAGATGGAAAGGTAAAAGCGGAGACTGGCTAAAAAAAGAAACTGGAAAATTAACACACAATTCTGTAAGCAGCTATAAATTTACCTACTGCAAATGTTACACAGTAAGTTCAAATATAGTCTCCTCAGACAGGGTAAGTTTATGTAATATGAATAAGATGAAAAATCAACAATTTTGTGATTGTGTAATTCCTGGAAGAAAAAAAGTCATCCTCCAGTACAATTATTTTTCTATGGTACTTCAGAGACTCTGTTTTATGAATGAACAGCAAAAGCAAGTCAGGTACCAATAGGTGATATCTCCTGCTTCACATCAAAACTTCCAGGAGGAGCTAAAAAGCTTTGATATTTTTTCTGATGGCTTCTATTATTCTTACTAGAGACTACAAATATCTCATATCTCTATCTTCTTGGTTTCAAAGACAGCTCAAGAATCTCTGCCCTCCCTGAGGAGCTAGCCTAAAACACTAACAGTAGAAGAGATCAGAAAAATGCAGGGATGAGAATAATACAGTCAGAAAGAAACAGAGGCTTGAAGTAGGCTCAGGAGGGAAGGTCATTGTTCTCCTCTTTGGAGAACACAAAATTATTCTAATTTCTTATTTCCCCATGAAGAAACTGTTCAAAAGCCATCCTCTTTCCTAATCTTCCCCTCATATTAAGCATTTTACCAAAGGAAAGAAAAAAAAATCACCTTTAAAAAAATCTGATTGCTATTACTAACCAGCTTTTACAAAAGATAAGCCTAATTTTTATCAAAACTCCAAAGTCTCCTAAAATAAATTATTTTCCATAGTATCTCTTTGAGGACAGGTAATTTTATCTATTTGTTTAACAGGAGCAAATAAGGTAACCAGATTCAAAATAAGCATACTCAAATTAAGCCTATTTTTATATATCAGAAGGAATCAAATACAATTATATCCAAGTCCGAATTATGCAATTATATCCAAAATGTATATCCAAAATTAGTAACAGCAAAAATGACAACCTACCTGGGAATAAACCTAACATAAAATATATAAGATCCATTTTAAAGACAACTAACAAATTTTATTAAGACAGTTAAAAAAGGACTGGATAAGACACACTGAGTTCCTGCATAGCCAGATCCAAAACTGTAAATATATTAATTAAATCAGTACTCAAGAAGCAATACAAAAAAATGTCAGCAGAATTTTCATCGAACCACATGAGTTTCCATTAAAGTTCACTGAGAAGAGAAAATGCTTAAGAGCAGCAAACATATTTTGAAAAACAAGACCAAGGGAAAATTCACCATACTAAACATGAAACAAAACTACAGTAATTAAAATAGTGTGGGCTAGGCGCAATGGCTCACACCTGTAATCCCAGCACTTTGGGAGGCCAAGGCAGGCAGATCACCTGAGGTCAGAAGTTCAAGACCAGCCTGGCCAACATGGTAAAACCCCGTCTCTACTAAAAACACAAAAATTAGCTGGGCATGGCGGCAGGTGCCTGTAATCCCAGCTAGTAGGGAGACTGAGGCAGGAGAATTGCTTGAACTCGGGAGGCAAAGGTTGCAGTGAGCCAAGATCGTGCCATTGCACTCCAACCTGGGCAACAAGAGCAAGACTCCCTCTCAAAAACAAACAAAAAAAAACAGAGCACTGAATTGGTGTAAAAATACAGAAACAAATCAGAACATAGCATGTCCAATCCCATATACAAAAAACCCTGAAGACTGCAGAGACTTTGGAAGATGGTGAATATGTTAATCTGTTTGACTGCAGTAATCATTTCACTATATATATGTGTATCAAAACATCATGTTATACACTATATATATATTGCATAAATATACACAGTAAATAAAACTTTCCATGTCCAGAAATAGATCCATGTAAATCTGGAAATTTGACATATGATGGAAGCATTTCTTATCTTTGAGAAAAAGCAAGTTATTCAACAAATGAGGCCAAAAAAACTGGTTATAATTTTAATATATCATTATTAGCAAAAATCTAAAAGATTGATCATATGCAGTAATTACAAGAGAGAAGGAACTGGCATCACCATTTTGAAAGATGTTTCATACAAGGCATCAAAATTTTAAATCTGCATAACCTTCAAGTCAGTAATTACATCTATCCTATGGAAATATTTGCGCACACGCACAAGGATGTATGTAAAGGATGTTCACTACATCCCTTTGTAAAAGCAAAAACACAGAAAGTAGTAGGGTAAATTAAGAGTTAAATAAACAGTGACACATCCAGAATATGGCATACTAAGCTGCAAGTGAAAGAACAAAATAGAACTATATGTATCAAAATTATTCTCTAAGATAAATGCTAAGGAAAACAAAGTATCAGTGGTAGTTTAAATTTTAAAGTAGAAAATGAAATTCTATGTATATATAAATGCAAAGAACAATCCAGGAAGACCCTCAAACAGGGTAAGTTTACAATATACAAACAAGAAGAAAACTCAGCAATTTTGCAATTATGGATTTCCTGGAAGGAAAAAAGTTATCTTCTAGTCCAATTATTTTTCTACTGTACTTCAGTGACTCAGTTTTATGAATGAAAAGCAAAAGCAGGGCAGGTACCAATTAATAGGGGACCCTACAGGTAACTGAATGGGATTGAGGTCAGGTATGTGAAGGAGGAATTTCAATACTTCTCACTTCACACTACTCTCAGTAATTTAATAAATAATTTATTTCTCAGCAAGCATGATCACCACCCCCCCCACCACTTCCTGTCTACGTCTTTCTTGCCATCTGAGAGTAGTATGAAGGGCCTCTGTAAGTAATAAAGTAAATAACAGTCTATATTTTTTCAAATTGGAGTCCTGAGGTTACACATATCTCATGGTTCTAGTAAAGTCCAGCATAGGAGGAGAAAAAGAGGCTGATTACCTTAATACTAAGAAAGAAGACAATAACGACCCATTGTGTACAGTAAATCTTAATAGCATCCTAATCTCCATTCAGCCCTCCTCACCCCATCCCACAATGTGTAACAGCAAAGTTTAATGGATAGAATTGACCTCATCACCAAGACTACAGGTGAAATCCAACTGTCTCAAGGCCAATAGGAAAATCCAATTCCCCTTGCTACACAGCTGATTCAAGGATAAGAGCTATGACCCAAGCCTCAGTTCTCTAGCCTTCATCTCCTGGCCATAATTACTGGTTCCAAGGCAGTCCAACTGCAACAAAGCTCAGGACTCTCCCGCTCTGGTGAAGGAAAGGATGCTTTTGCTCCTGCTAGATGTAGTCATGGTTGATGCAAGTAGCCATCTTACAAGCATACAAGAAACCACCCTGAAGAAACTTTCATAGAAGAGGGCCAGGCATAAGGCCAGAAAAATAGTCAGATCCCTGAGTGAGCTTGCCTGAAGGCCACTCTTCTCAGTCTGCCTCCATTAAATAGACCAATAAACAACCTTTTATTGCTGAAGTTAGTTTGACTTTGGTTCTTCCATTACTTCCAACTGAAGGCACACTTGATGACAGGATGGGATAATTAAAATGTAATATCACTTCTTAATCTGATTTTTTTGAACATTGTATAGAATTCCATTTTCTTTATCTATCATAATTTATTTAACAATTCCCTATTGATAATAATTAGGTTACTTGTGAATTTTACCACAAATAACGTTCAATGAATACCTTTGTGGGTATGTGGATACTGTTAAGCATTCCTATTATTATCTCTATAGGACAGATTACTAGACATGAAATTACTAGGTTATACAGTACTCCACTTCTCTGCTTACCTTATTACCATTAAATTATTCACAATAGTCTGCTAACCCCAAAAGCAAGACTAGACAAAGAAGCAGCCCACACAGAAAGCCAAGAGAAATTTCCACCATAGCCAGGTTAAACTAAACCCTTGGTGAAGGATTTCAAACTGACCACTACAAAAAAGTACTTTAAGGCAGCTACTACTCCTACAAGAAGAGTCTGATCGAAGAACAGACGTCCACGAAGGAGTATGGGTTGACTATTAGTTACAATATAGCCACATGTAACTCAACACCTAACTCTGTGGTATTAGATATAAATTAAGTTGATGGTATTTGAGTGTTAATGGACCATCATCATCACCATGACCATTACCATCAAAACTACAGTCTTTTATATTATATTCTACCCTTTCCCCCACTATTTGCCTGGTGGGTCACAATCTTTGATGTATAATATCCAAAGGAGATAGTGCCTCCCAGTCTTCTGACCAGCTCTCCTCTAGTGATCTTGTCTGTATCCTGTTCCACCCATTTATTCCTACAAAGATACCATGTTATTACCAATGACTGAATCCTCTCATAATCTCAATTCCATATATCCCACTTTCCAATCAACACCTCCTGCTTTTTAAATTCATTTCCTCCAGAAACTCAATTCTAACAATCCTGGGACCTGTAATCCAAAGTTCCTGCTACCATTTCATTGTCCTCCACCCCTGGGCAGTCCTTAATTTTCTTCTTGACCAGTTTAAATTCCAAGTTAATAACCACTTCCTTCCATACTCCCTCAAATTCATTGCTTTTCTGGCTTTATTACTATCTCCTGGCAAAACTCTAACCTTGAATAAAAAGAACTCTTTACCTACTCTGTGCCTGTACCTATGCAGCTGAATGAATGTAGCAGGTGAAAAACACAACCATTTTGACTGGTCTCACCTTAACTTTGTGACCAGCAGCCTCAAGTGGGCCTTTGGTGCTTCCTAGCAATCCTACAACTTTTCCCTATTTACCATCCTCCCCCTCCTAGGACACTTTATACCTTCTCCTCTCTACTTAAACTTCGTAACTCCTCCCCCAGTCATCACTCTTAACCTATAATCTTGCTTCAGATTTCACTAGAAGCAATCAAAAATGAATTTCCACAAGCTCTTACCCTGAAATCTATTCACATAATTATATCTGTACCCATAAACTCTACTGCGGTGGTTAATTTTATGTGTCAATTTAAGTGGGCCATGGGGTGCCCAGATATTTAAACATTATTCTGGGTGTGTCTGTGACGGTGTTTCTGGATGAGACTAACATTTGATTCAACAGACTGAGCAAAGCAGATTGCCTTCCCTAATGTGGGTAGTCCTTCAATTTGCTGAAGGCCTAAATAAATTAAAAGGCTAAGTAAGGGAAGAATTGCTCCCTCTGCCTGTCTTTGAGCTGGGACATTGGTCTTCTCCTGCCTTCAGACTTAGACTCAGACCAGAACTTACACCATAGGCTCTCCTGGTTCTCAGACCTTCACAACTGGACTGGAACTACACCATTAGCTCCCCTGGGTGTATCTCTTGGCAGATCTTAAGACTTTTATAATCTCTTGATAGATACAGAGACAGAGATAGAAATGGAGACAGAGATATAAAGATCTCCGATTGGTTTTGTTTCTCAGGAGAACCCTGTCTAATACATCAACCTTTTCTTATGTAACTGTGGATGAGCTACCTGTGCTCCTACATCCAACCCCACCATGTGTACAAACATCTCATCTACTCAAAGACATTTTCTCAAAGACAATTTCCCCTGTCTCCTACATCATCAACTTTTTCCTCTCTACTAGTCTGCCAGAAAAGACCCATCAACATACATGCAATTTTTCCCAACCAGAAAAAGAAAAAACTCAACTCTTGGCTAACTGCTCCATTATTATTCTCCCCTTTGTAGAAAACTACTCAAAAGAGTCATCTATACCAGCATCTGTGTTTCCACTCCTTTAATCCTCTCTTAAACCCACTGTAACCACTCCATTCCACTAACAGGGCTCATGTCAAGATTTCCAATGACCTTTATGTTGTCAAACCCTACAGCCAATTCTCAACCCTCATTTGAGTCAATGCGCCGTCAGTAAGTGACACATTTAATCACACCCATTTTCTTGAAACACTTTATTAGGCTTCTGTGATAATTCTTGAATCTTCATCTATATCAGTAACAATCCCCCTTCAGTATACTTTGTTGCTCCTTCCTACCTCCCCAATCTCTAAACATCACAACATTCCAGGATTAAAGTCACAGACCTGTTCTCTTCTCCCTCTGCACTCACTCCCTTAGACAGCGCATCCAGTCTGCTGGCTTTTAAATTAGCTGTTATACACTAATGACTTCCAAAGTTATATAAACAGCCTAGACCATTTCTCTTAACTTCAAACTTTGATAGCCAATTATTTACTAGATATTTGAATCCCTAATTGGCATACATATTCCACTCAATAGATACAAAGTTTCCCTAAACTGCTCCTTCTGTGTATTTCCCATCTTAGTAAATAACCTCCATCTTTCTGGTTACTCATGCCAAAAGCCTTGGATTCATCCTGACTCATCTCTTCCTTTTACATTCTGCCTCTAATCTGTCAGCAAATACTGTTGGTTCTATCTTCAAAACAAAAGCAAAATTCTACCTTTCTCACCACTTCTGCTGCTACAAGCCATATTACGCTGGTTCAAGCCATATTACCTTTTACCTGCTTTTCCCTATGGTCTATGCTCAAAACAGTAGCAGAGTGATTCTGTTACAAGATAACTCAATTATAAGGACTATATAACATAAGTGACTGAGATTTACCCCAGAAAGGCAAGGGTGGTTCAACATAAGAAAATTAATCAATATAACACATCACATTAAGATAAGGAAGGAAAAACGTCACATGATGATCTCAATTGACACAAGGCATATGACAAAATCTAACACCCTTTCATGATAAGAACACTCAGAAAACTAGGAATAAAATGGTATTTCCTCAACATGACAAAAGGCGTTTATGAAAACCCATAGCTAACATCATACTTAATGGTGAAAAACTGAAAGCTTTCCACCTAAGACAGGAAGTAAGACAAGGATATCCACTTTCACCACTGCTTTTCAACATTGTATTGAAAGTTCTAGCCAGAGAAACTAGACATGGAAAAGAAATAAGAGGCATCAATAATGGAAAGGAAGAAGTAAAACTATCTATATATACAGGTGACATAATCCTATATAAAAATCTCAAAGAAAGCTACTAGATCTAATAAATAAATTCAACAAAGTTTCAGAGTACAACATCAACACTGAAATATCAGCTGTTGTTATACACCAAAATGAACAATTTGAAAGGAAACTAAGAAAGTAACTGCATTTACAATAGCAGCTAAAAGACTAAAATACCGAGGAATAAATTTAACCACGGAGATAAAAACAGGTGTGCTGAAAAACTACAGAACACTGCTGAAAGAAATTAAAGAAAACACCAATAAATGGAAAGACATCCCATGTTCATGCATAGAAAGACTTAATATTGTTAAGATGTCAATACTACCCAAAGTTATCTACAGATTTAATGCATCCCTACCAAAAGTCCAAAAGCCTTTTTGGCAGAAATGGAAAAGGTGATCCTCAAATTCATCAGAATTGCAAGGGACCCCAAAAAGCCAAAGTAATCTTGAAAAAGAAGAATAAAGTTGGAGGACTCATGTTTCCCAACTTCTAAACTTCTTACAAAGCTATAGTAATCAAAAGAGTGTGGTACAGACATAAAGACAAATATAAATAAAATGGAATAGAATTGAAATTCCAGAAGTAAATCCATAGACTTATAATCAGTTGATTTTTGACAAGAATGCCAAGTCCACTCAGTGGGGAAAGAATAAACTTTGCAACAGATGGTGATAGGACAACTGGATATTCACAAGCAAAAGAGTGAAGTTGGACCCCTACCTCACACCATATCCAAAAAAAAAACTCAAAATGTATAAAAATAATATATAAGAATTAACTCAAAACTCCAACAGAAAAACTAAAACTATAAAACTATTAAAAGAAAACATAGCAGAAAATTTTCATGGCCTTGGATTTGGGAACAAATTCTTAGATATGACACCAAAAGCATAGACAACAAAAGAAAAAAATGGATAAACTGCACTCTATAAAAATTTAAAACCTTTCTGAATCAAAGACCAGTATCAAAGAGTGGAGAAAACCCATAAAATGGGAGAAATTATTTGCAAATCATATATCCAATAAAGATTTAATATTCAGAATTTATAAAGATTGTCTACAATACAACAGAAAAAAAAAACTCAATTAAAAAATGGGCAAAGGACTTAATAGACACTTCCCCAAAGAAAATATACAATGGCCAATAAGTACATGAAAAGATGTTCAACATCATTTGTCATTAAAGAAATACAAAACAAAACCACACTAAGATACCACTTTCCGCCACATACTAGGATAGCTATACTTCTTAAAAAAGGAAATTACGTTTTGGTGAGCATATGGAGAACTGGAACACTTGTACATTGCTCCCATGGAAAAATAGTTTTAGCAGTTCCTTAAAAAGCTAAACCAAAAGCTTACCGTATGTCCACTCATAGGTATATTCCCAAAAAAATTGAAAACAGGGACTCAAACAGATTCTTGTATGCCAATGTTAATAGCAGCATTATTCACAATAGCCAAAAGGTGGAAACAACCTAAGTATCCATCAACATATGAATAAATAAATAAAATACGATAAACAGTGGAATACTACTCAGCCATAAAAAGAAATCGAGTTATGATACATGTCACAACATGGGTGAAACTTGAAAACATTCTCCTCACAAAAGATGCTGAATACTCAAAGCAATCTTGAGCTAAAAGAACAAAGCTAGATTACCTAACTTCAAAATATACTAAACTCTGGTAATCAAAACAGCACAGTACTGGCATAAAAAGAGACACACAGATAACAGAACAGAATAGAGAGCCAAGAAATAAAAATCACACATTTATAGCCAACAGATTTTTGACAAAAAAGCCAAGAACACACAATGGGGAAAGGTCAGACTCTTCAATAAATGGTGTTGGGAAAACGGGATAACCATATGCAGAAGAATGAAAGTAGTCAATTATCTCTCACCACATAAAAAATCAACTCAAAATGGATTAAAAACTTAAATGTAAGACCCAAAACCATGAAACCACTTGAAGAAAACATGGGGAAAAAGCTCCCTAACATTGGTCTGGGCTAGAGGTTCCCAACCCCTGAGCCACAGATGAGTACCAGTCCATGGCCTGTTAGGAACCAGGCCACACAGCAGGAGTTGAGCATCAGGCAAGTATTAGAGTCTCACAGAACACAAACCCTATTGTGAATTGCACATGAAAGGGATGTAGGCTGCATGCTCCTTAGGAGAATCTAATGCCTTATGATCTATCACTATCTTCCATCACTCCCACATAGGACCCTCAAGTTTCAGGAAACAAGCTCAGGGCTCCCACTGATTCTACATTATGGTGAACTGTATAATTATTCCATTATATATTACAATGTAATAATAATATAAAGTGCATAATAAATGTAATGAGCTTGAATCAACCTGAAACCATCCCCCTCCCCTCCTGTGGATGGAAAAATTGTCTTCGATGAAACTCGTCCTTGGTGCCAAAAAGGTTGGGGACTACTGGTCTGGGCAATGATTTTTTGGATATGATCTCAAAAGCAAACGCTGGGATCAATAGGTGGTAGGAGTGAAAAGAGGTTGTTAATGAGTACAAAAATACAGTTAGATAGAAGGAATGTTAGAGGGTTTGATAGCTATATAGAGACAAAAAAAGGATAAGTGATTGCCTGGGAAAGAGGGTGTGGTTGAGTACTAACGGTTATGGAGTTTCTTCGTTGGGTGATGAAAAAGTCCTAAAGCTGATTGTAATAAAGGCTGTACAACTCTGAAGACAAACTAAAAACCATTGTATTGTACAGTTTAAATGGGTAAATTGTATGATATATGAATTATATCTCAAGCTGTTTAAAAAAAATGCTGAGTGGAATTTGCCACATACAAAAAGACAAACATTATATTATTCCACTTACGCAGAATATCTAGAATAGGCAAATTTGTAGAAGAAAGAATGTGCATTTGAAGTCACTAAGGGCTGGGAAGATGAGGCAATGGGGAGTTGTTGCTTAAAAGTTATAGTTTCTGTTTGAAGTCGTTAAAAAGTCTTGAAATAGTGGTGGTGTCAACATCAAGATAATGGTAGAATAAAAAAATAGTGGTGATGATTTCACAACATGATGAGTATAATTAATTTCACTAAATTGAACACTTAAAAATGGTTAAGATGGCAAATTTTATATTTTATCACAATTTTTTAGAAACATAATTCAGATTATGTTTCCCTAACAACTCTCCAACAGCTTCCCATCTTCCTCAGAATGAAAGCCTCAGTTTTAAAAATATCCCATAAAGTCCTACACATTCTGCCCCGCTTCCCCTTCTGGCCTGATCTCTGACCTCCTCTCCACTCTCTTCCAGCTCACTAGGCCTCTTAAGTTGCTCTCTGAATATAAGGAGGCAGGTTCCCCCCGGGCTTTTGTACTTTCTTCTCCTCCAGAGAACCTCAAGGTAAGTTCTCTCACTTCCTTGAGCTCTAGACTCAGAAATTCCCTTCTTAGTGAAGTCTTCCCTGACCACCTATTGTAAAACTGCAGCTCCCTATAGCCCCTCACCCGCCACACACACCCATTCTTCATCCCTCTTTCCCTTTTATTCACCATTTCCACCTTCTGTCATCCTATACATTTTACTTTTTGCTTGTCTCCTTCTCCTAAGATGTAAGCTCCAAAAGCAGAGAGATGTTTGTCTGTTTTGTTCATTGTTGGTATCTCTAGTGCCTAGAGCAGTCCTTAATATACATTTGTTGGATTAATAAAGGGAGATCACTGTGGGAAAAAAATAGAAGAAAATAAATGTTTATCTGAAGAATGCAAGGCCCTTTAAATTATCAGACCCAGAGAGGCATTAGAATGAAAAGACAGTCTCATCTCACTCCCTCCTTGAGCTGGATAATTATCTCTTGAAGTCCACTTGCTAAGTGGGCTCTAAACTGACACCAAGTCGCCATAAAAGGCCATATTCTGGACACGATAACTCATATCCTATGAGTTACAGTGTACAGCCAATCACTAAGCAATGGTATCTCTGTAAACCAATAACAATTCCTTGCCAACTTTGTCTCAGCCCACTCCTTCCCTTCGCCTTTAAAAACCTGCTTGTAACTAAGACTGAAGGAGCACTCCCCAAGGCAACTGGGAAATGAGTCCTGGGCAGCTGTACTCATTTTAGCTCAAGTAAACTGTTTAAATTGTAATTTCATGCCCCAGCCTCTTCCTCTTAGATCGACACCACTATTCAATGACATCAAGATCTGAACCGTCCTACTTATCCCAATCTCCCACCCCCTAGAAAGAAATGTACGAAACCATACAAGCCTGAAGTACTCCGACATACAGACCCCTATGTTAGCATCCTAAGAATTATATTACCTTCTTCAATAGGGAGTAGTATTTTTCATAACAAACCTAGCCGAACAACTAAGATTCAACCAGAAAAAGAAAAAAAGAAAAAAAAATCCATTAGTGACTGAGTGATTTGAACTCAAAAAAATCCATCATCACTTGCTAAATAATATACTGCAGGTTATCTCCCTCGACTTTGCTGTACAGACATGGAGTGGCTCAGTTTCTCCCATCATAAAGGCCGTACTGGAAGAGAGTAATCCTAAGCGCTCAGGGTAAACATCAGGCTGGGGCCGGGAGGGGGCGGGGAAGCACTTTTTGAACGACGGAAGCTCCGAGAGACCCCTTTCCTGGCTGCTCCAGAGGGGGAAGGGAAAGGGAGAATGCCCGTTTTTCTGGAATCTCCGAAACACAACCTAGGGGCCTGCTCCGCAGGCCTAAGCACCTCCACGTCTCAGAAGCCTAGCACGATAGATACCCCGGGCACGGAGCTGGAAAACGAGAGTGGGAAGACAAGTTACCCTGAGAAGAGCCAGTCCAACAGGTCTTCTCCTTCAGCCGGATGACTGTGGAGCTCCACCACAAGCAGGATCTACAACCCAGGCATACAGGCTAGACACCAACTCACCAAACTTTATTCCCGCGCTGCAGAGTACAAGCCGGCGCGTCTCCGGCGCACATAGTACACATCAGCTCCGGGAGACCGGGCCGCCCCGCCCCTCCGGCCCCGGCTCGGCCCCGCCCCCGTCCGGCCCCCACCCCACCCCCGCCTCCGCCCGCCCCCGCCCCCGCCCCCGCTCGGACTCCACCCCCCCCCTTCCCCGCCCCCGGCCCGGCTTGCTTTCCGCGCGGCGCTGCAGCCCTCCCACCACAGCCCATCTAGCCCCGCCCAGCGCGCCGCGGTGCGCATGCGCGGAGGCCCACGCTGCCGCTAAGCCCCTCGGAAAGTGTAGTCTCCTTGCAGGTGCCGCTGGGCCGCTAGAGTCCCGCATCCCGGCGGAATCCGGAGAAGTGAGAACACTCCCGCCACCTGGTCCTCGTTCCCATCTTCATATCTGTCCAGTCCCCTCGCACTCCCGCTGCACCCGACGCGCCAGGCTTCCGTCAGGGTGCGCACTGAGGAAGAGCGGAGACCCCCTTCTTCCCCTCAGCCGGCTGTGCCGGGGGAGGCGGGGTCCACCGCCCGCCCCCCCGCCGTCGCTCTCCCCGCCTCCCCCTCCCCTCCCCTCCCGGCGGGTGTGGGGCCGGTGTCCGAAGCCAGGCGGCGGCCCCCGCAGCGGCCGCAGGAGGGGGCGGCGGCGGTGGGCGCCGCGGGCGATGCCCCTGCCCGGCTGCTCCGGCGGGGGCAGTGCGAGCGGCGGCGGCGGGGAGGAGGCGGGGGCGGCGGCTGCGGCGGCTGCAGCAGAGGGGCCGAGAGCTGGCGGTGGCGGCGGTGGTCGTGAAGGGCATCGGCGGTGGCGGTGAAGGCAGAGATGATGTGAGTGCCCGCCGGCTGGGGACCGGGGGCAGCTGAGCGCTGGGCGGGTGGCGGCGGCGTGCGGGTGCGGGCCCGGGGGCGGCAGAGGGATGCGGGAAGCGCGGGCAGAGCTGGAGCCGCTGCCGCCAACAGTCCGGTAGGGGCTGGAGCCCCGCGCTGCGGCGCCGGGGGAGCCGGGCCAGGCGTGGGGGTCCCGGGCGGCGGCGGGGGCGGCCAGGCAGAGGGGCGTCTGCGATTGTTCTCAACACCCCTCCCCCACCCCACCCCGTGTGTCTGTTTGTCACTTGCAGCTGAAGATGGAAAGAGCCAGGCGAAGGGGAGGCGGCGGCGGCCGCGGCCGCGGAGGCAAGAATGTAGGGGGCTCTGGCCTAAGCAAGAGTAGACTGTATCCCCAGGCCCAGCACTCCCACTACCCCCACTACGCGGCCTCAGCCACCCCTAATCAGGCCGGGGCGCAGCCGAAATCCAGGAGCTGGCCTCCAAACGAGTGGACATCCAGAAAAAGAGGTTTTACCTAGACGTGAAGCAAAGCTCACGGGGCCGCTTCCTAAAGATAGCCGAAGTCTGGATAGGTAGAGGCCGGCAGGACAACATCAGAAAGAGTAAACTGACCCTCTCCCTGTCTGTGGCAGCGGAGCTGAAGGACTGTCTAGGGGACTTCATCGAGCACTATGCCCACCTGGGCCTGAAGGGCCACCGGCAAGAGCATGGCCACAGCAAAGAGCAAGGCTCCAGGAGGAGACAGAAGCACTCGGCACCCTCCCCACCGGTCTCAGTGGGGTCTGAAGAGCATCCTCACAGTGTCCTGAAACAGACTATATCGAGAGGGACAATAGGAAATATTACCTAGACCTAAAGGAAAATCAGCGGGGTCGCTTCCTACGGATTAGACAAACCATGATGCGGGGGACTGGCATGATAGGTTATTTTGGCCACAGTTTGGGCCAAGAACAGACTATTGTCCTCCCAGCACAAGGAATGATTGAGTTTCGTGATGCCTTGGTTCTAGCTGATTGAAGACTATGGCGAAGGGGACATAGAAGAACGAAGAGGTGGAGACGATGACCCACTTGAACTCCCAGAGGGGACTTCTTTCAGAGTGGACAATAAAAGGTTCTACTTTGATGTGGGCTCTAATAAATATGGAATTTTCCTGAAGGTAAGTGAGGTGAGACCACCTTACCGTAATACTATTACTGTTCCATTCAAAGCTTGGACAAGGTTTGGGGAGAATTTTATCAAGTATGAAGAAGAGATGAGGAAAATTTGCAACAGCCATAAAGAAAAGAGAATGGATGGCAGAAAGGCCAGTGGTGAAGAACAAGAATGCCTCGACTAGAGTGAAATTGAACTCCATCAGGCAAAATTTAAAATCACAAATTGGCTAAAAGTACTGATCCATTATCATTTGAAGAAGTTTTTCCTCTTTTTTGGCCCTTTGTTACTAGTAATACCTCTAGTAGTTGATACTTCAAGAAGTCTGATTCTCATGTTATGTTACACATAGATATCACTATAATTCTTATGGGAATTCCAACCTTCCCAGAGCTAAATAGTTTAGCTGCTTCAACTGCTCCAGACTATTGAAGTATGCAAATCAGCACAAAATGTGACATTTTGACATTCTAAATACCATAACTAAGATTTACATTGCACTATGACATAATCCTAAAAAGATACATATACTTCAATGGAAGTGTGACTTTCTAGTTAACAAATTCCCCAAAAAGTATTTCAATCCTAGTTCATTAAAAGCTGCTAAGCTTATCTGTAGGGCAGTTACCACAGAAACAGAAATTGACCTCAAGTACATATAAATATAATTACTTATAAAAGTCCAAGTAGACATATATTGTCCATTGGATAACTGAATATACCATCAAAGGATCAAACCTTATTAGCTAATTAAACCTTAAAAATACAGTGTCATAGTATTTCTTAAAGAGTTACTGTAGTATTCTATAATTTCAAACTTTGTGGTAACCCTACATTTTATAGTTGCCATATCAAAGCCATGGGAGAGTTTTAATTGGTTATTCTAAGTTTAGTTACAATCCCTTCTTTACCTCTACTTATTGTTCTACGTATTTTTATTGACTTTCCAAAGTTTCAGGAATTACTTTTATGTCACATTGAGTGAGAGGCTTCATCCAATGGCTTTGCTATGGAAATCTTGCTGTTTTAGCTTTTCAAGCTAATTT
The DNA here is from genome assembly GCA_036589455.1 of Ateles fusciceps. Taxonomy (NCBI): domain Eukaryota; kingdom Metazoa; phylum Chordata; class Mammalia; order Primates; family Atelidae; genus Ateles; species Ateles fusciceps. The sequence goes on along the minus strand of JAZHEH010002554.1, from coordinate 13,382,883 downwards.
GAAGATTGTGAGAGGTTTCTTCCCCAAAATATATCATGGACTCAAGGTGTTATACTTTATGCTTCTTCTTTAACACTATTTCAAAAGGGTTGGTGCACCAATTAACTGATGTAAAAATATACCTGTAATAATATTTTTTAGTAGCACTTTTGCAGTTGCTACCCTTAAAACCATGTCAACACTTCCAATTTAAACCTGAATTTCACAGGTGTTTTAATTCCAGAGGGGGTGGGGATTGTTTTTTCTAAAAAGAATTTAGAATACAAATTACCAATCTGAGAAAAATATTATTTGAAGATTGGTTATAAATATATTTGAAAGGAAAATTCAGGCATTTTCCAAGGTGCTCTTTCTGACTTTACACAAGACTCACCCATTTACCTGTATTAAAAATTACTTTCCAGGAAGTGCCACAGCAAGTTTTCAACACCTAAGCAATTTTTTAAACAAGTGGGTATAGTGTTATATGTGTACCAACCCATCCTGTATTAACTGAGTGAAGTTTCATCTATTCAGCTATTATTTTCTTCTGAATGAAATTATTGTCTTTTATCTTGGCTTTAGTCACCTCCCACACAATAAGTCCATCTAATCATATTTAAGAGCCAGAACACTGATTTTAACCCCCAAATATCACTCTCATTGATGAGAGCTGGCTTCAGGGATTCAAATCAGAATGTAGCTCTTCTTTTTTTATGCCAAATGTAATTTAAAATTATATCAGCAGTTTTTTTTCTTCCAGAGGTTTGTCCCCCAGTACATTTACATGAAGTCACTAAGAAAACTTGATGGTATGAATTAGGAAAATTAATTTCATTGGTTTATGTTACTTAAAACAAGCAATGAGTAACCCCGACATACATACTGGTGTTGGTTTGCAGATTGTATTTCACACTTCCTCTAGTAGCGTGAAGGAATCTCATTAGTTCATTATAATTGTGGACCATCTGGATCACTATGGAACAACTGAAGGTTAGGAGATAATGTTAGTACTAGAGTTAATAGCACATGGTGGGTGTTGAGACTCTAAAAGTAGCAAGGATTTTTAAACAGTCCTAACTGTAAAATAACTATGTAGGCTTGCTAAAAAAGTAGTTTTTGGTCTATGAAGGAGTGATGTGCACTTGAATTACTGTACTACTGATTGTTATTGCTGCCCATCATAGTGCCTATTAATAATAATCAACCTGTCAGATTTTGGCAAACTGGAGCTGTGAATATTCTAGTATTCGATTGTTCCTATCGCTATTGCTATGAGTGTATACTCTCTCTTAAAGTCTTCCTTTCTAAAATATTTATATCCATTAGGTCTAAATAATTTCCTTTTTCCTTTTGGGTCTGATAAGATTTGAGTATGTGTCTATATATATATATACATATATATACACGTATATATGTATATACACATATACATATATATGTATGTATACATACATTCAATACCATGTCAGACTTAAAGATAAATATCTTTAACTCACTGTATATAAACATTATTAAATTTAGTTTTCCATTAATTATTTAAGTAAAGAATTAGTTAAGCAGCCAAATTTGCTACCTTGTATGTATACTTCAAAGTTTTCACCATCTCAAAGCTGCAGATTAAATAGATGCATATATACTGGCAATTGAATATACTCTAAAATTATTAAGCCTTCTGCCAGTCCTTTTGTTTCATTTTTTCATAATCATTGAAAAATGAGATGATGCTATGATTTTTGATACTTAAAATTCCCAAGAACTCATTAGCCATAATTAAATATGATCCAGTTCAAAACTCTGGTCTTAGGACATGTGTTGCCATGTATCTTATGAAATAAGCTACTATTCTTATCTGTGCAATATGCCTTTTATTTATTGTCGTTTGTAACATACATGGAGCTGCAAGTGTACATGGTATCCTTCAAAGTAACAGAATCCCTGCCTTGAAGACATTAAACTCTTAAGGCAACTGGAAGCTAGAAGTTAAAAAATGAGCATGAAAGTTAGTAACCAAAAGTACTAGTTCACTGTATAATTCTAAAACATTGATGATGTTTGCACATAATAATCCTAGCATAATGTGGTACAGGCTCAAAACTGTAGTAATATAAGCTAATAGTATAAAATTTGGAAACGGGTTCCTCTTGATAGTTGGCAGTGTGCTCCTAGCAACTGAAAGCAGCACTAATCTGTTGCTTATATGCAAAAGATGCAATGTATTATAAAGATATTAAAGTTCTGCTACATTTTATAATTTTCCTTGTTAAAGCCCCAAACTGCCATGTCCCTGAAACTTGAGTCAAACACAAGCTTATTTGCACTAAAGAGCATGGCCAAAAAAATAAATGACAGGGTGGAAAAGCTAGTTGGAACCTCTTGAAATAATTGGTTCTAATAGGAGAATTTCACATTTGTCTATTTGAAAGCTATATGGTCCAGGCAGACAATCTGTCAGTTCACTAATTTAATAATGCACTTTACCTTTTGTATATAGAAGATGTACATTAATGCCACTCGACAGGTGGGATGTGTTTCAATAACTATGTAGTTAGAATCTATAGGGTGATCTCTTGCATGCATATGTTTGTGTTGGAACTGTTGTAGTAACAGGTTTCCATTAAATCAGTGTAATGGAGAAGAGTAGAAGATGCTTTTGAAACAAATCCCAGTATATTTAACAAAGAATTTTAAAGTAGAGTTCAGATTTGATGTCTTAAGAACTATAATAAATAAAATACTATTTCCAACCCAAATTTGTATTACAGTTGAGACTATATTTAGTTGAGATTCCCCATAATGCCCTGAAAGTTAATTTGGGGAATTTGTCCATACAAAAATTATTTTCAGTCATTGTTTCATTGTTGATATGTGTTTAAGTAATGAATAAAAATGCAGTACATAATATTATACTCAAATTAAAAGTGTGATTAGCTGATATGGCATTATTTAAAGAACACTCAGACTAAAGAAATAAAGTTTCAAGTTAAGGAAATGCAGGGAACCTATGAACAGTCACTAACACAAATACAATTCTCAAAATTCACAGAAGTACTAACTTTCACCAACTAAAAAGGGTATTGGGGGATTTAGTGTATTCTTCCATCTTAAAAACTTCCTAAGATGTACATGTGAAAACTAGATAACTGTTGCTTAATAATACTTTACTGAGAAACACTGTGTACTAACAATTCATCAAGAGTGTGCTATATTTACTGCATTAATTTTATATCTATAGATAAGAATACATTATATAGTCCTCCTATCTTAATATAATCATGTATTTATATTGTAATTTTGCAAATATTTTCCTTAAAATAAACATTTATCTGAGCTGCACAATTTGAAGAGGATGAAATTGGAATATACCCTCAGATGCTCATTTTTAATAAGCAGCTGCCATTGAAAGCTGATGTATGTGTTATCATTCCTTTAAATTTGGGTTTATGGTATATTTTAATATTTAAATGATAGGACTTAATTTGAATTTTAAGTGGTTTTCTGAAAATAATTTTCGTAAGTGTGAGCTTTTTTTTTCCTGCTTATCTCCAAATGTTTTTCATTGGAACTATTTATGAAATCCTATTTAAAGCTTTATGTAAGAGCTTTGCTCAGTCACTACTTAGTTTGAAGTCTGTCTTTACTAAAACACCAAACATCTTTGACAACATTCAAAGAGAAGTTAACATTGATTCTATGCCTACAGAATAATACAGGTATAATACTTATCACTGCCTGAAAAGGGTCTTAAAATCTTTCTGAAATTTCCTTAAAGATTTCTTGAATTTCCAAGAGAAATGGTGGCTAATGGCTAGCCCACCAGAGAAAGAGAATAAGTATGTTAACGTGCTGTTGAAACAACCAATAGTCCACCATACTGTAGCAATGACGTTCAGGGAGAATGTGTTTTTCCCAACTTAATGTCATGTGAAAATTGGGTTTTCAGATCACAGTAACTCTGTCATAAAGAAAATATACTCAAATTTAGTAGGTAGAGCTTAGAAAAATAATATAAGTATATATTTTCATGTATAATGGAAAAAATCAGTAGTTGTTATTAATTTGACATGCTATTTTAAATCATTTAAATTTATTTTCATAATGAGATTTTAATCAATATTTTTGAATAGGGAAAAACATACATATAGTACAAAATGGAAACAGTACAGATGGGTAGAGGGTGAAAATTAGCAACCAGTGTTATCAATTTCTTGTGTATCCTTCCAGAGTTACTCTGCATATAAAAGCATATGTGTATGTATATATATATTCTTTTTTAAAACATACAGATGAAAACATATATACTATCTTGTACCTAGTAGGTTCAACTTTAGATCTGTCATTTTAAGTGACTTTTTTTAACCTAGATATCATACTTGAGCTAGTTAATATATCACCTAATTTGAAATATATTATTATACCAAGGAAATTTTGAATGAATCCCATTGGTATTTACTTAAAATGCAAATATATGTGTATTTTAAATACACAAATATTCAGTTTATCCTACTAGTTTCCCTTCCCTTCTTCTAGCCATCTTGACTTCCTATATTCCCCTCACAAATATATTGGTCTTTTTTCTGAAGTAATGCAGTCAGGAGTGGCAGGATATTCAATAATTTAACCAAGTGTTACCTTAAACAAACTGTGTTCTATAATGAAAAATGCCCATATTTAAAGGCTTTAATAAAGTATCACTTTTAGTCAATTTTTACTAATACCGTTACTATTAATCTTCATCCAAAGACCTTGCCATTATATGAGCAATTGAGTATTAGAACTATAGTAAAAGGATATGCTATAATTCTGTTGAAATATTTTATTAGCATGAAGCCTTTATCTTTCTGAGAAAGGTATAACATTCATTTAGCAACCTCATCAAATCCAAGCAAGTAGGTTACTCTAGACCCGATTGTTTAAAGCATTGATTTTTCATTGAAGGACCAAGAGTGTGTCAGAAGTCCTTGGGACCAAAGGTGCTAGGATGATTTGAGGAATGAGTTAAAATTGGGGCGCTATGAGGTTACAAGTACAACTAAACTGTCTCCACTCTCTGCTGGAAGAATAGAAAGTGGTCAGTATAATGTTTAAATGAAGTTAGTGTTATTACTATTCCTATAAATATAAACAAAGCTGCTTTAATAGTTTTCTGAGCACCCCTCCCCAAAAATCATAATTCTCTTTTCATTCCCATAAAAAGTGCATTTTGAGATCACTTTTCTATTGACCACCAAGAAAAAATTATCTGAAAAATGAAAGATCCCATACTTGAGTCCTGAAAGATACTATCTAATTATGAATTAAAGCAACCCGAGTAAAAGATCCAGTGCAATTGTAAATATCTTTAAAAATGTGGGATGAGGAAGAATTTTTCAATGAATTGGTATCTGTGAATTTTATGAACATGTCATAAGGTTTAAAAATGTAAAGCATTGCTTTAAACTTTAAAATAATAACTCCATACTTGGTAGTATAATGTCCTGTTTATAAAATGATAGAGGTGTTGTTAAAAGATAAGATCCTCTTAAACATATTTTAAAAGCATAAAAGAATTTGCTTCTTTTATTTTCATGCTAAATAACTCATTATAAAATTCACTAAAAATTCATCTTTAGGAATGAATTTTGCTTAAATTTAGGCTAAAAATATTAATAATTTCTCATCCTTAATTGAAGAATTTCCCATGTTGATGCTTTCTGGTAAATTATATTTTTCAAACTTTATGATTCTTTTGAATATTTCTTATGAAAAGTTACATATTTTTATTGAGGCCAGTGACATCCACCAGTAAATAAAAACATAATGAATTAGTGCTGCTATAGTGAAGTTACTTTGTGATATGAGTATGAAGAAAAAGATAACTCATTTAAATGGAATATATAGTTTCATATGTAATATTATTAACTTACTTCTGATTAAGTAGCAGTTCTCGGTCTTCACATTTTACCCTTTTATGCTTAATTTCTACAAAAAAAAAAAATTGTTCTATTCTGTTTTCATTTTCCTACGAAAAGGGGAAAATAGTCCCTAATGAAAAGTGTTTGTAGCATTTAAGAGTTGCTCAAAGTGTAAGAGTGGGGAAAAAGGCTTATGTTGGGTTTTGTTTTTTTTGTCTTTATCAAAATAATTGTATAAATCTGATTATCTTATTTGATCTGATTAAAGCCAGGATTTTTTTTATCGGAAACTTTTATATTCAAAAAATATTTAGTGTTTCATTTTTCGTAAAGAAAATGGTTCTGTTGGATAATACAGAAATCTTCAGGATTTTGTTGTGGATTTGATGAGGTCGCTGCCTAGAGGTAGCAAATAGAAAAGAAGAAATAGAAAAGAGAAAGATAGTGGCTGATTATTTTGCTTGTCCATAATGAAATCCATCTAAGAGAAATAAATCATTCTCAAAACTCAATGTCTATTTAACCTTTAAAAGAGCATTTGAGAGAGAATAATAAGACCTAATTCTGCCAAGGTATGGCCTGACCCTGAGTAAATCATTCAACTTCTGTTGGATGGTTTTCTCATGTGAAAAATGAACAGTGTTGTGCTGGAAGCTAAGGTTCCCTCCTACTCTAAACGCTTAAAATTCTGTATCAGTGGACTGTGAAAGGAAAAACAGATGAATAATACCAGAGTTGGAAAGTGTGAGTTTCTCTGTTTACATTAAAAACAACTCTAATGATGCAGCAACCTGTGATGATACCTAACAGAACAATGCAAAAATGTCAGTTTTATAAAATGTATGTATTTCTTTAGTCACATAAAATAAAATTTTGTTTCTAGTCCTTATTAAGACCAAGTTGTTGTATACTAACTACATAACTATCCTAAACTTTAGTTTTTTAAAAGAAATGTTTTTAAATATAGATTATCTCCCATGTCTTTATTATTTCCAATATCTCATTATTTGGAAGTAGCATTGCTTGTGTCTGCATATTCTATAATCATTTTTTACATTCTGCATGGCAAAGGAATTTTAAAGATTAATATCACTTCCTGAAATGCCATTGTTCCTAAAATAACTATAAATCACCTTGTCAAATAATACTGTAGCTGTCATGGTAGTGGTCCCTACTGTCTTCGATTCCTTTTTGTTGATCCTATCAAATAGCCTATGTTAGAAATAATGATGTCTGACAAAGACCATCAGAAAGGATACTGACCTGTGAACAGTATGGTTCTGTTTTAGAGGACCTGCAACTACTAGGGTATGCAAAGATTAAACATCTAATGGTTTGGGAGTTTTCTTAGCCTTAAGAAATGTCAAAGATTGATGACTGAAAAAGAGGAAAAGCAGCACACAAGGTTTTTGTCTTACAGGCATTTGTTTAAGCACCCCAGTCCTCAACGATGCAGTGCCCCCTCCTCTGCCAGTGGAGAGAATTAAAAAAGAGTGACACGTTTCTCTCTAGACCTCTCTTTTGGTGCCTGTTTATCAAAGACTGCATTTAAGAGTAACCTAAGTGTATTTCGAAATGCACATGCACATGTATTTTGCTAATTTCAAAAGTTTCTGTGCACATAAGAAACATTCCATATGATAGCTAATCTTTGCCCTGGTGGTACAAATAGCAATTTGGTTGGTCTGTTTTCAACAAATTCTATAGAATGAATTGGCTGTTGTTAGAAAATGTTTTCTCTGTTTTCTCCTCCCCTCTCCTCAAAATAGCAGATACATTGTAGATCACTCATTGCTTCTTTTTCAGCGATGTTTGAAATCTAAGTGGGATTTGAGAGAATAGTTTAGTCGGGCAGTTCCTTACCCTTGCTGTTTTGTAGAAACTTCTCTCAGCTTCCCATCAGACATTCTAAGCAGCTTTACCAAAGGAACTCACCTACGTGCCAAAGTTACCCAGCAAAATAAAACAACAGAACCATAAGAAAATGATTTACGTAAGAGTAAGAATAAGGATATATACAGACACCTAAATTCACATTTCTTATCAGTTGCTAATTTACCTCAGAGACTGCTGTATTTTATCTCTAGATTTTTCAAACAAGCAATGTGATTTATTCCAATGATTTGTCAGTCTAGAATTTCAATAGAACAAAATATTTTGCTGCTTAATAAATGCTACAAAAAGGATATCTCATGTTATAATCAGTTGTAAAAATAGAATTCTAAAATTCCGTCCATTATCATCCTCTTTCCTTCTTCCCTTCTGTACACTATACCCTATTGGAAGTGGGTAAGGGCATTAATTTCTTTCACTATCACATAGACCCACTCCATCCTATTTATTTGTTCAGATGACAAATGAAACACAATAAAAACCAGAGCTGCTCTTTGAAAATTTAGAAATTCCCCTGTGAGCTAGATCTATAGACTCTGAGAAAGAAGGACTACTGCTTCACTGAACTACGCTCCACACTCTTGCCATGTTTCCATGTAACAGTTTAAGATGCATAGAAAACAGATTTCACTTGGGATGACATGATCTGAAAGGTCAATTACTTCAACTTTTCAATACACAGTGCATCTTTAGAAAATATTTTTGACTAGCATGATTGACAGGTAATTTCAGAAATGAATTTGGGCTGGGCATGGTGGCTCGCACTTGTAATCCCAGCACTTTGGGAGGGCAAGGTGGGCAAATCACTTGAGATCATGAGTTCAAGACCAGCCTAACCAACATGGTGCAACCCCGTCTCTACTAAAAATACAAAACTTAGCTGGGCAAGGTGTCACACTCCTGTAATCCCAGCTACTCGGAAGGCTGAGGCAGGAAAATCGCCTGAACCCAAGAGGCGGAGGTTGCAGTGAACTGAGGTGGCACCACTGCACTCCTGCCTGGGTCACGGAGTAAGATGCCATCTCAACAAAAAAAAAAAGAAAAATAAAGAAATGAATTTGGTCTCTAGAGAAGTTTCACCATGACTGTTTTAAAAGAGAAGGTGGTAAGAAAAGGAAGGGTCAATTAAGATTTATTAGTACTAATAACTATTATTGACCACCCACTGTATATTAGACATAGCTGGGCTCCTTATAGCTGCTATTCCTAATCCTTATAACAACCTTATCATCCCTATTTTCATATAATTTTCCAGAGGTTTATAAACTGGTTCAGAATTTCAGAACTAATGTATTTGAACCCAAATTTACATCAAAGCCAAAGACTGTACCCATTCAGTTAGGCCAAATTGCCTTTCAGACTTCCTCTGAAACTGATTCTTCCAACTCTAATAAAGCACAATCTACCCCCAGCCACCACTATGCATCTGCCTCAGCTTTCTGGGAATTATTTTATCGAAAACCATCTCCCTATGTGTGGGACTAGTCTCACAATCCTCACCTTGCTTATGTGAGGATTCAGTTGGTTAAAATTAGCGCTAATAAATACAAGTTATTTGATCTTTAGTTTACAGATAAAATCTCTAATTCTGATAAACTATTTCCGATAAATGTCATAATTTTTTAAAGGGATCAGATCAAAAGAATGTAGAAGAGCTTCCTAGTTCCATCCCTAAGGGCAGAGAGGAGACAAATTACTATTCACCATGGGTCTACTTTCATTTGCATGAACCAAAAACAACTGGTTATGTTATCTTAGTTTCAGAATAAATCTTAACAATATTGTTGGAAGTTTTTTTTTATTTCTTACAACTTTTTCCTGCCATGTGATTGCTGTCTCATAACTCTTCCTGCCATACTCCTCCCTATGTCATTCCACTCATTTTCATATTTAATTACCAAATTTCCTCCTCTTTCTCTTAACTCCAGTCGAATAAATGGATAATTGCTCCATTTACACATATTTTTTCCCATTACAATAGGGCCCTGATTTTCAAACTTGAGTGTGAATACAAATCACCTCGATGGTTTGTTAAACCACAGATTGCTGGCCCCAGCTCAGAGTTTCTGCTCAATAGGACTGGTGAGGAGGGGAGAAGACCAAAAATATACATTTCTAACAGTCCCAAGGAGAGTGGGTGCTGCTGATCTAGGGGGACCCCACTTGAAGAACCACTGCTCTCAGCTGATGAGATTTTACCTTAGCTACAAAAGATAGTGAAGGAAAACGTCAGTCAAAACAACTAGAGTATCTGGGTAGAAGGAAGACTCTGATAGCTACTCCTTCTTCTGCCTTGAGAAGCTTACAAATCTTGAAACAAGCAACTTTTTAAATAAGTTGAACAGAGTTTTGTAAAAAATTATTTTCTTCCCTTTTTAATAACCTTTATGATTTCCTCTCATTTTTCAACAGCTATCTTGAGAGAAATCTGATGGGAATTAAGTTATGAAGCCTCAGGTGAAAAGCTTAGCTTTCTAATATATGGAGGCTGATGCATATTTTTATTATATAATTATCGTATATAAATGTTGGTAAAGAAAAGTGAACAATTTCTCTAAGAATTATTAATACAACTTTAATGACTATTAAATATTAGATCTTGAAGGACCTTGGAAGTAATTTAGTCCCTTAGTTTTCCATTTTGTGACATACATCATGTAGCTCAAATGGTTCATAATTACTAGAATACACTAAGCAAACAGAATTTAAAGGCTAGAGCTGAAAATGCTAATTATCTCTTAAGACATATAAATGGCAAGAAACACACTAATTTCTTTTAAAAGCATATAATATTTATACCATCTTTCTGTATCCTCTCTGTACATATAGAATGGAGGAACTATATATACTGTAGTGTGTTTACAGTCCTTTTTTTTTTTTAAGACAGAGTCTCACTCTGTTGCCCAGGATGGAGTACAGTGACTCGATCTCTACTCACTGCAATCTCTGTCTCCCTGGTTCAAGCCATTCTCCAGCCCCAGCCTCCCAAGTAGCTGGGATTACAGGTGTGTGCCACGACACCAGGCTAATTTTTGTATTCTTAGTAGAAACGGGGTTTCGTCATGTTGGCCAGGCTGGTCTGGAACTCCTGACCTTAGGTGATCTGCCCACCTTGGCCTCCCAAAGTGCTGGGATTACAGGCGTGAGCCATCGTACCCACCTACAATACTTTTCTTTAGATTAACAATTGAACCCATTGCTTTAAAATTAGAGATGTTGGTGGGTGTGGTGGCTCATGCCTGTAATCCCAAGCTTTGGGAGGCCAAGGTGGGCAGATCACCTGAGGTCAGGCACTCAAGACCAGCCTGGCCAACATGGTGATACCCTGTCTCTACTAAAAATACAAAAATTAACCAGGAGTGATGGCGCACACCTGTAATCCCAGCTACTCGGGAGGCTGAGGTAGGAGAATCGCTTGAACCCAGGAGGTGGAGTTTGCAGTGAGCCTAGAGCTAGTGCACTCCAGCCTGGCTGACAGAGCAAGACTCCCTCTCAAAAAAAAAAAAAAAAAAAAAAAAAAAAAAAAAAAAATATATATATATATATATATATGTATAAAATAAAGATGTTTCTTCTGAACACTCATTGATTCCATTTTCTATAACCAACATATTTTTAAATAATTTATTCTATGCTTGCCAACCTTGTAGATATTCTGTACTATAATATGTTGATCAAAATTAATAAAACCATATATCTAAATGTATATAATATCTATATATATAAACCTAATGCTGTCATTCTAGTGGATTGCATCTTATTGAAGTATTAAATTAATTCATACATAGGCATTTGGCAGTTCTGCAAGTTCATTGACTTCTCTTAACAGCTACTACCTTTGAATGATTAGCACTCCAGAACACTGAATGAGTTCCTAATTGTGAAAATGATTAACTAACTGCTGACATAACAGAGATAGTCACAAACTCAAATGGATCATTATAGGCAGTGTAACTTTTTTTTTAATTCTCTATTTGTTTGTATCATAGCCACAAGATAAATTTTAGATTTAAAAAATTAAATGTTAGAATTATACTTTGAGTAGGCTTCAGACAGAATAGATTTATAGTAGAGTTCTGCTCAACATTAGGGCAAACTTCAAGGATTGTGTGACTTCTCTGTTCCTGGAATTACTTAAGACAGAGACTAGACACGCACTGAATGTAGGATGCATAAAGGGAATTAATAAATCAGAAAAGGTGAAACATTATGGCTCAAAGATTCTTCTCCGCTCTGAGGGATTCAGAATTTGCTGAGAATAATCATTGGAACTTTTGCCTTCAGGCCTTCTGTTAATTTACCAGTTTGGGTAAAGAAGTGTGATTTCAAATTTTCAAATATTATTGTGAAAACATACAAAGAAATAAAATGTTCTTCCCATCCCTTGTTACCACGAAACAATGTAAGACCTAGGTTTTAAATTTTCATGAGCTTTATTAATTAAATGACTAGTTAAATAGTATTTATGAAATTTATTCTGCAAAATTAAGTCTACCTTTTATAATTTTTAAAGAAATTTTCATTTTTAATCTTTTTTCAAAAAGGATTATATGAAGGAATAAATTTAGTATTTATAGTGCTATTTCAAAAGTAACTGCTATAGGTTTATTTCGAAAGACGTAAGAGGCAGTAGGGTAAATTGGAAAACCAAATTATTGGATATTATCAAATTTTTTCTATAAAAATTCAGATTAAATTTTGTTTAAAGGTTGAAGCATCTATAATATCTTTCTCCATTTTTTCTTGCACTGCTAATTAAGGTAGAAAGAAGCAATATCATTTGCTAATTTCATCTTAAATTTTTTGTTTTAGACAAGTTTTCAAGTAGGTTCATTATTGCTACGAATGCAATGATATCTAAATTCAGGACCTTATGAATTCATATGAAACTCGATTCTCCCTGGTAGTGTCCACTTTTTTCTTGTTACTCTTCTAATCATCTTGCAAGTGGGCAAATAGTGTCTTTTATGGAGAGATCTGAGTAGGTTTAAATGTTATTACACCAACATCTATAAACTATATTGCACATTTCTAAATATTTAGCTAAGCAAGTTTACTACTCCACATAAATATTACACACACACTCTCTCTCTATATATATATATGTAAAATAGATATATAAAGTCACTCATAGAGTATGTATAATATATATTAAGCATATATATTGCACATGCATGTATATACAATTTTTTACATATAAAAAAATTTTGAAAGACATCCCAATCCTGTTCACCTTTTCCTTGTCCCTGGAGAGGAAGTGGCAAATTGGTTTTATCTCGCTTGTATCTACAATTGATTGGCTGCCCTAAAATGCTGTATTCGTATCTACAGGGAGAGGGAAAAAACAGCATTTATGCCAAATGTTTGCTATTTGTAATTCCTGCTTTAGAGACATAAAAGTTCTCATTGTAGCTCTAAAAACGTCAAGCTTAGCCAGATAGCTGGCAGTTGCAGAACAAACTGCCATGTGACTCACCTGGAATGTGCCTCTTCTAATACGTGAAAGAGATTATTTGAATCTCTTTTGTTTTCTTTTGATCATCCCTCATTTAAAAGAGCAGAGAATCTCCACTATGCCTCTTGAGGAGCTAGAATTATGGCCGTGATGATGTCATCAAGTATACTCTTAAGCATTAAACTCTGCATTTGCTTCTAATGAGTTCTAACCTCCATTAAAATGACAGCAGTTTCACCCTTTAAAGTTTAGTCCAGTGATTCTCAAACATTAGTGTGCAGAGTGTATTAAATAAAAATGTAGGTTTGGTCTGCATCCCCAGAGACTCTGATTTGATTGGTTCAGAGAGGGGTTCTGAAATTCACATTTTTCATTGTCTTGCTTATTCTGATATAAGTGGTCTGGAAGCCACTGTTTGTCATTGACTTAGACTGTGGACCTTAGACTTGCATTCTTTCTTCCATATCATTTTTTCCAGCAGAAAATGCTTAAATTTTAAATACCGTCAGTCATGACACCATGGGATGATGATTTTTTTGGTTACAATATTAATAAGTAGTATCCAGGGCTCTGTTTTATTTATTTGTTTATTTATTTATCTATTTATTTATTTATTTTTAAGACAGAGTCTCACTCTGTTGCCCAGGCTGGAGTGCAGTGATGCGATCTCAGCTCATTGCCACCTCTGCCTCCCAGGTTCAAGTGATTCTCATGCCTCAGCCTCCTGAGTAGCTGAGACTACAGGAATGTGCCACCACGCCTGGCTAATTTTTGTATTTTTGGTAGAGACAGGGTTTGCCATGTTGGCCAGGCTGGTCTCAAACTCCTAGCCTCAAGTGATCCACCCACCTTGGCCTCCCAAAGTGCCGGAATTACAGGTGTGAGCTACTGCGCCCAGCCTTGTTTTTTTTGTTGTTGTTTGTTTGTTTGATTTTGGGATAGGGTCTTGTTCTGTCACCCAGGCTGGAGTGCAGTGGCCCAGTCACAGCTCACTGCAGCCTTGACTTCACAGGCACAAGCAGTCCTCCCACCTCAGCCTCCCAAGTAGCTGGGACCACAGGCGCTAATTTTTTATTTTTTGTAGATATAGCATCTCTTTATGTTGCCCTGGCTGGTGAAAGTCCTGGGCTCAAGTATTTCTCCCATCGCAGCCTCCCAAAGTGCTGGATTACAGGCATGAGCCACTGCACCCGACCAGGGCTCACTTTAAACACAGAAAGGCTAAATGCATAAATCCAGGTGTTTAATCTAAAATTTTGTATACTATCATACTGGCTAGCTTTCTGGGCAGTGATTACTGGAAATGCCAGTTTCTCACCCACTCCTAAACTCAAGTTCTAAGACTGTCTGGTCTTACTTGACATCAGTGCACTGGTTTCATACTCTCTGGATTTCACAACCAAACATTCAGAGTCTTTGGAACTAAGCGACTAGACTTTCAGTCTCAAAAGCTGACCCTTTAAATCTCAAATGACATTTCTCAACCTCTTTATTTTAATATATGTACAGTATAAAGTTATCATTTATCAGGAGTAGAAAAAAATAGCCTTAGTCAATCTTTGGATGCCTCACTTCTGGTGATGGTGTTTTGTTGTTGTTGTTGTTTTCAATTGTGGTAAAAAAAATGCGTAGCATAAAATTCACCGTCTTAACCATTTCTAAGTGTTCAGTAATGTGTTCAGTAGCGTTAAGTATATTCACTTTGTCACGCAACCAATCTCCATAACTTTTTGGTCCTGCAAAACTGAAAAGCTGAATCCGTTAAACAACTTCCCATGTTCCTCTCTCCCCAAACTCTGGCAACTACCATTACACTTTCTTCTCAACCTTTTCTTTAAAAAAGCAAGATATTTTCTTAACCCTTCTCCCATCCATAATGGGTTTACAGTTATTGCTGTTTAGCTCCCCAAGTATAAACCTTATCTCTTGTATTGTTAGAATTCTCACATGCAAAAAGATTTACAATTACAAAGCAATTGTTCTTCTATTAAGATAAGATATGCTTATAATCTTTGAGTGAAGGTATTTTATCCTGGAAGCTTTTCAGCTGATTTACGGGGGGAGGTAAGCCTTTATTCCTCTTGAGACCTATGGAATTCAGTTTATGCTTCCTGGCTGGTTTGTTATTTTATTTGTTTGTTGAAGGTTTAAGATTATAGTTACCAAGGCAATTAGGCTTAAATCCTAGAATTTCCTTGGCTTTTTCCTATGTACATTCTAGGACTGTTTTATCATAACACTTTATAATGTATGTAGTAGATTGGAAGTTTTTCTGGAATTGACAGATTAATGTTTACAAAATGATTTCATAATCTTTGCTTATTCAGTATAAAACTGTTTAGCTTTAAACAGCTTTATTAGAAATACAATTTGGGAGAAACTAGGTAAAAAATAGAAATGTATTTTTCTGCAAATGAACTGGCTGATTTTTTATTTTTTGTAGAAACAGTATCTCTTTATGTTGCCCTGGCTGGTGTTAAAGTCCTGGGCTCAAGTGTTCTCCCACCTCAGCCTCCCAAAGTGCTGGGATTATAGGCATGACCCACTATACCCGGCCAAGATGTAGTGCCTATAGTTTCAAATGTTATTTTCAAAATCTTTGGCAGTAAGAAAATACTCAACCCAAGAAATACATTTTTTAAACTCTTAGTCTTTAAAAGTTTTTGTTTTGAAACATTTCTCTTGCTCGTTATTAAAATTTTTTTAAGAAATCAAAAAAAGTTTAAAGTTCTCTAAGCAATATACATCTAAATAACCAAAAATGCTGTAATTATGAGTATGCTGCTTATGATCTTGCATAGGGGAAAAAATCTATCTTTCTTGGCCTAAATTATATTAGAACTAGCACAAAAACTGATTGATCATGACTCTTGGATAATGATAACTAAGTCTTCATTTTGTGAATTTAACAGTTTATATCAATGCAACCTTATGAGTTTTTCAGACAAATGCTATTTGTATTGAACCATTTTAAATAATTCCATAATCTGGAATAATTCAGATTTTTTTAGTGATCTACTGCAACATATTGGTATTATTGAATCTCATTTTTCCTTTGATTTCTATTATAAAATTAGAAATATTTTCTGGGGGGAAAAATATTCCTTGAGTTGAAAAGATTTAGTGAAGGAGTTGTGTTGCAGCTGATTCAGTAATGTTCCAGGCAATTACCTTTTTTTGTTTTCAGTGCTCCCCCTCACAATTTAAGATCTTTCCTCATTGTTCACCATATCACCCCGAAATCACAGTAGTTTATTTGACGCCATGCATTCCTCAGAGCATATGATGCCAGAACTTAACCTCCCCTCGATTTATAGTTTCTAACCTAAGCTGGACACTAATATTTTGCCAGTAGGAACCTTTATTTTATTATTTATTTATTTATTTATTTTTGAGACAGAGTTTTGCTCTTGTTGCCCAGGCTGGAGTGCAGTGGTGCAATCTCGGCTCACTGCAACCTTTGCCTCCCAGGTTCAAGTGATTCTCCTGCTTCAGCCTCCTGAATAGCTGGCATTACAGGCACCCACCACCACACCCAGCTAATTTTGTATTTTTAGGAGAGATGGGGTTTCACCATGTTGGTCAGGCTGGTCTCGAACTCCTGACCTCAGGTGATCTGCCCACCTCAGGCTTCCCAAAGTGCTGGGATTGCAGGTATGAGCCACCATGCCCAGCCAGAAACCTGTATATAGTACAATGAATTCCAGCCTGAAAATTCCTCAAGTTCTGAGCCTTTATTTCATAAATATTTACTTAATGTATCAATTATTATATTAAATGTACTTAAAATGAAGAAGCCTGTAAGATTTATAGTAACTAAGGTTAGTTTGCATTATTGTTCTTCAAGCATTATTAAACTTGTACTCCTCTTTAAGGGAGTTTTTGGGTCACTAGGTAACCGTGTGATTTGGTTTGTTAATCACCATTTATTGTTTGACTCATTTTTTACAAGACCCATCATATTTAATGGCATACCAAGCTGTAATTCAAGCAGTGCCCTCTTTAAAGGTGATTTGCATCTGACTTGAGTCATATTAAATACAATCTGCATTTTATTTGATGCAAATGTTTTATATTTTTATATGAAAAAAATAACTTTAGGTAAACACAGAACTTGATTCTTAGATTCTTAATAACTCAATTCTAAATGATTAGTAAACTTATTACAAAATAACTATAAACTAAAGTGGATGTGAATGCTAAATTACTCACTCTATCTATGCTACAATTAATAAAGCCAAAAAAAAAGTTGTATATTATTTGGACTACCATTTCAATCATTCAGTAAATGTGAAAAAAAAAATCCTTGCAGTCTTGCTGCTGACCTCATGGTGTGCAGTAGTTTAGGATAGAGGTGCTGAGCTGTCTTTCAGAAGCCGTGGATCTGTGCCTTCTAGCTGAGCCTGGGGCAAGTCATTTCACCTCTGTGGACCCCAGCTTGCTTGTCCATACATTGAGGGGAACTGGATCAGAGTAGATGATCTCTAAGAACCCCTTCAATTTCTATATCTCTGACGTCAGTGAAACTTCTCTTAAAGTTAGTTTCTACTATCTTCTTTGGCCTTTTCTCATTTTCTTCCCACTCCTCTGGGTTTCACCTCTCATCTGACATTTATTGGCCATCCTGTCCTTCTTGGCGTGGTTCATATTTAGTTATGGCCACTTTACAGTGTTGCAGTATGCTGCTTCTCTGCCTAATTTGCCCAGTTCCCTTTTTTACCCTGCCATTTAATTTTACATGAAAATTATCTTGGAACTAACACAAAAACTAGTTGATTGTGATATATTATATATATAATCAGTAAGACTTATCTTTTGGCCCTGTACACAAAAGTTTTAAATAGGCAATTCTTCCAGTTCCAAGAGATATTTTTGGATGCAAAACCTAAAACTTGATAGAGTATATTTTAAACTTAAGTTTCCCATATGAAAAATCCTATCTCCTTAACTTGAATTTAAGTTTAAAAGCAGAGACTGTTTCTTCCTCTTTTGTATTCCCCCTCTCCCACCTTGCACTGGAATGATTACTTAAATCATCTCTTTTCACTTAATCACCAGTATTCCTGTTCCTGTTTTGTCTTTGAAATCTTGTTGCTTCAGAATCACAGTACTTAACAGGCAAATCTAAATGGTGACAATTGTTAATGAAAGTGATAATTTTTTGCTGTGTCATTTTAATTTCAAAGATGACTCACAAATTAAGGGATGATGTGTTGCCTGCACACCCTAAATTTTATTTCAGAAATATTCCTTCCCTTGCTTAATGAATAAGTGATGCTGGGATAAGTGCCGCTGTTCCTCTACTCATTCAATGAACATTGAGTGGTTATCTTTTGCTAGGCTCTCTGCTAGGGACTAGGGATACAATAACTTACGAAAGACAAATATTTTACTGCTATTAGCTTTAAGTATGCCATGTCCAAAGTTATTTGATTCAAAGGATCTTTTGGAGCTTAATTACAGTATCATTTTCTTCATTCAACAGATGTTCAATCATTTGATTATCTGCCATGTGCCAGACAGTGTGTTGGTGTATATGGAAGTGTATTTGAAACTGTCTAGTATAAAATGCTATACATTATTTTCCCTTTAACAATTTATCCTTTAAAGACAATTATCTACATACTGTCATAGTGCTCAAAATATATATTGTTGATGCAGATTTACACAAATACAATTATACTATTTTAAACAATAATTCTGTCTTCCTCATTCCAAATCTGCTTTGATGTCATAGGACGAAAATAACTATTCTGTTTCATCTCATGTACCATTGTGTTCAAGTGGTGGTGACTACCTGAGTCCTAGGTTGGAGACGATCATGAAGCTCCATTCAAGCCCATGATAAAAGACTGTGATGATTTGTATATGTTGATGGGGCAGTTAGATGAGGAAAGCAAGGAGTAGTTATATACATGTCATGTTAGCCCTTCCTGCCCCAGGCTTTTGTATTCATCCTCACTTTAATTTTATTTCATTCTCCTTGCATATACAATATAATCACAAATTCTTTTTCTCCTCATATGTTTGGACTAACAAAAATCCATCAGTGTTTTCGGCTATGATGACCATCTCACCAGTGTCTTAGCCAACACCACTGTGTTAGTAAATCCACAGTCATAATAATTTTTACTGTAGAGACATTGCAATGAAGACGATTAATAGATAAATTCAGTTAATCATGGGTACAAATGTGTCCTGAAAGGTTTTCCATAACTGGTCGTTAATTATGAAATATTTTCTAATTCAATTAAATGTAAAAAGAATATGGCATTTTTAAACTCTAATAATTTACATGGAAGTTAAAATTGTTTTCCAAGTTCTTTTATGTATTATACCTCATTTTATCCTGATGCAACTCCTGATTTAGATTAGTTCAATATCACTATCCCCCACTTAACAGATGAAGAAAACCAAAGCCCAGCAGGTAAAATGATTTGCTGTAGTCACTAAGCTGCCTAATAAAAATTCCAGGATTTTAACAGGCACATTGCTCATTGTAGCTTAGTAATAGTAACATAGAAACTTAAAGTGGTAAACTTAAAATCAATATTTGGCAAAATCAAGCATATATGTTTATAGTTCATTTAAAGAGTTTTTTGAAATGCATTCTAGGTATTTTGTTGCTTTCATCACATCTTTAGGCTCAGTTCTGCACTCGGTAAACTCTTGGTTTTGGCCCTGGCAGACGGTCTGGATACTCATTGCATTGGTGCTCATGTCTGTGCACCAGCTGCTTGCCAACCTCAGCCTCTGCCTCAAACTCTGAGTCTTTGTCCTCTGTGCTTAAGACTCCCTGCCTAAGCTTCCCACCTTAGCTAACCTCCCAGAACTTGACCTTTCCTCATCTAACCCAAGTCTTTTCATGGCACCTGCATTGCAGAATGGCCCTTCAAAATTAATACTGTTTAGAGGATTTAAGAGGTAAAACGACTTCATTTGTATAATAAGTCCAGTTAATCAAACGTCAAGTAAATCTTCTTCCTGTATTTTTTCTTTTTTTTTTATTTTGTTTTTCAGATAAGGTCAGGCTAGAGTGCAGTGGTACAGTGGCAGCCTTGACTTTCAGGGCTTAAGTGATCCTCCCACATCAGCCTCCTGAGTAGCTGGGATGACAGGTATGCACCACCAGGCCCAGCTATTTTTTTCTATTTTTTGTGGACACAGGGTCTCACTATGTTGCCTAGGCCGGTTTTCCCTACATGCTTATGAACAAGAGATGAATGAACACATGATAAGTTAGAGGCAGACTTTTTCAGGAACCTATTTGACAGGAATGATCCAGGTTTTATGAAACCAACTAAAAATCCCACTCTTCTCCATCTGCATCAGTACCGTGATTACAGTTGTTGACAGTGAAGGCCCTAGAGCACTGCAGTATTCTCATTTGTGCATGCAAAATTTAATCGTGTTCATTATATCATATTTATTAAAGCAGAAAATCAAAATAATACATATTAGAAATATTTGCATTTCAATAGGATTAAAAGCATATTGTTAACTAGGAATTGCTGTTAAGTAAATGACTTCGCTCCCTGACATTCCCAGTTAACCACGGTTTTGCAGCATCACTGAGGAACTAACAGGCTAAATTCTGAATTCTTACATGCAGATTGAATTATTCTGTTTTTTGTTATTGTTGTTGTTGTTGTTGTTGTTGTTTTGAGGCAGGGTCTCACTCTGTCACCCAGGCTGGAGTGCAGTGGTGAGATCTCAGCTCACTGCAACCTCCACCTCCCAGGTTCAAGCGATTCTCCCACTTCAGCCTCCCAAGCACCTGGGACTACAAGTGCATGCCACCATGCCCAGCTAATTTTTGTATTTTTTGGCAGAGATGGGGTTTCACCATGTTGGCCAGACTGGTCTCAAACTCCTGACCTCAAGTGATCCACCCACCTTGGCCTCCCAAAGTGCTGGGATTAAAAGTGTGAGCCACTGCACCTGGCCAGATTATTCTGTTTCTATATTTATGGCCATAGAAGTTTCAGATTGGCTTAATCTGCACAAATTATCATTTAGTTATAAATATAAAAGGCAGATCAGATCAATATGGCTAAGATTATCAAAGAGGAGCTTAATGGGAGTTCAACACTTGCCTTTTGCTCGGAGAAGAAAACAATGACTTTAATCCACTTCCTCTACCCCCTTAAAGCAATAGCAGAAATTTCAACTGTATTTTTAGGTATCGAATCCCGTAAAGTTATCAGGCAGTCTCAGTGGCCTAGTATAAAGTGTAAACAGCACAGACCTTGGTGTCACCCAGTCCTGGGTTCAAGTCCAAATTCTGTCACTTATTGTGTAATTTGGGTCAATTTATGTAACTGTATAGAGTTGTAAGAATTTATTCATTCAGCATTCATTGTATACTTATCGATCACCTACTATGTGCTGGACAATCTTTAAAGTCCAGGGGATTGTATTGATAACCAAACCTAAGATTGCCTGCCCTCACAGAACCTAGAGTCAACCAGAATTCTCTTAAAGAAAGTTAAATGCGGCCGGGCATAGGCTCATGCCTGTAATCCCAAAGCTTTGGGAGGCCAAGGTGGGCAGATCACCTGAGGTCAGGCACTCAAGACCAGCCTGGCCAACATGGTGATACCCTGTCTCTACTAAAAATACAAAAATTAACCAGGAGTGATGGCGCACACCTGTAATCCCAGCTACTCAGGAGGCTGAGGCAGGAGAATCGCTTGAACCCAGGAGACAGAGGTTGCAGTGGCAGCAAGCCGAGATCCTGCCATTGCACTCCAACTTGGGCAACAGAGCAAGACTCCATCTCAAAAAAAAAAAAAAAAAAAAAGAAAGAAAGAAAATTAAATGCCTTCAGGTACATGAAACTGTTAACAAAGTGTGTCACATACTAAGCATTTAAAAAATATTAATTAACATCATTATTCTTCCCAATCCACGAAATGGATGGTTCCCCAGAAAGTGTAACACAATTATGCAAAATTCAAAGGGATCCTCCTTCTACCATAGGAACCTTTAGGTGTAGCAGAAGCAAGGGAATTGGGCTGCTTATAATCTCACAAAACTGTTTTCAGTCAAATATAAAAGTGTGCACAATTGTGCAGGCAAAAATTAATTGCACAGGAAACAAAAAGAACTATAAAAGAAAAAAGCAATACATTAGACTCCATCAAAATTAAAATTTCCCACTCATCCAGAGACACCATTAAAAAAATGGATACACTACCCATGGACTGGAAAATAATCGAAGCATAGTTTTACTCCTGGAGGAAATCAGAACAGCTTTGTTTTTTCTTCTTTTAGAAAATGATGATTGTTAGGCTGTTTGCATGATTGAGGGACCAATTGCTGCAGCGCTAAAAGTATTACATTCACCTCTTTCCTAGTCCCCATGATTTTTCTTGTCTAGCTCTACCACTGACTTTGATCATTTTTTGCCTGAAGGGGTCTTTGGGGGTAATATGACATCCTCATTTTACAAGAGATAGGAAAAAATACTTGTATGACTTTGACATCATTTAACTAGTCATTTCAGAACTTGAACTAGACGTTATTAAGTGGTCCTTCCACTATCAGCGTCGTTTCTCTGATTATACCGATTTTGCTTCAAAATCAGATTACCTAGGCTTCATTCAGAATATTTGTTTTTATCCTTCAACTAGAAGAGTTTTCTCACCTCTTTATTTTCAAGTTGAAAACACTATTACAAGATTATATTAGCGGGTCATTTGACTCCGAAAAAAAAATATCGTTTTGAAAGTTAATGTACACTTTAATCCTCAATTTCAGGATAGTAAAGAACCATTATAATTTAGGCCCCAGTGACTGTCATAAAACAGCTCTTAACAGACCACCATCTTAATACTGAGATTTTCCTCTTTCATAGTTGAACTATATTTTTTCTATCATGTAGCTCTTAGTACTCTATTTTCCTTTGATACTAATGATTCCTCTCACTCTCAGAAATATTTACACAAAACACCACATGACTATCCTTTCTGTTGATTGCAAAACTTTTTATCGTTCACTCTAGAGAGGCAAATAATGTCCTTTAGTATCACTAATTGAGTTTTTAAAAGGAAAATTTGATAGCTAAGAATCTGTTGTATCAATTTATTGTTTTTACGATTGAAATGATTAAGTCAAGATATATTTATGCAATTTTTATGTTAATAATATCATAACAGCAGTAGCAATAATAATGTGTGGCTTAGTGGTTTCAGAGCTTTTTTAACAAAAAATGAATTAAGTATGTGTGTGTGCTTTTCCTTTTTAACCATATTGAATTTGTGGTGTGGAGTTAGAAGCCACTGTGTGAGGTAAGAAATAGCAGTTCAAGGGGAATGGGAATATTCATTTATTTATTCAACAAATATGTATTGAATTCTTCCAATAGGCCCAGCATTGTACTAGGGAAATTGCTTACTATTTTTATTTTTTCCCCTCTAATCTAAGGTGGAGATGATAATGAATAGTAAAATTAAATGTTTTAGATGTCTTTGTATGTTATAGGTAGATATGGGATAGCAAAAGCCTTTGGTGGTTTTCACTTGGAATTAGAAAAAGAAGTAAATTAGAGAAATAATTGTCTGACTTCTGATGATAGTTTTAATTTTATAGATGAGTACTTGGCATGACATGTGGATAAATTCTGTCAAGGTCATTACCATTTTCTTCTCAAAACCAATAGAATTTTCTCACTTATTTTTAGAGTTGTCAGATAGTGTAATAAAGTTATTTCTGTAGGAAACTGGGAATTCATTGGATATTTGACTCCGACTGTAACCTCTTTAAAGCTGATGAACGAGTGGCCCCTTAGATTTGAAGTGGTAAGGTAGTCATAAATTAGGCGCCCAGACACTGGCATTCCACATGGTTTTAAAGTGTGGTAGACCATGTATACCCTTGACTGTGCACCAAGCAGCTTAAGGTAAAATCTTGTTTCCTTCCCACCTCAAAGTTTGAAGTGCATCAGTCTCCTTTCTCTACTAGTGCCGTCCTGCTGCTCCACTAGTAGCCCCTGATAGGAAATCCGTGTCCTCCATAGAGAATTCGTCATGAATCCCTTTCCAGAGCTTGCTGTTCTCTATGTGATGGTTTGAAGGGAGAAGTTTTGAAATGAAAAAAAAAAAGGAAAAATGCCAACCATCTTCTGATGCTTCCGAAGGAATATTGTGTTTCATTGTAATGCATTTTAATATTTTTATTAAGATAGAATTTAATGAAATGCTCAGATCTTAGCATATCATTCAGTCAGATTTGATGAATATGAAGGCACATGTCTGTCATCCAAGAAAGTTCCCATGTACTCCTCCCCAGTCAACACTCCCCCCACCCTGACTTCCAAAAGAAACCACTGATCAGATTTCTATCACCACAGGTTAGTTTTGTCTATTCTGGAATCCCCTGTTACCTGCATGTATTTTTCTTTTTTTTTTCTTTTCTCTTTTCTTTTCTTTACTTTTCATGACAGGATCTCACTCTGTCACCCAGGCTGGAGTGCAGTGGCGCCATCTCAGCTCGCTGCAACCTCCACCTCCCAGGCTTAAGCAGTTCTCATTTTCAGCCTCCCAAGTAGCTGGGATTACAGGCACATGCCACCATGCCCAGCTAACTTTAGTATTTTTTTGTAGAGATGGAGTTTCACCATGTTGCCCAGGCTGGTCTCGAACTCTTGATCTCAAGTGATCTGCCCATCTCAGCCTCCCAGAGTGCTGGGATTACAGGCATGGGCCATGATGCCTGACCTGCGTGTATTTTTCTCTGTTTGACTTATTTCACTCAATATAGTAATTTTGAGATTGTCCATGTTGTTGAGTCTATCAGTAGAGTTTTCCTTCTATTGCTGATACTTTTTTAAAACAGGCAAGAAATAAGCAGATCATTCCTGAATATCTTGATTGACACATAACTACTATTAGAATCATGGCAGCAAACCTGTAGTAAGAATGCAGGGGGGAGAAAATACCCTCTTATATTAATATTAAGTGACAGTACTTCTAATATTCAAATAACTCTCTCACCTTAATTAGCATTATATGCATCAAGAACTATTCTTCTGGAAGACTCTAAATTACTAAAAACAAACCTGAGTTCACATCAGCAATTGTAGTACCCATAAAACTATTACTGTTTCCGTCACTTTATAGTTCTGCTTTGACTTCAGAAACTAGTTGTGAAAAAAATCCCATTTGAGAATATTCTTTTGTTTTTTTTTTGAGACAGAGTCTTGCTGTGTTGCCCAGTCTGGAGTACAGTGGGGTGATCTTGGCTCACTGCAACTGCAACCTCCACCTCCCAGGTTCAAGCAATTCTCTTGCCTCAGCCTCCACCGTAGCTGGCGCCTACCACCACGTCCAGCCAATTTCTGTATTTTTAGTAGAGATAGGTTTCACCATCTTGGCCAGGCTGGTCTTGAACTCCTGACCTCAAGTGATCCACCCACCTCGGGCTTCCAAAGTGCTGGGATTACCTGCGTGAGCCACTGTACCCAGTCAAGGATATTCTTCTTATAGTATCTCCATTATCAAAACGTGCTGGAAAGAATGCTTTACTTGTTTATCAATATGATGATGCCTCAGGAGCTTTTTGCATTCTTAAAATTATGTAATATAGATCTGATGAACTCAGTTTTATTATTAGAAACTCATTTTGATCTGTAATTCCAAGCAAATATTATATAAATGAAACAAGAGTAGATACAATAAGAGCACCATCCAGATTGCATTTTTGTTCTTCCGAAAGTCCTAGTTAAATTGTTTGCCATGTTATGCAAAAATTCATTGAGATTATGGGGAGTGGCAGAAAACTTAAGCAAAGATTACACTGTGATTCTAGGAAGCCATAGTAAATTGTGTACCAACAAACCCAAAGGGTGAATTTTGACTTTCTGCGATTGTCTTTTTCAAGATAATTCTATAGTTAACAAAAAGGTGGCTGAACTTCAACAAAATAAAGGAGAGAATTGACCTGACCTTTGGCTAGTCCGCCCCATTCTTACCATCTCCACCTTCAAGACCAAGGAGCTGCAGGAGCACAAAGAGATCCCAAAACATTGTCACAAACGAACAGCCATTTCTTACTTTTATAAAAAGTTAGTATGGCTTTTTTTTTTTTTTTTTTTTTTTTTGAGACATAGTCTTGCTCTGTCACCCAGGCTGAAGTACAGTGTAGTGGGGCAATCTCAGTTCATTGGAACCTCCACCTCCCGGGTTCAAGCAACTGTCCTGCCTCAGCCTCCCAAGTAGCTGGGATTACAATTGGGTACCACCGTGCCCGGCTAATTTTTGTATTTTTAGTAGAGTTGGGGTTTTGCCACACTGTCCAGGCTGGTCTCAAACTCCTGACGTCAAGTGATCCGCCCACCTTGGCCTCCCAAAGTGCTGGGATGGCAGGTGTGAGGCACCGTGCTGGGCCAATTTTCTATATTTATACAATTATTCAGCCAGAAAAAGAGTAGACATATAGTACCATAATGCTTATATCACTTCAGTGGGGAAAAAAAATGATACCCTAAACAAATAAGAAATGTAGCCAGAGTACTGAGAGAATACTCATAAAGTTTCAGATTATTCCTGTTGTTGAAATACTTCTCACTCGCTTTTCTCATTTGTTTCACCTACCACTGAAATAGACATGCTTTCCTTTTCCCCCTGTCATACTTACTTTTTTCTTCAGGTTCCTAAGTTATTTTACCATGTTCATATTTCATTCGGATAATTCCAAAAATATTGAAATGAATCTTCCCTTTAACATGACCTACTTTAGTGTAGAATTTGGCCTAAGTCTTATTTCTCATACAAAAGCAGTTACATTTGAATTACCAAGAGAATCTCGTTAGTATAATTTAACCCAGAAGGGCAACTTGCAGTGCTGTCATACTAAGCCTCAAGGATATATCTTCTAAAGATTGATAAGTGCTTTTGAGCAATAGCTCAAAAGTGTGAATTAAATTCTCTAAACAGTTCATTATCGTTTTGGTTGTAGTGATTAATTTTAATTAACTGCTGATAATGTTTGTTTCCAGGTGAAAAAATGAGGATATGGTCTTTGCTTCCATTTGAATATGAATAGTGCTATCCGTTTAATGTTAGAAAGGTAAAAGAGATCTCTCCCGGGCACCGTGGCTCATTCCTGTAATTCTAGCAGTTTGGGAGGCCAAACAGGTGGATCACCTGAGGTCAAGAGTTCGAGGCCAGCATGGCCAACATGGCAAAACCTGATGTCTACTAAAAATACAAAAATTAGCCAGGCGTGATGGCGGGCGCCTGTAATCTCAGCTACTTGGGAGGCTGAGGCAGGAGAATCACTTGAACCCAGGAGGCGGAGGTTGCAGTGAGCCAAAATCGTGCCATTGCACTGCAGCCTGGGCTTCACAGAGAAACTCTGTCTCAAAAAATAAAATAAAATATTTTATATGGTATGGTTGCAAAAGAAGGAGTAATGGTGGCTTAAAGGAAACATTTAATACACTTGTTCAAGAGCTCCAAAATATCAAACTTTTTGGATTTAACTGTTTTTTTTTAAAAAGAAAGTATATTTCAAATACTGTACAGATTCCCATCTTGAGAAGAACTAGTTACCATAATATAGAATTTTACAGCTAGAAGAGACTTTCAACATCATCTAGTCTTACCTCCTCAGTATTCAATAGTTCAATATAATTATTATCTTTTTGCAGGTCTTAGCTTTCCTGCTCTAATTTCCAAAACAATGAAGAACCAGTAGTCCCCAGATCCCCTTTGTGTTTATGTATAACTGTCTTTTCATTCCCTCTGATATTCCCCATATTCATGCTAATGATTGCAGCTATGAGGATTATTTCCTTGATTCATTATGCCTGAATTAGCTTAAGAAAAGAATAGTCTACCAGATGCACAACTTTTAATTTAAATGCTTGGCAAAGGTAAAGATGACTCATTCAGAGTTTTGGAAGTAGTTATAGTAATAATCAATTGTGTCATTGGTACTCTGGAAAACATATTATATGGGTTTTGCCATAGCGATTCAAGAGTGAGTAATACTACCGTATTCAAGAGTAATACTACCCAATTCAAGAGTACCATTTCAAAAGTGAGTAATACTACCCTATTCTTTAAGACATTGTAATATTACCTACCCCATTGTATGGGTGAAGCAAAAGTAGACCAGCACAGTTTTTTGTGGGGGTTAGGGGTAGGAAACTGTTATGGTGAAGTTCTTTGTTCCGTTTTTCTCAGTCTAATTTCTCATTAATTCATTAAATCAACAGATATTTATTTGACCTGTGAATAAATAAGCCTTATCATTTGGCCTTAGAAATATGAGCTAATCATTTCTCTGGATCTGGATAATATAGCAGACAACTAGATCCAGTCTTTGGCCCCAAAGAGCATACAGTACAGATACTCACAACATGGACAATTTCTAGATAACTGCCCAGAGAGCAGAGAAGATACAAGATCATTATAAACCCTGTGCAGCCCAACCACTGCACGAGCAATTTATTAACTTTGCCTTGCTCATTGGGATAAAGTGGGAAATAGCTGTTATAATTAGTTGTGAGCCTTTTTGGAAATGAAAACAGCTACAAAAGAGCTGAATAATAGAAAACAATATTAAATTATAGGGTAGAGATGACTCTCATAGGTATGTTCCGTATTTATGTCAACACTATAGGACCACTACCAGGGAAAAGCTATTTTAGGTAAATACAATCGCCTAGCTTTTACAAAGCTAAGAAATACCTGTGTGTTTTAACAAGAAAAATTGTGGAATCTTATATTATTTTGGGTACTACATGAGCTAAATATAGTTGGACTATCACACATACTATGAAGTTTCTGTAAATCTGTAGCTTCTATTAAGAATTTCAGTGTTTATTGGAAATATTTCTCCAATGTTTAAATGCTGAAACTTTCCAAGGCTATTATTCACAAACAAGGGATTATATTTTAATACTCAGAAACTGTAGGAAGGTTTGTTAAATAAGATGAATATCTATCCTATGACTAACCTGTCAGTATGTTGGGTTTGGGGGAGTTATCAGTGATTTATTATGCCAGATCTTTTTTTATTTTAGTTATGTTTTTAAAATTTGTTAATTCAGAAGATGTGGATGCCAATTTATATCCCACTGTACACTCTCAAAAGATGAATTTATAGAATGGGCCATGTCTTTAAGATGCTTTTATATAGTCATTCTTATACCTAAGTTTCAGATACTCAAGGAAGGAACCCATTTAGACAGTTATTTAATGTTCTATGACTATGACCTAATCCTGATTTTAACATTAGTACTTTTATGTTCTTAACCAGCTTTTACCCTAATTAAATGGGGCACTACACCGCAGATTTTAGCCTGTGGCATAGTAGAGCCCAGGTCATCTGTCACAGAGAATCATAATCGTACATTCTCTCTTTCCTCGGAACAATAGAATTTTGAGGTGGGGGAGAATATTAGTTTATAATGAGGCAACTCTAATTTTTTCACACTCAGAAGCAACAAAAATATTTAAAATTTAACTTTCTGTGCATTCCATTTATTTTCAAATATATATTAATATGGTTATCACATGAGTAAGTGATCTTCATTTTTATTGCCATCCCTGATTTGCCAAATTTAATAATACGGAGAACCTCCACATAGTTGCGTATTATTTTATTTGTTCCACATGTTGGTGCTTTGTTCTCTACTGTCCTTTTGTCATTATATTATTTCTGAACATTTCCTTTTAGTGTTTCTATTTAGACTAAAGAAATAGAAGCATGAAAATTAATAACCCATGTATCAGACATTTTTGCTGGACCTTATAGGAATGAGCAGTTAAGGCTACAACCCTCAATGTTTAATACTGTTTTCAAACCTTGATTGTTACATATATTGTCAGTTCAGTGATTGAAGACAATATGCATATGTAGACAAATAGATAAAAACAGGGTAATTAAACCAGTGTGTTTTTTTTTATTTTAAGAGAAAACGCATATGACTTCTGTGCATTGCATGGCAGAGTATTACTAAAATTTGCCTAAACAAACTATCATGATGTTTTCAGGTTTTATGGGAATGCTTTGACTATATAGTACTTGGATTTCAATCCTCATAATCACAAAGGCTCTTCACAGGTATTTAAAACAAAAAAAACCAAGACTATACTGTTTGTAGAAAGTATCATTTGTCTTCTTGGTTATATTTGTGCTAACTTTATGAATCTATACTCTACTGATGTGAAAAAGGTAAAACTGTACATGTTTTAAAGTTTGAAAAGTACCACTGTGCATTTTAGAAAAATATTCAGTAACTCGTGGCCCTTTGGTAAAGGAATGTGCAATTATAAAGGTTAATCCCATTTTATTTTGTTTTTCTAATTCCCAGCAATTATTCTTACTAGGCTTTAGAGACAAAACCAAACCCAATTTTAAGGCTAGCACTTTTTTCCTACTGGTAATTCCTGTTTTTCTAATTATATGGAACATTTAACTTAAACCATTCTTTGCAATGAGTTTTAGCTAACTCATTCTAACTTTAAAACCTTTAATTTAAGAAACATTTTAAATTAATCCAGTGGTAACCAGAAGCATGTTTTAGGTATCATGATCACTTAATCTTGTGCCTGATTTTAGTAATTTTCTGATAAAAATAACTAAATTCCTGAAAAAGAATATTCAAACATTTTAATTAGTTTTCATTGGTCATAAATAATTGAGTAGTTGTCCATATAGTCATAATTTATCTAAAATCTGGAGCTACCAAGACAGCTAAGTACATAGCTGTGCTTAAAACATACCCATATCCCCTAAAGACAAATGACAAGACTTGGAAGAAAGAGAATTCTGTATTATTATGGGTATCACATATATATATGCTATTATATATATACACATGTGTGTATATACACATACATGTGCATTCTATTAGGTTACCAGTATTTTACTGTCAAGCACCTATGGGTAGTGGAAGCAAAATACAAATGAATATAAATGCTGAACTTTAGATGTTGGCACCAATATAGATTATGCATAAGCTGTTGCAATAAAAGATATTCATTGTGCCTGTACCTGAAGAATTTACCTTAGGTTTTCTCTGGCCTTGTTTGTTTAAGCCTGCATGTTCATTTTAAATGTAAAGACAGCAGGATATATGAATGAATGAATAAAATGATGACCCTGTTTGCCATGAGATTAAATACTCTGTTGAATTTTCTGTGAGGCATTGGCTGCTGTATATTACGTCATAAACTATATTGTTCACAAGCAACATAAGTCTTATATACAGATCACAGAATTTAGAAATTATACATCTTTCCCTTTCCCCCACAAAATGAATTCAGAATTGACAATTCAAATGTATAATTTTAAGCTGCTAATTATTAAAATTTATTAATACCCTATGGATTGAAGATTACATGAAATAAAAGCTACAAAAGAATGCTAATTAATAATATAACTCCATATACTATCAAACTTCTGACAGCATTGAGTTTCTTATAAAGCCTTAAAATATTTTAATGATAAATTAATTACCTGGAAAAGAAGGCACTTTATTACCTTGAACTAGCTATTCGTCTGTATAGAATATGTCAAAAATCCCTTAAATTATTCTTTATCCTTTTATAAATTTATCCTAGTTATATGTTTTTCTAAAGCCTCTTACAGTATAATGTATTAATTCAAACTATTGTAACTTAACAGAAAAATTGTTAACATGATGTAACCAATGAATAATACAGAAATGAAACTCAAGAATAACAAAAATATATGTGATAAGACTGTTAGTCTAAGTTGGTCTACAATCATTTGAGATTTTTAAATGGTGTAAAATTTGAAGGCTTTTTCATTGAACAATTTTTAGACAGTTTTTATTTTTAAATCTTATTTTTAATTGGTACTACCTTGTCTTGAAATGTTGATCAAATGTAAAGGCAATCATAATTATTAAGCCAGTCCATTATAACTCAATTTTGTTTTAGTTGAGATTTTTTTAGTGTAATTCTAAAACATTAAAACATCAGTTTGTTTCTTTTTTGCTCAAGTCAGCCATGCCTGGTGAACTATCAAATTTAAATCATCAGCATGGATGTGCTGCTGTGTATAGCAGTTTCCTCTTCAGAAAATTAGTATTTGATTTAAACAAGGAATTTAGTTCAGCAGAAAAAGCATAGGATAATTTTTTCAAAAGGGTTCAACCCTCTCAAGTTAAACCTTAACATCTTTCTGACACTCAGAAGGATAGGCTTTTATCCAAGAAATTTTTTCAACAGTAAAATATTTCAAAGTGAGCAAACTCCACTTTCTTTTTTGCTTGAGGGGCAGTACATTTTTACAAAAACACATTTTTCTATAAGTTTACCTATCTTTAAGTCATTCTCTGTGGCGGCCATTTTTCCATCTCTAATTTTGAATGTTTTACTAAACGTAAATGCAGTTTCACAGACAGTCTTATCATTACATGATATAGAAAGGAGTCCAGTTTATCGGAGGTCTATCCTTGTTAAGGGGGAGACCAAACACAAATTCCATGTCAGTTGTCCAGTTTGGTTCATTGTTTTCTTTCAAAAATAAGATATATTAACCCAAAGGTATGTTAATGTCATGGCATGAACAATCTTCAGTGTAGACCTATTGAGTATTTTGTGATGCTGAGTAACAGACGTTTCTCAACTCTCTGTGATGCTAATATTTTCCTTAGAAAGTTTTGTTTAATGTTAGATTGTTGTTCCGAAAGATGTTGGTCCTAGTGGGATTTTTTTAAAACTTGGAAGACAAATAAACGCATGTATTACAAATATAGAAATGGTGAATTGTAAACTTACCATATAGTACTGATTTCTATTTTCAAAAATGTTTTGCTGTTAAATATATACAACATAAAATTGCTGCCGTACTGTAATTGAGTACTTTTTCCTAAATGACCCTGTTATCACTATTCCAGAATTAGAAGTTGGGCAGATACATGATTGATTCATGTGTCTGCATAGATGCTTCAAGGTATATTCTTCTCTTGGTGAGTAAAAGTATATTTTCCTTGGCATCAGTGCATTGAGATCTGAATATACCTGTATCTATCAATCCTTATTACACATTTCTTATACAGTAGCTTCAAATATGCCAAAATTGGCCTAGACACAACTAAAAATTGAGGGTTTGTTACATGCTTTCTAACAGAAAGGTTTTCATTGAGATTAATTATGGGTTTGTACTGTGAAAATAGTGGAACACCCTTGAAAACTTCATGTTTGCTAAATTAAAATTAATATTTTTTCTTTAGCTCACAAATTATCCCAAATCCAGAGAGAATATCAACCTTTTTCACTGTTGTCAAATCAAGCATAAGGAACAGCCCCATGATACTACAAAAACAGTTGAGGAATAAGGAATAAATCTCTTATGTTACACCTCAGAATAAAGGCATTCGGTGAAAGAAATGAACCGAAGTTCATCATGAATGCAAGGCCTCTGTACTTGACATCCTCCACGGAAAGGAAGACAAGTATCAACACCACTGGCATCATTTCCAAACTGATCTTATAAGGAATACTTTCCACCACATTGAAGAACTTTTCGACTTTATCCGCTTTTTAGGTTTTGTTTTTTTAATTCATCAAGCCTTTCCATTTTCAAACCACCATTTGTCAGCCTTGAGGTAGAGAGACGTATAGATTTGAAAATACTTTCTTAAGAGATCATGTAACTATATAACTCTGAATTTAAAAATTGAGGTGGGGGAGGGATAATTTCAACCCACTGCCTCTTACCAGAAACATTTTTTTAAATCTGTAACTGCTTTAGTGTTAACAGGGTACAAGGTGGTTTTGTCCCGTATTGTTCTTAAAAGGTTCTCATTTATTGTGATTGTATTGTACTGTATGAAAACAAACCTTGCCTTGTATTGTTTATAATAGACCATACCACGTATCACTCAGTTTTTATGTTCCAAGTTTTTCAGTGATGCATGTTAACAGTTAGGTCCTAAAATTTTGTGGTGCTAATTCTCCCATACCCAATGGTGCTTTTGTGGATGCTAACTGCACACATGCTGAACAAAGCTTGAAGTTTAAAACTTTCCTCCCTTCCTCTGTTTATATGAAGTAAAATAAAATAACTTGAATTTGTCTCAAAGTATCACTGACAATCTAATAAACTTGTTTATATGTGTGATTACTTTGGATTCTTAATTATTTTACGGAAAGCATCTCAGCTCCATTGGGCCCCAAAAGTTGATTTTGTGTTTATTTCATTACATCATGAAATTCGTGGTATCTTTAGGAATTTAAATGCAGTTTGTCTGGCTTCCAAAATCATCTTTAGGTAGGATCTATAGAAAAAGACCTATCAGAACTGGAAATAAATTGAGAAGATCAAAAATGTGCCAAACAGTCTATTATAGTGCTTTTATCTATTTTGTAATTTACTAATAAGGTTTTATCACCTGGTGGAGCCAGGAGATAACATTTGCATGAAAACAAGTATGCCTTCAAACAAGTATGCCTTCAAAACCTTTATTGCAACTCAAATGACATTGAAAAGGCCATTCCTATATGCTGATATTAAAAGTTCCCCTTCTCATATATGAAAATAAGGTCAAAAAAATTAAATTGGATTTTCCAGGACAAACTGACATCATATGCCAGAATGTCATAATAGATAAACTCATGGCAATGGTTTTATTGGATTTTTAGCTTCTGCATCTATATTAAATCACAACAGAAGGCCAAGTGAACCTGCTAATATCTTCATGAGGGCAGAGGGCTGTTTCTCCCAAACCAGAGATAAATTCAATATAAAGGCACTATGTAAATTTGCATTCCAGCCTTGGTACTTTGCCTAA
Source organism: Ateles fusciceps (assembly GCA_036589455.1). Lineage (NCBI taxonomy): Eukaryota > Metazoa > Chordata > Mammalia > Primates > Atelidae > Ateles > Ateles fusciceps. The sequence goes on along the minus strand of JAZHEH010002554.1, from coordinate 13,347,884 downwards.
CTCATGGGTAATGTTAAAATTTGAAAAGAAACAATCGAAACAAATGGATTAAAGCTCCTTGAGCAACAATCATTGACCTTAAATAGAAGATGATCAAACCTATCAGTCTAATAATCTAGTAGGTCTGATGACTGAAATGACATTCCCATACGACTAGGGTTCTTTATTATATAAAGAACTTCAGGCACAGTCATTTTTGCCTCAAATAGCTATTAATTTGTGTCTAACTTCTAACATCAAAAAATGAAGTTTAAAGAATAGTGCCAATGTGAACCCTAAGCTCGCTTCTGTGACTATCTTAAATAAATGCAATATTTACTAAATCACAGCCTCTCACCAAAGATATTTCTACAATATATTTTTCTAACTACCTTAACAGCATTCCATTTTATGAAAACTGGTAAATAATAAATGTGCTACAAATTAATTTCACATTGGCTTCTGGAAGAAAAATCTGTTTATCTACATGAAAAGATCTCTAATTTCTACCCACAGTAAATGAGATTTCTATGTTAATTTTCATCATTGTTTGTCCCATCAAAAAGATTATCCTGAAAAATGCTTATCAGCTTTCGTTGGTAGTAGTGAATTTTTTTAAAAAAAACTTATCAACCTTAAATAACATGAATGTACCTTGTAAGTTTGGTTCCTCTGTAAGATGGTCCCTCTCTAAGTGAAAGCATTTTTTAAATTACACAATTATATCCATTTTATAGCTTTATTAGCATTATTTTTGTCAGTTGTCTTTTCTGTTCCTAAAACAGTAATTTTCCCTTAGAGATCTTATGCTCAAGGTATCCTCTCTAAATCCTCGTAGGAAAGCATTTTGAAAAACAGACCCAAATGTTTTCTTTCCAATAAGGAAAATCTTCTATAATAAATTCCATGTACACTAAAAGCATAACAGTACTCAAATTAGGGAAGTAATTTTTCTCATCAGGAATTGCTTTAAGTTTGCAAATGGCCAATAATAATAATAAGCCAATCTGCAATCTACATCACTTCAGATTTGTCTTCATGCAATCTTTTAAAAAACTGTTGAAGTAGGTGAATACTGATTTGCACAAGAACTAAAGTTATTTTTCTTACCTCCTACTTTATCCTTTATCCTTGGCAGAGATTCAAGGGAGGTGAGAAGACTCTTGGAAAATAACTGAAAAGTAATACAATACACACAAAATGAGAGAGTGTAGTTCATAGGACTGAATAAATCATGAAATGCAGTGAACTCAGAACTACACATATTCTTCCAAATTGTTCCCTTCTTACACTTTCGCAAAGCAAGTTTCCCATCATAAAAGACTTAACAAAAGACTGGCATGTGAAGATCAAAGGGACTGAATGAAAAGGCTGGCCCTCAGTTTTGTGTATTGAGAAGTTCAGTTTTTTTGTAGCTAATAAGACTTTGATGAAGGAAGAAGTAAAAAAAAAAAAGGAAACTCAGTTTTGTTAGTTCATTCTGAGTGAATTCACAAGATATTCCTTTTAAACAAGGTCACAAAGAAAACATCTTGAATAACAGATAGTCAATGGAGAAGCCAATTAATTTACAACAAAAAATAAAGTGTTACACCTAGGAAGTGGTTTGGAAAAGAGCTGTGCATAAGAAATGAACTTTGAAGTTTGCTTTTATAGTTTTAGAATATTATTTCATGATAAGCATGTATTATTTTATAGTTTATGAAGGACTTTTTTTAAAGGAAAGAAATCAAATGCTGGACAGACTAGAATACCTATACCAACTGGTCAGCACATTCTCTTTCCAGTAGGAAAATCTCCTTTTTTTTTTTTTTGATACAGAGTCTGACTTTGTCACTGAGGTGGCAGTGCAGTGGCAGGATCACAGCTCATAGGCTCAAGTAATCTTCCCACCTCAACCTCCCAAGTAGTTAGGACCACAGGCATGTGCCATTACGCCTGGCTAACTTTTTATTTTTTGTAGAGAGCATCTCCCTGTTTCCCAGGCTGGTCTTAAAGTCCTAGGCTTGAGCAGTCCTTGCAAAGTGCTGGAATTCCAGGCATGAACCACTGCACACAGCTGAAAAATCTACTTCTAAAACCTGATTAATGTCAGAATATCGATTGGCAAGTATAAAATCAAAGGAAAATGACTAATATTCATGAATAGGTTATGATGGGTTTCATGATACAGACCTTCCAAGAAAACAGGAATAACCACATCAGCATATCAGCTCAGAGCACAGTCACCCCAAGTCAGAGATGGAAACCACTAACAAATCCTTGTGCTTTAAATCTTTTTTTCTAGATTCCTTGTGACCTGCCATCTTTCAGTGTGAAAATTATTGCTTATATGATTAAGCCACATGTTATCTTGCATTTAGTGTCACTTTAGGATTTTCAATGATAGAATATCATTTTATAAATATCATTCATCATTAAGCATTATCATTAACCTTGCTACATAATCATATCACTACATTATTATATAATCATTATTTTTAATTTGCTTGTTTGTTTTTGAGAAACAGGGTCTCACTCTATCACCCAAGCTGGAGTGCAGTGGTGTGACCATGGCTCACTGCAGCCTCAAACTCCTGCCCTCAAGCAGTCCTCCTGCCTTGGCCTCCCAAAATGCTAGGATTACAGGCACAAGCCACCGTGCCGGGCCTATTATTTTTTATAATCATTATTATTAATCACTAAGTATTATTAATCATTCATTCTCATTATACATATCATTCATCATTAACAACAGTTTTACATACAATAGCTCTCTGACCATGACCCTTCTTGACAGAGATTTAGGGAACATCCAAATTCAGCAGAAGTGACTAATGAAAGATCAAGATGCCTCCCTTAACCCTCCTGGTAGATCTTGCCTATTAACAAACCATAACAGCTGAGAGCAGCTCATACCTGTAATCCCAGCATTTTCGGAGGCTGAGGCAGGTAGATTACTTGAGCCCAGAAGTTCAAGACCAGCCTAACATGGTGAAAACCCAGCTCCACAAAAAATACAAAAATGAGTACCTGTAGTCCCAGCTACTCAGGAGGCTGAGACTGGAGGATTGCTTGAGCCCAGGAGGTCAAGGCTACAGTGAACTGTGATCATGCTATTACACTCCAACCTGGGTGACAGAACAAGACACTGTCTCAAAAATAAAAGTAGGCCATAGTATTTATGTCTTATTTATTTATTTTTGAGACAGAGTTTAGCTCTTGTTGCTGAGGCTGGAGCACAATGGTATGATCTCGGCTCACCACAACCTCTGCCTCCCAGGTTCAAGCGATTCTCCTGCCTCAGCCTCCCGAGTAGCTGGGATTAACAGGCATGCGCCACCATGCCCAGCTAATTTTTCGTATTTTTAGTAGAGACGGGGTTTCTCCATGTTGGTCAGTCTGGTCAAAAGCACTGGGATTGCTGGTGTGAGCCACCACGCCCAGCCAGGCCATAGTATTTATTTCAAATGGCCAGATACAGATCTAGAGTCCTTCTCAACTCAGCACTCTCCTGGCAACTGCTCCCAGTTGACTACACTTAGCATGCAAGATTGACATAGTTGCCTTTCTGCCTTAGACACCCACCAGCACATACACATGCCATCTGTGTTAGTCTGGGTCCTCCAAGAAGCAGATGCCAAGATAGAATTAGATGTGCAAGAGATTTATTAGAGAAAATGCCAGTGAGGGAAAATGGAGAAGGAGCCGGTGGAGGAGACATCAGACTCAGATGCAAGTCCGCCCCCTGTGAAGGAGAAGAGAGGAGGAAAGGGGAGGGAGGTAGAAAGGAAGTTACTCCTAAGACTGCAGTGAAATTATAAGCAAGTTTCAGCCAGGCCTAGGGGAGTCCTTGAGCCAAAGTCACTCTCAGAAGAGGCCAGCATTTTGCAGGTTCAGCCTGCTTAGTATCCCTATCACATTCATTTATTGGCTGGGAGCAGCCTGGGGGAGCCCACCCGCAGGGCTAACATGACGATAGATTGCAGAGCATCACAGCTGGCACTGTGGACCAGTTAGGTGGAGACTTAGAGCTGTTCAGTGCCAAGAGGAGTCTGTGGTGGCCATGAAAATGCATCTCTCAGATTTCCTTCTACAGGGAGCATAACTGACTCGTCTATTTCTGCATTCTGTGATACTGGCTTTTGGGTGGTGTGGTATTCAAACCCTACTTACACCATCCACTTCCTTTGCTGTGAAGTGGTCCCCTAGTTGGATGCCTCTGTCTTTGCTGCTACGACCACTCTGTTGATGTGCCCATTCTGCCACTTCTAAGGTGGCCAATGGCAGTCTGATCCAGGTCAACTGTCCGAGTCACTTTGTCAACTTGGTTGTTCAGTGTCTCTCTCATGATGGATGGCTTCTGGTGGACGTTAACATGTGATACAAAACTCTTCACAGTCTGGGCCGGGTGTGGTGGCTCATGACTGTAATCCCAGCACTTTGGGAGGCCAAGGCGGGTGGATCACTTGAGGCCAGGAGTTTGAGACCAACCTGGGCAACATGGTAAAACCCTGTCTCTACTAAAAATACAACAACAAAAACTTAGCCAGGTGTGGTAGAGCACATCTGTAATCCCAGCTACTCGGGAGGCTGAGGCAGGAGAATCACTTGAATCCGGGAGGCGGGGGATGGCAGGGAATCAAGATTGCACCACTGCATTCTAAGCCTGGGTGACAGAGCAAGACTCCATCTCCAAGAAAAACAAAAAATTCTTCACAGTCTGTGCCTGCTCCCAAATGTGCACCTATAAGCCTCTACTCCAGGTCTCTTAGACCCAGTCTTCCAGTCCTTTTCTTTCCAGGCTCCTGGCCAGATAGCTAGGCCATCAGTCACTTCCCAGGAACTGTGAATATGCTTACCCAGGCCACTTCTTCCATGCAAAGTAGATGACCAGGTGCACGGCTCATCTGGTGTATAGTCTCCTTTCTACTTAATCGTCCCAGCATGCACCCACCCACATTATGCTGGGACTGAACCTTAGTTATCAGGCAGGGGAGATGAGGGCACCTACCAAGGGGAACATGTGTTGCCTTGTGAAGCAGGGGCCTCTGCAGCATCTTCTTACACAACAGAAGCACTACCTCTTACCAGAAAGGTTGGGGCACTTTTGCCAGCCCAAAGAATTGGGAAAGAAGGTGGCAGTCTGCCTAGACAATATATTCAAAGGCCTCCATCTACATACCCTCATCCCAGTTTTCAGGGTCCCAAGTTTTCCCAGGGTCCCAGTATTCCCCGAATGCCCCACCCCCATCCCCACCACTGCCAACCCATTCTTCGTGGAATATTCAAACATCTAGGGGTCTCTGAAATTCTAACTATTTCATCCTCACCTGTTCAACCATGACTGCTCTCCCACACTGCAGGAGGTAAGGGCCTTCTTGTAAGATGCCAAAAGAGGCTCTTGCCTCCCACACTTAGCCATTTACTGCTTGCTTAACGGCTCTCATTATCCCTTAGCTAGCAGCAATACAACTTAGCAGTAAACAGCCAACAATTTTGCTGTCTTTGAGGACATTTTTCTCTCCATAACTTTCAAATGCTTCATCATCACACCTGCAACACTTTCCCACGCTCCACTCACCAGGACATCTTCCCAGATCACCGTCAATGAAACCTTTCACCTTTGACTCACCACCTTAGGCTAGGGACTATCCACACACCACCTATCATCCAAGTCAATATCCTCTTGCCCACTGGAGAGTTAGTAAGTCAATTCAAAAATCACAGTCTTACCACCTGTTTTCTTGGATTATTGTTAGTACTACTTTGCCAGCACAGGACATCTGAGAAGCAAAAGCCAAGATAGGATTATGCATGTAAGAGATGTACCGGGTCAAATGCTGGTGAGGGAAAATGGGGGCTGGAGGAGGCTGGGTGAGACATCAGACTCCATGATGATCCTACCCTATGAAGGAGTGAACAAAGAGCTTAGCTTGCAGCATTGCAATAAGAAAGATTCAACAAGGCCAAAGGGAATGCTCAAGCCAAAGGTGCTTTTTAGAGGAGTCTTATGTCTTCAGAAATGGGCCTGCCTTAGTATGCTGCCATGAGCAGTCAATGGGAACAGTGCAGAGGAAGCAGAGTCCTAGCCTGAGTACAGGAGTGGAGGTCAGAACACAGCAGTTTGTGCCTTTAGTTACTTACCCTCCCTGAAGTAGATGGGAGAGGCGCATTCCCAGGGCTGCCACGCCACTGCATGGAGGCATTTGGGATCACAAAGTAAATCCCGGCCATTAATGAAATGGCCATGCTGATTTTGCTTAGTTTGAGAGGGAGATAATTTTTTATTCCTATACTCAAAATTGGGGGAAAGGAATCGCCCTAATTAGAGTCTGAACTGATCATAAGTAATGAACTTAAAGTAATATTAAAGTATCTTGATATGACATTTAATAGCAAAACTCTACTCTTCATTGTCGACAGTTCAATGAATAGTCCCCCAAATTAATTTATATAAATATATTAACATGTGAATATAATTTTTAAAATCTTTTTATATGTCCAAGTATATATATGTATGTATATCAATTAATTTGGAATGTGTGTGTGTGTGTGTGTGTGTGTATATATACACACATATATACACACACACACATATACACACACACACACACACACACATTTTGAGACAGAGTCTTGCTCTGTCACCCAGGCTGGAGTGCAGTGGTGCAATTTTGGCTCACTGCAACCTCCACCTCCCAGGTTCAAGTGATTTTCCTGCCTCAGCCTCCCAAGTAGCTGGGATTATAGGCATGTGTCATCACATCCAGCTAATTTTTGTATTTTTTTTATTAGAGATGGGGTTTGCCATGTTGGGTAGGCTTGTTTTGAACTCATGGCCTCAAGTGATCCACCCACCTTGGCCTCCCAAAGTAATTACAGGCATGAGCCACCACACATGGCCTTAATTTATAAATAAAATGATGTTTTACTATACCCAATTATACTACATCCAAATTGTTTTCCTTAACATTACAACTTTTGCTCCTCACAGCTTTTTAAAAATAATACTTTAAAAAATTGATTAGCTGGGCGTGTTGGTGGGCACTTGTAATCCCAGCTACTTGGGAGGCTGAGGCAAGAGAATCGCTTGAACCCGGGAGGCAGATGTTGCAGTGAGCCGAGAACATGCCATTGCACCCCAGCCTGGGCAAAAATAGCAAAATTCTGTCTCAAAAAAAAAAAAAAAATTAGCCGGACATGGTGGTGTGCCCCTGTAATCCTGGCTGCTTGGGAGGCTGAGGCAGGAGAACCGCTTCAACCCAGGAAGTGGAGGTTGCAGTGAGCTAAGATTGCACCACTACACTCCAGACTGGGTGACAGAGCTAGACTCCGTCTCAAAAAAAAAAAAAAAAAAAAAAAAGCGACAGAGTGGGGAGAAGAAAGCAATTTCAAAAGATGAAGCAGTGATGTGGGTGAATCATCAGGCAGCAGATGTGTGCACACTGATGATGTGCCTTCAGGACAAAGGCCTGGTTGTTGCTCAGTAAGCCTTCTTTATAAGACAAGGAAGATCTTATTGTGACCAACAGCTGCTGCTTCTCAAGAAGCACTTAGAAAATAATTACAGGAGCCGAGATCGAAAATGGATTGTTTTGTTTCCAGAAGGGGGCTTCCTCAGGAAGAGTGAGAAACAAGTCAGGCATTTGCCAAGAAAAATAACTTGCCATTTCTTACACATGTTACTCTGCCTAGGTCTGAGGCAATAAAAATGGTTTTGAATGCGCTTGTAGCACAACAGGAAAATGGAAGTCCAGCAGGAGGAGATGCTAAAGAATTAGACAGCAAATCAAAATTATCCAGTGGATGAGAGATACAACGATAGCTTATCCCAAAGCTGAACCCATAGATATTCAAACCTGGATCCTTGGATACAGGAAATCAACAGTCATACATGTACATTACAGGATCTTTCCAATTAAATATGTACCCCCTGGAGACTGATGACCTTACCAATTGGCTCTATCCATGGTTTATGGAAAAAGAAGACCTCTTACTGCGTTTTTATGAAACAGGAGCTTTTCCCACCTTCCAAGGGCCATAAGGAAGCTGTTTCCAGGGGGGTGACCCTCAGCAACATGTGGATATTCCTTACACAGCCTTTGGCATTTTTCTGTATGTGGTACATCATTCAGTATTTTTACCATTGCCTGTTTTAGGAATTGACTGGGACTTGTCAAGGTCACCACAGGAGTTCAGACTTTCTTTCATAAGTGTGCATTATTTTACAGGTGCCAATCAGAATATATTTTTTTAAAAAGCAAAAGAAATTCAATGGATGGATTAATATATATCCCCCTTTGGGATATTTTAAAACTCTACTAAAATGAGGATTGGTAGTAAAAAAAAATTGATACATACTTCATATAACACAAAATTCACTATTTGAGGGTGTGCATTTGGTTGTTTTATTAGATTCACTGTGTTGTGTAACCATCACCACATCATCTAAAATATTTTCATCCTTGCAAAAAGAAATGTGATATCTATTAGCATTAAGTCCCAATTCTTCCTCTCTCTCAGACTTTGTCAGCCACTAATCTACCGTCTCTATGGGTTCCCTATTCTGGACATTACATATCAACAGAATCATACAATATGTGGCTTTCTGTGTCTGGCTTCTTCAGGTTAACCCGTGCTGTAGGATATACCAGTAATTCATTTCTGTTTATGAATAATATTCTATCATATGGATATAGCACTTTCTGTTTATCCATTTATCAGATGTGTATTTTGGTTGTTTCCACTTTTTGGCTATTATGAATAATACTGCTATGAGCATTCATACACAAGTTTTTACATGTATTTTCAATTCTCTTGGGTATATATGATACCTAGGAATGTAACTTCTGTGTCATATAGTAACTCTATGTTTAATTTTTTGAATAACTGTCAAACTGTTGTCTACACTGGCTGTACCATTGTATATCTCGAGCAGCTATTTATTTATTTATTTATTTATTTATTTATTTAGAGACAGGGTGTCAGTCTTTCACTGTGGCTGAAGTGCAATGGCATGACCACAGATCACTGCAACCTTGACCTCTGGGGCTTAAGCAATCCTACTACCTCAGCCTCCTGAGTAGCTGGAACTACAGGCACGTGCCACCATGCCCAGCTAATATTTTTTTTTCTCTTGTAGAAACAGGGTTTCACCATATTGCCAAGCCCAGTCTCGAACTCCTGGGCTCAAGCAATCTGCCCACTTTGGCCTCCCAAAGTGCTGGGATTATAGGCATAACTCACCACACCTGGTCTATTTCTTATATTTAAAATATCTTGAGTATCTTTCTGTATGTAGACAAGAATAAAATTCTTTTTAGTAATTCTATAATTCCATTGTGTGAAGGCATCACAATTTATTTAATTAATCCCCTAATAATGGGCATTGCATTATTCACAGATTTTTACAATGTCAACCAAGGCTATATTAAACATATTTTACACATATCTTAAATGAAGTGTCTTGGTCATAAAAGATGCATATTTTAATTGTTTTATTGTGGCATAAATGACATACAAGCCACTGTGCATGTTTCAGATAAACAACTGGGTGTTGATTATGTATACAACCATGAAACCTTCACCACAATCAAAAGAATAAACATATCCTCAGGATCTAGGAGAATTTGAAATAATAATGAACATATCCATTACCTAAAAAAATTTCCTTCCCTCTGACACCCATTCTGATCCTATCACCAGGCAACCACCGACCTACTTTCCATCAACATAGATAAGTTTGCATTTTCTATAGTTTTAAATTGACTCATACAGTATGTACTCTTTTTAATCTGGCTTCTTTACTCAGCATGTTTATTTTGAGATTCAGCCATATTGTTGTGTGTATCAATAGTTCATTTATTTATATTATACCATGGATATGGATATGCTGAATTTATATGGATGCTGAATATGTTCATTTATTCACTTGTTGATGAACATTGGCCTAATTCGGTCTTTGGCTATTAAAAACAAAGCACCTATAAAAAGTCGTATTGAAGTGTTGTTACATATATTTGCTTTCACTTCTGTTTGGTAAACATCTAGGAATGGAATGACTGGATCACATGATAAGTACATGTTTAACTTTTAAAGAAGCTGTCAAACTATTATCCAAAGTGCTTATTCCGCTTTACATTCCCACTAGCAATTCTTCAACATCCCCCACTAATACTTGGTGTGGTCGGCTTTTTAAATTTCACCATTCAAATAGGATGTTGGGGCATCTCTTGTGGTTTTCATTGGCATTTCCCTAATGACTAGGGATGCTGTGAATCTTATTTACTATCCATACATCTTCTTTGGCCAAGTGTCAAATCTTTGCCCATGTTTGGTTTGCCCATTTGTTGATCGCCTTGTTTGCATTTTAAGAGTTCTTGGCCAGTAGTGGTAGCTCACACCTGTAATCCCAGCATTTTGGGAGGCCGAGGTGGGGGGATCACCTGAGGTTGGGAGTTCGAGACCAGCCTGACCAACATGGAGAAACCCTGTCTCTACTAAAAATACAAAAAAATTACCTGGGCGTGGTGGCACATGCCTGTAATTCCAGCTACTCAGGAAGCTGAGGTAGGAGAATTGCTTGAACCTGGGAGGCGGAGGTTGCGTTGAGCCGAGATCGTGCCATTGCACTCCAGCCGTGGGCAACAAGAGCGAAACTCCGTCGCAAAAAAAAAAAAAAAAGAGAGACAGTTCTTTAAACAAGTTCTTATATAGGATTTGCAAACATTTTCTCCCACTCTATGGCTTGCCTTTTTTTTTTTTTTTTAAGCAATGGCTTTCAAAGAACATTTGAATTTGATTTAATTTTGGTAACGTTCACCTTATCAATTGTTTCTTTTGTGAACTGTGCTTTTGATTGCATAGCTACAATCTCTATGCCTAACCCCAGGTCACAAAGATTTTTCTCCAATGTTTTCTTTCATAAATTTTATAATTTTATATGTCATTTTAGGTCTATGACACGTGTACACAGTTTTAGTACATGGTTTAGGATATAGGTCAAAGTTCGTTTTGTTGCAAAAGAATATCAAATAATTCTAATACAATTTGTTGGAAAGACTACTCATTTCCATTGATTTACCCTTGCATCTTTGTTGAAAATCAGTTGTCCACATACGCATAGCTCTATTTCTGGACTTTCTACTCTATTCCATTGATATATTTATATATCTAAGTGCCAACACTCCACTGTCCTGATTAATATGTCTTGAAGTCAGGAAGCATTAGTCTCTCAACTTTCTTATTCTTTATAACATCATTTTGGCTATTCTAGGTCCTTCGCATTTCCAAATGAATCTGAGTCAGTGTCCCAATGTCTAAAATAAAGCCTGATGGAATTTTTGAAGAGACTGCATTCAATCTATATATCCATTTGGGGAAAATTGAGATTTTAACGATATTGAGTCTTTTGGCCCATGAATGTTATCTACCTCTCCATTTATTTGCTCTTCTTTTTATCTCATGAACTGTAATTTTCAATGTACACGTCTTGCACATCTTTTTCCAGATATATTCCTAAATAGTCACAATTTTTATTTTATCATCACTCATGTTTTTATAATTTTTCTTATTGTTCATTCCTATCCTATAAAAATATAATTAATATTTGTATATTTTATATACAGTTGATTTACTTTTGTATCTTGCAAACATGAGTGTGTGTATGTATGCATGTATTATTGGACTAGACATACTTAATAGTTGGCAGAATACATTTGTTACTTGGTTTGGGGTAAAATTTAACAAAATGGGAACTAGAGGTCTCCCACTATCGCCTTGGAATGATAGTAAGTTAAAAAAACAATATATCCAGGGAGGACTGGCAGAGATTAATTCTATTCTTAGAGACCTAAAGGATGCCGGGATTAGTGGTTCACATCAAACATCCACTTATTTCTTCAATCTAGCTCCTGCAAAAAATTGGATCTTAGAACATGACAGTGGACTACCTCAAACTCTCCTAAATAGCCCGGATTGTACCTGCCGTGTCAGATGTGGTATCTTTGTTGGAGAAGATTAATACTGCTTCTGGTACATGGCATGTGGCCATTGAACTATCAAATGCCTTCTTTGCTGTCTCAGAAAGACAGATTAGAAAGCTTACATTCACTTGGGACAGACTATATGTTTACTGTCTTGCCACAGGGCTATGTCAAAATATGGCCCAGAGGGAACTGAATTCTCTGGCCATTCTGCAGAATATCACCATGGCTCATTGGATTGATGACATTATACTGATGAACATTATGCCCAGATGAACACAAAGTGGCAAATATGTTGGAAGCTTCAGTAAGACACACATCCAGACAATAGAGAAAAAACAACAAAATTTCAAGGGCCTACCAAATCAGCAAAGATATTCAGGGTTAATGGTCTAAGGCATGATGGGATATCCCCACAAAATTGAGGGACACATTAATGTATCTCACACTTTCCACCAGTAGCAGGGAACCATAACTCCTAGAAGGGATTTTCAAGTTCTGGAGGTATCATATTCTACACTCTGGCCTATTTTTACCAAATAACAGGGAAGCTTCCTGCTTTGAGTAAAGCACAGAGTAGTAAAGGGTTCTGCAGCAGATCCAGGCTGCAGTACAAACAGATCTGTCACTTTGCCATTTGACCCAGCTAACCCTATGCTATTAGAGAAATCTGCCATAGGCAGAGATGCCATATGGATTTTATTCCAACATAAGAATCACAATGCAGATCCCTAGGGTTCTGGGGGCCAAATCATGCCATCTGGAGCAGGTCATTATAAACCATCTGAAAAGCAGCTCTGGTATGCTATTAGGTTTTTGTAGAGATGGAATGCTTAGCTGTGGGACAGGAAGTGACCATGTGTCCAAAACTACCCATCATGAACTGGATCTGTCTGACCCACAAAGTTATAAAGTCAGGTGCATTCGGCAGCATTTCATTCTAAGATGGAAGTTACACATTCAGGATAGAGCACATGCAAAGGGCAAAAGGCAAAAATAAACTGTACAAGCAGGTGCTCCAGCCCCCATGTCATTCACCACTATTGCAGCAGCACCTCTCCCTCAGCTCACACCTGTGGATACGTAATGGGGCCCTTATGAACAGTTCACAGAGAAGGAAAAGGACAGGGCTTGGTTCATGGATGATGCAGCTCAATACGTGGGTACAAGTGAAAAATGGACTGCCACTGCACTATGACCCCATTCAGAGGTGACTCTGAAGACCAACGGAGAAGGGAGATCCTCCCAGAGGACAGAGCTTTTGTTGGTGCACCTGGGGTCATCCACTTTGTGCAAAAGAAAAATGGCCCAAGCTAAGACTATGCAGACTGATGGACAGTGGGAAATGGTCTGGCTGTTGGGAGACAGAGATTGGAACTCTGCAAAAAAGAAAATCTGGGGAAGAGGTTTGTAGATGGAAAGACTGGAGGAGTCAAGATGTGTTATCCACCAAAGACCATCAAGGAAGAGGCACTAAAAGACCAAGTGGCTAGAGCAATCCACACACGTGTCTCAGATACCCAGAACTTTTTCCCCCAGGGAGCTTATCTATGACAAATACACAAACTTTGGTCCTTTATCTGATTATGTTCAGTACCAAACAGTGCATTTTCTCCCAAATTGCAATTCTAATTGCAGAAGAATTTCAATACTTTCCCCTCCATATTTAGTATGGTACCATTTACATAAAAAGAGAAAAAATGTTACTGCATATACTTGTATTTGCTTTGAGAACTTGCATTTTAAAAAATACCAATGCATGTACTTGTATTTGCATAATATCTGATATAATTTAGATGTGCGTCATCACCCAAATGTCATGTTGAATTGTAATCCCCCAGTGTTGGAGGTGGGTCCCGGTGGGAGATGATTGGATCATGGGGGGTGGGTCTTTCATGAATGGTTTAGCAGCATCCCTTTGGTGCTGTTCTCATGATAGAGTTTTCACAAGATCTGATTGCTTAAAAGTGTGTAGCACCTCCCCACACTCTCCCTCTTCCTCCTGCTCTGGCCATGTAAGATGTGCCTGCTTCCCCTTCACCTTCTGCCATGATTGTAAGTTTCCTGAGGACTCCTCAGAAGCAGATGCTTCCATGCTTCCTGTACAGTATGCAGAACTGTAAGCCAATTAAACTTCTTTTCTTTATAAACTACCTCCCAGGCATTTTTTTACAGCAGTGCAAAATGGACTAATACATTATCCATGGAAGGACATACAAGAAACAAATGCAATTGATGCGTTGGGAAAGAGGAACTCTGTGTTAGATTGGGAAAAGACATTTTTTAACTGTATACACACTTACTTTTTTCTGAAACCAAGTATTATCAATTCAAAAATAAACTTGACCAGAGAGAGAGTCCAAGATGGCCGATTAGCAGCAGCTCAGGATTAGCTCCCACTGAAAGCGCAGAGAGCGAGTGGACGCCACACTTTCAGACGAATTTTTATTGCCCACGGACCAAGAGATTCCCGGCGGAGGAGCCCCACGGGTTGCCAGCGTGACTGTTTTGGCTGGTGCAGCTGTTTTGCAGGCGCCCCGGCGCGCGGTTCTCAATCCGAAGTATACGGGACTGAGTGCCCTTTTGGTTGGCGTTGGAGCTCCGGGAAGGCAGAGTCTCCCATTCAGCTGATTGAAAAGCGGACTGAAGCGGGGGACCAGAACGGGAGATTCCCAGGCAGAAATGCGCCATGAATCTTAACGCCGCTGTTTTTAGGCTGGCGTAGTGGGTCGCTGCAGGGGAAGGCTGGTCTCCCCAACAACAACAACAAAAAAAAACAGCAGTTGGAACTGCTGAGGATTGAGAGTTTCACAGCAAGTACAGCTGAACCTGGGAAGGTTCAGCTCTGTGGGGGAGGGGCGTCTGCTGAAGGAAAACTAAGAAACAGAGAAAACTTTACCACCAACAAGCTGGATGTCCACTCAGAGACTTAATCTGAAAGTCAGCAATTACACAGACGACAGGTGGATAAATCCACAAAGATGGGAAGAAACCAGCGCAAAAAGGCTGAAAACACCCGAATCGGAATGCCTTTCCTCCTACGGAGGAATGCAGTTCCTCATCACCAATTGAACAAGGCCTGATAGAAAATGAATGTGAGGAATCAACAGAATTAGGCTTCAGAAGGTGGATAATGAGAAACTTCTGTGAGCTAAAAGAACATGTTCTAGCCCAATGCAAGGAAACTAAGAACCTTGAAAAAATGACAAAATGTTAATGAGAATGGACAATTTGGAGAAGAATATAAGTGAACTAATGGAGCTGAAAAACAATACGAGAACTTCGCCAAGTATGCACAAGTTTTATCAGTCGAATTGATCAAGCAGAAGAAAGGATTTCAGAGGTCAAAGACCAACTTAACGAAATAAAACGAGAAGACAAGATTAGAGAAAAAAGGGTAAAAAGGAATGAGCAAAGTCTCCAAGAAATATGGGACTATGTGAAAAGACCTAATCTACGTTTGATAGGTGTACCTGAATGTGACAAAGAGAATGAATCCAAGCTGGAAAATATTCTTCAGGATATTATCCAGGAAAACTTTCCCAACCTAGCAAGGCAGGACAATACTCAACTCCACGTAATACAGAGAACACCACAAAGATATTCCTCAAAAAGAGCAACCCCAAGGCACATAATCATTAGATTCACCAGGGTTGAAATTAAGGAGAAAATACTAAGGGCAGCCAGAGAGAAAGGTCAGGTTACCCACAAGGGGAAGCCTATCAGACTCACAGCAGATCTCTCAGCAGAAACCCTACAAGCCAGAAGAGAGTGGGGGCCAATATTCAACATCCTTAAAGAAAAGAACTTTCAACCCAGAATTTTATATCCAGCCAAGCTAAGTTTCATAAGTGAAGGAAAAATAAAATTTTTTACGAACAAGCAAGTACTCAGAGATTTCATTACCACCAGGCCTGCTTTACAAGAGCTTCTGAAAGAAGCACTACATACAGAAAGGAACAACCAGTATCAGCCCTTCCAAAAAACCTATCAGTAAGCTGCATCCAGACCCATCTCACATGTAAGGATATACAGAGACTCAAAACAAAGGGATGGAGGAAGATTTGCCAACCAAATGGAGAGCAAAAAAAAAAAAAAAAAAAAAGGAGTTGTAATTCTCGTCTCTGATGAAATAGACTTTAAAGTAATAGAAACCAAAAGAGATAAGAAGGACATTGTATAATGGTAGAGGGATCAATATAATGGGAAGAGTTAACGATCCTAGGTCTATGCACACCCAACATAGGAGCACCCAGATACATAGGGCAACTTCTTGGTGACTTACAAGGAGACTTGGACTCCCACACAATAATAGTGGGAGACTTTAACACTACATTGTCAATATTGGACAGATCAATGAGACAGAAGATTAACAAGGATACCCGGGACTTGAACTTAGACCTTGAACAAGTAAACTTAATAAACATTTACAGAACTCTCTACTCCAAATCCACAAAACATACATTTTCTTCAGTAACACATCACATCTATTCTAAAAGTGATCACATGGTTGGGAGTAAATGACTCCCCAGCAATTGCATAGCATTTCATAGGTTTAAATGAAATATTGGTTGGCTGTTTGTTTTTTTCCTCCCTTATTCCTTCCTGTCTCCATTGTATCACACAATTGTTAGTATAAAAGAGTTTTTCAATACCCATTTTTAGACTGCATTCTAGCCTGGGCAATAGAGCAAGATTCCCATTCTCTCTCCCTCTTTTCTTCTTCTTTTTCCCTTTCTTTCATTCTCTTTTTTCCTTCTTTCTCTCTCTCTCTCTTTTCCTTTTCTTTCTTTAAAAAAACAAAAACAAAAATAAACTTGACCAAAAAGAAAATTCCAAGAGTCACTTATTCAAACAAAATATGTTTATCCTTTTTTTCCCTTCTATGCCTTCTTTTTTCTAATTCTATACTCAAAGAAGTTGGCATGAAAGCTCCAGCTATCCATCTTCAAGATCTTCACAATAGTTTCAAGCAAATGCAGCTTTTGCAGGCTCTTCTCTTTCCCTTACTACTTTCCTTTTCCATATCTATTCTTTTCATCTTCCAGTAAAGCTTTCTTTTTTTTTTTCTGATGCAATCCTACTCATCTCTCCATGCTCTCTAGTTTGTTTGTATATTTCTTTGTTTCTACTTTGACCGTTATCCCTATTAATCTGAGCCAGTAGCAGTCTAGGCTTCTCCCTCATTTCCTCTCCTTCTTTTTACATCCCCTTCTCAGCATCACTGTCAATTTTAAATATCTTCATTTAATAGAGTATCTCCACAACCTAAGACAAGGTCTGGCCTTACTAGGCACTCATTATTTATTGAGCTGAATGAAATTAGTGAGTGAATGAATGAAAGAATGAATGATACACCCTGCCCAGAAGAGGTCAGCTCATTTTTTTTCTATGCAACCTTAAAACAAATGTTTCTACTCTCAGATTTTGGAAGGCTATAGATCTTGTAACTGTCCTCAGAACTCCCCTAAAAGTGATTTGGAGATTCCCCACTCCTAACTGGAGGAACATCTTGTTAGTTGCTTGCCCACTACGGGGATATTTAATGAAATTGCAGAGATGGCTTGTTGTGCTTCATGTTTTCTCTGAATTCTCTAATCCCTCTGTCTCTCATTACTGTTGCAGGTCAAAGCAATTTGGCATGGTGTCTGGGCACTCAACACCTCTCTCAAATCAGCTTGAAGGCTGAGGCTACTAAGTTGAAAAGTGTCTTTGTCTCTCAGGACATACTTCTACCTCTTGTTGATTCATGGGTCTCAAAGCAGAGAGTGAAAATTAAAAACTTTCCTGACAGGTCTCCAAGGAGGCCAGAGAGTAAAAGGTTAAAAACACCAAGGCCCACCAAACAGATCGAATGTTCTTTGCCCCATATTCACAAAGTGTAGGCACTAACAAAAAAAAAAAAAAAATAGATCATCTCCTTTCGGCATTCTATTCTCTTCCCCCTGCCCCAATAAGCAAAAGTCTAAATACTGAAAATAACTAATTATATTCTGAATCTCTCACATAGTGAAGTAGTAATTATGCATTAGTGAAGAGCTTCAAGCTGAAGCCTGCTCTCTATTTAGCAGGCAACAACCCCCTCCTATTTATTAAGAATCTACTGTATCATTTATTTATCACATACCCACCATATGCTAGACACTATGTTATTTTCTTTCACATATGTGATCTTCTTTCATGTATATTTTTATGTGCATTTATCCATTCATTGCTCAACTGGTAGCAGGCGAAAAAAGATTCCAACAGACAAATTATCTTCCTGACTTGCCTGGGTCCTCAACAATGAGGGCATAGAGAAAATAAAGGGTTAGAGTAATTAGCTTTGATTTTCTACAGATGGAGCATTGTTATTTAAATAGAATTTCTTTCTTTATGTTGTAGTTCCTGGTTTTAAAAGATGGTTTTGTGGTTGAGCTAAAACTAGACACACAGCATCAGTCATTTACATTCTCACTTGTTAATTACAACAGAAAACATCTCACTTTGTGTATGGCTTTGAAATCACTGGCCACCCTCCAACTCTGTGAAAGATGAGATATAAACAGTAGCATGTCTCACTGCTGAATAACTCCGAATACAACTATGTGATTTTGCTATGTCAATACTTAAAGTGGCATGTACTCCCATGTGCAAATTTTTGGGGGTTTAAATGGAAATAAAAGAAGATAGTTCACAAACATCCCTACAATCTAATTTTAGAACATTTCATTCCTCATAAAAGAAAGCCCATCCCCATTAGCTGTCAACCCCTGGATCCCCACTTATCAGCCTTAAGCAACCACTAATCTACTTTCTGTCTCTATAGATTTGCCTGTTCTGTACATTTCATATAAATGGAATTAAAGCTCATCCATGTTTATACTTAGCATGAATCAATACTTAGTTTATAAAGAAGGCTTTTTTAATATCCAAACATCAAATAAATTCTGTATGAGGTAATGATTAAGGTATACTGAAAATAAACATGTAATTTAGTTAGGTACCTAAACATCTTATTTTGATTGTGTCAAAGTAGGAATTTTGTATTTGCACATTTTGATAGACAGCTATATAATTTAAGTTCAGAAAATGATAGTTAAAGAGAAAGACTAAATTAAGTAGGACATATTTTATACTTTATATAAGTAGGACATATTTTTTACTTTAAATTTGGTGATACATTTCTCTGTTTTGGCAAATTCATAGATATCATGTGTCAAAAGACGAAACTACAATAATTTCATTTGAATATCTGAATTGGCAGCTGCTCCTGAACTCCCAGCACTTTGGAAGGCTGAGGCGGGCAGATCACTTGAGCCCAGGGGTTCAAAACAGTCTGGGCAACATGGCAAAACCCCGTCTCCACAAAAAATACAAAAGTTATCCAGGTGTGGTGGTGCATGCCTGTAGTCCCAGCTACTCAGGATGCTCAGATGGGAGGATCACTTGAGCCCAGGAGGTCAAGGCTGCAGTGAGCCATGATTGTGCCACTGCACTGCAGCCTGGGAAACAGAGCAAGATTCTGTCTTAAAAAAAAAAAAAAAAAAATCTTAATTGGCTTATTTGCAATTCTAAAACCCAACAATACTTCATTCCATTAAATAGAATAAATATTCCAATGATCCAAGCAGAGAAGCTTGGTTTTATAGACAGGGCTGAAGAAAATAGAAAGAATGAAAAGCAGATTGGTCATTTCAAAGTTACCTTCCTTGTAAGGCAGGAACAAGAAAACAGAACAATAGAGAAATAACTGATCGGTTAACATCCGATTACTGCAGTTTACCTTTTGTTGTAAGAATTAAAGCAGAGGGAACTTTATCATCATGCTAATTAAAACTGAACTTTCTGGAAAATTATGCTGTTACATCTCCCTCCTGATTTCTCAACAGGTCAGATAACAATTTAATTTGGTTTGGTGATATGGAACCTTGGACATGAGTGACACCATTTTGATTTTTAGTTTGATCTGTTGGGGCTTAGTGCAGGAGCTTCGTCCAAAGCAAAAACGTGTAATTTCTATTTAACGCATGGAAAGTTAATAGTTTTAATGTATTTCCAAAGAAAAGAATTGGAAGGACTGGAAAACTAGGCGCTTGAAAACTGAAGAGATTGCTTTTCTTTAATCAAATACCAGAGGTCTGGAAACTCATTTTAGAGTAAAAATATTCAGTTGCCTCATACATAAAGCAAAGTTATGGGTTTTCCATCACATAAAAGGAACATGAAAAATATCATGCCAATTGTCGACTACTCTTAGGGTACCACACAGCGATATCTTTCAACAATTTGCTCCTAACTCTTCTCAGTTTGTCATGGGTCCCTTTGCGTTTCCTGGTTTTTACCCTCCTTTAACTTTCAGTTGCCTTCTCTCTCTATCCATGAACTGTTCTCTAAGCATCAGAAACATCTTGTATAGAGAAAGATAATACAAGTAACCAGGCACGGAACACCTAAGTGACTTTTTCTTCAGAAGCCTACAGTGACAACCACATAATTGTTGGCTTTGCTGGGCTGTACAATAGGTAACTTCGTGAATTCAATTGCTCTATCAAAGTACAGTATTCAGGAAAAAGGGGTTATTTAAATCTAAGGCATGTGGGGTCTATTATTATCAGGTTTTAAATATCAAGTCACATATTTTCCTAGGCATTTTGGGAACTCAAGTTTTAGCAAGGATGAGCTCTTCCACAGCATGTCTTACACATGGCTTTGGCGTTCACCAACCTAGGTTCAAATTCCAGCTCTGCCTACATATTAGCTGTGCGATCTTGGACAAAGAACTTACCTCATTTCCTCATTGTATTGGGTTGGTGCAAAAGTAATCACAGTTTTGTATTACTTTTTTTTTTTTTTTTTTTTTTGAGATGGAGTTTCACTCTTGTCGCCCAGGCTGGAGTGCAATGGCATGGTCTCTGCTCACTGCAACCTCCGCCTCCTGGGTTCAAGCGAGTCTCCTGAGTAGCTCAGCCTCCTGAGTAGCTGGGATTACAGGTGCCCACCACTACACCCAGCTACTTTTTGTAATTTTAGTAGACAGGGTTTCACCATGTTGGCCAGGCTGGTGTTGAACTCCTGACCTCAGGTGATCTGCCCGCCTTGGTCTCCCAAAGTGATGGGATTACAGGCATGAGCCAACGCACCCGACCTGCATTACTTTTAATGGCAAAACCACAATTACTTTTACATCAACCTAATACAATGAACACAATAATTATGTCCACTTCATTGGCTTATTGTGGGATTAGATGTGGAATAATGGCTGGCCCATGGCAAACATTTAAAGAATAATAGCTTCTGTTACCACCACCACTGTCCATCACTGGGCTAGCAGTCTGTTCATTAATAAATCTTAAGCTGTTTCCAACCGATGCAAAAACAATTATTCATTGTAGTCAGTTCATTAACAAATATTTTTTGCAAACAGGCAAACACCAGTTGTCTGTTAGATTTTTCTTCCCCCTACTACTGTTCAGCAGACTATTTTTGGCATTACAGAGGAATAGCAATGAAAATGAACTTTTCTTTTCTTCCCCCTCCCAGTGTTTTCTCTCTTTGTGAAAATTGCTGCCAGCATGAATAGTCACGTAAACAGCAAGGGATGGTTCTTGTGTCTCAGGCAATCCCTGCCTGTTCTGGACATTATTGGCCCACTGATTAGATAGCTGTAGAGACAGGTCAGTGTAAGAATTTTAGCATATGCATTTGAGGTTTCCTTTCTCATCCTCATCACTATATGGCAGAAAGTTGTTGGAGTGAAGAGAATTTATTCGTTTAAAAATGCTTCCATTTTTAATTTCTGCCCATTTGTACCTTGATAGGATAATTCGAAACAAAATTTGCTTTTTCTGTGAAGATGAAGCAAATTTGTTGTGCTCTTTGATTCGTATGTCATATTTGACCTGTATGACCTGTATGTCCTGCTTGCACAAAATCCAGGCTACATCACCCATCTCATTTTTATTTTTGTTGTTGCTGTTTTGAGACAGAGTCTCACTCTGTCACCCAGACTGGAGTGCACTGGTGCAATCTTGGCTCACTCCTACCTCTGCCTCCTTGGGTCAAGCCATTTTCCTGCCTCAGCCTCCCGAGTAGCTGGGATTACAGGTGCACACCACCATGTCTGGCTAATTTTTGTATTTTTAGTAGAGATGGGGTTTCACCATGTTGGCCAGACTGGTCTTGAGTTCCTGGCCTCAGGTGATCCACCCGCCTCTGCCTCCCAAAGTGCTGGGATTACAGGCGTGAGCCACTATGCCCAGCTTGATCTCGTTTTTAAATTTAAAGAATGCCATTCTTTGTGTGTTATATGTTATAAACAATGTTCCATGTTAGGGTGAGGGGAACAGCAACCATTCTAAAGAATGATGCTTTTAATCCCAGACATGAGCTTCTTGACCACAGAACTTGCTGCATTTTCAAACTTGTGGAAGCGTGAATGCCCTTCCTCGGGAAATGTCACCTTATGTCTTTATTCCTCACTTCTCTGCATCTTTTTCCCAAAAGCAAAACCTTAGCTTGATGAATTTCTCACTTGGAAAATGTTCATTTACAGTATTTGTGACTTGTTTTTAGGATAAGCTTGATGATTTTTCACTACTGTATCCCTGACACCTACCACATAAGCATTTGTCACATGAAAATAATAATGCTGAATGATTTATGTTTTAAAGAAAGATATGTAAAATATAGGCATTTGATCAAGGAGAACTCTGAGAGAGAAATCACTTGAGTACTTGTGAGTAAGACAACACAGTCTTGCAAATTACCATTCTTCTGCTAGGGTGAAGTGATGATTTATTAAAGACAAGTGTAAGGGGATCAATTAGTAGCTATGCTAAGCACTTGCTAAGATAGGAGATGATTCCCTCTTTTTGGATTGGGTCTAATTTGGATTCTTTAAATAAATCATAGAAAAAGTTTTAAAATGCTGAAAGACTTGGAGACCAGTAAAAAATTTTAGTACCTATTTATTGTCTACTAATCACAAAAAAATTAACCAACATTCAGGTATTATCACATCATTTTAGCCTTCTGCCTAAGGGAATCTTTACTCTTTCATATGTTCAATTAAATGTAGCCCTCTCTACAGTCCATCAAAAAGACAAACACAGTTTGGTTTGGTTTGGTTTGGTTTGGGATGGAGTCTCGCTCTGTTGCCTAGGCTGGAGTGCAGTGGTGCAATCTCAGCTCACTGCAATCTCTGCCTTCTGGGTTCAAGCGATTCTCCTGCCTCAGCCTCCCGAGTAGCTAGGATTACAGGCACGTGCCACCACACTCGGCTAATTTTTTTGTATTTTTAGCAGAGACAGGGTTTCCCCCATGTTGGCCATGCTGGTCTCAAACTCCTGACTACAAGTGATCCACCCCTCTTGGCCTCCAAAAGTGCTGAGTTACCAGGTGTGAGCTGCTGCACCTGGCCTAGTTTGGCAAATTTATTGACTGTATATTGAGTTTTACTCTAAGAGAATTTAATAACGGATAGACAAATTGCAATTTACTGTGGAATGATATAAAATGCTGAATAGAATACTACTCAGGAATGAAAAAGACCCAATTACTGATTGAGAAATTACTTGCTATGGCAACATCCCCCACAAAGGACTGTTATGACAGTTTGATCACAACAAACATTGTTCTAGGAAATGGCTAGCCACAGAAAGTCCTCCACTCCCAACACTCAACACTCTCACCTCTTTTTTTCTGACACAGGGTCTCACTCTCTCACCTAGTCTGGAGTGCAGTGGTGCAATGAGAGCTCACTGCAGCCTCAAATTCCTGAGCTCAAACAGTCCTCTCGCCTCAGCCTCCCAAGTACCTAGGACTACAGGTGCATCACCACACCTAGCTAATTTTAAAATTTTATGTGGAGACAAGATCTCATCGTGTTGTCCAGTCTGGTCTTGAACTCCTAGCTTCAAACAATGCTCCCTCCTCAGCTTTTCAAAGTGCTGGGACTCCAGGCATGAGCCACCATGCGCGCCTTTCTCTTTTGAAATGTTCCTAAACTGCTCCCACTGGCTCCCTTTCAGCCAACTGAGAACTGCCAAATGCACCTAAAAACGAATTAGAAAGTCTTGGCCCAGCACAGTGGCTCACGCCTGTAATCCCAGCACCCAGCATTTTGGGAGGCCAAGGTGGGTGGATCATTTGAGGTCGGGAGCTCAAGAGCAGCCTGAAAACACGGAGAAACCCCATCTCTACTAAAAAATACAAAATTAGCTGGGCGTGGTGGCACATGCCTGTAATCCCAGCTACTCAGGAGGCTGAGAATCACTTGAACTGGGAAGGCGACCTCGTGGTGAGCCGAGATCGCGCCACTGCCATTCAGCCTGGGCCACAAGAGCAAAACTCTGTCTCAAAAAAAACAAAAACAAAAACAAAAGAAAGTCAGTCTCTCCTGCTTCCAAAAATTCCACCCTAACAGAATATTTGCCAATCAGAGACTATCCCAAGATTTCCTCTTTTTGCTCTATAAAAACTTACTTTTCTTTCTAACACCTTTGAACCCTTGCTGACACAAAAAGTGACGGCAAATGGGTTCCCTTGCCACAAGTTTATGAATAACCAGCCTTTGCTAATTTTGTCTCAGACTTAGTTTTGTCTTTGACATGATACCGACAACATGGATGAATCCCAGAAACATTAAGTAGAGCAAAATAAACCATAATCCTGCATAATTCCATTTATATAAAATTCTAGAACAAGAAAAACTAAGCTTTGATGATGGAAATCAGGATAGTGGTTGCTACTGGGAATAGAATTGACTGGAAAGGGTATGAGGACCCTTTCTGGGTTGATGGAACATTTCCATCTGGGATGATGGAAGTGTTCTATAGATTGATGTGGTACTTACTCCAGTGCAGTATATGTGTTTTGCAAAGCTTATTGATCTATGTGATTAAGATTTATGCATTTTATGGTATGCAAATTGTACCTTAATTTTGAAAAGTGAGAACACCTCTGGTTTGGAAGAGTCAGAGATTATGGCATTTGGTGTCTAACCACAGTCAACTTAGATAAACCAAAGCTCTTTCTGCACCTTATAAGGAAATCAACCATCTGTTTAATAAATCCAAGCTTTTGTACCTCAAAGTTGGCAGTGGAGAAGGAATTCTTTTTTTTTTTAAATAGATACTGGAGTCTCGCCATGTTGCTCAGGCTGGTTTGAACTTCTGGGCTCAAGGGATCCTCACGCCTTGGCCTCTCAACGTGCTGGGATTACAGGTGTGAGCCATTGCACCTAGCCAGAGGAGGAATTCCTAGACTAAAAATTGTGATCACTAATGTTCTTAAATGTTTACCATGTGCTTGATATACTTTAATCCCATTTAATCCCCTCAATAACCTCTGAGGTAATACTGTTCTTCAATTAAAAAAAAAAGAGAGAGAGAGCTAAGGCCCAGGAAGATTAAGGAAACTACTCAGTTTATTAGTAAATTGAAACTAGTAAGTGGAAAACTACTGTTCAAACCCAGTTGTTTGAACAAACCCTAGGATTTTAATCATCACATTGTGTCAGAGAATGGGCCAATTAGACATTGTAGCCCTGATATTGACCTCCAAGTTTCATTTCTCTTTAGGATCTCTCATTAGTCTGTTGTTACAAGACACCAAAATATAACATGACATTTTTTAAAAAGTTAATTTCCATCTCTCACAATGGTCCAAAATAATGGTCTAGGTTGATGGGCAAATCTATCCACATGATCCTTTTTATGGGTTAGGTCTTCAGAAAGGGGATGACATGTTTACTATCCCTTGAGCAGAACTTAGTCACTTGGCTACAGCTAACTACAAAGAGAGGTTGGGGAGGGTAATCTACTTCTGGCCACAGAGCTAGATTACCCTCCCCAACCTCTCTTTGTAGTTAGCTGTAGCCAAGTGACTAAGTTCTGCTCAAGGGATAGTAAACATGTCATCCCCCTTTCTGAAGACCTAACCTATAAAAACCACCTACACACAATCCGCTTCTCTTACCCCATGTGATCACTTAGTGAAGAGCACTCCTGAAACTGCCTTCACAAAAATTATGACAGTGAAAGAAATCTGACATTACTGACTCCATGCTGCTTATAACCTCACAAATGAGCTGCCTTTGTTAACTTTAACCCCCTCCCTGCTTGGGGATGGAAATCACTTTTGTAAGACTAATGAAAAGCCACAAGATTAGGATTATAGGAGCGGTCAAAATTCTGCTAGAATGGAGGCATAGTTAAATGATAACCAGCCATTGTTCCCTAGCTTGCCTTTCTATAATCACTTACTGCTCAAGAGTCATGTAGCCAGAGGTCACAAGATTTGTAACTTCCCCAGTTGCTCCTATAGAGTTTTCCTATTGTCAGAACCTAAGGGGTGGGACTAGTGGTTCACGCCTGTAATCCCAGCACTTTGGGAGGCTGAGGCAGCAGGATTGCGTGAGCCCAGGAATTCAAGACCAGCCTGGGCAACATGGTGAAACCCTGTCTCTATCATAAAGAAACAAACAAATATTAAAACAAAAAGCAAACCTTAGTTTGATCTTTGAGATATTTTTCAACCTTTTGCATTCTGGTGACTGACTGACTCTACCTAGATCTGTAACTCATACCAAGGAACTAATCTCACCCAGAAACTCCCACCCAGAAACTGACTCAGCACATGAAGACAGTTTGGACATGCCTAAGATTTCATCTCCAACCAATTAACAGCACTCATTCCCTAGCCCCTGCCCACCAAATTATCGTTAAACACATTAGCCTGTCAACTCACAGGGAGGTGGATTGAGGGTTATCCCTCATCCTTCTGCTTGTCTGACCTTACGAGTATTATTGTCTCAATGTATCAGCTTTTCTGTGCAGCTGGCAAGAAGAACCTGTTGGGTAGCTATATTCCAAGGCCTTAGAAGGAGGTGGAACTATAAGATTGAAAGATTCTGGGTCTCAGAATGACCACATAGATGGCTGTTCTTCACCCAGAAATCTCAAATTGGAGTTTATGTGAGCAAGAAGTAAATTACTATTTTGTCAAGCCACTGTGGTGAGAATTTATCTGTTACAGAGCATTATTTACTCTACCCAGTATAGGAACTGGTATCAAAAATATAAATATGAGCCACTAGAGGAGAACAGAGCTTCAAGACAAAAGGACCTTAGGTCCCTGAATGATCAAGTGAAGACCACCCACCAACCCAGAGCGCCCAGTTGGACCTTGTACAGCTAGAAACAAACTTCTATTATGTTTAACTATGGAAATGCATCTACGAAACCACTGAGTTATTTGTTTGTTTGTTTTTTGAGATGGAGTCTCACTCTGTCATCCAGGCTGGAGTGCAGTGACGTGATCTTGGCTCACTGCAACCCCTACCTCCTGGGTTCAAGTGATTCTCATGCCTCAGCCTCCCCAGTAGCTGGGATTACAGGTGCCTGCCACCACACCTGGTTAATTTTTGTGTTTTTAGTAAAGATGAGGTTTCATCATGTTGGCCAGGCTGGTCTCAAACTCCTGGCTTCAAGTGATCCACCTGCCTCAGCCTCCCAAAGATTACAGGCTTGAGTCACTGGGTTTTATCTATTATAGCAGCTACCATTGCTTCCCCTAAGCAATTGGGATACTGTTTAATCTCTGGCCTCTTTTGGCCTGCATTGCCATGCCATTCTCCTGCTTCTCTTTGAAGACCACCTCTTAAGGCTCTCTACAATTTTGGCTGCAACAGGGATTTGCCCCATCCTGAAATCAGTTCCAGCCCTGAGTATATATGACTTTTTAGTTCAAGTACACATAATCATCTAGTTGACTCACACTCTCATTGTTACAATTCCAGCTTCTCTAAAGCAAAAATCTAACTGACCCATCCACAAGTTAGTTACCCACAACTTGTGCTACAGCTGTGGCAAAACAGTGTCTCCAAAAAAACACCTTAAATAGGAAAGTGATAAAGGCCAAATTTTCTGTAGATACTACCTTTGCGTTTCTTACCCAGTAGTTCACACCCAGGCACTTGCCTCCCTGAAAATTCTCTTTAAAATCTATCTGCAAAAAAAACAAAACCCTAAATGGGACACTCTTCAGAGAAAACCCTCACTCTTCACAGGAATGTGGCCTACTATTCCCCAATATCTGCAACACATCAGCCAAACCAGAATTCAACACACTGACCCCAACCTCACAAAACAATTGTAGAGTAGGCCAGGTGCAGTGGTCCACACCTGTAATCCCAGTATTTTGGGAGGTGCAGGTGGGAGGATCACTTGAACTCAGGAGTTCAAGACCAGCCTGGGCAACATGGTGAAACCCCGTGTCTACAAAAAAACAAAACAAAAAATGAGCCTGGTGTGGTGGAATGGACCTCTGGTTCCAGCTACTCAAGAGGCTGAGCCAGTAGGATCACTTGAGCCCATGAAGGTTGCAGTGAGCCGAGACTGTGCCACTGCACTACCGCCTGGGCAACAGCAAGACTCTGTCTCAAACAACAACAACAAAAAATAATAAGTTGTAGAGTAGCAAACAGGACAGATTTTTTAAATCATTATGAGTCATTCTTAAGTGCCTTTGATCCCAGTTCCCGCTACTGTCCATGAAGACTTTGAAAAAAAATGATACTTACATTACACTCACTGTTAATAAGAACTCTTGGCTGGAACCATTATCATTTCTCCTGCATCTTCCATTGAGGGATGTATGAGGGCTTGAAATACCAGAACTCCTAAAATCACAGTAATTCAATATCTACAAGACAATTTCATGTACATATAATAAGGAACATGGTTTCTGACCTTCCATGCAGTTAGTCAAGAGATAGAGTAAATCTTGAGTTTCTTGAGAAATTAAGGCGATTCCTGACCTGAATGGACTAACTTTAGATTCTAAGGAGCTTTCAGAACATAAGTAAGTGGTGTCTATCACTGCCTCTGGTAGTGAGTGCAGAATTGAGGCAAAGGAAAGGAAGAAAGAAAAAGGAACACATGTGGAAGCAAAAATTGGTCAGAAGATAGGAGGAGAGGGACAATAGAAGAGAAAAGGAGGCTGGGCACATTGGCTCACGCCTGTAATCTCAGTACTTTGGGAGGCCAAGGCAGGCAGATCACGAGGTCAAAGATCAAGACCATCCTGGCCAACATGGTGAAACTCTGGCTCTACTAAAAATACAAAAATTAGCTGGGCCCAGTGGTGTGTGCTTGTAGTCACAGCTACTTGGGAGGCTGAAGGCAGGAAAATTGCTTGAACCCAGGAGCCGGAGTTGCAGTGAGCCAAGATCGCACCATTGCACTCCAGCCTGGTAACAGAGTGAGACTCCATCTCAAAAACAAAGAGAGAAAGAGAAAAGGAAATTTGAAGGCTGGGCAGTGAAAAATCACCTCCACTAATTCCCCCAAGGATTCTAAATGAAGGCCACCTCGGTCTGTCTACCCAGATGAAATCTGAGCTGGTTCCCTTATCAGCTTTCTGTAAATACTGTTCCCCTACCCATTTAGCACACACACACACACACACACACACAGCACTCACGCCACACACACACGCACTCATGCCACACACACACGCACACATGCCACACACACACGCACACACATACAAGACCATCTTACTGCATTCTAATATGTATTTCCCAGCAACAATTCACTTCAGTGTCTTGTATTCCCCATTGCTCCAAGTTTTTATGTGCTTTCAAAGTTACTGTTTAAAGATTCCAAAGGGTGAGATCAAATAATCAGGGACTTAGAGTGGTTTGACTTGCCAATGGAAAGTCAATAGTGTTTATACACCATCCATTTGTGTCTCTGACTTTGAGTCTTAATCTAGTTTTATAACTTAATAAGGCTTTCTTTGTACTGGGCTCTTCTACAATACTAACGTTAGACTAAGAGGTATTCAGGGTGCAACAAGATTGTGTCCACTCAATATGTATCTGGAAGAAATACCTCCTCTGTGACCTGTGGATGGGTAATTTCTTTGCCCCCACAAGCATTGTTTTTGTAAGTTAATTTCACATAATGGTTTTGATCCAGCATTACTATAATTGACTAAGCCTCTTTGGAAGTAGATTATAAGAAGAAAATTTAACTGAAATATTGCTTCTTTAAAAAGGCTGAGCTAAATGGATAATGATGATGGTTGTACAACATTGTGAATGTACCCAATACCATGAGATTGTACACTTAAAATAGTTAAAACAGTACATTTTGTTCTGCATATTTTATTACAATAAAAAAGGCTGAGTTATATGAAAAATACTCATACAAGCCAAATGAGCAATGAAAAGGAGAAGCCATTGATTAATAAAAGATTACATTAGAACAAGAAAGGCAACTCAAATTTGTGTATAGAAAAGAAAAAAGAAAATACACAGGATTATGTAACTGAAAAGTCAAGTAATAAATGTTGTATTTTAGGCATGGCTGGATTCAAATATTCAATGTAATCCTAACTTCTTCTGTCTCTACCTATTAGTCATGTTTTCCTCAGAGTTAATTTCATTCTTATGCAGATTCACCCCCAGATGATAGTAAAAATGGCTACCTGCAGCTTCAAGCTTGCCTCCTATCCCCTTAGCAACCACATCAGAAAGAGAGTGACTCTCTCCCAATTGCTCCAAAATTTCCCTGGTCTGACTTGAGTTACTGCCAATTCATGAGCCAACTCCCATGACTAGGAAGACAGACTGCTCTGATTACCCAGGCAGAGTAAACGCCACCTAACCCACATAGAGTGAGAGTGTGGAGTAGAGACTGGGACATTTTTTGCCCAAAAAAAATAAAAAAAGAAAATCTAAGGAAACATTTAGAGACTAAAGACAAAAAAAAAATCCTCACTTTATTTGATAATATCCCAGTAAGATGGAGTGCTTGCCTGCTTGCTAGTTTTTTAATACTGCATTTTTTTTTTTTTTTTTTTGAGACAGAGTCTCACTCTGTCACCTGGGCTGGAGTACGGTGGCACAATCTTGGCTTATTGCAACCTCTGCCTCCTGGGTTCAAGCAATCCTCCTGTCTCAGCCTCCCAAGTAACTGGAATTACAGGTGCCCGCCATTATGCCTGGCTGATTTTTTGTATTTTTAGTAGAGATGGGGTGATGGGGTTTCACAATGTTGATCAGGCTGGTCTTGAACTCCTGACCTCAAATGATCTACCTGCCTTGGCCTCCCAAAGTGCTGGGATTACAGGTGTGAGCCACTACACCTGGCCTGATGCAGCATTCCTTTATAGCTACCATTCTGTCTCTCATTTTTCCTTTCCGGCCAATATTTTTGAGAAACTAATGTGCCCTTGTGATTTCCATTTAGAGTTGTTTTCTAAAGTGATACTAGAGTACATTTCCATTTCCTTTCTCCTTTCCCCTACCCCTAATAATAAATGGACCACGATTTAGTATGGGAGTTATAGGTTGAATTTATGTCTTTGGCCCCATACTTCATAATCTCCTCAGATTGTTTCAATGAATGAAGGAGGAAATTGATTTTCATTGGTTACAATTATATAATTATACCTTCTGTGTCATTTCTTCATACCTTCTACCTTCTGGTCACCTTAGAAAAAAGCTACCAAACCAAACAGATGTGATATTAACTCTCAGCTTTTGGAGTTCCTAAACATAGCACTGATAATGCAAGATGGCTAACGCACTCCCGACTCATTGACTTTGTCTTTGTGTTATCACACACGCACACACAACACACACACACACACACACATTCTTCTTCTTCTTTTCCTCCTCCTCCTCTTCCTCCTCCTCCTCCTTTTCCTTCTCCTCCTCCTCCTTCTCCTTCTGCTTCTTCTTCAAGAGACAGGGTCTTGCTCTGTTGCCCAGACTGTAGTGCAGTGTTTCAATCATAGCTCACTGCAGCCTCAAACTCTTGGGCTCAAGTAACCAACCTTCCTCTTCCTGCCAAGTAGCTGGAACTACAGGCACATGCCACCATATCTGGCTAATTTTATATATATATAAAATTTAGAGAAGGAGGTCTCACTATGTTGCCCATAGTGAACTGGCCTCAAGCGATCCTCCTGACTCGAACTCTCAAAGTGCTAAAATTACAGGCAGGAGCCATTGCATCTGACCCTTAATAGTTCTCAATGTCTGACTGTGACCAGAAGGCACACAGGTGCCCAAGAGGAGCATTGTACAACAGTCAGCAGACACTACCCAACTATTAATAGAGATAGGACTTGAACCCTTCTCAGCATCCCAAATTACTTTCTTTCCCTTCTTCACAAAACTATCTGAAAATGTAATGCAAGTGATTTAAGTATGAAACAGAAAATAGCACCATGCATAGATAGCCTATCACCCTTGCCTCCTTGTTAAACTGAGGATCTTGACATCATTATTCCATTAGGCCAAGCAGTGATCAGGAATGAAAGGCTGACTCCGGAGGGTTGTGTTTAAGGTACATAAATGCTACGTGGGATGCATTTGTCAGGCAGAACAGACAGGGACTTTTCTTTTCTCATTAACAACCTGCTAACCCATGGAAAAATTTACCTATCATCACCTTTGAAATCAGAAAAGAGCATAGAATTTTGGGATTATATAATAATATCAGTAAATTTTAATCAAGACCAGAAATCATCAGAGAGTAGAGAAAGAAAGCCCAAAATGAGCTCACAATCATGGGAAAGATTTTTACAAAGGAGAATCAGGTTGAAAAGAGAAAAAGCAGGCAAAGTAGCAAACAGGAAACAAGCACATATATTTGTAAATCAATTTAGAAGAGACAGAGAAAATGGAAGCTGATATGGTTTGGCTGTGTCCCCACCCAAATCTCATCTTGAATTGTAGCTCCCACAATTCCCACATGTTGAGGAAAGGACTGAGCAGAAGGTAATTGAATCATGGGGGCAGGTCTTTCCCCAGGCTGTTCTCGTGACAGGGATTAAGTCTTATGAGATCTGATGGTTTTATAAAAGGGAGTTTTCCTGCACAAGTTCACTCCTGCCTGCCACCATGTAAGACATGCCTTTCACCTTCTGCCATGATTGTGAGGCCTCCC
Source organism: Ateles fusciceps (assembly GCA_036589455.1). Lineage (NCBI taxonomy): Eukaryota > Metazoa > Chordata > Mammalia > Primates > Atelidae > Ateles > Ateles fusciceps. Next base: position 13,314,991 of record JAZHEH010002554.1, on the reverse strand, counting down.
TAGCCAGTGGAACTGTGAGCCCATTAAACTTCTCTCTCTTTATAAATCACCCCGTCTCAGGTATGTCTTTATCAATAGTGTGAAACCGGACTAACACAGTAGCCAAATAGACAGTCTTCCCAAATAACCCATTAGGGAAAAAGCAACCAAGATGTGGCTAAAGGAAGTTCATAAAGCAAGAGGATTCTGCCCTGCTCTACCATGAATCCAAAGTCCTGTATGTAACTTAGAGATTGGGAGGTGATGGGAAAAGCAGTCTGTGGAATCTGCCCTCAGTCAAACCAAACTGAAATTGAAGAGAATACTTTAGGGCTACTCAATGTTTTTTTCCACCTCAAGCTTGCAAATTTCTCTGCATCTCTTAGAATATTGCAGCAGTTCAAAGTAGATCTGAACTACTAGAGGGTGGGAATGGAGAATGTCATGATCAGATTTTGTGTCTCAGAGAAATCCCATGTCTGAGTTATTTTTTATCCTTAGACCTAGCAAAGTGGCAGGCACACTGTAGGTATTTAATAAATGTTTGTCGAATGTTTCAGCACATGCAGTCAGTACCTTGATCTTATCCTCTTCAGCTGTCCTGAAGTCACCAGCAGTTCCAGATGAGATATCTCGGTCCAAGCTGAACCACGCTGCCCAGCATGTCTCTGTGAGAGGAATTTCTCTGCCAACAGGGGGTGTTCAGCCTGAGGACAGAGAAGAACAGAAGTGCCACAGAAATAATGCTCCCTGAAGAAAGACAAAAGATGGTAGATGAAAAACCCAACTCTGGGCCAGGTGCAGTGGCTCACACCTGTAACCCAAGCACTTTGGGAGGCCAAGGCAAGAGGATGGCTTGAGGCCAGGAGTTTGAGACCAGCCTGGGCAACAGAGCCTGTCTCTACTATACATATATATAGTATGTCACCTAGACTGGAGTGCTGTGGCACAATCTAGGCTCATTGCAACCTCTGCCTCCCAGGTTCAAGTGATCCTCCTGCCTCAACTTCCCTAGTAGCTGGGACCACAGGCACCCACCACCATACGTGCTCATTTTTGTATTTTTAATAACTACAGGGTTTCACCTTGTTGGCCAGGCTGGTCCTGAACTCCTGACCTCAAGTGATTCACCCACTTTGGCCTCCCAAAGTCCTGGGATTACAGGTGCGAGCCACTGTGCCTGGCCAACAAAAAATAATTTTAAAAAAATAGGCAGGTGTGGTGGTGCACACCTACAGTCCCAGCTACTGGTGAGGCTGAGGCAGGAGAATCCCTTGAGCTCAGGAGGTAGAGGCTTTAGTGAGCTATGACTGCACCACTGCACTCCAGCCTGGGTGACAGAGGCAGACCCTGTCTCTAAAGAAACAAAAAATAAAACAAAACAAAAAACTCCCTTGCCAGTTCTGAGGTCCAGTTCCTTACATGGATAACAGCTGTGGGTAATGGGCTCTAATCTTCTGAGGCTCACAGCTGTTACCCATGTAAGGAACTGATTATGAACTTTCCTCTCTGATTTCTCCTTGTCCTCAACATGCTTCCTGGGATAACCTCTGAATATACTACTTGCACCCCAAATCTTTTATCTCAGAAGTTTGAGGCTGGGAGTGGTGGCTCATGCCTGTAATCCCAGCATTTTGGGAGGCCGAAGTGGGAGAATTGCTTGAGGCCAGGACTTTAAGACCAGCCTGCACAAAATAGCAAGATCTCATCTCTACAAAAGAATGAAAAAATTAGCCAGGCATGGTGATGCACATGCCTGTAGTCGCAGTTCTGGGGAGGCTGAGGTGGGAGGCTCGCTTGAGCCAGGTACACAAAGTTGCAGTGAGCTACAATTGCACCACTGCACGCCAACCTGGGCAACAGACTAAGACCCTGTCTCAAAAAAAAAAAAAATTGCTCATAACCTATTTTAAACCAAGTGACTTTCTCTTATTATTATCCTGATATTGTAATTCCTTTCATAGAGTCCGGGGCTCTAAAGTTATTAGTTGGAGAGGAATGTGGATTTAAATCCCATGAGACAAATTTTGTCATTCATCAGTCAGGGTGAATAAAACCTGAATGATAATCAGATTCTGTCAGTCATAAAGCCAAAGTAAGATATTCATTTATTAAAATTTTTGAGACATCTGAACACCAAATTGTGTTGAACCAATCATTTATAACTCATTTCCAAGAGACTTGTATTAATACTAGCTATGAATTCGCTATATAGACTCAACCTATTCTCACCCAAATCACTTATCGTCTCTGTGGCTCCATTTTTCTTATTTGTGAAAGGGAGATAATCACGCTCACCAACTCCTTCACAAGGACATTGTGAGGATTAATGAGTTAATGCTGGAGAAGCATGTTTCTGCCTTAGATGAATGTTGCTATATAAATGCAAATTATTTTGCATTACAGCTGGGCTTACATGTAAAAATGCAATGACTTTTAGATCCTAGATTCTAATGCTGAGAAGTAATTCTAATGTGTAGGCAGCTTCATTAATTTTTTTGTGCAAGAGGAAAAGCAATCCATGTGAAGGGTAGCCAGGAATATTAGAATTGTTTCTGATGCCTTCCCCCACCTTCTCCCTGTCTCTTAAGAGCTGGTTAGTTATGCATATGCTCTTTCCTTGGCCACTGATCAAGTCGTCCTTCCATTACCTTCTGGCTACTAGGTGTTCCTGTCATTCCTAAAGCCCTTTGAGGTTTATGCAAATGAGCTTCTATTAAAGCAAAATTACTCTAAGGCCAGGCACAATGGCTTGAGCCTGTAATCCCAGCGCTTTGGGAAGCCATGGTGGGAGGATCACTTGAGGCCAGGAGTTCAAGACCAGCCTGGGTGACATAGCGAGACCCTGTCCCTACAAAAAATTAAAAATTAGTAAGATGTGGTGGTGTGCACCTATAGTCCTAGCTACTTGAGAGACTGGGGCAGGAGGATCACTTGAGCCCAGGAGTTCAAGGTTATGGTGAACTATGATCACACCATTGCACTCCAGCCTGGGTAACAGAGGGAGACCCTGTCTCTTAAAAAAAATTTAATAATTACACAATACTAAAAAATTCTATATATTCTACTTTTTCAATTCTTACAAAATCCTTCGTCTATAGCCTAAAAGTTGATGTTCCCCCAAAATGCATTAGTTTCTCCCTATATTCGTTTGTAGGGCTGCCAAAACAAAGCATCGCAGACTGGGTGGCTTAAACAACAGAAATTTATTGGAACCTAATACCCAATGTAATAATATTAATAGGTGGGGACTTTGGGAAGTGATCAAATCACCAGGGCTCCATGCTAATGAATGGGGTTAGTGCCCTTAAGCAGCTCTCTCTCCTTTCCACCAAGCAGCAACAAGGGACCGGCTTTTAAGCGGAGCGCACTCCCAGACACGGAATCAGCTGGCCAGTCTGCTGCTGCCTTGATCTTAGACTTCCCAGCCTCCAGAACTGTGAGAAATACATTTCTGTTGCTTGCAAATTACTCAGTCTGTGGTATTCTGTTATAGCAGCCCAAAGGGACTAACAGTCCCTCTTTTCTTAATTCGCCCCTTGGAATCCTGATGGGTAGTTTCAGACTGCAGTGAGCTATGATCACACCACTGCACTCTGGCCTGGGCAACACAGCAAGATTCCATCTCTAAATAAAAAACCCACAAGAAACAGAAATCTGATCTCATCACTCCCTTGTATAAAACTCTTCAGTATTTCCCATTTCTGTTAGAAAAAGGGTAGCATCCTAATTACATCCTTCATGGCCCTGCATGCTCTGTCCTTTCCTTAACTCTCCAATCTCATCTTGTTCAACTTTCCCCTTCCCTCTCCATTTGGAATGCTATGGTTTGAATGTGCCCCCCAAAATGTATGCTGGAAACCTAATCCCTAATGTGGCAGTACTGAATGATGTACTCTTTAAGAGGTGATTGGATCCTGAGGACTCTGCCTTCATGAATGGATTCATCAGTTTGTAGATTAATGGATTAATGGGTTATCATGGGAGAAGAACTGTTGGCTTTATAAGAGGAAGAGCGACCTAAGCTAGTACATTAGCACACTGCCACTCACCATGTGATGCACTGTGCTACCTCAGGACTTGGCAGAGCGTCCCCACCAGCAAGAAGGCCCTCACTAGATGCAGCCCCTTGACCTTGGATGCCTCGGCCTTTACAAGTGTAAGACATAAATTCCTTTTTTAAAGTAAATTTCCCAGTTGTAGGTATTCTGTTGTAAGCAACAGGAAACAAACGAATATACTGAGTATCCTGACCTACTTCTGTTTCCTCTGAAAGAAGGGCTTCTGTGTCACACAGACCAGATCATGGCCTCCCTGCTATATGCACTGCATGCATGCTATTTATCATAGTTGTGGTTGTATGCTTTTGGGATTTTTTATTTAATGTCTCCCTTGCCCTCTGTAGTGTAAGTAGCATGAGTCAGGGATCATGGCTGTTTCGGTCATCACAATAACTTGGAAATTATATGATAAATCTATAAAGTTAAGCTAATTATGATTGACCTACTTATCTATCTCTCTAGCTGTTTAATTCTTATCATTCTCTACCTTCTGAATTCTGTTATGTGACTATGTTTGATGATATATTACACAAATGAAAGGTAGCAGGCTGGCCGGGTGCAGTGGCTTATGCCTGTAATCCAAGCACTTTGGGAGGCCTAGGCGGGTGGATCATTTGAGGTCAGCAGTTCAAGAGTAGCCTGGCCAACATGGTGAAACTCCATCTCTACTAAAAATACAAAAATTAGCTGGGTGGTGGTGGCACGCACCTGTAATCCCAGCTACTCATGAGGCTGAGGCAGGAGAATCACTTGAGTCTGGGAGGCAGAGGTTGCAGTGAGCCAGGATTGTGCGACTGCACTCCAATCTGGGTGACAGAGTGAGACCCTGTCTCAAAAAAAAAAAAAAGAAAAGAAAAGAAATAAAGGTAGTAGGCCGGGCATGGTGGCTCATGCCTATAATCGCAGCACTTTGGGAGGCCTAGGCAAATGAACCATTTAAAACCAGGAGTTCGAGACCAGCCTGGGCAACATAGCAAAACTCTGTCTCTAAAAAAAACAATTAGCCGGGCATGGTGGTGCACAGCTATAGTTCCAGCTACTCAGGAGGCTGAGGTGGGAGGATTGCTTGAATCTGGGAAGCTGAAGCTGCCGCGAACTGTGATTGCACCACTGCACTTTAGCCTGGGCAACAGAATGAGACCCTTTCTCCCCTCTATCCCGGAAGAAGAAAGAATGAATGAATGAGAGAAAGAGAGAGAGAAAGGGAGAGAGGAAGTGAAGGAAGAAGAAGAAAGGTAGCAATATAATGGCCTGAATGTACCTTGTGTAGGTGTGTTTCATTTCTGCAATGCCACACATATTCTTCCCTATTGCCCCCTAATGTCCCAGCTTTATCTCAGGTGTCCCTCATCTTTACTGACTCTTCTCCAGCCACTTTGGCATTTCAATATTTAAGTTTTATTTTAATCTAATAAAAATAAGATTTCATAGTTGTTTTTTAAGTCAAGTAGCACTGCTAGTTTTCCAAACTTAAAAAGAGCAGTTTCCAATTCACTCTACAGTCCTATTCCACTTTTCTGGTAGTTTACCCATGTAGGGAATTTTAGGTTAAAAATATTTTCCCTAAAGATTTCGAGACATTTCTCCTCTGCTTTCTTGCTTCCACTGTTACTGCTTCTAAATCTGACTCATTTCTTCTTCTTGATCCTTGCTGGAAATTTTAGTTTTCTCTCTTGATCCAGTGAGGGGGCTTCTGGGAAGACAGCGGCAGAAGCATGGCTTCTGAATCTCCCCCAGAGCCCCACGTATACACAGTCAGAGTAATTATATAGCAAAGTCAAAAGCAAAACTAGGTAACAAGATATCTCCATAAATCCCACAGTGCACCAGTAAGGACAAACTCCCAGCGGCCATACACCTGCATGGTGTCTGCGTTTATGCTGGAGCGCAGAGGGAAGCAGCAGGAGTCTATGAGATCTCAGAGTAGGAGAACCTTGACAGCCAACAGGTACTCGCTGGAAAGCACAGTGGACCCAATTTACAACAGCTTCTGAAACTGGGGAAAGTTCACAGGGTCTGCCGCTGTACAACCTGCTGGACAGAACAAATATTAAAATCTTTCATTTGGAGTCGGGTGCAGCGGCTCACACCCGTAATCCCAGCACTTTGGGAGGCTGAGGTGGGAGGATCACCCGAGGTCAGGAGTTCGAGACCAGCCTGGCCAACGTGGTGAAACCCTGTCTCTACTAAAAATACAAAAATTAGCTGGGCGTGGTGGTGGGCACCTATAATCCTAATTGCTTGGGATGCTGAGGCAGGAGAATCACTTGAATCCAGGAGGCAGAGGTTGCAGTGAGCTGAGATGGCGCCACTGCACTCCAGCCTAGGTGACAGAGCGAGACTCTGTCTCCAAAAAATAAATAAATAAAATAAAATCTGTCATTCAGGAAACCTTGCCTAAAATTTAAAAACGCAGTCAGGTGCAGTGGTTCATGCCTATAATCCCACCATTTTGGGAGGCCAAGTCAGGAGGATCACCTGAGCCTAAGAGTTTGTACCCAGCGTGGGCAACATAGTGAGACCCTACCTCCAAAAAAAAAAAAAAAAAAAAAAAAAATTAGCCAAGCGTGATGGCACACACCTGTGGTACCAGCTACTTGGGAGGCTGAGGCAGGAGGATCGCTTGAGCCTAGGAGGTCAAGTTTGACAGTGAGCTTTGATCATGCCACTACACTCCAGCCTGGATGACAGAGGCAGACCCGTCTCCAAAAATAATTTTAATTAAGTTAAATTTTAAAACAATTTAAAACTACATGTTGAAAGAGCACACCACGTTCCTAACTCTATCAACCTGAGACTCACCAACACCAAGACACATTCTTAAAAATTACCAGACTTTAAAATTACGAAGAAAAAATTATTTGGACATTGAGGCAAAAAAACAACAAGGGACAGAAGGAAAGAAAATTAGATGATCATCAAACTTTTGTCAGCAATGGTTTATACCAAAAGAAAATGGAATAACATATTTAAAACACTCAAAAAAGAAAATGTGAGTCAAAGATTTTATACACAGTAAAACTGACTTTTAAGTATAAAGGAGTATAGACAAACTATTATTAACACACAAAGATTTGGGGTTTCTTGCATGTTGTTCTCATGGGTCCTTCCTGTAGAATCTACTAAAGAACAAGCTTCAAACAGCCAACAAAACTAGAAAGACAAAGAGAGTCAGCTTGCGTGTTCACTCAGAAAAAAAAAAGAAAAGAAAAAAAGAGAGAAGGACTGTGAGGACTCAAACATCCTGGTGTTACACTTTGAGTAGGTGTTTCCTCATTCATTATCCTAGAAACTTAGAGGATGGTTTCCATCTTGAAACTCAGTAGTTCAAAACATTTTGTATTATTTCTTCGAAACTTTTCCTTTTTTTCTTTTTTTGCTCTCTTTCTGAAACTCCTAAATGTCAGTCCCACAGTGACTGTTCCCACTTCAGATGCCAATGGCAAGCTCCGGTTTTGGCCTGGGCTTCTGACTCATTGGCTGTGAATCAGGGTTCCTATGACTCCCTCCTCAGGCTCAGTTAGTCTGCTAGAGCAGCTCATAGAACTAAGAAAGCACTTTACTTCCATTTATCAGTTTATTTTATCTTATTTTATTTATTTTTTGAGATGGAGTCTCACTCTGTTGCCGAGGCTGGAGTGCAGTGGTACAATCTTGGATCACTGCAACCTCTGCCTCCTAAGTTCAAGCGATTCTCCTGCCTCAGCCTCCTGAGTAGGTGGAACTACAGGCACCCACCACCATGCCCAGCTGATTTTTTATTTTTTTTGTATTTTTAGTAGAGATGGTATTTCACCATGTTGACCAGGCTGGTCTCGAACTCCTGACCTCAGGTGATCCACCCACCCTAGCCCTCCAAAGTGCTGAGATTACAGATGTGAGCCACTGCACCCAGCCCATTTATTGGTTTATTATAAAGGGTATTACAAAGGATACAAAGAAAGCCATTTGGGCAAGGTGTACGGGGAAGGACTGCAGAGCTTCCAGGCCCTCTCTGGGTGCACCATCCTCCAAAATTCCCCATGTCTTTAGCTATCCAGAAGATCACTGAACCCAGACCTTTTGGGTTTTTAAGGAGGCGTCATTATGTTGGCAGGACTGATTACATCATTGACCATTGATCTCAACTCAACCTTCAGACCTCTCCCCTCTCTGGAGGTCAGGGGTGGGACTACAAGTTCCAACCCTCTAATCACATGGTTGGTTCCCCTGGCAACCAGCCGCCACCCTGAGAGTATGCAGGAGTCTACCAAGGGCTACATTTTAGACCAAAAGATGCTCCCATCATCTAGGAAATTCCAAGAAATATAGGAGCTGTGTGTCAGACACTCCTATCACTCAGGGAATTACAAAGATGTTAGGAGCTCTGTCAGGAACTAGGGGTCAAAGACAAAATATTAGAACAAAAGATTCTCCTAGCATCCCTATCTACAAGTTTTAGGAACTGTACATCAGCAAACGGTACAAAGACCAAATGTATATTTCACAATGTCATGGTAGTATTACAAGAGTTTTCATTGTATAATTGCTTGTGTATTTCTTTTGTATATACCTTTCATGAGGGCAGAAATATAGTCATTCACTTGTGTATCTTCAGGCTCTCACATGCTGCCTTGCATATAGTAAATCCTCCATTTATTCATTAATTCATTGATTTATTATTTTCAAATGTCTTTCTTCATTTTCTTTAATTCTACCCATCCTTATAACTAAAAGCATTTCCTAATTATTCTAACTATATTACTGATGACCTGAGCCTGTAATATTATAATTACTTATTATAAGTACATAGTTTGTCACTCCAACTCAGTACTACATCTTTCTTTTTCTTTCTTTCTTTCCTTTCTTTTTCTTCTTCCTTCCTTTCTTCTTTCTTTCTTTTATTTTTTTAGGCAAAGTCTCACTCTGTTGCCCAAGCTGGAGTGCAGTGGCACAATCTTGGCTCGGTGCAACCTCCCCCTCCAAGGCTCAAGCAATCTTCCCACCCCAGCCTCTGGAATAGCTGGAACTACATGTGCATGCCATCATGCTCAGCTAATATTTGCCTGTATTTTTTACCCACTGTTTAATGAAGTATTCCTAAGGCTGCAGCAAGGTATCCTCTAAGCAGCTTACTCTACCTTTTTTGAACCTGTATATAACTCTATTTTTCCATGTATACAAAAATATAGTATGTGTGTTATTAATTCATAAGCTCCAGGAAAAGGACCATGTACTATTCACCATGATGCCTGGCAGATCGTAGGTGTGCACTGTACGTTTGCCAAATAAGTGAGGGTCACTTATCTAACTTTGTCTTATTAGAAAAGTTAATTCTTATTCTGGATGATTTCCAAGAGTTGACCGTTGGTTTTATTGGTTTTTTACAAAACTGGTTATTTGTGCAGTCATCTGGGGTGTCTATAAACGAGGCCTTAAACTAGATGGTAGGTATAAATTCTCAGATCTGTATCCATTGTTCTATTAATATTTGTTTTGTGTTTCTATAAATAAGCATGATGTGGCAATTCATCCACTGTGAGGCAAAGAACAGAATCGCTACACCCTTCCTTTATACCACTGATATTGAAAGGTGGACACATTAATCATGATGGCACTAAATACCAGGATTTATTGGGAATACAAGCATGGGCCCAGAAGAAGGCTGCCAGTACTGAGAAGTCACAAACCACACACACACACACACACACACACACACACACACCGCACGCGCACACACACGCACACACACACACACACACGCACACGCACACACACACACACATACACGAGAAAGAATCCTTATCACCTCCAGTTCCAAAGGTGCAATGCAAAGACCTACTGGCTCGGCCCTCCTATTGTTCATATTGTCTCTTTTGTTCTCCTCCGTCATCCAGAGGACCAGCTGCTCAATTAATTAAGGAAGTCTCTTGGAAGAGCTGACAATGCGCCACTATGATAATCACCCTTTTTGCTCATGGTAGTGGAAATTTTGGGGGTCTCCTCTCAGACCCTTTTGGATTCTTTTTACCATTTCTAAGGACACTCCCTCAAGCTTCTGTGTCCTTTTGCTTTTTTTTTTTTTTTTTTTGAGAGTCTCACTCCATCACCAGAAGCCAGGCTGGAGTGCAGTGGCGCGACCTCGGCTCACTGCAACCTCTGCCTCCCGGGTTCAAGCAATTCTCCTGCCTCAGCCTCCCGAGTAGCTGGGACTACAAGCGCGCACCACCACGCCCAGCTAACTTTTTTGTATTTTTAGTAAGACAGGGTTTCACCATGTTGGCCAGGATGGTCTCGATCTCTTGACTTCGTGATCCGCCCGCCTCGGCCTCCCAAAGTGCTGGGATTACAGGCGTGAGCCACCGCACCCGGCCGTCCTTTTGCTTTTGAGAGCTCACACCAGTGACTCTCTTAGAGCACTGCCCAAGGACTGCAAGAGCTGATTTGTCCACATTTACAGAGAGGTAGTTGTGCCTGGGAGGTTACCACTTCCTGGAGGGGCGTATAGCCAATGACACGTGTGTGTGTGTGTGTGTGTGTGTGAGTGTGTGTGTTCTGTGTGTGTGGTTTGTGTGTGTGTGTGTGTGTGTGTAAGCCCACCTTCCTAGTCTTGAGATGGTTGATCTTCAAAGGCAATTTTCACTCCAGTGGTCCCAACAGGGACATGCTGATGCTGAGACTTTGCCCCCGATTTCTTACTTGCTTCATTTCTTCCCCTTGTGTGTCCTGCTTCCCTGTTTTCTTATGAGTTTCTCCTGGGAGCACCTCATGATTAAATAGCTTACTCACAAATCCCTGTCTCACTGCCTGCTTTTGGGGAACTGAGCCTAAGGCAGGTGATTTAACGGGGGTCCTAGGAAGCTGATTCTAGCATGGGCTTCTGCAGCCAGGCCACTTGCCTACCAGATGGCAACCAGGACTCCCTCCCTGGTGGGCTAAGTGGAAGGCTGTAGCCCTTGCCACACTGTAGAACTACAAACACTAAGACCTTCATTGTGGCGAAGTGGGATGTGACACAGAAGGACAAGAGGCCCTGGTGTCTATAATGTCTCTATTGTTTGAGAAGTATGAGGGAAATGGTAATTAAAAGAACTGTGAAATTAGTTGATTTTTTCTGGGCATCTGATACAATTTGGCTCTGTGTCCCCACCCAAATCTCATCTTGAATTTTAATATGAATTGTAATTCTTACATGTTGGGGGAAGGGACCTCATGGGAGGTGATTAGATGATGAGAGTGGGTCCCCCCCAACCCATGCTGTTCTCATGATAATGAGTGAGTTTCACAAGATCTGCTGGTTTTACAAACCAGTGGCACTTCCCCCTGCCGGCACTTCTCTCTCCTGCTGCATGTGAAGAAGGATGTGTTTGCTTCCCCTTCCACCATGATTGTAAGTTTCCTGAGACCTCCCCAGCCATGTTGAACTGCGAGTCAATTAAACCTCTTTCCTCTATAAATTACCCAGTCTCAGGTATGTCTTTTTTTGCAGTGTGAGAATGGACTAATACAGCATCACTGAGGCATTGAAGAGAAAATAATAGGCTCAGGTGTGAAAGTCAGAAGGGCTCTGAAACACCACTTAAAGACATGTTCATTTCCAGAAACCAGAAGACATAGTGTGCTGAAGACCAGGCCCTGAACTGTAGGAGCAACAGAACTTCAGAGAAGGCTGAATCTGCAGCCTCATCAAGTCTCCTAAGCCAGAGGCAAGGCCTTGTCAGGGAAGGAGTGTGAATTTGAGACTTGGGATGACGACATCCAGGTGAATGCACTTGAGAACCGCAAACCCTCTGGGTCTGCAGAAGGGACCACTTCCCCTTGCAAGAGGATAGCAGCACCCCCAACCCCCTGCACTGCTTACCTGGAGACTGTGTAGAGGCCTCAAATGAGGCAGATGACTTGTGCTCCTCAAGACAATACTTACCCTCCTCAAGTTCAGCAGCCCCCCTCTCCTCCTGGTCACTAGACAGATAATGCAGCATGAGTCTCACTCTGGCCTGTTTGGGGAAGTGCTGGCCCCACCAGGAAAAGAAAGGGAGTAGTCCCCCAAGGGAGCCTCAAGGCTTGACAGATATATCCAGGAGTGGATCTTAAGGGTGCTAGAATAAGTTGCAGGCAGTGTCCTAAGCTGGATAAAGGAGATTTTTAACATGAGGGCGTTATCCTGTGACTTGAGATTCATGTCCAATCTCTTGGCAAAGTGATAAGAGTGGAATTTAAAAAGCTTGGAGACTAGGCACAGTGGCTCATGCCTGTAATCCCAGTGCTATGGGAGGCTGAAGTGGAAGGATCACTTGAGGCCAGCAGTTCAAGACCAGCCTGGGAAACAAAGTGAGAACTGATCTCTACAAAAAAACTTTAAAAATTAATCTGGCATGGTGGCACATACCTGTAGTCCAAGCTACTGGGGAGGCTGAGGTAGGCGTATTGCTTGAGCCCAGGAGGCTGAGGCTGCAGTGAACCGTGAGTGAACCACTGCACTCCAGCCTAGGTGACAGAGCAAGACCCTATCTCTGAAAAGTACATAAATAAATAAAAGGCCCAGAGAAGATAACCTGTCAGAATGAGTTTATTTAAGACTCGTGGACCCACCAGCTATCTGTGTTCCTTGCAAAGGCCCAGAGCACACTCCTTTCACTTACACAATAAGGAATGTGCTAATGAGAGGGGCACAGCACTCTGGAGACACTCAGTTGTGGGTCCCTCCATTGCTTAGAGCTGATAGTTTAGGTGCCATTATGAAACCGTTCTTCATAATGGGGATGAAAGGATTATGGAATAATAGAGGCCAACTGGTAGCTCTTAACCACCAAAGACAAGGTGAACTTGGTTACCATAATGGTTGGCAAGATTGGAATCGTTTGTGAATGGGCCAGCTCATTGGCGTGAATCACAGATGGACTAGGCTGCACTGTAGTTTCATGCAGGAGTGGTTCTGAAAGACAGTGATGAAGGAAACCCGTCTCAGTGGGCTGTTTCATGTAGTTCATCCTATTATGCACTTTGTGTGGAGAGAGAGAAGTGTTCTGGAAGAAGGATATCAAATACTCTTGGGCAGAGAGATACCGTGTTACAGAAAGAATCTACTCCAGCATGGAGGAATAGCTTCATATTGACATTGTTTAGACTGCCACTGCACAGTAATAATAGGAAGGAGGCTGACTTGTAGGCATTTTCATTATTTGTAAATTCTCTGCAGACAGTGCACACCTTTCTTGCCTGAGCAAGAGTGGACCACTTCCATCACCATCCCCCTAGCTCGCTGCTACTCATAAGCTCTGGTGAATAATTCACTTGGTTGGTGAGAGGTCTGGAAGGAGCAAGACTGGGAACGTGAAAGCTTAGAGGCCTATGGGAGTAGGCCCAAAGGGTGAGGATCTTTTTATGCCCTATGAGTGCCCACCAGATGAATTGCAGAAGAGGCCTTCAACAACTCAGGGCTTCCCTAGACAGCCTGTATTCCTGGCCACCTGTGCCTGAACAAAGATAGACTCCCCCTCTTCAATGCTGATTCAGCTATTGTTGCTGCTAAATGTCTTGTCTATCGGTGGCAGAGACTGACACCTCTCTTAACATAATACAGTACTTTCCCTTAAGGAGACGAGCCAGTCCCATTGTGGCAAGTAGATGACCCCAGATTCCTTCTACCCTGAAAAGGGCAGCGATTGATCTTAACTAAGATTGATAATTCTCTGGATCTGACACCCTTTCCCATAATACCACAGGACCCCACATAACACAGCTACAGACCAAGGAACCCATCTAACAGTGAAGGAGTCACAACGTGGGTCCATGACCACAAGATCATTGATCATACCACAGACTACATCATCCAAGTATGGCTGGCTTGACAGAGCATTGGAATGCTCTTAAAGATGTAACTATGGGGCTGGGCACAGTGGCTCACACCTGTAATCCCAGCATTTTGGGAGGCTGAGGCAGGAGGATCGCTTGAGCCTAGGACTTTAAGACCAGCTTGGTCAAGATAGTGAGACCCCATCTCTAGAAAAGAATGAAAAAAATTAGTGAGGCATGGTGATGCATGTGCATGCAGTCCCAGCTCCCAGGGAAGCTGAAGTAGGAGGATCACTTGAGCCCAGGAGATTGAGGCTGCAGTCAGCTGTGATTGCACCACCTCAATCCAGCCTGGGACAGAGCAAGACCTTGTCTCGAAAACAAACAAACAAATACAAAAACAAAAGATGCAACTATGGCTCTAGCTAAGAGATGATTGGCAAGATGAGGCCTGTTTTTCAGTAGGTGATATATACCTTAAACTAGTGGCCAGTATATGGTACTATGCCCCATAGGTAGAGCAGAGGGGCTCAGAAACCAAAGAGTGAAAATGGAAGTAGAACTGCTATCACTTTTAGTGAACCCCTCGGAGAATTTATCTTTCTTGTCTCTACAGGTTTAGATTCTGTGAGTCTAGATATCCCAGTTGCCAAGAGTGGGAATGTTTCCACCAAAGGACACAATAGAGTCCTAATAAACTTAAAGCTATGGCTGCCACATGGTCATATAGAGTTTGCTATGGTTTCAGTGTTTGTCCTCTTGAAAACTCTTGTTGAATTTGGTTGCCATTGTGATGGTGTTGCAGATGGAATCTTTGGGAGGTGATTGGGTCATGAGAGTTCCATGCTCATGGTGGGATTAATGCTGTTATAAAAGGAGGAGTTCGGTCCCCTTTTTGCCTCTTTGCCCTTCAACCTTCTAACATATGATGACACAGCATGAAAGCTTTTGTCAGATGCTGGTACCTTGACCTTGGACTTCTCAGCCTCCAGAACTGTGAGAAAATAAATTTCTGTTCGTTATAAATTATCCTGTCTCAAGTATTCTGTTATAACAACATAAAACATACCGAGACTGAGTTCCTCTTGTAATTACTATTCTGGGAGTTAATAAACTAGCAATCGACCCTATTCATCATGAGGAGATAGTGGCTGCTACAGAGTGAGGCAAGAGGAATATCTCTGAGACTCAAAGGATCCATTAGGGGCAATTCCTGGTGCTCCAATGCCAAGTCTTAACTGTAAGTGGGCAACTGCAGCAAAAATGACTGGATAAAGTTCTGGTAATCATGTGCTCAGACCCTCTGGTTCACCTTATCAGATATGCCACTGAGACCAGCAGAAATACTCATACTGTGAGAGAATCTACCATGAGTGGAAGAGAGAGATGATGAATATCAGTTATGACTTAAAACCTACTTCAGCAATGGGAGCTTTAGCGAATCTCACCAACATCCCTCTGGTAAGTTCTCCCCACCCACCCCCTCCACAGAAATGTGATGATTAACTGCCATCCTGAAGCAGCTCTAACAGAATGGAATGAACTTTAAGTGAAACTCAAGCAGGTCTGTTAGACTGAGTGACTGGTAGTGATTATTGTTGGTGTTGTTGGTGATTTACCCAGATGCCTTACGATTCCTTATTTTTTTGAGACAGAGTCTCACTCTGTCACCCAGGCTGGAGTGCAGGGTTATAATCAGGACAATCAGGGCTTACTACAGCCTTAACTTCCTGGGCTTAAGCAATCCTCCTGCCTCAGCCCCTCAAGTAGACTACAAGTGCACACATTTACAGCTGGCTAACTTTTGTATTTTTTCGTAGAGATGGGGTTTTGCCATGCTGCCTGGGCTGGTTTTGAACTCCTGGGCTGAAGCAATCTGCCTGCCTTGGCCTCCCAAAGTGCTGGGATTACAGGCATGAGCCCCCTCACCTGGCCCCCTATGATTCCTTAATTCTGTGTGCTCCTTTCTCATTTTCTGTATTCTTTTGTTCTTAATGGCTTGTGCCTGCAACTGTCTTAATGTGACTGCCTAAGAGCTACTAGAGCCACTGCCCGGGGAAAGCCCATTGTTCCTGGGAATTTACATGCCCAGTAGAAGCCCTTAACAAGTGACAGACTGGTGAAAGAATGTGAAAGTCAACTTTGCCTCAAGTTTCCACAAATTCTTAGAGCTGCCTATGGAATCATGCTGAGGCTAGTAATATATTTGTGGTAGGTAGAATTCTAAGATGGCAACCAATGACCCCACACCCTTGTATGCTCCTCTTCTCTTGAGTATATGCAGGACTTATGAATAGGATGAAATACCACTCCTTAACCAGGTGTTGTGGTGGGCACCTGTAATCCCAGTTACCTGAAAGGCTGAGGCAGAGAATTGCTTGAACCTGGGAGGTGGAGGTTGCAGTGAGCCAAGATCACACCACTGCACTCCAGCCTGGGTGACAAAGCAAGGCTTCATCTCAAAAAAAAAAAAAAAAGAAAAAAAAAGAAATACCACTCCGGTGATTATGTTGCAGTATATGGAAAAGGAAAAAGATTTTGCAGATGTAATTAAGGTCCCTAATCAGTTGACTTTGAGTTCATAAAGAAGGAAACCATCTGGAGTGGGCCTGACCTACTCAAGTGAGTCTTTCAAAGAGGGCTCAGGCCTTTCCCAAGATTAAAGAGATACTCTTTTGCCTGCCTTGAAGAAACAAGCCACTGAGAGGAAGGAAATGAATTCTGCCATCAGTTGCGCGAGCTTAGAAGAGGACCTCAAGCCTCATATGGGACCACAGCCCCAGATGACACCTTTATTACAGCCTTGTGAGACCCCATGTGGAGAACTCAGTTACACTGTGCCTGGACTTCTGACCTTCAGAAACTGTGAGATAATATACCATTATGTAAATCACTATGTTTGTAGTACACCACAATAAGAAATTAACATAGTACCTGAATTCTTGCCTTTTTTCAACTTTCCTTTTCCTGTCCTGTATCCCCCACTCCCTTACCAGTTTCTCCTGGAAGCATTTCTTTAATCAATCACTTACACATGAATCCCTGACACAGGATGTGCTGCTGGGAGCTCAAACCTCTACGAGTCACCTCCCCTTCTCAAGTATATCTTCAGCCACTGCTCAAAAATAGCCTCATCTCATTTTCCTCTCTCCTTTAATTTAATTTTTGTCCTCAAATGCTCTCTTCTTGAAAAGTGTAGCTTTGGAAGTACAGTTAGCTCAGGTCACTTGCTGCCTCATTTAGAATCTGTACAAAAGAAGGACATGACAGTGGAGAACTCTGTCCAAGTTCCCTCTCTTGGCAAAGAATTCTAAGGCTGAATTGAAAACAGCCCCATCTAAACCAGGTACAGTGGTGTTTACCTGCAGTCCCAGCTACTTGGGAGGCTGAGGTGGGAGGATTGCTTAAGACTAGGAGTTGCAATCCTGGGCAAGACAGTCAGATCCCCATCTCTTAAAAAAAAGAAAAAGAAAAAGATCAGGCCAATCTAGTCTGTCCCAAGGGGCAAAGGCAGAGTTCCCTTTGATAATAATATGAGGTACAGGAGGTAGACATAGAATTGTGTCCAGGGAAATTTTCAGTTTGGGCTGCATTTTACATCTAAAATGGGATATTATATCAGTGATGCTTGTGGTAAAAATCAGAATTCAAGTAACTGGGCAAAGGAGAAGGCAGGAACCAATGAAGGGGAGCTTGAGAAGTACCCCATCAAAACTGGCCAAGCAAAAGGAATTAATCTGGGCCAGGCATGATAACTCATGCCTGTGATCCCAGCACTTTGGGAGGCCAAGGCTAGAGGATCACTTGAGTTCAAGACCAGCCTGGGAAACATGGCAAAACCCTGCCTCTACAAAAAATACTAAAATTAGCTGGGCATAGTGGCATGCACCTATAGTCCCAGCTACTCGGGAGGCTGAGGTGGGAGGATCACTTGAGTCAGGGAGGTTGAGGCTACAGTGAGCTGTGTTCTCGTCACTGCACTCTGTCTCAACAACAACGACAACAAACAGGAACTAATCTGAGTGAATTACATTTGTAGTAGAAGCCAATTTTCTGAAGTTGGTTTTTACCCACTCCTGACACATCCGATGTGGGTTAGTTTGATTCATTAAAAGGAACCGGAATGGGATAAAAAGTGGAAAAAAAAAAAAAACAGTTGACGTGACTTTTTCCAACTTTTTTCTAGTCCATTTTCCCACTCAACATAGGAATTCCCTCAATAGCATCTCTCATAGATCTTCAAACAACTAATTTAATAGTGAGGTAATAAAGTGTTCATTTTGGGACAGCTCTGATTAGCAGAACCCTATTCTCCAAAGTGAGCCAAGTCGGCCTCCTATGACTGCCATTTAGTCTTCATTCCAGTCTCTGAAATGGTTGCAGAGAAGTGCATTCCCTCTCCCACTTGGCAAGTGTCAGTCATTGCTTACTCAGGTCCTACCCTATGCTGGCTCAGCCTTGCTCATTTCTGAAACCCCTAAAAACGCAGTCTGGCAAGAAATGGGATGCTCTCCCAACTCATGAGTGGAGTTTGGATTATAACCAGAGGTGAAGAGAGCCCCGGATATCTACATGAGCACTGAGCAGCAGCCTGCCCATGTCCCTCGCCCCCAGCAAACAGACAGCAGACACACTCACAGCCACTGACTGCTCCCCGGATAGCCAGTCTATCTGATTGGTCTACCAGGGTTCTCTGTCTCCATGCAGCTTCCCCACTGGAAACAAAGCTTGGTCCAGATTCCAGCTTGGTAGACTACAATCCAAACTCCCTTCACCAAGTCTATTCCACCCTCTTCCCTTTAGGACTGTTTGTATTCCTTGCAATGGCTCTATTTGACAGTCCTCCTTGACCTACAATCCTGGAAATCTACCTGAGCCGAGAATCACTGCTGCCCAGACATCCTGTCATGACGCCACGCCTATTGCTGTCAGAATCAAATTTCCCCCTCTTAGGGTGTACTGCGGACCTAGATTCCCCCTAGAGTTGCCACATCCCCATGGACTTGCTGTGTCTGCCCACCTTTTCCCCAGGGGGGAGTTAATTCACCTGCTGGGTCCTCCGTAGCACTGCACTCTCAAGCCCTGGTTCATGGATGCCACTAATTGAAATTTCCAGCATGCCATGCAGCTCCAATTGTGACTTATGACCTAGGATTGAGAGGATGTTAGAACTTGAAGGAATCTTAAAGATCATCTTGGGCCGGGCACAGTGGCTCAAGCCTGTAATCCCAGCACTTTGGGAGGCCAAGGTGGGCAGATCACGAGGTCAAGAGATCAAGACCATCCTGGCCAACATGATGAAACCTCGTCTCTACTAAAAATACAAAAATTTGCTGGACATGGTGACACACACCTGTAGTCCCAGCTACTCGGGAGGCTGAGTCAGGAAAATCGTGTGAACCCGGGAGGCAGAGGTTGCAGTGAGCCAAGATTGTGCCACTCCAGCCTGGCAACAGGGCAAGACTCCGTCTAAAAAAAAAAAAAAAAGATCATCTTATCCAGTGATTTTCAACTTCTTCTCTGAACCGCATACCTCAAGGAAAGATACAAAAAATAGTGGAGCATACTGAAATCAGTTAAAGAAACTACTGACTAACAGAAATTCTTGAGTTTACAGGATAGCAAAAACAAAGCCATTTACTAAAATGCCAAAACTCCTTCTGCTTGTGAGATCTAAAAAACTAGCTGAAATTTGTTGGAACCAATATGGCCAACTAGAGTCTGCACAGAATGAGCTTGCTGATGTCACGGCCCAAGTTTCCATCACACATTTCATGCTAACTCCTCCCAAATTTGCATATGTGATCCATGATACCTCATGGATAATTGTGCATGCCTGAGGATTTTCCTGACCTCTGCCCTTTCCTTCCACCAATCACCTATGAATCCCCAAATGCACCCCCTAAACCTTTTCCAATAAAATTACTGCCTTACAGTCAGCACAGGGAGACAGATCTGAGCTAGACTCCTGTTTCTTTGTTGGTCATCCTGCAATAAAAAGCTTTTATTTTCTCAAAAATCTGGCATCCCAGTACTGGCTTCTAGCACATCTGGCAGCAAGCACTTTTGCTCAGTAGCAATATCTTCTTTTTATAGACAAGGAAACAAACCCAGAGACTAAGTGCCCTGCCAAAAGTCTTACAGCAAGTTTTGATTAAAAACTAATTACATGACACACAGTAGCATTTTGGGTATCATTACTAGTAACATTCATTTGGATCTTTTTTCTATCAACTTACACAAGGAAAACAATTCAAATGTATACAGAAACTAAGGCATTTTGGCAATTTGGTTTTAAAACAGTGTTACGAGCTGTGTTTTTTGTTTTTGTTTTTTTTTGTTTTTTGTTTTTTTTTTTTTGAGCTGGAGTCTTGCTCTGTCTCCTAGGCTGGAGTGTAGTGGCACAATCTTGGCTCACTGCAACCTCTGCCTCTTGATTTCAAGCAATTTCTCCTGCCTCAGCCTCCTGAGTAGCTGGGATTACAGCCATGCACCACCACACCTGGCTAATTTTTTGTATTTTTAGTAGTGACGGGTTTCACCATGTTGGCCAGGCTGGTCTTGAACTCCTGACCTTAGATAATCCAACTGCCTTGGCCTCCCAAACTGTTGGGATTACAGGCATGAGACACTGAGCCAAACCTGAGCTGTATTTTTCTTATAATCAGTCTTTTTCAAAGAACAAATCACATTGTGCTACATTTTCCTCATTTTCTTATCTAAAAAGCCTTAAGATTCTATTTTAATTAAAACTAGCGATACAGAATAACCAGAAATGATTGAGAGAGAGTAGGACTGAGATTGAAAGATAGAGATGAGACGGGAATGTTGAGCAGAATTCCTTGAGAGAAGCTAGCAGGGGATCTTGGTTGAATGAAAAGAGGGTCTTAAGGAAAATGCAAGAGCACCAACTAGCCTGCTAGGGCTACCATAACAAAATATCACAACAGAAATTTATGTTCTCACAATTCTGGAGTCTGGAAGTCCAGGATCAAGGTGTCTGCAGGGTTGGTTTCCGCCAAGGCCTCTTTCCAGCTCCCCAAATGGCCATCTTCTCCCTGTATCCTCACATGGCCTTTCCTCTGTGCTTATGAGGAGAGAGCTCTAGTATCTAGTTTCTCCCCCATCCCCCCACCTTTTTGTTTTTTTGAGACAGGGTCTCACTTGGTCATCCAGGCTAGAGTACAGTGGCACAATCATGGCTCACTGCAGCCTCAAATTCCTGAGCTCAAACAATCCTCCTGCCTCAGTCTCCTGAGTAGCTGGGACTACAGGCACATGCCACTGCACCCGGCTAATTTTTTTTGTTTTTTGTAGAGACAAGGTGTCACTGTGTTACTTATGCTGGTCTTGAACTCATAGATTCAAGCAATCCTCCAGCCTCGGCCTCCCAAAGTGCTGGGATTACAAGTGTGAGCCACTACGCCTGATATTTTCCTCTTCTTATAAGGACACCAGTCCTATCAGATTAGGGTCCTGCTCTTATGACCTATTTAACCTTCTTTATCTCCTTGAAGGCCCTGTCTCCAAATACAGTGGCATTTGGGGTTAGGGCTTCAACATATGAACTGGGGGGGCAATTTAGTCCATAACAGGCACTCTTTCTGCTTTTGTCAACATTAGGCACCAGCCTTGCTTCTTTTCTTGAAAGTTGTCTTCTGTGTTCATAGGAGAGAGGCAAAAAAGAATTAGTGTTTGCCAGGGCAACAGCTGTGCCACTGTAATACCGCATGCATTGTACAAGTACTGGGCTTAGCAGCCTCCAGGGAGCATGCAGTACCTGAATTCACCTCCTATTCTATATAAAATGCAATATAGAGGACTTGGCCACTCTTCATCTTCTTGTGACAACTCACTCTGCTTTTGACCAAATCAATTATTAACAAACTCCCAACATTACTCATAATTTTGTTCAGGCCTTTTTGTCACTGGATAAATTGGTTTTATTTTCTTTTTTGGTAATACTGCAAATTTCCTGCATAGGGTTATATTGACAGCATATATATTAAAACCAGACCAATGGATTGTTGATATCTGATACAAAAGAAAAGAGAGAATATTATGAAGGCCACCTGTAAATGCCAGATTAAATTTCTTCTTTGGACACTAAAGTTTACAGCAATAATTATGTTTGTTAATTTTATTAAGCTCTTTATATAGAATATTTTTGTTCTTTTTCATTAAAAAATTTAGTTGTGAAGGGTGACAGAATATGCCACTTCAAAATATGCCACTTTGGGCTGGGCACAGTGGCTCACACCTGTAATCCCAGCCTTTTGGGAGGCCGAGGCAGGTGGATCACCTGAGGTTAGGAGTTCAAGACCAGCCCAGCCAATATGGCAAAATCCCGTCTCTACTAAAAATACAAAAACTAGCCAGGCATGGTGACGCAAGCCTGTAGTCCCACGTACTCAGGAGGCTGGGGCAGGAGAATCGCTTGAACCTGGGAGGCAGAGGTTGCAGTGAGCCAAGATCACGCCACTGTATTCCAGCCTGGGCAACAAAGTGAGACTCTGTCTGAAAAAAACTCACCTGTATTTATTCTACAAGCCTCTTAAAGCACAGGTTACTCTGCATTTGGACTATCCTGAGATCAATCCTGTTGGATTTTCCAGCAGTCTTAAAAACTTTGTTCTGCCTACTGGTCTGGCCTTCTTCCCATCCTCCC
Organism: Ateles fusciceps; assembly: GCA_036589455.1. Lineage (NCBI taxonomy): Eukaryota > Metazoa > Chordata > Mammalia > Primates > Atelidae > Ateles > Ateles fusciceps. The sequence continues at coordinate 13,292,509 of JAZHEH010002554.1, read as the reverse complement.
AGCCATGCTGTTGCATCTGTTATTGCAGGGCTCATACTACCTTTAAAATCTAGTTCTAGGTCTCTGCAGCTTCTCCTCTAGCTGGGGTCTGGATCCACAAAAAGACTCTACAAAGGATCGAAAGACCATTCTCTACATTTCTCAAAATATTTCATACATGTTTCTAGACATGGAGAGAAAGCATAAAGTAAGAGGTGTTCTCAAGAAAGAGAAGTCAGTAAATATCAAATTACAGTAGTTCAAGTGAGGTTGGGGAAAGACTTGATCTGTAAACAGAGATAATGACAGGCATGAGTGATCTCATGAGGATGGTTAATGATGAGTTTTCCAGAATAATTGCAATTGCATCATGTTGTTAGTAAATAGTACATTCTACAAAGTAGAAATCCTTGACCAAAATAAAATTTAAAATAGAAGCTATCAACCAAAAGGTAGCTTTTTAAAAAAGTAATTGCCTGGAGATATTAAATGACACCTCTAACTCCTGGATAAAAGAGAAATTAAAACTGAATTTATAGATTATTTAGAAAAGCAACAATGGTAACTCTCCTTATCAAAACTTTTAGGATATAGCTAAAGCCATATTCAGAGAAAAATTCAAAGCTGTAAAAAACAGGAAAATGTGAAAATTGATCATTTATCTCAAGAAACAACAACAAAAAATTCTAACAAAAGTAGAGCCAATGAATGTTCTAAGTATTACACTAAAATCAGAAACCAGAACGGAAAACATTGACAGCTTTGACTACAAAACTTATTTTTAAACTCTAGAGCAAAATATGCCATACATAAAAACAAAATACAAATGACAAACTGGGGGAAAAAAACATGCAGCGTATGGCAAAAATACAATACACTGAATATGTACAAATATCTTTAAATCAATAAAAATGAACAAACACTTCACAGAAAAATAAATGGGGATTAAACAGAAAATTTCCAAGAGCTGAAGCTAAGACGGAATCACGCAAGTGAAAAGATAGTTAACTTCACCAGCAGTCAAAAAAACATAAACACAAACAATATATTTTTTAATTTATGAGGCTAAGAAAAATTTAGAGGAGAGATTTCACCCAGAGCTGGCATGAGAAGGAGAAAATTGGCACTCTCCTCTGCTGTTGGTAGAATTGTAAGCTGATGCAAATTTTATTTTGGAAGGTTGGTTTTGATAATATGCCTTAAAATTTAAAGCTTGCATATTAAGTAATTCAAGATAGTGGTCTAAGCAAATGTGTTTAACTCATACCTGTCAAAATCTCATTTAAGTGAAAGAAAATACATAAAAGGAAGTTCCTTGCCCAATGTAGAAACTATAAGCAGAAACCTGCCACCCAAAATAAAGGCCTGATGCACAGCTGAGCACCACTCCCCCGCAAGGGTTTCTAGGAGAAACTCCAAGTTCACAGTGAGTTGGAGTTGGAGTGAGTCATGAAATAAGATAAATAGTTGTACTGTTTGCATACAGAATACCTGATTGAGACATTTGCTTCCAAGTTAGGTATGATGAGAATAAATTTCAAAATGAATTGGAAGACTAGTGGGGACAGTGAGGCTTTGCAATTCCACAACAGACACAAAGGAAAAAAGGAAGTGAGGCAATGTGCTGCATGAAATATACTACACGCTCTGTCCACATTAATGTCTTACTACAGCAAATGAAAGGCCTGAGCTGAGCTGGCCTTTATACACCTGTGCAATCTGTACCACTCTGAAAAGGAATTCTGTCTGTCCGCACATTCCTGCCCACCTTCCTCTAGAACACTGTCTCCGCTCCTCTTCATGAGAAAAGCTATCATGGAACAGACCTTCAGAATTGGAGGCACTCCAGGCCAGCTTGTGTACTGCACAATCTCATCTGTCATTGAAATGTATGCACAAACAACCTAGAGTCCCCAGACGTTCAAAACAAAACAAGAGCATAAAGAAAACATTTAAGATAAATAAGCAGAGCAACCCCCTCCAGAAGAAAGACATATTTCAGGAAGAGGAGAGACCTAAAAACTTCTAATTATTGTCCTCAGAGAAATTTCAAAACTCAAAGAAACTGCAAAAGACACAAGCTGCTATTTAAAAAAAAAAAAAAAAAAAAAAAAGATAAGATGAGGCATACACATTTGTACCCATTTAATAAGAACTGGGTGTAAATAAAATCAGAACATGTTATTCCAAATTTAAAGGAAAAGATCTGAACTCTGAGTGAGAGAAACTGTAGCTGTGGCAAACAGAATCGCTTTTCAGGAAAGGAACAAAATAACTCCTAAGGAAACATACCTTGACCGTTATTATTATTATTTTGAGACAGGGTCTTGCTCTGTCACACAGACTGAAGTGCCGTGACACCATTGCAGCTCATTGCAGCCTCGACCTCCCAGGCTCAAGTGATCCTTCCACCTCAGCATCCTGAGTAGCTGGGACTACAGGCACACGCCACCACACCAGGCTAATTTTTGTATCCTATGGCATTTCTTAAGAAACTTTTTTTCTGAAGGGTTTCAGTGTGAGCTCTGCTCCCCCAGGGTTTTACCTTTAACTTGAAGAATGTGTACCGTAGTAGAGCTAGATAATGTTTGCTGAAGAACCAACCAGAGGATACATCAAATGTATCCATTACCTTATTCTTAGACTTACATTTGTTTCTCAAATCTCTTACTTAGGCATACGGTCAGTAACTTATGGGTTGGACTGGGATTGGAGAATCAATCACCAAATTAAAATACTTATTCAGTGCCATTTAGATGCCTAGAACTCTGTACAACAAAAAATGTATTCAGCTAGCAGCATTAATACAAGTACATCTCTTTCCAAACAGGTGCGGAAAAAAAAAAACTCTATGGACCCTATGGAAGGAGAAATCTTGTGCTAAAACTTCAGTAAGTCTTTTTTAAAAAGTATTTCAGACAGTTTTTACTTTTACGTGGTTGTTTTCAGTGTGTAAGTCTTTTGTATTATTTTATCATGGTTTTGTAGGTAAAAGGATAACAGGCCTTTAAGACTAAGAAATTTAACTATTTAAACCTATTTTTTAGATAAAATTTACATGCCATAAAATTCAGCCTTTAAAATTGCCTATTTCATTTGCTTTCAGTATATTCACTGTGTTGTGCAACTAACAACACTGTGTAATGCCAGCACATTTTTATCATCTCAAAGAGAAACATATCCATGAGCAGTCATTCACCATTTTCTATTTGCCTATTCTGGACATTTCATACAAGTGGAATCATGTAATATATGATCTCTTGCTTGCTCACTCTCACCCTCTCATGTCTTTCTGCCTGATGCCATGGGATGACGCAGAACAAAGGTCTTCAACAGATGCTACTGCCATGCTCTTGGTCTTCCCAGCCTCCAGAACTATAAGCCAAATAAATTTCTAGTGTTTACAAATTACCCAGTCTGTAGTATTCTGTTAGAACAGCACTAAACAGACTAAGACAAAATGTTTTTTTTAATGTGAATTCATACAGATATACTTGCTGTTTGAAACTCTGTTACAGGTTTGTGTCCTATAGATAGAGGAATCCTAATAAGTATTGGTGTTAAGTGTAGCAAAATACACTTAAATCATGATACAACCTCTCATCTTGTATACTATACACAGATGTGACCATGAAACATACAAATATATCCCATAAACTAAAACTAAGTGTATCCCCCAATTCAAGATCCCCACAGCTACATCCTACAATTGCACTCAGCCTTTTCAGCACCATCCTACATGAAGGAAAGTGAAAGAGGGAAAATGAAATTGAATCAGTGGTCTTAACCACTTGCTTCTAAAATATGTGACTTTTGTAAATTTTAACCAAAACATATAGCCATGTAAGCACATTGCTGCAGCCCCTGTCAGGATCTTAGAGGAGGGATCATGAAATAAGGACCCTGAAACTTAATCTTCATTAGCTTCACAGTAAATCCTCCTCTGACTATTTCAGAGTGGTTGTGAGGATTAATGACATAACATGCTAACTATTGACTTTGTTTTGCACAGTACTATGGAGATTCAATCACACAAGAATATCCCCTTTTTATGGTCATATAAATTATTGCATCTCGGCCAGGTGTGGTGATTCATACCTGTAATTCCAGCACTTTGGGGGGGCCGAGGCAGGCAGATCACAAGGTCAGGAGTTCAAGACCAGCCTGGCCAACATAATGAAACTCCATCTCTACTAAAAATACAAAAAATTATACGAGCATGGTGGCAGGCACCTGTAATCCCAGCTACTTGGGAGGCTGAGGCAGGAGATTCGCTTGAACCCAGGAGGCAGAGGTTGTAGTGAGTCACGATTGTGCCATTGTACTCCAGCCCAGGTGACAGTGCGAGACTCCGTCTCAAAAAAAAAAAAAAAGAGAAAGAAATTATTGCAGCTCAGTGAGTATATCTTTTCCCCCAGAAAAAAAAAAATAACACCTAGGTCAGGTTCGGTGCGCACATCTCTATTCCCAGCACTTTGGGAGGCTGAGTCAGGCAGATCACTTGAGCCCAGGAGTTAGAGACCAGGCTGGACAACATAGTGGGACCCCATCTCTACAAAAAATACAAAAATTAGCCAGGTGTGGTGATGTGTGCCTGTAGTTCCAGCTACTCTGGAGGCTGAGGTGGGAGAATCAACTGAGCCCAGGAAGTTGAGGCTGTAGTGAGCCATGATGGCACCATTGCACTCCAGCCTGGACGATAGAGTAGAACTCTGTCTCAAAAAAATAAAAGAAAAGAAAACCACAAAAAGTATGACACTTATAAGCGAGTAATGATGCTTTTCCCTTTTCATACAATGTATATTAACATGATTACTTCTTTTTTTAGTTGTATTTGTCTCTGATAGGCAGCTTAATATATGATACGAGCCAAAAAGTCATATGCAAATAATTTTTAAAAGATTATATTAATGAAATATGTTAAAGGGTAATGGCAATGCCTAGAATATTTAGAATTCTATATAAATGTATCAACCTACAATTGTTACTCAAAAAAAAGAGATCACCTGGTTGGATCTTTTTTTCTAATATTTTCAGGTAAGAGAGTTTCTGCATTTCCAAAGAGAAGAAAGGATGGGTTGAGATTTGATTAAGCTTTTTAAGAGAACAATAAGAATCTTTGGCACAGCCATGAATGGGGGGGGCCACACTACTATTAAGCAGCGAGCTGGAGGTATAGATTTTTTTCAAGTTCAAAAGGCTGCCTCACTCAGCACTGATGTGAGGCTTGCTCGCTACAGTACTGGGTACACAGCTGCCCTCTACTGGATGAAATGACAATTTACCCAAGTTAATTGGAACTGGAATTAATTTACTCAAGCATTCACTTAGCTTTCAACAAATATTTATGACTATCTCAGGCACTGTGTTGAGCTTCAGGAATACAGAGGTGGGAAAGACACATTGCCTCCCCCTCAAATAGCTCACAGGGAATTGAGGAAGACTTATAAGAAAATCAGTGAATACAACGGAGAGAGTTAAATGCTTTAATAAAGAGTGGTAGGCACAGATACTATTGGATTACAAAGAAAATACTGTCTACTTTGTTTATTAACTGGTGTAACCCCCATTTGAGACCTCATCTGACAAATGATTTAGATATTCAGTAATTTTACCCTGTAGATGAAGTTGACAGATAAAATACAAAGCATCCAGTTAAATTTGAATTTCAGGCAAATATTGAATGGAATATACTAAAAAACTGTAGTAGTTTTATTATTTATCTATCTGGTAGTCCTACTTGAAGTCTGCCTCCTCAACCTTGAATTCTTTAAGAACCCCAGGTGGGCTTAGTAAATACCAAGGAACCAACTTTGCTTTCCAAAGGCTATGTGGAGTAAGAACAGGATTGATCAGTCCACTAGCGCACTGTTATTTTCAAAGCGATGCATCTGTTACTGCCACTCTCACTCCTATCACTTCATTTTATCATTGAAACAGCAGTTCCTGCATTATTTCTGCACCATTGCTTGTGTTTATGACAGAGCTACTGATCATCCAGCTTCCTGCAGAGGCCATAGAGATGCTTCTGTGAGGGGAAGAATCTCTTTCCCCAAGCCTGTGTTCATAAGGTTACAGCACCACTGGTTACTCATGCTGGATTGGCTGGTTTAGGAAGAGCTTCTGGATGCACCCTGGGCTGAGTACTAATGCTGGCCACCATTGCCACACTCTCCCTGCCTTCACAGTGTGTTCATTCATGGGGGTCCTTCAGGAAGACATCCTGCTAGCTGTTCCCAATGCGGACCATCTCAGTTCATCAGAGAAGTTTTAATTATGTTGACCCTAAAGTAGGCCAATGCTTCCCTCTCTTTGCTCCCATTGGTTCTGGAGTAAATTTGCATATTTTCTCCCCCAGTGTCAAGATTTTCACAACAAGAGAGTATTGAGAGATGAAGCCATTTTCAAGTTGCAGAAAAGTTACCATTACATCCTTTCCCTAGGAAATAGGGTACATGCGTGCCTTTCAATTGCATAACTATTCAAGTGATTCTTTCCACATCACTAACTATACAGAGATAACGCTGGAAATAATTAAATGGTAGCTTTCTCATCAGTAAATTAATAATCTTTCAACTGAAGATATCTTTTATTTGGATTTAAGTCAACAGTATTTACTGAGCAGCACTTTTTATGCGCCCAGCACTGCTTGGAACTACAGCAATCTGCTCAAAAAAAATATTAAAGACATGAACTTGTGAAGGTTATGACATCGCTAGGAGCTTAAAATTTGACAACTAAATTATCTATGTTCTTGGAGTTTGATCAGAAAGTTGTTTATTTTTTTCACTCAGCATAGTACAGTGGGAAAAAAAGTGAGGTTTAAAGTCAAAGGCCTTGGATTTGAGTTCTCATTCTACCACCTGTTACCCGTATATGCTTCAGAAATAATTTATCTGTGTTTCAGATTGTTAACTGCAATGTGAGATTAATGCCATTGTTCAGAATTGTAAGGATTAAATGAAATATTAATTTCTTAATGTTTGGGTCTAACATTCCAGATGACATCAACAATTTGATACAAAAATTATGCTAATTTCCTTAACTGATCAACGGAGAAGTCAATAGATACTGTTTTTATTTGTGTTGATAATTATAGAGTATTGGTTTTAATATTATTTGGTTAACAAAAGTATCCATACCTGCCAAAACACTAGAGGAAAACAAAAAATATAGCCCACATGACAAAAGATATAAAACAAAAGAAACTGCAAAGATGCATTAAAAATAGCTAAACCAAGATGACTAATGTCAGTTATACCTATAAAAGTTTTTGTACTTCTGTTAAAAAAGAAGTTAAGCCGGGCACGGTGGCTTGTGCCCATTTTCCCAGCACTTTGGGAGGCTGAGGTCAGAGGATTGTTTGAGTCTAGGATTCGAGACCAGCCTGGGCAACAAGGGAGACCTCATCTCTATAAAAAATACTAGCCAAGTGTGATGGTGTATATCTGTAGTCCCAGCTACTGGGAGGCTGAGGCAGGAGGATGGCTTAAGTCCAGGAGTTCTAGGCTCCAGTGAGCTATGATCACACCACTGCCCTCCGGCCTGGGTGACAGAGCAAGACTCTGTCTGAAAAAAAAAAAAAAGAAAAAAAGAAATTAAAATGGAATAACCTTTAATTGTACACTGTTCATTAGAAATACATGTAAACCAAATGGCACAGAAAAGTTAAAAGCAAAAGGTAGGACAAAGAACAAGAAGCAAATGCAAACAGACAGAGGGGAGTAACAATAATAATTCCAGTTAAAGTAGAATTCAACAGAGGGAAAACACATTTAAAATCTGATAAAGGGATTCATTTTATTTTAATACAAGATCCAATATGCACAAAACATAGATTCACAAAGCTTTATGTACTCAATAATACATCTATAAGTATATGAAGAAAAAGTGACTACAAATTAGAGGAGAAATGGACAAAACTATATTTGTCTAAGACTTACATAAAAAGACAAAAATACAAAGTACGCCAAAAAATTAAGATTTGAATGGTCTGAATAATACAATCAATAAGATAGATATAATGTGTGTATGCTAAACTTTCTATGCTACAGAAGGCAGCAATGGGAACTTTAGAGATACTAACACATTTTAGGCCACATTAAAAACCCCAATAAATTCCTAAAAGCAAAGTTGCCTAGATCACATTTTGTGACCATGTTGTAATTAAACTGGGTAATAAGAACAGAGAAAAAAAAAACCCTAAATCACATGGAAATTAAAAAGCTTTTTCCAGAATAACCATAAACATAAAGAAAAAATAAAAATGCAAATACAAATTATTTTTTAAAAAATCATGAAAATACTATTTATGAAAACTCACAGGATGAAGCCAATGTATGACCTCAGAGGTAGACCTGCAGTCTTAAAAATATTTTCTTTTCTAAGAAATAAAATGAAAAAGAAAATGAAACATAAACTAGCCAATCAATTAAAGAAAAGAATGCAAAAGAAGATGAACATTAGCCAGTCAATTCAAGAAGATAATGTAAGAATAAAGTAAATCTAAGAAAATGATAAAGGTTAAAAATTAATGTTTTAGAAAATAAATTGCAGATTATTATAGTTTTTGTTTCTTTTGGAATTATAAAAAGAAAAGGATGGGGATAAAGGAAATAGGAGTAAACTGAAATTGCAGATTTGGTATAATTTTATAGTGTTGTTCACAAGATATCTCTTTTTTTCAATTTCCTTCTGGCACTCGACCTTGATCCTTTTTTACTGATTTTTGAGAGTAACATCTAGTTTTCCCCTGCTGGTTTTAAAGTAACACATGTTCATTGTAGATAATTTGGAAATTACAGAAAAGCATAAAGAAAAATAAAAAATCATCTAGAATCCTGTAACACACTGATGATAATTTCCTCTAAAAGGTAACCACTATCCTGATTTTCATGAAAATCACTTCCTTGCTTTTCTCTACCCTTTAGACAGAGAAGTCTGCATATTTACATACCAGTTTGGTTTTGCGTATTTTTAAACTATGCAATTGACAACTCACAATATATATTCTGTCTCACTTCTTTCCTTCAATATTGTTTAGGCAATCCACACAAGTTACATGTAAGTGTAGTTTATTCTGTTTTAATTGATGTTAAATATGCCAATGAATGAATATGCCACCATTTTTACTGAGGATATTCTGGTTGTTTCCAGTATTCTGCTATTATAAATAGTATTGCTATGAAATTTTTACACATGTCCCTTGGGTGTAAATTCCTGGGAGTACAATTGATGGATACCCTAAAGTTGAAAAAGACAGATAATGAAAAAATGAAAAATAGATAAATTTTGAACTTTCAACTTACTGTCAAAAATAGAATTTAAAAAAAATTTTTTTTTAGACAAAGTCTCACTCAGGCTGGAATGCAGTGGTTTCACTGCAACCTCCACCTTGTGGATTCAAGTGATTCTCCTGCCTCAGCCTCCCAAGTAGCTGGGATTACAGATGCATGCCACCACACCCAGCAAATTTTTGTATTTTTAGTATAGACGGGGTTTTGCCATGTTGGCCAGGCTGGTCTCAAACTCCTGACCTCAAGTGATCTGCCTGCTTTGGCCTCCCAAAGTGTTGGGATTACAGGCGTGAGCCACCTTGCCTGGCCAAAATAGGTTATTAAAAGGAATGATAAAATTCTATTTCACACACAGTAAAATTGGAACTTAAAATAAGTTTTTAAAACACCATTGGTTTATAGGAGCATAAGTATAAAAGACAAGTTCTGACTGTTTTTTGGTGGGGTAGTGTCACCGATATTAGAATCTGTTGATAGTTACAGAACATCTTTCCACTAAATTGAACTTCAAATGAAAGAAACATTTTCATTCTCACACAGATTTAGGGTGTTCACAGATCCCTGAAACTCCTCTTTCAACCCAGTTGTAAAATACACTTAAAACTTGCCTTACAGTAAGTGATTATTGGAAAATGGGATAGTGCATCTTTTTTTTTTTTTTTTTTTTTTTTGAGACAGTCTCACTCTGTCGCTCAGGCTGGAGTGCAGTGGCATGAACTTGGCTCACTGCAACCTCCGCCTCCCGGATTCAAGCAATTCTGCCTCAGCCTCCCGAGTAGCTGGGACTACAGGAGTGCGTCACCACGCCCGGCTAAGTTTTGCATTTTTAGTAGAGAAGAGGATTTGCCATGTTGGCCAGGCTGGTCTCCAGCTCTTGACCTCAGGTGATCCACCAGCCTCGGCCTCCCAAAGTGCTGGGATTACAGGCATGAGCCACTGCCCCTGGCTGAATAGTGCATCTCTTAAGCTGCCTGTCCCAACATCTTCACCAGTAGAGTTCACCCATTGGAGGATGCAGTGACTCTTAGGCCTGCAATTGTAAAACTAAATCTGAATGACTGGATTGGAAGACTTGGATTCTGTAATCTACATAGCCCCTGAATTTGTAAGCCGTGCTATGAAGCAGAATTAATTTTCTTTAATTTTCTGAGTGCAAGGGTTTTGTTGTTGTTATTGTTTTCTCATTATATTGCCCAGGCTGGTCTCCAACTCCTGAACGCACCTTGGCCTCCCAAAGTTCTGAGATCACAGGTGTGAGCCACCTGGCCCGACCGAGTGAGTCTTCTAAAAATCTTGATGCTTTAGATCCCTGAAACTTGTACTTGTTAGCTCCAAGCTGAAGCCTTTGGCCATTAGCTGAGCAACATATAAGGTCCTCCCCAAACTTCTAACTCCTTTTGAACTCAATTACAAAGTCATAACAAAAGGATCGTTTTGTTGAAGGCCTACTATCTGTACATGGAGTATGTACAGAACACACAGTTCACTTTATGATATGGAAAGGCTCCCGTTCCAGCACGGGCCCCATCTCCGGGCTTCGAGCTTCCACGTGCAGGGCCTCTGGCTCTGCCTCTGGTGCAGTGCGCAAGCGCGACTTGCTTCCGTGCTGCCTCCTCCGCGTGCGCACGTCGCCAGAGGGTGCTGCCTTGTTCCTGAGGCTTCCAGGGAAGGCAGTGGGCGAAGTTCTGTACGGTGGTGAGACTGAGTCTGAGGAACTGACTGGGCGAAGAAGACAGCTCAAGGTTTGTGGGGAAATGTGACGAATGAGGAGAGGAGGTTTAGCAGCTAGTTAGGTGAGAGGTCAAGAGTGAAGAATGTTAATTATGGGGAGTCTCAGACGCTACTACTCTGGCTGAGGGGGCTGCCCAATTAAATTTTTTTAAAAATAAAAAATAAATTTTAAACAAACAACGTTAATTATCATTGATTCAGGGATTCTTGGGCCTAAAGGTGGGCATCCGAGGGCCAGGCAGCCGACTCCTCAGGTGAAATATGAGCTTTCCTCAGATGCGCGGGTTCCCGCGCGTTCGGTCTCCCTCTGCATTTGCTGAGCCCCACGGAGCTGGCCCGGGGTCCTCGTTTGCAGCTGAGGAGAAAGTCGCTGCTCCGAGGCAGCGAAAGGAGAAAGCCCCGCAGCTTCGTGGTGGCCGCAGCCTCGCGCCCCGGATCCCTGGAGGTACAGTTTGTAGAAGGCAGCACGGAGCAGCCGGGTTCCGCGGGGCGCGTGGGAGTCTCCGGGCTGCGGGCGCCTCGTGAGGAGCTCCGTGGGGAGCTCTGTGGGGGGCGGGGCTTCGTCGAGTACCCGCCCGCTCTGGGACCGCAACTCGGGACTCATAGGGGACTCGCGACCCCGAGCGCTGAGGCGGGGAACGCCGCCCCGTGACTGGCCGTCGGCGCGCCTCGCCCTCACTTGCAGAGCCCGCGCTCGGACGATGCCTGCCGGCCGCCGGCTGTCTCGCTGCAGGAGCCGGTGGACGCGGAGGAACCTCGGTAGGTGAGGGCGGCGCGGGAGCGCGGGGGTCGCCGGGCTCCGCCGCGGGCGCCTGAGGGGTGCGTCCCCTGGCGCTCCCGGGATGCAGAGCCGCGTGTCCCGGCACTGTGGCCGTTGTAAGGCTGAGTGGAGGTTTTGCGGGGCTGCTGGCCCCGGTGGCTCTTGGCTTCCTGGCTCCGCTCTGTGGAGGGAGTGAAACCCCTGGGGTCCCGGCGTGGTGCGGGTGCTGGAAGACGCTCTCGCCTCAGGTCGTTTCGTGTGAGCCGCCTCCCAAGCCCAGCCCTGCGCAGAGCTTTTCGGGCGGTTCCCATCCTCTCCGCGCTCAGGGCTCAGTTTCCCGCATTTGGAATGCTCGGTTTGAGGCGCACGGCCGCTGCGCTGGTTGCGTGGGGAGACAGTGCCCAGGGATGATGTTTGAGAAAGTGGAAAGACTGAGGTCATTGGCACCCAGAGGCTTTGAAAAAGACCACGGTACCCTTCAAGTTTAAACATGGTGAGCTCCAAGTGCAGTGTGAAGTACCCCAACACCCTAAGTGCACTGGTTGCTTTTAGGGGTGATAGGTGAATATGGGACTATTTCACAGTATAAAGCAGAAGTGATACCGTTAATTCGCTTGTTTTAATTTTTGAATTTCCTTTTTGACGACCACGTGTGTTGGTGGAGAAGGAATAGAAGTGATTGATACAAGCATTGGCGAGCGCGGCGGCACAACGGCTGTAATCCCAGCACTTTGGGAGGCCGAGGTGGGCGGATGGCGTGAGTTCAGGAGTTCGAGACCAGCCTGGGCAACATGGGGAAACCCCGTCTCTACAACAAAAACAAAACAAAAATTAGCCGGCGTGTTGCCACGCTCCTGTAATCTCAACTACTCGGGAGGCTGAGGCACAAGAATCGCTTGAGTCCGGGAGTTTGAGGCTGCAGTGAGCTAAGATTGCACAACTGCACTCCAGCCTGGGCGACAGAGCGAGACTCTGTCACAAAATAAATAAATAAAGTGGTACAAGCTTTAGTTAAAATGTCATTGAGTTCACATTGGGAAAATAGTTAAATTTATTGTATATTTTTCAAATGTTTTAGGCTTCATCCAAAAATATATCATCGCTGCTTGAAAGGGAGAGTTCGTTTTAACATTTGAAGTTAAGGAAACTGAAGGAGTGAAATCAGTATTGAGGGATACTTTGAATGCTTTGTTATTGCTCACTTTCTTAAAAGCCTTTTATTTAAAAAAGTAAACCTTTCTTTACCTTATTGAACAGATATTTAAAATCTGAACCCTGCCTAATCATAAAGATGTCAAAATTTGAGGGACAGTGCTTAAGCATCAAAACTCATGTACATTTTCTTTTAAAAAAAAAAATATATATATATATATTTGACTGGGTGACAAATAATGCTTTGTAATCCTAGAATTCTGGGAGGCCAAGGTGGAAGATTGTTTGAAGCTAGGAGTTCAAGACCAGCCTGAGCAACATAGTTCCTGTCTCTACAATAAAAAAAGAAAAGAAAATTAGCCAGGCTTGGTGGTAGAAACCTGTGGTCCCAGATACTTGGGAGGCTGAAGTGGGAAGATTGCTTGAGCCTGGGTGGTCAAGGCTGCAGGAAACCGTGATCACATCACTGCACTCCAGTCTGGGCAACAGAGTGAGATCCTATGAATTCTACAAAAGAATTCATGGAACTAGCCAAACAGAAGAAATTATCTGTAGGAGTCTTACTGGCCAGTGGGAAGAAAGCATAAGAACTTCCACTAACACTTTTTGAAATTTTAATTCTAGCAGCTAGTGATAATTTACTTTTAGTATATGGCTTTATATTGTACTAGATTACAAAATTTTTAAGTCAGGGGAAACAATCATGATTTTCACAATATCCAAAAATTAATTTTGGAAAATTGGCAGTGATAATTTTTGGTAAATGTACTGCTTTGGTCTGCTTTTGCTGTGTTCCTATTTCCTTTCTCATTTATTTCAAAATAGCTTGCCTTCGTGAAGGATGATTTAGGGGATTTGAAGCGCCTAAATGTTATCTCGTTAGGTCTAATGGAATCTTATTAAATCTCCAGCCCCTGAATGTGTTGCACAATTGGGATTAGTTTTCCTCTAAATCTGTTAAATGTGGTACCAAAGGTGAAAAATGACCTCATCTTTTTTCCATTTGTATTTTGTTACTTATCTTTATCAAAAAGGAACTAATTTTTTAGTTCAATTAAGCATGTTTAAAAGTGATATTCTGTGGTGATTTACTCTTGCTTTGTAATAATACTTCCAGCTTTATAAAGTTAGTCAAGTAATAGGGCGAGATGATCAGAAATTAACTTTTCAGAAATAGCTCTATTTTACAAACGGAAGTAAACTTGCATGATAAACTAAGCAAAGTTCAGAAAAATTAAAACTTGTATGTAAATTTGATGACTGCTTTAATGAACAACTTTGCTTGTTAAGATAGTCCCCAAAGTCTGGTAGCAATCCTGTATCCTTGGAATGTGTAATTCACATAATGCAAAGCCTTTGTAATTACTGCCCTTTGAAAGTAATGATAACTAGCTGCTCCTGAGGGGATGGGGGACAGGAGGTCTGTCTTTAATTACAACAGCTGAGACTGGCAAAGATGCAGTTACTGCTTTCACCAGTGTGACTGTGAATATATATGGATAATTAAACCCTTATCCAAACCTAGTCTTGCATAGCTTTGTTCGTGCCTATTAGACCCTAGGTATACAAAACGTATTTTGAGTGTTAAGGTTTATCTGAAGTTTAATTAAGCTACTGTAACTCAACTTGAAGAGTTTTAAGGATAATAATCTAATAAAATCACTGATTTGAGTATCTAGCTTGTCCTGATATAAATCTAAAACTACACACAATCACTCTTACATGCCTCAAGGAGGGAAACTCTGCCAATGAAGATAAAACTTCGTTTCTTTTATGTGTTTAAAGGTGTAAGCTTGTGAGCTCTGATACATTTACAGGTTGCACAGCAAGACTTTGAAGTAAGGGTGTGTGAGAGAGATAATATGAATGCGGAAATGGCATTTTTATATTAAAACAGCAGGAACTAATGTAATCCGACATTCTAGAGGATTCTTAGGGTACATGGACGTCAATGATTACTTGAAGCCCCTAGCTGTGTACAAAAATGTGTAGACTGTGTTAATTTTTGTTGAAGAAAATATATATGGCTCCATCAGATTCTTTAAAGCATGTGAGACACCCCTCTTACCCAAAACAAAGTTAGCAGTAGTATCGGGAGAGGAACACATTTCAGTTTTTTGAAATGAAGTAGCTAAATAAGGGAAGAGCTAGGATTCAAAGGTTTTTAACTGCCAATCCTTTGCTTCTTCCATTAGTTTACATTTATTGTACCTTGTAGTTACCTCCTTTCTGGATGGGGCAGTGTTCTCCACTCTGTGGCTTTCAGTATAGCCTTGTTTAGAGAGAGATTTCAGGCTCATGTAAGCATTTTAATGTAGGATCTTAGCAAGAACTATGAGCAAAAAAAAAGGAATTGTCTGTAAAGGAGATATATAGGCAAATATTTTCTCTGTGTACCTATATTAAAACATTACTAAAAATTTTGCACTACTAATATAATAGAGCAAATCAAAAGGAGGAAAGCAGGTTGACACAGTGGCTCAACCTGTAGTCCTAGTATTTTGGGATGCTAAGGCAGGAGGATCACTTGAGTCCAGAAGTTGGAGACCACCCTTGGCAATATAGCAATGCCCTGTCTTTACAAAAAAATTAAGAATGGGGTCAGGCACAGTGGCTCATGCCTGTAATCCCATCACTTTAGAACACCGAGGCAGGAGGATCACTTGGACTCAGGAGCTCAAGATCAGCCTGGGCAACATAGTGAAACCCCCATCTCTACAAAAAATTTAAGTATTAGCATGGTGTGGTGGCACATGCATGTAGTCCCAGCTCCTGGGTAGAGGGGGGGGAGGTTGCTGAAGTGGAAGGATCACTTGAACCTGGGAGGTCAGGGCTGCAGTGAGCCATCATTGTGCCACTGTACATCAGCCTGGGTAACAAAGGGAGACACCTGTCTCAAAATATAAATATATGAATTAAATTATCCAGGCATCCTGGCATGTGCCTATAGTCCTAGGTACTCAAGAGGCTGAGGTGGAAAGATCACTTGAGCCCAGGAGTGCAAGCCTGCAGAAACTGTTTGATCATGCAGTGTCTAAAGTACTATAACAAATCTTGTGAGGATTACACCAACTAGACCAACTGGAGACTTTAAAAAGACTTTAAAAAACTGTAGGCAAAACTTGAATATTATTAAATCCTCAGGAGAAATAAACTGGAGTACTGATCATAGCATTCTAGGCAGAGAATGAACTTGACTCATGTGATGCTGTCAGGCACACAATGAGCCATGATTCTACCATTGCACTCTACCCTCCAGCCTTGGGAACACAGCAAGATCTTGACTCTAAATAAATAAATAAGGAGTAAGCTTTTATTAAATCAACAAATTCTTTGGTGGTATAATTACATAGGTTAATGGTTATCGGGAAAGTCTATAAACTCTTTGAGCTTAGAATGATATTCTTACAAAGATTTATACAACCTTTACATCTGTGTGGTATGTTTTGTGTAAAGTCACATTTGGCCAAGGAGTAAGAATCAAGTGAACAGCAAAAGAAAAAAAAATTTTTTAAGTTCCTCAAATTCATTTTTCTCTCTAGAAAATGCAATTTTTTGTGTCTTTCAAGCCCATGCTAATCAATTAAACCTAGTGTCTTTCTGTGCCTCGGTTTTTCCATATGTAAAATGGAAAATTTTCATATATAAAATGGAAAAATCTACTTTTAAATTATTTCAATTAATTGACTGTCTTCGGCAGTATTGTCTTTCTCATGGGTCTTTCAAGCCTGTTCCCAGCAGTTAAACCTAGTGTTTTAGTTTTTCCTAATTTATTATCTGCTTGCTTATCCAAGGTACAAATATAAGCACTTTAATATATGTTTGTTCTCTTTTAAAGCTAAAACAGAAACAAAGGCTTCACAGGTCAATAAATAGTGTAACTATTAGAAAAACAATGGAGGAATGTTAGATGATTAACATTAAACTGTGAGAATTAAAATATTACACCTTTGCATTTGATTAAACATACATTAATAATAACAACCAACACTTATATAGCACTTTACCATAAGTAAGTCACTGTTCTATATGTTGTATTAATCAATATAGGAGAAGAGTGTTGATTATCTGAATTAACCTACTAAATACTGTTATTTTTTCACATTTTACGTATGAAGAAAGCAAGGCACAAAAGAATAGGTAACGGGTCTGAAGTTGCATAGTCAGTAAGGGGCAGACAGGATTTGGGTTTTGGGGGGTTTTTGTTTGTTTTGTTTTTTTGAGATAGGGTGTCACTCTGTCACGCAGGCTGAAGTGCAGTGGCACAATCACAAGGCTCATTGCAACCTCCACCTTCTGGCCTAAGCAATCCTCCCACCTCAGCCTCCTGAGCAGCTGGGACTACAGGTGCGCCACCATATTTTAATATAGGTACACAGAGAAAATATTTGCCTATATATCTCCTTTACAGATAATTCCCTTTTTTTGCTCATAGTTCTTGCTAAGATGCTACATTAAAATGCTTACATGAGCCTGAAATCTCTCTCTAAACAAGCTAAATTTTTGGTTTTTTGTTTTTTGGTATTTTTTGTAAAGACAGGGTTTCATCATGTTGCCCAGGCTGGTCTTGAACTCCTGAGCTCAAGTGATCTGCCTGCCTCAGCCTCTCAAAGTGCTGGGATTACAGGTGTGAGCCACAGACCGGGTGGTCTGGCTTCACCAAACTGCCACCAAAAATATTATCTCTTATCCATGGCATGAATAAGTCAAATAATTTTCTCTTTAAAACAATCTATCTGAATTACTTATGGTTATCTATCTGAATTTCCTCTAAAAAATTCCGCTAAATTTTTTAGAGGAAAATTATTTGCTACAAATTAGCAGTGTCTGAAAATTACTCTTTTGGTGATCTTGTATTTAATATGACAATTCAAAAGTAGGACTAAAATTTTTGATATGACAAAAGAATAGCAGCATTACAAGAGTTCATTCTCTGCCTAGAATGCTATGACCAGTACTCAGTTTATTTCTCCTGGGGACTCAGGAATATTCAAGTTTTGCTTACAGTTGGTTTTGTTTTGTTTTGTTTTGAAGTCTTTTTAAGTCTTCATTTGGTCTCTTTGGTATAATCCCCACCAGGTTTGTTGCAGTACTTATACTTTAGACATTGCATGTTTGAACAGTCTCAGAAGAATTTTTGAGCAACCTGTTTGTTACTAAAGTCATGTGGAATTTTAAAATGAATGTTAAAAGTAGACAAATTTTATTAAAATCCATTCTTGATAGGGACGTTAGTAAAAATGCACATGAATTGCTAGTTGTTACCTTTGTTACCCTCACATTTAACGTAAGTACACAAAGAAATTAATGTTTAAGTGAACATTCTTTCATGAGAAAGATGTATAATTAGATACATTTAGAAATTTATAATTGTGTATTAGTGTTTTTCTGGGCATAATTCCATTACAATATTAATTAGGTAACTTGTTTTAATCTTATCTAGCAACACATTTTTTAAATTTTAGGCTCAACAGACCATAAAAGGTGAATAATGGTCAGTGGCTATGTTTCTCCTACCAAAATGTGGAAAATGAAGCTACTGTTGATTTATTTGAATTAACACAGAAAGGTAGTTTAATGTTTTAAAATAGGAGGAATATCTTAAATGGCAAGATGACTTCATGCACATTTTATTGACATTAAAAGAGAATCTGAGGAATACTTGTGGTTTTTAACCAGAAAACAACTTACAGGGGGAAGGAAAAGTTGATTCAGTGTTGGTCAATCCTAGTTAGAAATTTATCAATTTCTAGTCAAAAATTTATTACTATATAGTTATTTTCCTGCATTAATCAAGATGAATTGTGTGAATGTTTGTATATTACCCATTTCAGAGATTATATTGGGGAAAGAAACTGATGTTTTCTACAACGATTAAATAAGGTCCTTTCATTATTTTTTCCCTCCCAAGACTTGTATGTTATTAATTCCCTTGAAAACTGTCATTATCTTTAATCATCTGATTATTCCCTTGTATTTCCCTAATGTCTTTTAAAAAGCCTCATAACCATAATTGATTAGCAACTAATCTTATCCCTGTGCTTTTATGACAATTCCCAACTTCTTTTGCATATAATTTCCGTCTGTTTGAGCAGAAAATGCACTCATTTTGGGGCTGTACATGATTGGTTGATCTATCTTCATCTTTCACAACCAATTAGCACAGTCAGCTTCCATATTTCATACCTAACACCGTATCTGATTTCAAGGACCTTGGCCAGGTAATCATCTCTCTGTTTATATCTGCATAGGGAAGACAAGTGACTTTAAGCAGGCAAAGTGGTGACATTTTTGCCATTCTCAGTTGTTTTTGGCTATCAGTAACATAGAAGATGGCATTTGTTACATTTAATACTTGGGCTGAGAAAGAAAAGAATGCTGATATGTAGAAGGGTAGGTAATCTTCCTTGTGGAGTAAGTTGCGAGTTATCCTTTGCTAGCTTACTTTATGGTAGAGTGGATCTATTTCAGTCAAGCTGTCAGAACTTGTCCTTTTTGAGAAGGCTGAAGGAAGGACTAGGACTGAAGGATTGATTCAGTGAAAAGTTGTGGAATAAGTTCCAAGTTATCCTTTGCTAGCTTACTTTGTGGTAGAGTGGGTCTACCATAGATCTACCATAGTTCAGTCAAGCCAGTCAGAACTTGTCCTTTTGAGAAGGCTGAAGGAAGGACTAGGACTGAAGGATTTATTCAGTGAAAAGTTGTTTCTCACCTTTCTCTGCAGCCAGGATGACCTTGATCTTTTTGTGGAACGCAATCTATTTTTACCACAGCTCCTAGACTCCAAAGGGAAAGAAACCAAGGGAGTCCTAACCCCTGGGGGCCCCTTAACTTTGATTTTTTTTTCCCCCATGATGAAAAGCAGCTGGACTTGAAGTACTCCTCCCCATAGCCTGGGCTCTTGGGACAGTCTTTTAAACATGTAAATTATTTTTAACTCTACTCTCATTTGACTATATAATTAGATAGATACAGGATCCTCTTTGGGCCTAGAGGAGATCCTGCCCCAAATGTGTAGTTTAACCACATAGTTTAAAAGCATAATCCGTCTCTTGCCTTTGCCTTGAGGGGCAACAGACAAAATCTATGCAATAAATATGAACATCTTGAGAAATGTACTGGTAATCCTCAGACGTTTTTTCCCTGGAATACTTACATTCTGCTGTGCCTCATCATCTTGATTAGTGGTTCTCAAACTGGTCTGTCCCCACTATCAACGTCAGCTGGGAATTTGTGAGAAATAAAAATTCTTGGGCCTCAACTCAAGCATACAGAATTAGAAACTCTGGAGGTGAGACCCAGTAATCTGTATTTTAATAAGACCTCTAGGTGATTCTGATACGCATTGAAGTTGGAGAATCACTAATCTCTTTGATCATCAAGGATGAACCATAGTTTTTTGCTTTGCTGGTCTGTTACTTCACTATAAATATTTATTATCCATGTGGATATTACTGCATGTGTATACCAGGAATTGGCAACTTGTGTTATTAGTACTACATTGAACGATATCCAAGTTAAAATTGTTAGTGGCCTCCACAGTTCTTTTCTACTTCCTTGTCTTCCTTCTTGCAGAGTGACTGAAACAAGGTAGCCACTGGATAATTTGTTAATTGAATTGAATGCCCTGCAAAAAGCAAAACCACATTTTTTTTATCTTTTGGTTTCTTCCTCTGCAGGAGCTTTAAGCCTGAAAGTGAAGTTTCCAGTTGCAAATACTTCTTTTTCCTAGCAGTGACTTTGGCTAAAAGAGAATGCTGATACTTTAAGAAAAAAAGAGAGGAAAAAATAGTTCTTATGAATCTGACTAGCTGCTTTCCTCAGAATTATCTTAGACCAGTGGATGTCAAACTTATCTTACATCAGAATCACCAGGAGAACTTGTCAAACCACAGATTTCTGGGCCCAGCCTCTAGATTCAATAGGTCTAGGATGAGGCCATAGGATTTGCATTGCCAAGAAGTTTCCAGGTTGTGCTGTTGCTACTGGTCTAGGGACCACAATTTGAGAACCAGTTCCCCTAGTTCACTAGACCAGAAATACAGGTAAGTTCATTATGTGCTTGTTAGGTTCCCCCAGCTTGTATAGCCAGTGATCTATAATTAGGAATTATAGGATATGCCCAGGTGACAAACTTTCTAAGTAGTGGTTTTTTCTAGCTCTGTCCCTTTCCATATTCCAGAGGCATCTATTAAGATCTTCTCTTTCAACGTAAGACGTTTTTTAGACTGTGAAAACTGACTCAAACTTTGTCTAAATAATTGACTTTGCGTAGAATAGATTTTTACCCCCTCTTGCCACACTGATTACTTCATTTCTTTGCTTCTCTTTTTCTTATTTCACGCTTACTTAATTTTTCCAGTGTTATTTTATACTCAAACATATGTTGCTTAAGTTGATATTGTTTATCTGTTTTCGGTCCTCCCATACAATCTCCTGAAGAATGAGAAAGGGGCACTTCTTCTGGATTTTTTTCTCACAGCTTGTTACAGACTTGACTCCTTGTCGCTTGAATTTTTATTATGAAACACATCTTCAGCATCTCTTGAAACAGATTAAAAAGAGATGAAACTGAGGCTTTTTTCCAAACTCTTTTACAAGCCTTTTTTTCTTGTTAAACACTTGGTTTTAAGGAGAAAAAATTGAAATATTAATCAATACAGAATTCTTGTATTTAGTAAGAACTTTAAAGATTTTCAACCATACCTATACAAATAGCATATTCCTGTGCAGATTAATCTGCAGATTAAATTTATAGTTACTGTACTAGATAGCTTCTGGTAGAGAAAAAAGGATTGAAGACCATTTTGGTTTTTCTTTTTCTTTGTTTGTTTGTTGATTTGTTTGTTTGTTTTGAGACAGGCTCTTGTTCTGTCAACCAGGCTGGAGTGCAGTGGTGCAAACACAGCTCATTGCAGCCTTGACTTCCCAGGCTCAAGTTATCCTCCCACCTCAGCCTCCCGAGGAGCTGGAACTACAGGCACATCTGGCTAATTTTTTAAATTTTTTGGTCCCACTATATTGCCTAAGCTGGTCTCGAACTCCTTAGCCTCCCAAAGTGCTGGGATTATAGATATGAGCCACCATGCCCAGACTTTTTGTGAAATATCTCCCATGAATTGTGGAAAGGTTTACCAAATCATTACCTTCTTTGTTAAAATCTGTGGTTGGTATGGCTCTGTAATTTCAGTGTCCCTGTAGCCAACTTTTCTTTTTCCTATTGCAGGGATTTTGTTTGCCACTCTTTTGCCATTCCAGAAAGTCTGGAACAGCTCTGTACAAGTGTCTGTGTTGACATCCTCCCTTGAGAATTTTAATGATTAAATTAAAAGACAGTTGATAACATCCTCATACATATTTCCTTTCTTATACATGGCAGTTATGTTAACTTACAAGTTTGCTTCAGATTCTTATTAATGTACTAACTTAAAAACTATTTTCAACTTATTATAATTATAATAGACATAGAAATGTCATTAGTCATCAGTTTTCAAATATACTGATTACCCATGTAATTGTTGCTAAATATTTCATGTTATAACTGATATCCTTATGTGAATGCTGGTGAGAGAGATGGACCATCACTATCAAAGTACTCAGAATTTCTGGTTCCCAAATTATTTGGCATTTTATTTTTATATGCCAGTCTCTCATTTAAATTACCCTGATATTACATGGCTATATTTAACCCTGATTATTTCTGCATTTACTTCTTTGGATCTCTAGGCAGTGACACTTAATTAAAGCCCTTGAGTAAAATATACACAAACTAGTAAATCAGTAAAGGATAAGATGTTCTTTTATTTATATGATGCAATCTACAATATTTTCTTTTCAAAGACCAATCTACAGTGTCTACTTTAAATACCTTTTGACCTTTTTTTTTGAAGCTTATCTTGGAGAAAAGAAAAGAGATCCAGAATTTGAAGTAAATCTCAAATTTTGCTAAATGTTTCACCAATAAAAGTTATCTTTTCTTGAAAATTCACAGCATTTTAAATAATTAGTACCATATAGATATACCCTTGTAATCAATAGTATTTTGAAATCAATAAATAAGTTAAAAGTTGTCTAGCTTCACAGGAACATGAAAGCTAATTATAGTAGGACATTAGGATTTATACTAATTATAGTTTTCTGGTGTCTCAATAGTGCATACAATCAGATTTAAATGTCTCTAGAAAGAAACTTAAGAATGGAGTTGGGACTGGATTCGGTGGCTTAATGCCTGTAATCCAAGCACTTTGAGAGGCCGAGGCAGGCAGATCATTTGAGGTCAGGAGTTCAAGACCAGCCTGGCCAACATGGTGAAACCCCATCTCTACTAAAAATACAAAATAGCCAGGCATGGTGGCGCACGCCTATAATCCCAGCTATTCAGGAGGCTGAGACAGGAGAATCGCTTGAACCCAGGAGACAGAGGTTTGCAGTAAGCATGAGCCGAGATCATGCCACTGCACACCAGTCTGAGCAACAGAGCGAGTGAGACTCTGTCTCACAGACACACACACACATACACAAAGAACAGAGTTTGAATAATGTAGTTAGGGGTTTAGATCCAGACTTAAACATCAAGCCTGGACTTGAAAACCATCTTATGAGTTTGGTAACCTCAGATGAGTTTCTTAAACTTTCTGAGTCTGTTGTTCCCATCTGAAAATGAGAGCAATACTACCAATCTGTGAAGATAAAATGAGGTACTATATATAAGCTACCAATACTGTATGTAGCATGTATCGTAACTGCAGTGATTGACTACAAATCAATGTTTTGTGCTGCATGTGAAAACACTAGATCAAGCTCATTTGCTGAGTTACAGGTGGTTTTCCCAAGTAGAACTGTATGACATTGGTGAGCTGGTTAGCAGATGAGAATGTACTGAAGGGAAAAAAAAGAGAAAATCTTATTGAGAAAAGAGGAGGGAAAGAAGAGGGAAGAATGGAAAGGCATGAGAGAGAAGGAACCGAGACATGCAGAAAACAGATAGCTCCCTCCCCCCAGGATGAAACAGGAGTGAAAGGGAGGCAGAAACCAGGAGGAAAAAAATAAATAGAGAGGACAATAAAGAGATAATAATTGGGTTGGGGGAGCTTCTGATCATAATTCTTTACATGTTTCTGTTTTTGTTTTTATTTTGTAGATATTCCCTTATCAGTTTTCATGCATGGACTGAGTACTGATCATAACTGTATGATGCTAGATACCATTGAAGAATGGTAAGCATTTCAAATAATGGTTTTGTTACTGCTTTACTTATAATACCTTGTTGATTTCTTGTAACTACTTTACAATTTATTTATAAATAATTTGGCAATAAAGAAGATACATGAAGAATGTCTTTTATCACACATTAGAATACTTTAAAGTATATAAATATTTATTCTTGATTATAATACTTCTTGGGTACTGTCTTAGTCTACTCAGGCCACTACAACATAATATAAACTGGGTAACTCATAAACAACATAAATTTTTTTTTCACAGTTCTAGAAGCAGAGAAGTCCAAGATCAAGGTACTGGCAGATTCAGTGTCTGGGATGATGGGCATTTTCTCATAGGTGGTGCATTCTCACTGTGTTTTCACATGGTGGAAGGAGCTAGCTAGCTCCCTTGAGTGTATTTAATAAGTATGCTAATCCCATTTATGAGGGGTCTGTTCTCAAGACTTAATCATCTCAGAGGCTAAGGCAGAAGGGTCACTTGAGCTCAGGAATTCAAGGTTACAATGAACTGTAATTGCACCACTGCACCCCATCCTGGGTGACAGAGTGAGATCCTGACTCTTAAGAGAATTAATTGCTTTTTAGGCAAATTCTTAAATTTTTTATATTTTTAGTCAAAAGTGGTATTGTCACATTTGGCTACCCACATATTAATCATATGGATTTTAAATGATTTTTGGTTGATTCTAAAGATGAAATTCACTCTCAGAGGATGGGAATTGGACACACTATTGACATTTAAAAAGCAAAAATGCCATAGTCATGGAAGGAAATACTCTAGGTAAATAAACATTCTAAGTAATTATAAAGGTAGAGGCAGAATTTGGACTGTTCAATGTAATGAGGCTATCAAACTTTTAAGGCATCAACTTGCATACAGTGTGTAATTTCTTGCATATGCCTATTGCAGAACCACAGAAAAAATGTAGATAAACAGATCCTGAAAGTGGTAGGAAGAGGGGTAGGTGTTAGGAGGAGGCAAAACATTTTACAGTTTACAATACAACTTTAAGCCTTACCAAAACACAAATGAGGAGAATAAAGCTTAGAAGCAGACATTTAGTGAGTGGCAGAATCAGGATAAGAAACCTATGTCTGCTGACTTCTTTTACAGAATACTTTCTGTTATTTCATAAATCCTTTCAAAAATTTTTATTTCAATCCTATTTTGTAATGACAATTTGGAAGGGAAGTGAAAAGTTGGTTTGTTAAGTCATAAGAGTGTGAATTTCCTAGCCAGGTTACCTTTAGCTATTTGTCACTGATTGGCCCTGAGAATTTAGATACCCTCCCACTACTCCCCCATATTTTAACTGTTCACTATGACCGGTTCTAGACTTTTTTGTACTAGGGGGTGGGGAATTACTTTTTCAGTATTAGAGTCTTTAAAAACAAATCTGGAAGAGGCTTTATTTGTTAGCACTTCATATTACTTTTATCCAGATACTAAAATTTTATACTCCCCAGATAGTTTAAATTACTAATTTTACTGTAAAATTCTAAGGGTTTAGAAATGTGTAGTGCATTCTAATGTATGAGGCTTTCTTTTGATACTGCATATCTTTCTGAGGAAGTGGTCATTATGGGTACTGATTCTAGGAAACACACAGGTTCTGCTTTTCTAAATCTTTTAAACCTAACTAAAACAAATATCAACAGAATGGGGCCATTCTTTGGGGAATTAAGTTGACTTTTTTTTTTTTTTTAATCTTACGTTCTGGTAGTGAGCTCAGGTAACTATTGGAATTGTTGTGTAGTTACTATAACCCCTTGTCTTAATGTCTTGGACTCAGTAGATGCAGCGAAAGATATTACCAAATTCTGTTGAAGAAGATTGAGCCAGTGGGCTCAATACATGGTTCATCTTCTCCAACAGAATTTGGTAATATCTTTCTAAAGACTCTGAGATTTGGCGGTGGCAAAGTAAACAAGATGAGTGAAAAATAAAAAATGGCCTAAGTGCTAATAGCCATTTTAAATAAAATTAAAAGCATGATAAAACTACTGCCATGCATTCTTTGCTTTTTTGTTTCCAGTTTTCTGTTCATTTAGTATGAAGAGGATGGAGATAACCCAGAAACACTTCTTATTTAATAACTTCTATGCATAAGATTGAGGGGAAGTTTAAAAAAAAAAAAAAGCTTTATGGGTCATCATTGTCCTGCATTTAGGCATTCCATATGTTCCACTCTTCTCCCAAGTTCCAAGGTACAAATAGTCAAGCTTCACGTTAGAGGATTTGAGAAAAAATGAAAGAGAGAACTTCACAAGTCACTATGACGAAATTGAACTTTCTCCAAATGTATGTGTTCTAAAAGTGTTGACATGTAAATCCTTGAATAACCTATACATTTACCTAATGGAATGTCACATAATGGCTTCATAGGTGTTGAATCTGAACTCTGTAAGAAAAAAAAAGAACTAATGCTTAACCAGATGTTCCTGCCTTAATTGGCAAAGAAAGGTCAGCAACATTCTTTAAGTCCAATAAGAGGATTATTAATAGATGGATTTTACTGATTGCCACTTAGGGGCGTCCTCTCATCCTTCAACAAAACTTGGTTTCAAACTTTCAGTCCATGAAAAGCAATGCATTATTTAACTTTACCCCTTCAGTACTCCTATCACCAATTCAGCAGACATTTATTGACAGTTGTTTGTGCAAGGTTGACATCTGATATACTACATATATTTTTTTGGTATGGGCTTTTTCCATCTTACCATATAGATTATGCTCTTTTGATTATGCTGTTGCTGACTAAAGATCAGTTCAAACTAACCTATAGGAGATCTTCTAAAAACCCTCTGTCTTGGTGCTTTCAGGCTGCTGTAACAAAATACCATAAACTGGGTAACTTATACCCAAAAGAAATTTCTCACAGTTCTGAAGGCTGGGGGAGTCCAAGATCAAGGTGCTAGAAGATTTGGTAGTGGTGAGGGTCTGCTTCCTGGTCCACTGACTTTTCGCTGCATCTTCACATGGTAGAAGCAGTGAGGGAGGTCTTTACAGTCTGTTTTGTAACATTACCTTCATGAAGGCACCACCTTTAATACCTAATCAGCTTCTAAAGGCCCCACCTCCCAATACCTTCACATTAGGCTTTTTCTTTATGTTTTTTTCTAACAATTTGATAGTTTTAACTCTTAGCTTTAGGTCTTTGACCTATTTGCAATTAATTTTTATACATGGTTTAAAGTAAGAATCCAACTTCATTCATGGATATCCAGCTTTCCTGGCACTGTTGCAGACTGTCCTTTCTCCCACTGAATGGTCTTGGCACCCTTGTGGAACATCATTTCACCATATATGTGAGGGTTTATCTTGGAACTCTTTTTCCTCTTTACTTGGTCTTAGATGTCTGTCTTTATACCTGTTCCAAGCTCGAAGGAATATGAGTTATGGAAATAGTGAATGAATTAATAATATATATCAATCATACAGGAAGCAGGATATTAAAAGCAAATGATAACACAAAAAAATAAGTGAATCGGAATTGAGACTTAAAATGTTGGAATTATCAAGTATGGGTTTTTTTTTTTAGAGACAGAATTATTTTTCTTGCTGCATTGCTATGTTGCCCAGGCTGGAGTACAGTCATAGCTCACTCCAACTTTGAACTCCTAGGCTCAAGCAATTCTCCCACCTCAGCCTGCCATGTAGCAGGGAATACAGGTATAAACCATCATACCCAGTTTAAATACTATATATATATATTTTTTTAACAATGGGTAATCATTTTATTAAAATAGTTGACTTAGGCATCTGCACAATGGTGACTTCCACCTCAACTCCTGGCTCAGTACTGGTAGAAGTAATCCGTTTAACAATCTCAGAAGGACTGTGCAAGTCAATGAGTTGCTTGTAGATTCTCAGCTGGAAACAATCCCAAGTCTTAGAACCTTCACCACAAGGAGTTTTTCTTGTAGTGATTCTCAGAGTCTTGGTAGGCATTCAAACTGGTCCTTTCACTTTGAGATTCTTTTCCTTTGCTCCTCTGATCAAGTCAGCACACACCTTCTCCAGGAATTTTACGTCGTGGCTCATTAGAGTGATTCGAATTCAGTGAATTGCCACCTCCGGCTCTACGGTTGTCTTCTTGATATCCTTAAAAGCCATGACTGCTGTGTGGCTTCCTGACCAACTTGTTCCTCGGTGAGAGCGAACAGCAGTGAGTCAGGAGCAGGAGCCATGCGGATGCACAATCCGCAACAACTATGACCGCATCTTTCTCATAAAGCAATATAATATATTTTTTTTAAGAAATGAAAAAGACTTTAAAATGTGAGAAGCAGATTGTTTTAGAGAACCAAATATAATCATTATTAATGAAAATAGTAATAATTATAATTTAAAAACTCAATGGACTAGAAGCAGATTAGACCTGGCTGAAGAGAATCAGTGAACCAGATGTTAGATAAGAAAAAACATAATTGTTAGATATGAAGGAATGTTAAGAAACAAGAATAAAGACAGGAGTTTGAACATAGGTAATTAGAAGATCTATACCAAGGAAATAGAATGATGTCACAACAATATGTAGAAATAAAATTTCTGAGAATTTCACGTAACTGTTGAAAGATACCAAACGTTAGATATAAGAAATTCATTAAATAGCCTAGAACATCATGATGAAAATGCAGGACAAAGAAGATAGTAAAAGCTGCCAGAGGAAAAGATTGCCCATAAATGAATGACAATTAAATTGAAGGTGATTACATCTTCAGAGTGCTGAGAGAAAGTAGCAGTAATTCTAGAATTTATACCCAGGAAAAGTAAGCCTGATGGCAGCACGTCTATTATAGAATAGAATTTATCATATTAAATTGTAAAAGATTTAAAACATTCCCATTAAAATTGGGGGCAAGATTAAGATACCTGCCATTATTACTTATATTCAACATTGTACTAGGCACAAGAAATAAATAGCATAAGAATCAGATGGGAAAAAATGTATCATATTAAATTGTAAAAGATTTAAAACATTACCTTTAAAATCAGGGACAAGATCAAGATACTGCCATTATCACTTATATTCAACATTGTACTAGGCACAAGAAATATAGCATAAGAATCAGATGGGAAGAAACAAAACTGTAAGTTATTATTAATTATTAGAATTAATAAGAGCTTAACAAGGTTGATGGGTAGCCAATAAATAGAATTTGGTTTCAGAGAGTCATTTGCCTAGTGATTGAGTGTGTTCATTCTGGGGCTGTACTGCCTACCTTTGAATTCCAGATTCCATGCTTGCTAGCTATGTGTCCTTGGACATATTATTTAACTTTCCTGCATTTTCATTTTCGAATTTAAAATAAGGTATCTCATAGTGATATTGTGAAGATTAAATGGATCAATATATATCTAAAGCACTTAGAAAAGTGTCTGGTATCTGGTATTTTGTATGTGTTAGCCATTTTATTATCAGTATCAACATTATTTTAAACACAGTAGTGAATAAAATAACTTTTAAAGATACCACATATAGTAATGTAAAAATTATAAAGTACCTTAGAATAAATACTTTAAAAGAAATGTTAAAATCCCTCACGGAAAAAAAATTATAAAACTATTGAAAGACATTAATGATATGAATACCATGTTCACAGATAGGAAGTCTAATATAACAATATTAATTTATTTTAAAATTAATCACTAGGTTAAGCTCCAGTTAAAACCTAAACAAGATGTATTATTAGATAAGCCTAATTTAAAATGTGTACTAAAAAGTGCAAAGATGCTGTGGAAGAACAAGATTTTTTTTTCTTTTGGCTTTGCCCAAGCATGTATCAATATTTGTTACAATATGGTGTTGATGCATGAATACAGAAAGACACCAGTGAAACAGAGCTCAGAATTCATGCACATGTGGAAAATGAATTTATGTCAGAGATGGTATTACAGATAAGTAGGAATAGGAAAGACTGATACTTACATGGAAAACTTGAACCTTTATTTCTTACCATGGACAAAAAATGAATTTGAGGCAGAGTAAAGACTTAAAAGTAAAAAACAAAACTATGAAAGTTTTATTAAAAACATATGGGATATCTTTGTAATCTTAGAATTATTTCTTAAAGTTGATCAAAAGCAAAAATGAAAGCACAAAATGTAAAGAAAAATATTCATAGTTGGGACTAGAATTAAACATACCTGTTTTAGAAAATGAAAATACAACTTTTTTTTTTTTTTTTTTAGTAGAGACGCGGTTTCACCGTGTTAGCCAGGATGGTCTTGATCTACTGACCTCATGATCCGCCCACCTCAGCCTCCCAAAGTGCCGGGATTACAGGCATGAGCCACTGCACCCAGCTGAAAAAACAACATTTAAAAATGGGGGGATTATTTGCAATAAGTATAATAATTGGTTTAAAAAAAAGAGTATCTCTAATAAAGATTTCTTGCAAATACATAGAATAAACAAACTGATAGAAAAGTGGGTAAAAAAGCTTGAATGGGTATTTCACATATGTGGAAACATGACCAATAAATATACTCAATACCTGCTCATTATCAAAAATTAGGGGCTGGGTGCAGTGGTTTATGCCTACAGGCACTTTGGGAGGCTGAGGCGGGCAGATCACTTGAGGTTAGGAAACTGAGACCAGCCTGGCCAACATGGTGAAACCTTGTCTCTACAGAAAAACAAAAATTAGCCAGGCATGGTTGCACATGCCTGTAGTCCCAGCTACTTGGGAGGCTCAGCCAGGAGAATCACTTGAACCCAGGAGGCAGAGGTTGCAGTGCACTGAGATCACACCACTGCACTCCAGCCCGGGTGACAGAGCAAGACCCTGTCTCAAAAGAAAAAAAAAAATTGGGGGAAAATGCAAACTAACCACAATGAGTTATTTGCTCCTGTCAGGTTGGCAGAAAGTAAAGACTACCAACATCAAATGCTGATGAGAATATAGAGAAATTAGAACTCTTGTTCAGTCCTGGTGATGATCTGTAATAAAAGATTCCAAAATTAGCCAAGCACAGTTGGCATGTGCCTGTACTCCTAGCTACTTAGCCACCAGGGAGGCTGAGGCATGAGAATCGCTTGAGCTCAGGAGTTTGAGACCAACCTGGGCAACACTAGTGAGAGCTAGTCCCAAAGGAAAAAAAAAAAAAAAGATTCAGAAATGAGACTATACAAAAATTAGTTTTTCTGTGTGAGAACTCTTCCTCACGTAGAAACAAAATTAAAAGACAAAAACATTAAAATATATATGACAGACAAAACTAATTTATTTGTATATGGAGTCCTTACAAATCATTAACTAGAATATTATCTTCTCTGTGGAAAAAAAAAAATGGGCAAAAAAATAAGAACAAGTGATTCACAGGAAAAGTAAAATAACTCAATGTCACTGATAATGAATTAAATGCAAACTAAAAGCACAAAGTTCTGTTTTATTTGCGAAGTTTTCAGAGGTTAAGTTTGATGAAATATTTAAAAATAAAAATGTAAAGAGTATTTTAAGTAAAAATTAGTAAATAATAAAGGCTAGATACAGAAAGGTGAGTTACTAAGAGACCAGGAAAATCAGGATTATGAAGTCATAGAAGTCTGGCAAGCTGTGTTATTTAAAGAACAGAGTGGTCGAGTATCAAACAGAGAGAGGCCAAGTAAGTCATGAGCCACAAATGACTGATGTGGATAATCATTGATGGCTTTGAAGATTGCTGTTTAGGTAGGGCAATGGAGGTAGGGATCAAAGCAGATTGAAGAGGGAGTGGGAGGTGAGCTAGACAATGGCAAATATTTCCATTTCTGAGATGAACTCAGCTGATTTATGATGTATTATTATTTCTATTTAACTATTGATTTAATTTCTGCTGATTTCCTCCTAATAGGATTATTCTTTCATTCTTTTTATTCTTGAATCAATTTTGTTAGCTTTTTTCCCTAAGAATTATATTGTCTAATATTTAAATGTATTGGCTTAGAGTTGTTCATAGCATACATTCTCTTAAAACCTATATAAATAGATGTTTTAATTCTTAGCAAATCCTTGTTTTTGGTTCCTTTGTTCTTTAGTTATTTTGAATATCTGTTAAAGACTTCTTATATGCATTGCCATGTTCATTAACTATTCCTGAAGGTTTTAGAATTGGTTTCTTTCTCTACTTAGAATAGCCCAGGACTCTGGAAGACAGCCTCAGCATGAATCCTCAGAATTCAGACTTACTGATTTTACTTATATATATGTATATAAATAAATAATACATAAATACATATATAATCATTGTAGGACTATTTCATATGATATCATTTGTGATATGTAACATGAAGGTTATAGGTCTGTGATACATGAGCATAAAGAAATATATATCAAAGGTCTAATATCCTATCCAAACAAAAGAAATATGTGAAGTTATCACTTTAACATGGCTTAAGTTTGGCCTGAAATTACAGAGATGTTATTCCTACTTGAAAGGTAATAACCGAAAAATTGCTGGGTGCAACTTATTTAATGAAGGATATTGAATACCATTGTGTCCAGATTATTCGTCATTAGTTGTAAACTTAGCTTTTTGTGGCAAAGTATTATCCTAAGTTAGCACTGAGGAACAGAATCTGAACTTCATAAATTTTTCCTTTATTAGTAAATTATACTAGAGAAACCCTATAGCTGAAATCATCGAGCTTTCCTGAATATGTAACTTAACTGTAGTTAAAGGGAGTATTGAGGATTGTCCCAGCACTTGGCTGTTCAAGTAAAGTATATTCAACGGATTCTTCTATACCTTTATGTGCTGTTGATACAGATCATGACTAATTGAAGAAATTTTTATTACATAAGGCATTCTGAACTATTTTCCATTCTTACCCTTACGAAACTTCAGGTGAACATGGCAGCCTTGACAGTTATCTCTAGAGCTGGTATATCTTAGGAGTATTCTTGTTAGAAGGCAGTACTCGACTAGTGTCTGTCATTGTGGCTGAATGGAAGAAGGGCTGGCTTTCTTCTCTTTTTTCTAGAGGTTTCTTTCATTCCCTGATCCATGTTTGATTGGGAGATTGCAATATCACCTTTCATAAGGAACAGAGGAAGAGATTAAGGGGGACGTCCTTGTGAACCTTCTATAGAACCTTATCCTTTGTGATCCTTTTGTGGAATTTTGGCATCTTTTAATTTGGGTTGTAATCTAATGTTTGAACTAAGCAGTTGATAGGTGTCAGGAGGGCCATCAAACATGTTATGAAATGGTATGAAAAATACCTACTTATACACATATTTCCCTGTGTGTATACTCCATAGCTTTCTTTTGAAATCCAGTTTGAGTTCTACTTAAAGAGGTTAAGAATCAATATTTGGCGGAGGGTGGAGGTTGTTGGGGAGTTTGGGGAGAGAGAGAAAGGAGAGGGAAAAAGGAAGGGGAGGAATATTTTTGGTACTTCTGGTATAGCAATATGTGATGTTGTCTTAAGCATTTATAGAATGATACTATAGAACAATAGCCAATAAGCGATTAGCTGTTGTTGGCCATCAGCTGTAGGGATAGTCAGCAATAGTTGGTTTACAACTTTTAAAAGTTTCTTCTAAAGCCAGAGATTTTGATTTAAAAAGAGTATCATTTTAGCCACAGAAATGCATAGGGAAAAGAATGCTTTTAAAAAAATGGAGTATTTGGGCTGGGCTTGGTGGCTCACGCCTGTAATTCCAGCACTTTGGGAGTCTGAGGCAGGAAGATCACTTGAGCCTAGGAGTTCAAGATCATCCTGGGCAGCATAGACCCTGTCTCAAAAGAAATAAAGTGGGGGAAGAAAAGGAATATTTGGTAAGAATTTTACCGAATATGTATAAAAATTGTATGGTTGTAAGTTTTTGAGCTTTTCAGGAGCAGGGAAACTTTTGGTTACCCAGTTGCAGTTACATGAATTACAAGGAAAAAAATCCATTAGAAACAAAATTTCATACATATATGAAATATATACATGTGTGTGTATGTGTGTGTGTGTGTGTGTTTCTGTGTGTATATATATTATTTTAAGATAGAGTCTTGCTCTGTCACCCAGGCTGAAGTGCAGTGGAATGATCTCGGCTCACTGCAACTTCTACCTCCCGGGTTCAAGCTATTCTCGTGCCTTAGTCTCCCAAGTAGCTGGGATTACAGGATGTGCTACCACACCTAGCAAATTTTTTTGTATTTTTAGTAGAGACGGGATTTTACCGTGTTGGCCAGTCTCTCTCAAACTCCTAGCCTAAGGTGATCTGCCCGCCTCAGCCTCTCGAAGTGCTGGAATTACAGGCATAAGTCACCGTGCCCAGCTGATATTTTTAATATTATGTAAAAACCCAAGTTGTAAACTCATTTTCGTTTTTGGGTAACTGGCAAATTGAGATGGAAACTTTCTGACAGTTGACTAAGAACATTTTACTATTCAGTTTTGTTGAAGAACTTCTAAATGATTGTACTGCCATTGCCTTTTATGTATTTATTGACCTTTTGCTTAATAACCTTGGGTTGATTTTAGGCCACCAACAAAATGGAAATGAAAGAAACTGCTAAACAGAATACACTGTGGCAAATTAGCTCAACTAATGAACCCCTGTTAAATACTGGTGAAGTCAATCCCTTGAAGAAATTCACCATTCCTAAGATCAGGAGGACAGCTGGGAAAGGTAATATTTCTATGGAAGTTGGAAATTTTTTTAGTAACTATTACTGTATTTCTCTGATTCTTAGTTTATGTTCATCTTTTATTTTGACTCTACATAAAAATTAGGTTAATTCAGGTTTTTAATTCCTTAAACACACATATACTTACATTTCTGCACAAAAGAGAATAGACACATGTTCTGTATCCCGGCCACTAAGTAGACCTAAAAACCCTGGATGTTTTAATAAAACCAATATGAGAAAACTTTCAAAACTGAAGAGAAGACAGACCACCTAGGGACTCAGGGAATGACAAAGCAGTAAGTTCCTGGATTTTTTTTGTTTCTTCCATATCTCAGACTGGATGCCCCCAACACAGAAATGCCAACTGATGCAGAACCGTTCACAAAAAGCTCCAAGAAAAACCTCTTATTTCTTGGCAGTGGACTAAGAAAGGGGCAGCCTAGAAAGATGGAAACCTATTTGACATTAAATACACCCCTCCCATTTCCCACTGGGTCAAAGGAGGTCGAGTGGGGATCCTGGACTCTGACCTCCTACCCAACAGGAACAAGATACCCCTTTTCTTCCTCATAGTGCCAGTGGTGATCAAGTACAGGGTCCACACATGGCAATAATGCATTCCCCCTCCCTGCCACCATCCTGCTCCTGCCATGTCAGTGGATATCTACCCCTGCTTTGTGGTGATGAGTTGCCCCTTTCCACTAGGGTTAGAGTCAGTGAATAAAGTGGAGTGCCTGGACCTCCACCACATCCAGCAGTAACAAGCCGTCCTTTTACAATGTTGGTGGAGGCTGAGTGGGGATGATGCACTTCAGCCCTTTCCAGTGATAACAGGATATTCCCCAGGTTGTAAGTGGAGGCCCTTTGGAAAGCCAGAACTTCACCTCTGCATAATAGTAAATAGTCAGTGCTTCCCCTTCCCTGCCACCCATGTTTCCTGCCTGCACAGTTTTAGTAAAGTCTTGCTGACTTGCAAGATTAAATATAATTCAAAATCTCATTAAAATGCCCCATTTGACCAGGATATAATAAAAATCACTCATCTTACTACACACCAAGAAAATCTCAACTTGAATGAGAAAAGATACTCAATAGATGCCAACATCAAGGTTGACACAGGTGTTGGAACTGTAATTAACTGAGAAACTTTTAAAGCATCTGCCATAAAGATAATTGCACAAGCAGTTAAAAACACTTTTGAAACAAATGAAAAACTAGAAAATCTCATCAAAGAAATGAAATAATATAATAACCAAATAGAAGACTTAGAACTGAAATTTATCTAATTGAAATAAAAACTCAAAAACTAACAACTACATGGAGAAATAGAGGAATCCACTATTATAGTTGGAAATACCCTGTTATCAGAAATACCCTGTTGGACATATCCAACAGACAGAAAATCGCTAAGGACAAAGTTGAACTCAGCAACACCATCAATCAGCTTGACATAATAGACATCTGTAGACTATTCAGTTTAACAGTAGCATGTTAGACACTCTTCTCAAGCACACACAAGACTCACCAAGACATACCATACCTTGACCATAATACACATGTTAAAAGACTTTAAATAGTAGAAAACATGCAGTCTGCTCTCAGACTGTGTATTAGTCCATTTTCACACTGCTGATAAAGACATATTCAAGACTGGGCAATTTACAAAAGAATGAGGTTTATAATGGACTTACAGTTCCATGTGGCTGGGGAAGCCTCACAATCATGACAGAAGACAAGGAGAGAAGCAAGTCACATCTTACATGGATGGCAGCAGGCAAAGAGAGCTTGTGCAGAGAAACTCCCGTTTTTAAAATCATCAAATCTCATGGGACCCATTCACTATCATGAGAACAGCATAGGAAAGACCTGCTCCCATGATTCATTTATCTCCCACCAGGTCCCTCCCACAACAACACATGAGAATTGTGGGAGCTACAAGATGAAATTTGGGTGGGGACACAGAGCCAAACCATATCAGATCACAGTGGAATTAATTAAGATGATCAATTAGAGGACCTACATTAGACATAAATAACCAAAAGATAGCTGGAAAATACCCAGATTCTTTGAGACTAAACAGCACACTTCTAAATAGTAAATGGATCAAAGAAGAAATCTCAAGAGAAATTTTAAAATACCTTGAACTAAATGAAGAGGAAAACAAAATTTGTAGGATGAAGCAAAAACAGTACTTAGGAAGAAATTTATAGCATTGAGTGAATATGTTCGAAAACAAGAAATATCTAAAATCAGTAATTTACATTTACATCTTAGAAAACTAGAAAAAGGAGGACAAGTTAAATCCAAAATAAGCAGAAGAAAAGAAATAATAAAAATTAGAGCAGAAATGAATGAAATTACAAACAGGAAATTAATAGAAAAAAATCAACAAAACCAAAGTCTGGATCTTTGAAAAGATTTGTAAGGTTGATAAGCCTCTAGCCAGGATAACTAAGAAAAAAAAAGGCTGCAAATTACTGATAACAGAAATCAAGGAATGGTGCAGAGGCTCATGCCTGTAATCTAAGCACTTTGGGAGGCCAAGGCGCATGGATCACAAGGTCAGGAGATTGAGATTATCCTGACCAACATGGTGAAACCCCGTCTCTAATAAAAATACAAAAATTAGCCAGGTGTGGTGGTGGGCACCTGTAAGTCCCAGCTACTCAGGAGATTGAGGCAGGAAAATCGCTCGAACCCAGAAGGTGGAGGTTGCAGTGAGCCAAGATCATGCCACTGCACTCCAGCCTGGGCAACAGAGTGAGACTCCATCTCAAAAACAAAAAAAAAGAAATCAAAAGAGAGGACATCACTACAGGTCCTATGGACATTAAAAGGATAAGGGATACTATGAACTCTAGGCCCGTAAATATGGTAACCTAGATGAAATGTACCAATTCCTTGAAAGACATTATCTGCAAAAAGTCACACAAGAAGAAATACATGATTTGAGTAGGCCTAAATCTATTCAACAAATTGAACCAATAACTAATAACCTTCCAAAACAGCTCCAGGACCAGATAAGTTTACTAGTGAATGCTATCAAGGAAGAGGTTATATCAATTCTCTATAATATCTTTCAGAAGATACAAGTAGAAGGAATACTTCCTAACTCATTCTTTTAGAGGAACATTTTTTAATACCAAAACAAGACAAAGAACTTAGAAGAAAAGAAAACTACAGAGCCATGAAAAGCTCAACATCACTGATCATTAGAGAAATGCAAATCAAAACCACAGTGAAATACCATCTCACACCAGTCGGAAC
Source organism: Ateles fusciceps (assembly GCA_036589455.1). Classification (NCBI taxonomy): domain Eukaryota; kingdom Metazoa; phylum Chordata; class Mammalia; order Primates; family Atelidae; genus Ateles; species Ateles fusciceps. The sequence continues at coordinate 13,254,487 of JAZHEH010002554.1, read as the reverse complement.
GGCAGTTATTGAAAAGTCAAGAAACAATAGATGCTGGTGAGACTGTGGAGAAATAGGAATGCTTTTACACTGTTGGTGAGAATGTAAATTAGTTCAGCCATTGTGGAAGATAGTGTGGCGATTCCTCAAGCATCTAGAACCAGAAATGCCATTTGACCCAGCAATCCCATTACTGGGTATATACCCAAAGGAATATAAATCATTCTACCATAAAGACACATACACATGTATGTTTATTGCAGCACTATTTACAGTAGCAAAGACATGGAACTAATCCAAATGTCCATCAATGATAGACTGTATAAAGAAAAAGAAAATGTGGAAGATATACATCGTGGAATACCATGCAGCCATAAAAAGGAATGAGATCATGTCCTTTGCAGGGACATGGTTGAAGCTGGAAGCCACCATCCTCAGCAAACTAATACAGGAACAGAAAACCAAATGTTCTCATGCATAAGTGGGAATTGAACAGTGAGGATACAGGGGAGGGGAACAACACACACTGGGGCCTGTTGGAGGGTGGAGGGGCAAGGGTAGAGAACATAGATGACAGAGGTCAATAGGTACAGCAAACTACCATGGCACACATACCTATGTAACAAGCCTGCACATTCTGCACGTGTATCCCAGAACTTGAAGTAAAATTTTTTAATTACTGAGAAGGAATAGCCAGGAATCTTTATCTCCTGGATATTCAGCTGTTGTCTCTGAATCCATGGGATGAGAATTGATTAAATTTAAAGAGCTGCCTACATTTACTGTCTAAATTCAACATTATTTGGGAAGTCGAAGTAGGAGGATGGCTTAAGCCCAGGAGTTCAAGGCTGCAGTGAGCTATGATCACAGCACTGCACTCCAGCCTGGGTGACAGAGACGCTGTCTCTAAAACAGAGAGAGAAAGATAAAAATAAATAAAATTGACATTAAAAAAATTACAGGGCCAATCATGGTGGCTCACCCCCTGTAATCCCAGCATTTTGGAAGGCCAAAATGGGAGAATTGTTTGAGCCCAGGAGTTTGACACTAGCCTGGCAACATGGAAAAACCCCACCTCTACAAAAAATACAAAAATTATCCAGGCGTGGTGACTTGCGCCTGTGGTCCCAGCTACTCAGTAGGCTGAGGTGGGAGGATCGCTTGAGCCTAGGAGATCAAGGCTGCAGTGAGCCATGATTGTGCCACCATGCCACTGTGCTCCAACCTGAGCAACAGAGCAAGACCCTATCTGAAAAAAAAAAAAAGAACCACAGACAAATATCACTCATGAAGCTAGATGCAGAATTTTTCGGCCAAGTATTAGCAAATTGAATTCAATAATGTATAAAAAGAATTTTACATCTGAATACTGTGGTTCATGCCTGTAATCCAGTACTTTGGGAGGTTAAGGTGGGAGGACCACTTGGGGCTAGGAGTTTGAGACCAGCCTGTGCAACATAGCAAGGCCCTGTCTCTAGAAAAAAATTTTAAAAATCTGGCTGGTGTGGTGCACACCTGTAGTCCTAGCTACTTGGGAAGTTGAGGAGGAAGGATTGCTTGATCCCAGGAGGTCGAAGCTGCAGTAAGCCATAGTCACACTTCCACACTGCAGCCTGGGCAACAGAGCAAGATCCTGTCTTTAAAAAAAAAAAAAAAAGAATTTCACACCAATACCAACTGGGATGTATCCCAGGTATGTGAGGCTGGTCCAGCATTTGAAAGTCAATTAATGTTATCTGTCATCTAAAGAAGAAAAATCATATGATTATATCAATAGATGCAAAAAAAAGCATTTGACAAAATCTAACACCCATTCATGTTAAAAACTCTCAGTAAACTAGGAATAAAGAGGAATTTCCTCAACTTGATTTTTTAAAGTCTGCAAAAATCCTGCAGCTAACTTTATTCTAAACAGTGAAAATTTTAAAGTTTTAGCACTAAGATCAAGGTGGTGATGTCTCTCATCACTGCTTTTCAACATTGTACTGGAAGTACTAGCTAATGCAGTAAGACAAGACAAGGAAATAAAAGGTACACATATTGGGAGAGAAGAAAGAAAACTGTTCTTTCTCACAGTTGACATGATCATATCTATAGAAAATTCAAAAGAATCCGCAAAAAACCCTCCTGGAGCTTATAAGCAATTATGGGGAAGTTGTAGGATAAAGGTTAATATATGATAATTGCTTTTTTATATACCAGCAATGACCAAGTAGAATTGGAAATTTAAAACATACCATTTATATTAGCATCAAAAATAAATAAATACCTAGGTTTAAATCTAACCAAATGCATACAAGGTCTATATGAGGAAAATTACAAAACTCTGGTGAAAAAAATCAACCCAATAGAGAGATTCCATGTTTATGAATAGAAAAAGTCAGTATTATCAAGATACCAGTTTTTTCCAACTTGATTTACAGATTCATTGCCATCCAAATCAAAATCTCAGGAGGTTATTTTGTGCATACCAACAAACTGATTCTAAAGTTTATATGGCACAAAGTTTCAGATATGGAAGGAATAAATTTTAAGGTCTCTTGCACAACAGGGTGATTGTAATTAATAATTGTGTATCTCAAAATTGCTAAGAGAGTACATTTCAAATACTTTTACTACAGAAAATAAGTATTCAAGGCAATGGATGTGTTAGCTTGATTTAATAATTCTGTGCTATATGCATGTAACATCACATTGTACCTCTTGAATATGTACAATTATAATTTTTCAATTTACAATAAAATTAAAATTAAGACAATAATGTTTATATGGAGAGACAAAAGACTAAGAATAGCCAACTCAATATTGAAAGAGAACAGTCAGAGAACTGACACTACTTTACTTCAAGACATACTATAAAGCTACAGTAATTAAGGCAGGGTGGTATTGCCAAAAGAACAGACAAATCAAGCAATGGAACAGAACAGAGAGCCCAGAAATAGAGCCACATAAATATAAACTGATCTTTGACAAAGAAGAGACAGGAAAATGGAACAAAGTCTTTTCAACAAATACTGCCGGAACAACTGGACATCCACATGCAGGAAAGGGAATCTAGACATAGACCTCCTTAACATTCTGCACAAAAAATTAATTCAAAATATACCACAGACCTAAATGTAAAACACAAAACTACAAAACTTACAGAAGATGACATGATAGAAAATCTAGATGATGTTGGATTTGGCAGTGACTTTAATTGCAGTACCAAAGGTGTGGTTTGTGAAAGAAAGAATTGAATAGCCAGACTTTATTACAATTAAAAATTTCTGTTCTGCAAAAGACACTGTCAAGAGAATAAAGAGAAAATATTTGCAAAACACATACCAGATAAGGGATTGTTTTCTGAAATATTTTTTTTAAAAAAATCTTAAACTCACCATAAGAAAACAAGTTCATTTAAAAATGAGCCTGCTGAGCATGATTCCACCTGTAATCCCAGCACTTTGGGAGGTCAAGTCAGGTGAATCACCTGAGGTCAGGAGTTCGAGACCAGCCTGGCCAACATGGTGAAACACTGTCTCTACTAAAAATACAAAAATTAGCTGGGCGCGGTGGTGGGTGCCTGTAATTCCAGCTGCTTGGGAGGCTAAGGCAGGAGAATTGCTTGAATCCAGGAGGCAGAGGTTGCTGTGAGCCAAGATCATGCCATTGCACTCCAGCCTGGGCAACAAGAGCGAAAACCTGTCTCAAAAAATAAAAAATTTAAAAAACAAACGCAAGCCAAAGAGTTTAGCAGACACTTTTACCAAAGAATATACATGGATGGCAAATAAGCATATGACAAGATGTTTTACATCATATGTCATCAGGAAAATTTAAATTAGAACGGTGAAATACCTGTACACACCTATTAGAATGGCCCAAATCCAGAACACTGATGACATTAAATACTGGCGAGGATATGGGGCAACAGGAACTCTGATCCATTGCTAGTGGGAATGCAAAATAGTACAGCCACTTTGGAAGACAGTATGGTGGTTTATTACAAAATCGAACATACTCTTACCATATGCTCCAGCAATTATACTTCTTGGTATTTACACAAATCGGTTAAAAGCCTATGTTCACATAGAAACCTTCACACAGGTGTTTATAGCAGCTTTACTCTTAATAGTTAACACTTGCAAGCAACCAAGATGTCCTTCTGTAGATAAACAGATACAATAGTACATCCAGACAATAGAATATTATTTAGCACCAAAAAAAGAAATGACTCTCAAGTTACGAAGAGAAATGGAAGAACCTTAAAGGCACATGTCGCATTTTTAGATTGGCTGAGTGATTGCAGCCTATCTAAAAAAGTAACATACCATATAAAAGAAGCTGAAAACCCCCAAACATAAAACTTCCCAAAAATTCATGCTTATGCACATCATAATAAAACTTTTAAAAACTAGGAACAGAGAAAAAAATCTTGAAAGCAACTAGAAAGAAGCCACATTATATGTAGGGGAAAAAATATTTGACAAAAGATGTCTCATTAGAAACCATGGAGTCCAGAGGAAGTAACACAGCATTTTTCAAATGCAAGAAATAACTTTCAACTCAGAGTTCTGTACCCAGTACAAATATCTTTCAGGTATGGAGGTAAAACACATATTCTCAGATAAAATAAAACTTAAGAATTTTTCATCAGCACACCTACCCTTAAAGAATAGCTAAAAGAAGTTCTCCAAACAGAATCTAGTAAAAGAAGGAAACCGAGAACATTAGGAATGAAGGAAGAAGTAAAAGAAAAGCATAGAAATATAGGTAAATATAATAGATCATCCTTCTCTTGAGTTTCCAAATTTTGTTTGACAGTTGTAGCACAAATAACAACATTCTCTGATATCGTTCTCAGTGAATATAGAGGAGGTATTTCAGATAATCATAATGTGAGATGTTACTATTAGAGGGAACTAGAATGGTATATGAGATCTCTCTGCATTATATTTTACAAGTGAATCTAAATATCTCAGAATTGTTTTAAACAGTATAGGTAAATCAAAATGGAATTTTGAAAATGTTCGGGTAACCCACAGGAAGGCAGGAAAAATGAAATAGAAAATTGAACAGAAGGAAAAACAGGAAATAAATAATTAAATCGTAGGCTTAAGCCCTAACGTATCATTACTTATATCGAACATGCATGATCTAAATATACCACTTAAAAGACACGTTGACAGAATGGATTAAAAAAACAACCCAACTACTGTTGACAAACTCATTTCAAATATAGTGATATAAGTTGGAATGTAGACATATGAAAAAAGATAGACCATGCAAATGATAAAATAAGAGTGACTGCATTAATGGTGGATAAGTAGACTTCAGAGGAAGGAAAATTTCCAAGAACAAAAAGGGATATCACTTAATGATGAAAGAGTCAGTCTACCAAGTAGGTACAGCAGTCTTAAGTATGTATATACCAGACATCAGAACTTCCAAATATATGAAGAAAAACTTATAAAACTGAAAGGAGAAATGGAAAAATTTAGAATTATAGTTGGAGACTTTGTACTCCTCTCCCAGTTGATAAAACTACTAAGCAGAAAATCAGGAAGAATATTGAAGAATCTAACACTGTCAATCAACAGGATCTAATTGACATGTATAGATTATTGTACCTAACAGCAGCAAAATAGACCTTTCAAGCACCTGTGGAACATGGATCAAAATAGACAATATCTGGGGCCATGAAATACATATCAACATATTTAAAGGAATTGAAATTATACAGAATATATGCTCTGACAACATGCAAACAGAAAAATAAGTAAATCTTCAAATACTTGGAAAGTAAATAGGAGGCATAGGGCTTGCTTGAGGCTAGGAATTTGAGACCAGCCTGGGAAACATAGTGAGACCCTATCTGCAAAAAATAAGTAAATAATACATTTTGAAGTAGTCATGGGATTTTAAAGGAAATAAATACATGAACTAAATTAAAATGAAAATGCAACGTACCAAACTTTGAGGGACATGGCTAAAGCATTGCTAATAAGGAAGTTTATAGCACTAAATGTCTATATTAGAAAAGAGGGAATGCTTCAGATAAATAATCTTAAGCTTCCAAACTTAAGAAACCAGAAAAAGAAAGACTGGGTACGGTGGCTCACACATGTAATCCTAGCACTTTGGGAGGCCAAGGCAGGTGGATTGCCTGAGTTTAGGAGTTCAAGGCCAGCCTAGGCAACACGACGAAACCCCTGTCTCTACTAAAATATAAAAAATTAGCTGGGTGTGGCAGTGTACACCTGTAATCTCAGCCACTCAGGAGGCTGAGACAGGAGAATCACTTGAACCTGGGAGGCGGAGGTTGCAGTGAGCCAAGATCACACCACTGCACTCCAGCCTGGGCAACAGAGCAAGACTCTATCTCAAAACAAAACAAAACAAAACAAAACAAAAAATAAACAAACAAAAAACAGAAAAAGAACAAAACCCAAAAGCCGTCAAGATGAAAGGATAATAAAACTACAACAAAAAGATGATTGTTTGGAAAGATCAATTAAGTTGACAAACCTTTATCAAGTCTGACAAAGGAAAAAGATAGCCATAAATTACCTCTATCAAGAATTAAATGAGTTATCACTACTGTCCCACAGGTTGTATCAAAAGTACAAACTATTAAACACATATAGTTCTAAATAGATCATGTAAATAGTCTTGTAACTATTAAATGTAATTCACAGTTGGAAAATAAATTCTAAGGCCCAGGTGGTTTCATTGGAGAATTCTAAAGATTTAAAGAACAGAAATTCTATACAATCTCTTCTAGAAAATAGAAATTGAGAGAATAACGTGAGATTAATATTACCATGGTTCGAAGACCAGGTCAATATAATATGGAAAACACCCCATAGACCAATGTCCATGATGATAATTGATGCAGATATCCTAAACAAAATATAAGCAAATGGAATTTGATATTTACAATGAATTGTTACACACAACTGAGAGCTGAATGTTATCTTTCACCACACTTGACATAATACTGGAAGCTGTACAAAGCAAAAAAGCCAAGGAGAGGAATTAACAGCATTCAGATTGGAAAAGAAGAAATAAAATTATCCCTATTTGAAGAGAACATGATGGTCTACATAGAAAATCCCAGGGAATCTTAAAAAAGAAGGAAAGGAAAACTTGGAGCTAGTAAGTTCAGCAAGGTGACTGGATGTGATGAAAACAGAAAAGACCCAGTTGTTCATTTGATTCTTAAATGATGCAGTGGTTAGGGGCACTGATCCCACCTCTGACTCCTCCGCAAAATGCACAGTCAAAAAATCTGCATATAACTCTTCCTCCCCCAGAACTTAACTTTTAATACAAATAGCCTACTGTTGACTGAAAGCCTTACTGATAACATGAACAGTCAATTAACACATAATTTTATATATGTATTATATACTACTATATGTTTACACTAAGTAAGCTAGAGAAAATGTTACTAAGAAAATCGTAAGGAAGAGAAAATGTGTTTACCATTCATTAAGTGGAAGTGGATTACCATAAAGGTCTTCATCTTCACATTGAGTAGGCTAAGAAGAGGAGGGGTCGATCATGCGGTCTCAGGAGTAGCAGAGGCGGAAGAAAATCCAAGTATAAGTTGTCCCACACAGTTCAAATCCATATTGTTCAAGAATCAACTATATTTTTAAATATTAGCAAAGAACACATGGAAATAAAAATTTTTTAAATACCATTTAAAGTAACTTTGGGCAGCCAGGCGTGGTGGCTCACGCCTGTAATCCCAGCTCTTTGGGAGGCTGAGGCAGGTAGATCACCTGAGGTCAGGAGTTCGAGACCAGCCTGACCCAACATGGCAAAACCCCGTCTCTACTAAAAATACAAAAAAAATTAGCCAGGCATGGCGGTTGGTGCTTATAATTTCAGCTACTTGGGAGGCTGAGGCATGAGAAGCACTTGAACCTGGGAGGCAGAGGTTGCCTCTGAGTGAGCCAAGCTCATGCCACTGCATTCCAGCCTGAGTGACAGAGCAAGACTCCATCTCAAAATAAAATGAAATAACTTTAAAATGAAATACTTAGGTACAAATATAACAAAATATATAAGGTTTCTATGCTATAAACTATAAAACGCTGATTTTTCTAAAAAGGAAATCTAAGTAAGTGTAGAGATGTACTGTGTTCATGGATTAAAAGACTCAACATAATGACGTCAGTTCACCACAAATTTATCTGAAGGTTTATTGCAGTTCTTATCAAAATTCCAACAAGATATTTATAGGCAGACAAGCTTATTCTGACACTTTCCTGGGAAGGCAAAGAAACTAGAATAGCTAAAACAATTTTGAAATAGAAGAAAGTATATGGAATTATTCTATCCACTGTTAAGCTTTAGCATATAGTTTCAGTAATAAAGACATTGTGACCATAGGGATAGACACACAAATCTGTGGAACAGAATAAATATTCTGAAAATAGACCCTCGCAAATATGTTCAATTGGTTTTGTTCCATTGATTTTTAACAAAGGTGCATTTAGTGGAGGAAAGATAGTCTTCATGAAATGTTGCTAGAGCAATTGGACATCCATAGGCCAAAAAAATGAACTTCACTCTAACCTCATGCAAAAAATAATTCCCTGAATGAACCCTGGGCTTAAATGTAAAATGTAAAGCTATAAAATGTCTAGAAGAAAACATGAGAGAACATCTTCAAGATCTCAGCCTGGATGTGGAGTACTTAGACATGACATGAAAAACACAATCTATAAAAGAAAGAATAAATTCACTTATATCAAAATTACAAACTTTCGCTCTGCAAAAGACTGTTAGGAAGGTGAAAACACAAGCTAGGAATTGGGGAAAAAAGCATTTACAGATCATTTATCTGAGCAAGGACTTACATCTAGAACATATAAAGCACTTTCAAAATTCAATATTAAAAAAAAAAAAAAAGAGAGGCAATCCAATTAGAAAATGAGAATAAGACACGAATAGACTTTTCACCAGAGAGAATATACTGCTGGCAAATGGGCTTATCAAAAGATGTTCAGGCCAGGCACAGTGGCTCACGCCTGTAATCCCAGCACTTTGGGAGGCCAAGGCAGATGGATCACCTGAGGTCAGGAGTTTGAGACCAGCCTGACCAACATGGAGAAACTCCATCTCTACTAAAAAATACAAAATTAGCCAGGCGTGGTACTGGGCACCTATAATCCCAGCTACTTGGGAGGCTGAGGCAGGAGAATCTTTGAACCCAGGAGGTGGAGGTTGTGGTGAGCTGAGATTGCGCCATTGCACTCCAGCCTGGGCAACAAGAGCGAAACTATCTCCAAAAAAAAAAAAAGTTCAACGTCATAACCATTAAGGAAATGCATATGAAAACCACAATGACATGTAACTATACACTTTTTAGAATAGCTGGAAAACAAAATGATAACAGTGCCAAATGCCAGTGAGGGTGGGAGACACCAAATCACACATGTATTGCCATCAGGGAATGTAAGATAGCACAGCCACTCCAGAAAACAATTTGGTAGTATTTTTAAAAACTAAACATGCAGTCATGCACAGTGGCATGTGCTTGTAGTTCCAGCTACTCAGGAAGCCAAGGCAGAAGGATTGCTTGAGCCCAGGAGTTCAAGGCCATCCTGAGCAACATAGCAAGACCCAATCTTTAAATAAATAAATAAATAAACATGCAGCTGCCATATGATCCAGCCATCCTTCTCTTTGGCATTTTTCCCTGGCAAACAAAAAATGATGTTCACACAAAAACCTACACATGAATATACATAGCAACTTAATTTGTAATAATCAGAAATTGACAACCACGCATATTTCCAGTGAGTGAATGATTAAACTATGGTACATTCATATGATGGTGTACTACTTAGCAATAAAAAGAAACAATCTACTCATACAGCTTGTTTGAATCTCAGAGGCAGTATGCTAAGCGAAAAAAAAATCTCTACAGGTCTCACATAATTTCATTTATGAAACATTCTGGAAATGACAAAAGTATGGATATGGAGAGGATATTAATTTTCAGGATTAAGGGACAGGGTAGGAGAATGGGGGTAGGGAAGAGTTTCAGTATGAAAAAAATATATAAAGGAGTGGTACAAGGGATGGCTCTGGTGATAGAGCAGTTCTGTATCTTAGAATGATTGTTTCACAAACCTGCATGTGATAAAACTGCATAGAACTATACACAAGTGGATGTAAAACTGGTTGTAAAGCTTTAATAAGGTCTGTGGCTTGTACCAATGTCATTTTCCTAGTTTTGATATTGGATTATAGTTACATGGTTCCACGGGAGGAAACTGGGTTAAAGGTACACAGGACCACTCTACTGTTTTGCAACTTCTTGTGAATCTGTATTTATTTCAAAATAAAAAGTTACACATACCAACATCATCCTGATACCAAAACCTGGCAGAGACTCAGCAAGAAAAGAAAACTTCAGGCCAATATCCATGATGAACATAGATGCAAAAATCTTCAATAAAATACTGGCAAACCGATTGCAACAGCACATCAAAAAGCTTATCCACCATGATCAAGTAGGCTTCATCCCGGGGATGCAAGGCTGGTTCAACATACGCAAATCTATAAACATAATCCACCACATAAACAGAACCAAAGACAAAAACCGCATGATTATCTCAATTGATGCAGAGAAGGCCTTTGACAAAATTCAACAGCCCTTTATGCTAAAAACTCTCAATAAACTAGGTATTGATGGAACGTATCTCAAAACGATAAAAGCTATTTATGACAAACCAACAGCCAATATCATACTGAATGGGCAAAAACTAGAAGCATTCCCTTTGAAATCTGGCACTAGACAAGGATGTCCTCTCTCACCACTCTTATTCAATATAGTACTGGAAGTTCTAGCCAGAGCAATCAGGCAAGAAAAAGAAATAAAGGGTATTCAAATAGGAAAGGAGGAAGTCAAATTGTCTCTATTTGCAGACGATATGATTGTATATCTAGAAGACCCCATCGTCTCAGCCCAAAATCTCCTGAAACTGATAAGCAACTTCAGCAAAGTCTCAGGATATAAAATCAATGTGCAAAAATCACAAGCATTCCTATACACCAATAACAGACTTAAAGACAGCCAAATCAAGAACCAACTGCCATTCACAATTGCTACAAAGAGAATAAAATACCTAGGCATACAACTAACAAGGAACGTAAAGGACCTCTTCAAGGAGAACTACAAACCACTGCTCAATGAAATAAGAGAGGACACAAACAGATGGACAAATGTTCCATGTTCATGGCTAGGAAGAATCAATATTGTCAAAATGGCCATACTGCCCAAAGTAATTTACAGATTCAACACTATCCCTATCAAGCTACCAATGACCTTCTTTGAAGAACTGGAAAAAACCACCTTAAACTTCATATGGAACCAAAAGAGAGCCCGCATAGCCAAGTCAATTCTAAGCAAAAAGAACAAAGCTGGAGGCATCACACTCCCAGACTTCAAATTATACTACAAAGCTACAGTAATCAAAACAGCATGGTACTGGTACCAAAACAGAGATATAGACCAATGGAACAGGACAGAGACCTCCGACGCAACACAACACATCTACAACCACCTGATCTTTGACAAACCTGACAAAAACAAACAATGTGGAAGCGAGTCCCTGTTTAATAAATGGTGTTGGGAAAACTGGCTAGTCATGTGCAGAAAGCAGAAGCTGGACCCCTTCCTGACACCTTACACTAAAATTAACTCCAGATGGATTAAAGACTTAAACATAAGACCTAACACCATAAAAACCCTAGAAGAAAATCTAGGCAAAACCATTCAGGACATAGGTGTAGGCAAGGACTTCATGACCAAAACACCAAAAGCAGTGGCAACAAAAGCCAAAATAGACAAATGGGACCTAATCAAACTCCATAGCTTCTGCACAGCAAAAGAAACAGTCATTAGAGTGAATCGGCAACCAACAGAATGGGAAAAAATTTTTGCAGTCTACCCATCTGACAAAGGGCTGATAACCAGAATCTACAAAGAACTGAAACACATTTACAAGAAAAAAACAAACAAGCCCATTCAAAAGTGGGCGAAGGACATGAACAGACACTTTACAAAAGAAGACATACATGAAGCCAACAAACATATGAAAAAATGCTCATCATCACTGGTCATTAGAGAAATACAAATCAAAACTACATTGAGATACCATCTCACGCCAGTTAGAATGGCGATCATTAAAAAATCTGGAGACAACAGATGCTGGAGAGGATGTGGAGAAATAGGAACACTTTTACACTGTTGGTGGGAGTGTAAATTAGTTCAACCATTGTGGAAGACGGTGTGGCGATTCCTCAAGGACCTAGAAATAGAAATTCCATTTGATCCAGCAATCCCATTACTGGGTATATATCCAAAAGACTATAAATCGTTCTACTATAAGGACACATGCACACGAATGTTCATTGCAGCACAGTTTACAATAGCAAAGACCTGGAACCAACCCAAATGCCCATCGATGATAGACTGGACAGGGAAAATGTGGCACATATACACCATGGAATATTATGCAGCCATCAAAAACGATGAGTTCGTGTCCTTTGTAGGGACATGGATGAACCTGGAAACCATCATTCTCAGCAAACTGACACAAGAACAGAAAATCAAACACCGCATGTTCTCACTCATAGGCGGGTGTTGAACAATGGGAACACATGGACACAGGGAGGGGAGTATCACACACTGGGGTCTGTCGGGGGAAAAAGGGGAGGGATAGTGGGGGGTGGGGAGTTGGGGAGGGATAGCATGGGGAGAAATGCCAGATATAGGTGATGGGGGAGGAAGGCAGCAAATCACACTGCCATGTGTGTGCCTATGCAACAATCTTCCATGTTCTTCACATGTACCCCTAAACCTAAAATGCAATAAAAAAAAAAAAAAAGTTACACATCCATAAAATCATCATATGTTATGAAACTATAAAATTTGTAACAATTATTACAACTATTAAAATGAAAATCATTTTGGGGGTGAGTAATAGAATTAAAAATGGAAATGAGGAATGAGTTGTTACTGAAAACAGCTGGTTATAGTATTTTATATTAGTTTTGTCATTAACTTCTATTGATAAGCTAAATATAAGGGGCAAATTGTTAATTAGATCCATTTATGTGGGAATTGCCTTAAACCTTCTATATAGTCAATCTTCATTATTTGAGGATTCCATGTTTGTGAATTTCCTACTTGGTAAAGTTCACAATCAATAGTCAGCAGTGCTTTTTTGTCCAGACTTGATACTCAGCAGTGCTTTTGCAGACATGCACAAAGGGGTCAAGAATTTGAGTCACCCAATGCATGCATTCTCAACTAAGGTCAAATGAGGCTCATGCTCTGCCTTGTTTCAGCTCTCATACTGCAATAAGTGTTCTTTTCCTAGTGTTGGTGCTACATTGTTGTATTAGTCCTTTTTCTAAAAAAAAGAAAAAGAAAAAGAAAGATTTAATTGACTCACAGTTCCCCATGACTGAGGAGGCCTCAGAAAACTTAAAATCATGACAGAAGGAGAAGCAGACCATCCTTCTTTGCATGGAGTCAGGAGAGAGAAGAGCTGAGCAAAGAGGGAAAGGTCCCTTATAAAACTTATCAGATCTTGTGAGAACTCACTACCTCAAGAACAGCATAGAGGTAACTGCTCCCATGATTCAATTACCTCTCCCTGGGTCCCTCCCATGACATGTAGGATGATGAGAACTACAAGATGAAATCTGGGTAGGGACACAGCCAAACTGTATCAATTGTTAACATTTTTTTGGGTGATTTGACTATAAATGGTCCCAAAGTATAATGGTGAAGTGTGGTCTAGTGTTTCTAAGCTCAAGAAGGTTATGTTGTGCCTTAGAGAGAGAACACATTTTAGATAGGCTTCACTCAGGCCTGAGTTCAGTGTTAATGTACATCCAGGGAGAGGAGGAACAAACTTGCCAATCTGTACAACAGGCCTTACCAAAAAGTGCTAAAGTAACATTTATAGTGCCTGATGAAACTATGGGAATGATAGCAAAGCAGCTAAATTTATAGATTCCTGAGATTTCATTATGGCTAATTAAAAAAAACATAGTTGGCAGCATTGTTGTGAAGCTAAAAGCCAGAGGAACTTAGGTCATATTACCCAAAGTCAGGAAAATGTTAAACCCTTTTGGCTAGTGCTAGCTGACTCAAACATTTCAAAAGGTGGTAGATGCAACATGAAAAAATGAACTTGCAGGCAGGTGGGTTCTGCAGATCAAGATGTTAAGGAAGAATTTTTTTAAATAACTTGCTAAATGTCACATAGGAAAATGAAAGAACACGTTTTCAACACTGCTGAGATTGGTTTGTTTTATAAGGATGTTGGCAGAAGAATCTATATAATGCAAATGGAATTTTGGTGGTCAAAAATTTGACTAGGATGGGCTCTTGCCTGTAATCTCAGCATTTTGGGAGGCCAAGGTTGGAGAGGATCACTTGAGCCCAGGAATTACAAGATCAGCTTGGACGACATAGCGACCCCATCTCTACAAAAAAAAAAGAAAAGAAAAACTAGCTGGGCTTGTTGAGCCTGTGCCTGTAGTCCCAGCTATACAGGAAGCCTAGGCAAGAGGATCAAGAGCCCAGAACTTAGAGGTTACAGTGAGAAATGATCATACCACTACACTGCAGCCTGGGCTACAGAGCAACATCCTGTCTCTAAGGAAAAAAAAAAAGTTGACCAGATGCCCACAAGAACTTAACCATTTCCTTTCCCCCAAGAACAGTAGTTTGTGACACAGTGTTTGTGACTCAGTATTGATGGGAACTTTGTAGAATATAACTACCAAAAACAACAAGAGTCATTTGTATTTGTTCCTTGCTTTCCTCTGAGTTCACTTCCACAGGGTTTTATCCTTTTATGCATCTATTTGCTACAGCAATGTTGGAGACGCTCATTGTCCTAAGAAAGTCTGTTTCCTTGGCCAGGTGCAGTGGCTCATGCCTGTAATCCCAACACTTTGGGAGGCTGAGGCAGGCAGATCACGAGGTCAGGAGTTCGAGACCAGCTTGACCAACATGGTGAAACCCTGTCTCTACTAAAAATAGAAAAATTAGCCAGACACGGTGGTGTGCACCTGTAATCCCAGCTACTCAGGAGGCTGAGGCAGGAGAATTGCTTGAATCCGGAAGATGGAGGTTGCAGTGAGCCGAGATCGCACCATTGCACCCCAGCCTGGGCAACAGAGCAAGACTCTGCCTCAAAAAAAAAGAAAATCTGTTTCCTCTTTCACATGCCACTATATCAGGCAACATCTTACACACATGTTCTTGTACTTTTGCAGATCAAAATAACCAAATGGTTTTCTAATGTGTAGATTGCCTCATCTTTACTTGGCAAATACTCATGCACTAACAGTAGCTGCCAGGTTTGTATAATGATGCTCATTGTAGAGTCAGAGTTGCAGCATCTTAAGTTGAAAATTCTAGGACTGTCATGTCTGTATGTGTCAACTTTTAAGAACTCTTAATAGGTATGTGGAGAAAATCAAAGTTCATATTTTCATTTATATCAAATATAGGAGGTCTATATTACTGTTGTAGAACTTTAAATCTAAATCGTTACCTTATGTTAATGAAAATTTCAGTACTTGCTTATTTTGTGTCTTATATAAGATAAACAGTTGTCATTGTACAGATGTCCAGTAATGTCATTTTAAACACAACTGTTTTCTCTTTTTCTACCTTTAGTTTACTTGTCACCTTGTTGCACCAATAGTAGAGAGTATAGTTTTATACATGATACTCTTAACCAGTGCAGGCTTGATGTAAGCTGTGATCTGCAGTCTTTATGGCAATTTGGGGATACAAAACTGATTCACAATGAGGAGCTGGAAAAAAATTTTACTGCTAAGAGGTAAGTTACTGAGATCTAAACGTGTTTGAGATTTTGTTGTGTTTCTTACTATGGAGTTTTATGCTAATTTATTTCTACCATTTGAGATTTAGTAAGTTATTACTAAGAAAACACAGATTATTTAGTTATGTTCTCATAGCCTTTTGTAACATTGAAAGCTAAGTGTGAGATCTGATTAGTTAGTAAGTTTTAAGTAATTATTTAGTCAGATTTCGTACACCCTCTTCCAATTTTTTAATCTTGATAAATTTTTCAGAAACATGCATCAGCACCTTTATTAAGCAGCCAATTTGTAGATCCCTCATACCTCCTGAATAATGTAAAACAGCAATTGTAGTGATCAAAAAGTAACTCCTGTTTACTCTTGAACCCTTAAGAGACTGAGTTGATGTTTTAATTTGGGAGGATTGTAGTTAGCTGTTTCCAGCTATTCCACTAGAACTATTCTTTCTACGTTGATGCCATTTCTGACACATAATTTTTTAAAGTACGTCTCCAGTGTTTTTTGGAAGGTACATTATTGTCATTTTGATAAATAAGTGCACGTGCAAAGTTGTTGTTATAAACATTTTGTATTTATAGGTATAGATTTTGTGTGAGCACAATTTGGCATTTCTATTTTCTTCTGACTTGTCTTGTTTGCCATTTCTCACTGTTTAACTTAAACTCTAACTAGAACTTGATAGACCCACATGTAGAACTCATTTTGGAATGTTTTGGCTTGTTTATTTTACAATTGATTCCTCTGGACTCAAACGTGCTGCCACACTTGATGTCAGTTTGGAGATTTGGAATTGATGGTAATGACAGAATTTGTTGTGGCATATTGTCTTTCCTCTAAAAAATACAGCTTTGTAGGTGAAAAGGACTGGTATATCCTATGACTTCCAAGTTGAAGGAACAGTTTGATCATAAATGAATTCCTGACACTGTTCTTTGGTTTTGCGTATTTTGGATATTAAATTTTTTGTCTTTTGAAACCAGTTATTTCTCCCTGTTAGTGTTACAGAAAAGTTAGAGCAAGTCCCAGTGATAGACAAGACATGTTAGAGCATTCTGAATGACCAACATGTATAGGATTTATTGTTTTCTTAGCTATTTGCCCAATTAGACAAAAACTCAATGTTTCCCACAGTTATTTATACTCATTTTATGGTACTTACCACAGTATATTGATTTGTGTCTCATTCTCCTAGTATATTTTTAGTTTTATCTTACTTGTTTTTGTGTTCAAAGCGTAAAACTGAGTCTGGCAACATAAGCCAGTTTGAATGGGTTTGTGTACTTGAAGTCAGTGATAACCCAGTTGGAACTGGATTTGGTACTGGGAAAGGGGTACTTGCAGGTAAGAGATTCTGAAAATAGATTTACTTCAAGGGAAGAGGGCAATGAGGACTCCCCCCACCAGTATTCCCAAATGGAAAATTGGTGATAATCTGTACCTTGGGGCACAGATCATGTGTTTCATGAGGCTGTAGTTTTTGAGAAAAATTCTACCAAAAACTCAGCATATTTAGAGTGCCTTGACCATTTCCTGCTTAGACCCAAGAAAGATCATTTTTTAAATCATAGAAAACTCAGATTCAATAAAAAAGATTCAGTCTGTTTGTGGCCTAGTTTCACAGTTCAGCTTCGCAAGATTAGCTTGAAGTAGAGAATTAATCTTTTCCAAAGTTAGGGTGAATATGGGTTTAAAAGGAACGAGCTTTAACGGGATAAGGATGTGGTAAAGCACAAATTTGTTACCTTAAATCTTTCTGAAATACCTCCTTTTAAATATTTTCAGTCTGGTAAGTGGAACTACTCAAGTTTATGCAGTAAAGATACACAGTCACATGTTGCTTAATGACAGGAATATGTTGTGAGAAATGCATCACTGGGCAACTTTGTCATTGTGTGAACATCATAGAGTTCACAAACCTATATAGTACACAAACCTAGATGGTGTAGCCTACTACATACCTCAGCTATATGGTATAGCCTATTGCTACTGTAGACATTATAAACACTGTACACTTAGACTACACTAAATGTATTTTTAATTTTCTCAATAATAAATTAATCTTAGCTTACTCTAATACTTTTACCATATAAACTTTAAAAGTTTTAACTTTTTGACCCTTTTATAATAACATTTACCTTAAAACACGAATATATTGTGCAGCTGTACAAAATATTTTTATCCTTATTCTGTATACTTTTTTGCTATCTTTTTTTTTTTTAACTTTTAGAACTCTTTATTAAAAAACTTAAGACACACACACATTAGTCTAAATCTACACGGGGTCAGGATCATCAATGTCACTGACATCCACCTCGACATCTGTCCCACTGGAGGGTCTTCAGGAGCAGTAACATGCATGAAGCTGTCATCTTCTGTGATAACAATGCCTTCTTCAGGAACACTTCCTGAAGGACCAGCCTGAGGCTGTCTTACAGTTAATTTATTTTAATAAGGAGAGATAATATACTCTAAAATAAGGATAAAAATTATAGTATACTAAATACATAAACAACATAGTTATTTATTATTATCAAGTACTATGTACTGTACATAATCATGTGTGCTACACTTTTATATGACTGGCAGTGTACCACCATGACCATAGACATGAAAGTAATGCATTACACTATGACATTATGACACCTAAGGTATCACTAGGCAATAGGAATTTTTCAGCTCCATTATAATCTTACGGGACCACCATTGTATTTTTGGTTTGTCATTACCAAAAATATCTACTATGGCACATGACAGTATTTTAAATGCAATCTGGGGGTAGAAATTGATAGTTTCAAATTGAAATTCAGTACATGAAGTTCGTTATAGATACAGGGCCTTGGCTGATGGGGAGGTCCCAGAGACTTGTTGCCAAGAGATAGACATTCTTAGTTTCAACCATTTTCTTAATAAGATCTCCTGCTATGGTTACTAGCCTTTGGAATTTTGAGAACAAGGAATCCCAGCTACTTCTTTAAGAAGGATAACCAGTTAATACAGACAATTGTTAGCATTCTTTACTTTTTAGAATTTAATTGTATTCTTTTTTTTCCTTCAACATTGTATTTTGGGTGTAGATAATTTAAACTTAGCCATATGTCACCTAAATGAATGTTGGTTATTTAGATCTATATCCAGATCTATTGGAAATGAAGGCATTTTGTCCATGTGGTCATCATGGATCTGGAGTTGGATGTGTAGTAATTCAGTGAGACTTTGGGTTGTTCCCTCCTTGTGAGGTGGATTGAAAGTGCTTTGTATGCATGAGCATTTTTGAAAGTATATGTGTTAGAAGAAGGGTGTGTATGAAGGAGGGTAGCCAAATGATTAGACCGTAGTATACTACAGTTTTCCTAACAATTCTAGATCATCTTTTATAATTAACCATTTTTTGTCCAATTCCCCTTGCTTTATGAATCTATTGATGTACAAGCCTAGTCATTATAGTTAAATAGAACATAGCATAAGACTTCCTTGGAAATCCTGGGGAGGTGAAGTCTGTTTCTCTTCTGGTGGCTGTGAGCAAGGAAGCATAGTTGCTACCAGCTTCGCACTTGCGACTGTGATGGGAGCTGGATGTGGATAAAGATAAAGCTGTGCACAGCAGAGGGAGAGTTACGGGGGGAAAAACAAGTTCCTAATATCATTGAGGGGCCAAATTCAGAATCTGCCTGTGGTAAGCAGTATAATGCTCCACCAAAGATGTTCACATCCTAATCCCCCAGAACCTGTGAATATATCACCTTACATGGCAGAAAGGTCTTTGCCGGTGTGATTGAGGTCACAGACCTGGAGACATGTGATTATCCTAGGTGATCTAGGTGGGCCCAGTTTAATCACAGGAGCTTTTAAAAACAGAAGAGGGAGGCAGAAGAATGGATAAGAGAGCAGAGATGAAAGAAAAAAGAGATATGAGGGGGACTCAGCTTCCCTTTCCTGGCTTTGAAGATGAAAAAAGGAGGTTATGAGCCAAGGATTGTGGATAATTTCTAGAAGCTGGGAAATGTCCTGTGCTGTATTACAGCCAGCAAGGAAATGGGGACTTCAGTCCTGCAACTGCTGGTAATTCAATTCTGCCAGCTTAGAAATAGATCCTCCCCTAGAACCTCAGAAAGGAACGCAATCCAGACAGATGATGCCTTGATTTTAGCCCAATGAGAGTCATGTCTGAACTTATCTATGTAACTAAAATAATACATTTATGCCTTTTAATCCATTAAGTTTATGAGAATTTGTTATCGCAGCAATAGGAAATAAAGTCTTATCTCTGGAGTTGTGTGGCATTATCACATTTCCTAAATATTGTAGAATCACAGTTTCTCTTAGCTGTCAGTGTTTCGGTTCTTATATTGCACTTTGGCCCAGCTGGATACTGAATTCTTATCACTAGCAATCAGATGGATTTGAAAATTACTAAGTTCTCTTTAAAGATCTCCAAAGAAATAACTTTATTTTCTTTATTATAAAAAAAAACATACCTACTTGAATACTTTTAATCTCTGCTTTAGGCACCCCGGCCCCATAGCTAAATACCTTGTATGAACTTGTGTTTCCACTTAAACATAGAGATAAAATACTTCCCAGAGTTTCATTTACTGAACAAAAAATTACCTGCTATATGTAGGTTGTCTTGGAACCTATTGTAAATGATGTAATTAACTATGACATAGGCATTCCAGCCATGGCACTTATACTTTGTTGTAGTTGGCTTCAATAGGGAGACAGCACTGTAGCACAGATACAAGATTCCAATCCTGTTTCTTCCACTCCCCTTCTCTCTCATATGAGTTTTCTCATCTGTCTTTTACGTGTATTTACTTAATATTTAATAAAATATTAGTTAAAAAATAATGACCAAATGAAAATCCCACAATCAAGAGTATAACTGTCAATTCTAAGACTTGAGTATTGTGTTGATTTTGAGCTTTCTACCCCAGAGCTTAAAGTACATGCAGGGTTCAGAGGTAACAGATTTTGACATTTATCCCTCATTAGTATTGCTGCAGAAAAACATGGGAAAACATTTCTAGAAAATTACTCTTTTATGTATTTTTTAAATTTAAGATAATGTAAATATTATTTTAGCATAGAATCTGATGCTTATTAATGCCTCTTGGTAAAAGGGTACTTTGTTTATGCTAGTTCTTCAGATTCTTACCCAATTATGTTATCAAGCAGATGAAACTCCCCACCTGATACACTAGAAAATACCATGATACCTGGTCTTTGAGAAAAGAAAAGCTTTCACTGAAAGTACACTCACAGGGAGACAGGAGGTCAAGCTCAGATCTGTCTCCCCATGCTAGCTTTAAAGCAGTAGTTTTTAGAAATGGTTTGAGGGTGGATCCTGGGATCATAAGGTGATTGGTGGAAGGAAAGGGAGGTGTAGAAAGTCCTTGGGCATGCACAGTTGTCTCTTCATGCCTTCTCATGGGTCCCATGTGCAAATTTAGGGGGAGTTCGTATAAAACACACAGTGGAGATTCAGGCTGTGATGTCAGCAAGCTCATTCTATATAAACTTCATTTGGCCATATTGGTTCCAAATGATTTCAGCCGGTATTGTTACAAATGGAGGGAGTCTGAGTGTTTCAGTAAGTTTTCTTATATGCCATCCTGCAAGCTTAAGAATCTCTGCTACTCAGTGGTTTCTTTAATTCTTGGGGGCACAATTCCAATTACATGTTACTGTGTATAGAAAAGACTCCATTTAGGATCCAAGATGGCCGAATAGGAACAGCTCTGGAGTGCAGTTTCCAGCGAAAACAACACAGAGGATGAGTGGACACTGCATTTCCAAATGAGTTATTATTGCCCACAGACCAGGAGATTCCCAGGCTGAAAAGCACCACAAGTTTCCAGCATGGCTATTTCAGCCAAGGCAGCAGGTCTCCGCACAAAAACTCACACAAATCTGGGCGGCCATTTCACCTGGTGCCTGGAACACCTAGGAGACAGAGCCACTCATTCAACTGAAAAAAGGGGGCCAAACAGGGAGCCAGATGATCTGGCTCGGCGGGTCCCACCCCAACAAAGAGAGCAGCAATCTGAAACACTCTGGATTGAGAGTTTCACAGCAAGTGCAGCTGGACCCAGGATGGTCCAGCTCTGTTGAGGGAAGGGCGTCCGCCATTACCGAGGCATTCCGTCACTGCTAAGGCATCCTGCCACTACTCAGGCAGTCCGCCATTACCGAGGCAGTTCTAACTATACCTCTATAAACAAGACCGCAAGGAAGTTCACACAGCAGATAGGCAGAGCCCACGGCAGGTCAGCAATGCCTCTGCTGGCAAACTGTGACTAGGCTACCTCCTTGCTAGGCAGGGCAGCTCTGAAAAAGACAGCAGCACGTCAGGAACTTATAAATAAAGCCCCACCTTCCCAGGACAGAGCACCTGGGAAAAAGGCGGTTATGAGTTCCGCTGCAGCCGGCTTAAACATACCTGCCCAGCAGCTCTGAACAGAACAACAGAGCTCACAGCTCAGCACATGAGCTCTTATAAAAGATAGACTGTCTTCTCAGGCAGCTCCCTGACCCTTGTATATCCAAAGAGTCACCTGATAAAGGAGAGCTCAGGCTGAAATCTGGTGGGCATCCTTCTGAGACGAAGATGACAGAAGAAGAAACTGGCAGCAACACTTACTGTTCTGCAGCCACTGCAGGTGATCCCCAGGCAAGCAGGGTCTGGAGTGGACCTCCGCAGTCCTACAGCAGAGGAGCCTGACTGTTACAAGGAAAACTAAAAAACAGAAAGAAATAATTTCATCATCAACAAAAGGACATCCACTCAGAGACCCCATCCAAAAGTCACCAACTACAAAGACCACAGGTAGATAAATCCACAAAGATGGGAAGAAACCAGCGCAAAAAGGAGGAAAACACCCAAAACCAGAATGCCTCTCCTCCTACAAGGGATCACAACTCCTCACCAGCAAAGGAACAAAGGTGGATGGAGAATGAGTCTGATGAATTGACAGAAACAGGCTTCAGAAAGTTCGTAATAACAAACTCCTCTGAGCTACAAGAACATGTTCTAACTCAATGCAAAGAAACTAAGAACCTTGAGAAAAGGTTTGATGAAATGCTAACAAGAATAAACAGGTTAGAGAAGAATATAAATGACTTAATGGAACTGAAAACACAACACGAGAACTTCGTGAAGCATACATAAGTTTCAATAGCTGAATCGACCAAGCAGAAGGAAGGATATCAGAAATTGAAGATCAACTCAATGAAATAAAATGAGAAGACAAGATTAGAGAAAAAAGAGTGAAAAGAAATGAACAAAGCCTCCAAGAAATATGGGATTATATGGAAAGACCTAATCTAAGTTTGATAGGTGTACCTGAATGTGATGGAGAGAATGAATCCAAGCTGGAAAACACTCTTCAGGATATTATCCAGGAGAACTTCCCCAACCTAGCAAGGCAGGGCAATATTCAAGTCCAGGAAATACAGAGAACACCACAAAGAGATTCCTCAAGAAGAGCAACCCCAAGGCACATAATCGTCAGAATCACCCGGGTTGAAATGAAGGAGAAAATGTTAAGGGCAGCCAGAGAGAAAGGTCGGGTTACCCACAAAGGGAAGTCCATCAGACTCAGTGGATCTCTCAGCAGAAACTCTACAAGCCAGAAGATAGTGGGGGGCCAATATTCAACATCCTTAAAGAAAAGAACTTTCAACCTAGAATTTCATATCCAGCCAGACTAAGCTTCATAAGCGAAGGAGAAGTAAAATCCTTTACGAACAAGCAATTGCTGAGAGATTTCGTCACCACCAGGCCTGCCTTACAAGAGCTCCTGAAAGAAGCACTAAACATAGAAAGGAACAACCAGTACCAGCCACTCCAAAAATGTACCAAATGGTAAAAAGCATTGACACAATGAAGAAACTGCGTCAACTAATGGACAAAACAACCAGCTAGCATCAAAATGGCAGGATCAAATTCACACATTAACAATATTAACCTTCAATGTAAATGGGCTAAATGCCCCAGTCAAAAGTAACAGACAGGCAAATTGGATAAAAAGTTAAAAACCATCAGTGTACTGTATCCAGGAAACCCATCTCACATGCAAGGACACACATAGGCTCAAAATAAAGGGATGGAGGAAGATTACCAAGCAAATGGAGAGCATAAAAAAGTAGGAGTTGCAGTCCTAGTCTCTGATAAAATAGATTGTAAACCAACAAAGATCAAAAGAGACAAAGAAGGGCATTACATAATGGTAAAAGGAGCAATGCAACAAGAAGAGCTAATGATCCTAAATATATACACACCCAATACAGGAGCACCCACTTACATAAAACAGGTTCTTAACAACCTACAAAGAGACTTAGACTCGCACACAATAATAGTGGGAGACTTTAACACTCCACTGTCAATGTTAAACAGATCAACGAGACAGAAAATTAACAAGGATATCCAGGACTTGAACTAAGATCTAGACCAAGCAAACATAATAGACATATACAGAACTCTCCACCCCAAATCCACAGAGTATACATTCTTCTCAGCACCACATCACACCTACTCTAAAACTGACCACATAATTGGAAGTAAATCACTCCTCAGCAAATGCAAAAGAACGGGAATCATAAAAACAGTCTCTCAGACCACAGGGCAATCAAATTAGAACTCAGGATTAAGAAACTAACTCAGAACCGCACAACTTCATGGAAACTGAACAACTGGCTCTTGAATATTGACTGGATAAACAATGAAATGAAGGCAGAAATAAAGATCTTCTTCGAAACCAACAAGAATGAAGACACAACGTACCAGAATCTCTGGGACACATTTAAAGCAGTGTCTAGAGGAAAATTTATAGCAATAAATGCCCACATGAGAAGCAAGGAAAGATGTAAAATTGACACCCTATCATCAAAATTGAAAGATCTAGGGGAGCAAGATCAAAAAAATTCAAAAACAAGCAGCAGACAAGAAATAACTAAGATCAGAGCAGAACCGAGAGAGAGATAGAGAGACAAAAAAAACTTCAAAAAATCAGTAAATCCAAGAGCTGGTTATTTTGAAAAGATCAACAAAATAGACCACTTACCAGATTAATAAGAAAGAAGAATCAAATAGGTGCAATAAAAAACAATAAAGGGGATATCACCACCAATTCCACAGAAATGCAAACTACCATCAGAGATTACTACAAATAACTTTATGCACACAAACCAGTAAACCTGGAATAAATGGGTAAATTCCTGGACACTTGCACCCTCCAAAGCCTAAACCAGGAAGTTGAAACCCTGAATAGACCAATAACAAGGGCTAAAGTTGAGGTAGCAATTAATAATAGCCTACCAACCAAAAAAAAAGCCCAGTCCAGATGGGTTCATAGCCAAATTCTACCAGACATACAAAGAGAAGTTGGTACCACGCCTTCTGAAACTATTCCAAACAATCCAAAAGAGGGAATCCTTCCCAAATCATTCTATGAGACCAACATCATCCTGATACCAAAACCCAGCAGAGACTCAACAAAAAAAGATAACCTCAGGCCAGTATCCATGATTAACATAGATGTAAAAATCTTCAATAAAATACTGGCAAACCGATTGCAACAGCACATCAAAAAGCTTATCCGTCACAGTCAGGTGGGCCTCATCCCAGGGATGCAAGACTGGTTCAACATATGAAAGTCTATAAACGTAATCCACCACATAAACAGAACTAAAGACAAAAACCACATGATTATCTCAATAGATGCAGAGAAGGCCTTCAACAAAATTCAACAGCCCTTTATGCTAAAAACTCTCAATAAACTAGGTATCGACGGAACGTATCTCAAAATAATAAAAGCTGTTTATGACAAACCCACAGCCAATATCATACTGAATGGGCAAAAACTGGAAGCATTCCCTTAGAAATCTGGCATTAGACAATGATGCTCTCTCTCACCACTCCTATTCAATATAGTATTGGAAGTTCTAGCCAGAGCAATCAGGCAAGAAAAAGAAATAAAAAGTATTCAGTTAGGAAAGGAGGAAGTCAAATTGTCTCTATTTGCAGACGACATGATTGTATATTTAGAAGACCCCATCGTCTCAGCCCAAAATCTCCTGAAACTGATAAGCAACTTCAGCAAAGTCTCAGGATACAAAATCAATATGCAAAAATCACGAGCATTCCTATACACCAATAACAGACTTAAAGAGAGCCAAATCAGGAACAAACTGCCATTCACAATTGCTACAAGAGAATAAAGTATCTAGGAATACAACTAACAAAGGATGTAAAAGACTTCTTCCAGGAGAACTACAAACCACTGCTCAACGAAATGAGAGGACACAAACAGATGGAAAAACATTCCATGCTCATAGTTAGGAAGAATCAATATTGGGAACCCAAAGTAATTTATAGATTCAAGGCTATCCCCCATCAAGCTACTATGACCCTCTTTCACAGAACTGGAAAAAACCACCTTAAACTTCATATGGAACCAAAAGAGAGCCCACATAGCCAAGACAATTCTAAGCAAAAAGAACATAGCTGGAGGCATCACGTTACCTGACTTCAAACTATACTACAAGGCTACAGTAATCAAAACAGCATGGTACTGGTTCCAAAACAGAGATATAGACCAATGGAACAGAACAGAGGCCTCACAGGCAACGCCATCCATCTGCAACCATCTGATCTTTGACAAACCTGACAAAAACAAACAATGTGGAAGCGAGTCCCCTGTTTAATAAATGGTGTTGGGAAAACTGGCTAGCCATGTGCAGGAAGCAAAAACTGGACCCCTTTCTGACACCTTACACTAAAATTAACTCCTGATGGATTAAAGACTTAAACATAAGACCTAACACCATAAAAACCCTAGAAGAAAACCTAGGCAAAACCATTCAGGACATAGGCATAGGTAAGGACTTCATGACTAAAACACCAAAAGCATTGGCAACAAAAGCCAAAATAGACAAATGGGATCTAGTTAACTCCAGAGCTTCTGCACAGCAAAAGAAACAATCATTAGAGTGTACCAGCAACCAACAGTATGGAAAAAATTTTTGCAATCCATCCATCTGACAAAGGGCTAATATACAGAATCTACAAAGAACTAAAATAGATTTACAAGAAAAAAAACATTCAAAAGTGGGCAAAGGATACGAACAGACACTTTTCAAAGGAGGACATTTATGAGGCCAAGTAACATATGAAACAATGCTCATCATCGCTGGTCATTAGAGAAATGCAAATCAAAACCACATTGAGATACCATCTCACACCAGTTAGAATGGCAATCATTAAAAAATCTGGAGACAACAGATGCTGGAGAGGATGTGGAGAAATAGGAACACTTTTAAACTGTTGGTGGGAGTGTAAATTAATTCAACCATTGTGGAAGACAGTGTGGCGATTCCTCAAGGACCCAGAAATAGAAATTCCATTTGACCCCAACAATCCCATCACCGGGTATATATCCAAAGGATTATAAATCATTCTATTATAAAGACACATGCACACGTATGTTCATGTGGCACTGTTTACAATAATAAAGACCTGGAACCAACCCAAATGCCCATTGATGATAGACTGGACAAGGAAAATGTGGCACATATACACCATGGAATACTATGCAGCCGTAAAAACGATGTTTGTGTCCTTTGGAGGGACATGGACGAATCTGGAAACCATCATTCTCAGCAAACTGACACAGGAACAGAAAAACAAACACCACATGTTCTCACTCACAGACGGGTGTTGAACAATGAGAACACATGGACACAGGGAGGGGAGCATGACACACTGGGGTCTGTTGCGAGGGAATAGGGGAGGGACAGTGAGGGATAGGGAGGTTGGGACAGTGAGGGACAGTGAGGGATAGGACAGTAGGGACAGTGAGGGATAGGGATAGTGAGGGAATGGGGGAGGGATAATAGAGAGAAATGCCAGATATAGGTGATGGGGGAGATGGAGGCAGCAAACCACATTGCCATGTATGTACCTATGCAATAATCCTGCATGTTTTGCACAGGTACCCTAGAACCTAAAGTGCAATAAAATATATATGTATAAATTTAAAAAATAAATAAAAAAGAAAGAAAAGACTCTTCAGGCTCATATTACCTATTGTTTCTGAAATGGAAGTCTTAGACTCAAGAGTTTCTGTCATTTAAAATGGTGACTTAGAGCCTATCATCTGAATAAATTTGAAAAGCCAACATTTTATGCGATTTTAAAGCCAGAAACAGATCAAAACTAACTTTCTTATAGGTCATTTTTATTAACATATTTAGGCCCAATTTTTTTGAAATATAATTCTTAAGACATACTGAAAAATAAAATGTATTAGTAGTGTAATTACCAATGCAAAACTCCAGGGAATATTTTCTATTTCAATTTACATAGGATTTTGTGGCCCTGGATCAGATTTTTATTGTTACATTTTTTTCATTCCACTGAAACCCTTATGATGATATAGTGGTAGTCAGGAAGATGAATAGGTTAAAAAAAAATTTTTTTTTTTAAAGAATTTGGCCCAAAGTATCCCTGGTGCCACTGTGGAAAAACTGCTGTAGGTTTTTAATACATTATACGTCTTTAATTTATTCTGGTGTACTTTTAAATGTTACTTTTATGTGTGATGTAAGAATCTTAGAACAGTATTCTTCAATTTCCTCCCTCCCTCTCATTCTTCTATTGTTGTTAACCTTTCCATGTGGAAATTCTTTCTAGGGCTTGCTCAGAAATTTAATGTTTTTCTAAATCCCAAGAAAAACCTACAGAAAAGTCAGAAAAATGAGGGAAAGCATTATTATTCTTCTATGAGAATTAAACCTTAGCAGTCAACAGAGATCTTAGTGGTTCACAAAACCTACTGATGTCAAGTTGAAACCAAGAGCAGGAAATGCTGATTTGTGGAGCCAAAAGTTAAGGCTGACATTGCCAGAAAATAGAATTGATCATTATCTAATCAGTCAGTCTTGCTTATAACTGTTACCATATGTTTTGTGGCCCAGTCTACCGTTAATGATGAGTCATTCTTGAAAATAAAATAAGTATTAATATATTAAGTCCATGGTATACTTTAAACAAATTCTGTAAGTAGTGTTTCAGGAAATAAATCTTGGAAGCATGTCGTTCTCAGAACAATTTTCCTTTTGTGGTATATACATTCCTTTGCTAGGTTCTGTAGATTCTCCATTACAGATAATCATTTGGACCCTAGTGTCTGAACCACTTTTATTGTACCACCTGGTGTGGCAGTTTCTGCTGCCTCTACTCCTGAGCAAGCCATATAGGATATCTAATCTGTCAATTTTAGGGAAGGGATATATATTTTGTTAACATATTATATTATGTTTAAATGGGTCTTGTAATAGAAGTGGTAGAATTGAGGGTTATCTATACTTCAGATTATAATCTTTTCTGAGGATGATTCCTAATTTTCTTTGCCTAAGATAGGATTCTGTAATCAAATACTAGCTTGTTTCTCCCAGCTGTTAACTAAATCTTGAGGAATGGAGAATGTCCCTAATAATTGACTATATGTGTGCATGTGTGTGTATTTTTGTGTCTACAGATATGTAGAGATATATAATATAGACAAGATATTTTGTTTAGAAAATGCACGTTCTTCCCTCCATAACACTGTTAACAAGAACTTGAGCTCTGGAACCTGACAGACAGGAGTTGGTGTGTATAATTCCAACTCTGTTATTTTCCTACTTCAAGATTTAACTTTCTGAACCTCACTTTCCTCATTTTAAAAATGTTAACAGCAACAAAAGAAACTATAGAAACTTCTTGGGAGCTTGAGAATGAAATGAGAGGATGTATGTATTGCTTCAGACTTTGTACTGGTTACATTAGCAGCATTTAAGAAATGTTAGCCCCTGTTATTTTATACCAGGGATGATAATCATGTTCATAAATCTTGGATAAGTAATCTTAAATTTGTTCCTAAGATCATTTTCAGCCTAATTTATCATCACAGTGTAGTACCTCTGAATATCATCAGTACTTCTCTTGCTTTCTAACTATGGTCAGTGATGGTCAGTGGAAATGTGTATCTTCTTGAAAATATTATTGATGTTTATCTTTAACTGTGTACATGATTTGTTTTACTTTAGGTCAGAGATGCGTGAAAGTGGAAGACATTGCAGAGAACTCGAAGAGCATTTCTGCTTTTTAGCACTTCCTCAGCGTGATGTGGCAGAGATATATCAGAATGGAATAAGTACCAGAGCATCTACATTGAAGATACTGGGAAATCCTCTTCTTGGAATTTACATGTTTAGACATGTTGATATTGCCTTGAATTATTCTCACAGTCGAAGCATTACTGTAGAAAGTATTTTAATTTTTAAGGTAGGTAGCATAAAATAAAGTATATGGACAGTTTGCTTTAAATTGACCTGAATGTATAATATCCTTTCAATATAAATTGATAGTGTTTTTAAATTACAGTATATTAAATAAGTAATAATTATATTTATTATTTTTGTTATCATTATTCAAAATTTTCCTCTTTCCTCTTTACCTGGGTGTACAGCACAAAGCAGAAGCCAAAAAAAAAAAAAAGCAAAAGCAGCCTTCATCTTTGTCTTCTCAATATATATAGTTTTCTGTTCTAATTAACCTGCCCTCTCTTTTACTCTTTTGTTTCTATCATAAGTACTATAGTGTTTTACGTGCCCTCCTCCAAAGCATTATATTATAATAATTTTGGTTTAAGCTAGTTATTTTTAAACTCCTGCAGTCTATTTTAGTTAATGGTATTGTATCAGTGTTAAATTCTTTGATAATTTTCCTATGGTTACGTAAGATATTAACGTTAGAGAAAGCTGGGCACAGGGTATCTAGGACTTCTCAACTGTTTTGTGTGTATGTTTCAAAGCCTTGTTTATAGTAGAGAAAAATAGCCACCATGTAAATGTCTAGCAATAATGTATTATGAACTTATTATATATTCTGTCTCTGGAATAAGAAGTATACATTGCAGTTCGGTTTATGGAGAATTTTTTACGATATGGGAAAATGTTTACACAATCATGTTTAACTTTTTAAATTTAAAAAATGAGATATCATCAAGATGATATAAAATGCACTTGTTATTAGTGATGATCTTTGCATCATGACAGTATGATTTTCTGTACTTTCTAGTTTTCCAAATTAGCATTTTCCAGATATCCTGTAATAAGTGTTTCTTTCCTTCCCTTCCTTTCCCTTTCCCTTCTTCCCGTTCCCCTCACCCCCCTCTCCCTTTTTATTCCTTCTCCCTTTTTCTCTTTCTTCCTTCTCCCTTCCATTTCCTTTCCTTTTTTTTGAGACAGTCTTAACTCTGTCACCCAGGCTGAGTCCAGTGGTACAAGCTCAGAGTGCAGCATTTGTAGCTGTTGTAAATGAGATTGCTTTCCTGATTTCCTTTTCAGATTGATCAATATTATCATATAGAAATACTACTGATGTGTGTTTGTTGATTTTGTATCCTGAAACTTTACTGAATTTATCAGTTGTAAGTTTTTTTAATGACACTGGGTTTCCCTAAATATAAGATCATGTCCTGTACAAACAATGATAATTTGACTTCTTCCTTTACAATTTCGATGCACTTTATTTCTTTCACTCGCCTAATTGCGCTGGCTAGTACTTCTAGAACTATATTGAATACAAATGGTAAAAGTGAACATCCTTGTCTTCTTCCAGATCCTAGTGAAAAGGATTTCAATTTTTCCCCATTCAGTATGATATTAACTGTGGGTTTGTCATACATGAGTTTTATTGTTTTGAGGTATGTTCCTTCTATACCAAATTTGTTGAGACTTTTTGTGAAGGGATGTTCAGTTTTATTGCTTTTTCTGCATCTAATGAAATGATAATACAGTTTTTGTCCTTGATTCTGTTGATGTGATTTATTACATTTATTGATATGCATAAGTTGAACCATCCTTCCATCACTGCTATGAATCCCACTTGGTCATGATGAATGATATTCTTAATATGTTGTTGAATTCAGTTTGCTAATATTTTGTTGAGGATTTTTATATTTCTGCTCGTCAGGGATATTGGCTTATAGCTTCTTTGTTATCTTTGGTTTTGGCATTAAGGTAATATTGGCCTTGTGGAATGAGTCTGGAAGTATCTCCTCCTCTTCAATTTTTTGGAATAGTTTGATTAGAATTGGCGTTAGTTATTCTTTAAATGTTGGTTAGAATTTACTGGTGAAGCCATCAGGACCTGGGCTTTTCTTTGTCGAAGACTTTATTACTGTTTTGATCTTGTCACTCATTATTTATCTATTCAAGTTTTCTGTTTCTTCATGGTTCAGTCTCAAATAGGTTGGAAGTCCAGGAATATATTTTGAGTTTTCCAATTTATTGGTGTTTAGTTATCACACTAGTCTCTAATGATCCTTTGTATTTCTGTGGTTTCGGTTGTGTTTCCTTGTAGTTTCTGATTTTATTTTTTTGGGTTGTCTGTCTTATTTTCTTAGTCTAACTGTTTTTATATTTTGTTTACCTTTTTTAAAAAATAATTTTTTGTTTCGATAATCTTTTTGTACTTTTTTAATTTTATTTCTTCTCTGATCTTTTACTAATTCTGGGTTTGGTTTGCTCTCACATTTCTAGTTCCTTTTGGTGCTAATAGAATTGTGTTCTTTACGATGTTGTTATTGATATTGATAGGTAAGGACTTATTACTGCCATTTTGTTACTTGTTTTCTAGTTATTTTGTAACTCTTTCTTCCTGTCTTCCTTTGTGGTTGATTTTCTCTGGTAATATGTTTTAATTGACTGCCTTTTATTTTTAGTATTTTTGCTTTTTGCTTATGGTAAGGCTTACAAAACACATTTTGTATCCATAACAAGTTATTTAAAACTGATACAACTTCACTTTAATTACAAAGGAAAAAAACCTATAACACTAATTTCCTTTTCTTCTCACATGTTGAATTTTTGATAATCAAAATTTGCATTATGTATATTGCTTGTCTCTTAAAAATTGTGGTTATTATTTTTAATCTTTTTCATTTAGTCTTCTAAAAAAGGTACAAGTGGTTTATACACCATGGTTACGATATTAGTATAACAATCATATTAGCATCATTTTCTTTTGGAAATATTAGCATATGATATTAGTATAACATGATATTAGTATAATGATGCTCATATTAGCATCATTTTCTTCTGAAAATATTAGCATACGATATTAGTATAACAATCGTATTAGCATCATTTTCATTTTCTAACTCCCTTAGTATCTCTAGTAGGACAGGCCTGGTAGCAATAAATTCCTTCAGCTTTTTTTTTTTCTGGGGTCTGGGAAAATATTTCTCCTTCATTTCTTTTTTTTTTCTTAAGTTGTTTATTGTAAGATAATTTACAAATATCTTGCTGTCTTCAGTAATTCAAACAGTGGAGGAACAGTTTCTTCTGACAAAGACAGCAGTAAGCTAAAAACAAAATCAGCTGGCTGAATTTTCCTTCCTTACCTCTTGTCTGAGGATGGAACTTGATTTTCATTAATCCAGAGCTGCAGCACCAGAAATAATTTCAATCAACTCTTGTGTGATGACAGCTTGGTGCAGGTACTGTTGAATGTCATTGTCAATTTGTCAATCATCTCAGAAGCATTCTTGCTGGTGTTGTCCATGGCTGTCATCCTGGCACTCTGCTCACTAGTGGTGGACTCCTTTAGAGAGTAGTAGATGATGTTGGCCAGATTGTATTCTTGGTAATTTTGCAGCACGTCAGTGTCAATATTATTATAGATACTCATGCTCTCAGCACTTGCCTGGTGTTAAGCAAAAAGATGGGCTTTTCTTCTGTCTTATAGGAGATGACACACCTGAATTGATTAAAGATGATGGAGCCTTCATCAAATTCATATCCAGAATTTAGTAATTCAAGGGCAATGGCTGACGCCATCTCCAAAAGTAGGGGGCTTCCTTCCCACTTCTTTGAATGCCTCTAGAAACTGGTCAGAATGAGTCCTACAAAGTATGGCTCTGATTTTGTCAACAATTCCAACAAACATAACTTCCTTCCCAGCTGCTGTTAGTGTAGCAACCTCACTTTACATCTGTTTAGCAATGAAGGAATGAATAGTACCACACAGTCCTCGATCTGAGGACGCACCAATAAGGAGGTGTTTCTTCCTGTCTTCAGGCACCTTTATATCAGCTTTTTCATACAGAGCCAAAGATCCCAATCCATATATTCGAGCTGGTTTCAGCTCTGTCTCAGCTCGGGCATATTTTGCTGCTGCAACCATTTTCATAGACTGGGTAATTTTCTGGGTGTTTTTGATGGACTTTAGTCGCCTGGTAATATCTTTCAAAGTTGCCATACTTCTAACTTGAATCTATCGCAGCTGCAAGGTCCATGCCAATAGCTCACGACACCCATATGAGAGAACATGGTAGCTGCAGCCCTGCTGAAGGTCAGTCACTCAGCTTCTCCTTCATTTCTAAAGGATAGTTTGCTGGCTACAGTAAAAACTTTCTTC
The DNA here is from genome assembly GCA_036589455.1 of Ateles fusciceps. NCBI lineage: Eukaryota > Metazoa > Chordata > Mammalia > Primates > Atelidae > Ateles > Ateles fusciceps. The sequence continues at coordinate 13,220,160 of JAZHEH010002554.1, read as the reverse complement.
TTTTTTTTTTTCCTGTGGACATAGCCTCAAACTTCCCAGTTCCAGTGATCCTCCTATTTTTTGGATATTAATATATATGTCTTTCATCAGATTTGGGAAGTTTTCAGCCTTCATTTCTTCAAATATTCTCTCTGCCCTTTCTCCCTCTCTCCTCAGACTCCCACAGCATGTACATTCTTCTGCTTGATATTGTCCCACATGTCCCTTAGGCTCTGTTAACTTTTTTTTTTTAGCTTTTCTCTCTCTCTGTTCCTGAGACTCAATAATTTTGATTTTCCAGTGTTTGAAATCGCTTATTCTTTCTTTTGCCTGTTCAAATCTGCCTTTGAACCCCTCTAGTGAGCTTTTTGTTTCAGCCTCTGTACTTTTCAGCTACAGGATTTCTTTTTGGTTTTTTAAAGTTTTCTCTTTGTTGATATTTCCATTTTGTTCATGCATTGTTTTTTACTATCTCCACATACTTAGTTCTTTGAGCATCTTTAAGACAGTAGTTTTAAAGTTTTTGTCTAGTAGATCAGCCATCAGGTCTTTTTCAGGGACAATTTCTGTTTATTTTTGTCCTTTGAATTGGCTATAATTTTCTGTTTCTTTACATGCCTGGTGATATTTTTCTGTTCATGTTTGTTTCTGTTCCAAGATCCAATTCAGAATGCAACTTTATATTTAGTATTTTTTGACTGTTGAATGAATGAACTAATCTATTAAAAATAACAGTAATAAAATACTGTCACTTATGTTCATGGCTTTAGTTTTTAAATCATTTGTTGTTTATAGGCAGAAGTTTTAGAATATTATGATGTTATGAAGTTTATATGTTTTTGGTTCATATTTTTTGGCACATATTCTTAGCAAATACTTGTTACTTTGAGACCGAGTAAATATTGGCCTACGTTTCTTTCTACAATATTTTCATTGTGTTTTTAATACTTAAATCTTTAACATGCTAAGAAAAGAATTTAATTTTTTCTGTTGTCCCACATCATTAATTGAATCATCAATTCTTATTTCAAATGGTATCGTTAATATACTGTATTTTTAGTATTTTTAATACACGTGTGAGCTTACTTCAAGCTTTTTCTTTCATTCTGTTTTTTGTTCATTTTGATATTTTCTCTGCTTTTTCTTGTAGTACCATCCTTTTAAAAAGGTTTTTATATCTGGAGTTGCAAGTCACTTCTGTTCCATCATTCTCAATTGCTAACCCAGACTTTTTTTAAAAATTTCTGAGCTATTGTTTGTTTTGTCTTCCAAGTACATTTGTTAAATTAAAACCCATTTTTAAAAGTAGATTGTCAGTGGGCACAGTGGCTCACGCCTGTAAACCTATCATTTTTGGAGGCCGAGGCAGGCGGATTACCTGAGGTCAGGAGTTCGAGGCCAGCCTGGCCAACATGGCAAAACCCCATCTCTACTAAAAATACAAAAATTAGCTGGGCGTGGTGGCGCATGCCTGTAATCTCAGCCGCCCGGGAGACTGAGGCAGGAGAATTGCTGGAACCTGGGAGGTGAAGGCTACAATGAGCAAAGATCACGCCACCGCACTTCAGCCTGGGCAACAGAATGAGACTCTGTCTCAAAAAAAAAAAAAAAAAAAAAAAAAAAGTAGATTCTGTGAAATATTTATTGGAATTACTCTAATCTTATAGTTTAATTTGGGGAAGAATTGACATAATTACCATGTTAAATCATCCCATTCATCTAGAAAATGGATTATGTTTCCATTCAGGTTTCTTCTACTTAAAAAATCAGGGCCTAGCACAGTGGTTTATGCCTGTAATCTCATTGCTTTTGGAGGCCAAGGCGGGAGAATTGCTTGACCCAGGAGTTCAAGACCAGCCTGGGCAACATGGTGGAATCCAGTCCCTACGAAAATTAGCTGGGCATGTTGGTGCACACCTGTAGTCCCAGCTACTCAATGGGGATGAGGTGGGAGGATCACTTGCGTCTGAGAGGTTGAGGCTGCAACTCCAGCCTGGGCGACAGAGTGGGACCCTGTCTCAGAAAAACAAAACAATGTTAGCCTTTTATGTTTGAAGTGTGACAGTTTAGAAGTGTTTTGGTATATTCTTACTTTTTTGGGGGGCTTCTTTTTTTAGGTTCTCTTTGGAAAAGTGAAGAAAATCCAACCTTCTCTGGATAAAAATAAAGTTTCTTTAGATCCTTCTCCTAACTTTGATTGCCATATGTCAAGAAATGCACCTTCTTTGAAAGATACCATTGAAGTACAAGCCTACAGTTCAGCAGTATGTTAATGTTAATGGTTCATTTGATTTCTTGAAAAGTACATGTTTCACATTGTATAAGACTTAAATTCCCAAAATATTAAGTGAAAATCTCTTAATTTGTTCAATATAGTATGTTAAGCAAACAGTGAAAGCTATTTTAATATTTGTTGTGTGAGAATATTAGTGAAGAAGTTTGAAAATTTACATTTAACTGTTCAAAGTACAGTGGCTACTTTTATTTAGATATTACATAGATTAATTACTAACTTTCAAAAATATACCTACTTCTCTTTTAAACAAGGCTGCATAGCAGGGTGACCATAGTTAATAATAATGCGTATTTCAGAATCACTGAGAGTAAATTTCCAGTGTCTCACCATAAAAAGTGATGGGTGAGATGATGGACATGTTAATTACCTTGATTTAATTACTCCTCATTTTATACATGTATCAAAATACCACATTGTGCCCCATAAATATGTATAGTTAAGATTTATCAATAATAAATAATGTTAATTTTAGAAAACAAGGCTATTTTGAAACAATATTTTGATCTTTTGTACTTTGCAAAAGTAGGAAAAAGAAAAGGCTTACGTATTAGTCAGTAGATGAAACAGTAATCTGTCATATTTGATGTAGATATTTTGTGGACCTTTAATTTTATACAGACTATGCTGAAGGAATTAAGAAGCAGACATGAAAAAAAAAAAGAAAAAATTTTATACAGAATATTAAATTATATATGGATTATGTATAATCATACTATGATTAAATGAAGATAAATCTTCTCTATGAAAGTATATCCATGCTCCCACATGTAAAACATATTACCTATTGTTATTTTCCTAATTTTTCCTACCAAATAAAATACAATAGTTGAAACTGTATGCAAAACATTTAACTTTTAATGAAAAAATATTTTTTATTTAAAACGAATTGTGTCTTTTTCTGCAGACATTGGTAGCCTATCAAGGAAAAAAAAATATGGGGAAAAAAGGGATTCTGTACATCTTCAGAAATATTAGGGTTAAACAAGGCAGCTGGAGAAGTTTATATGGAAGTGGATAAATAATATGCAATTATATTGACTTTTTAAAAATATGAGCTTATTCAAGTCCGATTGCCAAAATTAATCAGCATGAACCTGTTCTTTTTCTAATTATCTTTCAGGTGTACTTCTATGAATACAGTGTCCTTTCAAAGCCTGTAGATAAACCTAGGCAATGTCTTCCATATGCAGTAGTAACAGTGAAATTCATTGGTTCAAAAGTAGACAATGGACACCTTATGACATCTTTTGAGATTCCTTTCAACAGGATTTCCTAAGAGAGCTGGTAAGATACATTTATGATTGTACTTCATTAGCATTTATGCTGGTCTTAAAATTTCTCAATATAATTTTCTGGCTGGGCACAATGATTCACGCCTGTAATCCCAGTACTTTGAGAAATGGAAGAGAGCAGATTACTTGATGCCAGCCTTGCCAACATGGTGAAACCCCATCTCTAGTAAAATACAAAAATTAGCCAGGTGTGGTGGCATGTGCCTGTAATCTGAGCTATGCAGGTAGCTGAGGCAGGAGAATCACTTGAACCCAGGAGGTGGAGGTTGCAGTGAGCCAAGATTGTACCACTGCACTCCAGCCTAGGTGACAGAGGGAGACCTTGTCTCAAAAAAAAAAAAAAAAAAGTAGTGAATCTCTAAGTAAAATAATTGCATTTTACCTGTTTTACATTTTATAGATCTAGAATCATACTGCAGGTACTTTGCCTCAGTATTAGGTTTGTGTGATTCTTCCCTATTGATATATGTGACTGTAGTTTATTCATTTTCATGAATGAATGGAGAGAGTATTCCATTGTGCAAATACACTGTACACTATCCTACTGAGGATATTTGGGCACTTTCCAGTCTTCTTCTTATTCCAAACATTGCTATTTTAAACATTCTTAAAAGTGTCTCATTGCGTATGTGCAAGAATTTTTCCATAGAACATATATTTACGACAGGAATGTTCAACTTAAAGACAGCATCAAATGGTTTTCCAAAGTGGTTTGCATCAGAGGACATAATCACTCTATATTCTTGCCAACACATGTTATGCTTTTTATTTTTGTTTCTGCCAGCCTAATGAGTTTGATGTTATTTCATTGTGGTTTTAATTTGCTTTTCCCTAATTAATGAAGTTGAGGATTTCTGTGTTCTCACCAAACTTAGTGCTGTCAGACCTTTTCACTGTTTTTGCTATACTAGTAGATGCAGCATTTCATTGCTTTTATATTTTGCTTTTCCTCAAATGCTAAATAAGTTAGGCTCTTTTTTGATAGGTATATTGGCCATTGGTTTTCCACTTTTCTGAAATTCCTGGTCAAATCTTTTATCTGCTTTTTCTAATTGAGCTGTTTTTATTTCATTGTTGATTTATAGGAATTCTTTTACATGTTGGATATTGGGTCAGTTGTATGTGTTATAAGTGTTTTCTCTGAGTTTGTGTCTTTGTATTCTCATTTTTGTCAGTGTTTTTTGATGAACAGGGGTTCTTAATATCAGATAGGTCTTTTTATGAAAAGTACTACTACATGTGTCTTTCATAAGAATGCTTTTCCTAGGACATGAAGATATTTTTCTATGTTTTTTTTTTAACTTCATGGGTATGTTTTCCCATTTTTGGTTTATCTACCTGGAAATGACTTTGGTGTGTGATAGGATTCTTTTAAAGTCCCAATTTATTTTAGTTTACATATGCTTACCCAGTTGTCTTAGGTCAATTTATTAGGGAATCCATTTTCCCCTCTGATCTATACTGCAATACCACCTCTGTAATATATCAGTTGGCTGCAGGTGCTGCAGAGATCTCCTAGTGAGTTCTCGCTTCATCTCTTTGCCTATCCTTTTGCCATGAGCGTCTTGCCTTGATTATTTAACTTCATTAAAAATACTAACACCTGACTGTATGAGAGAAAAAAATGCCAATACCTATATAACTGATCTTCATCTTTAAAAAAAATTTTTTTTTGTTTTTGTTCATTTACTGTTCATAAAAATTTTAGAATCAGCTGATCAAGGTCTGCCAACAAATCTATTAGAATTTTGATTGACATTGATTATATACTAATTTGTGGGAAATTGTCTTCTGTATTGAGTTTCTAATCTGTTAACAATTTCTCCCCCATTTCAGTTATCTCTAATGTATTTCAGTTTTATAATTTTCTCTGTAACATCTTACATGTCTTTTGTTTTATTTATTTATTTGAGATGGCGTTTCACTCTTGTTGCCCAGGCTGGAGTGCAATGGTGCGATCTCAGCTCACTGAAACCTCTGCCTCCCAGGTTCAAGCAATTCTCCTACCTCAGCCTCCCCAGTAGCTGGGATTACAGGCATGTGCCACCACGCTGAGATAATTTTTTGTATTTGTAGTAGAGACAGCATTTCACTACATTGGCCAGGCTGGTCTCAAACTCCTGACCTCAGGTAATCCACCCGCCTTGGCCTCCCAAAGTGCTGGGATTACAAACGTGAGCCACTACACCCAGCCTTGTTTTATTTTTAAGCATTTTACATTTTATGCTATTTTAAATGATAGATGTTTTGTTTTATTTTCTATTGTTGATGTATGTCAATTCAGTTGATTTGAAAGTGTAAGATTCAGTTGTTTTTAGTATATTCACAAATATGTGCAATCATCACCACAGTTTTGAAACTCTCAGGGTATTTCATTTTGTTTTGTTTTTGAGACAGAGTCTCACTCTGTCACCCCGGCTGGAGTGCAGTGACATGAAGTGGCTCACTGCAACCTCCACCTCCCAAGCTTAAGCACTCCTCCTGACTCCACCTCCAGTTGCTAGGACTACAGGTGCGCCACCACACCCAGCTAATTTTGTATTTTTTTGTAGAGACGAGGTTTCACCATGTTGCCCAGGCTGGTCTTGAACTCCTAAGCTCAAGCGATCCACTTGCCTCACCCTCCAAAAGTGCTGGGATTACAGGCATGAGCCACCTCACCCAGCCGAAGCTCACATTTTAAAGAAACTCTGTGCCAGGCACCGTGGCTCACGCCTGTAATCCCAGCACTTTGGGAGGCCGAGGCAAGTGGATCACCTGAGGTCAGGAGTTTGAGACCAGCCTGGCCAATGTGGTAAAACCCCGTCTCTACTAAAAATACAAAAATTTACCGGGCGTGGTGGCAGGCACGTTATAATCCCAGCTACTTGGGAGGCCAAGGCAAGAGAATCGCTTGAACGCAGGGGTTGGAGGATGCAGTGAGCCGAGATGGCACCCCTTCACTCCAGCCTGGGCGAAACTGTGAAAGAGAGAAAGAGAGAGTGAGAGAGAGAGAGAGAGAGAAAGGGGAGGGAGAGAGGAAGGAAGGAAGGAGGGAGGGAGGGAGGAGAAGGAAGGAAGAAGGAAGGAAGGGAGGGAGGAACTCTGTGCCCTTTAGAAGATAAGGAAGGAAGGAACCCTGTGCCCTTTAGAAACTATTATATCCCTTTTCCCTCACGTCCCCTCATGACCCTCAGCTCTAAGCAACTACTAATGTACTTATTTGCCTAATCTGGGCATTTCATTTAGGTAGAATCATATAATTTTTGGACTTTTTTGTGCCTGATTTATTTCACTTAACAATGTTTTCACGGTACATCCATGTCGTAGCATGTATCAGTACTTTATTTCCTTTTTGGAATACTATTTTGTTGTATAAATACACCATATTGTATTTATCAGTTGATCGACATTTGGGTTGTTTCCAACTTTTGACAATTATGAATAATTCTACTATGAATGTTTGCTTACAAGTTTTCACATGGATATGTGTTTTCATTGCTCTTGAGTACAATATATCTAGGAGTGGAATTGCTGATGACTCTGTGCTAACTGATTGAGAAACTGCCAGACTGTTTTCCAAAGTGGCCACTCCATTTACATTCACACCAGCAGTATCTGAGAGTTAGGGTTTCTTTATATCCTTGTCATAACTTATTATCTGACTTTTTGATTATAGCCATCCTAGTGGGTGTGAAGTACAGTTTTCAGAATATGAGTTTTGCACTTCTTTTGTTAAGCTTATTTCTAAGCATTTTATTCTTAAATGGAATTCTTTATTAGTGTATTGTTCATTCCAAATGTACATAAATATAATTGACTTTTGTGTAATGATAATGTATCCTGCAGCCTTCCTGAACTCATTATTCTAATAGATTTTTTTAGTGGAGTCTTTGGGATTTTCTATATATAGGATCATGTCATCTGTAAATAGAGAGTTTTACTTTTTGCTTTCCTTTTTTTTTTTTTTTTTTTTTTTGGCCTGATTGCCCTGGCTAAGTACCTCCAGTAAGAGAAGTAGTGAGAGCAGACATCTTTGTCTGTGTTTCTGAATTTAGGGAGAAAGCATCCAGTCTTTTACCAGGAAGTATGATGTCAGTCGTAGGGGTTTTATGGAAGCTCTTTATCACGTTGAGGAAATTTGATTCTGTTTCTGGTTTATTGAGAATTTTTAGACTGTTGGATTTTCTCAAGTATTTAGATTGATTGTGTGGGTTTTTTGTCCGTTTTTATTGATGTAATATATTACATTAATTGATTTTCAGATGTTAACATTACATTCCTTGCATCCCCTTTGGTCATCATTTTATATGTTCCTGGAATCAGTTTGCTGCAATTTTATTGGGGATTTTTGTTTCCATATTTATAAGAGATACTGATCTGTCTTTTTTGTGATGTCTTTGTCTGGTTTTGGTGGTAGGGCAATATTGTTCCATATGATGAGTTGGGAAGTATTCTATTCTCTCCTCTTTATTTTTTGGAATAATATATAAAGAATTTGTATTATTTCTTCTTTAAACATTTGGTAGACTTCACTAAAGAAGCCATCTGGGGTTAGGTTTTTCTTTGTGGGCAGTATTCAATTACTAATTCAGTTTCTTCACTTACTGTAGGTCTGTTCTTATTTTTTGTTTCTTCTTGCATCACTTTCAGTAGTTTGTTTTTCTTGGAAATTGTCCATTTCATTTCAGTTACCTAATTTATTGGCATACATTTGTTTGTAATATTACTTTCATAGTCTTTTTATTTCTTTCAGTAGTAATGTCCCCTCTTTCATTTCTGAGTTTACTGGTTTGAGTCATCTTTCTTTTTTTTTTTTTTTTGGTCAGTCTGGCTAAAGATTTGTTAATTTTGTTGCTTTTTTTTTTTCAAAGAAGCAATTTTGGTTTTATTCTTTTTGCTATTATTCTACTCTCTATTTCATTAATTTTTTCTCTTAATTTTTTTTGTTTGCATTAGGTTTAGTTTGCTATTTCGTGTGTGTTTGTGTGTCTTAAGGTGGAAGGTTAGGTTATGATTTCAGATATTTCTTTGTTGATATAGGTCTTTATAGCTATAAATTTCTAGAAGCAACTACTTTAGCTGTGTCCCATGACATATGTTATGTTGTAATTTTCATTTATCTCAAATTTACCTTCTAATTTCCCTTTTGATTTATTATTTAATTCACTGGTTTTTCTCAGACTATGTTTCTTCTGTATTTGCAAATTTCCAAAAATTTTTTGTTATTGATACCTATTTTATTACATTGTAGTTGGAAAACAGTTTGTATTATCTTTTTCTTTTAAGTTTGTTGAGGTTTGTTGTATAACCTAGCAGATAGGCTTTCCTGGAGAATGATCCATATGCAACTGAAAAGAATGTACAGTAGTCCTTCAGTATCTTTTGGGGAGGATTGGTTCCAGGACCTTCCATGGATACCATAATTTGTGGATGCTCAAATTCCTTATACAGACTGGCTCAATATTTGCATATAACCTACACATATCTTCTCATATACTTTAAATTATCTCTGTGTTACTTATAATACCAATAGTGTATTTGTGCTACGTAGTTATACTGTTATTTGTATTATTTTTTGTTATTGTTATTTTGTTGTGTTTTTAATTTTTCACCCATGGTTGGTTGAATCCATGGATTTGGAACCCACCAGTACATAGGGCCAACTGTGCTATATTCTGCTGTTTCCAGGCAAGGTGTTCCTTTGTTTATAGTTTGTTCAAGTGTTCTGTTTCCTTGATGATTTTCTACCTAGTTGTTCTGTCCACATTTCCCCTCAGCCAGAAGTGCTTATATTAGAGACAATAGATAGGGACCTTTCCCCACTTCTGCTGCAGCTCATCCCCACCATATACTAGCTTATTACTTTAATCAAAGGATGATACCTTTCAGGGTGGTGAACTTTAGAGAATACCTATATTATGCCCAAAATCAAAGCCACATGTGTTAGCTATCAGCATACTCCTCTCCCTCTAAGAGTACACCAGACCTACACTACCTAATACAGTAACCACTAGTCACATGTGGCTCTTCAAATGTAAATTAATTAAAATTAAATAAAATTATAAATTCAGTTTATCAATCACACCAGGCATATTTCAATGCTCATTAACCACATGTGTGACATTTTTGTCATCACTGAATATATGGTACTAATAACTATTTGGTAGTGTACTTTATATTGATTGTAATATGGTTTGGTTAGTTTCCTTATTTTATTGAAGATGTTGGATTTGTTGGGGATTTTTTCTTACTACTTTTGTATTTTAATTTTTTTTATTTCCATAGGTTTTTGGGGAAACAGATGGTATTTGGTTGCATGAGTAATTTCTTTAGTGGTGATTTGTGAGATTTTGGTGCACCTGAGATGTTGGATATGTTCTGCAATTTTTGTCATTTGATAAGAATGCCAAAAAAAGGGAATAAAGTAAAAATGTCATTATCAAGTTTAAAGAGATAGCACAATATAGTGATTAAGGTTCTACTGTTTATAAACTGTGTGATTCTGGGCAAATTACTCTTTTATATATATATATTTACCATCTCAATGGCCAACAAATTACTCTTAATTTCACTTCCTCATCAATAAAATGGAAATGTTATTAAGATTAAATTAGGCTGGGCTTGGTAGTTCATGCCTATGATACCAGCACTTTGGGAGGACAAGGCAGGTGGATTATGAGGTCAGGAGTTCAAGACCAGCCTGACCAACATGGTGAAACCCCATCTCTAATAAAAATACAAAAATTAGCCAGGTATGGTGGCACACAGCTGTAATCCCAGCTACTCAGGAGGCTGAGGCAGGAGAATCACTTGAACACGGGAGGCGGAGGTTGCAGTAAGCTGAGATCACAACACTGCACTCCACCCTGGGTGACAGAGTAAGACTCTGTCTCAAAAAAAGATTAAATTAATGTACATCAGGCACTTAAAACAGGACCTAGCTTCCATATTAAGCATTTTATAAGTTATTATTAACATGTGTATGTTAATATGCATTTGTCACACATTTGTAAAAGTGAAATTATTAAAACTAAGTTATTAGGTTTTTTTGGTTGGTTTGTTTTGAGACAGGGTCTTGCTCTGTCACCCAGGCTGGAAGTATAGTGGCGCCATCTCGGCTCACTGCAACCTCTGCCTCCTGGGTTGAAGCAATCCTCCCACCTTAGTCTCTCAACTAGATGAGACTATAGGCAATGCCACACCATGCCCGGCTGATTTTTGTATTTTTAGTAGAGATGGGGCTTCACCATGTTGGCCAGGCTGGTCTCAAACTCCTGACCTCAGGAGATCTGCCCACCTCAGCCTCCCAAAGTGCTGGGATTACAGGTGTGAGCCACTGTGCCTGGCCTAAATTTAAGCAATTAGGTTTTTTCCCCCCACATTGAGATATATTAATCCATCTTTTTTTTTTTCCCTAAAATAGAGTCTCACTCTGTCGCCCAGGCTGGAGTGCAGTGGCGCGATCTCAGCTCACTGCAACCTCTGCATCCCAGGTTCAAGTGATTCTCCTGCCTCAACCTCCCAAGTAGCTGGGACTACAGGTGCGCGCCACCACACCCAGCTTCTTTGAATTTTTAGTAGAGACAGGGTTTCACCATGTTGGTGCCAAAGTGCTGGGATTACAGGCATGAGCCACCTCGCCTGGCCATATTAATCCATCTTAATCTTTGTAATAGCTGCATAACATTCTGTCTTCTAGGACATATATTATAACGTATGCTCATAGTAATTTTTATCATTTTTGATATGTCATTCATTTAACCAGTCTCATGTAGATGTATAATTAGGTTCTAGCTTTCAGCTGTCTTGGATTATTTTACTGAAAATTCTTGTCCATAGAACTTTGGGTATATACAAGTTTATCAGAATAGTAAATGAGTAAGAGTAGATTTGCTATGAATATAGATGATTACATATACATACCAACATACTGATGAATACTGTCAGCTTGTTTTCTCAGAAATTTGTACCAATTTATACTCCCATGAACGATAATAAAAAGTGCTTACATTTGTATAGTATTAATCATCTTTTCAAATTTTTGCCAGTTTAAAAATTTTTTTAAATGGATCTTATTGCTTATTTAGTGGGGTTGAGGCATCTTTTTGTGTTTGTTGACAATTTTACCCATTTTGATCTTTGAGTGTTGTTGTTTATCATGCATTTTGACCTATTATTAATTTTTATGTAATTGACATGTTTTACTTTTATGTTTTCTGATATTCAGTCATGCTTTAATCTTATGCCAAGATTATAAAAATATCCATTCATGTTTTTTCTAGAACTTTTCTAGGTTTTTTTAAATAGTGAATTTTATTTTGATTGGCATAAGGTAGCGTAGGAATCTACATTTCCATTTTCTTCTCCATTATACTCCTCACATCTCTTCATATGTGGTCATATTTCCATGATAGCTTACCATGAGTAGTAAAATCACAAATCGTTGTAGAATTTATAGAACATAGCTCTCTTACTGTGAAAAAGAACCTTACGGTACTCCTCAGTGACATGATAACTTCATATATTTTATAGATCTCACAAGCAATTTCTCATTAATTACTGTTTTAGTAAAGGTATTTTTAGGGTGTTACTTAGCTATGAATGTTTTATGAACATTTATGAGAAATTATTATTTACTTGTTTAATATGTATTTTTGTAGGTTCCTTCATTATTACATGAGGTTTCTTAGGAAATTTTAGGAATAAATTTTTATAAATGATTTTTAAAGTTTGCTTTTATTTTCCAGGTTTTTATTTATGTGTGTATATATATATATATATATATATATATATTATATTATTTACAGGAATATTGATTTCACTGCAAAAAAGGAAGCAGTTTGCTTTGGCTCCTAGGAAAGATTTTATGGAACTTTTTGAGTTTTTCTTTCCCTATTTTTCCACCTCATTCCCCTTTCCTTTTTTTTCTCCCGTGGTAGAGGGGGAAAGAAGCAAGGTAACAGTAGATAGAGGGAGATTATTTTGCCTTCTTATATGTAGATGCTGTTATTAAATATCTGAATAAAGAAAATTAATATAGGAAAGCTGTTGTCTATTGGGAAAATGTTTTTATTCCTATTTAGTTTTTTTCTTTCCCCTCCCACCAAGGTGGATTCTTGCTCTGTTGGCCAGACTAGAATGTAGTGATACCATCTCAGCTCACTACAACCTCTGTCTCCCAGGTTCAAGTGATTCTTCTGCCTCAGCTTTCTGAGTAGCTGAAATAACAGGCACCCGCCACCACATCTGGCTAATTTTTTTTTTTTTTTTTTTTTTGTATTTTTAGTAGAGACGGGATTAGGCTGGTCTCGAACTCCTGACCTTGTGATGCACCTGTCTGGGCCTCTCACAGTGCTAGAATTACAAGCGTGAGCCACCATGCCTGGCCCCTATTTAGTTTTTTTCTATTATTTGTCAGAATTTAATTTTTATGGCTTTATTAAGGTTTCTAGACTAGGAGAATTTCATGCTACATCATTTATATTTTATTCGTTTGTTAATCATCCTCTTCTCTCTTTGCTTTTTCTATTGAAAACACATTTTAATCATCATTAGGTTATTAGCTGAACTTTCAATTAAAATCACTCAACAAGTGTACCTGTATTAATAGTTGGTCCATAGAAACACTTTTTTTTCAAATTTGTCTTATTGTTTCCACAGAAAGGACATGCTCTCTGAATAACTGTACAGTGGCCAAAAGAATTGGAAAAGGAAAAGATGCTACTGTCATCTTTGAGCATTTCAAGAAACCTGTAGATCCATTTGTTCAAGAAAACTGTTTATACAGTGCACCAAATTCAGAGATAAACCATTCCAACTCAAATATTTCTAACTCCTATGGAAATGTACAAAATGGAAACATTTCTATACCTGAAACATACAGTGGACAGACAGAGGACAATTTAGCAGAAATTAAAGACACTTCTCAAGTACTCGGACATGATTCAGATCTTTCACTTACGCCCAGTGATGCCAAAGCAAGTGTTAATGGTGACTTTGTGTTAAATTGGACAAGTCTTAAAAAGATTTTAAGTGGTCTTAATGCCGCTTTTCCTCTTCACAACAATACTGGCTCAAGCACAGTTACAACTTCAAAATTCATCAAAGACCCAAGACTCATGAGGAGAGAAGAAAGTACGGGAGAACAGAGTAATAGTGGAGGCTTAAATGAGATTTTGCAATTTGAGAAGAGTTTAGATTATGTTAATTCAGAAATAAACCTGTCATCTACACAGTCTAATTCTGCCTCCTGCTCAGAAGTTGCCCCTGGTGATCATGCTGTTTTTACTAATTGTTTGGATGCTCCTTGCGTTAACATTTCTGTTGATGATTCACAATCTTGGGCTCACAACATAGGCTCTGAGGACTATGACTGTATACCTCCCGATAAAGTTACCATGGCAGGGCAATGTAAGGACCAAGGCAATTTTTCCTTCCCAATTTCTGTGTCAAATGTAGTGTCAGAGGTTAAGAACCAAAACCACAGTGAGGAGAAGGCTCAGAGAGCCCAACAGGAGTCGGTTAATGCTTATACAAAAGAATACAATAGTCACATTTCTCAGGGATCACAGCCTTCTAATTTAAAAACCATTTATCAGACTGGTTACCAAATGTCTACAATTTTTCCACTCCAAAAGAAAGTAAGCATTGATGAATACCTTCAAAATACTGGAAAGATGAAAAACTTCACTGACCTGGAAGACAATTCCAAACATGAAGAAAAGCAAACGTCGAGGAAAAAAATTGAGAATGATTTCACTAATGCAACAAAAATCAGTCCAATAGATAATTACATTGTTTTGCACCAAGAATATAAAGAGAGTGAGAGCCATAATTCTTTTGGGAAAAGCTGTGATAAAACATTAATTACTCAAGAGTTAGAAATACCAAAATCTTCTACATCTACCATAAAGGATAAGGATGAACGAGATCATCCAGCATTGAAATGGCAGGTTATTCCAACGTTAGAGAACCTGTCACAAAAAGGATCCTCAACACTTTGTGGAGAATGAGGATAACATTCATACAAATTTAGCCGTTGCTCAAAAGCTAATGGAACTGAAATTGGGGGAAATAAATCAAAATTGTGCTAGCATTATAACTGAAGCTTTCCAGAAACCAAAAGACATACCCCAGGCCAAAGAAACACTCAGTGATACAGTTATTTCATCTTATAACATAGAAACAGCTCATGACGATTCAAATTGCAACATAACTAGAGAACATGTATGTATCTATAGGAAAAATGAAAATGAACCAGCGTCATTAGAGAACAGTCAGAGAGACTATAAAGAAACTGCTTATGTTGAAGATAAAGGTCAGGATCACAGTCTGTTCTGTAACTCACAGTTAAACAATAATATATGCGTGAATGTTAATTTCAAAGAACAAAGAGATAATTATAAAGAAAACCAAAATGAGGCTAAAGAGAATAATGCTCCATCTGAAGAAAACAACCTAGAGAATATATATGGAGACAAAAAGCATAGTTCCCACACAAATGAAAATTTCAGCATTATAGATGAAAAGGCGGAGGACAAAAATTACAATATAGAAATTTTGAGTTCTGAAGAATTTTCTACATTTAACTTGATTTGCAGAGAAAAATATGTATCAGCAGAAACTGCATTTTTAGAGGGTGAAGAAGATACCATTAGTGCCATGAAACAAAAAGATACTGAAAATACTGGAAGAAGTATAGAGCATTTGGCTTCCACAGCATTTCCTGAAATTGCAAGTTCTTCAGTGTGTGTAGCCTCAAATGCTGCAGTACAGATAGCTAGTGCTACTATCCCTGCATTAAGCACAAATAATGAAGATGACCAAATATACCAGTTTAAAGAAACTTGTTCTTCTGAAAGTCCAGATTTTGATTTGTTAGTAAAACATAGGGTTTCTGGTTGTGAAACTGATATGGATAAAAATAAATTACAAGACTCATTTCATCAATCAATAAATGAGAGCTTAGTTCTTCAAAGTATTGAATTGGAAAGTGAAATTGAAGTAGAATTAGAAGATTGTGATGATGCTTTTGTATTTCAACTAGATACACATAGCCATGAAAATGTACTTTGTGAAGAATTTGTGACCTCATATAAGGCTCTGAAGTCTCGTATCACTTGGGAAGGTCTGTTAGCACTTGATAATGGGGAGATAGAAGTTTTGGAAAGCACCACAGGAAGGGAGAATAGTGATCAGCATTATTCTAAGGAAAGTAACTATTTTTATTCCTCTGCACAAAACAGTGAAACAGATCTTCCCAGCCCAAGTTTACTTCCAGATCTACAAATTAGAATTACTAATATATTTAGGCCAGGATTCAGCCCCACAGCTGACTCCCTTGCATTGAAAGATCATTTTTGCACACACATAATTGATGCCACAAAACTGGAAATAAATAAGGAAGATGAAGAAACTCTAGGATTTGGCATTTATACCCAGCCTTCTGGTGAAAATACAGATTATCCTTGTGAAGATAAAGTTGGTAATATAAGGCAAGAATCAGGACTAGTGAGTAAAGCTGAAATCTCCCTGTCTTTTGACTTGAGTAGTAATACAGTTGTGAATCATATGTCTGAAAATCAAAACAGTGAATCTTTGTTTACTGAACCTTCTAATGTCACAGCAATAGATGATGGAAGCGGATCTTTCTCTACAAAATCAAAAACTGTCTATAATGATACCAAAAATAAAAAGGAGGAAGAATCAAGAAATAACAAAAGGAAGCTATACACATCTTCCAGGGATCAGAACATGTCACATAAAGATTTAAGACGACATGAAATTTGTGGGAGGAAGAGGAGGCGAACCAGTCACGATTCATCTGAGTGTTTTTCTTCATTATCCCAAGGACGAATTAAAACATTTTCACAGTCGGAAAAGCACATTAAGAGTGTCCTAGATATCCTAAGAGGTGAAGCATCTTTATGTAAAAGCAAATGTCTTTCCAGAAAACTAGACAAAGCAGTTATTCACTTAAAAAAAGCTCGTAGAAGAGTTCATACATCTTTGCAGCTTATAGCTAAAGTAGGAGAAAAGGGAAGGGGCCCATTACCAAAATCATATGCAATAATATGCAATAATTTTTGGGAAAGTTGTGACCTTCAAGGTTATAGTTCTGTGTCTCAAAGAAGATATTATTCTACCAAGCATTTTTTGTCAAAAAGAAAGTATGACAAACAGAGAAAGAAAAGAGCTCTAAAAGCTGATATTTCTAAATCATTAACCCATGTGTCAAAGTACAAGTCTTACAAAACAAGTAGAGGGAAAAAGTGCCTTTCCAGGAAAAGTATGGCTAACAGGGTCTCAAAAAGTCACCCCATTATTCACATGGGAGAATTTAGTAATCAAGAACACCCTGAATCACAGTTGCCTGTATCCTCCACATCTCAAAATACAAGTCAGTCAGTTTATTATAATAGCAGTGTTAGCAATCCAAGTTTATCAGAAGAGCGTCAGCTCTTTCTGGGAAAACTAGATGTCTGTTTTCCCCAAACCACTCAGATGAGAAACTAATTGAAAAAGAAAATCAAATTGATACAGAATTTTTATGTAGCATTAGTAAATATGAAAAACTTGAGAACCATTCAGCAAATCATAAAGATGCAACTAAAGAAAATAGTTGTGAGATTAATGAAGTAATAAATGAAAGTAATTCCGTATCTTCAAGTTGCATAAAGAAAACAACATAGATTATAGTACAGGCAACGAATATGATGCAACTTGCATAGATCACACAAAGGTGAAAACTGACGTACTTATTTCAGTCTTAGATTCAAACATGGAGCACTTTTTAAATGTTGATCTCTACCAACAAAATAACCTTATTTTATCTGATTGTAAAAGAAACCCGGAAGTAAATTTTCCTATAGAAAAGTGTACAGCTCCTATTGAGAGATCCAAACAAAACATTATTACAGGAAACTTCCTTACGGACCCATTAAACCTAACCTTGATAGCAAGTAAAAAGTACAGTATTCCTCAATTGTTATCAGCTGCTGCAGTGACAGATAGTGAGGGAGAATCTTCAAAATCTTACTTGGATAAGCAGAGAATTCTTACTATAGATTCTTTTGCAGCATCCACTACTGTATCAAACTGTGAGCAGAGCTGTAGAGGAAAGGAGCTTCTAAAGACAGAACAGTGCTCCTTAGGTAATTGCCTCCATACAAATGGGAATGAAACAAATGTCACTGAGAATTATGAGTTGGATGTAACATCAGTAACTGAAGAAAGTAAAAGTTATGGGGAAAATGTAGTGAAATTATCTTCCAGTGATAGTTCTCTGCTTTTAAAAGATAATGTAAAGGGCTCTTCTTCAGAAACATGTATTGTAAAGAAAGACACTGAGGACAGAATAATGCAGAAAGTTAAACAAGTGGAAAAAGCAGAAAAAGCAAAAGATTCTGTTTACAAAAGCATGACTGAAGTATCAACTGTTAAGACTGAGTACAAAAATCAAAAGAATCAGATCTCAGAAGAATCCTGCTTAAATGAGAAAATGATTGAAACTAACTTGATTGATTCCCATCTAAGCACTGAAAATACTACTACTGAGTCAGTCTCTTTGAAGAGCACAGTTTCTAATCCACTTAACAAAAGAGAGGAGAAAGGGGAAATTAAAGTTGGTAATGTCTCTCAGTCTGACATGACATTACATTCAGAAATAGTCTGTATTTCCAAACCAGAGATTCTAGGAGTTAATCATATGCCTGTTTTACCTGCCCACTCTGAAACCTGTAAAGTCACTACTTTCCTGAAGAAACCTACATCATATGTGAGTGAATTTAAAGACAAACATTCCTCACCTAATCATACGGCCCATATAGCTCAACTGTCTCAAATTTTGCAGAGGGCAGATGAAGCATCATCTTTGCAGATTCTACAGGAAGAAACTAAAGTTTGTCTAAATATTCTCCCTTTATTTGTGGAAGCTTTTGAAAGAAAGCAAGAATGTTCAGTTGAACAAATCCTGATTTCAAGAGAACTGTTAGTAGACCAAAACCTGTGGAATAATTGGAAACACACATTAAAACCATGTGCTGTTGACACGTTGGTAGAACTTCAAATGATGATGGAAACAATTCAATTCATTGAAAACAAAAAAAGGCGCTTAGAAGGTAAACCAACATTCCGAAGCTTGCTTTGGTATGATGAGACACTGTACGCTGAGCTTCTTCGAAAACCACGTGGATTTCAACAGCAGTCTAATTTCTATCCTGGTTTTCAAGGAAGGTTAAAATATGATGCATTCTGTGAGTTACAGACTTACCATGATCAATTAGTTGAATTGCTCGAAGAAACAAAAAGGGAAAAGAATTCATACTATGCATTCTTAAAGTACAAGCGACAGGTTAATGAATGTGAAGCCGTAATGAAGCATTGTTCCGATTGCTTTGACTTTTCTCTTTCTGTTCCATTTACTTGTGGAGTTAACTTTGGCGATAGTTTAGAAGACCTGGAAATCTTAAGAAAAAGTACTTTAAAGTTAATCAGTGTACATGGGGATTCTCCTAAAGTTCATTCATATCCAGGAAAACAGGACCATCTGTGGATTATCATAGAAATTATCTCCTCAAAGGTTAATTTTATCAAGAACAATGAGGTAGTATGTATTAAAATATCTCTTTATGGTCTGGAACATATCTTTTTTGATGCTGCAAAAAATCTTGTTTGGAAAGAGAGAGGACAGTCTTATAGCAAAAACTCACAAAAAAAGGATGAAGAAAGACTGCTCACAGTGAATAAATATGCTTTTTCTAAGTTGCAGAAGATATATGATACTTTGTCTAAAGATTTAAACGATGAACCAATTTCCAGTATTGGGCTTGAGGATACTATAATTGCTTCCAGAAATCATCCAATACACAAAGCAACAATTAGCATAGAAAATTGTAAGTTTAACAGTACTTTGCTTGCACACCCAGATATTTGTTGTATTAGTGAAATATTGGATCAAGCTGAATTTGCAGACCTTAAAAAATTACAGGATCTCACCTTGAGATGTACAGATCACTTAGAAATTTTAAAAAAATACTTTCAGATGCTGCAAGATGATAACATAGATAATATTTTTATCACAGAAGAAAATGTTGTAGATACAGTGAAAAACCACAGCCATGCAGCTATAATTTTAAAGCCTGAAGCTATTGAAATGTATATTGAAATCGTCATGGTCTCAGAAACAATTCACTATCTTAAAAACTCAATAGCAAAGAAACTAGACAAACAGAGGTTTCGAGGTATGCTTTGGTTTGATTTGTCACTTCTTCCTGAGCTGGTTCAATGTCAAGAAAAAATGGCTGCTTTTTCATTTCTTAAAGAAAACTCCACAGATGTTTGCCTTTGGAAAGTGATAGAGACTGATATTTCTGAACTTAAGAAAGATCTGGATATTATCTACAAATATAATGAAGCTGTTAATTGCTCATATGCTCTTCATTTGATCTCAAGAGAACTTCAAGAACTTTCAGAAATAAAAAAGCTTCTGAAGAAGTCCGAGTATCCCGCTTCCACATATATTGAATTTGTGCCATATATAGCATCCATAAATTATGGAAGCACTATTACGGAGTTAGAATACAACTACAATCAATTTTCTACACTGCTGAAGAATATAATGTCTGCCCCTAGGAAAGATTTAGGAAAAATGGCCCATATTATGAAAGTCATGAAAACGATTGAACATATGAAGATTATATGTGCTAAAAATGCTGAATTAACCATTTCCTTTATTCTATGCCAAATGCTATGTAACAGAAGGAAGATTTTACAGCTGAAGAGAAAAGAAAAATTGAATATTCATGTTGTAAAACCTGAGGAAAATATCAATAAGTCTAGTATGATTCCTCCAATATCACAGTCCTTAATCAAAAACATTTCAAATTCCTCTAAAAAACGACCTAGCAGTGCAGACAAATGTGAAGACTCTCAAGAACAACAGAAAAATACTGTTTCCAGTTGTAAAAAGCTAAAGGTATGAATGTTTTAAACAAAACTTTTGTAAGTATTCTTTTTGAAAACAAGTTTACTCATTAAGCACACAAGTAGTTTGCAGAATTCTAAAAGTTGAGAATGGTGTATTGTCTGGCAAAATGAATTTACTAACTATAATATTGAATTAAACTATTCTTATCTATAAGATGATCTATGTATAGGTGATACCTTGAAAATGTCTACTTTTTAAACATAAAATTAAATGTTTTAACTTGGAAATCATCTTTTGGAAGCATGTGAATTCTAATAGCTTCTTAAGGGAGAGTTCAATGTTATGAATACTAAGTGAATGACCAATATTTACTGTGTAGCTTCTACATAACAAGCCTATGCCCAGTGTAGTGAATATTAAAAACTGGCTAACAAAGTCTGTCTTCTTGACCA
Source organism: Ateles fusciceps (assembly GCA_036589455.1). Taxonomy (NCBI): domain Eukaryota; kingdom Metazoa; phylum Chordata; class Mammalia; order Primates; family Atelidae; genus Ateles; species Ateles fusciceps. The sequence goes on along the minus strand of JAZHEH010002554.1, from coordinate 13,199,232 downwards.
TTATCATCTGAATGGAGAAATAGGACAAATATTTTTCAAGAGATAATTAAGGAGTTAAAAGTTCTTTGTTAAATACATTTTAACAAATTGTCTATAGCATTTAATATGTACCTGGCACTGATTTATTTTATACAAAACCCCTTATGATGTATCTCCTATTATCTTAAAGATAAGGAAATTGGGACATAGAGGAAATGAGTATCCCGAGGTCACAGAGTTTAGTAAATGGGAGCACCCAGCTCTAAAGGAGGCAGTCTGGCTTCCAAATCCCTTACTGACAGTTGTCCCAGCTCTGCTGTAAGAGGTTTCTCTTATAACTGTTCAAGACTTCTTAGTTCAGAAGTATAGAAAAGAAACCTATATGCAGTGGGTGCAATAAATAGCTCCTGCCTGTAATCCCAGCACTTTGGGAGGCCAAGGGGGGACAGATTGCTTGAGTTCAGGAGTTCAGGACGCCTGGGCAACATGGTAAGACCTCGTCTCTACAAAAAATACCAAAAAAGCTGAACAAGGGGGTGGCATACACCTGTGGTCCCAGCTACTTGGGAGGTTGAAGTAGGAGGATTGCTTGAGCACAGAGGTAGAGGTTGCAGTGAGCTGAGATTACACCACTACACTTCAAACTGGGTGACAGAGTAAGACTCTGTTTCAAGAAAAAAATAATATATTTGTAGTCTGGAACAATTTAACTTAGTGGGTAAGAATAACCTGTGGCTAGAGAAGGTTATTTTAGATTATGGAATGTCTTAAATTAGGACTAAGGAGTTTGAACTTCATTCTGTACACATTGAAGTATACTGTCATATGAAATGTTTTTTTCCAATGGTGTAATGGGTAGATTCTGTGTATATAAGTCATATACATCTTCTATAGAAGTATTTGTAGTAGTAAGTAGTAGTACTGTATATAGTAGTACTATATACTTATAGTGATAAGTTAGTCATGGCTTAGAAAAAGGTGTTAGAAAGGAAAATTCATATTTGACAGACAAAAAGAATTGATGGTGCTTAGCAACTGGTTTACAAGAAAGGGCATAAAAGAGGGAGGAAGCAGTCATAAATGGACTTCAAGATTAGTTTTAAGGGCCAGGTACCATGGCTTATGCCTGTAATCCACTTTGGGAGGCTGAAGCAGGTGGATCACCTGAAGTCAGGAGTTTGAGACCTGCCTGGCCAACATAGTGAAACCCCATTTCTACTAAAAATACAAAAATCAAAAAAATCAGCTGGCTGTGGTAGTGGGCACCTTTAGTCCCCACTACTCGGGAGGCTGAGGCAGGAGAATTGCTTTAACCCAGGAGGTGGAGGTTACAGTGAGCCGAGATCGCACCACTGTGCTCCAGCCTGGGTGACAGAGCAAGACTCCATCTCAAAAAAAAAAAAAAAAAAAAAAGATGTGAGGATAAGAATTATGTTGCAAATTTCTTTTTTAAAAGTTACTCCAAACATATGTGAAATATGGGAAGTCTGGGAAGTCTAGGAAGTGACTGCTTTCTGCAGGAAGGTGATAATGACTTTAACTTCAGATGATATCAGAACAAGAAATTACAAATATCAAATATTGAAATAATTATTTGTATTATAGTTTGTTATCACCAATGTAGATTTTCTTTGTATCTTTGAAACACAGGTGGACATGAAAGATGTCACAGAAATCAGCAGAGAAAAGGCAACTTTCATGCATCCAAGGTAGGAGTTGTCATCAGCCCTATGTGAAAAAAAAATGAACAAAATTGGGCAATACTAAACAACTAGAATAAAATAATTGTTTATATATAATGCCATTGGATCATACATATAACTTAAGGGATAAGAGTAAGCTAAGAAAAAAGAAATTTGTTTGAAATTATAGTTTCTGAAATTCGGCCTGAGGAGTCTGTAAGTATTAAAGGCTAAAGTCATGTGAAATGTGTTTTTTCAGTGACTTAAAAGTTAAATAAGTTTTTTCAGTGACTTAATACATTCTGAGTATTGTTAGAAGTAAGTCAGCCAAGGCTTAGAAAAGGGTCATTGTTTCATATCTGATAGACAATTCTTAAAATATCTGAAAGAAAAATTCATATCTGATAGACAATACTTAAAGAATTGATAAGGCTTAGTAACTGGTTTACTAAAAAAGGACTTTTAAAACCAAAAAGGGACTTTTAAAAATAGGACAAGTGATAAGATTATTATTATTTTTTTTGAGATGGTGTCTTGCTCTGACACCAGGCTGGAGTACAGTGGTGCAGTCTCGGCTCACTGCAACCTCTGCCTCCCAGGTTCAAGCCTCTCCTGCCTCAGCCTCCCTAGTAGCTGGGACTACAGGGGTGCACCACAACACCCAGCTAATTTTTGTATTTTTTTAGTAGAGACAGAGTTTCACCATGTTAGTCAGGATGGTCTTGATCTCTTGACCTTGTGATCCGCCCACCTTGGCCTCCCAAAGTGCTGGGATTACAGGCGTGAGCCACCGTGCCCGGCCTACTTTTTTTTTTTTTTTTTTAACGTGCATTTTGAAGAACAGCAGATTTCAAAATTGCCATTTTAGTGAGAACCTACATCGTCGTCAATTCCCATATAATACTTTGAGTTCTCAGAAAGTATAATTTTTATTTTAATTGCGCTTCTAGTGATGTTTCAGTGGGGATGAATTCAGTAAAATATGGGGCTTTTAGTTTCTTGAATGAAATATAGGAATTCCAGGCCAAAGATGAATTCCTCTTGACTATAGAGAAATAGTACTTCTTTTCCCTTCTCAACATATTTCCTCATATAATTTAAGAATTTCATAAAGCACCAAAAAATATAATTACGGGCCAGGTGCGGTGGCTCATGCCTGTAATCCCTACAGTTTGGGAGGCCAAGGCAGGTGGATCGCCTGAGGTCAGGAGATTGAGACCAACCTGACCAACATGGTGAAACCCCATCTCTACTGAAAATACAAAAATTATCCAGGTGCGGTGGCAGGCGCCTGTAATCCCAGCTACTCGGGAGGCTGAGGCAGGAGAATCACTTGAACCTGGGAGGCGGAGGTTGCAGTGAGCCAACATGGCGCCCGTGCACTCCAGCCTGGGCAACAGATGAGACTCTGTTTCAAAAGAATACATTTTAAAAAATACACACACACACACACACACACATATATATATATATATATACACTCACACACACACACACACACACACATAAATATTTCTTATATATATTATATATATAAAATTATCTTGGGGACCTGCATTAACTTTCTGGCTTTAGACATTCCCATATGGTTACTACTTTTTTTTTTTTTTTGAGGCAGAGTCTCTCGCTCTGTCACCCAGGCTGGAATGCAGTGGCACGATCTCAACTCCGTGCAACCTCCACTTCCCAGGTTCAAGTGATTCTTCTGCCTCAGCCCTCTGAGTAGCTGAGATTACAGGCACGCGCCACTGCGCCTGGCTAATTTTTGTATTTTTGGTTGGGGCGGGGTTTCACCATGTTGGTCAGACTGGTCTTGCATTCCTGACCTCATGATCCACCTGCCTCGGCCTCTCTAAGTGCTGGGATTACAGGCATGAGCCACCATGCCCGTCCTATGGATGCTTCTCTCAGCTGCTTGAGACTGTCTGAATTTAGCTAATAATTTCAAGGCTATTAAGTTGGCAAGAAATTTTGGAGGTGTGCTTTTCCTATTCTCAAAGATCAACAGACAAAAACATCTTAGTCTGTTATAACAGAGAGGGAAGAAGTCTTTGGTGGGAAGGCAGGGGCCACAGCTAGTAGTTTGCTGTTATTTATAGCTGTTTACAAGTAATGAGGATCGTCAGCAGGCAGGAGGCATATGTATTTAAAAAACTATACTGAACAATTGACTAGTGATCAGTTTCCTACTTTTAAAAGCCTCCATTAGAAAATGTCTAAGGCACAAAATAGTTTATTACAATATTGGAAATATATTTAAAATGTACAGCATATCATCTTTGGTAGGAAAATTACCTAAATCCAAACCACGGCAGTCAAAACTGGGAAAATGTGTTACTTGTATAGTGCCAATAGAATGAGAAAATGTAAATCTTAAGAACTCTTCTCCTAGATAAAAATTTCAAATATATATTTCCATTAAAATGTTGTGACACTATATATTTAAAGTCATTTTTATGTATGTGTTGCACCTAATAGGACTACAGGATCTCATCCTCAAAGTGAAAAGAAAATAGTATCAAGTTCATCTAACAATCTGAAAAGAAACCATTTAACTCCAAAAAAGGTTGACATGCAAAGATCACTACCTGGCTCACTTTTAGAGAACCCAGAAGACACTTGCATGTCAAAGTCAGAAAACAAAATAAACTTAACTGTGTCAGAACAGTTCACTGGACAACAGGAAAATTTAACTAGCATGAAGAAAAACAAATGTGAACTTCAGTGCTGCTGAAACAAAAAGTGATAACAAAGATTGTGCTGCTTTTGCAGTTTGTGACCAAAAAAGTGTACATGGCACATTTTCTCCAGACCATGAGACAGTGATGCAGAAGTGTCTTAAAAATTCCCCAGATCCCACCCAAAACTCCTGTCTTTCTGACATAAACCCAGGAACTGATGTTTCTCTTCTGCCTGATACATCAGTGCTCTCAAAGCCAATTATCTGTTTTGAGAAAGATAGCCATATTGATCTAGAAATGAATGACACAGTCTTTGAACTTCAAGATAATGATACAGTAAATTCATCTATTAAAAATTCCACATGCATGACTTCTCCAGAACCCATTTTTATCCAGGACAAAATTCCTACTCTGCAGATAAATAAACTACAGCCTGCAGAAACTGAGTCAGCGGATGAATACATGAAGGATACATTGAATCCCAATACAGTACATACTTTTGGAGCATCTGGGCATATAACTCTTAATGTTAATCAAACAGCAGAGTACTCTTTTTCTGAACAACAGAATGACGAAAATTCCAAAGTCCTAACTCAGAATGCTGCCACATATTGGAATGAACTTCCACAGTCTGCATGTACCCCAGTATATAATTCTTCTGAGAATTTATTTGGAACTTCATATCCATACTATTCTTGGTATGTTTATCATTACAGCAGCAGCAATGGCAATGCCATTACCCAGACATACCAAGGAATAACATCATATGAGGTACAGCCACCTTCTTCTGGGCCGTTGACCACAGTGGCAAGTACTACCCAGAGCACACATTCTAATCTTCTGTACTCGCAATATTTTACTTACTTTGCTAGGGAGCCACAAGCAAATAATTTTGTGCCAGTGAATGGGTATTGTCAATCCCAAATACCTGCTGCTTATAATTTTCAGCAACCAATTTTTTCACAATATGCTTCTCATCAGCCATTACCACAAGCTACATACCCTTACCTGCCTAATCTAGATGTGCCTCCAGAAGTTCCTTGGACTTATGGTGAGTTTCACATTTTAATGCCTGCTTTATTGAGTTGTTACTTTTAACTATGTCCATTTATGTAAGTAGAATTTACAGTAAGCAATGAGTTAGAAGGAGAGAAAGCAGTCATTTTTCTGTATAGATTTGTAGAATTGCTCATGGACTGGGCAGAGAGGGTGAAATCTAGTTGTCAAAAATTCAAGCAAAAAAAACTGGCAGTATCACTAATATATTCTTCATGTGTTCTTCAGTAAAACCCAACTGTAGGGAATAGTTAAGTAACTTACAGTTAATCCATACAGTGAAATATGATGCAACCATTGAAGGGTTTTTAATGACGTGACTTTTTTTTTTTGAGTTGGAGTTTCGCTCTTGCTGGCCAGGCTGGAGTGCAATGGCTCTATCTCGGCTACCGCAACCTCTGCCTGCCGGGTTCAAGCGATTCTCCTGCCTCAGCCTCCCGAGTAGCTGGGATTACAGTCATGTACCACTACACCCCGCTAATTTTGTATTTTTAGAAGAGAAGGAGTTTCTTCATGTTGGTCAAGTTGGTCTTGAACTCCCAATCTCAGGTGATCCGCCTGCCTCGGCCTCCCAAAGTGCTGGGATTACAGGCATGAGCCACCACGCCCAGCCATTAATAATGTGACATTTTTAAAAAGTATATCATACAAACTTACCTACATAAATTTGGAAATACATAGACATACTGAAATAAAATATACCAATATTTTAATTCGTCTGTCTTCAGGTAATGAAATTTGGGGTGTGTAGAGAATGTTTTCTTGTATTTTCTAGATTATCTACTGTGAAACATACATTATTTTGATAATTAGAGGAAAAACACAGTAAAGAACTAAAGTGGGAAAAGAAATTTAAATTAATTCTTCTCTTTCTCTCGGTTAACTAATACAGTATCTTAGTGTAAGTGAATAGAGTTAACTGAAAGGTATTGGTAAAGAACTTGGTAGTTTGCTCTGTAACCTGAAAATTTTTCCCTCTAAAATGCTTAATTCTACTTGTAAAATACCATGATAAGAATATAGGTGTTTTAGTTGCATTGAAATGTACATTTACAGGAGTTAAAGCAAAATATAAAAACAATTATTAATCCTGCAGAAAAAGTTACACTAATAACCAAATATTCTACCATCGGAGATAAAAGGTACTTTAAATAAAAATAACCATCTTTTAATATATAGAGAAATGCAAGATATATATATATGTGTGTGTGTATATATATATGTATATATATATATATTTTAGGCAGTGTTTCATTTCATTGCCTAGGCTGTATTCCAGTGGCATGTTCATAGCTATTGAAACCTCAAACTCCTGAGCTCAAGCTATCCTCCCATCTCAGCATCCCAAGTAGCTGGAACTACAGGCATGCACCACCATGTCCAGCTAATTATTTTTAATTAATTTTTAGTAGAGGCTGAGCACCTATAAGCCCCACATTTTGGGAGGTGGAGGTGGGCAGATCACTTGAGGCCAGGAGTTCTGCCAACATGGCAGAACCCCATCTCTACTGAAAATAAAAAAATAAGCTGGGCGTGGTACCACACCTGTAATCCCAGCCAGTCAGGAAGCTGAGGCATGAGAATCACTTCAACTCAGGAGGCAGACGTTGCAGTGAGCCAAGATCGTGCCACTGTACTCCAGCCTGGGTGACAGAGGGAGATATATATATTAGTAAAGATTAGGTCTTACTGTGTTGCCTAGGGTGGTCTTGGACTGCTGGCCTTAAGTGATCCTCCTGCCCCTGCCTTCCAAAGTGTGGGATTACAGGTGTGAGGCATCAGGCCCAGAGAATTTCATTTAAAAAGTTTCTAAACCCTGGATATTGTTACAAATTAATATGTAGAAAAAATTGAGAGGCCATAAGTCTGAATTGAGCAAGAAGCAACCCGTTGACATAGTTCTATTTCTAATTGAGAAATCTGATTACATCAGTACCTCTGCATTGGAGTTATATCACTCTGATCACTATAACCTGTAGGGTAAAATTCAAATACTTTAGCCTGGAATGCAGAGCCCTTCACAGTCCTGTATATTCAACCTCATCTCCCACCACTTCCACCTCTGCATTCAAGCCACATTGGACAGCTTAATGTTCTCCCATAGGACAATCTTTTTCGTACTTCTGTAGTACTTTTTGTGTGCTTTTTTCACATAAGACATGTGAGTATTAGATGGCATCATAATAATCTCTGTATCTTTCCCTTTCTTCCCTGCCCCCGTAAATGACTTTACACAGGGCTAGAAATTTTCCACCTAAGGAAAACGATAAAAGAGGGGGAGAAAAGGCTCGGTACAGTAGCTCACACCTGTAATCCCAGCACTCTGGGAGGCCAAGGTGGGTGGATCACTTGAGGTCAGGAGTTCGAGACCAGCCTGGCCAACATGGTGAAACCCCATCTCTACTACAGAATTAGTCGGATGTGGTGGTGCATGCCTGTAATCTCAACTACTTGGGAGGCTGAGGCAGGAGAATGGCTTGAACCCAGGAGGTGGAGGTTGCAGTGAGCCGAGATCTCGCCTCTGCACTCCAGACTGGGCGACAGAGTGAAACTCCATCTCAAAGAGAAAAAAAAGGAAGCAAAAAGATGAAGAAAGTCTATAATGACTCTGCTTTTTCCTTTTTGATTAATTTGATACCATTGCTGATGCTGTAAGGATGAACATAAAGCATAGTAGATGGGGCAAACCTATGAATTAAAGTAGACACTTTAATTTCTGAGATAGGAAATCTTGATTATAATTGTTTCAGACAGGTTCTCATAGTTTGGGCTTTCTTTTGTTCTTAATAGTTAAGCTATTTGTGATGTTAAAAAAAAAAGATAGCTCTGGAATTACCTCCTTGGTTATATTAGTCCAATGAAAATAAAAGAAAAAGAAATATTTATTTATTATAATATCCAAAAGTCGCTCTGAAAAAGTTAAGGAGGCAGTTGCAATGTTATAAGCACATCTTTGAGTTACCATGCTTGCAAATAATCCACAGAAATCACCTCTCACACCTAGTAGGAACTGCATTCTTAAATATGTGAAAATCTCCTGGACCCATTTGTCACTGTATTGTTCATGGTTCTTGTATTCCACACCAGAAAATGGAACTAAAGGACTGTGCTTGAGTGAGCCCTGTGTCCCAGTCACATTATGTCTTTTATTACATTTAATTTCACAGGATACCTTAGAGAGATGCAGAAATACTACTCTTCTACAGATGAGGAAACCACTCCTCAGAGAGCCTTAAATAACTTTCATAGGATTCAGTGATCCTATGGCTACTTAAGGGCGAATAAGCACTTTGATCTCTTTAGCTGTAATTTAAACTCAGATTCTTTCCACTATACTATCATGTACCATTAGTCTAAATTATTTGCTTCTTTAAATCTTTGTGGTGTTTTTCCTTCCAGCACCATGGCACCAACAATCCTTTCATCCAGGACACTGAAAATAGTCTTCTGTCTACTGAAATAAAGGAGACATAACAAGTTTTTCCAAGTATTTTTTACTTTTTTTTTTTTTTAACATTTAACGATTTTAAATGTGTGTAAATGTGGTGGGAGATAAAAATCATATGGTTCTTTGTTAAATATACAAATAAAACAGTCCAGCATATATCACATAGGACATCAGTTTCTAACATCTGATATATCAGAATTATTTCCATGCAGTTATAAGGGAAGATATTATGATCAAGATTAAGCAGTAGTGGTAAAATCTTTAAAACTAGATTCTTGCTTCTATGTTTTAATACATTGTTGATGGCATTGTGCCATTTGAGCTGAAAGAAGGATTTTTTTTCATTAGTCATCAAACCAACAATTTGATAATTCTTGACACTTTATTATATAATTTGCAATTCTATGCCGTATATGGCAAATTCCTTCAATTTCAATATTTTATAGTTTTTACGCGTATTTTTAAGAAAAATTGGTTTGCATACTTTCAGTGTTTCCTTGAGTACAGATTTTTTTAACTTTTATATTGGAAGCAATTGTAGTTAATTATATTGGCATTGAAGCACTTTCAGTGCCTTTTTCTACAAGAGCCATTTCCAGAAGATTATTTTGTTTTTGGATTTCACAATGTAACTAGTTATTTTAATGATTTTGTAGCAGATAATCTAGAACAATGTTTATGCTTATGCAGTTTATTACAATAATTTTTTTAATGTGGCACAAATACAGTTTTTTCATGCTCCAGTCATAAATTTTTCTTTTACATTCTGCAAAAGTGAAAACTCTCTTAGTAATAATCATCATAGGGCATAGTATATAGTATGTAACTGCAGTCTTGAGCCGTCTCTGTTCATACATTACCTTTCTGGCTCAACAGCTATTCCTGTTTTCTGTAAGACCCTAGTCAGACAAAGCCCTCACAACTGGATAGACCTTTCCCAAGGGTTAGCCCTAAAATGTGACAGAGAATTGGTTTGGCTGAATCTAAACAAATAATTAGCAAAACTTCAATGTTTTTGTAAACTTTTTATATAAGCAAATTTTTTGTGTTACCTGGCACAGGCCTTTGAAAAGACTATAATTCTACTTAATGTAAACAAAAAATAATTTTTCAATTTAGAAAGACAATGAGAATCCCCAGGATAAGCCTCTTTATAGTCACTTTAACCAACTAGGATGAAATTCAGAATACCTAAGCTTCTTCTTTAACATACAGATGTTTAAAAAGCTGAAGGTCAAGCAAAGAACAGTAACTGAAAAAAATAAGGGATTTGAAAAGATGATAGAGTTAAAGCAATATTAAAATAACATTTGTATTTTGTTCATGTAGTTTTATTTGAAAATAGTCTGTCAGAATCAGAACTCCTGAACAACTTTGAAAGCAATAATATTAACTGGTATTCAAAAATGAATAACAGCCATTTGATCTATGCTTCCCTCAGTGATTTGGTTTATGTTTGGTTATGGAAAGATGTTACAGCATTTATTGTTAATACTACCTCTAAATAGGTAAACCAAAAATTAAACATTCTTGTTTAAGGACTCTTTCTTTAAACAACTTTCAGATTCTGTTGACATTGTCTTTGTGATATTTTTGTTTCATGGGTTTTAATTTCTCTTAAAGAATATTCAGTTACATTTTTCAAAAATCTGTACTTGACAGAATATTAAAATGGAATATTTTTCTCTCAATTGTATGTTTTGATTCTAAATATTAAAATAGAACAAATTAAAATTGAGCAAATTTTATAAACAAGAAAAACCTGTTTGCAAATATTTTTGTTAAAGAAGAATTATTTGAATAAACTGGATTCCTTCTAGTTTCAAGGGTTTTTCTTTTGTATTTCTTGAATAATAAGCGTAAATGTGGGCCGGGTGCGGTGGCTCAGACCTGTAATCCCAAAACTTTGGGAGGCTGAGGCAGGCAGATCACCTGAGGTCAGGAGTTCAACACCAGCATGGGCAACATGACAAAACTCTGTCTCTACTAAAAATACAAGAATTAGCCAGGTGTGCTGGTGGGTGCCTGTAATCCTAGCTACTCAGAATGCTGAGGCAGGAGAATAGCTTAAACCCAGGAGGCAGAGGTTGCCGTGAGCCGAGATAGTGCAACTGCACTCCAACCTGGGCAACAGAACGAGACTCTGTCTCAACAGACAACAACACAAAACATGGGTTGTCTTAGGTTTACACATACCCATTACAGTAAAAACAATCCACGAGGAACTGACCTCGTGTCTTACTTCTTTATAAATTACCTCACCTAACCTAACCTGAGGTCAGGAGATCAAGACCAGCCTGGTCAATATGGCAAAACCCTGTCTCTACTAAAAATACAAAAATCAGCCGGACGTGGTGGTGCATGCCTGTAATCCCAGCTACTTGGGAGGCTGAGGCAGGAGAATCACTTGAAACCAGAAAGCGGAGGTTGCAGTGAGCTGAGATGATGCCATTGCACTTCAGCCTGGGCAACGAGAGCAAAATGCCATCTCAAAAAAAAAAAAAAAAAAAAGACATACATGCAGCCAACAAGCATATGAAAAAAAGCTCGAGCTCAATGTCACTGATGAGAAATGCAAATCAAAACTGCAATTAGATACCATCTCACACCAGTCAAAATGCCTTTTTGTGTGTGTGAAAAATGGAGTCTCGCTCTGTTGCCAGGCTAGAGTGCAGTGGCATAATCTTGGCTCACTGCAACCTCTGCCTCCTGGGATCAAGCAATTCTCCTGTCTCAGCCTCCCAAGTAACTGGGACTACAGGCGTGCACCAACATGCCCAACTAATTATTTTTAGTAGAGATGGGGTTTCACCATGTCGGCCAGGATGATCTCAATCTCTTGTCCTTGTGATCTGCCTGCCTCAGCCTCCCAAAGTACTGGGATTACAGGCGTGAGCCACCACACCCAGCGGCTATTTTTAAGTTAAAAAGTCAAAAAATAACAAATACTGGCAAAGTTGTGGAGAAAAGGGAGCACTTAGACACTGTCAGTGGGAGGATAAATTAGTTCAACCATTGTGGAAAATAGTATGGTGATTCCTCAAAAAGCTAAAAGAACTACCATTTGGCCCAGCAATCCCATTACTAGGTATGTACCAAGAGGAATATAAATCAGTATACCATAAAGACACATGTGAATGTTCATTGTAGCATAATTCCCGATAGTAAAGACATGGAATCAACCTAAATGCCTATTAATGACAGAATACAGAAAATATGGTACATATATGCCATGGGATACTATGCAGCATAAAAAAAGAAGAAGATCATGTCTTATATGGGAACCTGGATGGTGCTGGAGGCTATTATCCTTAGCAAACTAAGGCAGGAGCAGAAAACCAAATACCACATGTTCTCATAAGTGGGAGCTACATAATGAGAACTCATGAACACGAAGGAGGGAACAACAGACACTGGAGTCTACTTAGGGGTTGAGGGTGAGAACAACAGACACTGGAGTCTAGTTAGGGGTTGAGGGTGGAAGAAGGGGAGAGGAGCAGAAAAGATAACTATTGAGTACTTAATACCTGAGTGATGAAATAATCTGTACAGCAAACCCCCATGACACAAGTTCACCTATGTAACAAGCCTCCACACATACCCCCGAACCTAAAATTAAAGTTTAAGTAAATGTTGGCCACAAAAAAAATTGTTTACATTTGCAGTGATACAAAGATGGAGAGATAATTCTTACATGAGATTGATTAGTAGATTTTGAAACACCTGGCAAGCAATAGTAGGTGCTCTATGTGTAAGTCTGTTGTGCCAAACCAAGCCTGGTGTGATAAGGGCCCTGCCTAGAGGGTGGCTGTGGGAGTGAGGGATTGGATTCTAGAGGCATTTGAGAAGGAAAGAGTTGGCAGGATTTTGTGACTGATTGGATATAAGTGATAACAGGAGAGAGGCCCAAATGACTCCGAGGGCACCATAATTTATGTTTTTAGTGTATGAAGAAAGAATAATAAAAAACATGAATTAATGACTCATTCTTTGCTAGAACCTGATGGTCTGAATGTATATACTTTGTTCTGTATATGAGAAGGATAATAAAAATTGTAGTAAAAATTTTTTAAAAAGGAAAGTAAGGAGTTAATTTCCATAGCAAACTATGAAAGCATATACATTATATGCATGCATTAAAAAATTATCATGTAACTATGACAACTTAAAATTCAACTGTATTTGTTTACTTACCCACCCTGAGACAGGGTCTGGATCTCTTGCCCAGGCTGGAGTGCAGTGGTGCGGTCATGGCTCACTGCAGTCTTGAACTCCAGGGCTCAAGCAATCCTCCCATCTCAGCCTCACAAGTAACTAGGACTTCAGGCTCATGCTGCCATGTCCAGCTAATTTTTAATTTTTTTTCTAGAAACAGGGTCTTGCCATGTTGCCGAGGCTGGTCTTGAACTCCTGGCCTCAAGTTATCCTTCTGCCTTGGCCTCCCAACATGTTTGGAATACAGGCACGAGCCACCATGCCCAGCCAAAATTCAACTGTTTTAAAAAGTGTTATATAACAAGCCAACTATAGTGCTAACCAGGACTGTAAAAGTTATAAACTCGGCTGTCAAAGGATTTATTAATGCTGGGAGTAGGGACTATAAACTTTCATTCTATTTTAAGAGGAATAAAAAAGAACTACAGACAAATCTTGGAAGCTTTTTAGTAGGTTTATTTTTCACAGCAATAAATAGGCATAGCAGTTCTGAAACCATTTTATGTATATCATAGAATTGAACAAATGAGTAAATGTCATTTGATGTTTTGGGGAGTCCGAGGTCTCATTGTGGAAGAAGGGAGGATAAGAGTCCTCAAAGGGATAGGGACAGTGACTCATGTCTGTAATCTTTGGGAGGCTGAGGCAGGAGGATCACTTGAGATCAGGAGTTCAAGACCAGCCTGGCCAACATGGTGAAACCCCATCTCTACTAAAAATACAAAAATTAGCCAGGCGTAGTGGTGCATGACTGTAATCCCAGCCACTTGGGAGCCGAGGCATGAGAATTGCTTGAACCCAGGAGGTGGAGGTTGCAGTGAGCCAACATGGTGCCACTGTACTCCAGCCTGGGAGACAGAGTGAGACTCCATCTCAAAAAAAAAAAAATAGATATCAGTATAAATTAAGCCCTCTTAAGTATTTGACTAAGTACTAATCTCTGCATTGAGATAACTACCCAGTCTGTGAGGGAAAGGAACCATCAGGAAGCTGTGGTGAAACAAACCCCAGGGCTCATATAGGATTGGGAATAGTTTGTGTTCCCACCAGCTAGGGTGAAAAGGCCTTGTAATATAGAAAACATACAGTAGGGTCTTCAGAAGGATATCATCTTAGTATGGGGCCATGTTAGCCCTTGACTAAAAGCTCCTCCCTCCTTTAAAAGCTCAAAAGCAAGACTTGCCTTGAAAAAATCCAACTAATTCCAAGTAATCACACACTAGAACAAAGCTCAACACTAGTTAAATAACCACAGCAAAATCATCAACAGTGTAAAATTCATCTGTCATCTAATCAAACATTACTAGGCAAGCAAAACAACACAAAAATACGACCCATTGCTAGGAAAATAAACAGTGGAATGATAGAAATGATGAAATTACTGAGCAAGGGATATAAAATCAGCAATTATAAATTACTTCATATGGTCAAGAATATAGAGGCAAATAACATAGGAGACAAATGGAAGATATAAAAAGTATGCAAATGGAACTTTTATCTGAAATGAAAAGTACACTGGGATAAAGAGAAGATTAGACAGTGAAGAAGACAAATCAGTAGACTTAAGAACATAACCATAGAAACTATTCAAAATGAAGCACAGAGACGAAAAAGGATGGGGAAAAAAAAAAACGCCAGAGCATCAGTGCCCTGTGAAACAATACCAAGCAGTCTAAGGATAAGAGGAGAGTGAGGCAGGAACAGGAAAAAAAAAGATTTTGAAGAAATAATAGATGAAAGTTTCCAAACGATCAAAACTATAAACCCACAGTTCCAAGAAACTCAATGAACCCAGAGAAATAAAGCCTCAATAACACACTCACCTGAATGTCTAAACTTTTTTTTTTTTTTTTGAGATGGAGTTTTGTCTTATTGCCCAGGCTGGAGTGCAATGTCATGATCTTGGCTCCACTACAACCTCAGCCTCCTGGGTTCAAGTGATTCTCCTGCCTAAGCCTCGCAAGTAGCTGAGATTACAGGCACCCACCACCATGCCCAGTTAATTTTTTGTGTTTTTAGTAGAGATGGGGTTTCACCATGTTGGCCAGGCTGGTCTCAAACTCCTGACCTGAGGTGATCCTCCCGCCTTGGCCTCCCAAAGTGCTGGGATTATAGGCATGAGCCACCGTGCCCAGTCGAATGTCTAAACTTTTAAGACTGGCCATACAAAGTTCTAGTGAAGCCCTAGTGTAACTCGCAGTCTCACGCATTGCTAGTGATAATGCTGAGTTGTACCACCACTTTGGAAAACTGCTTGACAGAAACTTTAAGCAATCACCATATGACCCAGAAAACCCACTCCTAGACATTTACCAAAGAAAAATGGAAACATATGTCTACCCACCACTTGTATTTGAATGTTCATAGCAATTTTATTCATAAGCAAAAGTTGGAAACAACCCAAGGACGCATCAACCTATGAATGGATAAGCAAATTGAACAAATTATAGTATATCATGGAGTACTGGACAACAAAAAGGAACACACTAATACACCATTTAAATGAGTCTCAACAGTTATACAAACTGAAAGAAACCAGACACACAAGACTTATCCCATTTGTATGAAATTCCAGAATAAGGTAAACTATAATGTTAGAAGGCAGATCAGTGGTTGCTAGGGGTCAGGGTTGGGGAAAGGACTGTCATAAGGAACATGATGGAAGTTTCAGGTTGAGGGAAATGTTCTGCATCAGTATTGTGTGGTGGGTGATGGGTAGATGACTGTATACATTTGTTACAGTTCAACTAAATGCCCATTTTAAATTGGTAAATAACTATTGTACACAAATCATACCTCAATAGAGTTGATTTCTTTAAATATGCTATATTTTTGAAGCTAAGATTCCATTGATT
The DNA here is from genome assembly GCA_036589455.1 of Ateles fusciceps. Classification (NCBI taxonomy): domain Eukaryota; kingdom Metazoa; phylum Chordata; class Mammalia; order Primates; family Atelidae; genus Ateles; species Ateles fusciceps. The sequence continues at coordinate 13,183,316 of JAZHEH010002554.1, read as the reverse complement.
ATAAAATTAATTTTAGAGGATAAAATGGTAACTTAGACTCAGCAAAATATGATATATGGGAAATTGCAAATGGAAATTAAACCAAGACTTCAGGTAACTCAAGAGTATTAGAATAAACACCAGAAAAGCTGCTTTGAGGTGTTAGGGTAGGACTTTTCTATTAACATCAGCAAGTAATATGTAGATTATCAGAAGATATATGTATATTAGGCTAAATGGGTTGTTACTGCTTAATGGGTACAGAGTTTCTGTTTGGGATGATGAAAAAGTTCCAGAGATGATAGTAGTGATGGGTGCACAACACTGGGAATGTACTTAATGCCATTGAATTGTCTGCTTAACGCCACGAATCTTAACGCCGCTGTTTTAGCCGGCGTAGTGGGTCGCTGCAGGGGAAGGCTGGTACCCCCCTCCACAAAAAAATACAAATAAAAACAGCAGTTGGAACTGCTGAAGATTGAGAGTTTCGCAGCAAGTACAGCTGAACCCGGGAAGGTCCAGCTCTGTGGGGAGGGGCATCCGCCCAAGGAAAATTAAGAAATAGAAAAAACTTTATCACCAACAAGCTGGACGTCCACTCAGAGACCTAATCTGAAAGGCAGCAATTACACAGACGACAGGTGGATAAATCCACAAAGATGGGAAGAAACCAGCGCAAAAAGGCTGAAAACACCCGAAATTAGAATGCCTCTCCTCCTACAGAGGATTGCAGTGCCTCATCACCAATTGAACAAGGCCTGATAGAAAATGAATGTGAGGAATCAACAGAATCAGGCTTCAGAAGGTGGATAATGAGAAACTTCTGTGAGCTAAAAGAACATGTTCTAGCCCAATGCAAGGAAACTAAGAACCTTGAAAAAAGGTTTCACGAAATGTTCATGAGAATGGACAATTTAAAGAGGAATATAAGTGAATTAATGGAGCTGAAAAACACAATACGAGAACTTCGAGAAGTATGCACAAGTTTTAACAGTCGAATTGATCAAGCAGAAGAAAGGATTTCAGAGGTCGAAGACCAACTTAACGAAATAAAACGAGAAGACAAGATTAGAGAAAAAAGGGTAAAAAGGAATGAGCAAAGTCTCCAAGAAATATGGGACTATGTGAAAAGACCTAATCTACGTTTGATAGGGTGTACCTGAATGTGACGAAGAGAATGAATCCAAGCTGGAAAATATTTTTCAGGATATTATCCAGGAAAACTTTCCTAACCTAGCAAGGCAAGACAATACTCAACTCCAGGTAATACAGAGAACACCACAAAGATATTCCTCAAAAAGAGCAACCCCAAGGCACATAATCATTAGATTCATCAGGGTTGAAACGAAGGAGAAAATACTACAGGCGGCCAGAGAGAAAGGTCAGGTTACCCACAAGGAGAAGCCTATCAGACTCACAGCAGATCTCTCAGCAGAAACCCTACAAGCCAGAAGAGAGTGGGGGCCAATATTCAACATCCTTAAAGAAAAGAACTTTCAACCCAGAATTTCATATCCAGCCAAACTAAGTTTCATAAGTGAAGGAAAAATAAAATTTTTTGCAAACAAGCAAGTACTCAGAGATTTCATTACCACCAGGCCTGCTTTACAAGAGCTTCTGAAGGAGGCACTATGTATAGAGGGGAACAACCAGTATCAGCCACTTCAAAGGACCCATCAGTAAGCTGCATCCAGATCCATCTTACATGCAAGGATATACAGAGACTCAAAACAAAGGGATGGAGGAAGATTTGCCAACCAAATGGAGAGCAAAAAAAAAAAAAAAGCAGTAGTTGCAATTCTCATCTCTGATAAAATAGACTTTAAAGTAATAGAAACCGAAAGAGATAAGAAGGACATTGTATAATGGTAGAGGGATCAATGTAACGGGAAGAGCTAACGACCCTAAGTCTATGCGCACCCAATATAGGAGCACCCAGATACATAGGGCAACTTCTTGGTGACTTACAAAGAGACCTGGACTCCCACACAATAATAGTGGGAGACTTTAACATTACATTGTCAATATTGGACAAATTAATGAGACAGAAGGTTAAGAAGGATACCCAGGACTTGAACTTAAACCTCAAACAAGTAAACTTAATAAACATTTACAGAACTCTCTACTCCAAATCCACAAAATATACATGTTTTTTTCAGTAACACATCACATTTATTCTAAAAGTGACCACATGGTTGGGAGTAAATCACTCCCTAACAATTGCATAGCATTTCATAGGTTTAAATGAAGTATTGGTTGGCTGTTTGTTTGTTATTTTCCTCCCTTATTCCTCTCCTGTCTCCATTGTATAATACAATTATTAGTATAAAAAAAGCTTTTAATATCCATTTGTAGACTGCATTCTAGCCTGGGCAATAGAGCAAGATTCCTGTCTCTCTCTCCCTTTTTTTTTTCTTCTCTTTTATTTCATTCTTTTTTTCTTCCTTCTTTCTCTTTTCTCTTTAAGAAAGAAAGAAAGAAAAAAAAAAAAAAAGAAACTTGTTTGCTATGCACAGTCACATCCCACTCACGGCCCTCCAAAAAGGGGAATGGGAAGCAAAGAAAGGATAAAAGAGAAATGAGTCTTGCTGTTTGACACTTACAGATGTTTTCACAGCCTCCAATGTAGGCAACTGAAATTTGATAAATCAAAGCTGTTATGAAACGTCATCCAGAGCATGCAGTACTTATAGTACTTAAGGAATATGACCGTTTAATTTCTTTACAGTACAAGATGTAGAAAGGCATTCTTTTACTTAGAATAAATCTCTTTGGTATGTAAGCTCATCGTATGGTTCACTAGCAAACAATTGCTTATAAATCCACTGGCAACTGGTGCTATATATTTTGTACTGGATAAGTAGAGTAACCCTAAGATTCTTCATTCAAACTGAGATAATTTTAAACCTGAAAGGGAGCACTAGTAATAACTATGCCAGAACTACAGGTGCAAACTGTTGTTTACCTGGCAAAAAAGGACTTTCAAAAAACAGATTAATTTCCTAAGAAAACCATATGGTTCTGCAGATAGCTTATTGTAAAGCTATCTCAATTCAAAATAGAGGAAAAAGCATCAAGTGATATTTGTTGAATCATTTCCAGAGGAGAAAAGATTTAAGCTGGGCTTTGAAGAATGGGGAAGAGATAAAACAAGAAGAGTTTGAGTGATGGGATAGACTCAGGAAAAAAGAAGTTATGCTTAGGTAAGACAAAAAGTTTGTGACTAAGGTTTTCTTTGGAAGAGACAGAAAGGAGAGTTAAGGCAGAAAGAAAAAAGAATGAGTGCAGATATCATCACATAGGCAGTGCAAAAACTTGAGGAGGAGGCTGACAAGAAACAAGCAACATTCAAGATTAACAGAAGGACAGTACATAATACATTAATTAAGTGGTGGGGCTGAGTACATATAAAAAAAAAAGAAAAATGAATTGTCTGCTTAAAAATGGTTTCATGGGAAATGTTATATTTTACTCCAGTAACCAAAGTCATCAAAGAAATTGGGTTGTAAAGAGATTTTAGTAGAAATCCACAATAAATTATCTATTTCACTTAAATATATGATATAATATTCATGCAATCTTGGGACAGGGGAACCTTTCTAAATAGGCTTATGTGAAGTTAATGACAGGATTGGTGAAGGAGAGAATAGGGGGAACACAGGCTGTGAGTCAGACCACATGGCTTCATTTCCCAGCTCAAGGTGAGAGAACTCAGCCCCAGTCACTTGCAGCCTCTACTTCAGTATCCTCATCTGATTAATCAGAATAATGATAATAGCCTACTTCATAGAGTTGTTATGAAGGGAATAAATGAAGTAATAATCTAAGCACTTAGACCACCATCTGATTCATACATACTCTTACTATGATACAAAGATTTAAAACTTTTGTATGCCAAGACTCAAATACAAAATCCAAGTAACTGGGTAAAATGCTTGAAACATACATATTAAGCAGCCTATAAATTAATAATAAGAAAGTGAAAAACCTAACAAAATAATAAACAATTTGCACACACAAATACCTAAGTGTCAAAAAAATATCAACAGTTGCTAAACCCCACTAACCACAAAAAAAGTATATTTTCAGCTACCATTTGGTCAAAGCTTAAAATGAATAGTACCCAATTGCATCAGTCAAGTTTGTGTTCCAATGTAAATAACAAAACTCCCAAATGTAGCTTAAATATAAGTTTTCTTTTTCTCTTATATGAAGTCTAGAGGTACCATATGATCCAGCAGTTCTCCTCCTGGGTATTTATCCAAAGTAAATTAAATCAGTATATCAGAGAAATATCTGCACTCCCATGTTTGTTACAGCATTATTCACAATAGCCAAGATATGGAATCAGCTTTCATGTCCATCAATGGATGAATGAATAAAAAAAATGTGGCCAACATGGTGTAACCATGCCTCTACTAAAAATACAAAAATTAGCTGGGCATGGTGGTGGGTGCCTGTAATCCCAGCTACTTGGTGTCTGCCAGAAGGTATGAGATTCCTCTGAGATTGAATTCCTAAACAACTTTGCTGTAAGGACACTGAACCCTGAAACTGCAGTGAGGTAGCAGATCTGACACTCTCATTGTGAGCCAAACTGTGGCTGAAGTGGTACTGGATTAAGGATATGTCTTGACTGCCAGAGAGAGAGATGCAAACTTTCTAGAAGATAAGCCTTCCCAAGGTAGGCCCACAGGACTCCCACAAAATCTGTTCAAGCTGTGAGCTCATATACACTAGAAAGCAAACCCCTATGAGTAAGTGTCAGTGGAAACAAGAAAAACATCTTCAGTCACTTAAAAATTGTCAGGTACATAACATAGAATAGCTGGGTATAAAAATGTTTAAAGCTATAAAGGACCCCACTTTTGTATGTTGTAGTAAGAAATTTGAACCAGCCCTTTTACTGAGGTCAACAAAGAAGAACAAAATGTTCAACATAGTATCTGCTCTGATTCCTTTGTCTTTGAATAAATCCATGTCTTAGTTGATAAATTTGAAAAGTTTTTTAGAACTACATTTTTTGACAGAAGGGTGAGAAGAGAGGATGAGAACTATGATCTTTTTATTGGTTGTGATTTGTTTTTAAATACAAAGAAAGAATTCCCAATTTGATTTTTTCTATTTTAATTTTAATTTTTATAACCATTATTAATAGATATTCTTATGCAGAATTCCCTGTGACAATTTTATAATATCATATTCACATTCTAAGTATCAGAAGGTATTTGAACTGGAAGTAAAAATATTTCTTTAATCATTTGGGGATTACAGTGATATAGAAGAATCATTTTTAGACCCATACAAAGTATAATTGTAGCATATAATTCTCTGGATACATTACAAGACATAAATGATTCATATTTCATATTTTAAATGGTATACAATATATTAAGAAAAATATCAATGTTTATATACATATATATATATATATATATATATATATATATATTTTTAACAGGGTCTTGCTCTGTTGCCCAGGCAGAGTGCAATTGCACACTCTTGGCTCACCACAACCTCCGCCTCCCGGGTTCAAGCGATTCTCCTGCCTCAGCCTCCCGAGTAGCTGGGATTACAGGTGCACGGCACCATGCCCAGCTAATTTTTGTATTTTTAGTAGAAATGGGGTTTCACCGTGTTGGTCAGGCTTGTCTCAAACTCCTAACCTTGTGATCCACCTGCCTCAGCCTCCTAAAGTGCTGGGATTACAGATGTGAGCCACTGCGTCCAGCCTGTTTATATATTTTAAAAGAGCCTAGTCAATTGTGTAAGAAGAAAATCTACACGTACTTTTAAGGCAAATGATCTATGGAAGTTTTTTTTTTGTAATTATTTGACCAAAAAGAGAGAGGTAAACAGAATAAAAATAAGAAAACTTCTGGGTCAACAAAGAAAATTAGATCTGGCTTATAAACCTAAGATTAAATGCAGTTTGGCATGACAAGTAATTTACCAAGGATTTGAGGTTCATGGTTATGTTCTGCAGGAGAACACACACACACACACACACACACACACACACACACACAAAACACACACACACACCTGACAGAAGCAAAAAGCAAAAAAAGAAGTAAGTTTAAGAATTGCTATTCTTACAGCCTGGCTCATAGGGTGAAACCCCGTCTCTACTAAAAACACAAAAATTAGCCATGCGGTAATGGTGTGCACCTGTAATCCCAGCTACTCGGGAAACTGAGGCAGGAGAATCGCTTGAGCCTAGGAGGCAGAGGTTGCAGTGAGCCGAGATCATGCCACTGCACCCAGTCTGGGCAACAGAGTGAGACTCTATCTCAAAACAAACAAAAAAGAATTATTGTTCTTATTTATAATTAAGAGGACATCACAACCAAAATAGCAAAAACTGATATTGCAGTCACCAAACCCCTTGGCCAATCTGCCATTCTCGGGGTTTCCATGCTCCCATGCACACTGTAAGGGCCATAGAACATAAAGCATAAAGCATGGAGTGGAACTCATATGTATGTGTTAATCTGTACTCCGCCGGTACTATCTGTGTGACTTGAACATGTATTTAAACCTCTACCTGTCTTTTTTTCACCTGTAAAATGGAAAGTAATAACACCAGCCTCATGAGGATACTGGAGCATTAAATGAGAAGCTACATGTAAAACATTAGTGTATAGGAAGCACTCGAAGTATTTTTCTTTGTTCTACATCACTACTTGACTAAACTTCTTGGAAGTACAATTTTCACAAAATCTACTCACCTCTAACTCTTAAGAACATTCACTCACATTAATTTCAAACACATTTGCTTCTATTTCCAGGACCTCCCTCCCTAACTAGCATCCACAGTTCCCACTTGCCCTCAGGGTATATTTTGTTTTCAGTCCATTTTCTCTAGGAACCCTGAAAATATTCTCATTCTCACTTTTATTCTGAGCATTCCAAGCTTAGCGGAAGATCAGCTTCCTTTTTAATTTATGTATGTGTTTATTTATTTATTGAGACAGGGTCTCACTTGTTGCCCAGGCTGGAGTGTAGTGGTGCAATCTCAGCTCACTGCAACTTCTGCCTCCTGGACTCAAATGATCCTCCCACCTCAGCCTCCTTAGTAGCTGGGATTACAGGCATGCACCACTATGCCCAGCTAATTTTTTCTAGAGACAGGGTTTTGCCGTGTTGCCCAGGCTGGTCTCGAACTCATGGGCTCAAGTGATCCTCCCACCTCAGCCTCCCAAGTGCGTGAGCCACTGAACCTGGCCCAGCCTCCTTTAAAGCTTTATAGACTAACCTCCTCAGAGAATGTAATATCTATTGCAATGATATCTCACCAGTATTATTTCATCACTTTTTGTACTTTAACTGGTTTGCTACTATTTACAAGTTGCTTGAGAGCAGGAGCTCTTCCAGCCTTATTTCCAACAATGTGATCTATTTCTGTTGCTAGGAGAATTTATAGCTTTCCAAACAGGCAATGAATGGTCTTTCACTCATTTGTCTTCTGGCACACACACACACACACACACACACAACAAAATTCCTTAGGCCTTCTTTCCTCTTCTCCAGGCAACCTCAGGATTTTGCCTAGGGAGAAGGTTGAAAATTCAGTTCAAATACCACTTTTCTAAAGCCTTCTGTAATTGTTCCCTAGGAGGGATAAGGCAACTAACACATCGTTCCCACAACGTACTATTGGGAAGGCAATTTTTAAACTTAATCTTCACAAAGGCAAGCCTTTTATTGATTTTAACAGATGAAGAATTTGAGGCTTGAGGAGGTTTGATGATTGCTCAAGGACATAGCTAGGAAGTTAGCAAACATAAGAACCCTTGCCTTCTGATACAGGATGTTACCTTCCATGCTGGAAGGTTCAGTTGCAGTAGTATGTGCCTCTAATAGACACAATATGATCATTTAGCACGTGCTATTCCAGGTATCTGGCAGCTAGCAGCTGCTCATGTTACCTGAATTTAGGTCCTCCCACCAGCACAGCAAAGCCAAACACTGGCATTGGGACTTGCAGTGAGAGAAAGTGAGGCATTTATTGCATTGCACCAAGCAAGAAGAATCAGGCAGCTCATGCTTAAGACCCCAATTCCCTGATGGTTTACAGGTAAGGGATTTTTTTGTGTGTTTCCTTTTTTTTTTTTTTTTTTTTTTTGAAACTGAGTTTCACTCTTGTCGCCAGGCTGGAGTGCAATAGCAAGATCTCGGCTCATGGGGCAACCTCTGCCTTCCGGTTTCAAGTGATTCTTCTGCCTCAGCCTCCCAAGTAGCTGGGATTATTACAGGTGCCCGCCACCATGCCCGGCTAATTTTCGTGTTTTTAGTAGAAACAGGTTTCACCATGTTGGCCAGACTGGTCTCGAACTCCTGATCTCAGGTGATCCACCCGCCTCAGCCTCCCAAAGTGCTGGGATTACAGGCGTGAGCCATTGCGCCCAGCCCAGGTAAGGGTTTTTAAAGGCAGGGAGGCAGAGGTTACAGGCAAAGTCATAAATCAATACATGGAGACTATACATGAGTTTGATCTAAAAAGTCAAGATATCTGAAGCAGGGACCCACAGGTCGTAAGTGGATTCAAAGATGTTCTGATTTGCAACTGGTTAAGGAGGCAAAGCTTTGTGAATTTTTCCAGACTCCTCAGTAAGAAATTTAGAACAAAGATAGTTTGAAGTCTCCATGCCAGTGGACAGCACTTTCCATTTGGTGCGGGTCCAGGTTTCTAAAAACAACTCAGGGACATCATCCTCTTTAGTTTCTATAGGGAACCAAACATTTTGTGAATCCAACGTCCTTCGTTACTGTCTTAAGCTTTTATTACCTTCTTGCTTATCAGGTTGCTCATTAACTTCTCGAGTAAGTTAGGTGCCTGGAATGTCCTTTGAGAGAACTAAAGATTTTCCTTTCCATACTTGGGGAGGGGGTGCCTAGCTGGCCCCTAAGAAGGCGTCCCCTCCTATGTCTCAATAAATATTTGTTGAATGAACAAATCATTAACCTCAGTACACATTGCTGAAAACACAGTCAAGAGCGCTGGAGCTGGAAGGGCCACAGATTATCCTACAGAACAATCATTTCACTTTTCTAATGTTGAAAGGGAGGATTCGAGATGTTAGGACTACAGACCAGGCTGGAAATAATAAATTATTTACTCCATCAATATTGAATGCCTGCTATTGAGTGCTAGACTCTGGGGGGGACAACTTTAAGGGGAGCCCAAGTTTTCCAATTCCCTGCCCAGAGCACTGAAAAAGTACTGCAGGAAGCTAAAGTGAGGACAAAGTTCCCAGAGATCAGTATATCTGAAGGGAGAACCAGCAGAGCTTGGTCTGGGGCAGGGTTGGGAAAGGAGGGACCCTGGCCTCCTCGGACCGTTTCTCCGCCGAGCCAAGCGAGGGCGCTGTTCTGCTCCTAGTGCGCCGTGACCCGGCGGCGCCGCCTGCTCGCCTTTTCCCGGCGGAAATGCCCGAGCGATGACGGAAACCTGGAGGGAGGGGAGAGAAAGAGCCAGAGAAGGGGAATGATAGCCGGGAGAGGCCGACGGGCGTGAGGTGGCGGCGGACGACCATCGTCCAGCGGGAGTTGGTCGAGAACCCGCGGCGCGCTCCCCGGCACCTCTCCGCGTCCTTCAGCGACTCGCGCGGCCCGCGGCCAGGCGAGGAAGGGCGGGCGGGGGTCTCCTCCAGGCCGCGCGCTCGGAGCCGCCTTCTGGGCTTGGGCGGGGCGCGGGGCCCACGGCCGCCCTCCCCGGCTGTGTCTTCCCCCAGTGGGATCTGGCGGCGGCGGCGGAGGGAGAGGGGGAGCGGCGCCCGGGCCGGGGCCGGGGCCGGGGTCCGGGGCGGGTGGGGTGGGGGGAGGGCAGCGGCGGGGCAGGGTCTCGGGATCCGCATCGGGATCGGGCCGCCATGGACGACAAGGCGTTCACCAAGGAGCTGGACCAGTGGGTCGAGCAGCTGAACGAGTGTAAGCAGCTGAACGAGAACCAAGTGCGGACGCTGTGCGAGAAGGTGAGGACGCCGCGGGGCTGGGACGGGCCGCGGCCGCCGCTTTCCTGCACGTCTCAGGTCTGTCGGCTGCCGGCCCGGCTTGGCCCACCGGGGGCCTGCGGGGCTGCGGCTCCGGCGTCCATTCAGGCGGCGGGCCCAGCCGGTCAGGGATCGGAGCATTGGACTGCCCTCGCCCGGCCCCACGCCCGCGGCCGGCGGCCCAGATCCCGGGCGTGGGGGCTTGGGTGTGGACGGGCAGGGAAACGCGCCCCCCGGAGTCGAGCCTGTTGGTGAGGTTGCCTGCGCTCCCCTGGGGAGTTCCTGCCACTCCAGCATGTCCCGAGTGGACTAGCGAGAGCGCCGTCCGACAAGGAGCAATGCTGTCTCTGAAAATGCACCTAAAATTAACCCGAATGTCGTGCCTACTAATGAACTTGTTAATTAATGTAGAATTTTTGTCAGGCGAACGAGGCACCTCAAAAATCACTACAAGTGCTGTGACTCACGCCTGTGGTCACAGCTACTCGGGAGGCTGAGGCGGGAGGATTGCTTGAGCCCAGGAGTTAAGAGACCAGCCTGGTCCACATAGTGAGGCCCGGTCTCCACAAAAAAATTAAAAAAAAAAAATTAGTGGGGCATGGTGGCGTGTGCCAGTAATCCCAGCTATTCGTGAGGTTGAGGCCGGAGGTTCGCTTGAACCCAGGAGGTGGAGGCTGCAGTTAGCCGAAATCTCGCCACTGTACTCCAGCCTGAGCGACAGAGCGAGACCCTGTCTCCAAAAAAAAAAAAAAAAAATTACTGGCTCTTTAATGTGTCAAGCGTTTGTTGGTGGAGAGGTAGGCGTGATGGCCAACTGCGATTTCTAAAATAGAGGTTGACTTCGGTGGAAACAGATGGTGACTGGTCTTTGCGTTCACTCGCTCTTGGAAGTAAAGCATTGATTTTCAGAAACGAGAGCAGGTCTTGGGTTTCGGAACCGTGTTTACTGGAAATGATGTGGGGTGTGTGCTTTCACGCATGATAGCACTTTTCAGACAATTATTTTCGTTTTTAATATAAAGTTTTTTCTTTTCCAAAGAATAACGCATGCAAGTGATCAATTCATTCTTGTACATCGTTCTTGAGTGTGTAAAGTGATCTTCACTTTATAAATTCTGTATCCGTTGTTTTCTTAACCTCTGGAATTATTTCGACCTCTCCATCTTTAAAGTCTAGTTTTCCACATTTATCCTTTATGAAATGGACTAAATAATTTTCATGTATTTTTATGTTAAAAATTCCCACTTGAAGTCCATGAAGTAACGAGGATATTTATTTTAACATAATCTGTACTTTTTTTTTTTTTTTACCATAACGCTTGGAAATCATGATACCACAGAAGTACACTGGAAAAGGACAAATTTTTGTTAGTCTTATTTTAGGACACTCTTAAAATCATGAAATTTACTTAGAAAAGAAGCACTAATAGATAGTGTTAAGTTAAAATAGTGTTTTTAACGGGTGTAATGTTGCCCGGGACCTTTATGTATTAAGTAACTATTGGTTAACACAGAAGGATTTATTTTTGTAAATAGAAGTGCCAAGCAAGTGGTATTTTTCTTTTTCTGAAACAAACTGCTTACTTGTGGCTTCAGTCAACATTCATTTTATTGTATCTTAAAATTTATGCTTTAAATGTCTGTCTCAAGCTCTAATGTGAAGTGAAATGTACAGGTTTGAAATGAGCTGAGTCAGTTAACCTTGCTATAACATCAGAATGCAGACTTGAAGTTATGGGCAAAGTGTTAGTTGAATCTGTTTTTCCCATTGACTCTCTTTTTTTGTTGTTTTCTTTTTGTTTTTGTTTTGAGACAGAGTGTCACTCTGTCACCCAGGTTGGAGTGCAGTGGTGCCATCTCTGCTCACTGCAGCTTCCGTCTCCTGAGTTCAAGGGATCCTCCTGCCTCAGCCTCCCAAGTAGCTGGGAATAGAGGTGCACACCACCATGCACTGCTAATTTTTGCATTTTTAGTAGAGATGGGGTTTCGCCATGTTGACCAGGCTAGTCTCAAACTCCTGGCCCCAAGTGATCCACCCACTTCAGTCCCTCAAAGTGCTAGGATTACAGGCGTGAACCCCGTGCACAGCCCCCATTGACTTTCTAATAATTTTAAGATGAACTCCTAGAGAAGAATATTGTACCGCTACTGTAGCTTGAAATAATCACACCAGAGTGTCAATCACTTGTGAAACTTTCTGTATTTGTCAAGAGAGATTTTTTTTTTTATTTCAGCTCCTAAATAAATCAGACTAACAGTTTCTAGGACTTTATAGGTATATTTAAGATTGTCTCAGCCAGGCGCAGTGGCTCACATCTGTAATACCAGCACTTTGGGAGGCTGAGGTGGGCAGATCACAAGGTCAAGAGATCAAGACCATCCTGGCCAATATGGTGAAACCCAATCTCTACTAAAAATACAAAAAATTAGCCGGGCGTGGTGGTGCGTGCCTGTAGTCCCAGCTATTCGTGAGGCTGAAGCAAGAGAATCGCTTGAACCCAGGAGGTAGAGGTTGCAGTGAGCCGAGATTGCACCACTGCACTCCAGCCTGGCAACAGAGTGAGACTCCGTCTCAAAAAAAAAAAATTTCTTATATCTTACTAGCTTTTTTTTTTTTTTTTTTAAGGCACAGTCTTGGTGTGTCAGTCAGGCTGGAGTGCGGTGGGGCAATCATGGCTTACTGCAGCCTTGACCTCCAGGACCCAAGGGATCCTCCCACTTCAGCCTCTCAAGTACCTGGGACCACAGACAGTGTCACCACACCAGGATTGTTTTTTTATTTTTTTGTATGGGATCTCATCATGTTGCCTAGGCTCGTCTCGAACTCCCGAGCTCAAGTGATCCTCCCGCCTTGGCCTTCGAAAGTGCAGAGATTGCAGGAGTGAGCCACCACTCCCAGCCCATTTTTTTCTTTGAGTATTTGTACTTATCCACAAAAAAATTTGTTAGTGAAATTCATTCCTCTTTGTCCTCTGCCCCCACTGATAGAGTTGCCAATGAGATGGAGAAGTATGATAATACTCATTTCTTTCTACTCTTTTGAGCCATAGTTAGTTTTGCAGCCCTCTTCTGGCAGCTGTGACCTAGTTTTGTGGTTTGTGTGTGTGTGCGTATATATGTTTTCGGACCTTAGTCCCTAGTTCCAGTTTGTATCCCTACCCCATCCTCCTTGTTCATACATAACAAGTGTAGCATTCAGCCTGTCTGAGTTCCTGTCCTGCTTCACAGCTTGCTAGCTGTCAGTCTCTCTGCACCTCTCATTCCTTATGACAGAGATAATATGTACCAGTCCTCTGGGGTTGTTTGTACATGCTAGGATACTACCCATTGGCCAGGCACAGTGGTTTACGCCTGTAATCTCAGCACTTTGGGAGGCTGATGCAGGTAGATCACTTGAGGCCAGGAGCTTGAGACCAGCCTGGCCAACATGGCCAAACCCTGCATCTAACTTAAAAAAAAAAAAAATGAGCTGGGTGTAGTGTTGCACTCCCAGCTACTTGGGAGGCTGAGGCACAAGAATCCCTGGGAGGCAGAGGTTACAGTGAACAATGACCATACCACTGCACTCCAGCCTGGGTGACAGAGTGCAGTTTTTTCAACAACAAAAAAATGCTGTCCATGTAAAGTCCTAATGAGAAGTAAGCACTCAGTGAACTTTAAATGAAGAAAGGCTGAACGTTTTAATCTTAAGTATTACCCATTTTCTTTTGTAAAGAAATGCAAAATAAATAGATGTACTGATGTGACTCTTCTGTGGTAAATGTACTTCAAAGGAGATTTATATATATAGTGGCTATAGAACCCTGAAAAGGTCTCTGTAATGTGAACCACACAATACTGGGATTAATAGCAGTTATGTGAAGTAATTTTACTCCTGACTTGGTCTACTTAATATTTGCCCTACCTTTCCAGAGCGAGAATGGCAGGCATATAGAAGGAATGTATGAGAAAAATAAAAAGTCAAACCTAATTATATAAATCATTGTTATTTAACTCCTTGTGATTAGATTTTGGGTTTTTGTTTTTTTTTTTTAATTTTTTAATTCTATTGGAAATTCTATTCTATAGAAAGTTCCATTGTATGATGGCGGTTTTTCCCCTAAATTTCTATTCTAACTCAGATTCCCTAAAAACTGAAGGAGTCCACTGAAATCAGGACCACAGTAGTACTAGTAAAGGCCTATTTTGAGATAGTAGCAAAAATAAAATCCATCCTAGTGCCAGTGGGTGAATGACTACAAAAAATAAGAGTATGAATGGTATGATGTGTCTGGCTTCCAAGGTTAATTTCTGCCTAGTGAAAAATTGTTTGCATAAAATAGCAAGGCACGTCTTCTGAGAAGACTAGCTCTTAACACTAACTTAAATTAGCGATCTAGCTTTTGAAGCTGATTGTGAATTTGACTCCTCTTTTGTGTGCAGAGAAATTGCTTCTGTGATTCATTCCTGCATCAGCAGTATGCAGTTATTTTAGAAGATTGTGTGCCTAGAGAGCCAGGCTGGCACTGATCAGGACACTCTGTGGCTAGAACTATATTTAACTCTTGTCTCAGAAAGAGTAAAAATGTTAAGTTCTTTGACCTGATACATTCTATATAACTGAAGAACCTTGGTGATGATTCTTTAGGTGGGGAGGGAAATTCAGCCAATTTGTGTGCTGGCAGATCTTTATTCTGACGATTATAAAGCACCTATTGAGAAAAATGTTGAGGCTTGTGTAGGAGTATAAATATGTAAATTTTATATTGAACTGATGGAAATGTTTCTGAGTCCTGACGTTAGCCTTGAAATAAGCACAAATATCTTTAGGATATGACTTACTCCATTCCTAATGTGAAATAGTGCTCATTCCTGAATGCCCAAAACCATCTTAATGAAGATCAGACCCTGGTAAAAATGAGTGATTTTTGTGAATTGAGAAAAAATTTTTAGATTACTTTCTGTGATTGATTACAGCTTAAAAAAATAAAAATAGTGGTCTTGACCAGCAAAATGCCTAACTAGTACTTCCATTTTTAACTTCCCCTGAGCAAAAATTAGTGCCAGCTTTGGGGGTCCATTGATAAAGTCTAAAATACAGTGATAGAGAAAATAGCTCCTTTTTTACTGTAAGGAGGAATGGCATGAGTACAGTGAACTAGAGGGTTAAGACCCAATTCTAGTGACTGAACTTGCTTACCTAAGCCAGCCTCTCTTAGTGGACAGGTAAATTAAATCAAACTAGACTAGCATGAACTATTGCTAATGACGGGAAAGTGGACTTTGTTACATTTTTCTACTTTATATATGACATGTCAGATTACATACCTACAGTGTAAAATTTCTTTTCATTGTGTATTTTTATTTGCAGTGTGTGCCTTTTATTCTTATTTGAAGATCCTGCAGAAATTTTTTCTTCACCGTCTTTTCTTCAGTACAAATGCTATAAAAGACTTGGTGAATGAAGCCCTTCTTTGGTAATGAAGATGGAATTAATGCTTAATTTATTTTCTTAGATTATTTTTGAACGTAGTGTTTTCTAGAAGAATGTTATTAAAATTACGGACATAATCTGTATGAGAAATCTGAGTCTGTATTAAATAGAAATTTTTTATTGTTTTGAACTGATTTCCTTCAAGTAAATGTAGTGAACTCAAACCTAATCCAGATTGTTTAAAGAAACTTGCATGAAGA
Source organism: Ateles fusciceps (assembly GCA_036589455.1). Taxonomy (NCBI): domain Eukaryota; kingdom Metazoa; phylum Chordata; class Mammalia; order Primates; family Atelidae; genus Ateles; species Ateles fusciceps. The sequence goes on along the minus strand of JAZHEH010002554.1, from coordinate 13,167,670 downwards.
CATTTTTCTTCCTTAATGTACGTTACTTTTCAAGTCTAAATTTTATTAATAATCATACTAGTCCTGGAGTTCTGTGTATTACAGATTCCGTTTCCTTTCTGGAGAATGGGAGAGCTCAAGAGCTCAAGCTTAGAACTGGTTTGCTGTGGTGTCCTTTGTAATTTAAAATGTCTGTCATTCCTTGTAAACTGTTTTGACTGAGATACTTTTGTTATCAAAAGAATTAAAAGACAATCCTGAGGTACAACCTGAGATTCCTTTCGCTGTAATAGCATTATGTTACACCAAAAATGTGCAAAAAAACTCCATTGGAGCTCTATTAAGTGAATATTTTATACAAAGAGAATCATTTTTATTTTGAGACTGGGATGGGGAGGTGAATTTAAGTGTTCTCACCTATTCAGTCTTAGAAGAAAGCTTATTTTAATTAACTTTATAGCATAATTGGATTTTTTTTAATGTGCAAGATAGAGTGTGCAGGTGGTAGTTTAATTTTGCTCAAAACCTCATTTTATAGAGAGGGAAATAATTAAGTTTCATCTTCCTTTAAAAGAGTTCCACATGATATTTATGTCCTGGATGAGCAGCACTCCGAATTGGTTCAGTGCATTCTCAATTTGGCTTGAGTAGCAAAAGAGGGGCTTGTTCCTGTGGGCACTGAGGAAGAAAGGAGAGGAGTGGTTGACAAAATCCTGCCACTATGTATTTATCCCATACAGTCCACAGAGTTGAGTTGAACCATTATGTACCAGACTGTTCAAGGTGCTAGAGATTCAGCTGTGAAGAGGGACATCATTAATGAACACCAGGCAGTGATTCTTGCTGGGAAGAAAAAGCAAAAGATGGGGACAGTGATGGGCTTGGATTCAAGAGGCTGTTTTTTTTTTTTTTACTAGGGTGGTCATAGAAAACCTTCGAAATTCTTTATAATGTGGTTTACTTTTGTAATAAAAAAGAATTTTGCAAGAGTTAGAAGGCACAGCCCCTAACACTGTTCTCACCTCTGACACCATCTTCAAAAGTTTAGTCATGATGTACCTTCAGAACAGCAGACAAATAAAAAATAAAGTTTAGTGAACTGTAAATTACAGGGAACTCTCCCCGAGAACTGCCTCACTTTTGGCACCAATTACAACAATCAGTGGATTCCCAAAACTACTCTTAGGTTCTGTGATTCACAGGAATGACTCACAGAACTCTCTTAAAGCTGTTATAGTCATGATTATGGTTTATTACAGGGAATGAATACAATTTAAAGTAAGCAAAGGGAAGAGACACATAGGGCAGAGTACAAGAGGGACTGACATCTGTAGTCTCCAGTCCTCCAGAGACCAAACTGATAATGGAGTCACCCAAAGCCCTCATAAGTCACATTGTTAACGGTCTGCAGGTCAGAGCCCCCAGGCAGAGAGTGACTTTTTACCAAGCAGGAAATCCAAGGGGCAAAGGCCAGATCTCTCTTTGGATGAGGTTAGTTTTCCACTACACAGATTTTTATTCCATAACAAATTCTAAGGGACAAGAACCTTAAAAAAAATACATGGCAATGCCAAAATACATGAAGAAAACAAGGATGGATTTATCAGAATTGTGGAGTATGTACAGTGTGAGGGAATTTTCCAGTTGAGTTGGCATATTCTTTTTTGTTTTAATTTTGTATTTTGTCAGCCTGGCACGGTAGCTCACGCCTGTAATCCCAGCACTTTGGGAGGCCGAGGTGGGCAGATCATGAGGTCAGGAGTTCGAGACCAGCCTGACCAACATGGTGAAACCCTCTCACTACCAAAATTACAGAAATTACCTGGGCAGGGAGGCGTGCGCCTATAATCCCAGCTACTCAGAGGAGGCTGAGGCAGGGGAATCTCTTGAACCCAAGAGGCAGAGGTTGCAGTGAGCCAAGATTGTGCCAATACACTCCAGCCTGGACGACAGAGCAAGGCTCTGTCTCAAAAAGAAAAGAAAAAACTGTATTTTGTCTTTTCTTGATTGTATAAATTCTTTGAAATTAAAAGTTAGCAATTTTAAAATGTTTAAAATATTCTTTTCTAGTTTGTATGTGTATAATTTTTACTGTGCAAATTTTAGCATTTTTATGTAGTCTGTCCATCTTTTCCTTAAACTAAGTGTATGTAAGAATCACTTGGGAAGGAAATAAAGAATTCAGGTTCCTTGACTCCATTCCAGAGACTGATTGACTATGTCTTGGGCAGGTCCAGGAAGCTGCCTTTTTTTTTTTTTTTCTCTAAAGATAGGGTCTTGCTGTCGCCTAGGCTGGACTGCAGTAACGTGATCATAGCTCGCTGCAGCCTTTAACTCCTGGACTCCATCTGTCTTCACACCTCAGTCTCTTGAGGAGCTGAGACTACAGGAATACACCACCACACCTGGCTAGTTTTTTCATTTTTTGTAGAAACAGTGTCTCCTCATGTTGTCCAAGGTAATCTTGAACTCCTGGGCTCAAGTGATCCTCCTGCCTCATCCTCCCAAAGTGCTGGGATTACAGGTGGTGTGAGCCACTGCCCCCAGCCTCCTTTGTGCTTTCAGTGTCGTGGAATACCTCTGAGAATACTATGAAGGAGATTTTTGCTAGCGTCACTTCTTCTGGTATATCCTTATCCTCTCATCAAAATCATTTTCCTCATTTATACATTAAGTTTGCATTTTCACTTCTTTGTGTCACTAAGTTTATGCGTGTTGCTGAGTTCCTAGCTGCATATTTGGGTTCTCTCCAACAGCAGCATTGTCAGCATTCCCACAGTTGGTTCTCTGTGTACTTTTTTTTTTTTTTTTTTTTTTGAGATGGCGTCTCGCACTGTCACCCATGCTGGAGTGCAATGGTGCAGTCTCGGCTCACTGCAACCTCCACTTCCCAGGTTCAAGCGATTCTCCTGCCTCAGCCTCCTGAGTAGCTGGGATAACAGGCGCCTGCCACCACGCCCAGCTAATTTTTTGTATTTTTAGTAGAGATGAGGTTTCACTATGTTGGCCAAGCTGATCTCAAACTCGTGACTTAATGGTCTGCTCGCCTCAACCTCCCAAAGTACTAGGGTTACAGGCGTGAGCCACCACACCCAGCCTCTTCTCTGTACTTTTGATTTGAATTTCATTTCCAGGGTTATGTCTTCTGTGTTTGGCTTCTTTCTTTTAGCATAATATTTCCAAGATTCCTGCATATTGCAGCATGTATCTGGAAAACGTGGGTTCCATGAAAACCCATGTTTTCATTCCTTTTTATTGCTGAATAAAATTCCCTTGTGTGGATATCACACTGTAGTAGTTTTTATAATTACTACCGTCTGGAATTTGTTCTGATGTTTAAGAAGTCAGGTTTTTTTCGTTTGAAAACGTAATACAGAATTTGTTTTTTAAAATTTCGAGCATCAGCCAGTCGCGGTGTCTCAGACCTGTAATCTGAGCATTTTGGGAGGCTGAGGTGGGAAGACTCATTGAGCCCAGGAGATTGAGGCTGCAGTGAGCCATGTTCACACCATTGCACTCCAGCCTGGGCAACAGGGCGAGACCCTGTCTGAAAAAAAATATTGCAAGCACCTCAGAAAGGTAGGAAAGAAAGCAAATGCACTCCACCCACCTTCCCTATCCACTGCCCTCCTACGTCCCAGACAACCATTATTACGTTTCTGTATGTAATCTCCTCGGCCATGTTCTTCATATGCAAAAAAACATGGGGTGCGGAATGTTTGTGGTGTATTAGGAACTGTCTGTGGAATAAACTTGGCTTCTGATAAAATTATTGTTTAATTCGTGATCTCAGGAAAAGAAACTGAAGGGTATAAAGGCCTTAAGATTACACAATTAGATTAAAACTGAAAATCCCATGTTTTCTGGAAGACTTCAGTGCATATAATCTCATTCTAATTAATTACAGGCAAAGAGAAGAAAGTATGGGCTATATTGTTCGTAACTCTTGGGAATCCTACCAGGCTATAAGCAGAAAGCGCATTTGTAGAAGAAAATGTAGTAGACTAGAAACAAAAGAAAAGCTGGAGAACCAAGCATGAGCACTTTGCAGAAATTAAGGGAAGTTACAGAGATACAGTCAAAATTATACCTTAGAAATGTTTTAGAACACTGGAGAGAACACTTCTGCTGGAATAGAACTTGCCATTGTCCCTCCTGTTTAGAGTTGCTTCAGATTGAAAGTCTGTGCTGGGTGCATCCATTTGGCACAGAGTAATCTGGGGCTAGAGTAACTTTGTGATTCCTACAATGTGTATACAAACTATTGTGTATTTTGAAAATCGCTACAGGTTGAGTATCCCTCAGCTTAGTGTTAAAGTCTATTGACAAAAATGCACAGCAGCAGGAGCATATAATGAAACTCAAAATTCAAGTTTTCAGATATTCTTCAGATTATCAAATCACTGAAGGGGCAGAGAATTGTCTGTCCTACAATTGCACTCTACCACCAGTCTGAGCTGTCATCTACTTACTGGGCTCTACTTTAAGCCTTATCCTGTTTGACTTTTATTGTGCTGTGTTGTTGCCTTTTTTCTTTTGTCTCACTCTGTTGCCCAGGGTTAAGTGCAAAGTGGTGCAACCATGGCTCACTGCAGCCTTGAACTCCCCAGCTCAAGCTGTCTTCCCATCCCACCCTCCTAAATAGCTGGGACTATAGGTACACACCACCACGCACAGCTATTTTTTAAATTTTTTGTAAAGACCAGAGGTCTCACTGTGTCGCCCAGGCTGGTCTCAAACTCCTGGACTCAAGCCATCCTCCCCGCTCTGCCAACCAGAGTGCTAGGATTACAGTCATGAGCCACCACTCTCGGTTGCCTTGTGTTGTTTTAACTACTCTAGCCATCCGGTTGTTTCTTCCTCTTATTTTCATGGTTTTCTGTTTCTAATTTGTCATGGACCTGGAAACTCGGTAAATAGCTTGTTGGAATTTTGTAGATAACAGTAGGCCCAGAACAAGGCCTAAGAGATTCTTCTGGTGGGTTAGTGGGGGAGGTACATACACTTTTATGATGTCTTGTTTTTTTACTTCAGAGGCTTTTAAATTTTTCTTCCTGATTCTGGGGTCTTTTGCTGTTACAGGCAAAGAGGCTAGATAGATGAGCTGTTAGTGAACTTTGATTTAGTCAGAACATTTTTTTTGCCAGTGTTTAAGCATAAATTCTGTCCTTTGGGGCCACCTAATAGTATGTTCTAACTTAATTCTATAAATATAAAATAATTGGAATAAAGGTACTCAAGGTTGGCCTATAAATTGGTGTAAGAATGTTTACACAAGAATTTGAATAATTTGTGACTTTTTTCTTCATTGACTTTTTAAACTTGTGAATAATAAGATTATTCTTTTTAAAACAGAATTTCTGCCTCGGAGATTTGCCTATTCCGGACATTTCATGTAAATGGAATTGTACATTATGTGACCATTTGTGACTGACTGACTTATACTTAGCATAATGTCTTCAAAGTTGTAGCATGTATCAGTACTTCGTTTCTTCATGGCTGGATAACTGTTCCATTGTATGGATATATTATGTCCATTTATCGGTTGATAAACATCTGGTAGTTTCCGCTTTTGGCTGCTACGAATCATGCTGCCATGAACATGTATAAACCAGATTTCATTTCTCTTGAGTATATACCTAGGAGCGGAACTGCTGGATGATAGGGTAATTTTAGGTTTAAATTTGGAGGAACTGCCAGACAGTTTTCCATAGCAGCTGTACCATTGTGCATTTCTAACAGCAGTGTAGGAGGGTTCCAATTGCTCTACATGTTTGCAACACGTATTAACTGTCTTTTTTATTATAGCCTTTCTAGTAAAGTGGTATCTCATTGTGGTTTGGTTTTCATGTATGTTTATACAAGGCACATTTCAAGTGTTATTTTCCCTAAAATTTTCTTTTAATAGATGAGAAATGACACTTTAACTTTGTGATAGAATTTTTTTTTAATTGTTGATTTCACTTTTCTAACAGGCAAAGGAAATTTTAACAAAAGAATCAAATGTGCAAGAGGTTCGTTGCCCTGTTACTGTCTGTGGAGATGTGCATGGTCAATTTCATGATCTTATGGAACTCTTTAGAATTGGTGGAAAATCACCAGATACAAACTACTTATTCATGGGTGACTATGTAGACAGAGGATATTACTCAGTGGAGACTGTGACTCTTCTTGTAGCATTAAAGGTATGATTATTGAAATTCAGTTGTTTTTTTGTTGTTGTTTGTTTGTTTTCAAGATTATAACCAGGCAAAAGGCAAGAATGTGGATAAAAGGCAAGAATGATAGGATTGCATATCATCTGTTTATGGTCCATTCAGTTTATAGCTGCTTAAAATAATAATTGGTTTTACATCTTTTTTAAGGAGAGGTGAAAAGGATACATTAACTTGTGTGTATTCCTGGTAAATGTATCATTCTGTTGAGTAGTCCATAGCTGAAGTCTTGGATTACCCGCCATATTGGTCATATTGAGTCAATAAACAGGTCTTTTTAAATCCTTGTTTTGAAAAGTCCGTTATTCCTGTGTCTTTCTATTTTTACCACACCGTTTATCATTTCAAAGTTCAATTGTTGCAATAGCTTAGTAACTAATATTTCTGCCTCTAAGGTCTGATTCTCCTCCGCCACCCCCCAGTCCACCTGGCATATGCTGACTGATGAATCTCTTTTATTTGACACTTTTATAGTCTTCCTTCCTCTTGATTGCCTGTTGCTTATAGAATCAAACTCAAACTCCTTGCCTGGCCTTCTATACTCTAGTCTGAATTTGCCTGCCAGTGGTTGGTAGCATAAATTCCGCCTCATATCAAAGTTTCTTATTACTTGGTGCTCTTGACTCTGTTTATTTCCTTATTCGATTTCCCCCATGAGGTTACTCTGTCCCTGATTTCTTAGGGTTTCTGCCAAGACTCAGCTCAGGTCTCACTTCTTCCATGTATCCTTCAACCATTTTAGCCTTATTTCTTCTGCTCTAAATTACTGTGAGGAAACTTATTCTCCCAGCCCTTATTTATGCTGCAAAAGTGGCTTATTGCCTTGTATTACTTCTTTTACATATCTCCTTGGTGAGATTAGACCCTCAACAGCAGAACACATATATTACACAGTCATGGGTCACTTAACTACAGGCACGCATTCTGAGAAATGTGCCATTAGGTGATTTTGTTATCTTGGAATGACGCATTCCAAAAATTTTGTCATCTTTCGAACTTAAACAAACCTAGGTGGTATAACCTACTCCACACCAAGGCTGTGTGATAGAGTCTGTTGCTCCAGCCAACATTCTACATGTAATCTGTTGTTAACAAAAACATCGCACAGCTCATGACTGTACTTGTGTAGACCTGCCACCTGGCTTTATAGCACCAAACTTATGTTAGACACATAACATATGCTTAGTAAAATATGTATGAATTGAAGTCTATACTTGCAGCTTTTTGCTTGATTTGCAGAATTCAGTGCTTTTTCATATTTCTTATCGGACACATTCCTGACTAGTTGCTTATGTTTTTGTTTTGTAATAGAAAGGAAACTATTAATACATTTGAAATCTTGCCCAGTTTTGTCAAGGGCCTGTTTTTGTGTTATTATTGGCAAATCCAATCTTCCTGTGGGAAATACAAATTGAAAAGGGAAGAAGTTAATCTGTGGAGGAGTTTGTCTCAGTTTCAAACCTGTGATTTTCACTGTTCATTCAGCAGTAAGAAGTCATAGTGTTCTGGAAAGATTTAGAAAAGTAATAATAATTTGATGATGATGAAGATAATAGAAACAGTATCAGATACAAGTTTATTATAGTAACATAAATATTAGTTAAAGGTTTTGATGAGAGTGGTATAAACATGATGAAAAAGGATGATTATTTTGAAAAAAAAAAAGGATGATTATAACAAACATGTCAAATGTTAACCAGTAAGACCTGGTTATGAATAAGCAAGTTTTCTTATTTTGAAAATGAAATTAACATTTAATTTTACTGGTGGCCAAAAGAGCCATTTTTAAAAATGGATCAGAGACAAATGTGCTTCACATGACACTGGTAAAAATCTGATTGTACTATGTGCTTTTATTCCTTTTCTTCCAGGTGCGTTATCCAGAACGCATTACAATATTGAGAGGAAATCACGAAAGCCGACAAATTACTCAAGTATATGGCTTTTATGATGAATGTCTGCGAAAGTATGGGAATGCCAATGTTTGGAAATATTTTACAGATCTCTTTGATTATCTTCCACTTACAGCTTTAGTAGATGGACAGGTATGTATGTGTGTGCTTACATCTTGGGAGGAGGTAAATGAAGGCAAAGATTGACTATTGGTAAGCTAGGGTCTAGATTTACGTGACATGTGTTTCTGCATCTCTTTGGCCTTTTCCTCCTCCTTCCCTTATACTTAAAATTTCAAAGCAGAGAAGTGGGTAAGTTTCATGTACATTTGGACCAGCAAATTTTCCTGTTGTTCTCAGATGTGTGTAAATCTTTTGACCAAAGAATATGCTATGTGCTTAAGATACCGATAAACATTATAAATAAATGCTTAAGACACTGATATATAGTACTACTAAAGCAACATGTTATTTAATACTTTCTCTGCATATACACACAGTGCTGGTTACCATGAAAAACTTTTCATTCCCGTTTTTCTGGAAATTGCAAGTGTTACATTGTGTATTATACCTTTTTCTGTGAGAAGTGAATGCTTGGCTGGGCACAGTGGCTAGTATGTTGGGAGGCAAAGGCAAGAGGATCGCTTGAGTCCAGGAGTTCAAGACCAGCCTGGACAATGTAGTGAGACCCTGTCTCTACAAAAAAATTTAAAAATTAGCTAGGCATAGTGGTGCGTGCCTGTGGTTCTAGCTACTCAGGAAGCTGAGGTGAGAGGATCTCTGCAGCCCGGGAAGTTGAGGCTACAGTGAGCCGTGATCATACCACTGCTCTCTAGCCTGGACAACAGCAAAACCCCATCTCAAAGAACAAAAAAAAGGAAAAAGAAGCAAATGCTATTTCTGCCTGTAATAAGTAGTGGAGACATACCATGAAGCAATCAAAGGTATAAAAAGAAATTATGCAAATTTCCTATTATCTCAATTTCTAGAGATAATCACTGTAAGCATGAACTGATTTAAATTTAAATATAAAACATAGGCTGGGCAAGGTGGTTCATGCCTGTAATCTCAGCACTTTGGGAGGCCAGGGTGGGCAGATGACCTGAGGTCTGGAGTTAAGACCAGCCTGGCCAACATGGAGAAACCCCATCTCTACTAAAAATACAAAAATTAGCCGGGCATGGCAGTGCACACCTGTAGTCCCAGCTACTTGAGAGGCTGAGGCAGGAGAATCACTTGAACCTGGGAGACAGAGGTTGCAGTGAGCTGAGATCACTTCACTGCACTCCAGCTTGGGTGACAGAGTAAGGCTCCATCTCAAAAAATAAAATAAATAAATATAAACCATATAATAAAATGCTATAATTCTTAAATTATAAAAATCCATTATTATTATTAATTATCTAATTATTAATTATAAAAGTTGTCAAGAGTGTAATAAATACTCCCTTAGACTGCTCATGGGAATATAATTTGGTTGTAACCTTCTCTGTGTAATCCTGACAGTCTGTTTTCTCAGCCATGATTTTGGACACTGCCATGATTAATTTGAAAGGACAATACTTTGCATAGACTTGTTAAAAAAAATGTGAATTTGAAAGATGTTAAATTTTAATTAAGGTTGTTTTTAATTGTTTTGAAGCAACATAGTCTTCATGAATAATAAAATTACTGGACAGAATGATTTTTAAAAGATAGCCTGTCAGTTTTGATGAAGGATCTAGTTTTTAAAATGGTGCATTAGTAGGGCTTTCGTGTATTTTTTCCTTCCTCCACTCCTCTCTTTCTTCCTTTTACTCTTTCTGAAAAGTTATTAGAAAAGAAATAATAGTGGACAAACTGATCTAGAAGAAAAGACGGAGGCCACAAAGCTCTAGGAATGTAATAAGGTATGATTATAACTGCACAGAAGCTCGTGTATCACAAGAGGAGGTGCAGCTTTACTGCACTACATTTGAAAAGCTGAATGACGCTTACTATAGTAAAATACCAATTATTAAAATTGGCTTGCAGAAATTAGTCCAATATAAGTAAACTACCAATAGTAACCAGGTCTAGATAGTTTTATAGGCTAATTCTACCAAACCGTTTAGGAACATACAATTTCTGTGTTCTAGAACTTGGGAAAACATGGAGAGTTCAAAACTCACACTGTATGCCTAGTAGAACCCCAGTGCCAAACCAGATGTGGCACACACAGAAAAATAAAATCAGATCAAAATCATTTGGGAAAAAAATTCCTATACTTATGATTCAAAACTCAGCAGTTATTTGATAAAATATAATAAGTGGGTAAAGAAATGCTGGTTTTACTATCAGTAAAACATTGGATCCTTCTCATCAGGGCAGGCACAGTGACTCATGCCTATAATCCCAGCACTTTGGTGGGAGGCTGATGTGGGCAGATCATCTGAGGTCGGGAATTCGAGACCAGCCTGACCAACATGGAAAAAACCCGGCTCTACTAAAAACATAAAAGTAATCAGGCATGGTGGCACATGCCTGTAATCCCAGCTATTCAGGAGGCTGAGGCAGGAGAATTGCTTGAACCCAGGAGGCAGAGGTTGTGGTGAGCCGAGATCACACCATTGCACTCCAGCCTGGGCAACAAAAGCGAAACTCCATCTCAATAAAAAAAAAAAAAGAAAGAAACCTTCTCATCAAAATGAAAAAGAGAAAGAAAATGTTTATTAAAACTTGTGTTATTCTGACTCAGAATACCTTGAGTATGGTATTATGGTATTTGTTAATCTGATTCAGAACACGTAGAGCGTAGTATTTGAAAACAGTTGACAAAAAACAAAAGATTTGTATTATTCCATTTTGTTTTAGAAGTCCTGGCCAATGCACTAAGCAATAAAAAGAATTAAAAGGTATAAACATTGAGAAGAAACAACAAAATATTTTTGCAAATGACTTGATTATGTACTTAGAAAATATGAGAAAACTGAAAATTTATTGTAGCCAGTAACAGGAATCAGAGTGTTTGCTGTAAGAGAAACAAAAAATTGTGTAGATCAGCAATAACTCACAGAAGCTGTAAAGGCAGTTGGGCGCAGTGGCATGCTCCTATAATCCCAGCTTCTCAGGAGGCCGAGGCGGAAGGATTGCTTGGGCCCAGGAGTTCGTGGCTGCAGTGCACTGTGATCGTGCCTATGAATAGCCACTGCACTCCATCCTCAGCAACACAGCAAGACTCCATCACTATAGAAAGAAAGAAAATGAAATTTTATGGCAGGTCCCAAGGATGCAAATACCATTGACCAGAGAAGGGGTAAGGAACACCGTATTAATTATCTAGGATTATAAAGAAAAACAGAGGGACAAAATATGTTTAAATGTTGGCACTATTTGGATGGACACTTTCAATCATTACTCTGTGTTAACTTTTAGCAATTAGTAAAGCAAACACATTCCCTTTTGTTAATTCATAAACAGATATTCTGCCTCCATGGTGGCCTCTCTCCATCCATAGACACACTGGATCATATAAGAGCCCTGGATCGTTTACAGGAAGTTCCACATGAGGTAAGCTTAGTTTAAAAAAAGAAGAAAGGAAAACAAAATATAACCACATTGTGAGGAAGATAAAGTGTGACTGGTAATAATTTGTAACATGTACTTAATTTTATTGGCCAGGGCCCAATGTGTGATCTGTTATGGTCAGATCCAGATGACCGTGGTGGATGGGGTATTTCACCACGCGGTGCTGGTTACACATTTGGACAAGACATTTCTGAAACCTTTAACCATGCCAATGGTCTCACACTGGTATCTCGTGCCCACCAGCTTGTAATGGAGGTATGTACTTCCTTATAGAATGATTTTTATTTCAGATTAATATATATTTCTGTAATAAAGCATCACGGCTTAACTAAGAAACATTCCTTACCATTTATTACCTATCTGAAAAAGGAAAAACTTGCTGGTTTTAGCAAGTAGGGAAAGCACTGGTAGACCAGAGCAGAATTATAACTCATTTTTGAAATTGAGACTTAGAAAAAAGATACAAAAATAGTCCTGCATGCTTTATTCAAATTCCTGACCCTAAATATTTTACTGTATTTGCTTTATCATTTTGTGTCTCCCTTCCTCTTCATTTCTCACACTTTCTTCTGAACCATTTGAGTATCTGTTGCAGACAAATCCCCCCTTTACTCCCAGTTCTCTATGTGTATTTCGTAGAATCAAGGACTCGCTGTCGCATAACCACCATATAGCTATTACCGTTGGGAAATGTGTGTTCATAGAGTACTGTTATTTAATATGAACACTTTATTCAAATTTTACTAATCTCACTAATTTTTCATAGCAAAATTTAATTTTGTGCATACTATATGTGCATAGTCTGATCCAAAGACTAGGTTGTGTTCATTCTACTTTGATGCGGAAATCCTGATTTTTTTTGTTTTCCATATTCTTGACATTTTGGAAGAGTAGGAGCATTTTATCTGACGGAAATATCCTTCAGGTGAGATTTTACTGATGTTTCCTTGCAGTTAAGGAGTCATCGTATGCATTTTTGGCAGTGTTGCCATAGAAAGATGGTGTGTCCTCCATGCATCATATCAAAACAGATTTGAGATCAAATCTGCTTGTGTCAGTGCTGGTGGTGGTAACTTTAATTGCTTAGTTAAGATAATGTTGGCCAGTTGCAGTGGGTCACACCTGTAATCCCAGCACTTTGGGAGGCCAGGGCAGGTGAATCATGAGGTCAAGAGATCGAGACCATCCTGGCCAACATGGTAAACCCCATCTCTACTAAAAATACAAAAAAATTAGCTGAGCATGGTGGCGTGCGCCTATAGTCCAAGCTACTTGGGAGGCTGAGCCAGGACAGTGCTTGAACCCAGGAGGAAGAGGTTGCAGTGAGCTGAGATTGCACCACTGCACTCCAGCCTGACGACAGAACAAGACTGCGTCTCGGAAAAAAAAAAAGGATGATGTCTGCTAGATTTTTCCACTATACTGTTAACTGTTTTACAATTACTAAGGGAATATAAAGGGAACATAACCCCTCCAGACCAGTAGGGAGTGGCTTCAAGATGTTAGAGAAAACTTTACCTGCCCAGTAGAGACAAGGAGAGGGGTGTAAGCATGATAAATAACACAAATTTATATAGTAAAAATAAATTTAATGATATCAATGATCATAAGAAATAGACTAAAATTTTAGCCTAAAACAGACTCTCAGATTGGATAAATAATTAAAATTCAGCTATTACTTGGGATACACCTAAAACATAAGTGACTGGCTGGACAAAGTGGCTCATGCCTATAATCCCAGCACTTTGGGAAGCCGAGGTGGGAGGATCTCTGAGCCCAGGAGTTTGGGACCAGCCTGGGCAACATAGTGAGACCTCATCTCTATAAAAAAAGTCAAAACATTAGCTGGGCATGGTGGCATATGGCTGTTGTCCCAGCTACTTGGGAGGCTGAGGTGAGAGGGTCACTTGAGGCCAGGAGGTTGAGGCTGCAGTGAGCTATGGTCGTACCACTGCACTCCAGCCTGGGCAACAGAATGAGATGTTGTCTCAAAAAAAAAAAAAAAGACACCACAAACTAGAGTAATAGTTAGAAAATGGTGTGTTGGTATATCAAGTAGATAATCAAAATATCAAAAATAGCAAAGAGGCCAGGTGCGGTGGCTCATGCCTGTAATCCCAGCACTTTGGGAGGCTGAGGTGGGTGGCTTGCTTGAGCTCAGGAGTTCAAGAGACCCCATCTCTACTACTAAATAGAAAAAAATTAGCCTAGTGTGGTGGCATGCACCTATAGTCCCAGCTACTCAGGAAGCTGAGGCAGGAGAATTGCTTGAACCCAGGAGGTGGAGGTTGCAGTGAGCCTAGATTGCGCCACTGCATTCCAGCCTGGGCCATACAGGGTGTGTGTGTATGTATATATGTGTGTGTGTGTGTGTTATATATATATATATATATATATATGAATGAGATAGGTTCTGATAAAAGATATTGTTAGAAATAAAAAGATTATTGATGAAAACTGGCCCAGTTCTCTAGGAAGAAAGTATTCTAAATTTGTATTTACCTAGTAATAGCTTCAAAATATATAAAGCAAAAATTGGCATAATTTATAAGGGAAAATTGAGAAATTTGTTATGATTGTGGGAAAAATTAGGTACACATCCTTGCCAAGATCTCAAGCATAGATAAGGCAAAACAACAATTAGCGAGCTGCATTTAACAAAACCCTGGGCCCAAGAATTGCACAGTATTCTGTATAGGTACACAAACTGTTAAAGATGGAGCCCTCATAAACTAATGTAGACCGACTACATTTCCACAGAGGGTACTTGTAGTTTTTGGGTTTAATTTTTTTTAAACGTGTCTGTGTCAGAATCTTAATGCTGTAATGAAATGTTGAATTTGTTTTTATGCTGCAGGGATACAACTGGTGTCATGATCGAAATGTGGTCACCATTTTCAGTGCACCCAATTACTGCTATCGTTGTGGGAACCAGGCTGCTATCATGGAATTAGATGACACTTTAAAATATTCCTTGTGAGTAACTGTAAATTTTACTTGTATATACTTAATTTCAGAAGGAAAATTTTAAATGTTAAAAATAGAAGTAGAAGATTTCTGCTTCTGAAATGGTGGGATAAGGAGTGTAGCAAACGCCCTCCCCAGCAAAAGCAGCCATTAGCTGGAGGATATTATTTTTAAAAAATAATTTTTCAAAGCTTTTGGAAATTGTCCTAAGGGCATATCGCAGATGGAGAAACAGTTAATTCAAGAAAACCTGCTAAATCTCAGTAATAATAATAGTAGTCTTAGCATTTGAGCTCTGTCTTTGCTCCCTCCAATCCTCCCAGATTCCTCTCACAGAAATGACTACAGGTGCTCTACTCTGGGTGGGTATAGTCAGGAAGCTAAGGGATCCCCCTCTTCACCCAGTGTTGGAGCTGTGGTTTCACTCCCAGAGATCAGAAGCCAGCATATGTCACCTCTCTTGGTCTGGAGTTACAGAAGCTCTACTCCTGGTAGACGCCATCAGGCAGGCTGAGGCCCCCTCCTTGACCCAGCTCCTGGGCCAGAAGCTGTGCTCCAGGCGTGCACGGCAGATGAGAATGCTGGGTTTCCCAATGCTGTCACCCTAGCACCTGCTCATAAACCAGGTGGTATCCCTGAGTACGCAGTGGCACAGAAGTTCTGCTCAGGAGGAAAGGCAGGTCACAGAAGTTCCTCAGCTCTGCCTCAGAGGACTTACCTTAATTAGATAATGGAGAATTCCAAATCTGAGTGCTTTGTGGAAAACAGTGGATGTCATGGTGGAGACCAATTAAGAAGGCTGTCATAGCTCCCATGATACTAGGAGCAACATGCAAAAGAGCAGAGCAACAAGTTGTTCAACAAATAGCACCAGGGAAAAAGCCAAGAAAAGCTTTTTGGGATCACAGTCATCTCTGGGGGACAAGAAGGCCGTGCACATGCGCTAGCCATACCCACTCTGGAGCGGTCAGAGTAGGATGTGGATTATTCTGTCATACTCTCAGGCCAGACATAGATTGTACTGAGTTGAATAATGTACGCCACCCCCCCCCCCCCAAAAAAAAATCATGTCCACCTAGAACCTGAAAATGTGATGCTATTTGGAAATAGGATCTTTGCAGATATAATTATTAAAGATGAGATTATACTGGATTGGAGTGGGCCTAAATCCAGTCTGAACGGCATTTTAGTAAGAGGAAGAGAAACACACAGGGGGAGAATACTCTGTGAAGCCAGAGAGTCGAGTGATGCATCCACCAGCCAGGGATTGCCAGAGCCACCAGAAGCTAGGGAGAGGCTAGGAAGGATTTTTCCTAGAGTCTTCAGAGAGGGCATGGCCCTGCCAGCACCTTGGTTTCAGAGTTGTAGCCTCCAGAACTCTGAGGTTAAACCCTGTTGTATAAGCTGTACAGTTTGGTAATTTGTTATGGCAGCCCTAGGAATTGGGTAAGTAGACTGATCAACAAATGGTGTAACCCTCACTGGTATATGAGGCTTAAACACACCTCTAATCATTGACTGAATAATCAATTACTCTGACCCAGGAGCACCTCCTAGGAAGCCAGGCTTTAAAATAAAATCACACTCATCCCTGACAGTCTGGCAGCATATGTGCATGCCCACGGTTACATCCTCTCTGGACTGAGTGGAGAAGGAGATCCAAGCTATTACTCCCTGGCTGAATGGGAAGGCAAAATATAAACTCCTTTAGCTTCAATAGCAATCTGCAAGTCACAACATTTCCAGTGGTCATTAGGGTGGGCTTTAAGATCTAAGTGGCCAAGGGGGCTTAAGTACAACCTTTGATCACTAAGTGGCTTATGCCTACCCAAAGACAGCCTCTCAGTAGCCAGGCTGAAAGATTAAAACAGGTAAAAACGGCCAGGTGCGGTGGCTCATGCCTGTAATCCCAGCACTTTGGGAGACCAAGGCGGGCAGATCACCTGAGGTCAGGGGTTCAAGACCAGCCAGACCAACATGGAGAAATTCCATCTCTATTATAACTACAAAATTAGCCTGGAGTGGTGGTGCATGCCTGTAATCCCAGCTACTCGGGAGGCTGAGGCAGGAGAATCACTTGAACCCAGGAAGCGGAGGTTGCGGTGAGCTGAGCTTGCACCATTGCACTCCAGCCTGGGCAACAAGAGCAAAACTCCATCTGAAAAAAAAAAAAAACCCAAGTAAAAACATCTGAACAGGGGGCCACAGGGGCTGTACACTGTTGGGCAGGTGGACTTTATAGCTAAGTGACTAAACAGAAATTAAACCACCAAAAAGACAAGATCAGTCCCCAATGACATGAATTCCAGAGTTAACTGCAATATATTATCTATAATGTCCAATTTTTCAACCACAGAAGGAACAAGAAAGTGTGACCTCTACACAAGGAAAAACTAAGCAACAGAAAGTGTTTCTCTTGGATAGAACAACTAGGCAGGAGAACAAGGCAGTAGAAGACTTGAGCAACACTGTAAACTGTATGCCTCACATCTATAAAACAACACCCAACAACAGCAGAATACATTCCTCTCAAGTAAACATGAAACATAGTTACATGCTAGACTATAAAACATGCTTCATTTGGCCGGGCGTGGTGGCTCACACCTGTAATTCCAGCACTTTGGGAGGCTGAGGCGGGCAGATCACAAGGTCAGGAGATCGAGACCATTCTGGCTAACATGATGAAACCTTGTCTCTACTAAAAATACAAGAAATTAGCCTGGTGTTGTGGCACGTTCCTATACTTCCAGCTACTCAGGAGGCTGAGGCAGAATTGCTTAAACCTGGGAGGCAGAGGTTGCAGTGAGCCGAGATCACGCCACTGCACTACCGCCTGGGCAACACAGCAAGACCCTGTCTCAGAAATAAATAAAAAAAAAAACAAGAAAGATTCCAAATTAGTAACCTAACTTTATATCTGAGGACCTAGAAAAAGCAGAGTAAACTAAACCTGGTGTAAGCTTATGAAACAAAGTTTAGGGTAGAAATAAATGAAATAAACAGTAGAAAATCGTTAGAGAGCAATCAACAAAACCCTAAGTTGATTCTTTGAAAAGCCTTAACTAGACTGGCCAAGAAAAAAAGGAGTAAAGACATTACCGAATCACTAGAGACCTTACTGAAATAAAAAGGATTACAAGGGAATACAGTAACTATATGCCAACAAATTAAGTGACTTAGATAAAATGGACAAATCCCTAGAAACTACTGAAACTGACTCAAGAAATATGAGATCTGCATGACCTTTTAAATGTGAATATATGGGACCAGGGTGGCAGTTCATACCTGTAAATCCCAGCTTTGGGAGGCCAAGCCAAGAGGATTGCTTGAGGCCAGGAGTTTGAGACCAGCCTAGACATAGCAGGACCTTGTCTCTATTTAATTTAAAAGAATATAAATAAATTAGTAAAAAATTAAAACTCCCCACAATTAAAAGCCCAGGTCCAATTGATTTCACTGATGAAGTCCACCAAGTGTTTAAAAAAGGAATTGGCCAGATGTGGTGGCTCTCACCAGTAATCCTAGCACTTTGGGAGGCCAAGGCAGGCAGATTGAGTCCAGGATTCAAGACCAGCCTAGGTAACATGGCAAAATCCTGTATCTACAAAGAAGACAAAAATTAACCAGGTATGGTAGCTCAGCCTATAGTCCCAGCTATTCAGGAAGCTGAGGTGGGAGGATCAGCTGAGCCCAGGGGGGGTGGAGGCTACAGTGAACTATGATCACACCACTGGACTCCAGCTTGGGCAACAGAGTGAGACCCTGTCTCCAAAAAAAAAAATACATATATATATATATATATATATATATATATATATATATATGCCAAAAGTAAAAAATGAAAAAAAAAAATATGCCAATCCTTCACAAACACTTCCAAAAAACAGAAGAGGAGGACTACTTGGTTCATCCTGTCAGACCTGCATTATTACCCATGATACCAAAAGTAGACAAAGGCAAAAAAAAAAAAGACCAGTATTTGTTACAAATACAAATATATGGCCAGGCACAGTGGCTCATGCCTGTAATCCCAGCAGTTTGGGAGGCTCAGGCGGGTAGATCACCTGAGGTCAGGAGTTAGAGACCAGCTTAACCAACATGGAAAAACCCCATCTCTACTAAAAATGCAAAAAATTAGTCGGGCGTGGTGGCACATGCCTGTAATCTTAGCTACTCTGGAGGCTGAGGCAGGAGAATCGCTTGAACCTGGGAGGCAGAGGTTGCTAGTTCGTGCCATTACACTCCAGCCTAGGCCCAAGAGTGAAACTCCATCTGGAAAAAAAAGAATACAGACATAAAATGTTTCAGCATACATACCAGCAGCGTGCATCCAGCAATATATAAAAAAAGATTATATACCATGAGCAAGTGGGATTTATCCCCAGGAATGCCAGGTTGGTTCAAAACATGAAAATCAATATAGTAAACGATATTAATATAAAGGGATTAAAAACTCATGATCACCTCAATAGAGGCACAAAAAGCAATTAGAAAAACCCACCAGCCTTTCATAACAGAAACACTCAGAAAACAGTCATACAAGGGAAATTCCTCAGCCTGATAAAGGATATCTGAAAACCCACACATGACTTCATACTTCCTGGTGAATGACTGAATGCTTCTCCCTAAAATCTAGTATAAGAAGCATGTTAATTCTCACTACTTTTAAATAATAATATTTGATATTATTATTAAAGAATATTAAACAATTACTGTTTATTTAAACATTATTTAATCTTTAATTATTTAAGCTTTTTAATAATATTTAAAAGTTGTGCCAGGCACCAAACCAGACATTCTGTCTTCTTAAATTTTCACGATAGCCCCATGAAGCAGATAGTGGGGATGGGAGCATCTGCAGTGACTTGCCCATGGTCATTCCAGCCATAGGTGATGTAGAGTAGTGGTGGGAAAGCGGGACTGCTGTTTCTGCTCCAATGTCTTGTTCTTTATTCATTTGTTTGCTTTGCAAAGTCAAATCCTTTATTTGCTTCCCCCCCCCCCTTTTTTTTTTTGGCCATTTACAGCCTTCAGTTTGACCCAGCGCCCCGTCGTGGCGAGCCTCATGTTACACGGCGCACCCCAGACTACTTCCTATAAATTTCTCCTGGGAAACCTGCCTTTGTATGTGGAAGTATACCTGGCTTTTTAAATATATGTATTTAAAAACAAAAAGCAACAGTAATCTATGTGTTTCTGTAACGAATTGGGATCTGTCTTGGCATTAAACCACATCATGGACCAAATGTGCCATACTAATGATGAGCATTTAGCACAATTTGAGACTGAAATTTAGTACACTATGTTCTAGATAGGTCAGTCTAACAGTTTGCCTGCTGTACTTATAGTAACCATTTTCCTCTGGACTGTTCAAGCAAAAAAGGTAACTAACTGCTTCATCTCCTTTTGCGCTTATTTGGAAATTTTAGTTATAGTGTTTAACTGGCATGGATTAATAGAGTCGGAGTTTTATTTTTTAAAAAAATTCACAAACCTAACTTCCACTAATCCATTACCCTTTATTTTATTGAAATATATAATTAACTGAAGAAAAGGTTCTTCTTGGGAGTATGTTGTCATAACATTTAAAGAGATTTCCCTTCATTTAAACTAAATTACTGTTTTCTGTTGATCTGCATATTTCTGTATATTTGTCATGACAGTGCTTGCATCCTATTTGGTGTACTCAGCAAATAAACTTTTCATTTTAAACAAAAACATTGATGTATTGTGTTATGTGTTAAATGAAAACTTTTTTCTTGTTTTAGACTGGGTCTTGCTCTGTCATCCAGGCTGGAGTACAGTGATGTAGTCGTATCTCACTTCAACCTTGACTCCTGGGTTCAAGCCATCCTCCTCCCTTAGCCTCCAGAGTAGCTGGGACTACAATCAACATACCACCACACCCAGCTAATTTTTAAAAATGTTTTTGTAGTGAAGGGATCTTGCTATGTTGCCCAGACTGGTCTCAAACTCCTGGCCTCCAGTGGCCCTCCCAAAGCATTGAGATTACAGGTGTGTACCTGGCCCACTATCTTGAAATGACATAAAATCTCTTGAAGCAGGGCAGTGGAACATGGCTATAGTCCCAGCTGCTCAGGAGGCTGAGGTGGGAGGATAGCTTGAACCCAGGAGTTTGAGAGGAGCCTGGGCAACATAGCAAGATCCCATCTCCAAAAAATAAAAAATAGGCTGGGCATGGTGCCTCATACCTGTAATCCCATTGCTTTGGGAGGCCAAGCTGGGAGGATTGCTTGAGCTCAGGAGTTTGAGACCTGCCTGGGCAACATAGTGTGACTCCATCTCTAAATTTTTAAAACTTTTTTTTTTAATAAAACATAAACCTCTCAACTTGAAGTAAACAGTTGTGTTGAGGAAATTTGATTGTAATATTCTTTGTACAGGACTTATTTTCAGAAGAAATTCAAATAGCTGATAACTTTTAGACCATAAAGTCATTCTAAAAATTATATTAGGTAATTTATATTAATTTAGTCACATTTTTAAGTACAGCTGTGATTATATGCTAAAACTAGAATATAATTGGGAAAAAACTTTCAAAAACTAAAATACATTAATCTTGTTTTTTTTTTTTTTTTTTTTTTGAGACAGGTTCTCACTTTGGGTCGCCCAGGCTGGAGTGCAGTGGCATAGTCACAACTCACTGCAGCCTTGACCTCCTGGACTCAGTTGATTCTCCAAGCTTAGCCTCCCAAGTAGTTGGGACTACAGGCGTGTGCCACCATGCCCAGCTAATTTTTGTATTTTTGTAGAGTCAGGGTTTCACCATGTTGCCCAAGCTTGTCTCGAACTACTGAGCTCAAGCAATCTGCCCCTTTGGCCTCCCAAAATGCTGGGATTATAGGCATGTACCACTGCACCCCACCTGGAGTGGCTATCTTAAAATAGACTTTATGACAAAATTTAATAGTTAAGACTGGGGGTGCTTATAGTTCCAGCTACTCAGGAGGCTGAGGCAGAAGGATCCCATGAGTCCAGGAGTTTGAGACCAGCCTGGGGCAACATAGACCTCATCTCGACAGAAACTTTTAAAAAAATTAGCCGAGTATGGTGGTGCGCCTGTAGTCTCAGCTACTTGGGAGGCGGAGCTGGAAGGATGGTTTGAGCCCCGGAGGTCAAGGCTGCAATGAGCAGTGATTGCACCATTGCATTCCAGTCTGGGCAACAGCGAGACCCTGTCTCTTAAAAAAAAGCAATAAAAATGAAAGGACAGACTAAAAGAAAATATTTGTGGCTCACAGCTCTAATCCCAGCACTTTGGGAAGCCAAGGCAGGCGGATCACGAGGTCAAGAGATCAAGACCACGCTGGCCAACATGGCAAAACCCCGTCTCTACTAAAAATACAAAAACTAGCTGGGTGTGTTGGTGCACAACTGTAGTCCCAGCTACTCGGGAGGCTGAGGCAGGAGAGGCTTGAACCCCAGGAGGCGAAGCTTGCAGTGAGCCGATATCACACCACTGCACTCCAGCCTGGTGACAAAGCTAGACTCCATCTCAAAAAAAGACAGTATTTAAATATTTGCAAAACGTGTGTCTCATAAATGACTTGTATCTCAAATTTCAAAAGAACTCATACCACTCAATAAGACCCCATCAGGACATGGGCAAAAGATATGAACAGACATTTTACCAAAGAAAATCTGCAGCTCTAATCAGTGTGTGAGAAGATCAACATTAGTCATTAGGGAAATGTAAACTAAAAGTAAACAGATACCATTTCACACCTATTAGGCTATGATAAGCCTTTTTCAAGCAAATAATGAATGTTGGTGAAAATGTGGAAAAATCAGAGTCCTCATACACTACTGTCAAAAATAAATGAGTCCAGGCACAGTGGCTCACGCCTGTAATCTTAGCACTCTCAGAGGCCGAAGGAGACAAATCACCTGAGGTCAGTCGTTCGAGACCAGCCTGACCATGGTGAAACTTCGTCTCTACTAAAAATGCAAAAATCCGCCAGGTGTGGTGGCACATGCCTGTAATTCCAGCTACTCGGGAGGCTGAGGCAGGAGAATCGCTTGGACCCAGGAGTCAGAGGTTGCAGTGAGCCGAGATCGTGCCACTGCACTCCAGCACTCCAGCCTGGGTGTCAGAGCAGCCAAGGTCTCAAAAAAAAAAAAACTGCACAAAACTATGTGATTCCACTGATAGGAGCTGTCCAGAAGAAGTAAATTTGTAGACAGAAGTAGAAAATCACAAACATACAGAAGGCACAAATAAAATCATGAATTTGCAAACTAAAAGGTAACAAAAGTGACCAAAAATTGAGAATAGGCTGGCCACAGTGGCTCATGTGTGTAATCCCAACACTTTGGGAGGCCGAGGCAAGAGGATGACTTGAACCCCACAGTTCAAGGCCAGCCTAGGGCAGCATGGCAAAACTTCATCTTTACAAAAAATATCAAAAAATTAGGCAGGCATGGTGGCACACACACCTGTAGTCCCAGCTACTCGAGAGACTGAGGCAGAAGAATCGCTTGAACCCAGGAGGCGGAGGTTGCAGAGAGGTGAGATCACACCACTTCAGTCCAGCTGGAGCAAGAGAGTGAGACTCCGTCTCAAAAAAAACAAAAAATGCTGCTGTAGATAATAGCTTTATTTTCTGATTGTTTAGTGATTATAAATTGAAATGAAAGTGATCTTTTAAAAGAAAATTTTTTTTTGAGACAGAGTCTCACTCTGTGACCCAGGCTGGAGTGCAGTGGCACCATCTCTGCTCACTGCAACCTCCACCTCCTGGGTTCAAGCAATTCTCCTCCGGTGTAGCTGGGATTACAGGCACCCGACACCATGTCCGGCTAATTTTTGTATTTTTAGTAGAGATGGGGATTTCATCATCTTGGTCAGGCTGGTCTTGAACTCCTGACATCAGGTGATCTACCTGTCTCTGCCTCCCAAAGTGCTGGAATTACAGGCATGAGCCACCGTGCCTGGCCAAAATACTTTCTTCTATCCAGTAACTATACTAAATGCACTTAATTCTTGCACAAGTTGAGTCTCCCCTTCTTCAAAATGCATGGGACCAGAAGTGTTTCAGATTTAGGATTTTTTCTGATTTTGGAATATTTGCATATAGACACCTGGTTGAACATGCCTATTCCACAAATCTAAAATGCTCCAATGAGCATTTCCTTTGAGCATCAAGTTCCTGCTCAAAAAGTTTTGGATTTTGGAGCATTTTGTATTTCAGATTTTTGGATTAGGGATGCTCAACCTGTATTTATCAGCAATTACTTTGGTTGTTTTTAAATTGCAAAGTCACATAGTCTGTGAATACAAAGCATTTTTCTTCTTTTCTAATCTTTATGACTTTTGTATATGTTTCATATTGCTTTGATTAGGACAACTAGTATTTCATGTTAGTGGTAGTGGTAGTGGTTTTGTGGAGGTATTTATTCCTTACCACTGGTTTCTTGTAGACAGCATTTTTTTTTTTTTTTTTTTTTTTTTTTTTTTTGAGACAGAGTCTTGCTCTGTGTCACCCAGGCTGGAGTGCAGTGGTGCGATCTCGGCTAACTGCAACCTCCACCTCCTGGGTTTAAGCAGTTCTCTGCCTCAGTCTCCCAAGTAGCTGGGATTACAGGCATGTGCCACCACATTCAGCTAATTTTTGCATTTTCAGTAGAGAGAGGGTTTCACCATCTTGGCCAGGCTGGTCTTGAACTCCTGACCTTGTGATCCACCCACCTCGACCTCCCAAAGTGCTGGGATTACAGGCGTGAGCCACCGGGCCCAGCCTGTAGGCAGCATTTGTTGCTGTTTTAATTCTAATCTATACTTTCCACTTCTTTTGTTGTTTTTGTTTTTGAAACAGTCTTGCTCTGTCACCCAGGCTGGAGTGCAGTGTCCTGATCTTGGCTCACTGCAACCAACCTCTGCTTCCCGGGTTCAAGTGACTCTCATGCCTCAGCCTCCCAAGTAGCTGGGATTACAGGCGTGCACCACCAAGCCTGGCTAATTTTTGTAAGTTTTTTGTAGAGACGGGCTTTCACTATGTTGGCCAGGCTGCTCTTGAACTCCTGACCTCCGTTGATCAGCCTGCCTGCCTCCCAGAGTGCTGGGATTACCGGCATGAGCCACCACACCCAGCTAATACTCTCTACATTTGGAGATATTCAGACCGTCTATATTTCATATGATTATTGGTATTGTTAGAGTGGTTTTGGTTTTTGTTTTTTGAGATGGCGTCTCAGTCGCCAGGCTGGAGTGCAGCGGCTAGATCTCTGCTCTCTGTATCCTCCACCTCCCAGGTTCAAGCAATTCTCCTGCCTCAGCCTCCTGAGTAGCTGGGACTACAGGCGTGTGCCACAATGCCCAGCTAATTTTTTGTATTTTTAGTAGAGACGTGGTTTCACCATGTTGCCCAGGATGGTCTCGATCTGTTGATCTCATGATCTGCCCGCCTTGGTCTCCCAAAGTGCTGGGATTACAGGCGTGAGCCACCGCGCCCAGCTGGTATTTTTAGCTTTAAGTCTATCATCTTGCTATTTGTTTTCTATTTGTGCCATTTATTTCCTCTTTTTCTGAATTATTTTGGATTAATTGAATATTTTTTATTCTGTATACCTCCTTTATGGCTTATTAGCTATGCCTTTTTGTTTTGTTCCTTTAGTGATTGCTTTGGGATTTGTGGAATACATCTTTAATGTTTATCATCAAGTGGTATCATACCACTTCACATAAAGTATCAGAACCTTGTAATACACATCCCTAACTTTTTGCTATTGTCATAAATTTTGGTTTTATATGTATTATAAGCCCCAAGCAACATTTCTATTACATGATCATCACTAAAATATCACTTAAAGGGATTTAAATAATAAGAAAAAAGTTCATGTATTTACTCATGTAAATCTGTGTTATTTCTAGTGCCCATCATTGCTTTTTATAGTTTTATATTTCCATCTAGTATGATTTTTCTTCTGCCTTACGACTGACATTTTTTGTAGTGCAAGTTTCATGTGATGGGTTTTTTTCAGCTTTGGTATGTCTTTAAACTATTTATTTCATGTTCATTTGTGAAAGATCATTTTACTAGGTATAGGCAGGGCACAGTGGCTCATACCTATAATCCCAGCACCTTGGCAGGTGGAGGTGGGCGGATCACTTGAGGCCAGGAGTTTGAGACCAGCTGGGCCAACATGGTGAAACCCTGTCTCTACTAAAAATACAATAATTAGCCAGGCATGGTGGTCTGCACCTGTAATTCCAGCTACTGGGAGGCTGAGGCACAAGAATCACTTGAACCCAGGAGGCAGAGGTTGCAGTGAGCTGAGATCACGCCACTGCACTCCAGCCTGGGCAACTCTGTCTCAAAAAAAAAAGAAAAAAAATTTTTTTAAATGGAATCTTACTCTGTCGGCAGGCTGGAGTGCAGTGATTCAATCTCAGTTCACTGCAACCTCCGCCCCCTGGGTTCAAGTGATTCTCCTGCCTCAGCCTCCCAAGTAGCTGGGACTATAGGTGTGTGCCATCACACCCAGCTAATTAAAAAAAAACTGGCCGGGCGTGGTGGCTCACACCTATAATCCCAGCACTTTGGGAGGCCAAGGCAGGTGGATCACAAGGTCAAGAGATCGAGACCATCCTGGTCAACATGGTGAAACCCCGTCTCTACTAAAAATACAAAAATTAGCTGGACATGGTGGCGCACGCCTGTATTCCCAGCTACTCGGGAGGCTGAGGCAGGAGAATTGCTTGAACCCAGGAGGCGGAGGTTGCGGTGAGCCGAGATCGAACCATTGCACTCCAGCCTGGGTAACAAGAGTGAAACTCTGTCTCAAAAAAAAAAAAAAAATTAAGATTATTTTACTAGGTATAAAACTCTGTCACCACCCATAGAATCATAGCCCATCAGCCTCCAATTCCACTATTAGTTTGACCGCTGTCACCTTGTGCGTAGGGTATGGTTGAGGTGCTGGGGTTTTCTCAGGCGCTCCTGCTCCCCCTTCACCTATCCTTGCACCCCTGCATCCGAGGGAGGTCCTTCATGCTCTCACCCCTTCAGCTGGAGACTGCTGCTGTGTATCACTCAGTGCTGGCCTCATGGTAGGAGCAGGTGAGGTTCCCTGTTGTCCCAATTCAGCCTCAATCTTGGGCTGGCTCTTTGTGCTTTGGTTTTCTTTTTCTTTTTTTTTTTTGGAAATGGTATCTTGCTCTGTCACCCAGCCTGGAGTGCAGCGGCGAGATCTAGGCTCACTGCAACCTCTGCTTCCCAGGTTCAAGCGATTCTCCTGCCTCAGCCTCCCGAGTAGCTGGGTTACAGGCGCGCACTACCACGCCCAGCTAAATTTTGTATGTTTAGTAGAGACAGGGTTTCACTATGTTGGCCAGGCTGGTCATGAACTTCTGACCTCTGGCTGGTCCGACCGCCTCACCCTCCCAAAGTGCTGGAATTACAGGCATGAGCCACTGTGCCCGGCCTGTGCTTTGGTTTTCAAGGTGAAGTTTTCTGGGCATTCTTGCTCCTCCTACCTGTGGCAGCCAAACTCTGCCTCGTGTCTATGGGTGTTACAGGATGGGAATTTTCAGCCCCATTCCCAGCAAGAGTAGATATCTGGTATCTGTATCCACCCTTCCCCTCCCAGATAGAGAATTTTTGCCTTGACCTTTTCCTGGCAGTAATAATCTTTGCCTGAGTCCTGAGAGAAACAGATGGGTTTTGTTTCGGTTTTGTTTTGTTTTGTCTGCCTCTGTTCCTTCTCCAGAGACAAGAGATCTGCCAGTGCCTGGCAGGCCATAGTACTTGCTGTACTTTCCCCAGCAGGTTAAGACCTTGGCTTGGTAGGAGAGGAGGGTCTGGGGAAGCCAGTGGAGCTTTGCACTTATTCCTCTACAGCCGCCAGTCACCTCTTTGTTTGCCCTGAAGCTGGCTTTCTCTGGTCTCCTGCCCTGTTTCACTCCTCCTGAACAGTTAGTAAAGGCTGAGGAAGAACTTTCTTTCTTTCTTTTTTTTTTTGAGACGGAGTCTCGCTCCGTTGCCAGGCTGGAGTGCAGTGGCTCGATCTTGGCTCACTGCAACCTCCAACTCCTGGGTTCAAGTGATTCTCCTGCCTCAGCCTTCTGAGTAGCTGGAACTACAGGCGTGTGCCACCACGCCCAACTAATTTTTTGTATTTTTAGTGGAGATTAGGTTTTACCATGTGGACTAGGCTGGTCTTGAACTCCTGGCCTCATGATCTGCCTGCCTCGGCCTCCCAAAATACTGGGATTACAGGCGTGAGCCACTGCGCCTGGCCGGATGTAAAAGAACTTTCTAGAGAATGGGCACTCCCTTTGTGTCTGAAGCCCCAGCCAGGACTGGCTTCATGGCATGGGACTTGTGCAGAACCCCACGCTTAGAAAGGTTTCAGGTTTGGTTTATTACATTGCTGTTGCCATCTTGAACTTCTTTACTTTGGAGTGAGGGTTCCCACATTTTCATTTTGCACTAAGACCCACAAATTAAATAGCCCATCTAGTTCCAAACTGATGCAGTAGCCCATGAGTGACCTTTAGAAACATCAAAATCTGGCCGGGCGTGGTGGCTCACGCCTGTAATCCCAGCACTTTGGGAGGCTGAGGCACGTGGATCAAAGGTCAGGAGTTCGAGACCAGCCTGGCTAACATGGTGAAACCTGTCTCTATTAAAAATACAAAAATTAGCTGGGCATGGTGGCGGGCACCTGTAATCCCAGCTACTTGGGAGACTGAAACAGGAGAATCGCTTGAACCCAGGAGGTGGAGGTTGCAGTGAGCCGAAACTATGCCATTGCACTCCAGCCTGGGTGGCAGAGTGAGACTCTGTCTCAAAACAAAACAAAAAAAGAAACATCAAAATCTTAGCTTGTATAGCAGCTGCCTTTTCTCCCATGTTTTGCCAAATGGAAGACAGTTTCTGTGTCCTGACTCTCCTTGGGAAGGGTTATGTCTTTGGAATTCAGTTTATATCATTGCTTTGCAGCCTCAGCTTGCTGAGGGCTCAAAAATGTTATGATTTTGTGTATCATCCAACTGTTTATTTTTTCTTTTCTTGTCTTTTGAGACAAGTCAGTATATGGCCAAGGCTAGCCTTGAACTCCTAGGCTCAACTGATCCCCCACCTCAGCCTCCCAAGTAGCAGGGACCACAGGCATGCACCATGCGCCCAGCTAGATCCAGCTGTTTCATGTTGCTAGCAACATTCTTTGCAGATCTCTGCGTCCTAAGTGGAAGTCTAAATAAGCCGTATGATTTAGAGCTTGTTATTTTTAGGATCTCATTTTCAGCTAGAGCAATTACCTGACTAAAGCTTGTTCCCTCCCTTTAAAGGGAAATTTCACACTTTTTAATTTATGTTTCCTTCAGAAAAAGTCACTTTCTTTTCTTTTCTCACCACAACAAAACACCTGTTAGTGTCACTGTCACAACAGAACAACCTAGAATGAATGACTTCATATGTTCTTTTTTTTTTTTTTTTTTTTTTTTGAGATGGAGTCTGGCTTTGTTGCCCAGGCTGGAGTGCAGTGGTGCAATCTCGGCTCACTGCAACCTCCGCCTTTGGGGATCAAGTGATTCTCCTGTCTCAGCCTCCTGAGTAGCTGGGATTACAGGCGCCTGCCACCATGCCCAGATAATTTTTGTATTTTTAGTAGAGACAGGGTTTCACCATGTTGGTCAGGCTGGTCTCAAACTCCTGACCTCGTGATCCCCCCACTTCAGCCTCCAAAAGTGCTGGGATTACAGGCGTGAGCCACCGTGACCGGCCTATATGTTCTTTTGATAATAGCTATGTATAATTAAACTCAAATGAGCAGCACTCCCAAGTCAATCTATTACAGTGAAGAAGAGAGTTTACAAAGTGAAACACAGAGATGAAGAGTAATAAAATGAGGGGAAATTT
Source organism: Ateles fusciceps (assembly GCA_036589455.1). Classification (NCBI taxonomy): domain Eukaryota; kingdom Metazoa; phylum Chordata; class Mammalia; order Primates; family Atelidae; genus Ateles; species Ateles fusciceps. Next base: position 13,138,189 of record JAZHEH010002554.1, on the reverse strand, counting down.
TGTAAATAAGACCACGTAAGGCCGAGTGGTGGCTCGCGCCTGTTAGCTCAGCACTTTGGGAGGCTGAGGCAGGAGGATCACTTGAGTCCAAGAGTTGGAGACCAGCCTGGGCAACATAGTGAGACCTGGTCTCTACAAAAATAAAAAATAATTAGCTGGGCACGGTAGCACACACCTGTGGTCAGTCCCAAGATACTCAGGAGGCTGAAGCAGGAGGATCGGATGAGGACAGTGGGTCGAGACTCCAGTGAGCTGAGATCCGGTCACTACATTCCAGCCTGGGCAATATAGTGAGACCCTGTCTCTACAAAAATATTTAAAAATTAGCTGGGCATTGGTACCCTAAGGTTCTGTAATGAAAAAAGCTAAAGATAAAAAATGAAAAAATAAATAAAATAAAACTTAGCCAGGCATGGGAGGCAGATTGGTGGTGGTGGGGGTTCCTGGGCAGTGCAGCCCATGCCAGTGTGGCATCGCTCCTGAGGGCCGCACCTCACGTGGGTGCTGGGGTTGCCAGTAACGTCATCAGGAGCCTGAGTCCCAAGGCCTTTCCCCTCCCGATCTCGGCCTCCTCCACCTCCCCTGGGCGGTTGGGTTTTGCCGTGTTGGAAACAAGGTCTGAACTCAGGCCAGTTAACTAAGATTAATGTACAAGGCCTTCTATTTTGCGAGGAACAGCAATATGCCCCCTCAAAGACGACAACTGGCCACAGGACTAAGCTTGGAATAAAATGTGAGTGAAGCTCCCAGAAAAGCTCTCTAAAGAGGCCTCCTCTTCTCTGCTTCTTGGAGTGTGAACAGGATAGCTGGAATCCTAACATCCAGTTTTGAATACCAGGTGACCTTGAAGATGGAAGCCATAAACTGAGGAATAGCCCTGTAAGCTTTTTGTTTTTGTTTGTTTGTTTGCTTTGAGACGGAGTCTGACTCTGTCACCCAGGCTGGAGTGTAGTGGCACGAATGCAGCTCACTGCAACCTCTGCCTCCTGAATTCAAGCGATTCTCGTGTCTCAGCCTCCCAAGTAGCTGGGATTACAGGTACGCACCACCAAGCCCAGCTAATTTTTTGTGTGTTTTTAGTAGAGACAGGGTTTCGCCATGTTAACCAGGCTGGTCTCAAACTTCTGACCTCAGGTGATCCACCCGCCTTGGCCTCCCAAAGTGCTGAGATTACAGGCATGAGCCACCACGCCCGACTCCTGTAAGCTTTTACAGGACAGAAATCAACTAATATAAAAATAAATAAATAAATAAATAAAAATTAGCCAGACATGATGGCACACACCTGTGGTCCTGCAACAGGAGACTAGAGAATTAGGATAACAGGGGTTCGGCAGGTGCAGCTAGTTCTCACAAGCAAAAGAACAGCAGATGTAGCCAGTTCCTGTAAGTAGGAATGCGGCAGGTAAAGCATACAGGCCTCGTCCTCCGGTGGTAACAAGCCGCTTCAGCCTCTGATTGACTGTGGCTGGGTCTCCACTTCAGCCTCTGTTTGGTTGCAGGCCCATCCATCATGGGGTGTAGCCAATTGGAGGCCTCTATAGGGCACTAGGAGGTGTTGCCGGGCTTGATAAAAATCCTAATTAAGGAGGCTCTTGAGACGTTTGCTCGAGCTCAGTTTTGCTCTGTGAGTTCCCTTCAGTGAGTCTGCTTTCCCTACTCGGCTCTTATATTGCTTTGTCTTCCCTTACTGCGTTCTTCTGTTACTTTGTGCGTTTTGTTCAATTCTGCATTCAACACACCAAGACCCTGGACAACTCTTTCAGGTAACAGTCCCAGCTACTCGGGAGGCTGAGGTGGGAGAGGATGGCTTGAGCCTGGGGAGGTTGAGGCTGCAGTGATCTGGGATTGTGCCATTATGCTTCAGCCCAGGTAACAGGCACTATCTCAAAAAAAAAAACAAAAACTAAAGCTTTTTAAAGTCAGAACCTTCTCATAGAGCACTTGACAAATTTACAAGTCAGCCTCCTTCTAATATTCAGCCTGCTGATACATTTTTTGTGAGACGGAGTTTCACTCTTGCTGCCCAGGCTGGAGTGCAATGGCGTGATCTCGGCTCACCACAACCTCCGCCTCCCGAGTTCAACTGATTCTCCTGCTTCAGCCTTCTCAAGTAGTTAGGATTACAGGTGCACCACCAGGCCTGGCTAATTTTGTATTTTTAGTAGAGACAGGGTTTCTCCATGTTGGTCAGGCTGGTACTAAACTCCCGACCAGGTGATCCGCCTGCCTTGGTCTCCCAAAGTGCTGGGATTACAGGCATGAGCCACCATGCCCCTGATACTTTTTAACATGTAATCATTAAATACTATACAGAAGTAAAGAGAAAAGAATAAAGTGTCCCCATGTATCTGTTGCTTAGCTTTTTTTTTTTTTTTTTTTTTTTTTGAGTCAGAGTCTTACCCTTGTCTCCCAGGCTGCAGTGCAATTGTGTGATCTTGGCTCACTGCAACCTCCGCCTCCCAAGTTCAAGCGATTCTCCTGCCTCAGCCTCCAGAGTAGCTGGGACTACAGGCACGTGCCACCATGCCCAGCTAATTTTTGTATTTTTAGTAGAGACAGGGTTTCACCATGTTGGCCAGGCTGGCCTTAAACTTCTGACCTCACGTGATCCGCCTGCCTTGGCCTCCCAAAGTGCTGGGAATACAGGTGTGAGCTACCACACCAAGCAAATCCCTGAGCTTTAATATTTACTCATCTCTAACTGCACCTCCTGCCCCAGATAATGATGATGATGACGATGATGATGACTGAGACAGGATCTCACTCTGTCGCCCAGGCTGGAGCACAGAGCTGAGATCATGGCTCACTGCAACCTCAACCTGCTGGGCTCTAGTGATCCTCCCACCTCAGTCTCCAGAGTAGCTGGGACCACAGGTGCCGGCAACTACACCTGGCTAATTTTGAAAAAATCGTAGAGATGGGGTCTTACTATGTTGCTGATATTGTTTGGCTCTGTGTCCCCACCCAAATCTCAACTTCGATTGTAAACCCCATGTGTAGAGCGAGGGACCTGTAATCTCCACACGTGAAGGGAGGTAGGTGATTGGCTTATGGGGCAGTTTCCCCATGCTGTTCTAGTGATAGTGAATTCTCACAAGATCTGATGGTTTTATAAAGGGCTTTTCTCCCTTCCCTCCTCACTTTTCTTTCTCCTGCCACCTATGAAGAAGGACGTGTTTGCTGCCCCTTCCGCCATGATTGTAAGTTTCCTGAGGCTTCCGCAGCCATGCCGAACTGTGAGTCAATTACACCTTTTTATAAATTACCCAGCCTCAGGTAGTATCTTTATAGCAGTGTGAAAAGGGACTAATACAATAGCCCGAACTGGCCTCAAACTTCTGGGCTCAAGAGATCCTTCTGCCTCAGCCTCCCAAAGTGCTGGGATTACAGGTGTGAGCCACCATGCCTGGCCTTAATTGTGTTTGTAATTTTTCCATCTCATTGCAAGAGGCTTACGGGACAAAAAAAGTATAATTAAATAAAAGCCTAAAGACTTAAAGCATCAGTAGTTCCTTTCCCTAAATCCAGAGGAAGAATGCTGCTTTTGTAACCAGGGAAACAATTAAACATCTCTATTTTTTAGACCTTTAGTTACACATGCAACTGATGTTTGTCCTTTCTGTTGAAGAAAAATCTCTGCATTACCGTGGCAAGAAATAGCCCTAAGGATTTTTGTGTTAGGAAATAGGGAGGAGGGGCAGAGGAGAACCATTATTCGACAAATGTTATGAATTAATTACTGAAATTTTTGCTGTATAAAAGACAATTTTTTAGGTGATAATTATTTTCTATACTCAAAATCCTTGAAAATGGATATGGAGGGACAACTGAAAATAGAGCCTGTCATATGAATGATACAATGGACTTTGGGGTCTTGGGGAAAGGGTGGGAGGGGGGGTAAGAGACAGACTACACACTGAGAACGGTGTACACTGCTCAGTTGATGGGTGCACCATGATCTCAGAAATCACCACTAAAGAACTTACTCATGTAACCAAACACCACAAACCTATTGAAATTATATATATATATATATATAAAGGAGAGAGAGATATAAATACATCTAAGGAAAAACAAAGAAAATAGAGCCTCTGAAAGTCTGTGGGCCAGGTGCAGTGGCTCACTTTGTAATCCCAGCATTTTGGGAGGTCAAGAAGGGTGGTTTGATACCAGCCGGGCAAGATGGCGAAACCCTATCTCCATAAAAAATGTAAAAAGTTAGCTGGACATGTTGGCGTGTGCTTGCAGTCACAGCTACTCAGGAGGCTAAGGCAGGAGAATTGTCTGAGCCCAGGAAGCCAAGGCTGCAGTGAGCTGTGACCGCACCACTACACCTCGGCCAAGGTGACAGGGTGAGACCCTGTCTCAAAACAAAAAGAGATTAAAAGATATCAACAGCTAGAGAAACCAAACCATCTACCCAGAAAAGTAAATGTCATTCCTAAGGATCTTTTTATATTGTTGGGGAAAATGCCCTAAGTATTTCCTGTAATAGTTATCCATTGCCACATAACACATTTTCCCAAAACATAACAGCTTAAAGACAAACTGCCTTTGCAAAATTATGACGTAAGAGAAATCGGACGTAGTTGATTCCATCTTGCATATAACCTCCAAGCTGTCCTTGGTCATTCCTGGGTGTAGGGCAAGTTAACCTTGGGAAAAACTAGTTTATTCCAGCAAGGATGATGCTAGCCCTTCCCAAAATTAAACTGCCTTCATAAAGCTAATGAAAGGCCACAAGGTTAGGATGATGAGAGAGGCCTGAATTCTGCTAAGACGGAGTTATTAAATGATAACCAGCCATTGTTCTGAGGTCACAAGATTTGCAGCCTCCACAGTTGCCCCTGTAAATAAAATCACTATTGTAGCACCTAAGATTGGTCTTTTGAGATGTTTTTGCAGACTTTTGCATTAGGGCAACTGACTCACCCCACCTGCTTGCAATTTGTGACTCAACAGGTCCTGTGGCCCCGCCCACATGGGGACCTAGCCTCCAGGACCATTTTCCACACCCTACGATTCCATCCCCAACCAATCAGCACTCCCTGTTTCCTAGCCCCCCTGCCCACCAAACTATCCTTGAAAAACCCAAACCTCCGAGCCTTGGGGGAGAGACCGCTTTGAATACTAACTCCCTCTTCTGCCTGGTCGGCCTCACATCAGTTACACTTTCTTTGCTGCAATGCCATAGCCTCAGTGAATTGATTTTTATCTGTGGAGAGGGTGGGAGAAAGCCTTTGGGCAATTGCAAAACAGCATTCATTATCTCTCCTAGTTTCTGTGGGTCTGGGTGCCAGGAGCAGCTCAGCTGAATGGTTCTGGCTTAAGGTCTGTCGTGAGGTTGCAGTCTCTAAAGATACAACTGGGGCTGCAGGATTCACTCCCAGCTCACTGGTGGAGCTACTGGCGTGAGTTTCTAGTTCCTTGACACATGGTCCTCCCCAGTGTGCTAACATGGTTTCAGCCAGAGCAAGTGATGAGACGGAGAGAAGACGGGGATAGAGAAGCAGAAGAAGTGCAGTCCTTTATCATCAAACCTAGGAAGAGACATGCCATGACTTCTGGTTAATTCTACTGGTCTTAAGATCAGCCTTGGCACATTGTGGGAAGGGACAGCACAAGATGTGAATACCAAAAGAAAGAAATCGTTGGGGTCTCTCTTGGAGGCTAGCTCCCACTCTGCTCCCTAGCCCGCATAAATCCACAGTCCTCCCGCATGTAAATATATTCACCAGCTCCCCAAGGAACAAGACAGTCCCATCAGCTCACAGCATCAGTCTAGAGTTCATCTTATCTATGTTAGGTCCAGGGGCAGATGGTAACCCTAGGGTGTGGTTCTAGGTACAGCTCTAAGACACAGTTCCTCCTGATCTGCAGGGCTGAGAACTAGAGATGAGTTATCACCTTCCCAAGACCCAGTGGCCGGACAGTTACATGATTCCCAGACGCTCCTGTTCAGAAAGGCTGCAAATGAAAGATACACACACTGCTGGTCCGTAAGCAGTTGTGAAATCCAGCTGCGTGAGCACTGGGACCCCACGCTACTCGTGCCAGGAAATGACTTTCCAGACTCTTGACTACCTTGGGAGGCCTTGATTTCATCTTAGAAGTCACACTTTTGCATGAAAGGTAGCATGGATTTACAGCAGAGCGTTTTTCTCACCTTGCTTCCTGCCTGTAGAACCTTGCAAGTCTCAAGGCCTGTTTTTTTTTTTTTTTTTTGGTGGGGGGGATTTACTTTGTCTCTTTCAGTTCAGGTTAACCAGGTTACTGCTGATGTAATTATTTTTTTAAACATTGCCTTTTCTGTGAACCATATTGAGGTATTATCTTTGATTTTTCTTTTTTCTTTTAGAGATGAGGTCTTGTTCTGTTGCCCAGGCTGGAGTGCAGTGACATGATCTTGGCTCACTGCCTCCTCAGTCGCTGAGCCCCAGTCCCACCTTAGCTTCCCAAGCAGCTGGGACTACAGGCATATGCCATTGTGCCAGGCCAATTATTTTTTGCAGAAATAGGGTCTTATCTTGCCCATGCTGATCTTAAACTCCTGCACTCAAGCGATCCTCCCACCTCAGCCTCACAAAGTGTCAGGATTACAGGTGTGAGCCACTGTGCCTGGCTCACCTTTGACTTCTCTCAGATTTTAACAAAGGATTTTATAGTTATACCCTCACTTTAATCTTTACACCATGTTTTCGTGAGTGTTCTGAATTTAATCTTTGCACTGAAGCCACTTCTAAATGTTAGAGTAATGATTTGCCACCTGAAGAAGCTATGAATCTTCTAAACCAGTGAGCCCTGGTTTCAACAGTTCTTCCTTTAGTTTATTTCATTCCTCTTATTTTATTATAAGCAGCAAGAAGGAACCAATGACATTTTCACTCTAGTTGGAAACAGACTTAGCTAATCACTCATTCATTAGCTATGTTTTCCATTTTCCACATTAGTGTGGGTGATAGCGTTGCTGAACTTTCTGCCTCTAACCAGGACTTCCCTTTCTCCAGCTCCCAGGAATAATTCCAGTGATCCTTGTGCCTCAGCCTCCCAAGTAGCTGGGACTACAGGTGCTCGCCACCACACCCAGCTAATTTTTGTATTTTTAGTAGAGACGAGGTTTCGCCATGTTGGCCAGACTATTCTTGAACTCCTGGCCTCAGGTGATCTGTTTGCCTTGGCCTCCCAAAGTGCTAGGATTACAGGCATGAGCCACCAGCCTGGCCAAAAACTTTTTTAGAGGTGGGGTTCTTGCTATGTTGCCCAGACTGGTCCTCAAATTCCTGGGCCCAAGCAATCCTCCTGCCTTTGCCTCCTAAGTAGCTGGGACTACAGGTGTGCACCACCATGCCCGCCTCCAACTGTGAGGCTTTATCCACAATTTTGAAGGCACTGTGGGCCTTCACCATCACTCACCTCAAAGCCCACTGCCTGATTCCAAAGCCACTCCTGCACAGGAGGGTTTTGTTAAGGCAGCACCTCGCTGACAGATACACACATCTGTGTTAATTATTGCTCCATTACAAATGAGCTCAAAACTTAGCTGCCTCAAACATATGATCTCACAAATTGGGAGCATCCTAGCCTGGTGGTTCCGGCTCGAGGCTCACATGCAGTTGTACTCAAGCTGTGGCCAGCGTGGCCGGCTCTGAAGACTTGGCTGGGACCTGAGGCCGCCTCTAAGCTTCCTCTCATTGCTGTGGGTAGGAGGCTTCAGTTCCTTGCTGTGTGGGCCTCTCCATGGGGCCTCTCACACAGGACTTCTTCCCCCATAGTGAGGGACCCAAGAGAGACCACCAGGACAGCCATGGTCTGTTATAACCTAATCTCAGAAGGGAGATACTGCCACTTATTTATTTATTTATTTTTAAAGACTCAAGTGATCTTCCCACTTCAGCCTCCCTAGTAGCTGGAACTACAGGCCTGTGCCACCATGACTGGCTAATTTTTGTATTCTATAATTTTTGTATTTTGTGTTCTTTGTAGAGATGGGGTTTCACCATGTTGCCCAGGCTGGTCTTGAACTCCTGGGCTCAAGCAATCTGCCTGTCTTGCCCTCCCAAAGTGGTGGGATTACAGGCACGAGCCACTGCGTCCGACCTCATGTTTTTCAATGTGAGATTGTCTAGAACCAACCTGCCCTCCCACCCCAAATTTAAGGTTGAGACAACTTACTGTTTATTTTCAAAGAAGTATTAGGTATCTAACACACGGTAGGTACTTCTGAGGGCAAGAAAAGACACAGTCCTTGCCTTTAAGGAATTGCCTATTAAGAAAAAACACCTATAGTGCAGTGTAATAAATTCTACAGGAGATGTATAAAGGGAATGCCCAAGAGAGCCAGATGAGCAGACTTTTTTTTTTTTTTGAGAGGGAGTCTCGCTCTGTTGCCAGACTGGAGTGCAGCGGCACAATCTTGGCTCACTGCAACCTCCGCCTCCCGGGTTGAAGCAATTGTCCTGCCTCAGCTTCCCGCGTAGCTGGAACTACAGGTGTGCGCCACCACATCTGGCTGATTTTTGTATTTTTAGTAGAGACAGGGTTTCACCGTGTTGGCCAGGCTGGTCTCGATCTCTTTACCTTGTGATCCACCCACCTGGGCCTCCCAGAGTGGTGGGATTACCGGTGTGAGCCACCACGCCTGGCCTGAGGAGACTTTTATTTATTTTTTTGAGATAGTTTTGCTCTTGTTGCCCAGGCTGGAGTGCAATGGTGCAATCTCAGCTCACCGCAACCTCTGCCTCCCAGGTTCAAGTGATTTTCCTGCCTCAGCTTCTCAAGTAGCTGTGATTACAGGCATGCGCCACCATGCCTAGCTAATTTTTTGTATTTTTAGTAGAGACAGGGGTCTGTCCATGTTGGTCAGGCTGGTCTCGAACTCCAGACCTTAGGTGATCTGCCTGCCTTGGCCTCCCAGTGCTAGGATTACAGGCATGAGCCACCGCACCCAGCCAGTAAGAAGACTTTTAAAACAGAGCACGGGAAAGAAAGGAGTGAGTAGAAAAAAGTTAAGAGCCTTTTATAACCACACTTGTGATTTGGTGTTACAGTGCATGACTTTATCATTACAGGTTTATAAGCAGGAGAGGGAAGTGATCAGATATATTTTTTAAAATTCACCTATATTTTAATGCTTTCATAGTTTTATTTTTAAAAATACTGATTCACTTGGAACTTTGTAAATGTTACAATTAATACAAGAAAAAATTATATAAATTGCAGACATGAGTTAAGTCAACTGCAATGCATATCCATCAGAAAGAACTTTAAAGCCTTCAAGAGCTTTGAAACTTCTTTCAAAAGTTTGTAATTTCACAGAAATACAGCAGAATAAACATTCCTGCTAAGACTCTGAAGGATTTGACTATGGATTGAAGAGGCAGAAAGCGAAGTTGTACAGCTTTGTTTTCTAACACACTGAGAAATGACGTCAGCTGGGAAAATATTAATTACTGAGTACCTAACTGTATACATTTTTACCTCGTTCTCATTTGGTACATTGTTAAATGGCACAGTCCACAGATTATATGCAGAAAGCAATCCTTTTCCAATCCTATTCCCACAGATGGCAGCATTCAAGTGTTTACTGCCATGAGCTCAATCGAGGTATAGTGTGATTTTCAACGTGAAGCCTTTCTTGTGCCAGAAGGTCATGGCATAGCTGACTTCATGCAGAACAGGGAGCTCTCGCTTCTTCCCTAGTTGCTCTGCTCCTTCTCTTCCAGGATGAGTACAGTGTCCACAGTTATTCCAATGTCCTCCAGCGACCGGCCTCCCTCCACTGCCAGAGGCCGTCTGGGAAAGGAAGTAGAAAGGCTGTATAGAGATGTGTGGTACCCAATTCTCATCATCCAGTCAAATAAGACCTAGAAGATAAAAAGCTTAGCTTGGTCATTATCAAATACTTGACACACTATGTCCCTTTACACCTCTGTAACATTTTACAATTTTGCCAATGTAAAATAATATGCCTAGGAATAATGAGACAGAGCTTTCGTACCTTTCAAATAAACTTTGTAGAATTTAAAGGAAAACAGCTTGCCATGAGTTTTGAGATAGGAATTTTTTTTTTTTTTGGAGTTTCACTCTTGTTGCCCAGGCTGGAGTGCAATGGCGTGATCTCGGCTCACTGCAATCTCTGCCTCCCGGGTTCAAGAGATTCTCCTGTCTTAGCCTCTTAAGTAGCTGGGATTACAGGTGTACACCACCACACTCAGCTAATCTTGTATTTCTAGTAGAGATGGGATTTCTCCAGGTTGGTCAGGCTGGTCTTGAACTCCTGACCTCTGGTGGTCTGCCCACCTTGGCCTCCCAGAGTGCTGGGATTACAGGCGTGAGCCACTGTGCCCTGTGGAATATTCTTTTTTCCTTCTTTCCCTAGCAATCAGACTGAAACTTTTTTTTTTTTTTGAGATAGAGTTTTGTTCTTGTTGCCCAGGCTAGAGTGCAGTGGTGCGATCTCGGCTCACTGCAACCTCCGCCTCCTGGGTTCAAGTGATTCTCCTGCCTCATCCTCCCAAGTAGCTGGGACTACATGTGTGCGTCACCATGCCCAGCTAATTTTTGTATTTTTGGTAGAGATGGGGTTTCGCCATGTTAGCCAGGATAGTCTCGATCTCATGACCTTATGATCCACCCGCCTCAGTCTCCCAAAGTGATGGGATTACAGGTGTGAGCCACCGTGCCTGGTGTATTTTTAATGCATACGTAATTATATGTTTAAATGTACTTAGAAATGGAAATACACCGAAATGTTAGTAACTGGTTTTGGCATGAGATTACAGATCAATTTTTTTCTCTGCTTTTCCATGTGTTCCCAATTATCACTAACAACCACAGTTTCGTTGTTATTTATTATTTTTGAGACAATCTTGCTCTGTCACCCAGGCTGGAGTGTGGTAGCACGATCTCAGCTCATTGCAACCTCCGCCTCCCAGGTTCAAGTGATTCTCCTGCCTTAGGCTCCTGAGTTGCTAGGATTACAGGCATCCGCCACCATGCCTGGCTAATTTTTCTGTTTGTAGTAGAGATGGGGTTTCGCTATGTTGGCCAGGCTGGTCTCAAATGCCTGACCTCAAGTGATGCACCTGCCTTGGCCTCCTAAAGTGTTGGGATTACAGACCTGAGCCACTGCACCCGGCCCACAGTATTGTTTTTAAAAGAAAAAAAGTCTAACGTTTTTTAGCGGCTACTTCCTAAGGCCTTAAAAGCATCTTACCAGCTGGGTGCGGTGGCTCACCCCTGTAATCCCAGCACTTTGAGAGGCCAGGGCAGGCGGATCACAAGGTCAAGAGATCAAGACCATCCTGGTCAACATGGTGAAATCCAGTCTCTACTAAAAATACAACAAACTAGCTGGCCGTAGTGGCGCGTGCCTGTGGTCCCAGCTACTTGGGAGGCTGTGGCTGCAGTGAGCCGAGATCACGCCACTGCATTCCAGCCTGGCAACAGAGTGACACTGTCTCAAAAAATAATAATAAATAAAAGCATCTTACCCTTCAAATTATGAAAATGTAATGAAAACAAACAAGAAAGGAAAAATAAGCCAAAGGGAAAAGTTGAGTAAAATGTGAATGCAGAGATTACAATGCAGAGACACCCGGCACGCATGCCTAGCTAGCCACATTTCCGCAATGTGGAGTACCTGGAAATGTCCTTTATCCACAGTTGACGGGAGGTACGGATGACAGTGTGATAACACCTTCCCCATGGCATGTGAATAAACTATTGCCGAAGTTAACAAAGCTATTTCTCAAAATGCGGATTCCCTTACTTACCTGTGAGCTGCAGGACTTCAAAAACCTTCTCCTCAGGACACTCCCACTGGGACATCGGAGAGCAACAGTAACTACCTGAGGAAGAAAGATTCATATAAGAACTCCGATCCATTGCTCTCTGCAATTCCTTTCATTCAATAAAACAGCTAAGCAGCTAAAAAGAACTTAGATGCTGCTGCTGATTATTAAAAGACATTGGCAGGGCGTGGTGGTGGCTCACACCTGTAATCCCAGGACTCTCGGAGGCTGAGGCAGGTGGACCACTTGAGGCCAGGAGTTCAAGACACCACCCCCTATAAAAAATAGAAAAATTAGCTAGACGTGGTGGGTGGCATGTGCCTGTAGTCTCAGCTACTCGAGAGGCTGAAGTGGGAGAATTGCCTGAGCTCAGAGAATCTGAGGTAGCAGTGAGCTGTGATCACACCACTGCACCCCAGCCTGGATGACAGAGCAAGACTGTTGTTAAAAAAAAAAAAAAGACATTATAAAATGAGAAGATGACAAATTAGTATATTTATTTTTCACCTGTCAAGAAACCCCTGCTTATGACTGACAAGATCATTAAGTGTGCTGGGAGTTATGTGGGTATCATATTATGCGTAAGTGGTGGTTTTAGAGTGGCACCCCTCCCTCTCAGGAAAGCCATGATAGCAAATATTTCCAATCAGGCCAGATGAAGTGGCTCAGGCCTGTAATCCCAGCATTTTAGGAGGCTAAGGTGGGTAGATCACTTGAGGCCAGGAGTATGAACCCAGCCTGGCCAACATGGTGACTCATGGTGGCCCAACTCTACTAAAAGTACAAAATATTAGCCAGGTGTGGTGGCGTGCACCTGTAATCCCAGCTACTCAGGAGGCTGAGGCAGGAGAATCACTTGAATCTGGGAGGCAGAGTTGCAGTGAGCCAAGATCATACCACTGTACTCCAGCCTGGGTGACAGGGTGAGACCCTGTCTCAAAAAAAAAAAAAACTGAATTATTTTTTCACGAGACAGAAATGAAATCTCACTGTTTGAAATGTGGCAACTGTTCTACTATTACAATTACTGTAATGGTTGACAGCAATTTTTCCTCATCTTACTTACAGTGTAGTGGACTGACATACAAATGGGTAAAATCCATGAGCTGTAATCCAAATTGGAAAGGAAATCAGTATGCCAAACAGAGACTAAGTGAAATCTAATTTTAAAAGTAGCAATAATAAAAACCTGTTTCACAGCTACTCCTTAAAATGAAGCAAGGTAGCATACAATAACAAAAATTGTCACAGTGGTAATATGGTTTTGTTTGTTTGTTTGAGACAGCATCTCGCTCTGTTGCCCAGGCTGAAGTGCAGTGGTGTGAACTGGGCTCTGTGCAACTTCTGCCTCCAAGGTTCAAGCAATTCTCATGCCTCGGCCTCCTGAACAGCTGGGATTTCAGGTGAGCACCACCACACCTGACTGATTTTTGCATTTTAGTAGAAACGGTTTCACCATGTTGGCCAGGCTGGTCTTGAACTCCTGGACTTAAGTGATCCTTCCAAAGTGCTGTGTGATGATTTACAAAAGTATTTTCAAATTCTCTGAAACTCTATGGTTACTGTTTCAATTAAAAAGTAGAACAGTAACATACGGTGACTATTCCGTTAAGAATTTTGGACTTTACTTATAGCCATTACTAGAGGTAATGAAAAAAAAAAGAATTCTGGACTACCATGAGTTACTTCCTTCACTCTTTTTCAAAATCTAAACATGTGAACATTTTAGAATTCTATAAATAGCTACAATACTAAATACTTAACAGGCACTGAATAAATCCGAGTGTACTCCTTAAGTACAAACGGCATTATTTTTCATGTGCCTCCCTTTTATTTCATTTTTATTTTTGAGATGGAGTCTCGCTCTGTTGCCCAGGCTGGAGTGCAGTGAGGCAATCTCTGCTCACTGCAACCTCTACCTCTCAGGTTCAAGACATTGTCCTGCCACAGTTTCCCAAGTAGCTGGGATTACAGGGGATCCGCCTCCCAGCTAATTTTGGTTTTGTGGTAGAGACGGGGTTTTATCATGCTGGCCAGGCTGGTGTCAAACTCCTGACCTCAGGTGATGCACGGCCTCACAAAGTGCTGGGATTACCAGCGTGAGCCATGGCCTCATGCTGCCCCCCTCTTATCAGAAATCCATGTTAGTCACTAGTTTCCTCATTAAGAGTCTGTTCCTAAATCCAGGCAGGCTTTGCACGCCTGTAATCCCCAGCTACTCAGGAGGCTGAGGTAGGAGGATCACTTGAGCCCAGGATTTCAAGATGAGCCTGGACAACCCAGCAAGACCTCGTCTCCAAAATAAATAAGAAATTTTCTCATATGGTTATAGAGTCACTACATATCTAAAATATATATCACTATCAATATAGTGATATATATTCATTTAGTTTCTAATAACCTTTTTTTTTTCTCTCTTTTTTTTTTTTGAGTTGGAGTCTTGCTCTGTCACCCAGGCTGGAGTGCAGTGGTGCAATCTCTGCTTACTGCAACCTCCCCGTCCCGGTTCAAGCAATTCCTTGGCCTCCCAAATAGCTGGGACTACAGGCATGCACCACCATGCCTGACTAATTTTTTTGTATTTTTAGTAGAGATGGGGATTCACCATGTTGGTGAATCACTTGAACCTGGGAGGCGGAGGTTGCAGTGAACTGAGATGGCGCCGCTGTACTCCCGCCTGGGTGACAGAGCAAGACTCCATCTCAAAAAAAAAAAAAAAAAAAAGAGTAAGACTACAAGATCTAGGTCCATGAGAACAGGAGAATTATGAAAGATGGAAGGGGACATTTGAAGACAACTGAAGTCGTCCTGGCTTATGAATGTTCGGTGGGGAATTTAAAATATTTGCCTTGCATTCTTAGAAATCTATGAGCAGTAGAAACGGCCCAGGTGGAAAATACCTCGCCTGATGATTATTCTGACAGAATCAAAATATTCTAATATTTATTGGCTTGTGATTAATGTAGAATAAAAAACACTGTAAAAGCATCAAGAAGTATCAACTATACATTACTAGTATTCTTTTTATTTGAGATAGGATCTTTCTCTGTCACCCAGGCTATTGAACTCCTCAGGTTCAAGCGATCCTCCCATCTCAGCCTCCAAGTAGCTGAAACTACAGATGCACGTCATCACACCTGGCTAATTTTTTTTGTATTTTGTAGAGATGGGGTTTAGCCATGTTGGTCAAGCTGGTCTCAAACTCCTAGGCTCAAGCAATCTGCCCAGCTCAGCCTCCCAAAGTGTTGGGATTACAGTGCACCTGGTCCATCAGTGATAATCTTAAGAAAACTTTATGTAATATAAAAGTTGTACTGATTAAAACCATGTATGGAGGGCCAGGTGTGGGGGCTCACGCCTGTAATCCCAGCACTTGGGTGGGCAGATCACTTGAGGTCAGGAGTTCAAGACCAGCCTAGGCAACATAGTGAGACCCTGTCTCTCTTGTTTTGTTTTGTTTTGTTTTGAGACAGTCTTGTCTCTCTCCCAGGCTGGAGTGCAGTGGCACAATCTCAGCTCACTGCAACCTCTGCCTCCCAGGTTCAAGTGATTCTCCTGCCTCAGCCTCCCGAGTAGCTGGGATTACAGGCGCCTGCCACCGCCCCAGCTAATTTTTGTATTTTTTAGTAGAGACGGGTTTTCACCATGTTGGTCAGGCTGGTTAAGCAGGTGATCCACTTGCCTCGGCCTCCCAAAGTGCTGGGACTACAGGCTTGAGCCACTATGCCCAGCCCACCTCTATTTGTTAAAAAAAATCCTAGTTACAGTATAGTCACATGAACACTTATGCTATCATTTCTTTCAAAACTCAAGTTTAGATAAGACATATTTAACTGATGTCAAGCAAAGAAAATAAGTTCAATTTTCAAAGGAAAAACAGACTTACTGCTTCTGCTGTTCCAGAAGGTTCTTCAGGTAAATCAGGAATCTAAAGAAAAGTAAGTATTAGTAAAAGGAATGTAAACATTTTCAAGAAGCAAACAAAAGTGTCAATGAGAAGAGTTCCTTTCAATATAGAGTTTAGACATACATCTAAGCTTACTGAAATCTTTTCTTTAAATATACATCTATAAAAGTTTTATCATGAAAATGGGAGCTCAATTAATAAACATTTTTGGGAAAGTGTGCTAAAAATTAATCTTAAAAATAGGATTTAATAGCTCCCAACCTATATATACTTAAAAGAATTTTGCTTTTAGGCTGGGCACGGTGGCTCATGCCTGTAATCCCAGCACTTTGGAAGGCCGAGGTGGGCGGATCACAAGGTCAGGAGATCAAGACCAGCCTGGCCAACATGGTGAAACCCCGTCTCTACTAAAATAAAAAAAATTAGCCGGGCATGGTGGTGCATGCCTGTAGTCCCAGCTACTGGGGAGGCTAAGATTGCAGTGAGCCGAGATTGCACCATTACATACCAGACTCTGTCTCAAAAAACAATAATAATAATCAGAGATTTAGACCACATCAAAACATTTGCTACCAGGCCAGGCGCGGTGGCTCACGCCTGTAATCCCAGCACTTTGGAAGGCAGAGGCAGGCAGATCACGAGGTCAGGAGTTCGACACCACCCTGGCCAACATGGTGAAACCTCATCTCTACTAAAAATACAAAAATTATCTGGGCATGGTGGCACACACCTGTAGTCCCAGCTACTCAGGAGGCTGAGCAGAATCACTTGAACCTGTGAGGCAGAGGGTGCAGTGATCCGAGATTGGGACACTGCACTCCGGCCTAGTGACAGAGCAAAAAACTGTCTCAAAAAAAAAAAAAAATTGCTACCAATGACTTCATCTCCAGGAACCCTTTTTATTGATCAATAGCATAGAGTATATTTTATAACATTTAATCTAACAATCATTACTTGCATTTACTAAATAACTCATTTGTTTTCCTTGGTATCAAAAGCATACGTAACTGTCAAGTAAAATTTGCTATCAGCATAAGATAGTGTTGTTAACAAAACACAAAGAAACTTGAATTTTTAATCAGTCCATTTAGTTAATTCGATCTTTTTCAAATGTCAGTGATGATAGTTCAATAATTCCCTGCTGAGTCTCCCTGCTGAATCTCCACTACAGGATCAGGAAATCTGAGACTGAGAAGCAATATATTAGAAACCACTTTCAGGGAATAGATAGCCTCCCAGCTTTCTCTAAGGGCTGGTAAAAACAGATTTCTTATTTCCAATTTTTTCCAGCTCCAACTGGAATTCATTTAGGGATTAAAGATTTGAATGAAAAACGTGTATAATAAACCTGGACAGTATTCCAATGTGACTGATTACTAATCTATTCCCTAGAAGGGCCAGTAAGGAAAATTATACACTCAAGTTAATAACAGCTGTTAGCCACTCACAAGGTAGGGCTTGATAATGTCTTAAGTTAATAGGAATGCTCCCCTTTGTAAGCATTGTATGTCTCTTTTTTTTTTTTTTTTGAGATGGAGTCTTCCTCTGTCACCCAGACGGGAGTACAATGGTGCAATCTCAGCTCACTGCAACCTCCGCCTCCCTGGTTCAAGTGATTCTCCTGCCTCAGCCTCCGAGTGGCTGGTACTGTAAGTGCATGCCACCACACCCAGCTAATTTTTGTATTTTTAGTAGAGATGGGGTTTCACTATGTTGGCCAAAATGGTCTCGATATTTTGACCTCATCATCTGCCTGCCTTGGCCTCCCAAAGTGCTGGGATTGCAGGTGTGATATATTTATCATTTTTACATAATCAAATCAAATTCCTCAAAAAGAACTGAGTATTTCCTTTTTTTTTTTTGAGGTGGAGTCTCGCTCTGTCACCCAGACTGAAGTGCAGTGGCACGATCTCAGCTTACCACAACCTCAGCCTCCTAGGTTCAAGTGATTCTCCTGCCTCAGCCTCCCAAGTAGCTGGGACTACAGGCGTGTACCACCACGCCCAGCTAATTTTTTGTATTTTCAGTAGAGACTGGGCTTCACTGTATTAGCCAGGATGACCTCCTGATCTGCCCACCTCAGCCTCCCAAAGTCCTGGGATTACAGGCATGAGCCACTGTGCCTGGCCCAAAATTGAGTATTTTCTAAACCTATTATCATTTGTCTTAATAGCTTCCAAGATGGATTCAGAACATTAATATTAATATGGAACACTGAAAATTATTATTTTCTAATAGAGTTGGGTTTTCACCATGTTGGCCAGGCTGGTCTCAAACTCCTGGCCTCAACCTCCACCCACCTCAGCATCCCAAAGTGCTGGGATTACAGATTTGAGCCACCGTGCCCGGCCTATTCTTTTCTTTTTTTTTTTTTTTTTTTGAGACAGAGCTTTGCGCTTACTGCCCAGGCTGCAGTGCAATGGCTGATCTCAGCTCACCACACCCTCTGCCTCCCAGGTTCAAGCAATTCTCCTGCCTCAGCCTCCCAAGTAGCTGGGATTACAGGCATGTACCACCATGCCCAGCTAATTTTTTTTGTATTTTCAGTAGAGATGGGGTTTCTCCATGTTGGTCAGGTTGATCTCGAACTCCCAACCTCAGGTGATCCACCCACTCGGCCTCCCAAAGTGCTGGAATTACAGGCCACTGCGCCCAGCCTATTCTTAATGAAGGTGATCACTTTGTAAGGTAGTGAGAAGACAGCATCTGGATGAAAGGCCAGTCCTGATCTTCACCCAGTACACCACCTCACCTATAGTTCAGTACTCCTACTGCACACAGACACGATTCAGTGAGAGGCATGAGGTACTTTACCTCCTTCCGTGTGGGCTGTTCAGCAGGCAATGAGAATTCAGCTAAAGGTTTAGGCAAGTTCTGGTTCTTTGCTGCTTTTCTGTTTGATGTTTCAAAAGATGTCTGACTTGTACTTTCATCACCCTAGTCAAAAATAACAGACAATTTCTAAAGAGATGTTTTATATCAACTTTATTCACAATGTTTTTTTCCTTTTTTTTTTTTACCCTAATAGCATATTAGAAAAATATGAGGAAGCCATTATGAGATCCCCAAAAATTAAAGCATTATCTCCTAGGACAAGAAAACACAAGGCTTGAGCCGGGCGCCATGGCTCACAACTGTAATTCCAGGACTTTGGGAGGCTGAGGCAGGCAGATCACCTGAAGTCAGGAGTTAGATACCAGCCTGGCCTACACAGTGAAACCCCATCTCAACTTAAAATACAAAAACTAGCCAGGTGTGGTGGCGCACACCTGTAGTCCCAGCTACTCAAGAGGCTGAAGCAGAAAAATTACTTGAACCTGGGAGGCGGAGGTTGTAGTGAGCTGAGATGGCACCACTGCACTCCAGCCTGGGCAACAAAGTAAGACTCGAAAAAAAAAAACCTATAAAAGTCTACCAACCACAACAATGAACAGAAGACAAACCTTAACTCAAAAGTGAACTCCCTACCTAGAACAGCTGTATTTATGTTGCCCATTTTCAATGTCAATTTTATTACCTATCCTTGATAATTTTATGCTATATGTACCATTATGAAATGAGTTCTGGTTCCCTATAAGAATCCTGTTTACCTTTACCGGATAATGGTGAAAGGTACAATATAAACACAAAGCAAAATACAAACTATGGGACAGAAACAGCCTTACACAACATAAAATCTGCAGCCAGTTCCTCCAAAACTTACTGGTTGGTTGGTTGTTTTGTAGAGATGAGGTCTCACTATGCTGCCCAGGCTGGTCTCAAACTCCTGGCTCATGCGGTCCAGCCGCCTCTGCCTCCCAAAGTGCTGAGGATTATAAGCATGAGCCAGCCTAACTTACTGTCTTTATGAATATCCTTTTCCCTGATAAGAAAACTTAAAACAGTAAACTTCTGTAGGAACTGACAAAATTCATATTCAATGCTGAAGGAAAACATAACCAAAGTTTAATTTGACATAAATAAAAATCAGAATATATAATATATAATACAATATATATCATGAGCTTAATACCTTGGAAATCTTACTTCAGGAAAGATCAGAATGTTCTCAGATTAGACAACAGTAATTTCTTTAACAGTTTTAAAGACTATCTTATGTAACGGTTTTGTTTTTTTCTTTTTCTGAGAAAGGGTCTTGCTCTGTCTCCTAGGCTGGAGTGCAGTGGCATAGTCACAGCTCACTGCAGCCTCGATCTCCTGGGCTCAGGTGATCATTCTGCCTTAGCCTCCCAAGTAGCTGAGACTACAGCCACACACTACCACGTCTGGCTATTTGTTAAATTTTTTTGTATGGATAGGGTCTTCCTGTGTTGCCCAGGCTGGTCTCAAACTCCTGGTCGCAAGCGATCTGCCTGCCTTGTCCTCCCAAAGTGCTAGGATTACAAATGTGAGCAACCACATTCAGCCTCTGTTAGAGCTTTTTAAGGAACCAAGTTACATGCTCTTTAGGCACGAGAAACCACTTAACCAGCCGAGTGCAATCTATGATAGGGTGCACCTGTGGTCCCAGCTACTTAGGAAGCTGAGGCAGGAGGATCCCATGCGCCCTGGAGTTCAAGGCTGCAGTGAGCTAGGATCGTGCCACTGCACCCCAGCCTGGGCAACAGGGTGAGACTCTGTCTTTGTTTGTTGTTGTTTTATTTTGTTTGGATGGAGTCTCACTCTGTCGCTAGCTGGAGTGCAATGGCACAATCTTGGCTCACTGCAACCTCTGCCTTCCAGATTCAAGCAATTCTCCCTACTCCAGCCTCCTGAGTAGCTGGGATTACAGGCATGTGCCACCATGCCCAGCTAATTTTTGTATTTTTAGTAGAGACGGAGTTTCACCATGTTGGCTAGGATGGTCTCAATTTCTTGACCTCATGCTCTGCCCGCCTCAGCCTCCCAAAGTGCTGAGATTACAGGCATGAGCCACCATGCCCAGCCGACTGTCTTTTAAAAATGAAAAACCCCTTAGCCATGTGATAAACAAATATGCTAAACAAAAACTGATCTACAATCATTATCAATAAAAACTCCTGGAAACAGACTAACATCGTTTTCAATTTAAAAACATCATGTAATAAGAAATATAAAAGGATTCAAAATATAAAATAAAAATATTTTTCCAACCCCAAGTTTGTGACCACTGCTTAATTTCCAGGCTTCGCCAGTCATCTGATAAAAGCGCTCCTCCCGTTTTTTTCAACTTCATTTCCTGGTGAGGTTTTAAAACGTTCTCTATGTATCTGCCGACCTGTTCAAAACAACAAATTAGGCGTTGTTACTATACATTAATGTTCCTAAAAATGTACGCTGTCTATAAAGTTGTAAATAACCAAGTAAGAGGCCTGCTGGCTGAACAAAGCCGCTGCTGCTGTGTTTGGCTGCTTGGTTGCGGGGGAGGCTGGTGCAGACAGCTGGACAGCAAGCTGGTCAGACATTTGTCTTTGACCTGCCTGATTATGAAAGTATCAACCAGGATGTGGTTTTTATTCTGGGAACAATCCCATTTCCTAAGAGAATGGGAGGATCTACTTTTCCTATCCTGATTCAAATGGAATGCCAGTATGGCAACTCCAGGGATTTGTCACAAATGGGAAACCAAGTGCCATCTTCAGAATTTCAGGTCTTAAATCTGGAGAGGGAAGCAATATCCTTTTTTTTTTTTTTTTTTTTTTTGAGATGGAGTCTCACTCTGTTGCTCAGGCTGGAGTGTAGTGGCATGATCTTGGCTCATTGCAACCTCCGCCTCCTGGGTTCAAGTGATTCTCCTGTCTCAGCCTCCCGAGTAGCTGGGACTACAGGCGCATGCCACCATGACCGGCTAATTTTTGTTTTTAGTAGAGACAGGGTTTCACCATGTTGGCCAGGCTGGTCTCAAACTCCTGACCTCAAGTGATCCCACCCTTCCTGGCCTCCCAAAGTGCTGGCATTATGGGCATGAGCCACCACACCCAGCCAAAAATTTTTTTAAAAATTAGCTGAGCGTGGTGGGATGTGCCTGCAGTTCCAGCTACCCAGGAAGCTAAGGCAGGAGGATCTCATGAACCCAGGAAGTTGAGGCAACAGTGAGCTATGGTTGTACCACTGAACCCCAGCCTGGCCAACAGAGTGAGGCCCAGTCTCAAAAAAAAAAAATGTGGTATATAAATTCAATGGACAATTATTCATCCACAAAAGGAAATGAGATACTGATACATGCTATATTATAGAAGAACCTGGAAAACACTATGCTAAATCAAAGAAGTTAGACACACAAGGTCACATGTTGTACAACCCCATTTATAAGAAATATCCAGAACAGGTAAATCCGTACCAACAGAAAGCAGATTGGTGGTATCCAGAGGATGGGAGGAGGGGGAGAGTAGGGAGTGACTGTTTAAAGAGTATACGGTTTTCTCTAAGGGCGATGGAACAGAGTTGTACGACCTTGTGAATGTACTAAATATAACTGAACTGCTTGGTCAATTTTGGCTGGGCGTGGTTGCTCACACCTGTAATCCCAGCACTTTGGGAGGCCAAGGCAGATCACCTGAGGTCAGGAGTATAAGACCAGCCGGCCCAACATGGCAAAACCCCATCTCTACTAAAAATACAAAAATTAGCTGGGTGTGGTGGTGCATGCCTGTAATCCCAGCTACTCAGGAGCCTGAGGCAGGAGAATCACTTAAACCCAGGAGGTGGAGGTTGCAGCGAGCCGAGATTGTGCTATTGCACTCCAGCCTGGGCAACAAGAGCAAGACTCCATCTCGAAAATAAATAAATAAAATAAAATGGTCAATTTTATGTCATGTGAATTTGACCTCAATATATTTTTTAAAAATCTATCACAAAGACAGAAGCAACAGACCTTAATTTATTTATTTTTTTTGAGACGGAGTCTTGCTCTGTCACACAGGCTGGAGTGCAGTGACACCATCTCGGCTCACTGCAACCTCCCAGGTTCAAGCGATTATCCTGCCTCAGCCTCCCCAGGAGCTTGGACTACAAGCATGCACCATCATGCCCAGCTAATTTTTTATATTTTTAGTAGAGACAGGGTTTCACTGTGTTAACCAGGATGGTCTCGATCTCCTGACCTCGTGATCCTCCCACCTCAGCCTCCCAAAGTGCTGGAATTACAGGCGTGAGCCACTGCGCCTGGCCCAGAGCTTAATTTTAATTGCCTCAGATTTTTGTATTTCTTGATGCATAAAGTCTCTAAAAATTCTGCCTTACCTTCTCTCCTTGTGCCTCTTGTTGTTGTTTTCTCACAAGTTTTTGTCTTTTCTCATTCTTCTCTTCCTCTTCTAAGACATTAAAACATAAAAGTGCTTTTTATTTCCCAAGTATCTCATAACCAAATAATTTACCAAACGAAAGAAAACATCTAAAATCTACAGTTGGGAGACCCTAACACATCACACTGTCATTTATGTTTGGGTTGACAGTATAAGCTTTTAGGATTATGATTTTATTCATAGTTAATTTGAAAGGGCTATACATTAAATATTGCTCACTTTCCTTTTATTTGCTTACAGTTAAATAGTAAAACACAATGTACCAAATTCACTAATGACAAGCTTCCTCCTAATAGCATAGAAAATACGTAATTTTTGGTTTTAAGAGTCACCTGTTCTGACGCTAAGCACAATATTATTTTAAAAGACTTCTAGGACTCTCAAACTTTTCTTATCAAAAGTGATACAGGATGGGCAAGGTGGCTTGAGCCTGTAATCCCAGCATTTTGAAAGGCTGAGGCAGGTGGATCACTTGAGCTCAGGAGCTACAGACCAGCCTGGGCACATGGCAAAATCCCACCTCTACAAAAAGTACAAAACTTAGCCAGGGGCAGTGGTACACCCCTGTAGACCCAACCTCTCAGGAGGCTGAAGCGGGAGGATCACTTAAGCCTGGGAGGAGAGGGGTTGCAGTGACCAAGATCATGCCACTGCATTCCATCCTGGGTGACAGAATGAGACTCTGTCTGAAATTAAAACAATAAAAAGGGCAGGCGTGGTGGCTCATGCCTGTAATCCCAGCACTTTGGGAGGCCAAGGTGGGCAGATCACGAGGTGAGGAGCTCAAGACCAGCCTGACCAATATGTTGAAACCCCGTCTATATTAAAAAACACAAAAATTAGCCAGGCGTGGTGGTGTGCGCCTGTAGTCCCAGCTACACGGGAGGCTGAGGCAGGGGAATCGTCTGAACCCAGGAGGTGGAGGTTGCAGTGAGTTAAGATCACACCACTGCACTCTAGCCTGGGTGACACAGCAAGACTCTATCTCAAAAAAAAAAAAAAAAAAAAAATGACTAAAGTTGTAATGACTACTCTAAGTTCTAGAATAAAGTAATTTAAGTAGAATGGTATAAAAGGGTAG
Source organism: Ateles fusciceps (assembly GCA_036589455.1). Classification (NCBI taxonomy): domain Eukaryota; kingdom Metazoa; phylum Chordata; class Mammalia; order Primates; family Atelidae; genus Ateles; species Ateles fusciceps. The sequence goes on along the minus strand of JAZHEH010002554.1, from coordinate 13,114,144 downwards.
CATAAATAATAAACTTACCCTTCACATGAAGTTGGGAAGATTTAAATGAGTTAAGCCATGAGGTAGTCACAGAAATAATTAAAGTAAGAAGAGCAAGCAGTAAAAAAATCCGGCCGCAAAGCAAAAGAAAATCCTTGATTCCTAATAAAGGAAAAAAACTAAAATTAAAATTCAAAACTTGCTTTTTTTTTTTTTTTTTAAAAAGAGATGAGGTCTCACTATGTTGACCAGGCTGTTCTCGAGCTCCTGAGCTCAAGTGATCCTCCAGCCTTGGCCTACCAAAGTGCTAGGATTATAGGCATGAGCCACCACGTCCAGCCCCAGACATTTTTCTTGATACCCCTAAAAATTATAACACATTATACAACTGTCTTACAATTATGTTCATATACAGTCATCCCTCAGAATTCATGGGGTATTGATTCCAGGACTCCTGAGGATACTAAAATCCACAGATACTCTAGTCCCTGATATAAAATGGCATGGTTTTTACATATTATCTATGCTCCCACATACTTTAAATCATCTATAGATTACTCATAATACCCAATACAATGTGAAGGCTATATAAATGGTTGCTATACTTTTATTGTTTACTGAAAATGACAGGGAAAAGTCTGTATATGTTCAGGACAGGACACACAGACAACCATCCATTTATCCCTTTTTTTTTTTTTTTTTTTTTTGAGACAGAGTTTCGCTCTTCTTACCCAGGCTTGAGTGCAATGGAACAATCAAGGCTCACGGCAACCGCCACCTCCCGGGTTTAATCGATTCTCCTGCCTCGGCCTCCCGAATAGCTGGGATTACAGGCATGTGCCACCACGTCCAGCTATATCCACTTTTTTTTCCGGAATATTTTCTCTTCTTTCCTTCTGTTTTGTTTTTGTTTTTTGTTTTTAGAGACAGGGTGTTGCTCTTCTTGTTCTTGCTCTGCCACCCAGGCTGCTGGAGTGCAGTGGTGAGAACATCAGGAGGTCCCAGCCTTGACCTCCTGGGTCTGAAGAGATCCTCCTGCCTTAGGCCCCCCCACCCCGCCCAAGTAGCTGGGACTACAGGCAGGCACCACCACATCCAGCTAATTTCTGTATTTTTTGTAGAGATGGGGTCTCGTCGTGTTGTCCAGACTGGTCTTGAACTCCTGAACTCAGGCAATCCGCTCGTCTCGGCCTCCCAAAGTCCTGGGATTAGAGGCATGAGACACTGCACCCAGCCCTTTCTGAACAGTCTCAATCCACAGATGCTTAAATCCTCAGATGTGGAACTCATGGGTACAGAGGGCTTACTGTATTCTCCTTTGGGCATTGAAAAACTCATGATGGTTGTCATTTCCAGAACAAACTTTCTTTCTTTTCAAACCTGTGAGTTCATTTTTTATTTTTTTGTTTTGTTTTTTTAGTTTTTGTTTTTTGCAGAACAAATTTTTAAAGCATAATTCTAGGATAAACACTATCTTAGAAATATAATTAGAGCAATCAGCTACCTTATAAATATTATGACTATCAGTAATGTATAAGTTCTAGTTTCCCATGTAGAGAAAATTACGTTAGTAGAAATCGTGAAAATACCGTGTCAAATTCTAGTTCTATCATAAACAGTCAATCCACTGAAACACCAAATTCTTATTTCTCACAATTAAATTGTGCAATTGTGTGCTTCTTTATTTCTTGACATTTAGTCACTTGTAAGTAAAATTACGATTTAAATGCTTGCCTAGGAAAAAGTAAAAATATAGTATTTGGTCTTCATAACCAAAGTAAAAATTATTTGAGCAAAAATCTATTACCTACTTTGCATAATACAATTTGGCAAATGTTAAGGGCCAGGAGACAAAGCTGGGTTAAAAATGATTTCCATCCTCAGAATTTTTACTCTTGTTTTTTTAATTTTCAAAAGATAAATGGCAGAGATATAGAGGAACCATCTTGCCAATGTGATTAAGGCTGGTAATTAGTCAATTAACTAAAACTTAAAGAAGGAATTAGAGAAACATACATATAGTCCAGGCATGGTGGCTCACACCTGTAATCCCAGTACTTTGGGAAGCTGAGATGGCTGGATCACCTGAGGTAAGGAGTTTAAGACCAACCTGGCCAACATGGTGAAACCCCATCTCTACTAAAATACAAAAATTAGCTGGGCATGATGGCGGGTGCCTGTAATCCCAGCTACTTGGGGAGGCTGAGGCGGGAGAATGTCTTGAACCCACGAGGTGGAGTCTGCAATGAGCCAAGATTGCGCCATTGTACTCCAGCCTGGGTGACAGAGTGAAGTTGTCTCCCCCTCAAAAAACACCACACATACACACACACACATACAGACTTAAATGTTTTATTTAAAACTGAAAACAGATGTATATTATTCTTGCTTTTTTTTTTTTTTTTTGAGATAGAATCTCACCGACTTGTCCAGGCTGGAGTGCAACATCTGATCACAGCTCACTGTAGCCACGACCTCCTGGGATCAAGCAATCCTCCCATGTCAGCCTCCCAAATAGCTGGGACCATAGATGTGTGCCACCAGATAATATTCTTTTTTTTTTTTCCAAGTGATCCCTCCTCCTTGGCCTCCCAAAGTCCTGGGATTACAGGCGTAAGCCACCATGTATGGCCTAATATTATTCTTTTAAAAACCCTAGCAATTTAAAGTTATTTAGAGAAGAAACATTACTAAAAAAAAATCACAGATCCCCCAAATTGACAGTATTAACTATTGATTCAGGTGTCATTCAATACAACACATAATTTAATCTATTTTATCTCTGGCCATTACAAATGTAGTTTAATGTCTAGAGTATTGGTATGTAAAGAAAACACCGAGGCCAGGTGCAGTGGCTCATGCCTGCAATCCCAGCACTTTGGGAGGCCGAGGCTGGTGGATCACTGGAACTCAGGAGTTCGTAACCAGCCTGGGCAACATAGTGAAACCCCAGCTATACAAACGTTGGCCAGGCATAGTGGTGTACACCAGTAATCCCAGCTACCTGGGAGGCTGAAGCACAAAAACGGCTTGAACCTGGGAGGCGGAGGTTGCAGTGAGCCGAGACTGTACCACTGCACACCTGCCTGGGTGACAGAGTGAGACTCTGTCTCAAGACAAAAAAAAAAACAAAAAAACAAAAAAACCTTGAGTTGTGGGATGTATGTTCCATTCTACTGCTGTTTGTTCTAACAAGTAAGCAATTTGCAAACATCACATGAGAATATGAAAGATTCGGCCGGTGCAAGGGCTCACACCTGTAATTTCAGCACTTTGGGAGGCTGGGGCAGTCGGATCACCTGAGGTCGGGAGTTCGAGACCAACCTGACCAACATGGAGAAACCCCGTCTCTACTAAAAATACAAAATTAGCCAGGTGTGGTGGCACATGCCTGGAATCCCGGCTACTCGGGAGGCTGAGAGAGGAGAATCACCTGAATCCGGGAGGCAGAAGTTGCAATGAGCCGAGATCCCACCATTGCACTCCAGCCTGGGCAACAAGAGCGAAACTCCGTCTCAAAAAAACAACAACAAAAAACAACAAAAAACACCTAGATTTGTGTGTATATCTGTCAAGAAAAAAAGTTTTTAAGTGAGTTTTGTTTGTTTTTTAACTATAGACCCCGTAAGCAGTATACTTCAACAGATAACAAACCTAATGAACTGGCCTTAAAATATTTAGGCTGGGCATGGTGGCTCACGCCTGAAATTCTAACACTTTGGGAGCTGAGGCAGGCAGATCACGAGATCAGGAGATCGATACCACCCTGGTCAACATAGTGAAACCCCATCTCTACTAAAAATACAAAAAAATTAGCCAGGCATGGTGGTAAGTGCCTGTAGTCCCAGTTACTCGGGAGGCTGAGGCAGGAAAATCGCTTGAACCCAGGAAGCAGAAGTTGCAGTGAGCCAAGATTGCACCACTGCACTCCAGCCTGTGTGACAGAGTGACAGACTCTGTCTCCAGAAAAAAAATTTAGCTTAAGTACAAGTAAGATGTATTGACAATAAAGGTTTTTACAAAGTAGAAAAAGACAAGGCTAGTTTTCCAATATATGTCTGAATGTTAGTAGAGGCATAACCAGCCCTGCTACCGCTATAAAGTATGATTTCTAAAACAGACCTAAATACTGTTAACAAGTAATTATTGGAAGCTCACTATCAAGAATCCAAAAGTAGCAAAATATGTGTGAGTAAATATATATAAAGAACTAAAAAAAAAAGGAAAACAATCCAAATGAAACAATCATTCCTTCAGAATTCTATGAGAAAGAAGCTAATTCCATGAAAATTTCAAGACCTAGATAAAGATGCTGCCAGGAGCCCAGCTGCAATTTCCAGAACCCTTGTCCCTAGTTCTATTAAATTAGACACTGTGGTAAGTGCTGCAAATACAAATACAAATTTCATTTGGCCTCTGCCCTCAAGAAGTGTATTTCTGACTGGGCACGGTGGCTCATGCCTGTAATCCCAGCACTTTGGGAGGCCGAGGTGAGGGAACTGCTTGAGCCTAGGAGTTTCATACCAGCCTGGGCAACACGGCAAAACCCCATCTCTGCAAAAAATACAAAAAATTAGCTAGGCATGGTGCTGTGGTGCCTGTAGTCCTAGCTACTCAGGAGGCTGAGGTGGGAGGATGGCTTGAGCTGGGAAGTCCTGGCTTTGTAAGCCGTGACCATGCCACTGCACTGCAGCCTGGGTGACTGAGCAAGACTTTGTCTCAAAAAATAGTAATAATAAAATAAAGGAGCAGAGTAGGGGTGGATGTTGAAAAGACAAGGGAACAGGTCAATTTTGGAAATGGTGTGAATTCAACATTTCTGATCCTTTGGATAAAGGTCTTGTTATATTCCAACACAGCCTGAGTGAGTGGGAAGCTTCAGGAAAGTCTTTGTACATTTTTTAAAGCATTTTTTTTTCATTTTTTATTGCAGGCAACATTTCTAGACATCTTACTCCTTGGAGGCAGGGAGAAAAGGTGGAGAAAGGGAGTATACAAAGCTCAGTTTCATTATGGTCTCTAACTTTAGAACTGATTTTAAAAAGGGGAAACAGACATGTAAACTGATCACTCAAATGTCCAAAAATCAACTCATGATTCTCAGCACCTCCACCGGTTTTCTTCCCTTTTCCCTTTACCAGTAGCACTACCAATCACCTAGGTTTGTTCAATCCCCCATGAGGCAGTCGTCCTTGAATCCTTCCTTTCCCTTGCCACAAACATCAACCCACCAACAAAGCCTGTTGGTTGATCCTACTTCGTCAATATCCCAAATCTGTCTACATTTCAACTCCTCTGTTACTGTCCTAGTCCAGGCCATCATCACTACTTGTCTACTTCCAAAGCCTGATGTGCCTCACTGCTTCCACCATAGCTTCCGTCCGAAGCATTCTCCATACAGAATGGAGCCACCTTTTTAAAACCTTAGGGAAGTCACTTAACCTCCCTAAATTTCAGTTCCCTCAACTATAAAATGGGGATCATAAGAGTGCCTACCCAGCCGGGAGCAATACCTCCAGTTTGTAATCCCAGCACTTTGTAATCCCAGCACTTTGAGATGGGTGGATCACGAGGTCAGGAGTTCAAGATCAGCCTGGCCAAGATGGTGAAACCCCGTCTCTACTAAAAACACAAAAGTTAACCAGGTGTGGTGGCTGGCGTCTGTAATCCCAGTTACTCGAGAGTAGGAGGAAGAGAATTGCTTGAACCCGGGAGACAGAGATTGCAGTGAGCCAAGATCTTGCCACTGCACTCCTGCCTGCGCAACAGAGGGAGACTCCATTGGGGGGTAGGGGAATCTACTTTCCTCTGATTGTAGTGTAGATTAAATAAGATATTGAATAACCAGTACCTACTGTTTGGCTTACAATAGGTGTTCAATAAACGTCATTATCCTGAGCCAATTCCTCTTCCTCCCCCCAACTCTCCTCGATTCAGCCACAATGGCCTTCTCCTTTTCCTCCAACATCTCACAATCTTTTTGCCTAGAATACTCCCCTCCCCCATCCCTTCACTGCCCCCACGGGATTTTCACGGGTGTGGCCCCTTATTTACATCTCAGGGCCTGGCGGAGTGGCGCAGGCCTGTAATCCCAGCACTTTGAGAGACCGAGGCAAGAGGATCTCTTGAATCAAGGAGTTCAAGGCCAGCCTTGGCAACATAGTGAGATCCTGCCTCTAATTTAAAAACAAAACAAAAATTCTCTCAGCCTAAATTCTTAGAAGGCCTTCATCCTATCAGTCTGTTTATTTCCTTTTGAGTGTTAACCAGGATGAGAAAGTACTGTTATGACTGCCACTATGCTCTTCGCCTCTGTCCTCTTACACGCAAAACCATCAAACCTGTAGGCAAAAGGTTCCGCGAAGTGGAGTCAGCACCGGAAGTGGGAGGCACGGGCGATGCAGTCTGGGAGTTGTAGTCAAAGCCGCTCCGAAGCGACGCAGCCAGAGAGGCGGTCATTCTATGCAACATTTCTGTGAAAATTACCAGCTGTGACTGTCGAAGGGAAAAAGCCAACAATTACCTATATCCGGGATCCCACGCCGGAGCTCCAGACACACAAGGGGGACAGCAGAGAGGAAGAAAATGCCAACAACTCCCTGTAAAGCCATGGTGGCGGAAGCGCCTGGTCCAGGTGGAAAGCCCACCCCTTCCGGCCGCGTTTTCCGGGGAGGAAGTGGATCTTTTCCTGCGGCGGGGGAGGCTGAAAGAGTGCAGCGTCGTACGGCTACGTTGTTATTGATGGGGCCCGTGTTTTTAACTCAGTATGTAGCCGTGTTTCAGAAGAAAGGCAAGTCGTCCCCAGATCACATGATGTCCAGAGGAGCGTGGGCTCTAGAGTGGTGGCTCCCTGGAGGGTAGCAGGGCAGGGGCTGCCCCCTCGGTTTCTGCAGCGTCGGTGAGAAAGCGCTCTCCAGAGGGAAATGAAGCCGAAGGGAAAGCTGATGCTGTGAGGAGACAGTCTGTTCCCGTGGCTTTGTGGCCGCAGAGTGTGAATGTGAGCTATAGCACTTTCTTATCTCCCTAACGGTTCCTGGCCCCGTCCACAGTCTTTGGTTCCTGCGTTGAGACAACTCGAAAGTAGGGCCTGGCTCCAACTACCTACCCCCCCAACACTCATGTCCTAATGCCAGGTCCTACCCCTTGCTCCGCCCCTTGTCAGTTTTGCCAGCACGCGTTGTTAACCTTGACCTCATAATTCTGTGACCTCATTGCCATCCTATGACTCACCACTGTGCACTTCTCCCAAGCTACTGAGGTCCCCCCCAACCTACAACATTTCATACTTATACATTATCTTTCCTGGCCAGGCACGGTGGCTCACACCTGTAATCTCAGCACTTTGGGAGGCCGAGGCAGGCAGTTCAAGAGGTCAGGGTTTGAGACCAGTCTGGCCAACTTGGTGAAACCCCGTCTGTACTAAAAATACAAAAATTAGCCGGCCTTGGTGGCGGGCGCCTGTAATCCCAGCTACTCAAGAGGCTGAAGCAGGAGAATTACTTGAGCCCGGGAGGCGGAGGTTGCAGTGAGCCGAGTTTGCGCGACTGCACTCTAGCCTGGACGACAGAACAAGACTCCGTCTCAAAAAAAAAAAAAAAAGAAAAAATTATCTCCTGGCCGGGTGCGGTGGCTGACGCCTGTAATCCCAGCACTTTGGGAGAAAAAAAAAAATCTTTTTCCTGACCTATCCATCTATCCTCCCACCTCACTCTTCAGTTTAGTTCATCTGACTTTTATCGAGCTCCACAGTTTACCTGGTACTGTACAATTCTTAGAGATTCAGATGTATACAAGTTATTGAATTTGTCCTCAAGAAACTCAGCTTAGGCTGGGCGCTGTGGCTCATGCCTGTAATCCTAATACTTTGGGAGGCCTAAATGGGTGGATGAGAGGTCAGGAGTTTGAGACCAGCCTGGCCAAGATGGTGAAACCCCGTCTCCACTAAAAATACAAAAATTACCCGAGCGCAGTGGCAGGCGCCTATAAACCCAGCTACCCAGCTACTTGGGAGGCGGAGGCAGGAGAATTGCTTGAACCCAGGATGCGGAGGTTGCAGTGAGCTGAGTTCAGGCCACTGCACTCCAGCCTGGGTGACAGAACAAGACTCAGTCTCAAAAAAAAAAAAAGAAAAAAGAAACTCAGCTTATTAGACTTTGTGATTCTATATAGAAGAAAAAAAACTGAATGAGAAAGATACCCCTAAAACAAACAAATGCAATGCAGTGCCTGAATGCTATGAGAGAAATACACAGGGTGTTGCAGAACCATACCCGGAAGGCTTGGAGAAGGCTTTCCAGAAGGAAATCAGTCTAAATTGTGTTGAAAGGTTAGGAATGTGGACAAGGATGCCCGAGGAAGAGTGGGATTTCAAGTTTAGGAAACAGTGCAAAGGAACTACCAGCGATTAAAATATTGCTGCAGTTTAGAGCTTGAAGCCGGGCACGGTGGCTCACTCCTGTATTCTCAGCACTTTAGGAGGCCAAGGAGGAGACTGCTTGAGCTCAGGAGTTCGAGACCCACCTGGGCAACATAGCTAAACTCGTCTCAAAAAAAAAAAAAAAAAGCTGGGCATGGACCACAGTAGCGTGTGGTCCCAGCTACTCAAGAGGCTGAGGTGGGAGAATCACTTGAGCCCAGGAGGTCAAGCTGCAGTGAGCCAAGATCATGCCAGTGCACTCCAGCCTGGGTGATACAGCGAGACCCTGTCTCTAAAAATAAAATAGCTGAATGAAGGTTTTTAGAGGTAGATTGTTGCTAGGGCTGCAGAGGCTTTCCTTTATATATAGGCTAAGTACTTTATCCTCCAAGTAAAGATGCAAAATATTTGGGTACAATCTAAAGATCAATAAGGGTAAGATAATATAAATTCAGCTTGACATAGCATAAAGTACTATATCGACTAGTTCAGAAGTTCCCATAGTTGTCTGTATCTTGTGTTCACCGTGCATAAGGAGGAGGACAAAAAAGGAAGTTCACTTCTTAACCAACTGCCTCCTTTATTCTGTTGTTCCTCCCTGGCCTTCCATATTACCTAATTTAATCTGTTGATGGCGCCATTGAATCTCTGTCTGGACTATAAAAGGAGGTTCCTAACCATCCCAGATTTGCTTTGTCTTAACATATGGGAAGCCAGCATTTCCCAAACTTTGTTGTTTGTGAAATCTCTTCACTGCAACTGCCAACTCTCCCTACCAAAGAACACCAGAATAACCTGTCACTAAGCAAGTTTGAGTCTCTTACTGCATTAAAAAAGAACATTGGCCGGGCACGGTGGCTCATGCCTGTAATCCCAGTATTTTGGAAGTCCGAGGCAGGTGGATCATGAGGTCAAGAGTTTGAGACCAGCCTGGCAAACATGGTGAAACCCCATCTCTACTAAAAATACAAAAATTAACTGGGCTTGGTGGCGCATGCCTATAATCCCAGCTACTTGGGAGACCAAGGCAGGAGAATGGCTTGAACCTGGGAGTCGGAGGTTGCAGTGAGCCGAGATCGCACCACTGCACTCCGGCCTGGCAACAGAGTGAGACTCCATCTCAAAAAAAAAAAAAAAAAAGAACATTGTGGCTGGACACGGTGGCCCACACCTGTAATCCCAGCACTTTGGGAGGCTGAGGTGGGTGGATCACCCGAGGTCGAGTTCGTGACCAGCCTGAGCAATATGATGAAACCCTATCTATAGAAAAAAAAAAATTAAAATTAGCCAGTCATGGTGGCTCACGCCTGTAGTAATAGCTACTCGGGAAGTGAGGCATGAGAATCGCTTGAACACAGGAGGTGGAGGTTACAGTGAGATCATGCCACTACACTCCAGCCTGGGCAATAGAGCGAGACTCAGTCTCAAAAAAAAAAACATTGCTTTGACATAATCTTGGTAGTTTCTCAGAAAGAACGGCAAAGGTGATTTTTATTTTTATTTTTATTTTATGAGACAGGGTCTCACTCTGTCACTCAGGCTGGAGTGCAGTGGCACAATCACAGCCCACTGTAGCCTTGACCTCCCAGGCTTAAGCAATCCTCCTGCCTCAGCCTCCAGAGTAGCTGGGACTGCAGCACATGTCACCATGCCTGGATAATTTTTTTATTTTTTCTATGGACAGGGTTTCATCGTATTGTTCAGGCTGGTCTTGAACTCCTGGGCTCAAGCAATCTGCCAACCTTGGCCTTCCAGAGGGTGACTTTTATAGGGTTCTGTAGTCTAGTTAGAGTGGTTTAAGGTGGTCTTTTCAATGTGGGCATTTCACTGGGATTGGATATAGTTCATGGTAGAATAGTTTAAGACAGTACACCCAACAAGGTAAAGAAATTGGAGTTAGATTCTGCCCCTTTTTTGACAAGGAAGGCAATTTGCCCAATTGAGTAGTCAACTCCTCAGTGCCGGAGAGGAAGCTTTGCAGCTAGATGAGCAAATTATAGACCAGATAAATGGGATGTTCCTAAAGCTCAGAATGAAGGTATGGATTGATCTATAGACTAACTTTGTGGGCAAGAATTTCCTGGAACAAACAGTAAAATCAGGTTGACGTAGAGCTCTTAACTCTTAGTGGTAAGCTAAAAGTTACAGGTGTCTCCATTCTCACCAAAAAATCGTGTGTGTGTGTGTGTGTGTGCGCGTGTGTGTGTGTTTTGAGGCAGGGTCTCACTCTTTCACTCAGGCTGGAGTGTAGTGGCACAAGCATAGCTCACTGCAACTTGGAACTCCTAGGCTCAAGCGATCATCCCACCTCATCCTCCTGAGTAGCCAGGACTACAAGCACATGCCACCATGACTGGCTGTTTCTTTTTTCTTTTTTATCAATAGATGGGGTCTAACTGTTGCCCAGGCTGTTCTTGGACTCCTGGGTCTCAAGTGATCCTCTAGCCTTGGCCTTCCAAAGTGTTGGGATTACAGGCATGAACCATGGCACCTTACCATATGTGTTTTTCTTGTACGAATTTAGAAAATTGCCATGTCAGCTGTGCTCTAAACCCTCAACAAGTAGCTGACTTTTGTTTCCTTAACCTTAGGGTCCATCTTACTTGATGAAGGGGTGTCTATTTTAGTCTCTCAGACCACAATTTTTAAATTTTTTTTAGAGAGATGGGGAATTTTCTATGTTCCCCAGGCTGGCCTCAAACACCTGGCCTCCAGCAATCCTCCCACCTCAGCCTCCAGAGTAGCTGGGAATACAAGTGTGCACCACCACACCCAACTATTATAGAATTTTTGCATTTAAAAAAATGAATTTTTTTCTATATTTTATTATAAAAATTTTCAGACCAACAGTTGAAAATATTTTTACTCACATTTTATTCTTGTTATTTGAAAACAAATCTATCAATCCCTCCGTCCTTTCATCAATCTTAGTTTTTGATGCGTTTCAAAGTTGCAAACATTAGCAAACTTGCCCTGAAATACTTCAACATGCATATCATTAACTATATCACAAGTACATACGTACAAGAGGCTAAAGATCACCTCTCCCCATCGTAGGTCTTAGTTGGGACTCCTGTAATAGACGGATTAACAAGAAGAAAACAAGTTTATGAACGCATGCTTGGTGCATTAGACAGGAGAAATCTCAGTGAGAAGCAACTGAAAGCAATGGCTTAGAATTCTGTCTTATCAGGGTTTGACAAAGAACAATGAACGTTGGGGGAAATGACAGGGCAAAGGAAGGTGGTTTTAGGCTTCAAAAGGTGGGGGGCTGTGACAAAGTAAGTACTGTACTGAGGAAACTAATGGGGCAAGTTTTGTTGTAGATTCCTCTCGTGCCATCTTTGGTCTCATAACAGTCTTGAGCTGCCTCCAGTAAAGGAGAAAGTATGTCCTGTCTTTAGGCAGAAAAGAGAGGATATGGAGTGCTTTTCTCTGTTTTCTGTTTCTTAATTGCCTTTGGCTGAAAAATAATTTTTAGGCCTATTTTGGGGTGGCACCTTCTGGTTTCCTTCACATATTTTATGTGATGTATATACTTTATCGTGTGTATCATTAACTGCAATGAAATGAACACATCATGAGCATACCATTCCTTGAGTTCCAATGTATGCATACCCCAGTGCAACTTAAATCCCGGTCAACATACAAAGCATTGACTGAGCATGGTGGCTTATGCCTGTAGTCTCAGCACTTTGGGAGGCTGAGGAGCCCAAGAGTTTGCGACCAGCCTGGACAACATGGTGAGACCCCATCTCTATAAAAAAAAAAAAAAAAAAGATTGTTTTAATTAGCTGGGTGTGGTGGCATGCACCTGTGGTCACAGCTACTTCAGAGGCTGAGGCAGGAGTATCACTTGAGCCCAGGAGGTGGAGGCTGCAGTAAGCTGTGTTTGTAGCACTGTACTCCAGCCTGGGCAACAGAGGCCCTGTCTCAAAAAAAAAAAAAACACACACACACACAATAAAAAACAATTTAAAAAAAGCATTGCCCAGAGAGCAACCATTACTCTGATTTTTTTCCACCATAGGTTAATTTTGCCTCTTCTAGGACTTCTGTTAATTATGCAAAATGTACTCTTTGGATAAGGCTTTGTTCACACTGCATACTTTTTTAACATTTTATGAGATAATTATAGATTCACATGCAGTTATAAGAGGTCATGGAGATTGCATAAATCCTTTACCATTTTCCCCAGTGTTAAAATTGTGCATAAGGACAGTATAATATCATAAACAGGAAATATATATTGACACAATCCACTGGCTTCATTAAGATTTTACCACTTACAGATACTCATTTGTGTGTGTGATTTAGTTCTGTGCAATATTATCACCTGTGTTAATTCCTCTGACCACTACCGGTCAAGATACAGAATAGTTCCATCACAGGAATTCCTCATGCTACCCTTCCACAGCCACACCACCTCACTTTCTACCCCTCACCACCATCAACCCCCATGAAACCACTATTATGGTCCCCGTCTCCTTTTTTCCCCCTCTATCTTTATTGAGGTATAATTGACAGATAAAATCCATCTCTTCAATTTTGTCATTTTTGTAAATTAAATTGTTTTTATTTTTTTAAATAGAGATGGGGTTTCTCCATGTTGGTCAGGCTGGTCTCGAACTCCTGACCTGAAGTGATCCACCTTCCTTGGCCTCCCAAGGTGCTGGGATTACAGGCGTGAGCCACTATGCCTGGCCCAATTTTGTCATATCAAGAATATTACATAAACGAATCATACCTCAGCACACACAAAAAAAGACCTTTTTTGAGATGGTGTTTCACTCTTGTTGCCCAGGCTGGAGTAAAATAGTGCGATCTCAGCTCATGGCAACCCCTGCCTCCCGGGTTCAAGTAATTCTCCTGCCTCAGCCTTCTGAGTAGCTGGGATTATAGGTATGTGCCACCACACTCAGATAATTTTTTTTTTTGAGACGGATTCTCGCTTTGTTGCCCAGGCTGGAGTGCAGTGGCATGATCTCAGCTCACTGCAACCTCTGCCTCCTGGGTTCAAGTGATTCTCCTGCCTCAGCCTCCCGAGTAACTGTGACTACGACTACAGGCCTGTGCCACCATACCCGGCTAATTTTTTGTATTTTTTTTTTGTTTTAGTAGAGACCAGGTTTCACTGTGTTAGCCAGGATGGTCTTGATCTCCTGACCTCATGATTCGCCTGCCTCGGCCTCCCAAAGTGCTGGGATTACAGGTGTGAGCCACCACGCCCAGCCACTTTTTTGTATTTTTAGTAGAGATGAGGTTTCACCAGGTTGGCCACACTGGTCTCAAACTCCATACCTCAGGTGATCCACCTGTCTCATCCTCCCAGAATGCTGGGATTACAGGCATGAGCCACTGTGCCCGGCATCTTTTTTAATGACAGAGTCTTGATAGCTCTGTTGCCCAGGCTGGTCTGAAACTCCTGGGCTCAAGCAATCCTCCTGTCTCAGCCTCCTAAGTAGCTGGCTCTACAGGAATGTGTCATTGCACTCACCTCTTACTGACTTTTTGACGAGCAGAAGTTTTTAATTTTGATGATAATTTATCTAATTTTTCTTTTATGATTATTGCTTTCCGTGTCCTAAGAAACCTTTGCTCATCTTGAAGTTGAGAGATTCTCCTTTTTTCTTTCTTTCTTTTTTTCTTAAATAGACACAGGGTTTCACCATGTTACCTAGGCTGGTCTTGAACTCCTGAGCTCAAGCAATATGCCTGCCTTGGCATCCCAAAGTGCTGAGATTACAGGCGTGAGCCACCATGCCCAGCCTCCTATGTTTTCTTCTAAAAGCTTTATATTTTAGCTTTTACATTTAGGTTTATGACATTATTCTTTTAGTAGTCTTTTTTTCCCCTAAAAAATAAAATGGCTACTTGTATGTGTGTGGTTTTTTATTTTTTTTGGTGGTGTTTGTTGTTTTAACAGGGTCTAAGAGTGTTTCCCAGGCTGCACTGCATTTGTACAATCACGTCTTACTGCAGCCTCCACCTCCCAGACTCATGTGATCCTCCCACCTCAGCCTCCTGAGTACCTGGGACCACAGGTGTGCACTACCATGCCTAATTTTTGTTTGTTTGTTTGTTTTTTTGAGATGGTCTTGCTCTGTTGCCCAGGCTGGAGTGCAGTGGTGAGATCATGGCTCACTGCAGCCTTGACCTTCTGGGCTCAGATCAGGCACCAAAATCACATAGACTTGATTTATCCAATGAATAACAAATATGGTGCACCTACACCATGCCCAGGTGCTGTTACAGACACTGGAGATATAGCCACAAATGAGACAGACAAGATTCTTGCACACCATGGAGTCTAAATACTAGTGTGTGATGACTAGTTTTATATGTCAGCTGGGAGGGAGTTTTTGGATGAAATTAACATTTAAATCGCTGAACTCTGAGTAAGCAGATTGCCCTCCATTATGTGTGTGGGCCTCATCCAGTCAGCTGAATGCCTGAATAGAATGAAAAGACCAGCCTCCCTGAGTAAGAGTGATTTCTCTAACAGACTGCCTTTTGGCTGGTACTGCAGTATCATGCCAAAAAGCAGAAGGTGACACAAGCAGGAGGAAAATCAATCAATAGAAATAGACCCAGAAATGACAGAGTTAATGGAATCCACAGACACAACTTTAAATATGTCAACAAGGAAAAATGGTTACGTCAGAGTGGTGAGATTATTTTTTTCTTATTTTTCTAAATACATGAAAATAAATTTTTAAATGGTAGTATCTTAAGTATTGCTGAGGAATGTAGTACTGGTCATACATATATACATTTTTTTTTTTGAGACAGGATCTAGCTCTACTGCCTAGGCTGGAGTGCAGTGGCATGATCTCAGCTTGTTGCAGCCTTGACCTCCCAGGTTCAAGCCTACCTCAGACTCCTGAGTGGCTGGGACCACAGGCATATGCTACCATGCCTGGCTAATTTTTGTATTTTTTGTAGAGACAGGGTTCCGTCATGTTGCCCAGGCTGATCTTGAACTTTTGGGCCCAAGCAATCTGCCTGCCTCAGCCTACCAAAATGCTGGGATTATAAATATGAGCCACCATGCCTAGCCTTAGCATATTTTTAGATGTCATGTAAATGTCATTTTTAAAAAATTTAACATTATTAGATTAATCCAAGTTGATTTTTACAGCTGTAGTTCATGTATTTTTACTACTGTATATTTCATTATGGGAACATTAATCCCAGTGGGGCATGTTGCCTGTAATCCCAGTACTTTGGGAGGCCGAAGCAGGCGGATCATCTGAGGTCAGGAGTTTGAGACCAGCCTGGCCAACATGGTGAAATCCTGTCTCTACTAAAAATACAAAAATTAGCCAGGCATGGTGGTGGACACCTGTAATCCCAGCTACTTGGGAGGCTGAGGCAGGAGAATGGCTTGAACCCAGGAGGTAGAGGTTGCAGTGAGCTGAGATCATGCCATTGCACTCCAGCCTGGGTGACAGAGTGAGACTGTGTCTCAAAAAAAAAATGAACAAACAAACAAAAAGAACATTAATCCCTTATAGGAATATATATTTTTTGATGATGGATATTTATTCCCAAGAACAGATAAATGAAGGAAATGATAAACACCACATTTAGGACATTGATTACCTCTTGGGGGAGGGAGACAGGAAGAAGAATGCAACTGGGAAAACTGTAGAACTAGACAGTGTGGTAGTACTACATTTCTTAATAAGAGGTGTGGATGTGCCTTTGTATTATTATTTATACAGGTACTTTGTTTATCTTAAGTATTGCAAAATACATTTTAAAAATAAACAGTTACAGGGCCGGGCGCAGTGGCTCACGCCTGTAATACCAACACTTTGAGAGGCCAAGGTGGGTAGATCACCTGTGGTCAGGAGTTTGAGACCAGCCTGGCCAACATGGTGAAATCCTGTCTCTACTAAAAATACAAAAATTATCTGGGTGTGGCCGTGGGCGCCTGTAATCCCAGCTACTCAGGAGGCTGAGGCAGGAGAATCGCTTGAACCCAGGAGGCAGAGGTTGAAGTGAGCTGAGATTGTGGTATTGCACTTTAGCCTGCGCGACAAGAGCAAAACACCATCTCAAAAAAATAAAAATAAACAGTTACAGAAACAATACCATATATTTAGATTCAAAATAGGAATAGTAGTATTTTTCTTTTTTTTTTTTTTTTTTTTTTTTTTTTTGAGACAGTCTTGCTTTGTTGCCCAGGCTGGAGTGCAGTGGCGCAAGCTCGGCTCACCGCAACCTCCACCTCCTGGGTTCAAGTGATTCTCCTGCCTCAGCCTCCCCAGTAGCTGGGATTACAGGTGTGCACCACCATGCCTGGCTAATTTTTGTATTTTTGCTAAAGACGGGGTTTCACCATGTTGGCCAGTCTGGGCTTGAACTCCTGACCTCATGATCGGCCTGCCTCAGCCTCCCAAAGTGCTGGGATTACAGGTGTGAGCCACCGCACCCAGACAGTAGTGTTATTTCCAAAGCTTTTTATGATCTTCCCCATAATCTTTCAAGATATGTTACTGAAACAATTAATCAGACATCAAAAATGTGAAAGAGGTCTTCAGTGCATTTGTGATTTCCTTTAGATTTTATCTTCTGAGGTTGTATCCAGTTGTCTCAGCAAAGCAGACTTGCTATGTCCCTCTGAAAATTTCTTTCCCTTTATAGTATAACTTGCTTTTGTTAATTCCACATTGAGTTATAGTTACTGTTCTCTGCCTCTTCAGTGTTTATCTTTCATCTCAGTATTAAACACTGATATTGGGGTAACTGAGTAATGTTCAATTATTCCTCTCATATTATTTTTATCCTGTTTTTTTTCCCCACCTGCAACTGTCTTGAGTTATATATTTTTATCCTTTTAAGTGACTGCAATTATCTTCATATATGGAACATGAAAAATTTTATTGAACAACCTGTATTAGCAAAGTTCTCTCTGTACCACTATTTCCTGCATAGATTTCTCAGATTGTTTATAGAAGTACCATCATCACCTTTCTGGTGACACATATCTCTTGACCTACAACCTCAACACAAAGTTGTAATATGAATTAGTCACTATGAGTGGGAAAGGATTTTTTTGTTAGTTTTGAGATGGAGTCCCACTCTGTGTCCCAGGCTGGATGCAGTGGTATGATCTCAGCTCACTGCAACCATAGCTTCCTGGGATCAAGTCTCATGTCTCAGCCTCCCAAGTGGGTGGGAATACAGGTACACAGCACCACTCTGGCTAATTTTTGTATTTTTAGTTGAGACTGGGTTTTCATGTGTTACCCAAGCTAATCTTGTATTTTCACTGTAAGACACACTCAGTGATGGTTTCTTTCTAATAATGGTTAATAGGCTTCTGAGTTAGGCCTTCAGGATTTGAATTCCTGCTTTGCTATTCACCAGCTGTTTAATTTTTTTTATCATTACAGAATTTTTGATTATCCTAGAAAAACATCTCCAAATCACCAGCTGTTTAACCTTGTGCAAGTTATTTAACCACTTTGAACCTCAGGGTCCACATCTATAAAATTGAGATTATAATAGTACAGTATTTATTTCGTGGGTCGAGGAGAGAGAACATATAAAAGATCTTAGCACAGTGCTTAGCTCAATACATATTACTTAGGGGCTTATTATTTTGACAAGTATTTCACAATGTCTTCATAGAAATCACCTAAGTTTGTCTAGTAGGGTTTTTTGAGACAGAGTCTCGCTCTGTTGCTCAAGCTGGAATACAGTGGCACGATCACAGTTCACTGCAGCCTCAACCTCCCAGGCTCACGTGATCTGCTACCTCAGCCTTCTGAGTAGCTGGGACTACAGGTGTGTACCACCACACTCAACTAATTTTTAAATTTTTGAGACCAGGTCTTACTACGTATTACCTATGCTGGTCTCAAACTCCTGGGCTCCAGCGAGCCTCTCGTGGCTTCTCTTCCTAAAGTGCTGGGATTACAGGCATGAGCCTCTGTGTCCGGCCTCCTCTAGTGTTTGAAAGAAAACTTTTTTTTTTTTTTTTAAGAGACAGGGTCTTGGACCGGGCGCAGTGGCTCATTCCTGTAATCCCAGCACTTTGGGAGGCCAAGGCGATTGGATCACCTGAGGTCGGGAGTTTGAGACCAGCCGGACCAACATGGAGAAACCTCGTCTCTACTAAAAATACAAAATTAGCCAGGTGTGGTGGCGCATTCCTTTAACCCCAGCTACTCCGGAGGCTGAGGCAGGAGAATTGCTTGAACCCAGGAGGCAGAGGTCATGGTGAGCCGAGATTGTGCCATTGCACTCCAGCCTGGGCAACAAGAGTAAAACTCCATGTCAAAAGAAAAAAAAGAGAGAGACAGGGTCTCACTCTGTCACCCAAGCTGGAATGCAGTGTTACAGTCATAGCTCACTAACCTCGAATTCCTGGGCTCAAGTGATCCTTTCACCTCAGCCTCCAGAGTAGTTGGGACTACAGGTGTGTGCCATCACACCCAGCTAATTTTTTATTTTTTGTGGTGATGAGGAGCTCCCTGTGTTGCCCAGGTTGGTCTTGAACTCGTGGGTTTAAGGGATCCTCCCACCTCAGCCTCCCAAAGTGCTGGGATTACAGTTGTGAGTCACTACACGTAGCCCAAAATGGTAATTTTCTGTGTTCCATCTACATTTATTACATGACAGTCTGTAGGAAAGAAGAACTTTCTCTTCTTCCCTTAAATTTTGTATTCAGAAAAATTGGATTCCAGGCCGGGCGTGGTGGCTCACGTCTGTAAGCCCAGCCAGCACTTCGGGAAGCTGAGGCGGGCAGATCATGAGGTCAGGAGTTCGAGGCCAGCCTGACCAACATGGTGAAACCTTGTCTCTACCAAAAATACAAAAATTAGCCGGGCGTAGTGGCCAGCGCCTGTAATCCCAGCTACTCGGGAGGCTAAGGCATGAGAATTGTTTGAACCCAGGAGGCAGAGGTTGCAGCGAGATGAGATCATGCCATTGTACTCTAGCCTGGCAACAGAGCATTACTCCATCTCAAAAAAAAAAAAAAGAATTGGATCCCATTCCATTTGGGGTGTGGTGTGTTCCCATTCTCTCTCCTTGTGCTGGGCCTTGCTGCCCAGTGCCCTGGACCTTCCTTCCTTTGCCTACCCGGATGTGATCGGATGACCTGTGCACTGTCCTTGTGGGCATAGGATTGTGGCCTACCACAAGACAAATTCGAAGCTGCACTTACTACTTTGTTGTCCAGTTGGTAGTTGTAAATATTCTCAAAGGACACACCAGTCTCTACAGCTTGGGAAGTCAATGCTTTTGTGTCTCCAACTCTTTTCTCTGTGCTCCATCTGTAGATCACAAAAACCGCTACTCCGAATTAATCCACTATTCCAAACTTAATTACTCCACTGTTCCACTATTCTCAAACTTAAGAGTCACCTGAAGGCAAGAGACAGTGTTGGTGAAAATATAGTTCCTAACTGGGCACGTGCACGCCTGTAATCCCAGCTACTCGGGAGACTGAGGCCAGAGGATTGCTTGAGCCTAGGACAGGAGTTCGAGACCCCTGACTTTAAAAGAAAATAAAAATAAGGCCCGGCACGGTGGCTGGCATCTGTAATTCTAGCATTTTGGGAGGCTGAGGTGGGAAAATCTCTTGAGGTCAGGAGTTCCAGACTAGTCCTGGCAACACAGCGAGACCCCGTCTTTTTAAAAAGCAAAAAAAATTAGCCAACCGTTGTGGCGGACACTTGTAGTCCCAGCTACTGGGAAGGCTGAGGCGGGAGGATCGCTGCTTGAGCCCGGGAGGTGGATGGAGGCTGCAGTGAGCAGAGATCGCATCACTGCACCCCAGCCCGGGGGGGAGAGTGAGACGCAATCTCAAAGAAAAAACAACCTAACTGGTCTCTGAAACAAACCTGGAGAAACAACGCCCCCCGCCCAACCCTCCACTCAGTAGAGGCAAATTTCTCTTCCTTGACCAGCCGGTGCCACTGGCAACTCCCCCAGGGGGCCAGCTGGCGAAAAGCCGGCAGAAACGAGAGGGCGTTCACCGTCCCTTGCCTTGCTCCACTGGACCAGAGGCCATAAGCGGCCGGCGCCGCCCGGGAGCCAGGTGCCAGGGTGAGGACGGAGGCGGAGAAACCCCTCAAGCTCTGCTACCGGGGCGGGTAACAGGGAGGCGGCCCCGCCTCTCGGCGCTCTCCGGGTCTCCCCTAGCGGCGGCCGCGTGCTTAGTCACCGTGAGGCTGCGCTTGTCAGGGGCCCGCGCTCCCCTTCCCCGGGGACCGCCCCCGGGCCGCCCGCCCCTCTCGGGGCGCCACTTCCGCGTGCATGGCCCTGCTGCCCCGAGCCTTAAGCTCCGGCGCGAGGCCGAGCTGGCGGCGGGCGGCACGCGCTTCCCAAGGCTTCCCGCTGCCTCCAGCCTCTCCCGCAGCCGCCACGCGCGCCCTCTCCCCGCGTCATGGCCTGCAGGCAGGAGCCGCAGCCGCAGGGCCTGCCGCCCTCCGCCAGCGCGGTGGTCTCCTACGACTACCTGGTGATCGGGGGCGGCTCGGGCGGGCTGGCCAGCGCGCGCAGGGCGGCCGAACTGGGCGCCAGGGCCGCCGTGGTGGAGAGCCACAAGCTGGGTGGCACTTGCGTGAGTACCGCCGGTTGTTCGGGCTGGGGGCGCCGCTTTGTCTCGGCCTCTCGGGGGACAGCCTGTGCTCTTTCCTATGGCGATCCCGTCCCCTGGCGCAGCGCTTTCCTCTTTTCCACCCCCGCAATCCCCAACTCCGAAGCCAGGACCGCAGTAGGTGGAGAAGAGAGAAGCGTCCAGGGGCTTCTCTGCGGCCCCTAAAGCCAAACCAGCGTTTGCTCCCCGCTCGGATGCGATATTGACCAAGGCCTGGACGGGTTAAATTAATCTTCCTCGCATCCTCTCACTTCTCCAAGTGAGAGAGGATTGGATTCTATGGTTGACCGCGTGGAACACAAAACTGCATCTGGGGACATTGCTGGTGGCCTGTGTGTGTAGGGATGAGAGTGTTGGCGTCGTTGGTGGTGGAGGGTACCCTTGAAGAATGTATATGCCGGTTCTCCCGTTTCAAGGGCAGAATGATTTATAGCAGTTGTTCTCAACCTTGGCTGCACATTCGAATCACCCGAGGGTGCCTGGATTGCTAACTTAATTGGGCTGAGGTGCAGCTTGGGCTTTGGGATTTTCAGGTGATCTGAATTGCAGCCAAGGCGAACTTGATTAGGCGAGTTCGCAGAGCTTTGGCTTTTGTCTTGGTTTTGTGTGGATTGCAAAACTCAAAAAACAGGGATGTAAATCCTGAGATTTACAAAATTCATAATTTTTGAAAATGAGGGCTTTTGTTCGTGTTTGTTTTTTGAGACAGGGTCTTGCCCTGTCATCTAGGCTGCAGTGCAGTGGCGATCGTAGCTCACTGCAGCCTCGAACTCCCAGGCTTGAGATCCTCCTGCCTCGGCCTCCTGAGTAGCTGGGACTACAGGGGCGAACCACCACACCCAGTTAATTATTGTTATTTTTTGTAGAGATGGGGGTCTCTCTATGTTGACTGTGCTGATTTCAAATTCTTGGGCTCAAGTGATCCTCCTGCCTTAACCTCCCAAATTGCTGGGATTCTAAGCCTGAGCCACTGCACTTGTCCTAAGAGTAAATGTCGTTTTCAAGTTTTGGTGTGCTGCCCTTTTCTATCACAAGATTGGGGTGTTGATGATAAAATGCTATATCCAAGAGGAACCTGGGATTCAGGATAGGTTCTCTAAATTCCTTTGGAGATTAATGTTTAAATTAGACCACATTGGGAACTCCTTAAGGGCATGGATGGGCTTCTATGTTTGTGTGTCTCTTACCACCTTAAAATCTCTTGCTCAGTAAGCACTTGTGCAATGAATGAAACTAAAAATGGACAGTTATGAAAAGGCTGACTTCATTGTTCAGTGCCCTTTTCTCAAATGAACATGGAGATTAAGAGAAAGGAAAAATCCCTGTTAATTATCAACTTGCACTTTGACACTGTAGTCCAGACAGAAGGTTAGAAGTCTGTCTCTGCAGAAGGCAGATTTGCCACTAAGAGCACCCCCCCCCACACACCTTGTGAGAGTACTTGATCACTTCTCACTTCTGTTCTGCTCCCCCACATTTTTCTCTCTTCCTCTTTATCTGCTTATGTCATAATCTGCTTCAGAGGTTCACCCAATTTACCTTCCTGTTAAGAATTTTTTTTTTTTTTTTGAGAGAGAGTCTCACTCTGTCGCCCAGGCTGGAGTGCAATGGTGCAATATGGGCTCACTGCAACATCCACCTCCTGCGTTCAAGCAATTCTCCTGTCTCAGCCTCCCAAGTAGCTGGGAATACAGTTGCACACCATTATGCCCGGCTAGTTTTTGTACCTTTTTTTTTTTTTTTTTTTTGAGACGGAGTCTCGCTCTGTCTCCAGGCTGGAGTGCAGTGGCTTCATCTCGGCTCACTGCAACCTCCGCCTCCCGGGTTCAAGCAATTCTACTGCCTCAGCCTCCCGAGTAGCTGGGACTACAGGCATCTGCCAACACACTCGGCTAATGTTTGTATTTTCAGTAGAGAGGGTTTCACCATGTTGGCCAAGCTGGTCTCGAACAACTGACCTCAGGTAATCCACTCACCTTGGCTTCCCAAAGTGCTTGGATTGCAAGCATGAGCCACCACACCCAGCTTATTTTTAATTAAAAAAATTTTTTTAGAAACAGAGTTTTGCCAGCTTCGCGTGGTGACTCACACCTGTAATCCCAGCACTTTGGGAGGCCTAGGAAGGGGGGATCATGAGGTCAGGAGATCCAGGCCATCCTGGCCATGGTGAAACCCTGTCGCTATTAAAATACAAAAAATTAGCCGGGAATGGTGGCACATGCCTGTAGTCCCAGCTACTCAGGAGACTGAGGCAGGAGAATTGCCTGAACCCAGGAGACGGAGGTTGCAGTGAGCCGAGATCATGCCGCTGCACTCCAGCCTGGTGACAGAGCAAGACTCCGTCTCAGAAAAACGAAACAGGGTTTGCCGTGTTGCCCAAGCTGGTCTCTGACTCCTGGGCTTTAGCAGTCCGCCTGTCTTGGCCTCCCAAAGTGCTGGGATTACAGGCATGAGCCACCACTCCTGTCCTGTTTCTTGTATTTTAAGTGCTTGGATTGGGGGGCAGGTAGGGAGAAAATGGTATATAGAAACATTTGTGAGACATGTCCCTTCACTTAAGTAATTTTACAGTATGGTGATTGTGGAAAAAAAAAAACTCTTGGAACTCCAAACTATGCCAAAGGGAAAGTTCGGCTTTGGAACTGAATCCCCCAAAAACTGCTTTTCCTTTGTTCCCAAACAAACAGGTTCCCAAACAGCTGTAATTTCACAATCCTGTGTCATAGCCTCATTTCCTCTACTCCAGCTTTTCACATTTACTTTATCTTATGTAAAATGCAGATTTACTGAGGCTCACTAGAGCCTCACAAAAATGCAACCATTGCAATGGCTCATGCCTGTAAGGAGGCCGAGGTGGGTGGATCACCTGAGGTCAGGAGTTTGAGAAGGCTGTCCAACTTGGTGAAACCCCATCTCTACCAAAAATACAAAAATTAGCTGGGCGTGGTGGTGGCTCCTATATTCCCAGTTACTTGGGAGGCTGAGGCAGGAAAATTGCTTGAATCTGGGAGGTGGAGGTTGCAGTGAGCCAAGATCTTATCACTGCACTCCAGTCTGGGCAATAGAGTAAGACTCCTTCTCAAAGGAAAAAAAAAAAAAGAATGTAACCATCTACCTTACTGCCTATCCTCCCTCTCTTTTCCTTCTCCTTGTTCATTCCGCTTTAAATACTAACACTCCCAAAACCACCTTTGGAAAAAGCATAGGTCATCGATACTCCTGCAATCTGTATTTTTTCCTGGATGCATCTTCAACCTTGGCTAAATAAACCTCTATAGATTGAAACCTACCTCAGTCACATTTTGTTTTGCAGTGGGGAAGACAAAATACAGACAGTCAACCCCAAAGGGGAGTTGTTTGTGTTAATTACTGCAAGTAATAAGAAATTACAGTAGTCCAGAAAACAGTTGAAATGATCACTTCTGCATGGGCACTATGGGAAGATTTCATGAAGGAGGTGGTATCTTTCGGCACCTCAAAAGATGAGCCTGGGCACAGTGACTCACGCCTGTAATCCCAACACTTTGGAAGGCCGAGGTGGGCGGATCACTTGAGGCCAGCAGTTCAAGACCAGCCTGGCCAACATAGTGAAACCCTGTCTCTACTAAAAATACAAAAATTAGTCGGGTGTGGTAATGCACACTACTTGGGAGGCTGAGGCACAAGAATCTCTTGAGCCCAGGAGGCAGAGGTTTCAGAGAGCTAAGATCATGCCACTGCACTCCAGTGTGGGCAACAGAGAGAGACACTGTCTCACAAAAAGGGGAGAGATGGGTACTATTCTTTAACATTCCTAACCTCTAAAGATGGGTCCCAAATCTAGAATGTGTTGTGTAACCAAATTTGGAACAAAGGGTATCTCTTTAATAGCAGTAAGAGGGCCAACCGTGGTGGCTCATGCCTGTAATCCCAGTACTTTGGGAGACTGAGACTGGTGGATCATGAGGTCAGGAGTTCAAGACCAGCCTGGCCAAGATGGTGAAACCCCATCTCTACTAAAAATACAAAAATTAGCTGGGCGTGGGTGGTGGGCGCTTGTAATCCCAGCTACTTGTGAGGCTGAAGTGGGGAATTGCTTGAACCCGGGAGGCAGAGGTTGCAGTGAACTGAGATCGTGCCACTGGACTCCAGCCTGGGCGACAGAGCGAGAATCCATCTCAAAAAAAAAAAAAAATTAGAAATAGGAGATGAGAAGCTGATGGGTAGGTTGTGGTTTGAAAAATGTGGAGTTTCCAGACACACAGTAAACTGTGGGGTGAGGCTGGCTTGAGCAGACCAGTGACTTAGTGAAAGTAGTTTTGTGAGAAGCCTTAAGATTGAGATCTCACCCTTGGTGATGCCCAATAGAAGTTTCTTTCCTGTTTTTTTGTTTTTTAAATTTATAGAGATAGGGTCTCACTATGTTCCCCAGGCTGGTATTGAACTCCTTGATTCAAGCAATCCTTCTGCTTCTGTCTCCTAAAGTGTTAGGATTACAGGCATGAGCCACTGTGCACTGCTGAAAATGAAGATTGGTTCTCCAGTGTGTTCTTTCCTAAATAAAATCCATTAATTTCTAAAGCTTGGAGAAATTTTAAAGTTGTGGTATAAGAACTCACATGGAAGGTTCAAATTAGAGTGTGTGTCTAGCAGTGGTCATTTACAGGGAGTGAGATTATTTGATTTTTAGTTGTTTTATCAGTGTTCCTTCATTTAATTGTTCAGCTGTTAAAGTTTATGGAAGTGCACTGTTTTGAACCAGTCTTCTGTACTAGGTCCCAGCAGACCTCAGTGTGTGTGTGTGTGTCTGTGTGTGTGTGTTTTCTTTTTTTTTTTTAGAGATGGGTTTCACCATGTTGACCAGGATGGTCTCGATCTCTTGACCTCATGATCCACCCACCTCAGCCTCCCAAAGTGCTGGGATTACAGGTGTGAGCCACTGCGCCCGGCCTTGTTTGTTTCTTTTTTGAGAGGGTGTGTCGCTGTGTTGCCCAGGCTGGAGTGCAGTGGGGTGATCTCAGCTCACTGCAACCTCTATCTCCTGGGTTCAAGGAATTCTCGTGTGGTGCCTCAGTCTCATGAGTAGCTGGGACTAGCATACACCACTATGCCTGGCTAATTTTTTTTTTTTTTTTTTGAGACGGAGTTTTACTCTTGTTGCCCAGTCTGGAGTGCAGTGGGGTGATCTTGGCTCACTGCAACCTCCACCTCCCAGGTTCAAGCAATTCTCCTGCCTCAGCCTCCCGAGTAGCTGGGATTACAGTTATAAGCCACCATACCCAGCTAATTTTGTATTTTTAGTAGAGACGGGGTTTCTCCATGTTGGTCAGGTTGGTCTCAAACTCCCGACCTCAGGTGATCTGCCTGCTTCGGCCTCCCAAAGTGCTGGGATTACAGGCATGAGCCACCATACCCAGCCCTAATTTTTTGTATTTTTAGTAGAAATGAGGTTTCACCATGTTGGCTAGGCTGGTCTCTAACTCCTGACCCCAAGTGATCCGCCCGTCTCGGCCTCCCAAAGTGCTGGGATTACAGGCGTGAGCCACCGTCCCTGGCCTGTTATTTTGTTTTTAAAGGACAGGGTCTCCCTCTGTCGCCCAAACTGGAGTGCAGTGATGTGATCTCAGCTCACTGCAGCCTCAAACTCCTGGGCTCAAGTGATCTCCCATCTCAGCCTCCTGACTAGCTGGTACTGCAGGTACCACTGAGCCTGGCTTGAATTCAGTTTTTGAAGTCTCCAAAAAGTTAAATATATTTCGTCTCTCATGATCACGTGTAGACTGGAGAGAACTGCAAAGACTGCCCAAAGCCAAGGTGAATTTGAACCTTCTGGGAGCTTTGTCTCTGCCATTCAGTTCTCAGCCTACGAAGACGTTGGGAGAGTCAGCTTAAGGAAAAGTTCTTTCTGAATTGCCGCTCCCTTTGCCCCAGGGCTTGGGGAGCTCGTGGTCCTGGGTTCCTGCTGACTGTACTGATTCTGTGATAAGAATACTGTGTTTCTGTGGTTTTGGCTAGTAGTTCTCACCAATGAGAGTTGGGTAGTAAAGGTTGATTGTGTGACAAAAGTTCTTGATTGCCAAGTCATCGTGAACTGTGCTGCACAGCACCAGTTGGAGAGGCCTGGGGGGAGAGGCAGGGACTTCGAAAGATCCTTGAACAGCAGGCTGCTCAGTGAATCATTGCTTATCTAGCCTGAAAACAATTACCCAGCAACGTGTAACCTCACTTGGAAGTGATACTGTGTACTTTGATATTATGATGTCTATATCCCGATAAGACTAAACACTGGACATACTTTTTTTTTTTTCCTGAGACAGGGTCTCCCTGTGTTACCCAGGCTGGAGTGCAAGGGCATGATCATAGCTCACTACAACCTCAAACTGCCAAGCTCAAGTGCTCCTCCAGCCTCAACCTCCCCAGTAGCCAGGACCACAGGCACACGGCCACCACCATGCACCGGCTGATTTTTAAAATTTTTAGTAGAGACAAGGTCTTGCTTTGTTGTTGCCCAGGCTGGTCTCAAACTCCTGAGCTCAAGCAGTCCTCCCACCTCAGCCTCTCAAAGTGCTGGGATTACAGGCATGAGCCGCTGTGCCCGGCCTGAACATGCATTATTATTATTATTATTTTGAGATGGAGTTTTGCTCATTTCCCAGGCTGGAGTACAATGGCGCGATCTAGGCTCACCTCAACCTCTGCCTCCCAGGTTCAAGCAGTTCTCCTGGCTCAGCCTCCTGAGTAGCTGAGATTACAGGCATGCGCCACAAGGCCTGGCTAATTTTGTATTTTTTTTTTTTTCTTTTCCTTTTTTCTTTTTCCTGTCCATCTTTGGAAACTACCGTGTTATAATTTTGTGTTTTTAGTAGAGACAGGGTTTCACCATGTTTGTCAGGCTGGTCTCAAACTCCTGACCTCAGGTCATCGGCCTGTCTTGGCCTCCCAAAGTGCTAGGATTACAGGCATGAGCCATCACACCTAGCAAACATGCATTATTAATGTAATTTACTAAGGAGGAGATCAGTTTAAAGGAACTCTGTCATCAGTTCCTGCACTATTGACAGCCCTCAGAAATAGGAGGTTACCCTAATGTGTTTCCTGGGTTTAAAATTTCATACAGTGGGGGCCCACCCATATTCATAAGTGACAAAGGAGTGCCCATAAAGGATGGGGCTAGTTAAAGGAAGCAAATGCTATTGTTGAAATTTGGCTTTTAACTTACCTTGTTCATTGCTTAATTTTTTTGTACCAGTCTTTGTATACTGTTGCTTTGCCATCTGCCTCAAAATCCACTAAATCTACAGGGCTAGGAAAAGAAAGACTGCCTCTGAATCCTTCAAGGTGTCTATTTCTCTGTAAAACATCCTTTGAAAAGTAGCCACAAAGAATGCTTTTTTTTTGTTTTGTTTTTGAGACATTGTCTGTCTGTCGCTCAGGCTGGATGGAGTGCAGTGGTGCCATCTCGGCTCACTGCAACCTCCGACTCCCGGGTTCAGGCGATTCTCCTGCCCAGCCTCCCAAGTAGGGACAAGTTGGCGTGCACGCCAACACACCCAGCTAATTTTTTGTATTTTTGTATGTGGTTTTTTTTTATTTTTTAGTAGTGACAAGCTTTCACCATGTTGGCCAGGCTAGTCTTGAACTCTTGACCTCAAGTGATCTGCCCACCTCGGCCTCCCAAAGTGCTGGGATTACAGGCATGAGCCACTGTGCCTGGCCAAGAATCCAAGAATTTCTTTTTATAATGAGAAACTAAAGGAATGATATGGAAATAGTGATACCCTCTGGCTTTTTTTTTTTTTTTTTTAATAACATGAAGTCTCACTCTGTCATTCAGGCTGGAGTGCAGTGGCATGATTTCTAGGCTCACTGCAACCTCCACCTCCTGAGTTCTAGCAATTCTCCTACTTCAGCCTCCTGAGTAGCTGGCCTTACAGGTGCCCACCACCATGCCTGGCTAAGTTTTGTATTTTTAGTAGAGATGGGGTTTCGCCATGATGGCCAAGCTGGTCTTAAACTCCTGACTTCAAATGATCTGCGCACCTCAGCCTCCCAAAGTGCTGGGATTACAGGCGTGAACCACCACACCTGGCCCACTTTGGTATCTGTAAGTGGATTCCAGTCAGTCACAATTAATTACCGTGTATTCACTAGGTGTTGCAACATTAAATGTTACTGCCATTACTTTTGCACCAACCTAATAGGATGTGGAGGTCCTAGGTTCTTTTCTTTTGGGGGGAAGTGAGATGGTGGACATCAGGTAATGGGGGGACTGACATCATGGAAGTGTTGTCTCACAGAACTTTCTTGTTCCCCCTGGATGCCCCAGAGTAACAATTCTTTTTAAAAATTTTTTTGAGACAGGATCTCACTCCGTCGCCAACGCTAGAGTGCAGTGACATGATCATGGCTACACACTGGACATACTTTTTTTTTTTTCCTGAGACAAGGTCTCACTGTGTCACCCAGGCTGGAGTACAAGGGCATGATCATAGCTCACTGCAACCTCAAACTGTTTGAGGTTGCAGTGAGCCTCAATATCCTGGGCTCAGGTGATCCTCCTGCCTCAGCTTCCCAACTTTGAAACTACAGGCTATTTTTTGTGGTGATGGGGTCTCGCTGTGTTGTCCAGGCTCCTCTCAAACTCCTGGGCACAAAGGATCCTCCTGCTTTGGCCCCCCTAAAGTGCCAGGATTACAGGTGTAAGCCACTGCACCCTGCCACAATTCTTTTGAAGCTGATGATTTCCTGAGACTGGGAGGTTCAGGTTAATCTAATGTTCTGCTTAGCTAAAAATTGAACAAAAACAGCCTTTGTTAATATCTCTTACAAATGTATCCATTCATTTTCTTGCTTTAGATTTTGCTTTACACAGAGTGCTTTTTTTTTTCTTTGTTAAGCTTGATGCATCCGTGAACTAACCTTCATCTGAAATGAAAAAAATGTTTTGAGGCTGGGTGTGGTGGCTCACACCTGTAATCCCAGCACTTTGGGAGGCTGAGGTGGGCAGATCACAAGGTCAGGAGTTTGAGATCAGCCTGACCAACATGGTGAAACCCAGTTTCTACTAAAAATACAAAAATTAGCCTGGCGTGGTGGCATGTGCTTGTAATCCCAGCTACTCAGGAGCCTGAGGCAGGAGAATCACTTGAACCTGGGAAGATGGAGGTTGCAGTGAGCAGAGATCATGCCACTGTGCTCAAGCCTAGGCAACAGAGCAAAACTCCATCTAAAAAAAGAAAAAAAAAAGGCTTTGAAGGTGGAGACATGGATATTGAACAGTGAATATGTGCCAAGGACAGGGCTGTGTCCAGATAGCATTATATTTAGTCACGGTTGGTATAAAGCTGATGAAATGCAACAAAGGCAGGGATCTTTATCTGTGTCAATCATCAATATAGTCCAAGCCCCTAGAACAGTGTTTTGCACAAAGCAAGTACTCAATATATAGTTGCTGAAAGAACGAGTTGATGGGGGGGAATTGATGTGGAGGTCTCCAGCAGAAGGAAACATGGCTGCCAAAGTGTTTGAGTCCATCGGCAAGTTTGGCCTGGCCTTAGCTGTTGCAGGAGGCCTGGTGAACTCTGCCTTATATAATGTGGATGCTGGGCACAGAGCTGTCATCTTTGACCGATTCCGTGTAGTACAGGACATTGCAGTAGGGGAAGGGACTCACTTTCTCATCCCATGGGTACAGAAACCAATTATCTTTGACTGCCGTTCTCAGCCATGTAATGTGCCAATCATCACTGGTAGCAAAGATTTGCAGAATGTCAACATCACATTCTTGCGTGTCCTTTTCCGGCCCATCGATAGCCAGCTTCCTCGCATCTTCACCAGCATCGGATGATGATGAGTGCATGCTGCCCTCCATCACAACTGAGCTCTCAAGTCAGTGGTGGCTTGCTTTGATGCTGGAGGACTAATCACCCAGAGAGAGCTGGTCTCCAGGCAGGTGAGCGACGACCTTACGGAGTGAGCAGCCACCTTTGGGCTCATCCTGGATGGTGTGTCCTTGACACATCTGACCTCTTCAGGAAGGAGTTCACAGAAGCGGTGGAAGCCAAACGGGTGGCTCAGCAGGAAGCAGAGAGGGCCAGATTTGTGGTGGAAAAGGCTGAGCAGCAGAAAAAAAGGCAGCTATCATCTCTGCTGAGAGTGACTCCAAGGCAGCTGAGCTGATCGCCAGCTCACTGGCCACCGCAGAGTATAGCCTGATCGAGCTGCGCAAGCTGAAAGCTGCGTAGGACATCATGTACCAGCTCTCATGCTCTTGGAAGATCACCTACCTGCCGGTAGGCCAGTCCGTGCTCCTCCAGGTACCCCAGTGAGGGCCCACCCTGCCTGCACCTCCACAGGCTGACTGGGCCACAGCCCCGATGATTCTTGACACTGCCTTCCTTCTGCCCCCAACCCCAGAAATCACTGTGAAATTTCATGATTGGCTTAAAGTGAAGGAAATAAAGATAAAATCACTTTAGATCTCCAATTAGTCTGTCAGATGAAACGCTTTCATTCTTCTCACACCCATCTAGTTTTTCTCTACCTCCCTACCAAAAATTGCCAAGTACCTATGCAAACTGGCTTTAGTTCCCAATTTGGGACTTGCTGGAGCTCCAGCCTGGGTACCAGCATTTGGCAGCGTGCAGGCAGGGCAGTGTGATGGACTGGGGAGCACAGGTGTCCGCCTGGGTCCACGTGTGGCCTCCATCCTGCCCTGATGGAAGATTTGCGAATGTGGCCACATGGCTGAACTGAGAAGGCAGGCCTCCCTCTTCCCAGAGGTTCCTGCGCAGGTGCCGCTGAAGAGAGGTGCTGGGGAGGGGCAGAGAGGAAGCAGTTTGTCTCTTACCATAAGGCTGATTCTCTTTAACTTTGCGACCAGCGGTAGCAGTTGTGTGTGAACTGGGCACAGATTGAAGAATCTGCCTCTGTTGAGGTAGGTGGGCCTGATTGTTGCCCCGTAGGGTCCTATAATTTGGATGGACTTGGATAGTGAGAAAGGAGGCCTGGGACCGAGATGTGAGTCCTGTGGAAGACTCCCTCTCTACCCCGCACCTTGGTCCCTCTCAAATACCCAGTGGAATTCCAACTGGAAGGATTTGCATCCTGCTGGGACTGAACTTGCCTGCCAAAGACATGTCCAACCTGCGTTCCTGGCTCCCCGATCAGAGACTGCCCTTCTCCAGGGCTCTGTGCCTGTGCTGGGAAGGAAACAACCATGGGAAGGAAACAAATGTGTATAAACTGCTGTCAATAAATGACACCCAGACCTTCTAGCTCAAAAAAAAAAAAAGTGAGTTGATGAATCGATAGTGTTTTGCTTTGGAAATGATGACTCGTCTATTTTCTAAGTAGTTTTGTCATCTGGGTCTTGAATTAGATTTTAGACAGCAAAGAAGGACTACAGGGAGGAAACTGTAGGCAATTCTGTGGTGGGGGTTGGGGGGAACCAGAGGAAGGAAGTTCACAATTTTTTTTTTTTGAGACAGGGTCTTGCTCTTTCACCCAGGCTGAAGTGCAGTGGTGTCATACAGCTCACAGCAGCCTCAAACTCCTGTGCTCAAACGATCCTCCCACCTCAGCCTCCTGTGTAGCTGGGACTACAGGCGAGCACCACCACACCCAGCTAATTTTTAAATTTTTAATATGTGGAGACAAGGTCTTACTGTGTTTCTCAGGCTGGTCTCTAACTCCTGGGCTCAAGCAGTCCTCCTGCCTCACCTCCCAAAGTGCTGGGATTACAGCATGAGCCACCACACCTAGCCGGAAGTTCACTATTGAACACAGGTGATGTTCTTGGCAGGTGCAGTTGCAAATTAACCAAGTTCTTGTTTCACTGCCAACATGAGCAATGCGAAGTTTCTTCCTGGCTAGGCAGGACTGAAGGTAAGGAGGCAGGCCCTAGGAAAAATGATGAAGTTTCTGAATTTTGCCACCTGTTGTCAACAAAATCTATACATGCTCAGTCCCTCCTTGGAGGGGTGCCCTGTCTTCACTGTGAGCTAATGCCAGCGGGCCCACTGATCAGGATTCTGAATACTAGATTGGTTGGAAGAGGAAGCTTTCAGGAATGAATCATCAATTTGGAAACGGAGGCTGAGTTACAGGAGTTTCCTTGATGATTCGTTTACTGAACGGCCTATGAAATTTGCTTCTTAGCTGGGTATGGTGTCCCACACCTATAATCCCAGCACTTTGGGAGGCCAAGGTGACTGGATCACTTGAGGCCAGGAGTTTGAGACCAGCCTGGCCAACATGGCAAAACCCTGTCTGTACTAAAAATTCAAAAATTAGCTGGACCTGGTGGCAGGCACCTGTAATCCCAGGTAGTTGGGAAGCTGAGGCAGGAGAATCGCTTGAACCTGGGAGGCGGAGGTTGCAGTGAGCCGAGATTGCACCACTGCACTCCAGCCTGGGCAACAAGAGTGAGACTCCGTCTCAAAACAAAACAAAGGAAAAAAAA
Organism: Ateles fusciceps; assembly: GCA_036589455.1. Classification (NCBI taxonomy): domain Eukaryota; kingdom Metazoa; phylum Chordata; class Mammalia; order Primates; family Atelidae; genus Ateles; species Ateles fusciceps. Next base: position 13,080,688 of record JAZHEH010002554.1, on the reverse strand, counting down.
ATAGCTGGGCGTGGTGGTGCGTGCCTGTAATCTCAGCTACTCGGGAGGCTGAGAATCACTGGAACCTGGGAGGCAGAAGTTGCAATGAGCTCAGATTGTGCCACTGTACACTCCAGTCTGGGGGACAGAGCAAGCCTCTGTCTCAAAAAGAAAAAAAATAAGAAACTTGTTTCTTATCCCTCATTAATGTCCACATAGAGAACTAGGGAATCTGCCAGTGATGTATGCCTAGGGTCTTAGCAGTGTGCAACTCTGGGCAACCAGAGCCCTGAGAACTCATTTGGATGATGCTCCAGTCTGGGAGGCAAACTTCTCTTATGATCAGCTGATGTGTTTCAGATAGGAAGGCCCCTGGGGAATTTATTTCCTCCTTTCCATATGCCTTGTGTGCACGTGAGGAGCCAGCAGACTGCAGAAATAATTTAAAGGTGTCAGTCACCATCAGCTGTATCACAGATCAGAAATAGATGCTTTATATACCTTATCTCTGACCTGCTCAAAATCTCCATAATGGAAGCATTATTCTCTTTTTATGGAATGAGAAACTGAGCTAGGAGAAATTTGGAAACTTACCCACCTACAGCCACTAAATGGGAGAGCTCAGAGTCAAACTCCTGTCTGTCTGACTTGAGGCCTGTGCTCTGTCTGACAACCTGATGTACAGGTCAGCTAGAGCAGCAGTCCCCAACTTTCTTGGCTCCAGGAACCAGTTTTGTAGAAGACAGGTTTTCCACGGACCAGGAGTAGGGGATGATTTCAGGGTGATTCAGGATTTAAGTGAATCACATTTATTTACTTATTTATTTATTTATTCATTTTTGTTTTTTAAGACGGAGTTTTGCTCTTGTTGCCCAGGCTGGAATGCAATGGCATGATCTCGGCTCACTGCAACCTCTGCCTCCTGGTTTCAAGCCATTGTCCTGCCTCAGCCTCTCAAGTAGTTGGGATTATAGGCACCTACCACCACACCTGACTAATTTTTGTATTTTTAGTAGAGACGGGGTCTTACCATGTTGGCCAGGCTGGTCTTGAACTCCTGACCTCTGGTGACCCACCCGCCTAGGCCTCTCGAAGTGCTGGGATTACAGGCATGAGGTATCACAGCCCAGCCTGCATCACATTTATTGTGCACTTTATTTCTATTATTATGTTGTAATATATAGTGAAATAATTATACAATTCACCATAATGTAGACTGAGTGGGAGCCCTGAGCTTGTTTTCCTACAACTAGACAGTTCCTTCTGGGGGTGATGGGAGAAGTGACGGATCATCAGGCATTAGATTCTCATAAGGTGTGTGCAGCCTAGATCCCTGCATGCACAGTTCTCAGTAGGGTTCGTGCTCCTTTGAGAATCTAATGCTGCTGCTGATCTGAAAGGAAGGAGATGGAGCTCAGGCAGTGCTAGCAGTGGGAAGCAGCTATAAATACAGATGAAGCTTCATTTGCTTGCCCACCACTCACCTCCTGCTGTGCAGCCTGGTTCCTAGTAGGCATCTGGGGATCAGGGATCCCTGAGCTAGAGAAGGGGAAAGAAGTCCTGGTACGGTGGCTCATGCCTGTAATCCCAACACTTTGGGAGGCTAAGGTGAGAGGGTCGATTGAGCGCAAGAGTTTGAGGCCAGCCTGGGCAACATAGTAAGACCCCATCTCTAATTTGTAAGAAATTGAGACCAGGTGCGGTGGCTCACGCCTGTAATCCCAACATTTTGGGAGGCCGAGGCAGGCGAAACACGAGGTCAGGAGTTTGAGACCAGCCTGGTCAGCATGGCGAAACCTCATCTCTACTAAAAATACAAAAAATTAGCTGGGTGTGGTGGCGTGTGCCTGTAGTCCCGGGTACTTGGGAGGTTGAGGCAGGAGAATCACTTGAACCCAGGAGGCAGAAGAAGCAGTGAGCTGAGATCGCGCCACTGCACTCCAGCCTGGCGACAGAGCAAGACTCCATCTCAAAAAAAAAAAAGAAACATATTCCAAAAAAAGAATATATTTTAAAATTAAACATCTTTAAAAAACCTTTAAAAACGTATTTTTTAAAGACTTAAAAAAAGCAGCCTTAAATAACTTTAAAGTAGCTTCAAATATACATGAGGAACAAATTGATGATATGTGAGAGTATTTAGAACATTGAGTGCTTTATGACACCCTTGGATTGCTTTTAGTGGTTCTTGGGAAGCTGGAAACCATGGCTGGAGGACCAGCAGTATTTACTTAGCAGACAAATCATCTCTACCTTTGGGAAAATTGCTTTTGGAGTCTGTCCTAGTTGAAGCCACTTAGTGAACTTAAACTGTGAACTGCAGGGTGTAAAGGTGTGGATGGAAGGCACTGGAAAGCACTTTGCCTGCGGAATAACTGGAAAAGGCAGGTTGGATGAGAAAATCATTCCCATTATGGGGCTGGGATTGTTCTTCCCACAGAGTTTTGGCCTCCTTTCTCTGCTTTTACCATTAAGGAACTCCTGTCGTCCTCCTTTCTTAGAAATCGCTCATTCTATTTATTTCAGTAGTGTGGTCAGGTACTTGGGGGTTGAGAAATAGCATAGCCTCAGCTTGGCCAGATGAGAGGACACTCTAGGTAGAAAGCTATACATTTATTATTATTAATATTATTATTAGTTTTTAGAGGTAGAGTCTGGCTCTGTTACCTAGGCTGGAGTGCAGTGGTGTGATCATAGTTCACTGTAACCTTCAGCTCCTGGGCTCAAGTGATCCTCCTGCCTCAGCCTCCTGAATAGCTGGAACTGCAGGCATATACCACCAAGCCCCATTAATTTTTTATTTTTATTTTTGCAGAGATAGGGTCTCAGGGTCTCACTATGTTGCCCAGGCTGGTCTCTAACTCCTTGGCTCAAGCAATCATCTTTCTTCTCAGCCTCCCAAAGTGTGGGGATTACAGGCGTAAGCCACCACACCCGGCCCATAAATTATTGTAATTGTTAGTAAGAAGTTCTTTCTTTCTTTCTTTCTTTTTTTTTTTTTTTTTTAAGACAGGGTTTCACCATGTTGGTCAGGCTGGTCTTGAACCCCCGACCTCAGGTGATCCACCTGCCTTGGCCTCCAAAGTGCTTGGATTACAGGCATGAGCCACCACGCCCTGCCAGAAGTAATTTCTATATAGTGTGGTTGTCATGTTGGTTGTAGGTGTTGATTCTTTTATGAGGCTTGAATTCTGTACCATTTTCTCAATCCCATGAGTTCCTGTTTCTGTTGCCTTTAATATTCTTATTGTAGCATAATTGCATTAAAAAAATCCATGTCTAGCCGGGCGCGGTGGCTTATGCCTGTAATCCCAGCACTTTGGGAGGCCGAGGCGGGTGGATCACCTGAGGTCGGGAGTTTAAGACCAGCATGACCAAGATGGAGAAACTCTATCTCTACTAAAAAAACAAACAAATAAAATCCAAGTCTAAAACTTCACAGTATATGACCCATCTCTTTCCAGGAAAAAAGAAATCCCATATAACCGATAACCTGAGACTAAAAAGAAACATAACTCATTCCTTTTATTTTATTTTAATTTTTTTGAGACAGAGTCTCAGGCTGGAGTGCCATGACAAATCTCAGCTCACTGCAACCTCTGCCTCCCAGGTTCAAGTGATTCTCCTGCCTCAGCCTCCCGAGTAGCTGGGACTATAGATGCATGCCACCACGCCTGGCTAATTGGCTAATTTTTATGTTTTCAGTAGAAATGGGATTTCACCATGTTGCTTAGGCTGGTCTCAAACTCCTGACCTCAAGTGATCTGCCCGCCTCGGCATCCCAAAGTGCTGGGGTTACAGGCATGAGCCACCTCACCCGGCCATTACTTATTCCTTTATAATAACAGAGTGCAGAATGATGGCAAATAATAGGATTGTAATGAAATTGTAGCCGGTATGCTGTTAGAATTTGGAGCAACTAAAGGAATAGAAGATTACTATTCAGGAAGACTGTCTGTTTCAAACATCAGCAATTTTCATTAGCTTTGGGCAGGTTTCTTTGAATTTAGCTTTTCATATGAAGTGCCTTGGCTAGTACATACGTAGTTCAGGTTCCACCATAGAAGGATACCCTGAAAACATTCTGTTGTAAGAGCCAGGATGGTATTACTGGGGCAAACAGAAGCGAATCTAGTTTCTTATGGTCATGGATCAGCAGAGGTACAAGCCACTAATATAAATTATGTCTAGAAAGCATTCATTTTAGTATAAAAGAATAATTGTATTATAGACGAGGGATTGAAGAAGCACTCGCCAACATTCCACTTCCCAGATTAAATCATTTTGATGTATTTTTGGTTATTCTGGTTTATAAATATTTAAAAACAATTACACAAGTAAAAAAAAACTTATAGAGGCCAAGCGTGGTGGCTCATGCCTATAATCCCAGCACTTTGGGAGGTCGAGGCTGGAGGATCACTTGATCAGTCAGGAGTTCAAGACCAGCCTGGGAAATATACTGAGACCTTGTATCTATTTTTGTAAACTATTTTAAATTTTTATTTAAAAAATAAAAAGCATATGGAGGCTATGTATGGTCTCACGCCTATAATCTCAACACTTTGGAAGGCCAGGATAGGAGGATTGCTTAAGCCCAGGAGTTTGAGATCAGCCTGGGGAACATAGTGAGACCCTGGTCTCTATATTTTTAGAAAAGTATTATTTATTTAAAAAAAACAAACAAACATATTCAGGCACGGTGGCTCACACCTGTAATTGCAGCACTTTGTGATCCGCAAGGCGGGTGGATCACTTGAGCTCAGGAGTTCAAGACCAGCCTGGGCAACATGGTGGGACCCTGTCTTTACCAAAAATACTAGGCATGGTGGTGAACGCCTGTGGTCCCAACTACTTGGGGGCTGAGGAGGGAGGATTGCTTGATCCCGAAGAGCAGTGGTTGCAGTAAGCTGAGATTGTGCCATTGCACTCCATCCTGAATGACAGAGCAAGACCCTGTCTCAAAAAACAAAAAGGCATATAGAACAAAATATGAAACTTTTCTTCCTCCCCCAGAAAAACACTGTCGACTGCTTGGAGTATAGTCAAACTGTGTTTACACCCATATATACATACATACATACTGCATATAAATATGAATTGGATCATGGCATAACTCTGCAACTTTCTTTTTGATGCATAATATTGTATGTTAGAATTCTTTCCATGTACTACATAGAAATCTACCTTGCCCTTTTTAAATGGCTTCAGAATATTCCACAGACTCAGTGTACAACAATTTATTTAATACTTCCCTGCTGATGGATAATGTGTCTGTAGTTACCCATTATGACTGAACTTCAGGGAATATCTTTATAAATGCATCTTTGGACACAGGAGCAGAATATGTGACTACTTTTGTATGTTACATTCCTACGAGTAGAATTGCTTGTCCAATTGGGATGTGTTTGCTAAGACTAGTTATAGTCAACCTTTAAAATTTTTGCCAATCTAAATGGTTTTCAAATAATTTTTGAGATTGGTTGCATCACAGCGGGGTACCTGAAAGAGCCTTCTGGGAGTTAGTGAACTAGGTAGATTGTTTTGTTCACATAAAGCCACCGTCAACTTAGTTTAAAGTGAATAGTCTGTTATAAATGAGGTCACTATGTACTTGCCCTAAACATCTTCTGTATTTCTGTCCTCCAGAGGACAAATGATAAGTACTACGTACCGTACCTCATCTCTTGGGTTATTATTGTAATCTTGCATTCATGATTATGAATTTAAAAGTAAATACTAATTATAGAAATACAAAAAAATGTTTTGCCAATATGACAGATGAAAAATATTATTTAAATTATCTTTTATCTTTTAAAAAATGTAGTTTTTGGCTGGGCATGGTGGCTTATGCCTGTAATCCCAGCACTTTGGGAGGCCGAGGTGGGCAGATCACTTGAGGTCAGGAGTTCGAGATCAGCCTGACCAACATAGTAGAGCCCTGTCTCTACTAAAAATACCAAAATTAGCCAGGTGTGATGGCGGGCATCTGTAATCCCAGCTACTCGGGGGGCTGAGACACGAGAATCACTTGAACCTGGGAGGCAGAGGTTACATCTCGCCGCTGCACTATAGCCTGAGTGATAGAGTGAGACTCAGTCGCAAAAAAAAAAAATGTGGTTTTCTGGTTGGGTGCAGTGGCTCATGCCTATAATCCCAGCACTTTGGGAGGCTGAGGTGGGCGAATCACCTGAGGTCAGGAGTTCAAGACCAGCATGGCCAAAATGGCGAAACCCCATCTCTACTGAAAATACAAAAATTAGCCTGGTGTGGTGATGTGCACCTACAGTCCCAGCTACTCGGGAGGCTGAGGCAGGAGAATTGCTTGAATGCCTGTGGTGGAGTTTGCAGTGAGCCGAGAGCATGCCATTGCAGTCCAGACTGGGCAACAAAGCAAGACTTTGTCTCAAAAAAAAAAAAGAAAAGTAATTTTCTGCGTCTTGCTTTTTCTACTTTTATTCCATAAGTATTTTTCTGTATATTACCTAATAGTGAAATGGAAATGATTGTAATCAAATATGTATTTGTACATAACATGATCATCTGTGTGTTTGTGCATTTATCCTTTCTGCATCTTCAGTTACTTCTTTAGGCCAAATGCCTAGTAGTTAGTCATTTTATGAGATCTAATATTTATTTAGGTTTCCTCAAATTTCTTTACTAGGGTTAATCAATATCCCAAGTTCTAGGCCATGTACTTTAGATTTTTGTGTTTTGGGTGGGTATTCACCAGTATCTCAATGTTCAGCCTTTTTTTTTTTTTTTTTTAAGTCAGGGTCTTGCAACGTCACCCAGGCTGGAGTGCAGTGGCACGATCATGGCTCACTGCAGCCTTGACCTCCCAGGCTCAAGTGGTCCTCCCACCTCAGTCTCCTGGGTAGCTGGGACACCCAGCTAATTTTTTTTTTTGTAGAGATGGGTTCTCACTTGTTGCCAAGGCTGGTCTTGAATTTACGGGCTGAAGCAATCCAACTGCCTCAGCTCCCGAAGTGCTGGAATTACAGGCATGAGCTACCACACCTGGCCCATCTTGGGTATTTATCCATGTATTCCAGGGTACTTTTCCCAGAAGTCCTCTAAGACAGCTGCTCAAATGGGCTGATTGTTCTTTCTCTGACTGCTTTCCTTGAGAAAATGCTGATGAATAAACTTCTCTCCCCTCATCACAGATAGAAAATAATGTTCCTATCCTTTTTAACAAAGAAAGTCACTAGAATTTAGTACACTGTGAGTGAGAACCCAAGGAAGTCTCCTTGCTTGATGCTTAGCATGCATTTCTTGCAGATTCGTTTGATGATTTGAATTCAGTATTCTTAAAGTTTGTCTCTTTTTTTTTCCAGGTGAATGTTGGATGTGTACCCAAAAAGGTAGAATTTTTGTTCCTCAATCCTTTTTCTATTTGGTACATCATAATCCGAATAAGAATGTCTCCAAATATATCAGTGAAAATTCTTTCTGCAAAAAAACCCTGAGACCCCACTAAAAGTGGCTTAAGCTATAGGATTGTTTTTGTTTGATTCGTGGTTTTTATTTTTTTAATATTTATTTATTTATTTATTTTTTGAGATGGAGTCTCACTCTGTCACCCAGGCTGGAGTGCAATGGCATGATATCAGCTCATTGCAACCTCCACATCACGGGTTTAAGCAGTTCGCCTGCCTCAGCCTCCCAAGTAGCTGGGATTATAGGTGCCCGCTACTATGCCCAGCTAATTTTTGTATTTTTAGTAGAGACCGGGTTTCACGGTGTTGGTCAGGCTGGTCTCGAACTTCTGACCTCAGGTGATCCGCCTGCCTTAGCCTCCCAAAGTGCTGGGATTATAGATGTGAGCCACCACGGCTGGCCAGTTTTTTTTTTTTTTTTAATTCCTTTCTATTTTTATTGATTGATTGATTGATTGATTGAGATGGAGTCTCACTCTGTCGCCCAGACTGGAGTGTAGTGGCTCCATCTCAGCTCACCACAATCTCCGCCTCCCGAGTTCAAGCGATTCTCCTGCATCAGCCTCCTGAGTAGCTGGGATGACAGGTGCCTGCCACCACACCCGGCTGATTTTTCTGTTTTTAGTAGAGATGGGGTTTCACCATGTTGGCCAGGCTGGTCTCGAACTCCTGAGATCAGGTGATCCACCTGCCTCGGCCTCCCAAAATGCTGGGATTACAGGCATGAGCCTCCAAGCTCAGCCAAGGCCTGGTAATTTAGTTTGGTCATCTATACCACAGGATAGTTTTTTCTCAGCAGGAAGACCCAGCCAACAAACCAAACTGTTGAATGGAATCTTACATTCTGTGGGCTCATGGATTTTCTGTATTACGTTAGTGATTTTTTTGGTATTAATATCTGTGGTGCAGGTCACATTGAATGAATTCATTTTGTTACCCTTGACAAAGAGGGAAAAACAGCAGCTCTTATTTCTAAAGCTGCCTCTTGCTTATACTTGCAAAGAATTTTACCTCTCATTTGAATGTACTTTCAATATGTTATAATCTCAAGCTTACCACCTTTTGTTAATGACATTCCATTTTAAATTGTCATCTTTTTGCTATTATGTAAGCAAATCTCCTAATCTCATCAGTGATGCATACCTGAGTTTAATTCCAAGAAGCTTTTTTGAAATCTGCTCCCTGGTATAGGTAGATGTTTTTTCTTTCTGTCTTAGGAAGACTTTTTTCTCTGGGATATTTTCCCTCAACTATTTCCTTTCCTATTAGTCATACTTTTTGGAAACTGTTTTACTTGGAGCCATGCAATTATGACAGTATGAATTATATAAATTAATTATAAGGTGGTTTCACGTAGTTTAAACTAGTTATGGTAGTAAATTTTGTGTTGACTGGTACAAGTTTATTTTTTTTAAAAGATACCACTGGGCTACTACTGCACAGTAAACTGATTTTTTTTTTTTTTTTTTTTTGAGATGTAGTTTTGCTCTTGTTGCCCAGGTTGGAGTGCAATGGCACGATCTTGACTCATTGCAACCTCTACCTCCTGGGTTCAAGGATTCTCCTGCCTCAGCTTCCTGAGTAGCTGGGATTACAGGCATGCATCACCATGCCCAGCTATTTTTTTTGTATTTTTGGAGTTGGAATTTCACCATGTTGACCAGGCTAGTCTTGAACTTCTGACCTCAAGTGATCTGCCCGCCTCAGCCTCCCAAAGTACTGGAATTACAGGCGTGAGCCACCACACCCAGGCTTTTTTTTTTTTTTTTTTTTTTTTTGAGACAGAGTTTTGCTTTTGACACCCAGGCTGGAGTGCAATAGCACAACAACTCACTGCAACCTGCGCCTCCCTGTTCAAGCAATTCTTCTGCCTCAGCTTCTGGAGTAGCTGGGATTACAGGTGCCCACCACAAAGCCCGGCTAATTTTTTGTATTTTTAGTAGAGATAGGGTTTCCCCATGTTGGCAGGCTGATCTCCTGACCTCAGGTGATCTGCCCACCTGGGCCTCCCAAAGTGTTGGGATTACAGGCATGAGCCACTGCGCCTGGCCAGTAAACTGATTTTGTAATGTTTTGTTCTAACATACTATGTTTTACTTATTTCTTCTGATCACATGTTGTAGACATTTGTATATGTTTTTGTTTCTTTGTTTCTTTCTTTTTTTTTTTGAGATGGAGTCTCACTCTTGCCCAGGCTGGAATGCAGTGGTGTGATCTCGGCTCACTGAAACCTCCATCTCCCAGGTTCAAGTGATTTTCCTGCCTCAGCCTCATGAGTAGCTGGGACCACAGGCTTGCACCACCATGCCCAGCTAATTTTTTTTTGTTTTTTGGTTTTTGGTTTTTTTTTTTTTTTGAGATGGAGTTTGGCTCTGTAGCCCAGGCTGGAGTGCAGTGGTGCAATCTTGGCTCACTGCCGCTCTGCCTCTTGGGTTCAAACGATTCTCCAGCCTCAGCCTCCAGAGTAGCTGGGATTACAGGAATGCACCACCACGCCTGGCTAATTTTTGTATTTTTAGTAGAGACAGGGTATTTTCACCATGTTAGCCAGGCTGGTCTCAAACTCCTGGCCTCAAGTGATCTGCCTGCCTCAGCCTCCCAAAGTGCTGGGATTACAGGTGTGAGCCACTGCACCCAGCTTTTTTGTATTTTTATCAGCAATGGGATTTCACCATGTTAGCCAGGATGGTCTCAAACTCCTGACCTCAAGTGATCTACCTCATTTGTCCTCCCAAAGTGCTGGGATTATAGGCAGGATCCCCTGCGCCTGGCCTTGTTTTTGTTTCTTTTTAGTCTGTTTTTAATATCTTTCCCCTTATCTCCTAAAAAAAAATTCTATCCGAATCATGGCACACACAAAAAAAATTGTTAGCCAGGTGCGGTGGCTCATGCCTATAATCCCAGCACTTTGGGAGGCCAAGACAGGCGGATCACGAGGTCAGGAGTTCGAGACCAGCCTGACCAACATGGTGAAACCCTGTTTCTAAAAAAAAATACAAAAATTAGCCAGGCGTGGTCTCATGTGCCTGTAATCCCAGCTACTCAGGAGGCTGAGGCACGAGAATCGCTTGAACTCGGGAGTTGGTGGTTGTAGTGAGCAGAAATTGCACCACTGCACTCCAGCCTGTGCAATAGAGCAAGACTTTGTCTTGAAATAATAAATAAATAAATAGTTTTAAATTAGCAAGTTGTGGTAGATTTTATTTATTATTATTATTTTTGAGACCAAGTCTCTCTGTCACTCAGGCCGGAGTGCAGTGGTGTGATCTTGGTTCACTGCAATCTCTGCCCTCAGGGTTCTAATGGTTCTCGTGCCTTAGCCTCTCAAGTAGCTGGGACTACAGGTGTGCGCCGCCATGCCTGGCTAATTTTTGTATTTTTAGTAGAGATGGGATTTTGCCATATTGGCCAGGCTGGTCTCAAACTCTTGACCTCGAGTGATCCGCCTGCCTTGGCTTCCCAAAGTGCTGGGATTACAGGTGTGTGCCACTGTGGCCAGCCAGGTTTGTTTTTAATTTAAAGGGCAGTATTTTTATCTGCTGTTACCTAGTTACCATTCATTTATGACTCCTTTTTTCCCTGAGGACTCATGCACTGCTCTTTTGGATCTTTTTTTTTTTTTTTTAAACAGGTAATGTGGAACACAGCTGTCCACTCTGAATTCATGCATGATCACGCTGATTATGGCTTTCCAAGTTGTGAGGGTAAATTCAATTGGCGGTAAGTGTCAACACTCAGAGGGTTCAGTTTCCAAGTGTAGATATTTTTCTTTCATAACTGAGCCATAAACTTTTTTAGGGATAGGGGGAGGAATTGTGGTAAATATTCACAATATGAGATTTACAGTTTAGCCATTTTTAAGTACACAGTTGAGTGCCATTAAGCACATTCACATTGTTGTACCGTCGTCACCGCTATCACCACTATCCACTTCCAGAACTTTTCTGCCATCCCAAACAGAAACTCAACCCCATTAAACACTAACTCCTCATTCTTTTCTCCCCCTGTCCCCTGGGAACCTCTATTCTGCTTTCTGTCTCTGTGAATCTGCCAATTTTAGGAACCTCATAAAAGTGGAATTATACAATATTTGTTCCTTTATGTCTTGTGTGTTTTGTTTTCATGGTTTGTCCATGTTGTAGCATGTACCATCTTTTTTTTCTTTAAAGACAGGGTCTTGCTGTGTTGCCCACACTGGAGTGGAGTGGTGCAATCATAACTTAATGCAATCTTGAGCTCCGGGGCTCAAGCTATCCTCCCACTTCAGCCCCTGAGTAGCTGGGACAACAGCCATGTGCCGCCATGCCTGCCTGATTTATTTTTATTTTTATTTTTGTTAGTAGAGATGAGGTCTCACTGTGTTGCCCAGGCTGGTCTCCAACTCCTGAGCTAAAGCGATCCTCCTGCCTCAGCCTCCCAATGTGCTGGGATAATAAGTGTGAACCACTGCGCCTGGCCTTCATTCCTTTTTGAGGCAAATAATATTTCATCATATGGATAAAACCACATTTTGTTTATCCATTCATTCGTTAGTGAATTTTTGGGTTGTTTCTACCTTTTGGTTATTGTGAGCAATGCTGCTATGGACATTCATGTACAGGTGTTCAGGTCTCTGCTTCCAGTTTTTTTTGGGTCTGTACTTAGAAGTGGAATTGCCAGGACATATGGCAGTTCTTTGTTTAACTGTTTAAGGAACTGCCATAAATCTTTTGAAGCCATAAAAGTTTTGAAGAAATTTAGCAAATTTATTTATTTATTATTTAATTTTTGAGACAGAGTTTCGCTCTTGTTACCCAGGCTAGAGTGCAGTGGCACCATCTCGGCTCACCACAACCTCCACCTCCTGGGTTCCAGTAATCCTCCTGCCTCAGCCTCCTGAGTAGCTGGGATTATAGGAATGCGCCACCACACCTGGCTAATTTTGTGTTGTTAGTAGAGACAGGTTTTCCATGTTGGTCAGGCTGGTCTCGAACTCTGACCTCAGGTGATCTGCTCGCCTCGGCCTCCCAAAGTGCTTGGATTATAGGCGTGAGCCACCACACCTGGCCAGCAAATTTATTTATTTAACAAATATTTATTAAGTGGCTACCACATCCTAGGCACACCATGTCCAAGGCACTGTGCCAAAGCATTTCTCCTTGTCTTCTGTGCAGAAAGACCATGCCAACTGAGTGCGTTCTCCACTGAGTGGCACAGAGGCTTTTAACACATGGGCAGCAGAATGACACAGGGAAGGGATGACTGTCCTCGGAGACAGTCACTGCAGTTCCTGTTGACAGGGATTCTCTGCTCTGGGTGTTCAGGGACAGATGCCTTAATTAACTAACTGGAAGTGGAAGATCCTGTTTCTGAGTACTGACTTGGTTTCATTGCAGTGTTATTAAGGAAAAGCGGGATGCCTACGTGAGCCGCCTGAATACCATCTATCAAAACAATCTCACAAAGGTGTGTATGCTAGGTTTTTAACTTTGAGAACGAGCTGTTCCCTTCTTGAGTAGTCAACCAAGTCTTGCCTAACTGTAGACCTATTTATTGATTGATTGATTGTTATTATTGTTGTTGGGTTTTTTTTTTTTTGCGACAAAGTCTTGCTCTCTCTCCAGGCTGGAGTGCAGTGGCACAATCTCGGCTCACTGCAACCTCTGCCTCCCTGGTTCATGTAATTCTCCTGCCTCAGCCTCCTGAGTAACTGGAACTACAGGTGCACACCACTGCACCCAGCTACTTTATATATATGTATATATATTTTTTGAAATGGAGTCTTGCTCTGTCGCCAGGCTGGAGTGCAGTGGCACAAACTCGGCTCACTGCAACCTCTGCCTCCCAGGTTCAAGCAATTCTCCTGCCTCAGCCTCCCAAGTAGCTAGGATTATAGGTGCGTGCCACCACGCCCAGCTAATTTTGGCATTTTTAATAGAGAGGGGTTTTACTGTGTTGGCCAAGATGGTCTCAGTCTCTTGACCTTGAGATCCGCCCGCCTCAGCCTCCCAAACTGCTGGGATTACAGGCGTGAGCCACCGTGCCCAGCCTATTTTTACTGTTTATTTTGGAGTGCAGTGGTGGGATCTCAGCTCACTGTAACCTCAACCTCCTGAGTTCAAGCAATTCTCGTGCCTCAGCTTCCTGAGTAGCTGGGACTATTGGGGTGCGTGCCACCATCCCCAGCTAATTTTTGTATTTTTTAGTAGAAATGGAGTTTCACCATGTTGGCCAGGCTGGTCTTGTACTCCTGACCTCAGGTGATCCGCCCATCTCAGCCTCCAAAATGCTGAGATTACAGGTGTGAGCCACTGTCCCTAGCCCTATTTTTTTTTTTTTTTTTTTAATGACTAGGTCTGCATCTGTTGCCAGGCTGGAGTACAGTGGTGCAGTCAAAGCTCACTGCAGCCTCCAACTCCTGGGCCCAAGCAGTCCTCCCGCCTCAGTCTTCCTTAGTAGGTAGGACTACAGGCATGCACCACCACACCTGTCTAATGTTTAAAATATTTTATAGAGATTTCTCACTGTGTTGCCTAGGCTAGTCTTTAAACTCCTGCCCTCAAGTGGTTCTCCTGCCTTAGCCTCCTAAAGTGTTGGGATTACAGGCATGAGCCACTGTGCCTGGCCTCTTACTTTTTCTGCTATTGAAATTGACCTGTCAGAGCAAAAGCCTGTGACCCAGCCGGCCAGTCTCTTTCTGCAGAGAGGGTGGTGTGGGCCAGAGCCAGTACACCAGGCCTCACCTAATGGCTGCACCTTGAGTAGGTCTGGCCTGGCACTTACATTTAGAAGTCACATATGAGAGTCTTATTTGTACACCAGTATGCCAGTTTATTAATTAAAATGAGGAGCGCCATCTGGGTGAAAACCTGCCATCATGTGTGTGTGGTGTTTTGTTTTGTTTGTTGAGACAGAGTTTCTCTTGTCACCCAGGCTGGAATGCAATGGCATAATCTCAGCTCAGTGCAACCTCAGCCTCCCACCAGGTTCAAGCAATTCCCTGCTTCAGCCTCCCGAGTAGCTGGGATTACAGGCATACACCACCACGCCTGGCTAATTTTTATATTTTTAGCAAAAACGGGGTTTCACCATGTTGGCCAGATGGGTCTCGAACTCCTGACCTCAGGTGATCCGCCCACCTTGGCCTCTCAAATGCTGAGATTACAGGCATGATCCACTGTACCTGGCCAAACCTGCCATTGTTTATTTGCTGAGAATAAGCTCATCCTTAGTAGCTAGGGCTCAGAGACCAAATTAGAATTCAGAAAGCTGTTTTTATGAATGACATCTGATCAAGAAAACTGGGCAGAGGTGCGTCTGCCTCCAGCAACTGTATGTCATCCTTCACTATCCTGATGCTTTTCCCCCACAGTGCTTGGATGTCACAGTTCCAACCAAGACCGCATGGGTAACATTGACAACCTGTGCATCACTTAACTCCTTTTCCTTGACAGTATATTCCTGCTGCCCTTCATTTGTCTTTGTGGTCTCACTTTGCTGTTTCTAGGATTTCTTAGGTTTTGTTTGTTTGTGAAACAGAATCTTACTCTGTTGCCCAGGCTGGAGTGCAGTTGTGTGATCTCAGCTCGCTGCAACCTCTGCCTCCCAGGTTCAGGCAATTCTTACGCCTCAGCCGTCTGAATAGCTTGGACTATAGGCGTGTGCCCCCACACCTGCCTAATTTTTTTGTATTTTAGTGAAGACGGGGTTTTACCATGTTGGCCAGGCTGGTCTCGAATTCTAGCCTCAAGTGATCTGCCTACCTCAGCCTCCCAACCTGCTGGGATTACAGGAGTGAGCCACCACCCCCAGCTCTCTTAGGTTATATTTAGATCAGTAACTTTTTTTTTTTTTTTTTGAGAAGGGTCTTACTCTGTCACCCAGGCTGAAGTACAGTGACATGATCTCAGCTCACTGCAGCCTCAGCCTCCCACACTCAAGTGATCCTCCTGTCTTGGCCTTCCAAAATGCTGGGATTACAGGCATCAGCCACTACACCTGGCTTAGATCAGTAGATTCTTGATGATATTTTTGCCACCGTGATCTCAGTAGCAACATATTTATAAACCCACTTTTAGGGTGAGTTAGGTAGCTAACTGTATACATTTTTATATTTTTATCATTCATTGGGTTTATTTTTTGGAGGGTGATCTTTTCCAACCTTAATCTTCAATCCAGGGGGAACAATATTTAAAGGCCTGCAGTCCTTATGCACAAGATATTTTAAGGCTGAGTATAGAGTAACACTGGCAGTACTAAAACAACACTTACACCACATTTTTTATTTTATTTTTATTATTTTTTTGAAGACAGGATCTCACTCTCTTGCCCAGAATGGAGGGCAGTGGCATGATCATAGCTCACTGCAGCCTTAACCTCAAGCAATCCTCCCACCTCAGCCTCATGCGTAGCTGGGACTACAGGCACTGTGCCACCATACCCTACTACTTTAAAAAAAATGTTGTAGAAAAATTAGCTGGGCACAGTGGTGCGCCTATAATCCCAGCTGTTCGGGTGGCTGAGGCAGGAGAATTGCTTGAACCTGGGAGGCAAAGGTTGCAGTGAGCTGAGATTGCGCCACTGTACTCCAGCCTGGGCAGTAGAGCAAGACTCTGTATCAAAAAAAGTCTTGTAGAGATGGGTCTTGCTATGTTGCCCACACTGATCTTGAACTCCTGGCCTCAAGCAGCCCTTCTGCCTTGTCCTCCCAAAGTATGGGGATTATAGGCATAAACCACTGCATCTGGCCTTTTTTTTTTCTTTAATGGAGCTAGCTATAGTACGTTTGTAAAAGAGGTAGGAAAATTAGGAACAAGCATTTTGTAATACTTAGAAATTGTGGTGTGTACTATAGCTTATGGTGACCTTAGTTGACCCAGAAATTCTATATTGCAAAGGGAAGTTTCTAATACTCTAGAAAATGAAAGTAAAAATCTCATTGCTTCCTCCTCCGTACTAGTGTCTGTCCAGTTGTCACTCGAGCCACACTCCTTTTTGTCGAGCACTGCACAGGAAGTCATTATGACCTGAGGGAAGGGTGTTCTGGAGGCCTGTGGGTTTTGCCTTTGACCTTGATTCAGCTTGATTAAGCCTGGCACCTGCAGGAACAGGCCTGGAGGGTGAAGGGGAAAGGAGAAGATAACTCAATTCAGAACCAAGCATGTTCCAAAATGTTAAAGCATTCCATTTTGTAATCATGCTTACATGGTTCCGTTATCCTTGTCAGCTGACCACGTTTGCATGCCCCTACATGAGTCGTGGCTGGCGGAAGTGTGCCAGCAGCCCCTAAATGAAGGCCTCAGTGCAAGAATTCCAGTAAGAGCAAATCCAAAAGTGAGAGTCTGAGTTCTCACCATCTCCAGCATAGAACTTCAGTGTCATGTACTTTTGTGGTATTCTTCCTATTTTACGAAAGCACATGCTTTGCATTTCCCCTCCCTTGGCCAGAGTATTCCTCTCTTGCCTCTACTCATTTCAGCTTTATCCTGTTGTCTTTCTCAGCCTTCTACCTCTCCACCAGACCAGACACATCAGTTTTTTTTTTTTTTTTTTTTTTGAGAGAGTCTTGGCTCTGTCACCCAGGCTGGAGTGCAATGGCACGATCTTGGCTCACTGCAACCTCCCCTCCCACGTTCAAGCTAGTCTTGTGTCTCAGCCTTCTTAGTAGCTGGGATTACAGGTGTCTGCCACCATGCCCGGCTAATTTTTGTATTTTTAGTAGAGACGCAGTTTCATCATGTTTTCAGGCTGGTCTTGAACTCCTGAGCTCAAGCTATCCACCCACCACTGCCTCCTAAAGTGCTAGGATTACAGGTGTAAGCCACTGTGCCCAGCCTATTTCATCTTACTGTATATTTCCAGCATCTGATAGCAACCCCTTTCCTAAGTATAGGTTACCAGTCAGCAGTTCTACAGTAACTCAAACAATAGAGGATTGTGTTGGCATCAGCAAACCAAGAATCAAAATGTTCAGTAGAGAAATGAAAGTTCTGATAAATTGTAGCAGGTATCTTTGGTTTTATTCTAAGAACAGGCTAATGTCATGGTTCCTTTTCTAGGCCCATATAGAAATCATCCATGGCCATGCAGCATTCACAAGTGATCCCAAACCCACAATAGAGGTCAGTGGGAGAAAGTACACCGCCCCTCACATCCTGATCGCCACAGGTGGTATGCCCTCCAGCCCTCATGAGAGCCAGATCCCTGGTGAGTCATACAGCAGGTACTCATTAACAGCAGTCAGGAGTTTACCGTTGCTTTCAACCTGAGAAGCCATGCCAGGGGATCTGCCTAAACCAGTTCTCTCTTTGGAGCCAGGCCACCGTAGAAGGTCTCTGCAGAACCTAACTCCAGTTGGCTAAGTGGTAGCTAGTGATGCTGTCGCCCAAGCTGGAGTGCAGTGGCACCATCTTGGCTCACCGTAACCTCCGCCTCCTGGGTTCAAGCAATTCTCCTGCCTCAGCCTTCTGAGTAGCTGGGACTATAGGCATGCCATCACCACACCTGGCTAAGTTTTATATTTTTAGTAGAGATGGGGTTTCACCATGTTGGCCAGGCTGGTCTTAAACTCCTGACCTCAGGTGATCCGCCCACCTTGGCTTCCCAAAGTGCTGGGATTACAGGCCACTGTGCCCGGCCAAGAGATTTCGTTTGGCTACAGGCTCAGACATATTACAGGTAACAGAGGGAGAAAAATCAGTGAAAGCCTCATTGCTGCAGTGCAATGGCGCAATCTTGGCTCACCACAACCTCTGCCTTCCAGGTTCAAGTGATTCTCCTGCCCCAGCCTCCTGAGTAGCTGGGACTGCAGGTGCCCACCACATGCCCAGCTAATTTTTTGTATTTTTAGAAGAGACGGAGTTTCACCATGTTGGCCAGGCTAGTCTCAAACTCCTTACCTCAGGCAATCCAGCCGTCTCAGCCTCCCAAAGTGCTGGGATTATAGGGATGAGCCACCGCGATGACCTAATATATTTAATAACTGATGAGAAATGAGGGTAGGGAGGCTACTGAGAGAAGGAATCAGCAGTTGACAGCTCAAGACTTTGTCAGGATTATTGGAGGCAGGTGATAATTGAAGTGGTAAACTTGAGAAAGATACGGTTTGGGAGATAAAATTAAGGTTCAGTTCTAAATGGACTAAGTTTGAAGCCAAAGTAAAATTGTGTGGTGAGATAAGTACACACGTGATACTGCAACCTGGGGGAGAAGGTCAAACCTGGAAGAATGCATTTGGAAGTGCTGCAAGATAGGACCTGCTACCCTATATCCAAAGGTTTCAACCTGCTTTTCACTACATGTTTATTTCACTATGTAGATTGTACCTCTTATAATTCAATGTATATGCCATATAGGTTGAAACCTTTGAAAGAATAAGCAGAGAGGAAAGGGCCACATAGATTTTGAACTACATAGGAATTTGTCTTTTCGGGTAGGGCATGGTGGCTCACGCATGTCATGTGCTAAGCCTCGGGGTTCCCGCTTGCCCTTGGGGTGGGAGGGTGGACAGATCCAGCCGGGAGTCTGTTCATGACGGCTGAGATCTTCATTCTTCAGAGAAATGTAAAAGGTATTTAGCCATCTTGGCTTCTATTTCTAGAGAGAAAATAAAAATGTTGACTCAGGGAGGATTTGGTTGGCAGCTTTCCAAGCGGAGACTTTAACAAAACTTGTCAAAACAGAGAGTATGTTGGCTCTGAAAGTGTTTGGTTTTCGCATAAAATGTTGTGATTATTTTGCAAGAGAAAGAGCAGTCTGGTGTGATCTATCTTGCCTTTTTCTACATAGGTGCCAGCTTAGGAATAACCAGCGATGGATTTTTTGAGCTGGAAGAATTGCCTAGGTAAGCCATCCTGACCGGACCTCAATGACTTATTCTCCCTCAGTCTTTCTTGGTGATTTTTCTTTGTCCTCCCCTCCCAAGCATTTATTGTATGTCTTTCCTGAATTCTGTTCTCTTACCTCTTCTCTTTTCACGACCTTGTATATTTCATTCCTAGAATTCCTCAGTAGATCCCTGAAATCTTTCATGCTTTCAATCAGAGGCCAAAGTCAAATGCAGGGTAATTTGAAGACGGAATAGCAAAGCCCTAAAACTGTCTTCTTTCTTCATCCTGATACAGCATCAGTTAAGAATGTGTCTAAAGTAGCTTGTATTTTAGAATAGAATGGCTGGTTTTGGCCAGATGTGGTGGCATATGCCTGTAATCCCAGCACTTTGGGAGGCTGAAGTGGGGGGATCACCTTAGGTCAGCAGTTTGAGACCAGCCTGAACAACATGGTAAAACCCCATCTCTACTAAAAATACAAAAATTATCCGGACATGGTGACACAGGCCTATAGCCCCAGCTATTTGGGAAGCTGAGGCAGGACAGTTGCTTGAACCCAGGAGGTGGAGGTTGCAGTGAGCCGAGATCGTGCCATTGCACTCCAGCCTGAGCAACAACATTGAAACTTCCTCTCAAATAAGTAAATAAAATAAAACAAGAGTAGCTGGTTTTCAAAGCAGCTATTGCAGTGAGGTCTCTGTAAATGGAAGACTCTGTCAGGCTCACAAGAATACATTTTCTGGCATTATTCTTTATATGTGTCTGAATAACCTTAGCAAACTTCAGTGTGGGTTTTCTTTTAATGAAAAAAGTTTTATGTTTTTAGAGACAGGTTCTTCTTCCATTGCCCAGGCAGGAGTGCAGTGGCGCCATCATGGCTTGCTGTAGCCTTGAGCTCTTGGACTCAAGCAATCCTTTCACCTCAGCCTCCCGAGTAGCTGGGAGTACAAATGTGTACCACCATACCTGGTTAACTTTTAATTTTAATTTTTGTAGCGATGGGGTCTCGCTCTGTTGTCCAGGCTGGTCTAGAATCCCTGGCCTCAAGCAGTCCTTCCACCTTGGCCTTCCGAAGCAATAGGAACACAAGCATGGGCCACCATGCTGAATGGATTTAGATTCATAGAGAGAAAGAGATCATGAGGAAGTTTGTTTCTCGATGCGAAGTTGCTGCACATTGCAGGCTTTCTGGTTTAGGGGTATCCTCATGTCACGTGATAAGAGGTGATGCCTGGGAACAGGTGGAGGGACCCAACACCGTGGCCCAGGGACTGGCTTTCATTCATCTTCTGAGTGGCACTCACTGTGGAGTTGGTATTACTCAACTCTGCCGCTCCCTCAGGGGCTGTGCTAATCCAGTTTGAGGTCCTAATCCTATGCTTTTAGGGAGAGTGACTGATAATCCATGCATCTGCCTTCACTTTGATTCACGCAGAGTCACGGACAGTTCAGACAGGATGAGGCAATTCAGAAAAGACAAGGGAGCCGCTTTGCAGTTCCGTAGGATGGTAAAAATGTCCCATGAAGATATTCAGACCAGGAGACCAGGCAGGCTTCTGACTTGGAGGAGTTCTAGGAAAAGCATGTAGTCTTTTTCCGTTTGCTATCAGGTTGTAGAAATGTGTTAGAGAACAGCATTCCTTCCCCTGTGATCCACCCTGCATTGTTTGATTTAGGGTTGAATGAGATGACATGTGAGGATGTAGTCATGACTCCTTCTGTTTGGATAATGTAATTTCATTCCGGACTCACCCTTAAAGAACTTTCACTATAGATATCAGTTCATTAACGATTTTAAATATTTATATTTATGCATGTTATAAGCAAAAGACTCTGAAACACAAGAAAATGAATTTACAATTGATACATGATTTTTCTTTTTAAGTCTACTTTATCTTTGATAGGGTGTTGGTGACTAAGTAAATAATTGGGTACATAATGTAGAGAAGATTACATGATTTAGTTTTTGTTCTGAGGGGGCTTCTGGTTGGTTGGAATGTGAACCCTGTGGAACACTGTCACATGAGTAGCCCTGGGGCCATAACGAGGTAAAGAGAAATCTTTTAGAGATTCAGCCGCCTGAAAGATCAGTTCCAGAAGCTAGGCACAGTGGCTCATGCCTGTAATCCCAGCACTTTGGGAGGCCTAAGGTGAGCAAATTGCTTGAGCCCAGGAGTTTGAAACCAACCTGGGTGACACAGCACAACCCAATCTCTGCAAAAAAATACAAAAATTAGCTGGGTGTGGTGGCACGTGCCAGTAGTCCCAGCTACTCGGTAGGCTGAGGCTGGAGGATTGCTTGAGCCCAAGAGTTCGAGACCAGCCTGGGCAACAAAGGGAGATCCTGTCTCTACACACAGTTTTCTTTTTCTTTTTCTTTTTCTTTTTAGGCAGTTTCACTGTTGTTGTCCAGGCTGGAGTGCAATGGTGTGATCTCAGCTCACTGCAACCTCTGCCTCCTGGGGTCAAGTGATTCTCCTGCCTCAGCCTGCCTGTTATGTGATACAGGCATGCATCACCAGGCCCAGCTAGTTTTGTATTTTCAGTAGAGACAGGGTTTCACCACGTTGGTCAGGCTGATCTCGAACTCCTGACCTCAGGTGATCCACCAGTCTTGGCTTCCCAAAGTGCTGCGATTACAGGCATGAGCTACCGCACCCGGGTTCTACACACAAATTTTAAAATTAAAAAAGAAATTCCTTGGCCGGGCATGGTGGCTCGCACCTGTAATCCCAGCACTTTGAGAGGCTTAGGCGGGCAGATCACTTAAGGTCCGGAGTTAGAGACCAGCCTGGCCAACATGGTGAAACCCCATCTCTACTAAAAATACAAAATTAGCCAGGTGTGGTGATGTACACCTGTAATCCCAGCTACTCAGGAGGCCAAGGCACGAGAATCACTTGAACCTGGGAGGCGGAGGTTGCTGTGAGCTTACTGCATCCTCTACCTCCTGGAGGCAAGCAATTCTCCTGCCTCAGCCTGGTTTCATCACCGTGGTGAAACCCCATCTCTACTAAAAATACAAAATACAATACAAAAATTGTATTTTGTATTTTTAGTAGAGATGGGGTTTTGTATATAAATGGGATTTTGTATATAGATATGGTTTCACCATGTTGGTCAGGCTGGTCTCGAACTCCTAACCTTCTGATCCACCCGCCTCGGCCTCCCAAAATACTGGGATTAAAGGCGTGCGTGTCTTATTTTGACAGAGTTACCCTGGTTAAGTGAAATGTTAACTTTAGGGAAAACTGATCAAGGGGAATAATAAGGGAAATCTCTGTACTATCTTTGCAACTGTTCTGTAAACATAAAATTATTCCAAAGTTAGTTTATTTAAAAACATGAACCCTCTGCTTGCATCTCAGCCGCAGCGTCATTGTTGGTGCAGGTTACATTGCTGTGGAGATAGCGGGGATCCTCTCAGCCCTGGGTTCTAAGACGTCACTGATGATACGGCATGATAAGGTAAATTCCACCTTTTCTTTTCCCTTTCTTTGATGTTAATTTTAAAAATGAAGAATTTTTTCTTATGTTGTCATTGAATACTAGGGTGCACAGCAGGTGGGGGGTCAGTTGGTTGGTTTCACATGGTGCTGTATTCGAGTTACCTGAATTTGGCCTATATCTCTCCCAGTTGCTAGTTGATGATGATAATTGAGTTGATCGAACTGGCTGGTATTTTCATCACTAAGTGGCAGATAGTCACGAGATGCCCCATAAGGGAGACCTGGGTGCCTAAATATAAATATTAGCTAAATTAAACAGACCGTTAGGTTAATTAATTAATTTTTTTTTTTTTTTTGAGACAGAGTCTGACTCTGTTGCCCAGGCTGGAGTGCAGCAGCACCATCTAGACTCACTGCAACCTCCGCTTCCCGGGCTCAAGTGATTCCCATGCATCAGCCTCCTGAGTAGCTGGGATTACAGGCGTGCCGCCGCCATGCCCAGCTAATTTTTGTATTTTTAGTAGAGACGGGGTTTCACCGTGTTGGCCAGGCTGGTCTCAAACTCCCTACCTCAAGTGATCCGCCCACCTTGGCCTCTCAAAGTGCTGGGATTACAGACATGAACCACTGCATCTGGCTAGGTTGATTTATTAATTTCTGGAAGTCAATTTTATATGATCAAGTAATGCTAGCATTGTTACCCGCTCGTTCCAAATAATTTACTAAATTCTTTGCATTAAAGCAGGCGTGTCCAATCTTTTGGCTTCCCTGAGCCACACTGGAAGAAGAATTGTCTTGGGCTACATATAAAATACACTAACACAAACAATAGCTGATGAGCTAATAAAAAAAAACAATTGTAGGCTGGGTACAGTGGTTCATGCGTCTAATTCCCAGCACTTTGGGAGGGCAACGCAGGCAGATCACTTGAGGTTGGGAGTTAGAGACCAGCCTGGCCAACATGGTGAAGCCCCATCTCTACTAAAAATACAAAAAGTATCCAGGCGTGGTGGCAGGTGCCTGTATTTTTAGCTACTCA
This sequence comes from Ateles fusciceps, assembly GCA_036589455.1. NCBI lineage: Eukaryota > Metazoa > Chordata > Mammalia > Primates > Atelidae > Ateles > Ateles fusciceps. Next base: position 13,056,975 of record JAZHEH010002554.1, on the reverse strand, counting down.
GGCAGTGAGGCAGGAGAGGCCGAGGCACTAGGATTGCTTGAACCCAGGAGGCAGAGGTTGCAGTGAGCCAACATTGCACCACTGCACTCCAGCCTGGGCAACAGAGCAAGACTCCGTCTCAGACAGAAAAACTGCAAAAAAAAATCTCATAGCTTTTTTTTTTTTTTTTGAGAAGGAGTTTCACTCTTGTTACCCAGGCTGGAGTGCAATGGCGCAATCTTGGCTCACCGCAACCTCTGCCTCCTGAGTTCAAGCAATTCTCCTGCCTCAGCCTCCCGAGTAGCTGGGACTACAGGCATGCGCCACCATGCCCAGCTAATTTTTGTATTTTTAGTAGAGACGAGGTTTCACCATGTTGACCAGGATGGTCTCGATCTCTTGACCTTGTGATCCACCCGCCTCGGCCTCCCCAAGTGCTGGGATTATAGGGCGTGAGCCACCGCGCTCAGCCCATAGCATTTTAAGAAATAGGCCAGGCACAGTGGCTCATTCCTGTAATCCCAGCACTTTGGGAGGCTGAGGTGGGCAGATCACGAGGTCAGGAGTTAGAGACCAGCCTGGCCAACATGGTGAAGCCCCATCTCTACTAAAAATACAAAAATTATCCAGGCATGGTGGCAGGCACCTGTATTTCAGCTACTCAGGAGGATGAAGCAGGAGAATCACTTGACCCCTGGGATTCGGAGGTTGCAGTGAGCTGAGATTGCACCACTGCACTCCAGCCTGGGCGACAGAGCGAGACTCCATCTCAAAAAAAAAAAAGTGTACAAATTTGTGTTGGGCCACATTCATACACTCAAAGTCATCCTGGTCCGCAAATGGCCTGCCGGCTGCAGGTTGAACAAGCTTGCATTAAAGAGAATCTTGTAGATCATACACTTGAACTTTTTTTTTTTAAGGGACAGAGTCTTGTTATGTCACCCAGGCTGGAGTACAAAAGTGGAGTGATGATAGCTCACTGCTGCCCCTGAGCTCATAGGATTTTCCTGCCCCAACCTCCTGAGTAGCTGAGGCTACAGATGGGGGCTATCATGCCCTGACTCTGACTCTTTTTTTTTTTTTTTTTTTTTTTGAGACAGAGTTTTGCTTTTGTTACCCAGGCTGGAGTGCAGTGGTGCAATCTCAGCTTACTGCAACCTCTGCCTCCTTGGTTCAAGCGATTCTCCTGTCTTTGCCTCCTGAGTAGCTGGGACTACAGGCGTGCACCACCATACCCAGCTGATTTTTAGCAGAGATGAGGTTTCACCATGTTGACCGGGATGCTCTCAATTTCTTGACTTCATGATCTGCCCGCCTTGGCCTCCTAAAGTGCTGGGATTACAGGTGTGAGCCACTATGCCTGGGCTTTTTTTTTTTTTTTTGAGGCAGGTTCTCTCACTCTGCGGCCCAGGCTTGACTGCAGAAATGCATCATTGCAGCCTCAATCTGCTCGGTTCAAGTTATCTTCCCACCCCAGCCTCCCAAATAGCTAGGACTACAGGAGCATGCCAACATACCCAGTCAGGTTTCACCATGTTGCCCAGGCTGGTTTCGAACTCCTGAGCTCAAGTGATCTGCCCACCTTGGTTTCCCAAAGTGCTTGGGATTACAGGCATGCACCACCTGACTGATTTTTATATAGTTTTAGAGATGAGGTCTCACTGTTTTGCCCAGGCTAGTCTCGAACTCCTGACCTCAAGCTATCCTCCTGCCTCAGCCTCCCAAGTAGCAGGGAGAAGTTCAAGACCAATCTGGGCAACATAGTGAGACTCCATCTCTACATTTAAAAATAGGCCAGGTGAGGTGGCTCACACCTGTAATCCCAGCACTTTGGGAGGCCGAGACAGGTCAGGAGTTCGAGACTAGCCTGGCCAATATAGTAAAACCCCGTCTCTACTAAAAATACAAAAATTAGCTGGGTGTGGCGGTGTGCGCCTGTAGTCCCAGCTACTTGGGAGGCTGAGGCAGAAGAATCACTTGCACCCAGGAGGCGGAGGTTACACTGAGCCGAGATTGTGCCACTGCACTGCAGACTGGGTGACAGAGTGAGACTCTGTCTCACAAACGAACAAAAAATTTAAAAATAACCAGGCATAGTGGTACATGCCTGTAGTTCCAGCTACTTGGGAGGGTGAGGTGGGAGAATCATTTGAATCCAGGAGGTCAAGGCTGCAGTGAGCAAAGATTGTGCCACTGTACTCTAGCCTGAGCAGCTGACTGTCTCTAACAGACATGTGACTTAGGCAAGACATGTAATGCCTTTGGGGCCTAGTTCTACAGGGACAGAATTGATCAGATCCCTGACTACCAAGATGCTTTGATTCTAATCCTTATGTGAGCAAATGGAGGGAGACTGGGGATTCTGAGAATCCTAGGCAGTATGTATTTCAAGAAACTTTCTCTGTGGCTTTAAAACTGATTATCTAATTAGCTTCAGGAGATTTATGTCCTGAATAATACTTTTTTCATAGGTAAGTATTATTTTACTAGAATATATCCAGCAGATTAGAAGGATGGGGAAAGGCAGAGGAGTCAGTAGCTTGAATTTATATGTAAATAAGTAAATAAACTGCGGCAGTCTGTCAATAGAGGGGGTAATTCCTGCATCTGTAAAATTGGTCACTTTGCAGAGAGCCACATCTGCTTGGGCTTCCTGCCATCTCCCATCCCAAATACACCAAGTTTATTCTCCCTCTTTTCCTGTCCCAGTGTTAACTCCATTTTAGAGCTACTCTGTGGCCAGGCGTGGTGGCTCATGCCTATAATCACAGCACTTTGGGAGGCTCAGGTGGGTGGATCATCTGAGGTCAGGAGTTTGAGACCAGCCTGGCCAACGTGGCGAAACCCTGTCTCTACTGAAAATACAGAAATTAGCCAGGGATGGTGGTGGGTACCTGTAATCCTAGCTACTTAGAAGGCTGAGGCAGGAGAATCGCTTGAACCTGGGAGGTGGAGGTTGCAGCAGGCTGAGATGGCACCACTGCACTCTAGCCTGGGTGGCAGAGCGAGACTCCATCTCACACACACAAAAAAAAACACCAGGCTTGGGGGACTCACGGCTGTAATCCTGGCACTTTGAGAGGCCGAGGCAGGCGGATCACGGGGTTTCACCATGTTGGCCAGATCGAGACCATCCTGGCCAACATGGTAAAACCCTGTCTCTCTAAATAATATAAAAAATTAGCTGGGCATGGTGGCATGTGCCTGTAGTCTTAGGTACTCAGGAGGCTGAGGCAGGGGAATCATTTGAACCCGGGAAGTGGAGGTTGCCGTTAGCTGAGATCACACCACTGCACTCCAGCCTGGCAACACAGCAAGACTCCATCTTAAAAAAAAAAAAAACTGCTCTGTGACTAACACATGACCTCCCAGCTGAACTCCACATGTAGATAGTCACAGATATATCTCCAATGCCAAGCTGTTGAGATTTATGGCTAGATAAGATTTTGCTAGTGAACCTTCCTTTCAGTCTATCAGAGGTAAAGCAGACCCTGAGATATGAAAAGTGGAAAGAGAATTTCTGTTCCCTGGACTTAAAGGAAAAAAGAAGCATGCTTTGGGAGGAGACGACAATGGACAATGACTTCATTTAACTGTAGGACAGGAGTTGGTGAAGTCATATGTATTGCAGACGGTGGTGATGTAGGAAAACGGGAAATTATTGAAACTCCACTCCCAATATGGCCACAGATAAAGAGGAAATAATTAGAGGAGTGATAATGCTGAAGTTTCCTTCCCAAGTCTGTAGTGTGTCTTCACTCAAGTTTTCTCCTCTCCCATAACCCCTCCCTATGTTGAAACACAGGTACTTAGAAGTTTTGATTCAATGATCAGCACCAACTGCACAGAGGAGCTGGAGAATGCTGGCGTGGAGGTGCTGAAGTTCTCCCAGGTAGGGTGCTGAGCACACGGCCCACAGTTAGTCACACTTTCTGCCTGTGGCTTCGCCCAGTTAGTTTAAAACACAAATACTGTGTCTACCCCAGTCCATATATTCCACCTCTAGAGTACTCCCGATCATTTCCTTCCTCCTAAGAAGCTGTATTTTGGCCCGGGGCGGTGGCTCACACTTGTAATCCCAGCACTTTGGGAGGCCAAGGCGGGCGGATCACTTGAAGTCAGGAGTTCTAGACCAGCCTGGCCAATATGGCGAGACCCCATCTCTACTAGAAATACAAAATTTAGCCAGGCATGTGGTAGCGGGTGGCCATAATCGCAGCTACTCAGGAGGCTGAGGCAAGAGAATCACTTGAACCCACGAGGCGGAGGTTGCAGTGAGCCGAGATCACGCCACGGCACTCCAGCCTGGGCTACAGAGCCAGACTCCATTTCAAAAAAAAAAAAAAAAGAGAAAAAGAAGGAAACCTGGCAGTTGAATTTAGATGAACTTTGATTTTTTTTTTTTCCTTTTAAGACAGTGTCTCACTTTGTCACCCTTTGTCACCCAGGCTGGAGTGCAGTGGTGCCATCTCAGCCCACTGCAACCTCACCCTCCTGAGCTCAAACAGTCCTTTTACCTTTGCCTCCACCAAGTAGTTGGGACTACAGGAACTGCGACCACGCCTGGCTAATTTTTTTGGATTTTTTGTAGAGATAAGAGTTTTGCCAGGTTGGCCAATCTGGTGTTGAACTCCTGAGCTGAAGTGATCCACCCACCTTGGCCTCCCAAAGTGTTAGGATTACAGGTGTGAGCCATAGCACCTGGCTCCTGATTTTTTAAATTTGGATTTTAAAACTTTGATTTTCATGCTCACATACCTCATTACACATCCTTTTTTTTTAAGATTTATATTTATTTTCAGGAAACATTATGGAATCTAATTTTTATCTTTCTTTTTGTTTGTTTATTTATTTATTTATTTTGAGATAGAGTCTTACTCTGCTTCCCAGGCTGAAGTGCAATGATGCCATCTTGCCTCACTGCAACCTCCACCTCCCAGGTTCAAGGGATTCTCCTGCCTCAGCCTCCTGAGTGCTGGGATTACAGACATACGCCACCATGTCTGACTAATTTTTGTATGTATAGTGAGATGGAGTTTTGCCATGTTGGCCAGGCTGGTCTTGAACTCCTGACCTCAAGTGATCCACTCACCTCAGCCTCCCAAGGTGTTGGGATTACAGGCGTGAGCCACCATGCTTGGCCTATCTTTTTTTTTTTTTTTTTTTTTTTTTTGAGATAGGGTCTCGCTCTGTCGCCCAGGCTGGATGGAATGCAGTGGCACAGTCACAGCTCATTGCAACCTCCACCTCCCAGGTTCAAGCGATTCTTCTGTCTCAGCTGGGATTACAGGCACCTGCCACCATGCCCAGCTAATTTTTGTATTTTTTTTTTAGTAAAGATGAGGTTTCACCATGTTGGCCAGGCCAGTCTTGAACTCCTGGCCTCAAGTGATGTGCCCACCTCAGCCTCCCAAAGTGCTGGGGTTACAGGAATGAGCCTCCATGCCTGGTCTCTATCTTTTATTTATTTATTTTTTTTGAGACAGAGTTTTGCTCTTGTTGCTCAGCCTCCTGAGCTGGAGTGCATGTTGCAATCTCTGCTCACTTCAACCTCCGCCTCCTGGATTCAAGTGATTCTCCTGCCTCAGCCTCCCGAGTAGCTGGGATTACAGGCATGCGCCATCACGCCTGGCTAATTTTCTATTTTTAGTAGAGATGGGATTTCTCCATGTTACTCAGGCTGGTTTTGAACTCCCGACCTCAGGCGATCCATCCGCCTTGGCCTCCCAAAGTGTTGGGATTACAGGTGTGAGTCCCCGCGCCCGTCCATTCTTTCATTTTTAAAGTTATGTTTCTTGACACATGGTCTCGGTGTGCTGCCCAGGCTGGAGTGCAGTTGCACAATCATCGCTCACTGCAGTCTCCAACTCCTGGGCTCAAGTGATCCTCCCACCTCAGCTTCCTGAGCAGCTGGGACTACAAGTGCATGCCACTATGCCTGGCTAATTTAAGAAAACATTTGTAGAGATAGAGTCTCACTATGTTGCCCAGGCTGTTCTCAAACTCCTGAGCTAAAGTGATCCTCTAGCCTTGGCCTCCCAAAGTGTTGGGATTATAGGTGTGAACCACCATGCCCAGCCTAGAATCTAATTTTAAAGCATACCCTTTGAGTTTTGTAGATAGAATTACAAGTGCTTTATTCCTCAAGCAATCACTTGAATTTTAGCAGAATTTTCCTAGAGAATTAGCCTTGTAAACATGATCTTCCCCTCCCCCAACACAGCCTCACCTTTTCAGCATAGACCACATCAAATAAAATTGTATATATAAAAATGCTGGACTGGGGGGTAGAGGCTACCATCATAACTACCTTAGGACCTTCAGTAATATAGTTTCTCAACTCTCCTAACCCAAGTCTTACCTCCCTTCATTCTAATTAAGAATATACAGGGGAGGCTAGACACAGTGGCTCATGCCTGTAATCCCAGCACTTCCGAGGCCAAGGCAGGAGGATCAGTTGAGGCCATGAGTTAGAGATCACCCTGGGCAACAGAGCAAGACCCTATCTCTGAAAAATTTAAAAATTAGCCAGGTGAGGTAGCACATGCTTGTTGTCGTAGCTACCAGGGAGGCTAAAGCCAGAGGAGAGCTTGAGCCCAAGAGGCTGATCTCACCACTGCACTCCAGACTGGACAACATAGCAAGACCCTACCTCTTAAAGAAAAAAGAAAAAAAATATACATTCACACACACACACACACACCCAGGGACAGGCACTAATTGTGCCTTTTGGAAAAGTTTCCTAGTGATCTTGCCGCTGCACTCCAGCCTGGGCAACAGAGCAAGACCCTGTCTCTTAAAGAAAAAAGAAAATACACACACACACACACACACACACACACACACACACACACACACACACGGAGAGGCACTAATTGTGCAGTTTGGAAAAGTTTCTTAGTGATGTTGCCACGGCCCACTTTCAAAGCATTATGCTGGCTGGACGCAGTGGCTCACGCCTGTAATCCCAGTACTTTGGGAGGCCAAGGTGGGCAGATCACGAGGTCAGGAGTTCGAAACCAGCCTGGCCAACATGGTGAAACCCCATCTCTACTAAAAATACAAAAATTAGCCGGGTGTGGCATGCCTGTAATCCCAGCTACTCAGGAGGCTGAGGCAGGAGAATCGCTTGAAACCAGAAGGTGAAGGTGACAGCCGAGATCGTGGCACTGCACTCCAACCTGGGCAACACAGCTAGACTCCATCTCAAAAAAAAAAAAAAAAAAGGCATTATGCTTAGGTTTATGACTTAAAATGTTATTACAGTTTTCCAGAAGTACAGTTTAAAATACTTGTTTGTGTGTGTGTTTTGAGAAAGAGTCTTGTTCTGTCACCCAGGCTGGAGTGCAGTAGCAAGATCTCGGCTCACTGCAACCTCCGCCTCCTGGGTTCAAGCGATTCTCCTGCCTCAGCCTCCTGAGTAGCCGGGATTACAGGCGCCCGCCACCACGCCCTGCTAATTTTTGTATTTTTAGTAGAGACAGGATTTCACCATATTGGTCAGGCTGGTCTCGAACTCCTGACCTCGTGATCCGCTTGTCTCAGCCTCCCAAAGTGCTGAGATTACAGGTGTGAGCCACTGTGCCCAGCCTAAGATACTTTGTTTTTAAAGTGAAGCATTACATTGGTGTCATGAGTTGACATTCCCAGCCACTGACTGGAAGATTTGGGTCAACCCAGAGAACAGGCTTGGCTTAAGGGAGTTCTAATGTTGGTGGCCTTTGAGTAAAAGTATATATCTATGTTTGTATGTCGGATTCAGAGGGGATTTTCTTTAATGTTAAAAAATTCTGGTTTCCAGCCGGGCATGATGGCTCACGCTTGTAATCCCAGCACTTTGGGAGGCCAAGGCAGGTGGATCACTTGAGGCCAGGAGTTTGAGACCAGCCTGGCCAACATGGCAAAACCCTGTCTCTACTAAAAATACAAAAAAAATTAACTGGGTGTGGTGGCAGGTGCCTGTAATCCCAACTACTCAGGAGGCTGAGGCAGGAGAATCACTTGAACCCAGGTGGCAGAGGTTGCAGTGATCAGAGATTGAGCCATTTCACTCCAGCCTGGGCAACAAGAGCAAAACTCCATCTCAAGAAAAAATTCTAGTTTCCTCTGTATTTGCTTTCCTTCTTCCCCTGCCCTCCCTCAGCCAACACACATGTAATAAATTTTATTTGCCAATAGGTCAAGGAGGTTAAGAAGACTTCATCAGGCTTGGAAGTCAGCCTGGTTACTGCAGTTCCTGGTAGGCTACCCGTCATGACCACGATTTCAGATGTTGACTGCCTGCTCTGGGCCATTGGGCGGGACCCAAATTCCAAGGGCCTGAGTTTAAACAAACTGGTAAGCTGGCTTGGTCTGCCCAAAACATTCTTTTTATTTTGTTTTATTTTATTTCATTTTATCTTTTGCCCAAAACATTCTTGAATCTACTAGGAGTCTTACGGTTTTATTCTCCCCCTACACACCCAAAACTTGGGTGGATTCTGTTGGATTCTGTCTCTTTGTTCCATGTATCCAGTTTGTGATCAAATTTCATTACTATTTCCTTTGAAATTAAAAAAAAAAGTTTTCTTTCCTTATCTGTTCTTTTCTAGTTTTTTTTGTTTTTTGTTTTTGTTTTTGTTTTTGAGACAAGGTCTTGCTCTGTCACCCGAGTGATCATAGCTCATTGCACTCTCAACTCCCTGGGCTCAAGTGGTCCTCCCACCTCAGCCTTTGGAGTAGGTGGGACTACATGTGTATTATTTTATTTTGTTTTTGTGCAGATGAGGTTTCACCATGTTGCCCGCCCAGGCTGGTCTCCTCAGCTCAAGCCATTCGCCTGTCTCAGCCTCCCAAAGTGCTGGGACTGTAGGCATGTGCCACCACATCTGACCTTTTTCTTCTCTGTTTTCTTTTTCTTTTTTTTCTTTTTTTTTTTTTTTTGAGACAGTCTCGCTCTGTCACCAGGCACCAGGCTGGAGTGCAGTGGCGCGATCTCGGCTCACTGCAACCTCTGCCTCTCAGGCTCAAGCAATTCTTCTGCCTCAGCCTCCCGGGTAGCTGGGACCACAGGCGTACGCCACCACACCCAGCTAATTTTTTTGTATTTTTAGTAAAGACGGGGTTTCACCATGTTGGCCAGGATGGTCTCGATCTCTTGACCTCGTGATCCACCCGCCTCGGCCTCCCAAAGTGCTGGGATTACATGAGCCCTGCTTCTTCTTTTTCTTTTTCTTTTTTTTTTTTTTTTTTGAGACAGGGTCTTGCTTTGTCACCCAGGCTAGTGTACGGTTGCGTGATCATAGCTCACTGCAGCCTTGATCTCCTGGGATCAACTGATCCTCTGCCTCAGCATCCCGAGTAGCTGGAGCTATGGGAGTGTGCCACCACATCTGGCTAATTTTTAAGTTTTTTGTAGAGATGGAGTCTCACTATGTTACACAGGCTGGACTTGAACTCCAGGCCTCAAGCGATCCTTCTACCTCGGCCTCCCAGCGTGCTGGGATTATGAACATGAGCCTCCACACCCAGCCAGCCTGCCACCTCTAACCTAGTTTTCTACTGGCCTCCCCTCTCACAGACTTCGTTTTTGCCATGTGAATGTCTCTTTCAGGTCCTACGCTGATCTCTAGCATCTGTAGTAGGTAATCCAGATTGCTGTGTGGGTCACTGTCCTGTACATTGTACCCAGGGATGGGAACAGATGATGAAGCTGTTTCTCTTGGCTCTGCCTGTACTGTCTACATATGTGGACAGTTGACATTCTTACTTGTTTTTTAAAATGTTGAAATAAAATCTAGAGTGGGAGCTTGGGGTGTGGTTCCCAGAGTTTAACCCGAATTTGAACCTTAGTTCTATGACATAGTAGTTGCATGGCTTTGAGCAAGCAGCTTAATTTCTCTGCTCCAAATGCTTCATATTCACAATGGGAATGAAAATAGTTCCTGCTTTACTGGGTTATAGAGAAGAGTAAATGAAAAAGTGCATGCAAAGTAATTATAACTGAGACCCTAGCTTACATTATGAACACACTGAATGTTCACCTGCTGTTGATAATGTTGATGATTTTTCTGATATGCTGTACTACTCTATGTAATAATAGAATATTTTATGTTTGAGGTGTACACATATATATATATATATATATATATATTTTTTTTTTTTTAGGTAGAGTCTTGCTGTGTTACCCAGGCTGGAGTACAGTGTCACAATCTCGGCTCACTACAACCTCCACCTCCCAGGTTCTAGTGATTCTCTTACCTCAGCCTCCCAAGTAGCTGGGATTACAGGCATGCACCACCACACCCGGCTAATTTTTGTATTTTTTTAGTAGAGACAGGGTTTTGCCATGTTGACCAGTCTGGTCTTGAACTCCGGACCTCAGGTGATCTCACCTTGGCCTCACAAAGTGCTGGGACTACAGGCGTGAGCCCCTGCACCGAGCCTGAGATGTATGTATTTCATAGAGCCTCTTGAGCAGTGCCTACCATTTTGATTTATGTTCTAATATTAATTTCTGTTGTAATGTGGATTCTTTTTTCATTTCTGTAAAAGGTCATTTTTCCTCACGTTAACGTATAAAATATTCAGGGAGATGTTTTGATTGTTTGTAATCTTGTTTAATGACATTTAGTAAAACTAGTTGCCTATTTTTATATTAACAAAACTAGTCAACCAGGCACAGTGGCTCACGCCTGTAATCCCAGCACTTTGGGAGGCCAAGGCAGGTGGATCACCTGAGGTCAGGAGTTCAAGACCAGCCTGGCCAACCTGGTGAAATGCCGTCTCTACTAGTAATACAGAAATGAGCTGGGTGTGGTGGCACATGCCTGTCATCCCGGCTACTCGGGAGGCTGAGGCAGGAGAATTGCTTGCACCCAGGAGGCGGAGGTTGCAACGAGCCGAGATCATACCATTGTACTCTAGCCTGGGAGACACAAACAAAACTCTGTCTTCAAAAAGATAAAAATAAAAAAACAGCAGCTTTTCCCCCTTTCAAGAGATAGTTTGCCGTTGTGCATATATAAGCACTGGTAGGTCCAGTTTTCAACTATATTTGCTAACTTTTTTTTTTCTTTTTGAGACAGGGTATTGCTCTGTCACCCAGGTTAGAGTGCAGTGGTGCCATCGTGGCTCTCTCTGGCCTCACAGCATCAAACTCCTGGGCTGACGTGATCCTTCTACCTTAGTCTCCCAAGTAGCAGGGACGCTGACTAATTTAAGAAAAATTTTTGGTAGAGACAAGGTCTCGCTGTATTGCCCAGGCTGATCTTGAACTCCCGGTCTCGAGCGATCCTCCCACCTTGGCTCTCCAGAGTGCTGGGATTACAGGCGTGAGCCGCTGTACCAGCCTATATTTGCTGAATTTTTGAAGAATGAGGCAAATAAAAAAAAGCTTCAGTCTCATTTGGCATTAAGATATATTTTTATAATGCAAATTGAGTGATTACTATATTCTAGGTCTTGTCAACATGTTACTAATGTAATTTAATATTGCCAACAACTGGCAAAGTATAAGGAAGCCAGGAGCACAGAGATACTAGGTAATTTACTAGGATGTAAACTCTATGGTGTAGGGAGAATGTCTGTCTTACCATTGTATTCTCAGTGATGAAGTTAAACTCATTTGTAATAGAAGCTCAAATATTTGTTGATAAACAGGTGGGATTATATAAGGCCTAGTAACTTGTAAGTTACAGAGCTGGGATTTGAATTTTGGTCTGTCTGTACCAAAGGTTGTACCATTTTTTTTTTTTTTTTTTTGAGATGGAGTCTCGCTCTGTCACCCAGACTGGAGTGCAGTGGGGCCATCTTGGCTCACTGCATAGATAGCCATAGAGCTTAAGAGTACAACCGGCCGGGCGCAGTGGCTCATGCCTGTAATCCCAGTACTTTTGGAGGCCGAGGTGGGTGGATCACCTGAGGTCAGGAGTTTGAGACCAGCTTGACCAGCATGGTGAAACCCCATCTCTACTGAAAATACAAAAATTAGCTGGGTGTGGTGGTTCGTGCCTGTAGTCCCAGCTACTTGGGAAGCTGAGGCAGGAGGATCACTTGAACCCAGGAGGCGGAGGTTGCGGTAAGCCGAGATTGTGCCATTGCACTCCAACCTGGGTAATGAGAGCGAAACTTTGTCTTGAAAAAAAAAAGGAAGTTCTTTTTTAATACTTTTAATAAAGTTTTTTTTAATACAGGCAAAGTCTCACTATGTTGCCCAAGCTGATCTCAAACTCCTGGGCTCAAGGTATCCTCCCACCTCGGCCTCTCAAATGCAGGGATTACAGCTGTCAGCCCACTGTACCCAGCTTGAAATTTGCCAGCTTTAAATGCCTTCAGTGTTGCAGCTGAGTCTCATGGTTTTTTGGAGATTCTGGCTACAGTGCCCATGTGAAATGAGGGAGGGAGATCCAGAGGTTTGATCTACCTCTTTAGCAGGTGGACCAAGTGTTTACATGGTGTCTCTTTGTAATTTCAGGGGATTCAAACCGATGACAAGGGTCATATCATAGTAGATGAATTCCAGAATACCAGCGTAAAAGGCATCTATGCAGTTGGGGATGTATGTGGAAAAGCTCTTCTTACTCCAGGTAAGTTCTCTTTCCTTCTTGGTGAGGGAGGGTCTGTGTGTTAATCCAGCTCTTCACCATCAAATCTGCTTAAGCAAAGCTAGAAGGATGAGTGTTTTTATGTTGTCAAAATGGTACAATTTATTGAAATAGATACTGGTTAGATACCTGACATTTTCTGAATAAAAAACTTAAAATGCTTAGCAGACACTGAAATTTTCATGCAGACAATATGGTCAGTTGCCCTTTTCAGAGCTCTAAGGAGCAGATTTGTGCTTGGTGGCAGTGGAAGGAAGTGGCATTTGGAAGAAGAAATTTAGATCAGCATTCTTTCTTTTTTTTTTTTTCTTTTTTTGAGACAGGGTCTCACTGTTACCCAGGCTGGAGTGCAATGGCACCATCACAGGCTCACTGCAGTTTCAACCTTCCTGGGCTCAGGTGGTCCTCCCACCTCAGACTCCCAAGTAGCTGGGACCACAGGTATACTTTTTATAGAGACAGGGTTTCGCCATGTTGTTTTACGCTCAAGCAGTCTACCTGCCTCAGCCTCCCAGGATGTTAGGCTTATAGGCATGAACCGCCACGCCCATCCTTGTATGACTGTTTGGTGTTGATGCAGCCAAGACTGATTTCCTTCTCTCCCTTAGCCCATACCTTACCTGCTCCCTAAGCACCATTTCAAGCTCTATCCCATCTCTATCCATTAATGATGTCACTCGATCTGCTTTCAGTCTGTACCCGTATGGAACCTCATCAGCAATTCTAACATGTCCCAGTGCCTTATATCAAGATGGAAACCTACCCCAGTCACAAACCCAAATCCTTTTAGCTCCTTTAGAAATTTCTTGCTCTGGGCAGGGTGCAGTGGCTCCCAGCACTTTGGGAGGCCAAGGTGGGAGAATCGCTTGAGCCTAGTAGTTTGAGACCAGTCTGGGCAACATAGTGAGACATTGTCTCTATGAAAAAAAAAATAAAGATTCTGGGAGCAGTGGCTGACACTTGTAATCCCAGCACTTTGGGAGTGCAGTGGCACAATCTCAGCTCACTGCAACCTTCATTCCCAAGTTGAAGTGATTGTTCTGCTTCAGCCTCCTGAGTAGCTGGGACTATAGGCACACACTACCACGCCTGGCTAATTTTCGTATTTCTAATAGAGACGGGGTTTCATCATGTTGGCCAGGCTGGTTTTGAATTCCTAACCTCGGCCCTGCAAAGTGCTGGAATTACAGGTGTGAGCCACCGCACCCGGCCAAGAATAAACTTTTAAGTAAAAAAGCAATTACTGTTAAATAAGGTTATAAAATTGATCTAAAGATCCTCAATTCACGCCTATAATCCCAAAACTATGGGGGGCCAAGGTGGGCAGATCACTTGAGGTCAGGAGTTTGAGACCAGCCTGACCAACATGGTGAAGCCCCATCTCTACTAACAATACAAAAATTAGCCGGGTGTCCCCCACAGCCGGTGCATACCTGTAATTCCAGCTACTCAGGAGGCTAAGGCAGGAGAAGCTCTTGAACCTGGGAGGCCAAGGTTGCAGTGAGCCAAGATCATGCCATTGCACTCCAGCCTGGGTGACAGAGCAAGACTCTGGCTCAAAAAAAAAAAAAAAGCTCAATACTAATATAGTTTGTTCCATAAATATTGTATTAAAAAGCTAATGTCTTCATTAAGTAGATTAACTGCCAGGTAAGTGAGAACTTGTGAATGTGTCTTTGGGAGTGGGTCCAGACAGGCTAAGCATCCCTTATCTGAAATACTTGAGACCAGAAGTGTTTTTAATTTCAGATTTTGGAATATTTACATATACATAATGAGATATTTTGTAGATTCAACCCAAGTCAAAACATGGAATTCATTTGTTTTACATATACCTTATACACATAGCCTAAAAGTGATTTTATACGATATTTTAAATAATTGTGTGCAGGAGACATAGTTTTGTCTGTGTTTTGACTGGTGGAATTTTCCGCTTGTGGCATCATGGTGCTCAAACATTTTGGATTTTGGATTTTGAATTTCTGGATTAGGGATACTCAGCTTGTAATAGAATGTGTAGAATTCTCACAAGCCAGTCATTTTGAGTTGTTTGCTGAAGCATGGTATGTCCTCATTATATTTAACTATCTAGTTAGTGTAATGACCAATGACCAATGGCATGAAACTGTCAGAACTAGGGCATTAAGCTAGATGGATAAATGGCTAGTGAACAATTCTGCTATGTTAAAATAGACAGTAAGATAAACACTGATTTTAAAGTATCTCCATAGTTGCAATAGCTGCTGGCCGGAAACTTGCCCCATCGACTTTTTGAACACAAGGAAGATTCCAAATTAGATTACAACAACATCCCAACTGTGGTCTTCAGTCACCCGCCTATTGGGACAGTGGGACTCACGGAAGGTAGGTATTTAAAACCAAAGGCCATTTGTGGTTTCCTTCCTCTTCCCCCCACCCCCAACTTTAAATTAGGTCTCTGTCAGCTGATGAAATCTATCTCAGCCCCAACTTACATTGCTTTTTGGTTACTCTCTTATCACATTTCCAGTTTTCTCCCCTACTACTAATACTCTGAGAATACAGTATCTTTCCTTCACACCACCCTATCTCTTTGAACTTTTTTTTAGCTTTTTTATTTGAACTAATTTTAAGTTTAAAGAAAAGCTGGCTGGGCACGGTGGCTCGCGCCTGTAATCCCAGCACTTTGGGAGGCCAAGGTGGGCGGATCACGAAGTCAAGAGATCAAGACCATCCTGGCCAACATGATGAAAACCCGTCTCTACTAAAAAAAATACAAAAATTAGCTGGGTGTGGTGGCGTGCGCCTGTAGTCCCAGCTACTTGGGAGGCTGAGGCAGGAGAATTGCTTGAACCCGGGAGGCGGAGGTTGCAGTGAGCCGAGATCACGCCACTGCACTCCAGCCTGGCGCCTGGGGACAGAACAAAACTCTGTCTCAAAAAAAGAAAAAAAAAGCTATAAAAATAGTACAAAGCATTCCTCCTTTCTAACCTTAATATTTTTGCTCTTTCATTTTTCACTCTATACATACATACACATACACACACATACAGCTTTCCTAAGAACTGGCCCTTACATAAACAGAGTATCATTTTCTTCCTTTCTTTCTTTTTTTTTTAAGACAAGATGTCACCACTCTGTCACCCAGGCTGGAGTGCAGTGGCGCGATCTTGGCTCACTGCAACCTCCGCCTTCTGGGCTCAAGCAATTCACCTGCCTCAGCCTCCGAAAGTGCTGAGATTATAGGCATGAGCCACTGTGCCCGGCCTTTCTTTTCATCTAGAGGCAAAATTCCTCAGCTCTTCTTTTTATGACATTTACATTTGTTTTGTAGAATGCCTCTTATTTTGGCATGGTTTGATATTTCCTCGTGGTTTGATTCAGGTTATGTATGTCTGGTCCTCTCCCTCTTTAATAGTTTATTCTAATTGTTTAGTTTTCTGATAGATGCTTCTTTTAATTTGCGTTATAGATGAGGCCATTCATAAGTATGGAAAAGAAAATGTGAAGATCTATTCAACCAGCTTTACCCCGATGTATCACGCAGTTACCAAAAGGAAAACAAAATGTGTGATGAAAATGGTCTGTGCTAACAAGGAAGAAAAGGTAAGGAAAATCCAGCAAACTAAATAGTGCTTTGCTAAGTGGACAGGGGAGGGCAGTTTTTGCAGGGGTAGAAAGGAGGGAGACCAAGCAGTTAAGCCTTCTAATTCAACTGGACAGGCCCACTTTGATCTGTCCTACATGTATTTTGGGGTTCTTCATAATATTTCATCTAGGAGGTTCCACCTATTTTAAAAAATGAGGAGGCCGGGCACGGTGGCTCACACCTGTAACCCCAGGACATTGGGAGGCCGAGGCAGGCAGATCACCTGAGGTCAGGAGTTCGAGACCAGCCTGACCAACATGGTGAAACCCTGACTCTACTAAAACTATAAAAATTAGCTTGGTGTGATGGTGGGCGCCTGTAATCCCAGCTACTCGGGAGGCTGAGGCAGGGGAATTGCTTGAACCTGGGAGGCAGAGGTTGCAGTGAGCTGAGATTGTGCCACTGTACTCCAGCCTGGGTGACAAAGCAAGACTCCATCTCAAAAAAGAAAAAAAAAGGAAAAAGACCCAGCGTGGCGTCTCACACCTGTAATCCTAGCACTTTGGAAGGCCAAGGCAGGCAGATTGCCTGAGCTCAGGAGTTCAAGAGTAGCCTGGGCAACATGTGAAACCCCATCTCTACTAAAAATATAAAAATTAGCCAGACGTGGTGGTACCATGAATGTTCCTCAGTGGCCTACAATTTCTGGATATTGAATCATGAAGGTTCCTACCTAGTTATTTCTTCATACCAGTTACCATTCATTCAGTTGATAAATATTACTTGACAACCTTCTAAAGACTAAGAACTGCAATATGGAGTGAAATCATCTGAAAGTCCAGCCATCACCAGAGGCTCTATATAAGTTCAATTAAGATCACAATATCATCCAGACACCATGCCTCACACCTGTAATCCCAGCACTTTGGGAGGCTGAGGTGGGTGGATCACTTGAGCCAGGAGTTCAGAACCAGCTTGTGCATCATGGTGACACCCCATCCCTACAAAAAATACAAAAGTTAGCCAGGCATGGTGGCGGGTACCAGTAATCCCAGCTACTCAGGAGGCTGAGGCAGGAGAATCACTTGAACCGGGAGGCGGAGGTTGCAGTGAGCCGAGATTGTTCCACTGCACTCCGTCTCTAAAAAATAACAAAAAGTTAACCAGGTGTGATGGAGCATACCTATAGTTCCAGCTACTCGGGAGGCTGAGGTGGGAGGATGGCTTGAGCCTGGGAGGCGGAGGTTACAGTGAAACGAGATGGCACCACTGCACCCCAGTCTGGGTGACAGAGCCAGACCCTATCTCAAAAAAAAAAAAAAAATTTAAAAAAAGATCACAGTACCTAAAAATCTGACTGTGTTTAATACATTTACAACACTTGATTTTTTTTGTTGTTTTAAATTGAGGTACACTTTTACAAAAACTGCTGCAGAAAACACATAGCAAAATCTATCTTAACCATTTTTACGTGTACAGTTCAGTAGCATTAAGTATATTTTTAATTTGCTTTTCATTTTTACTTTTTTTATTTTATTTATTTATTTAGAATAATAAGGTTTCACTGTTGCCCAGGCTGGAGTGTAATGGTGTGATCTCGGCTCACTGCTGAGTTGACCTCCCAGGTTCAAGTGATCCACCTCAGCCTCCCAAGTAACTGGGACCATAGGCACAAGCCACCACACCCAGATAACTTTCTATTTTTTGTAGCGATGGGTTCTCCCTACGTTGCCCAGGCTGGTCTTGAACTCCCAGACTCAAACAATCCTTGTAGCTCAGCCTCCCAAAGTACTAGGATTATAGGCGTGAGCCACTGCACCCAGCCTAATTTGTTCTTAAACAAATTACTTTTGTGGCTAAATTTTATATTTTGTAATCTTGCTTTCCAATGGAACATTTTACGCTAAAAATATTTGCTGAAGGTAAACATTAATAGCTCTTAATATCTTGAACCCTCACAGGAGAATGTGATTTGAAACAAGTGCCCCTTCATGATCATTCATGCAGCCAACCAGCCTGTGTGGACTGAGCACCTTTTAAATGCCCAGCTTTGTGCTCAGCCATGGGGATGAAGTGGGGAGCAGAAATAGGGTCCCCATTATCCAGAAATGAAAATCTGCTGGGAAAGATGGACAGTAATTATCTAGTGCCACCCAAAAATATAACATTTAAATATAATATATAAAATATAATAGAATCATGAAGAGGAAATATTAGTACTGAGAGGTCATGTGATGGAGAATTTAACTTGGTCAGAGAGATACAACCATGGAGCTGTCTGAATAATATATGGGCTTTAATTCTGAAAAGAAGGAAGGAAAGGCTGGACACAGTGGCTTACTCCTGTAATCCTAGCACTTTGGGAGGCCAAAGCAGGCGGATCATTTGAGGTCAGGAGTTTGAGACCAGCCTGGTGATACGGTGAAACCCCGTCTCTAATAAAAGTACACAAATTAGCCAGGTGTGGTGGCGGGCACCTGTAATCCCAGCTACTCAGGAGGCTGAGGTAGGAGAATCGTTTGAACCTAGGAGGCAGAGGTTGCAGTGAGTTGAGATCGCGCCACTGCATTTCAGCCTGGGTGACAGAGCAAGACTGTCTCAAAAAAAAAAAAAGGAAGTAAGGATAGATTATCTAGACAGAGGGACATGCTGTGTGTGAGAAACAGTATGGTGGGTCCTCAGGACATACGGAAAGCCTGCCAGGCACAGTAAGAGCTGGATGCGATGGGCTAGAGGGGAAGTGGAGGCAGGGCTGTGCAGGACCGTGTAGGTGTTATACCATGTTAGGATTAGTAATGTCGTTAAGTTTTTTAGGGTTGGTTTGGTTTGGGTTTTTTTGGAGTTGGGAGTCTCACTGTGTCACCCAGGCTGGTGTGCAGTGGCATGCTCACAGCTCACTGAAGCCTTGACCTCCCAGACTCAAGTATTCCTCTCCTACCTCAGTCTCCACAGTAGTTGGGACTACAGCCTGGCTAATTTTTTTTTTTCTTTTCCTCTAGGCTGGAATGCAGTGGCACGATCTCGGCTCACTGCAACCTCCGCCTCCCAGGCTCTAGTGATCTCTCATGCCTCAGCCTCCCCTGAGCAGCTGGGATTACAGGCCATCACTCCCGGCTAATTTGTGTATTTTTAGTAGAGATGGGATTTCGCCGTGTTGTCCAGGCTGGTCTCAAACTCCTGACTTCAGCAGATCCCCCTACCTCGGACTCTCAAACTGCTGGGATTACAGGCGTGAGCTACCATACCTGACCTAATTTTTGTTTTTTGTAGAGGCGGGATTTCGCCATGTTGTCCAGGCTGGTCTCAACCTACTGGGCTCAAGTGATTATCCTGGCTTGGCCTTCGAAAGTGCTGGGATTACAGGCATAAGCCACCATGCCCAGCCTTATTAAGGCATTTTTAAACGTCATCTGTCTCTCATGGTTGTATACCTAATAAAAAATTTCACTTTGAAAGTATGTCTCTTCACCTGAGGTCAGGAGTTCAAGACCAGCCTGGCCAACATAGTGAAACCCCATCTCTGTTAAAAATACGAAATTAGCCAGGTGTGGTGGTGCACGCCTGTAATCCCAGCTACTAGGGAGGCTGAGGCAGGAGAATCACTTGAACCCGGGAAGTGGAGGTTACAGTGAGCCAAGATCATGCCATTGCACCCCAGCCTGGGTGACAAGAGCGAAACTCTGTCTCAAAAAGAAAAGAGAGAAGAAAATGTTTGTCTTTTTTTCCCAGGTGGTTGGGATCCATATGCAGGGACTTGGGTGTGATGAAATGCTGCAGGGTTTTGCTGTTGCAGTGAAGATGGGAGCAACGAAGGCAGACTTTGACAACACAGTCGCCATTCACCCTACCTCTTCAGAAGAGCTGGTCACACTTCGTTGAGAACCCGGACACTCGTCTGGCTGGCAGTGGGACCCACAGATCTTCTGAAACGAAACAAATAATCACATTGACTTACTGTTTCAGTTTTGTGTATTTCTGTATTTTAATCAGGATCTTCTAATAGTGGAAATTTTTAGTACATAATAGAACTTATTTATGGAATAAGAAATTTGTAGTTATCCAGGATTGATTTTCATTTGATCACATCTTACAATAATTTTTTCAAGTTATTTTTATTAACAGCTCTCTACTAGTATTTTTTTTTCTGTTTTAGCCTCATCCCAAATATAAAACTATGTGAAGTACAATTAAGTTATTGTACTTGAATGAATAGAGCTTGCTAATTTTTTTTTTTTCAGATGGAGTTTTGCTCTTATTGTCCAAGCTGGAGTGCAATGGCACAATCTCAGCTCACTGCTACCTCCGCCTTCCAGGTTCAAGCGATTCTCCTCTCTCAGCTTCCCAAATCGTTGGGATTACAGGCATGTGCCACCACGCCCGGCTAATTTTGTATTTTTAGTAGAGACAGAGTTTCTCCATGTTGGTCATGCTGGTCTGCAACTTCTGACCTCAGACGATGCACCGCCTCGGCCTCCCAAAGTGTTGGGATTACAGGCGTGAGCCACCGTGCCCAGCCTGCTAATTTTTATAGAAATTGATGGTAACTCTTCATATGTAAACAATGCCAGTACACAGAACATTTATTTTTTATTTTTTTATTTTTTTTATTTTAAAGATGGGGTTTCACCATGTTAGTCAGGCTGGTCTTGAACTCCCGACCTCAGGTGATCCACCCACCTTGGCCTCCAAAGTGCTTGGATTACAGGCGTGAGCCACCATGCCCGGCCTACACAGAACCTTTATATGTTTTTTGAAGCCAGTACTGTGCTCTGCATATAATGAAGCTGCTTCAAGGATGTGACCTTTTTTCTAAAAGCATATAATGCAAGAGGCTAGCCTGCCTTATTTTCTTTCCTTTCTTTCTTTTTTTTTTTTTTTTTTTTAGATGATGTGTTGCTCTGTCGCCCAGGCTGAAGTGTAGTGGTGCAATCTCAGCTCACTGCAACCTCTGCCTCCCAGTTTCAAGCAGTTCTCTGCCTCAGCCTCCCGAGGAGCTGGGATTACAAGTACCCACCACCACGCCTGACTACTTTTATTTTTAATAGAGTCAGGGTTTCACCATCTTGGCCAGGCTGGTCTTGAACTCCTAACCTCGTGATCCACCCGCCTTGGCCTCCCAAAGTGCTGGGATTCAGGTGTGAGCCACTGCACCTGGCCTTATTTTTTCTTTTCTTTTTTTTTTTAATGATTAAAATTAAAAATGGTTTGTGGCCAGGCATGGTGGCTCACACCTGAAATCCCAGCACTTTGCAGGGCTGAGGCAGGAGGATCACTTGAACCCATGAGTTTGAGACCAGCATGTACAACATAGCAAGACCACATCTCTACAGAAAGTAAAAAACATTTCCCAAGCGTGGTGGTGTGCACCTGGGGAGGCTGAGGTAAGAGGACTGCTTGAGCTTGGGTGAGGCGAGGCTGCAGTGAGTCCTGATCATGCCACTGCACTCAGTCTTGAACAACAGAGCAAGAGTCTGGCTCAAAAAAAAATCTGTATTATTTTTATGAAATGAGTGCATCATACTTGGGAAAGATTTGAAGAGGCTGGGAACCTTCTGGAAAGACTCGCCTTGACAAAAGATAAGAGAGACATTTATAAGTGATTCCTGCTTTCTGAAGGAGGTAGATTCAGATACTTAAAAAGTCCCTTCCTCTGCTAAGAGTTTATAGCACAATGAATAATTTCAATATTTGTATGTGTTCTTGTCATTTTATTTTTTTCTGAAAACTTCCCAAAATTTGAAAATAAAATTACAGCCTTTTCTTCTTATAAAATTTGTTACTGTGAGCTTTAATTTGTACAAGGAAATTGGTTTATTTTCTACAGATATTTCACATTGGAGATTCAGTTGCCAGTATTTACAGAAGTGAAAAGAGAGTTCTCTTATAAAAATAAAGATCAAAGGTATAGAAAAAACATTTAGCAGATTAATGGTTGAGTTGGAAGAACAGCCTAAAAATCATTTAGGTCTTTAGCACTTTATTTCTATCAACTTTTACCAGCTAGTTAAATTTTTCCATGATTTTCATTAGTCATGCAGTGCTGCTGAATTCTTTCATTAAGTTTTTACTGACTGTCTTTTTGGTTAGTTGTGGCCAGTTATACTACATTGACTTCTTTGGTTTTGAGACAGAGCCTCGCTCTGTTTCCCAGGCTGGAGTGCAGTGGCACGATCTCTGCAACCTCTGCCTCCTGGGTTGAAACAATTCTCTTGCCTCAGTCTCCTGAGTAGCTGGGATTACAGGCATGCACCATCGTGCCTGGCTGATATTTGTACTTTTAGTGGAGATGGGGTTTCACCATGTTGGCCAGGCCGGTCTTGAACTCCTGGCCTTAGGTGGTCCACTCTCAGCCTCCCAAAGTGCAGGGATTACAGGCGTGAGCCATCACATCCGGTCTACTCTGACTTCTTAAGTAGGCCCAATGTCAATGAAGGAAAAATACTGTATTAGCAAGGAAGTGATACGTATTTGTGGTGGGGTAAGAAAATAGGATCTCCAGACTTGGGCATGGGCAATAAATAGCCACTTCTCACCTCTCCCCCAGCCAGAAAGACTGTGGGCCAAGTTCTAGGCTCCATTCTGCTGGTGGGTTTCTCACTGCACAGGCCCCAACCTTGAAATCTGCCTCTGTCAGGAAAAGGGGAGCCGCTAGTAGTCACATCTGTTTTAACATCACGTGTTCTCGATCTCATATTTATCCTTTGTGCTGCCTGTGTGCTGGTTGTAAACCAACAAGGAAGTACACTACTCTTATCTGAGTTCCTGTCTGCATTATCAGTCCTTGAACTGGCCCAGCCCTTGAGGTGTTATGGCGTAACAGCCTCTATTACTGAAAGCACCAAAAAATATAAAGATAGACCAGGCAGCACGTTGTATAATGTGGGACACATTGTAGGTGCACAGTAGATATTTATTGAAGGAAAGACATGATACTTGCTTTCAAGTAACCTTATAATCTAGAATGAAAGAACATTTCCATACAAATAAGGCAATTAAGCACAGGATTACTGTATGATTTATTGACTAAAATGATACCCTTTCAAGAGTGAAAGGGGGTGTTGTGACAATTTGCACAGTTGGTACAGATTAGTACTGTCTCAAATAGGGGCATGCCACCCTCATTACACATTATTAGAGAGGTAAAAGGATATAAGTTCAGAGGACCAGAAGTGCACTGTTGCTGGGAAAAGTGAGGAAGGCTTCACAAAGGAGGTTAGGTAGGATTTGAAATGTGGGGGCTGCGGAGGAAAAGGCCAGAGCAGGTAGAAATTTAGTGAAGGAAGGATTGGATAAATTATTGTATTGCTGGCTGGATGTGGTGGCTCACACCTGTAATCTTGGCACTTTGGGTGGCTGAGGCAGGTCGATCACCTGAGGTCAGGAGTTCAAGACCAGCGTGGTCAACATGGTGAAACCCCATCTCTACTAAAAATACAAAAATTAGCCAGGCATGGTGATGTGTGCCTGTAATCCCAGCTACTTAGGAGGCTGAGGCACGAGAATTGTTTGAATCTGGGAGGTGGAGGTTACAGGGAGCAGAGGGCCCACTGCACTCCAGCCTGGGCTACAAGAGTGAAACTGTCTAAAAAAAATTGCTGTATAACAAACACTTAAAATAGAAACCATCTTAAATCTCATGATTTGTGGGTCAGCAGTTGGGCTGGGCTCAGCTGGCTGGTTCTTCTATTGGTGTTGGCAGGGGTCATTTGGTGATATTCAGCTGGCAGATAGGCTAGTCTAGAGTCCAAAAGAGTTATTCATATGTCTGACACATAGGTAAGCATGAAGGAAGGCTGTGCCTACACGTTGCCTTTTCAGCATGGTGATCTCAGAGCAGTGGACTTAAGTGGAAGCTTTGGGCTGTCAAAGTGTTCTGAGAATCCTGGGCAGATGCTACAAGCTTTATGGCCTAAACTTGGAAGTTCTAGGACATCACTTCTGCTGCATAATATTGGTTAATCAAGTCACTAAGGCCAGTTCAGATTCAGGAGGAAGTGAACTGAACTTCACCTCTAGGTGGAAAGGAGTGGTAAAGAACTTGCCCCTGTTGGCTGGGCATGGTGGTTCACACCTGTAATCCCAGCACTTTGGGAGGCCGAGGAGGGTGGATCACCTGAGGTCAGGAGTTTGAGACTAACCTGGCCAACATGGCGAAACCCCATCTCTACTAAAATAGAAAAATTTAGGCCTGGTGGCAGTCACCTGTAATTCCAGCTACTCCAGAGGCTGAGGCAGGAGTTGCTTGCTTTAACCCGGGAGGTGGAGGTTGCAGTGAACAGAGATCATGCCACTGCACTCCAGCCTGGGCAACAGAGTAAGACTCGATCTCAAAAGTTTGTACAAATGTCCAATGAAAAAAAAAAAAAAGAATGTGCCCCTGTCTTTAATCTTTAATTGTACCTGGCAATCTCCTACTCATTTCGTAAGACTGGACTAAAACATCACCTTTGTGAAGACTTAAGTAGTTTTGTGTGTTCCATTATGTGTTGCCATAACACCTCGTCACATTGTAGATGTGCATTACATGGTCACTTTGTGTATGTCATTTTTCACTTAGATTAATCATGTCTATCTTCCTGTGTTTCACATTATCATTCCTGGGATGTCAGGCAGCAACTCTGGATACAGCAAAGCATGTTACTATGATTTTTGACACTAAGATCAAAAGTATTGGAAAAGCCAACATTTTAATCTTTTACCTTTTTGAAAAATGAGTAAGCAGGCATATCTGGATTCTTCAGAATAATAGAGTATGTGTGCATACAGAAAGAGATTTATTATAAGGAATTAACTCATGCTATTATGGAGTTTGGGAAATTCAAAATGTGCTGTGGAGGCCAGCAGGCTGGACACCCAGGAGAGCCATTGGTTCAGATGCAGTTTGAAGACTGTCTGTCGGAGAGTCCCCCCTTGCTCAGAGAAGTAGCCTTTTTGTTCTGCTCAGGCCTTCAACTTACCAGTTAAGCACCCCTGCCCCCACTACACGCACACACACATTATGGAGGACAATCTGCTTTGCCCAAAGCTCACCGATGTATTGTGAGATTAATATCTCATCTGAAAACGCCCACCAAGTTGATACCATTGCAACATTGGCACCTATACACGTTTTATATATTTATATATAAAATAATATATATGTTCCTATGCCTTTAATAATAGCATAGGAGTACTAAGAGACATCGTGTGTGTGTGTAAAATTTTCTTTTTTTGAGATAGCATCTTGCTCTGTCACCCAGACTGGAGTGCAGTGGTGTGATCACAGCTCATTAAAGCCTTGACTTCCTGGCCTCAAGCGAGTCTCCCACTTTGGCCTCCCCACGTAGGTGGAACTGCAGGTGTACACCACCAGGCCTGCCTAGCTACAGTTTTTGGGTTTTTTTTAGAGATGGGGTCTTACTGCATTGCCCAGACTGGTGAGCTACTGAGCCCAGCCCCTGTACACATTTTAAACCATGCTTAATATCTAAGTAAGACATAACAAGGTCATACTTCTGCCTAACAGAATACAACTACCTTGTGTACAACCAAAACACAAACCCTTTCACCAGAAGAGGATGCAAAGTCCTTGGTTGATGTTTGCTCTTCTCTTTGGTATCCCGTAATTCAAATTCCATGATGTGAAGTTAATAACACTTAAATACTATGACATGAAGTTAATAACACTTAAAATACTATGACATGAAGTTAATACATCTGGGCTGGGCACAATGGCTCACGCCTGTAATCCCAGCACTTTGGGAGGCCGAGTGGGCAGAACACGAGGTCAGGAGTTCAAGACCAGCCTGACCAACATGGTGAAACCCTGTCTCTACTAAAAATACAAAAATTAGCCGGATGTGGTGGCACACACCTGTAATCCCAGCTACTCGGGAGGCTGAGGCAGGAGAATTGCTTGGACCCAGGAGGCGGAGGTTGCAGTGAGCTGAGATGGCGCCACTGCACTCCAGCCTTGGTGATAGAGCGAGACTCTGTCTCAAAATAAATAAATAATATAAGTAAATAAATAAATAAAGTTATTTTATGTCACAGAGTAGATGGATAAGGGAAAAAACATATCTGATACATACGTGTGTGTGTGTGTGTGTGTGTGTGTGTGTGTGTGTGCGCCTGTGCACGTTCATTTTAAAGTGAGGAAATGTAACAATTACAGTCCTTGTTTCTGTAACTGGACACATGGGCATGGCTGGTATCCACACCACCTTCTTCACTACCAGTTCCATTTTCCCTTTGCCTTCAGCAAGTGCCTTAGCTGGTTGTGGTTCTTTACCTGGTGGGGTGACCCAACTCTTTGCTCCTGAAAGAGTCTGTGCGTTAGTGGTGCTGCCCAAATTGGGTTGTAGTTTTCCACAGACTTTAACAACGGCATAGGAATGCTAAGTGACAACCTGGAGGATCTCCTACAGGATCTCTAGGTTGTCTTCTTTAGCTCCACGGTGGACTAGCAGTCCTATTTCACCTTGGTGGTCATTATAAGTTACCCCAGCCAGCCGCATGTGGTGGCTCATGCCGGGAGTCCCAGCTACTTGGGAGGCTGAGGTGGGAGGATGGCTTGGGAGTTCCAGGCCGCGGAGAGCCAAGGTCATGCCACTGAACCCCAGCCTTGGTGGTAGAGCAAGGCGGTCTTTGAAAAAAAATATCGCCCCCGCTAGATATGTTTGGCTCCATGTTCCCACCCAAATCTCATCTTGAATTATAATTCCCACGTGTAGAGGGAAGGACCTGCAATCCCCATCCGTGGAGGGAGGGGAGTGATTGGATTATGGGGGCGGTTCCCCCATGCGGTTCTCGTGATAGTGAGTGAGTTCTCACGAGATCTGATGATTTCTTAAGCGGTAGCTTTTCCCCGCACTCTCACTTTCTCTCTCTCTCCTGCCACCTGGTGAATAAGGCCTGCTTCCCCTTCCACCATGATTGTAAGTTTCTTGAGGCCTCCCCAGCCATGTGGAACCGTAAGTCAACTAAACGTCTTTTCTTTATAAATTAGTCTCAGCATCTTTATAGCAGTGTGAGAACGGACTAATACACCAGTCAACACCGTAACTCTCTGCTTGTTGACTCAGACTTAGAGAAATGAGGAGCCCAAAATATTCTTGACTTGTAGTTTAATGGAGTCGTTGTGTGCGTCAGTGCTCCTGGTGGAAGCATTCCTTCCATTGCAATGAAGACTTGAAGACTCTAGCCTAGCAAGGTATAAGGTCCCAGGAACAGGAAAAAAATTGTTGCTGCTGGGTCACTAGGAGTCATACTGAGTGGTGCCACTCCCATTGCATCTCTTGATTTCTGGACCTGTGAATGCTGGCTTTAAGAGAAACAGCACCATATATCGGATGCTGATTAAGAGCACATACAGCCTTGTGGAGAACCCTACCCCAGCCCTGTGAGGCACTGTCATCTAGCAGCCACTATCATTCAGTCTACAGAAGACCATTCTTTTGTTCTATCAAGATAGCTGCTTCATGGTGGTGGGGAACATGGTAAGACCAGTGAATTCTATGAGCACGGGCCATTGCCTCACTTGATTTGCTAGTGCACTGAGTTCCTTGGTCAGAAGCAATGCTAAGGCCAGGCATGGTGGCTGACACCTATAATCCCAGCATTTTGGGGGGGCAGAGGTGGGCGGATCACAAGGTCAGGAGTTTGAGACTATCCTGGGCAAATCGTGAAACCTGTCTTTACTCATAATATGAAAATTAGATAGGTATGGTGGTAGGGGCCTGTAGCCCCAGCTACTTGGGAGGCTGAGGCACAAGAATTGGTTGAACCTGGGAGGCGGATATTGCAGTGAATTGAGATCTTGCCACTCCACTCCAACCTGGGCAACAGAGCAAGACCCCATCTCAGAGGAAAAAAAAAGTAAAGAAGCAATGCTGAGTAGAATACCATGATGATGGGTAAGACATGCTGTAGGTCCATGGATGCTAGTTTTGGGAGAAACATGGTGTTGCAGGGAAGGCAAATCTGTATCCAGAGTGTGTGTCTATTTCAATAAGAAAAAAAATGCTGCACCTTCCGTGATAGAAGCAGTTCAGTGTGATCAGCCTGCCCCTGGGATAGCTGATCACCTGTGGAATGGAGCCATAGTGGTCTCTGCTGCTCACACATTAAGCACCCAGCATTGGCCATACAGAGGCTGGCCTTGGTGAGTGTAAGTCTATGTTGCTGAGCCCATGTATAACTTCCATCCCTGCCATGATGGCCACTTTGTCCTTGAGCCCTTTGGGTGGCGATGGGGTGATGGGGAAAGAGGCTGTCTGGTATCCATAGAATGGATCATCCTATCCACTTGATTATTAAAATCCTTGGCCAGGCACAGTGGCTCACACCTGCAATCTCAGAACTTTGGGAGGCCAAGGTGGGTGGATCACTCGAGGCCAGGAGTTCGAGGCCAGCCTGGACAACATAGTGAAACCCTGTCTCTACTAAAAATACAAAAATTAGCCCAGTGTGGTAGCACACACCTGCAATCCCAGCTACTCAGGAGTCTGAGGCAGGAGAATTGCTTGAACCAGGGAGGCAGACATTGCAGTGAGCTAGGATCGCACCACTGCACTCCAGCCTGGGCAACAGAGTAAGACTGTCAGAAGAGAGAGAGAGAGAGAGAGAGAGAGAGAGAGAGAGAGAGAGAGAGAGAGAAGAGGGAAAAGGAAGGAAGGGAAGAAAACATGATGCTAAGTGCAAAACGCCAGTCAAGGAAGGCCACATATTGAATGATTTCATTTATACTAAATGTCCAGGATAGGCAAATCTATAGAGACAAAAAAGTACTTAAGTTGTTGCCTGAGTGTGGGGAAGTTAGTGGGAAGGGATGGGAGGTAACAGATATTGCATACAGGGTTTCTTCTTTGAATAATGAACATGTTCTAAAATTGACTGTGATGATGGTCGTACAACTCTGTGAATATGCTGAACATGATTGAATTGCATGTTTTTCCTTATTTATTTTATTGAGAAGAATTGTAGACTTTAAACAGATCAATTGCATGGTATGTGAATCATAGCTCAACAACGTTGTTATCAAAAAAAAAAAAAATTGAAGAGTTAGGTGATTACTATATCTAGTGGGGGCCGGGTATGGTGGCTGATGCCTATAATCCCAGCTCTTTGGGAGGCTGAGGTGGGCGGATCCCTTGAGGTCAGGAGTTCAAGACCAGCCTGGTGAAACCCCGTCTCTACTAAAAAATGCAAAAATTAGCTGGGCATGGTGGCA
Source organism: Ateles fusciceps (assembly GCA_036589455.1). NCBI lineage: Eukaryota > Metazoa > Chordata > Mammalia > Primates > Atelidae > Ateles > Ateles fusciceps. The sequence goes on along the minus strand of JAZHEH010002554.1, from coordinate 13,027,634 downwards.
GATGCCTCTAATCCCAGCTACTCGGGAGGCTGAGGCAGGAGAATCAAGTGAACCTGAGAGGCAGAGGTTGCAGTGAGCCGAGATCATGCCACTGCACTCCAGCCTAGGTGACAGAGCAAGACTTTCTCTCTAAAAAAAAAAATCCGGTGGGGGATGGAGTGGGTAGTCAAAGTTGTAATAGCCATGACACATCTTTCAACAAGGAAGCAACACTGGTAACACATTCTAGGAAGGGTTTCCATTGCTTTAAGAGCAAGTCTGGAATCCATGGAATTATGTAATATGGCTATGAGAGTCTATATTTGGTAACTATAGCTTTTTTTTTTTTTGAAACCAAATCTCATTCTGTTGCCCAGGCTGGTGTGATCTCAGCTCACTGCAACCTCTGCCTCCCAGGTTCAAATGATTCTGCCTCAGCCTCCTGGGTAGCTGGGATTACAGATGCCCCCACCACTCCCAGCCAATTTTTGTATTTTTAGTAGAGACGAGGTTTCACCAGGTTGGCCATGCTGATCTCGAACTACTGACCTCAGGTGATCCGCCCGCCTTGGCCTCCCAAAGTGCTGGGATTACAAGTGTGAGCCACTTCGCCCGGCCACTTCAACTATTAATAATACTTAAGGGATTTTTTTTTTTTTTTTTGAGATGGAGTCTCACTCTGTCACCCAAGTTGGAGTGCAGTGGTGTGATCTCAGCTTACTGCAACCTTCACCTCCTGGGTTCAAGTGATTCTTCCTCCTCAGCCTCCCAAGTAGCTGGGACTACAGGCACGCAGCACCATGCCCAGCTAATTTTTGTATTTTTAGTGGAGATGGGGTTTCACCATATTGGCCAGGCTGGTCTCAAACTCGTGACCTCACAATCCACCCGCGTCGGCCTCCCAAAGTGCTGGAATACAGGCGTGAGCCACTGTGCCTGGCTACTTCGACTATTAATAATACGTAACGGATATTTTTTGCTTGTTTGTTTTGAGACGGAGTCTTGGTCTTGTCACCCAGGCTGGAGTGCAATAGCACAATCTCAGCTCACTGCAACCTCCACCTCCCTGCTTCAAGATAGGAGACTCCTTGTTTGAATGCACATTTTATTCTTTTTTTTTATTTTCTTTTTTTGAGACAGAGTCTTGCTCTGTCACCCAGGCTGGAGTGCAATGGTGCAATCTTGGCTCCCAGATCTGCAACCTGTGCCTCCCAGGTTCAAGCAATTCTCCTGACTCAGCCTCCCGAGTAGCTGGGATTACAGGCGTGTGCCATTGCATCCAGTTAATTTTTGTATTTTTAGTAGAGACAGGGTTTCGCCATGATGGCCAGGCTGGTCTTGAACTCCTGACGTCAGGTGATCTGCCTGCTGTGGCCTCCCAAAGGGCTGGGATTACAGGCGTGAGCCACTGAGCCCGGCTGAGTGCACTTTATTGTTGTTGTTTGGCTCTTGTTGCCCAGGCTGGAGCGCAATAGCGCCATCTCAGCTCACGGCAGCCTCCGCTTCCCGGGTGCAAGAGATTCCCTGCTTCAGTCTCCCAAATAGCTGGGAATACAGACATGTGCCACCACACCTGGCTAATTTTGTCTTTGTAGTAGAGATGGGACACAGGGTTTCTCTATGTTGGTCGGGTTGGTCTCGAACTCCTGACCTCAGGTGATCTGCCCACCTCGGCCTCCCAAAGTTCTGGGATTACAGGCATGAGCCACCACGACCGGCCCCGAGTGCACATTTTAATCAAGAACTCCGTTTTTGGCCGGGCGCGGTGGCTCACGCCTGTAATCCTGGCACTTTGGGAGGCCGAGGTGGGTGGATCACCTGAGGTCAGGAGTTCGAGACCAGCCTGGCCATCATGGTGAAATCCCATCTTAAAAAAAAAAAAGTACTCCTTTTTTTTGTGTACCATATTTATTTTAAAGATATATCAGGCTTTAAAATGTATTAATTTTAAGATATTACATCAAAAGGTATTCTGTCTTGTATATATGGCAATTACTTAACCTTTATGCTTAATTTTGGGCTTTAATATTTGGTGAGCAGATCGTTTTAGTCACCTAGCGCCATCTTGTGGTCATCCGTTGGAAATAAAAATGCATCACCTTCCTATACGTGTATCTCTCAAGCAAGTCCTCAGTATGTGGCTAAAATCACGTTGGTTGATCAGAATAGAGTCCAGAAATACACAATTACAATATAGTATATGACTAAGGCGGCATTTTAAATCGTTGTAGCTGCAGAGCTGAGATTGCTAAAAAGCAAACCCAGAGTCTTATCCAGCAAGTGGCTGAATTACAAATGCAAATCAACCTCTCAGGGCCTCTGCTGTCAAAGTGAGGGCATTGATTGGGAAAGAAAAGGATGAGATCCTGAAAATTGGAATGGAGATATATGGGAAGATCCTGATGAGGGTGTGAACACTGAACTTCTAAATTCTGCTGAGTCTTCCACCAGCAGTAGAAGCAGCTATTCCATCCCATCTGAAGAGATGAGTCCTGCTTTGCCTGAGGATCTTATCATGTCCTCTCCTGAGGTAGTTAACTTGCAAGACTCTGCTGATTCAATTCAGGACACACCCTCATCACCTCTCTTTGCTTCTAAACCTGTAAGTAGACTCAAGTCCCAGCCAGCTGCTAAAGGTGAAGTACTAAACGTGGTCCTTGAAGAGGTAAGCTGCACTCCAAAAGGAGTACATCTTTTTTCCAATTTACACATACAGAAATCCAGGGCAAAATGTGTGGAAATGGATATTAAGACTGTGGGGGGCAGGGCGCACTGGCTTATGCCTGTAATCCCAGCACTTTGGGAGGCCGAGGCGGGCAGATCATGAGGTCAGGAGTTCAAGACCAGCCTGGCCAATACAGTGAAACCCCGTCTCTACTAAAAATACAAAAACTAGGCTGGGCTCGGTGGCTCACGCCTGTAATCCCAGCATTTTGGGAGGCTGAGGCAGGTAGATCACCTGAAGTCGGGAGTTCAAGACCAGACTGACCAACATGGTGAAACCCCATCTTTATTTAAAAAAAAAAAATACAAAAACTACCCAGGCGGGGTGGTGCGAGGCTGTAGTCCCAGTTACTCAGGAGGCTGAGGCAGAAGAATCTCTTGAACCCGGGAGTTGGAGGCTGCAGTGAGCTATGATCGCACCACTGCACTCCAGCTCTGGGACAGAGTGAGACCCTGTCTCTAAAAAATATATATCTAATAATGCAATGTAAATATGTAATTTCTCTATAAATACACATTTTGTGCATATGTACGTGTGTGTATGTGTCACGTACCTCTGTATTTGTATGTATGTAGGACTAGAATTATGCCCAGATGGCAGTATTAGTTGAATGAACGAAGTAACTTCTAAGCTGAATAATGTATCAGACTATGTGTGGGAAAGCATGATGTGAGGTGGTGGGTATGCTGATTGGAGCATTGCATAATAGGGGTAGAGATGACACTGGAACGTGGGCCAAGGCAGGCTGCAGGCCCTCAGAGGAGACAGGACTTTATGATAGAGATTTATGTCTGAGCAAAGTGTGATGTTTGTTTAAGAAAGGTATCTGGAGGCTGGGCGTGGGCTCATATGTGGAGGCCAGGCTCATGCCTGTAATCCCAGCACTGTGGGAGGCTGAGGTGGGTGGATCACCTTAGGTCAGGAGTTCAAGACCAGCCTGGCCAACATGATGAAACCCCATCTCTAGTAAAAATACAAAAATTAACTAGGCAAGGTGGCACGTGTCTGTAATCCCAGCTACTTGGGAGGCTGAGGCAGGAGAATTGCTTGAAACCCAGAGGCAGATATTGCAGTGAGCTGAGATCACACCACTGCACTCCAGCCTGGGTGACAAAGTGAGAATCTGTCTCAAAAAAAAAATTTTTTTAGAGGTATTTGGAGAGAGTAACAGTTCAACTTCCAGTTTCATGGATGGGTTTAAAGGAGTCTAGCCTGAATTCCTGCTGAAGAGGAAGGGACTGGATGAAAGGAAGCAGTAAGGGGTCCGTGGGTAGGATCTTTGGGTAGGAACAAGCACACTAGTGGGTAGAAGGTTCCTCCTCAAGGGCAGAGGTGGGAGGGCTTGTCAAGAGTCAGAGGTCAAGTTAAAGTACCGTAGAGAGATCAGACCTATCAAGTTGCTGTAGAAGAAGGAGTGAGACCAATGGAGAATAGGAATGAGTCCATGCTGGGCATGGTGGCTCACACCTGTAATCTCAGCTCTTTTGGAGGCCGAGGCGGGAGGATTGTTTGAGCCCAGGAGTTCAGGACCAGCCTGGACAACATAGTAAGATCCTATCTCTACAAGAAATTTAAACAATTAGCCAGGCATGGTGGCGTGCCTGTGGTCCCAGCTACTTGGGAGGCTGAGGTGGGAGGATCACTTGACCATGGGAAGTGGAGGTTGCGGTGATCTGTGTTTGTATCATTGCACTCCAGCCTGGGCAACAAAGCAAGACCCTGTCTCAGAGAGACAGAGAGAGAGAGAGAGAGAGAGAATGAATCCAGGAGCTCATCTTGTCAAAAGCATAAGGTGAAGCTTGGCATTGGGTAGATCTGATGGACATGCTATCTGAATATGTCCTTGCCCAAAAGACCAGCGAGGACACTGCCAAGCAAGGGGCTATGATGGTAGCAGTTTCATACTGGGAGGCCCTGTTTGGGAGCAGGATGGTGTTGCAAGTAGAGAGAGAGTAACTAAAGATGCTGTGTGAAGAGACCAGCTCACCACTTAGGAAGAGACCGGATGAAGTCAGCAGGGCTCCAGTTGGTATTTAGCTTTTTTTCTTTTCTTTTTTTTTTTTTTTTTAATGGAGTTTTGCTCTTGTTGCCCTGGCTGAAGTGCAATGATGCAATCTCAGCTCACTGCAGCCTTTGCCTCCCGGGTTCAAGTGATTCTCCTGCCTCAGCCTCCCGAGTAGCTGGGATTACAGGCATGCACCACCATGCCCAGCTAATTTTGTATTTTTAGTAGAGATGGGGTTTCTCCATGTTGGTCAGGCTGGTCTTGAACTCCTGACCTCAGGTGATCTGCCTGCCTTGGCCTCCTAAAGTGCTGGAATTACAGGCGTGAGTCACCATGCCTGCCTTGGTACTTAGCTTTAATTTTTTAAAATTTTTATTATATTTGCCTCTTACTTCATAGGTTGAGAGGTACCTATTATTTATTTACTTTTTGGAGATGGAGTCTCGCTCTGTTGCCCAGGCTGGAGTGCAGTGGCACGATCTCGACTCACTGCAACCTTCACCTCCTGGGTTCAAGTGATTCTCCTGCCTCATCCTCCTGAGTAGCTGGCATTAGAGGTGCACGCCACCGCGCCTGGCTAATTTTTGTATTTTTAGTAGAGATGGGGTTTCACCATGTTGGTGAGGCTGGTCTTGAACTTCTGAGAGAGGTACCTAGCTTTATAGGAGCAACTTTCTCCTGTAAATTTCAGCGCATTCACGTTTTTTTCAGGCTGGGGCTGAACTCGGTGGGTTTCAGCCACAAAGCTTCTATCTCATGTATACTATGTGTCTGTTGTGGATGGGCCACAGGGTTACTCCAGGTCATCTTTGCTTCAGGGTCAAGTGCCTCCGTCTGGAATATTGCAGAGTCTTATGGGTGAGGGACAAGCAAGACAGTGAATCTCAAACTAGTTCTTTATTTTATTATTTATTTTATTTTATTTGAGACAGAGTCTCGCTCTGTTGCCCAGGCTGGAGTGCAGTGACACAATCTCGGCTCACTGCAACCTCCACTTATCTGGGTTCAAGTGATTCTCCTGCCTCAGCCTCCTGAGTAGCTGGGAGTACAGGTATGTGGCACCATGCCCGGCTAATTTTTTAATTTTTAGTAGAAACAGTGTTTCATCATGTTGTTCAGGCTGGTCTTGAATTCCTGATCTCAGGTGATCCACCCACCTCTGCCTCCCAAAGTGCTGCATTACAAGTGTGAGCCACTGCACGCAGCCTAGCTAGTTCTTACATCAAAGCTTCTCCTTGGATGCCATATGTGTCCTGTTTGTATTTTATTAGCCAAAGCAAGTCACATGCCACTCCTGTGTTTCACAGGGTGGGAGGTGTAATCCAGCTTCAGGAAAAGGAAATGAATAATTATGAACAATTATACAACCTGCCACAGAGGCCACTGGATTTGGCAATTGGGAAATCATTGGTGACCTTTGAAAAAGAGTTTAACCTGGGCTAGGTGAGGTGGCTGGATCCGAGGCAGGCGGATCACCAGGTCAAGAGATTGAGACCATACTTGCCAACATGGTGAAACCCCATGTCTACTAAAAAGTACAAAAATTAGCTGAGCCTGGTGGTGCACCCCTGTAGTCCCAGTTACTTGGAAGGCTGAGGAAGGAGAATTGCTTGAAGCTGGCAGGTGGAGGTTGCAGCCCTCTCCTGCCCTGCGTATGCCTGACTAGCTACCTACTGTAACAACTTTATCCCTAAGTTTTCTTCTTCCAAACAATGGATTTAAAGTAAAAAATTAAAATGGGCCGTGCACAGTGGCTCATGCCTGTGATCCCAGCACTTTGAGAGGCCAAGGTGGGAGGATGGCTTGGGGCCAAGAGTTTGAGGCCGGCCTGGGAAACACAGCAAGATCTATCTGTATTGGTCCATTCTCACACTGCTATAAAGAACTACCCGAGACTGGGTAATTTACAAAAAAAAAGAGGTTTAATTTACTCATCTTTCCACAGGCTATACAGGAAACAGGGCTGGAGAGGCCTCAGGAGACTTACAATCCTGGCAGAAGGCAAAGGGAAAGCAGGCATGTCTTACATGGCCAGAGCAGAAGGAAGAGAGAAGGGGGAGATGCTACGTACTTTTGTTTTTTGAGACAGAGTCTCACTGTGTCACCCAGGCTGGAGTGCAGTGGCATGACCTCAGCTCACTGCAACCTTTGCCTCCCAGGCTCCAGCGATTCTCATGCCTCAGCCAACCAAGTAGCTGGGATTACACATTTTCTTTTTTTGAGACAGAGTCTCTTTCTGTCACCAGGCTGGAGTGCAGTGGTGCCATCTCGGCTCACTGCAACCTCCACCTCCTGGGTTCAAGCAGTTCTCCTGCCTCAGCCTCCAGAGTAGCTGGGACTACTGGCGTGTGCCATCACACCCAGCTAATTTTTGTATTTTTAGTAGAGACAGAGTTTCGCTATGTTGGCCAGGATGGTCTCGATCTCTTGACCTTGTGATCTGCCCACCTCAGCCTCCCAAAGTGCTGGGATTACAGGTGTGAGCCACTGTGCCCCACCAGTGCCATACACTTTTAAACAAACAATGAGAACTCAGTATCATGAGAACAGCAAGGGAGAAATATGCCTTATGATCCTATCACCTCCCGCCAGGCCCCTCCTCCAACATTGGAGATTACAATTCAACATGAAGTTTGGGTGGGGACACAAATCCAAACCATATCACTGACTCTTCTAAAATTAAAAATAAAAAAACACTTGTAGTCCTGGCTACTCAGGAGGCTGAGGTAGAAGGATTGCTTGAGCCTAGGAGTTTAGGCTGCAGTGAGCTATGATCGCACCCTTGCACTCCAGCCTGGGCAACACAGTAAGGCCCTATCTCTAAAAAAAGAAAAAATAATTAAAATGTAAAATTAAGCCACTACATAAAAAGGAATGAAGTTCTGATGCATGCGGCAACGTGAATGAATCTTGAAAACATTGTGCTAAGTGAAACAAACCAGACACCAAAGGTCAAATATTTCATTTTTCCACTTATATATGATAGCTAGCAAATTTGTCTGGACAGAAAGTAGATTAGAGGTTACCATGGTTTGCGGTGGTGAGAGAATAGGGTGTTATTCCTCAATGGGTACAGAGTTTCTGATCAGGGTGATGAAAAGTGTAGAAATAGTGGTGATGATTGCACAATATTGTGACTGTATCAATGCCATCAAATTGTGCACTCTAAAATGGTTTAGATGGCAAATTTTATGTTTTATATATATATATATATATATATTACTACAAACAAATAAAACAGTAAATTAATCTACCAAATTGGAATTAATCCTATGGTTATATTGAGTTACTTTTTGGAGGTGGGTGTGAGAAGGGTTAGATAGGTCTAAACAGAATAATGTTTCATAAGATATACAAATTATATTTCTCTAAAGGAGCCACCACGCTTTCTACTAAAGGATATGCAAGATATTACAAGCATTCATGAGGTAAGACATAAGTTGCTATTGCATTAGTTGCTTAGTTCTTCATATAATTTGACATTAGCCACACCCTTCTAACCTGGAAATACTGAGGCTGCCAACATGTAGGTGGTTTTAATTATAATAGAGGTTTATTTAAACATCAGTGATGGAGACTGTGTGTGTTATGGAGCATATAAACAGCCATATTTCTCACCTCAGTGTGGGAAATTTTCCTCTCCTTAAGCCTTGGCTAGAAGGTGCCTTGGAAGGAACCCAGGTGATGTTCAGATTATATAAGAAAGGAAGCCAGGATATATACTTTATGTTTAATTCCTAATACTGAAGTCTCTGAAATCAAGTCAATTTGGGGTGATGTTTGGACAATATTAAGTTGATCGTTATAGTCTACACTCCCAGTAGACAAAAGGAATTATTTTTTAGTTCATTTGTAGTGTGGTGTCCATGTATAAGTACCCTGGACCTAAGTACAAGCCATACAGTGATCCCATTTTTGTCTTCTCTTGAGGAGTACCTTCAGGATACAGGATATTACCCCAAAGTGTTTAGAACTGTTACCAATGGAGGGTGTCCAGGTTCTTGGCATTTTGAACAAAGAATTGGACAAAATGCACAAACAACGCAAGGAATGAATGAAGCAACAAGAGCAGAGAGTTACTGAAATGAAAATGAAAGCACACTGCACAAAGTGGGAGTGGGCCAAGCATAGGGGTGTGGGGGGGGGGAGACCCCATAAGTGCGGAGGCAGGAGCCAGAAGCCTCAGCCTATTTCCATATAAATAATGAAGAAGAAAGTAACTAGAAATATAACTGTAGCAGTTATTAGTTATTCATAGGAGATCTTAGTTATTCATAGGTGACCCTAATTCTTTTACTAATGCCTCTCAGCTCGGAGGTGTGAACCTGGGGTAACATTGTGAAAGAAATGACCCTAAGGCAAGGCGCTTTAAGCCCTTGGTCTTGCCTGTGCATGGGCTGCTGGAGGGTGCCTCAACTGTGCGGCAGCGTCAGCACTGGGAAAGTGCCCAGTGTTTAGCCAGCTAGGGAAGAAGACGTCCAAGATGGCCCAGACATTTCCTTCCTCAGGGGAGTTAGGAGAAAACTTCGCTCCTCTGAGCTCTCACAGGAGGCCTGACGGCTGTCAGGGAGGCCCGCAGACATCCGGGGGCTTAACTGTCTCTATGTGATGCTGTGCTTCAGTGGTCACGTTGCATGTCCGCTCTCATGTTCTGCTTCTGCACCTGGTTCCTTTTTTTTTTAGAAGAGATAATCAGTAAAAGTAATATAAATCCTTTTTTTTTTCTTTTTTTAGCTGCTTTTATACTGCAGACCTGTATCAATAATATAAATCTTAATGTCTTTGTTCTTTCTTGACAAGTATGGAAAAGTGCTGACACATGCTCCTTGTCTCATCTCGGCTACTAGAAAGCCTTGGGCCCCTACATATATGACACATGATGTACTTGACCCTATCACTGACCACCAATGCCATGGCCTACCTACCATGCCCCCAGCTTTGCACCACGCCCTACCTACCCTGCCCCCAGCTTTGTACTCAATAAAAGTCAGAGTGTCCGGGCACTCGGGGCCACTGCCGGACTCTGTGCTTTGGTTGGTAGTGGACCCCCGGGCCCAAACTCTCTTTCTCTATCTCTGAGTCTTGTGTCTTTGGTTTCTACAGTTTCTTGTCTCCACACCAGCAGAGTGGGGCTCGCAGGACACTGTAGGGCTGGACCCTACATAGGGGCTCAAGGGTCCAGTTACATAATTTTCTGGGGTTTAAAACCCTCTAGAGGTTTCCCACTGGTTACTTGGTGTAGACCTTATATAAACAAAGTAGTGACCCGTATCAGTCTGATTGGTTGCAGGAGGGGACCAATCAGAGGCTGAAGTGAATTTACATAGTTATACCCTATGCAAATGCCTGATTGGTTGCAGAAAGTGACCAGTCAGAGGCTAAAGTTATAAAGTTTATACTCCTATGCAAATGAAGACTTGGTCCATAACCAGCCTGATTGGTTGAGAGGGGACCAATCAGAGGTGCTTTATTTTTTATTTTAATTTTTTGAGATAGAGTTTCCCTTTGTCACCCAGGCTGGAGTGCAATGGCACGGTCTTGGCTCATTCTCCAGAGTTCGATTCTCCTGCCTCAGCCTCCTGAGTAGCTGGGATTACAGGCGCCTGCCACAGGCCTGGCTACTTTTTGTATTTTTTAGTAGAGACGGGGTTTCACTATGTTGGCCAGCCTGATCTTGAACTCCTGACCTCAAGTGATCCGCCTGCCTCGGCCTCCCAAAGTGCTGAGATTACAGGCATGAGCTACTGTGACCGGCCAGGGGTACTTTCAATTTTTCATCTGCCAGGCAGAAAAATGGGGGTGAGGGGTTGCAAAGGGAGTAGCCTCTGGTCCTTCTGTTACTTGGGCATGGAAAGTTAGGGTTTTCCTTTTGATTCAGTTCTTTCTAGAGAGTCAGTGTGAATAGTCCTTAGGTTCCCTGCTTCCAGACCCTGTTCTCTTGCCTCAGAATAAATGAAGCCATTGCTTTCAGTTTTACGTTCTAGTCACAGGCAACATGCAGTATCAGCAGGAGTGGTACACTGGGTGACAACATTTATCATTTATATATTGGAACGGGGTTTGGTGGGATGTGTATGAGAGGGTTACAGTGATATTAATAGCAAGAGCTAACTTCTGGGTAAAGGGAACGAAATTGAGATTTGAGAGTCTGAATTATAAATAATACATTCTGATATCAGTAGCCTAGCTGTTCCAACTGGTTGAAATGAGACAAGATATTGACATGAAATTAATCATTGTAAGCATTTATTGAGCACCTTCTATGTGACAGATTTAAGATGCCTTTTACAGAAGTAAAGGCATGGTCTCTAACTGTTAGATTTCTAAGTCTCAAGGGCAGAGATAGTGAATATGTGTCAAAGTTTTGTTTAACGTAAGAAATGTAGACCTCCCAAATGAGAACAGAGACTATTCAGAGTTTGCTATGGCAATAGAGGCAGCGACCACACTTGAGTTTGGCAGAGACTCAAAAGCAATCAGGAAGAGGAGAGGTTTTATAGTGGAGGAACAAAGGAATGCTTCTGAGGTGTTCTGATTTAGGGTTGTTGGCGAGGAAGCTGGAAGTGGTCTAACTTGAAGCAGGAAACTTAACATGATTGGTTTGGGGAGCGTATTTGGTTTTCTCTGGCTAGTACTGGTGTCTGGGGACAGAGAGGTTAAAATAGGAAAGTTGGCAGCCTTCTTGAGCAAATTCTGACCATTTTGAGCTGATTGCTGTAGAGGTTGTGGTTTGGCTTATGTGGGTTAGAGTGTTATTATCATATGCAGTTTAGCCATTGTCCATATGCATAAGTTTCCTCCTCAATAATAAGTGAGCCAGCAGAATCACAAAACTGATTTCTACCAGTTCTGAAAAATGAAATTTATATGATCGTTGGGGAAAGGAGTGCTGAAATAAGACTGCTCAGTTGATACAAAAATGGTTTAATTTCTCTCAGAACAATGCAACCTTAACCTTTGGATTTTTTTTTAAATATATACTGAATTCCCTGCCCCTTTCTCCCCTCACACCTCATCAGTTTCCCACTAGTTCTTTGATTTTATCGTTTTGTAAATATTCTGGGCCCTAATCAATTGTGATTCAAACAAAGTTACATTTTCTGTGTGTGTCAGATGATCATCAAGTAGGCTTATTATAAAATTCTCTAGAATGAAACTAATCAAAAAGGTCACAAAATATTATCTTTTGACTTTTTTCTCCAAGTTTTGAATAAAATGTTAGGTATTTTCTCATTTAATTTTCACCACAGTCCAATGCAAGTAACTCATTGTAGTAGTACCATGATTATCACCATTTCCCATATGAGAAAACCAAGCCACAGGTTCAGTAACTTGAGGAGTAACCAGTAGCAAGTAATTAAACGAGAGCCACAGAATGACTGAGCGCTGGCTGTACTGCCGCTTTAGGTTACAAGAGTGAGGGAAGGCCTGCCACGCTGCAGGGTCTGGGCAACAATTATTTTTTCCACTGCTTTATTTTCACCCATTCATCGTGCTTCTGAACCCAAAATCCTTTCCTAAGACAGTTCACAAAGGCGGAGCCTGGGCTGGGCTCCACATCAGGCTGCCTTTGCTAGCTATGTTGTCTCGAGAAAGTCATTTATTAATTAGCTTTCCGGGCCTCTGTTCTTCGCTTGTAAAAGAGTGGAACCGCCTTCTCGGAGTGCAGGTGCTGGTGGGTGGCACTGGGGTAAAGTCACAAAACCGTTGAGGCCGGGCGCGGTGGCTCACGCCTGTAATCCCAGCACTTTGGGAGGACGAGGCAGGCGGATCGCTTGAACTCAGGAATTTGAGACCCGCCTGGGTAACATTGTGAGACCCTATTAATACAAACAATAACAACAATAACAAATATTAGCCCGTCCTGGTGGCACTCGCCTTTGATCCCAGCTACTCTGGAGGCTGAGGTGGGAAAATGCCTTGAGCCCGGGACCAAGTCTCCAAAAGGTAGCCAAAGAGAAAGGAAGTAGAAAGGTTGAAGGAGGTTGAATGGTGGCAAGAATCGTGGGCTTGGAGCCAGCAGTAAGCCGAGACAGCGCCACTGCACTCCAGCCTGGGCGATCGAGTGAGATCCTATCTCTAATAAGAAAAAGACAAAGAAATCAAAGTAACCCTTGAAGATAGAATCGCCGATTGGGTTCACCACAACCCAGAGCACTCCGGGCCAGGCTGTAGCCGCTTTTATTAAGCGTCTGTAAAGAAAGCCGCCTTTCCTCATCCCTGGCGCCGCCTCCCACCTCAGTCCCCTCCTCGGCCCCGCCCCCAGCTTTCCCTCGTTGTCATGGAGACCACACGACGCCCGAGCGGGCTAGTTCTGCTCCCGCGGCACCCGAGGCGGGGCACGCAATGACGCATGCGCGCGCTCGGCGGCCATGGCGCCGCGGTGGCTGCCGGGACTGAGCTTTTAGCACCCGATCGGGAAGTGGCGGGCGGAGTCCCGGGTCGAGTCGCCGCCTTGGCCGCCGCCGCCGCCAGTGGCGAGACCCCGACCTGGCGGGTCAGCGCTGGGCGTGCGTGCGGGCAGGTGGGGGCGCTGACGAGGAGCAGGAAGAGACTGCAGTGCCGGCGTGGGCGGCCGGCCAAGGCGGAGGCGCAGGGAGGCGGTGGCGAGTCGCGCGGGGCTGCCCTAATCACTCAGGTAGGGGCTGCAGCCGCCGGATGAGGGGCGCGGAGCCCGGGTCTGCTGTTCCCCGGGACCCAGGCGCGCCGCCGCTTCCCTGGGGGCCGAGCGTGACCTACACCCCACGGGAAGCTGGGGCCGCCGTTCTCGACGCGAAACACCCAACACGCGAACGGTTCCCCCCAGCGTTGTCTTTAGGCCGGAGGTTCATTGAGCAAACTTTTGGATTGGGAAGAGGGAAAATTCGCGGTCTGCTGTCTGACTGTGCCTCCTCCAAGCCTCCAAGTTCACGGGCGCGGTAGCCAAGCGAACCGCTTGTGGAGTTTGGGGGAGCCACGGTGTTCAGCCAGCTCAAGGCTGTGATTTAGATGCTCATACGCGAACTGGTTTCTAGGCTACCTTTTGGAGAGTTGGTTTGTGATGATTCCTAAACTTTAACGATAGTAGTTGATTTCTGCAGTCTAAAGATGTTTTCCACACAATAAGGCTGCGGCCCCCCTTTCTGGCACCTCCACACTGCTGTCATTTAAAGGCGAAGCAGCCCGCTGTTCATAGCCGGGTGCTGAGGTGCCAGGGACACTTCTGAGGCTGGAAAAGAAGCAAAAGAGAGGGGGAAGTAGAGAGGTTGAAAGAGGTCGAATGGTGGCAAGTGTCGTGGGCTTGGAGCCAGTAGCATTTAGTTTAATTTATGGGTTTTCCATATCTACCCACGGAGGAACGGGTCAACATTTTGAGCTGTGGTGGTAGTTTGTTTTGTTTTAATGTAAAATGGACATGGTGATGTAGCTTGTTTACTACACAGGTGGGTTCTGAGATTTAAACTTAGTACAAATATTGAGTAGTCTTTGAAAAAGAAGGAAAAGTTAGACGGAGCACGTGATGGTGAAAGACATTGCGAAGCTTCTGCTCTAGGTGCCTTTGAACGTTCCGAACCTCATAGGTCGCCTTTGTTTTAAAGGCCTTTAACCAGCGTTCCAGGTCTGGTGTAAGGAGCACTTGACTTAGGAGTCAGGAGGTTTGGGTCCTGACCCTGGTTCTTCCATCTGTGCGACCTTAACCAGACAGCTTCACTTCACATTTCATGTATTAAAATAGGAGTAACACTAATAACTTTTCGCTCCGAGAGTTGCGAGAGTCAAATACCGTAAGCATTTAGTTTGTTGTAAACTGTACGGGTTTATTTAAGTCTTTTAAGGTCATTTTTTAAAAGTCTGGATTAAGGTCTCGCCTTTGCAACGTGAAATAAAACAGATGTTTTGTTTTAGGAATTTACAATCTGCTTGTTGGCCCCACCTTCTCAATTGATAATTCTCCTTTCTTCTTGTCCCCACGCTTTCCCTCCTCCCAAGGCTGTCTCCTATCTTCCTCAGCCCGGTAAATCATTCTCTTATTTTTTTTTTCAGATCCAACTCAAAATAGTAATACTAAAATAACATGTTTTTTTGACTTTACTATTTAAAAAATAACGTACACATTTTCTCATTCTTAAAATTAGGTTGGATCGTGGACAGCATTGGCAGCGTCTTCATTTTAGTTATGAAATCGAATGTAGTGGCTTTGTGGGTTGCCTAGCCATGTGGCTCTTAGGAATTGAAAATGAGGCAGGGCATGGTGGCTCTGCCTGTAGTCCTAGCACTTTGGGAGGCTTGAGGTGGGTGGATCACTTGAGGTCAGGAGTTCAAGACCAGCCTGGTCAACATGGTGAATGAGCCCCTCTCTACTAAAAATACAAAAATTAGCCCGGTGTGGTGGTGCGCACCTGTAGTTCCACTTCTCGGCAGGCTGAGGCAGGCAGGAGAATCGCTTGAGCCCAGGAGGCGGGATCACACCACTGCATCCACCTGGGCGGCAGAGTGAGACTGTCTCAAAAAAAAAAAAAAAATGGAAACATTTATTTTTCCATGAACATTTCAGAATCATTTTGTAAAGTTTTCAAACAAAAACTTTGTTTAAATTTTGAAAATTAAATGTATGCTCCATATATTAAAATAATAACTCATTTAAGTAAAACTGAGAAAAGGCAGGTTTTTGATTCACCGTCCAGTGAGTGTTCACGCCTTAACTGAAATTCACTCTGATTATTCCTTATTAATGCTTACATTTTCAATTTTTAGCTCAAGGCTTTCATTTTCTCAAATCTAAGCAGCACGCAGACTAGGATTTATCCTCCATAACCTTTCGAAGCTTAGAGCACATGTCTCGCAAACAGAAGACACTTAATAAAGGCGTGTGAAACCAATAATCATGGGACCAGAGCAATTAAAACATGTTGTTCCATGTGTTGTTCATTTAACGAATATTTATTGAGCTATCCTGTGCTTAAAAGCTTTCAAAGTCTGAGTCTTTTTCCTCCCAGCTGACACTAGTCTTAACAGTGTCAAATTCATTTATATAGTTAGCTTGAGGTCTTCCTAGACCCTCTGCAGGGTACTAGCAGAGTTCAGAAGAAAGGAGTGTTTAGAATTCTTGTTGGTTGACCTGTAGCTTCCTTGATTGTACTGATATTGCTTAGAGTTGTAGTTTTAGAACTGGACAAACAGCCACAACATAGAAGTTGTTTCAGACCACCTCCAGATTGGAAACTTTCTATAGATATTTCTTTTTTTCTTTTTTTTTTTCTTGAGACAAGATTTTGCTGTGTCATCCAGGCTGGAGTGCAGTGGTGCAATCTCAGCTCACTGAAACCTCCTCTGGACTCAAAGGATTCTCATGCCTCTGCCTCCTGAGTAGCTGGGACTACAGGTGTGTGCCACCACGCCTGGCTAAATATTGTATTTTTAGTAGAGATAGGGTTTCACTATGTTGTCTAGGCTGGTCTTGAACTCCTGACCTCAAGTGATCCACCCACCTCAGCCTCCCAAAGTGCTAGGATTACAGACATGAGCCACTGTGCCTGACTGTCTGTAGACATTTCTAAGAAATATGATAATTCAGCCTCTTCATCACTTAATTGAGAGTTCACCAGTTTTAAAAATAAGCCATTTTATTTATAAGCAGTGCTGATGGTTCTGTTTTTTGCAGTGAGCCTAAGTCTACCGTCTCCTGATTTCTGCCCTGTAGTCCCCATGTTGTTTCTACAGCAACATTGTCCAATAGAAATATAATGGGAGTGGGAAGTGTGAGTCACACATGTAATTAAAAATATTCTAGGCACTGCACGGTGGCTCACCCCTGTTATCCCAGCACTTTTGAGAGGCTGAGGCAGGCAGATCATGAGGTCAAGAGAGCGAGACCATCCTCGCCATCACAGTGAAACCCCATCTCTACTAAAAATACAGAGATTAGCTGGGCACATGTGGTGGCACATGCTTGTAGTCCCAGCTACTCAGGAGGCTGAGGTGGGAGAATCGCTTGAACTCAGGCGGTGGAGGTTGCAATGAGCCAAGATCGCGCCATTGCACTCCAGTCTGGGCAACAAGAGTGAAACTCTGTCTCAAAAAAAAAAAAAAAAAGAAAAAAGAAAAAATTCTTGGCTGGGTGCAGTGGCTCACTTTTATAATCCTAGCCTTTGGGAGACTGAGGTGGGGTATTGCTTGAGGCCAGGAGTTCGAGACCAGCCTGGGCAACATAGCAAGATCTTGTCTCTAAAAAATTTTTTAAAAAGTTAACTGGGTGTGGTGGCATGGACCTGTAGTCCTTGCTAGCCAGGAGGCTGAGGTGGGAGGATTCCTTGAGCCCAGAAGTTAAAGGCTACATTGAGCTATGATCACACCACTGTACTCCAGGCTGGGCAACACAGTGAGACCCTTTCTCTTAAATTTTTTTAATAGAAATATTTTAAAATAAAAATTGGTAAAATTAATTTTAACATTTTATTTAACCCAGTGTGTTCAAAATAGTATTACTTCAACATGTAATTAATGTAAAATATCTCATTAGTAATTAAACAGTTTTTTTCTTTATACTAAATCTTTGAAGTCTGGTGTGTTTTTACCCTTTAGAGTCCATCTCAATTCTAACTAGCTACATTTCACATGTTTAATAGGCTCATGTGGCTAGTGGCTACTATATTGGACGGCATAGTTCTGGAGCTTTAGAGAATAATTCTGTTTCTTTTCTTTCTTCCCTCCTCCTCCTCCTTTTTTTTTTTTTTTTTTTTTGAGAAACGGTCTTGCTCTGTCACCAGGCTAGAGTGCAGTGGCGTTATCATGGCTCACTGCAGCCTTGACCTCCTGGGCTCAAGGGATCCTCCCACCTCCGCCTCCCGAGTAGCTGGGACTGTAGGCATGAATCACCATGCCTGCCTAATTTTTTGTATTTTTTGTAGACATGAGGTCTTACCATGTTGTCCAGGCTGGTGTCCAACTCCTGGGCTCAAGCAGTCTACCCACATCAGCCTCCCAAAGTGCTTGAGCCACTATGCCTGGCCTCTTTTTTTCCTATAATGGCTAGTACAGTGCTTGGCACCTAATAAGCACTAATGAAATAATTTTTGAGTACATGAATAAGTGAATACAAACAAGCGCTAGAGAAATAATAATAAAAGGTGATTTTGTTTGGGAAGTAACTTGTTGAGATCTGTGGATTTGGAGTGCAGGTTTGAGTGACTTGAATCTGTATTAAAGCTATTTATTTTTTCTTTGTAGCATTATGGATCCAAGCCTGTTGAGAGAAAGGGAGCTGTTCAGAAAACGAGCTCTTACCACTCCTGTAGTAGAAAAACGTTCAGTATCTTCTGAGTCATCATCGTCATCATCTAAGAAGAAGAAAACAAAGGTAGAACATGGAGGATCGTCAGGCTCTAAACAAAATTCTGGTTAGTAAAATTGTTTAGGACTGTTTGGATTTTTTTATTCAGATTATTCAGGAGGAAACCATGAAACCATTTAGTTATGGCTAATTCCTTTTTCAGTTCAGCACTCATATTGATAGGCACTTCATTAAATATAAAGGAGGGGACAATAAGAATTTAAGCTCTTAGGATGTTAATAGTCTTATGCTGTAGTTAAAATTTAGGTTACTGTCTCTTTAAAAAGAAACTTCATTGAGGTTTAATTTATATACTATACAGTTCATTCATTTTAAGTGTACCATTCAAAGATGTTTAGTAAATTTATGGACTTTTGCTGCTGTTTCTATCACCCCCAAAAGATCTGCCCATTTGCAGTGACTTCTCCCATCCTGCCCCAGAAAACCAGTAATCTGCTTTCCATCTTTATATGTTTGCCTTTTCTGGATATTTCTTATAAATGAAATTGTATAAGTGGTCTTTTGCCAGGTGCGGTGGCTCATGCCTGTAATCTCAGCACTTTGGGAGGCTGAGGTGGGTGGATCACAAGGTCAGGAGCTTGAGACCAGCCTGGCCAACATAGTGAAATCCTGTTTCTACTCAAAATATAAAAATTAGCCGGGTGTGGTGGTGCGTGCCTGTAATTCCAGCTACTTGGGAGGCTGAAGCAGGAGAATCGCTTGAAACTGGGAGGCAGAGAGGTTTCAGTGAGCCAAGATCATGCCACTGCACTCCTCCCTGGGCAACAGAGTGTGACTCTGTCTCAAAACAAAAAAAAAGTAGTCTTTTGTATGTTGTTTTTTTCACTTAGCATATTTTTGAGTTCTAGCCATGTGTAGTATGTATCAGCACTTCATTCTGTTTTTATTGCTGAAGAGTATTCCGTAGTGTGGATATATGAACCACAATTTGTTTATCCATTCACCAACTAACAGTTATTTGGATTATTTTCACACTTTTTGGTGGTTTTGAATAGTGTTGCTGTGAATATCCATGTACAAGTCTTTGTGTAGACATATCTTTTTATCTCTTTGGTATAGAGACCTAGGAGTAGATTTCTCAGTCATATGTCAAATTTATGTTTAACTTGTTAAGAAACTACTAAAATAGCTGTACAGTGTGTCAGGGTTCCAGTTTTTTCTCATCCTTGCCAACACTTGACATTTTTTGTCTTTTTTATCATAGCCATTCCTATAGGTGTGAAGTGCTGTCATTGTGGTTTTAATATGCATTTCCCTAATGAGTAATGATGTTGAACATTGTTTCATGTGCTTATTGACTATTCACGGATATTCCTTTTTTTCTTTTTTTTTTTTTAATTCATGTGTATTCCTTGGTGAAATGTCTATTCAAATTTTTTTGCCTATTAAAAAAAACTGAGGTATATTTTCTCTTCCTATTGATTTAAGAATTCTTTATATATTCTGGGTACCATCCTTTGATCTGATACATATTTGCAAATATTTTCTTTTTTTTTAATTGCATTTTAGGTTTTGGGGTACATGTGAAGAACATGCAAGATTGTTGCATAGGTACACACATGACATTTGCAAATATTTTCTTCAAGCAAGTACTTGCCATTTTATCTTAATAGTGTCTTTTTATGTGCAAAAGTTTTTAATTTTGATGAAGTCCAACTTACCAGTTTTTTTCCTTTTTTTTTTTTTTTTGAGATGGAGTTTCACTCTTGTTGCCCAGGCTGGAGTGCAATGGCACGGTCTTGACTCACTGCAACCTCTGCCTTCCGGGTTCAGGTGATTTTCCTGCCTCGGCCTCCCTAGTAGCTGGGATTACAGGCGGCTGCCACCACACCTACCTAATTTTTTGTATTTTTAGTAGAGATGGGGTTTCACTATGTTTGCCAGGCTGATCTTGAACTCCTGACCTCAGGTGATCCACCTGCCTCACCCTCCCAAAATGCTGGGATTCTAGATGTGAGCCACCATGCCTGGCTCACCAATTTTGTTTTCTTTCATTATTTATATTCTTGGTGTCATATCTAAGAAATCTTTGCCTGACACAGGTCATAAAATTTTACTTCTGTGTTTTCCTCTAAGAGTTTTGTATTTTAGCTCCTACATTTAGGTCTATAGTATGTTAGAGTCGATTTTTATGTATGGGTTAGCATAAGGGTCAAAATTTATCATTTTGCGTATTCTTATGGAGTTGTCCCAGCATCATTTCTTGAAATAATGGTCTTTTTCCCCATTGACTTGCATTGCACCCTTGTTGAATATCAGTAGACCATAAATGAAAGAGTTTATTTCTGGAGTCTCAATTTGGTTCCATTGACTTCTGTGTGTATCTTTATGCCAGTATCATTCTCTTGAGTGCTGTAGCGTTGTAATTAAGGTTTGAGATTGAGAAATGTAAGTCCTTCAAATTTGTTCTTTTTTATTTCAAGATTTGTTATGGTTTTTCTGGATCAAAGGATGCCTTTCTGTATAAATTTTAGGATCAGTCTGTCAACATCTGCAAAAAGCCTGCTGGGATTTCCATAGGGATTGAATTGAATCTGTAAATCAGTTTGGGGAAGAATTGCTATCTTAACAATATTAAGTCTTCCAGTCAATGAATAGATGGCTTAAAAAAATTATTTTTGTAGAGACGGGATCTTGCTGTGTTGCCCATGCTGGTCTCAAACTCCTGGCGTCAGCCGGCTTCCCAAAGTGTTGGGATTATGGGTATGAACAATTGCATCCAGCGGTTATTTTATTCTGATTCAATTTCACTTACGAATGAAATTGTTTTCTTTGATTTTTTTTGGATTGTTCATTTCTGGTATACATATAAACAGAAGTTTTTTGTTTGTTTGTTTTTTGGAGATAGTCTTGCTCTTTTGCCAGGCTGGATTGCAGTGGCGCGATCTCGGCTCACTGCAACCTCCGCCTCCTGGCTTCAGCTTCAAGCAATTCTCCTGCCTCAGCCTCCCAAGTAGCTGGGACTACAGGTGTGCACCACCATGCCCAGCTAATTTTTGTATTTTAGTAGAGACAGGGTTTCACTGTGTTGGTCGGGATGATCTCGATCTCTTGACCTTGTGATCCACCTGCCTCGGCCTCCCAAAGCGCTGGGACCACAGGCGTGAACCACCATGCCCGGCCCATGAGGAGTTTTTTTATACATTGATCTTGTATTCTGTAACCTTACTGAACTTGTTTTTTATTTCTGACAGTTTTTTGTGTAGTTTCCCTAGTATTTTCTAGATCAAGATTATGTCATCTAAGAACAGTTTGTTTTTCCGTCCATCTGACTTTCTGTCTGTCTTTCTTTCTGCCTTTCTTTCTTTTCTTTCCAGTATGAACTTTATTTTTTTGCCTGTCTGAACTGGCTGTATGTTGAACAGTAAAAGTAGCTATCTTTACCTTTTTCCTTACCTTAAGTGCAAAGCATTCAGTCTTTCACTCTTATGCAGGATATTACTGCAGGTGTTTGCACATGCCCTTTCCAGTTGAAGAAGTTCCCCTCTAATTTTAGTTTGTTGAGAGGTGGTTTTTTGTTTGTTTTCTTTTGAGACAGGGTCTTACCCTCTTGCCCAGGCTGGAGTACAGTGGTGTGATCATGACTCACTGCAGCCTCGAAACTCCCTGGCTCAAGCAAGGCTCAGCTTCCTGAGTAGCTGGAACTACAAGCACATGCACACTTGGCTAATTAAAACTTTTTTTTGGTAGAGATGGGGTTTTACTCTGTTGCCCTAGTGGGTCTCAAACTCCTTGGTTCAAGGGATCCATCCCCCTTAGCCTCCCAAAGTGCTGGGATTATAGGCATAAGCTACCACATCTCACTGTGAGAGTTTTTAGTCATAAATGGGTATTGGATGTTGTCTGGTGCTTTTTCTGTATCTAACGAGATGATCATGTTGTACTTGCCCTTTAGTCTATTAATATGGTATATTAACATTAATATTTAGTTGTTAAAACAGCCTTGCATTTATTCCTGGAATAAATCCTACTTGGTTATGGTGTATAATCATTTTTATTTGTGGTAGTATTCAATTTGCTGCTGTTTGGTCCAGGATTTTTGCATCTCTGTTCCTGAGGGACTTGATCTGTAGGTTGTTTTCCTTTGGTGCCTCTCAGGGTAATTCTGGTCTCCTTAAACGATTTGTGAAGTGCTTCCTTTTTACCTATTTTCTGAAAGAGTTTGTGGAATTTAGTTTCTATTTTTTTAAATGTTTGGTAGAATTCACTAGTGAAGCCATTTGGGCTTCAGCTTTCCTGTTTGGAAAGCTCTTTTTAAGAATTTTTTCTTTTCAGTTTATTCAGGTTTTCTATTTCTGTTTGAGTTAATTTTGGTACTTTGTGCCTTTTTAGGAGTTTATTCATTTCATCATTTACATCGTCTAAGGTTTTTCAAAGTATTCCTTTATAATCCTATTGATTTCTGTAAAGTCAGTAGTGATATCCCCTCTTTCTGTCTTTTTTTTTTTTGAGACGGAGTCTTGCTCTGTTACCCAGGCTGGAGTGCAGTGGCACTATCTCAGCTCATTGCAACCTCTGCCTCTCGGGTTCAAGTGATTCTCCTGTCTCAGCCTCCAGAGTAGCTGGGATTACAGGCACGTGTCACCTTGCCTGGCTAATTTTTTTTAGTAGAGACAGGGTTTTGCCCTGTTGGCCAGGCTCGTCTTGAAATCCTAACCTCAGGTGATCCGTCCACCTTGGCCTCCCAAAGTGCTGGGATTACAGGCCTGAGCCACTGCACCTTGATGCCCTCTTTCATTTCTGATTTTAGGAATTTGTGCTTTCTCCCTTTTTTTTTTTGATCAGTCAAGCCAAGGGGTCATCAATGTTTTTGATCTTTTCAAAGAACCAACCTTTGGTTTCATTGGTTTTTCTGTTTTTTTATTTTTTTAATTTTATCTATTTCCACATCAGTATTTATTATTTCCTTCTGCTTGCTTTGTGTTTAGTGTACTCTTACGTTATTATCTGTTAAACAATGTCACTGGAACTCCACAGCTGAAATTATTTTAGCTACTTCATAATGTAGCAATAATTTTTACTGATGTTATTTTTTTACATGTCCTTCAAGCTGCTTTAATAACTGATTTTAAAACAGAGCTTTTTTAAAAAAATCAGAGTAGGCCTGTCATTCTTGTAATATACAGTAGGTTTATTTGTCATTCCAATGAAATTTATGTAGAATTAATTCATCGTAAACAAAATGTAAAAACCGTTTTAAACATTAACACAGCCACTCTTAGGCTTAAGCCACTTGAACCTTTGATCTGCTCAAGAATGTCTTTGCATTTTGTAGTTTAGGCTACAGGTATTGGATAGTGAATTTCATCTTCCACACAAACAGCAGGTCCCATTCAACAGCAGGAAGAGCCTTTGTAGCGCTTTACTTCTCTTTGGTTGGCCAGGTTTATCCCTAATAGTCAGGATAGGATAAACTGTGTTGTGGTAACAATCCCAAAGTCTCAGTGTCTTAAAACAGCAAAAGCTTGTTTCTCTTTCGTACTACATGTTTATCATGGGCTGGCAGGAGTCTTAGCTAGTTATAGTCACTCAAGGACCCGGGCTGACAAGGTGGTAGCTCAAATGTTGGTGAGTTCTGTGCTAGCAGGAAAACAAACTCTAGAAGAGCTTGCACTAGCAGTTAAGTGCTGTGGCCTGGAGGTGACACACATCACATCCTCTCACAGCTCATTGACCAGAGTTAGTCACAAGTCACTCATTGGCCAGAATTATATTCCCAACCATAGGGGGCTCCGAAGTGCATGCTTTTCTTAATGAAGAGAGCTAGAAATATTGGGTGGAAACTCTAAAGGCTACCATACCACTCTAGTTCAGGCCACTGTCATTGGATTGCTAAACCAGGTCTCCTGATTTAGCTTCTTTTCTGTCCATTCTTCATACAGCAGTGATTTTTCTTGTTAGATCGTGTTGCTTTCTGCCCGAGCTGATCATTATTGTTTTTCAGATAGTCATGTTTTTATTGCAGCCTATGTGCCTGCCTGATATGGCCTCTAATTATCTCTTAGGCCTAGTATCATACTGTTTTCCTTGTACTCTGTCCTAGTGATACTAACTTGTAGCTCCTCCAGCATGCTTTATTTTCTCATGCCTCTTTTACTCATACTGTTTTCTCTTCCTGGAATATTCTTTCTTACCTCCTACCCTCTTTCTTTTGGTTCTGTCCTGTTCTTTTAAGTTTAAGCTTAAAAGTCATGTTATTCTCATTCTCCAGTGTGAATTCAGTGCATAACCTTTGAGTTCTTATAACACCCACTCTTTCTGATGGAGCTCCCAATGTACTCCATTGTAATGACGTGATTCCTTGTTTGCCACTCTGCCCTCAGTATCTGGCCTAATCGCTGACATGTAGTAAGTACTCAATAAATATTTGTTAAATGTCGAAATAAATTACAGGACAGGGTGTGGGAGAAGTTGATAGTATACACTGTTAAAAAATACGGTTTTTTTTTTTTTTTTTTTGAGATGGAGTCTCACTTTTTTCGCCTAGGCTAGAGTGCAATGGTGCGGTCTCAGCTAACTGCAGCCTCTGCCTCATGGGTTCAAGCAGTTCTCCTCTCAGCCTCCCGAGTATGTGGGACTACAGGTGCCTGTCACCATACCCGGCTAATTTTTGTGTTTTTAGTAAAGACAGAGTTTCACCTGTCTCTGTCATATTGGTCAGGCTGGTCTTGAAGTCCTGACCTCAGGTGATCCACCCGCTTTGGCCTCCCAGAGCACTGGGATTACAGGTGTGAGCCACTGTGCTAGGCCAGAAAATCTGGTTATTAAAGGACATGATACTTGCTATCTATTGCCAAGAATCCAGCGTTTATGAAAATGTATGTGGTTTTAACAGTGCCCAGTTCTTGGTTACCAAAGTATTTTATGTATCCAAGCTTCATGAGTCCTTTTAAATATAAAAAATACTTTGTGGAAGAGTGGTTTCAAACTGGCAATTAAGATTCTTTTTTTTTTTTGAGATGGAGTTTCATTCTTGTTCGGGCTGGAGTGCAATGGTGCAATCTTGGCTCACTGCAACCTCTGCCTCCCGGGTTTAAGTGATTCTCCTGCCTCAGCCTCCCGAGTAGCTGGGATTACAGGTACCCCGCCCCTATGTCCGGCTAATTTTTTTGTATTTTTAGTAGAGATGGGGTTTCACCATGTCAACCAGGCTGGTCTTGAACTCCTGACCTCAGGTGATCCACCTGCCTTGGCCTCCCAAAGTGCAGGGATTACAGGTGTGAGCCACCACGCCTGGCCAAGATTCTTTAAATTGAAAATAACAGATTTCCTCTCTTTACCACAGTTATTTATTGCACATAAAAAAATTCTATCAGTAGTGGAGATTAAAAAAAAAACGTCTTTTATAATACCTAGTGCTTTTTTTGGTCCCCCATAACCCTCTTAATATACCAGCTATTCTAATTCTCCATGTTTGTTTTCAGACCTTACTGATAATGTGTATTAATTTATATTATCATCGACAATTGTATTAAAACTTTTATATTCTGAGTTTATTTTTTACTTCTTTTTTTTGAGGGGGACAGAGTCTTTCTGTGTCACCCAGGCTGGAGTGCAGTGGCGCCATCTTGGCTCACTGCAACCTCTGCCTCCCAGGTTCAAGTGATTTTCCTGCCTCAGCCTTCCAAGTAGCTGGGATTACAGGTGCCCGCCACTATTTTTTTTTTTTTTTTTTTTTTTTTTTTGTATATTTAGTAGAGACGGGGTTTCACTATGTTGGCTGGTTTGATCTTGAACTCCTGACCTAGTGATCTGCCCACCTCAGCCTCCCCAAAGTGCTAGGATTATAAGCGTGAGCCACCGCACCTGGACGTTAGTTTTAAATATTTTTTTAAATCTTGTCAGAATTTTTAGTGGCTTTTTTTTTTTAAGATGGAGTCTTGCTCTGTCACCAGGCTGGAGTGTAGTGGCACTATCTTGACTCACTGCAATCACCTCTGGGTTTAAGTGATTTCCCTGCCTCAGCCTCCTGAGTAGCTGGGACTACAGACATGCACCACCATGCCTGGCTAATTTTTTGTATTTTAGTAGAGACGGGATTTCACCATGTTGGCCAGGATGGTCTCGATCTCCTGACCTTGAGATCAGCCCACCTTGGCCTCCCTGCCTACCTCAGCCTCCTAAAGTGCTGGGATTATAGGCGTGAGCCACTGTGCCGGGCCCCAGTTGCTTTTTAATAATCCATTAAGTTGATGTGGCATATTTAGTTGAAAGCTCAGTTACGGCTGGGTTTAGTGGCTCATGCCTGTAATCCCAGCACTTTGGGAGGCTGAGGTGAGCGGATCACTAGGTCAAGAGATGGAGACCATCCTGGCCAACATGGTGAAATCCTGTCTCTACTAAAAATACAAAAATTAGCTGGACATGGTGGCGTGCCTGTAGTCCCAGCTACTCGGGAGGCTGATGCAGGAGAATCGCTTGAACCTGGAGGCAGAGGTTGCAGTGAGCTGAGATTGTGCCACTGTACTTCAGGCTGGTAACAGAGTGAGACCTTGTCTCAAAAAAAAAAAAAAAAAAAAGCTTAGTTATTTCCAATTTTTTGTTATTTTGAATAATGCCATTGTAAAAATCTTTGTACCTTAAGCTTTTACATTTGAACTAAGTGCTCAGGATACAGTCCCAGGAGTGGCATTTCTGACTTAAGGGTAGTATAGTGGTTAAGAACATGCTTTGGTTTGCTCATGGGTGATACCTAGTGTTAAGGTCACAAAATATCTATATAGCCCTTAGAATTCCAAGAAATAAAACTACCTTGTTTCTCAACAGGTGTTCAGTGACCTTTTTGCGGTGTTTTCTGCCTAGGTTATCTTAGCCTTTGAGAGTATGACTATGAGAGGTAAAATGAAAGAACAAACTCAGGAAATGAAGGGGTGTAGTAGTAAGTTTTAGTTTGAAAACAGACTAGGCCTTTCCTATATCATGTATTTCTTTTTCTTTTTCTTTTCTTTTTTTTTTTTTTGAGGCAGAGTCTTGCTGTCACCAGACTGGAGTGCAGTGGCGTGATTTCAGTTCACTGCAACCTCCATCTCCCGGGTTCAAGCAATTCTCCTGCTTCGGCCTCCTGAGTAGCTGGGACTACAGGCACACGTCACCATGTCCAGCTAATTTTTGTATTTTTAGTAGAGACGGGGTTTCACCAAGCTGGCTAAGATGGTCTCGATCTCTTGACCTCGTGATCCACCCACCTTGGCCTCCCAAAGTGCTGGGATAACAGGTGTGAACCACCGCACCCGGCCTATATCATGCATTTCTAACTTAACAGTTTTGTGGGAATTTTATGCAAATATACTGTGGCTTTTTTGATTATTTTGAGACTTAGTCATATCCTACGTAAAACTCAAGTTGTTAAATAGTTATATAAGTTGTTTTCAATAAATTAGAAAATAGTACTTTTTAATAAATAGGGACTTGATATATACGTGGAAGTATTTTACTTTAGACTTAGAAACACATTTTAAATAGCATTCTTCTTACCAACACACAATTTTTTGATCTACATGAATTGGTCAGGTATAAAATTATTTTAGCATCATTAGCCTTGCTTGTGTTTTCCAGCTTACCTTTTGCTGCTCAATATTGAATTCTAGGAATCTTTTATCCATTTTTTGAAGTGTCAGCGTTAAATAGGTAGATAAATTGACATTTGTGAAGTTTTACTGTATATTTAATGAAAGGGCTACACACACAAGCAGTGCATATTTAACTTGTTTATCCCCTTCTACTAGAAATCTTTTAACCATTCAGTCAGAATTTGTTTCGTAGTAACAGTTGGCTTCAGAAGATTTTTTTTTTTCTTGGAAGAGGTTGAGCTGCTTTCAGAGATTTTGTTCATCTTCTGTCATGTTAGACCACTTCCGTTTCACGTTTTCTGATGTTGTCCATCATACTTCTAAGAGGATTGGGTTCACTTTTCAAGTCTTTCACGGTTTTGTTTTTTACACAGCAGCAGCAGTCAAGCACTTCATAAAGGAAAGCCAGCACCACTAAAGCTACCACTGTAAATATAAATAAAAGCAGGATGACAAAGCAGGCAGTGTTCCAGTTGTCATGGAAAGGGTAAATTTTTTGAACTTGAAAACCAAGGTACTGATAAACAGAGGTAGTGGTTTCGTTCCAGTGGCTGGAAGCCATTCTTAGAGATTCCACTTCTTTATATTGCTCTTTTGAATCTATAAAAAAAAGGTAGAAAATGAATTTATGTAAGCAAACTACAGATCTGTTAATTCAAATCTCAGTACTAAGATTTCTTAGTAAATTTGTATAGGCAACATGAATCTTCCTTAATTAATGCCTGAATGGTAGTTTTGAATTTTTTGTATATCTGTGCCAACATACTTAGTAAACCATACCCTGTTTTTTAATGTATATTATTTGTTAGATGAACACATATGTTTAAGATTCAGCCAGGCATGGTGGTTCATGTCTGTAATCCCAGCACTTTGGGAGACCGAGGTAGGCGGATCACTTAAGTCCAGGAGGTGAAGACCAGCCTGGGCAACATGACGAAACCCTGTCTCTACAAAACATACAAAAATTAGCCAGGCATAGTGGTGCGTGCCTGTAGTCCCAGCTATTTGGGAGGCTAAGCTGGGAAAATTGCTTGAGCCAGGGAGGTGCAGGTTGCGGTGTGCTAAGATCGTGGCACTGCACTCTAGCCTTGACAATGGGACTGAAACCCTGTCTCAAAAAAAACAAGATTCATATACAGAAATTAACCGCTAATAGAAGGGGAAAAGGCAACTGTATTGGTTTAAAACTTGATTAAAGCAGTGGTCAGTGAGCCATCTATAAAAAACCTCGGCATTTTAAGATTGTGTTCTTCAAACTGCCCCTGGAAAAGCTTTTATCATTAGCATGGTGGATTCTTCTTACCTTTTTGGTTCAGTGTATTTCTGTCT
Organism: Ateles fusciceps; assembly: GCA_036589455.1. Lineage (NCBI taxonomy): Eukaryota > Metazoa > Chordata > Mammalia > Primates > Atelidae > Ateles > Ateles fusciceps. The sequence continues at coordinate 12,998,697 of JAZHEH010002554.1, read as the reverse complement.
TCTGTTTCCCCCTCCTTTAATCTTCGATGACAGGTGATCTGAATCAGGAAATAGTGACTGAGTGAAAAATAGTAGAGAAAGAAAAGGCAAATAATGCCAGTTTTCAGAATGAGGATAATGTAATTTTAGGTTAAAGTTGTCTGTGAAGAATCCTTAATCTTGGGGTTGTAGGTGATAGTCTTAAATATTTCATATATCTAAGTGACCCATAGACAGAAATATTTTTAAAAAGACAAATTTAGCCTTTCCCAAAGGTATCGGTTATTAAATTATTATTCCATTTCACAAAAGAAGCTAGTGAGTTCAAGTTTTAGTATTAGTGCATTAAGTTTAGCTCTTGTTGACCTGTTACTTGTTAGCTATTAAATGGGGACTGTTAGGATTAAACATTTAATAGTACTGGAACTACAATTTACAGGAACTAAATTAGTTTTTACTATCTCAATCTCTAACAAATATTTTAACACTTATTTTTAAAAATTATACCTGTACACTGAGAACATTTTGGAAATTGGAGAAAAAATGTAATTCTACTTCATTAATTTATTGATTGTCATTCTGTATGCTTTCCCTTTACTACATACTTGTAAACAGGATTTTATTTTATTTATTTATTTATTTTTAAGACGGAGTCTCGCTCTGTTGCCAGGCTGGAGTGCAGTGGTGTGATCTTGGCTCACTGCAGCCTCCGCCTCCCGGGTTCAAACGATTCTCCTGCCTTAGCCACCTGAGTAGCTGGGATTAAAGGCACGTGCCACCATGCCCGGCTAATTTTTGTATTTTTAGTAGAGACGGGGTTTCACCATGTTGGCCAGGATGGTCTCGATCTCCTGACCTCATGATCCACCTGCCTTGGCCTCCCAAAGTGCTGGGATTACAGGCGTGAGCCACTGTGCCCAGCCAGGATTTTACTTTTTATAACAAATGCTTATTGATTACCTCTTGTGTACCAAATACTTTTGTAAATTCTGGAAATACTTTGTGTGTGAGAGTGTTTAATTTAACAAAAACTACAAAGTAGTGTGAACCCCATGTACTTTTTTTTGTTTTTTTCTTAGTAACCTTGCAGATGCAGGGCCTCAGAAATTGGGTTAAGACTCAGAATTGCTCCTCTCCAAAGAAATCTTTAGTAAAAGGCCAGAGATTTGTACGATCTGAAGAGAAATCAGAGTGTATCCCCTGTACTTACAATGCAATTTCATTCATCAACCCTTGGCCCATCTCTACCTCTGCCCGTTTGCTTCCACCCCATTGGTTGTTTTAAAGCAAATTCAAGACATCATTTCACCTAGAAGTATTTCAGTATGTATCGCCCAGTGGTGAGGACTTTTTTAAAACATAACCACAATATTATTTTCACATCCCAGACTCAAAGTTGTAACAGTATAATTCCTTACATTTCTTTGTTTTCTTAGTAAATTTTTAAAATTTGGGGTTGATAAAATTATGTTTTCTAAGGTTTTTGTTTTCTTAGGTTTGCTTGATAAATGACTTCACCTCTCTGGATGGACTTGCCTCCTTTGTTTTTTCCTGCATTTTGAAAGTTAAACTGATGATCTGAGTCCAGAAGTAAAGGCTTAAATCCATGTTTTCTTTTGGATTTAGGAATCCTGTTTATGGTACTTGGTGACCCTTTGTCTTGAAGTTAGAGACAGAATGATGGACAGTAACAGAATCAGTTGCTTCTTTTAGTTCGGGATCATATACAGAAATACATGGTCTGGAACAGAGATGTGTAACTTCCTATTACATTACAGTTTTTTCCAACTATACCCAGCCTTTCAAAATTATCCTTTTATCTTTTACATTTTCTATTCAGAGTACTTCTTATAGAAAGCAGGGGATGCTACCTTGCACAATTCCAGGGAGCACCATTCATATATTGTGTTGTGAGGTGCTGTTCATGTAGAATATGATGTAAATGGTGCCCCTTTGTATAATGTGAGTTTCCTGATAGGCTACCCCTTCAACCTCTGTCTTGTTGCTTCCTCTAGTTCTAATCACCATGCACACAAAAATTCAAGTAACTCTTAGAAACTTACTTAAATGGAGACAAAAGTTAGGTCCTTTTTGACCTAGCCTCCCAAACAAGAGTAGTGTCATTCATACACGCCCACACTCAAATGCCTTAAAAATGCTCAGCTTTTGGAGGTCCTTTAAGATATTTAGCACTGCCAAAATACGCATATTCCTGTGAGGGGTAGCACACATTATTATAGCTATTTTTACTTAAGTATAAATGAGTTGCAGGTCATTTTTGAAGAACAGAGCTAATGAGAGGGAGAGGAGGAAGAGCAGGTCTTTGGGAAACTGAGGGCACTGCACTTGTGTGGGTGGGCAAAGATCAGAAAGAATTGCTTGGGGGTCTGTCCAGTCATTTTACCTGGACTAGTTAAGGATCACCCCAGCAATTATGGAAATATTCCTTGGACTTTCTGGTAAGGCCTTCCAGGTTGATCTCTTTTAAAGTCTGGAAATTTCTTTTGAAGGCTTTTCTTCTAAACCTGGCATTAGAAGTAATGTAAGGGGAAGGATCATAGGGAGAGAAAGAGAGTAGAGAAAAGCAGTTCCTACCTTCTACCTCTCAGATTAGTTTAATCTGCCTTATTGGTGAAGTTAATGTTAATTTAAAATGTTCGCTATTGATTTAAGAAATATCATAGTAAATTTTTTATTTTTATTTTTTTTGAGACAGAGTCTTACCCTGTTGTCCAGGCTAGAGTGCAGTTGTACAGTCTTGGCTCACTGTAACCTCTGCCTCCTGGTTTCAAGTGATTCTCCTGCCTCAGCCTCCCTGGTAGCCGGGATTATAGGTGTCCACCACCATGCCTGGCTAATTTTTGTGTTTTTAATAGGGATGAGGTTTCACCGTGTTGGCCAGGCTGGTCTCAAACTCCTGACCTCGAGTGATCTGCCGACATCAGCCTCCTAAAGTGCTGGGATTACAGGCATGAGCCACCGTGCCTGGCTAATTTTTGTATTTTTAGTAGAGACGGGGTTTCACCATATTGGCCAGGCTGGTCTTGAACTCCTGACCTCGTGATCCACCCATCTTGGCCTCCCAAAGTGGTAGGATTACAGGCGTGAGCCACCACACCTGACCCTAGGATATGTTCTTCAGTGAAAAGAACAAGGCGTAGGACAGTGTTTATAGGAAAAGGGGGCACATACTCTCTTGTTTGCTTGTGTCTGCATAGAAATCTTGGAAAGACTTACAAGAAGTTACTCACTATGATGGTGTGTATGGGGGATCCATAGGGAGGAGAGTGAGGCACAGGGATATGTTTGAGGCTTCTTAACCTATACCTGTGTTTGTTTTTTTCAACCATTTGAATTTATTATTTAAAACCAAAATAAATCATCTATTTTAAAAGGAGAAATAAAAAGTACTGTTTCTTATTCTTGGCTCTCTTAAAAGTCTTTTGTTAGCCAATCAGCAGCCCTCAGGGCTGCTCTGCTTATGGAGTAGTATGGAATAACCATTCTTTTATTTTTATTATTATTTTTAGCTCTTCTCTTTAATTCAAAAAGATAAAATATCTTTACACTTTCAAAATTTAACACATCTAGTTAAATCAACTATTAATGTTTACTTATATAATGTAGTAATGCAAAATGTTAGCCTAATACAACTTCCAGAGTGCTGCTGAGTGTTCCATTACTTTCTTAATAAACTTGCTTTCACTTAAAAAGAGTCTCTTGTTTTTCTGTTTACTATATTTATTGAGTTTTCTGGATTCCAAAAAATTCAAATTGGGATTAGTAAACACTGTCATTTTGGTTAGACTGTATACTTTATTCACATATGAAAATGCTTATAATTTGCTTGGCTGGTTGCAGTGGCTCATGGCTATAACCCCCATACTTTGGGAGGCCCTGACAGGAGGATCACTTGAGTCCAGGAGGCCCAGGCAGGGGGGGATCACTTGAGCCCAGGAGTTTTTATTTTTATTTTTGAGACAAAGTCTTGCTCTCTTTCCCAGGTTGGAGTGCAGTGGCATGATCTTGGCTCACTGCAACCTCAGCATCCTGTTTCAAGCGATTCTCCTGCCTCAGCCTCCTTAGTAGCTGGGATTACATGTGTGTACCACCACGCCCAGCTAATTTTTGTATTTTTAGTAGAGATGGGCTTTCACCATATTGGCCAGGCTGGTCTTGAACTCCTGACCTCAGGTAATCCATCTGCCTTGGCCTCCCAAAGTGCTGGGATTACAGGCATGAGCTACCGCATCTGGTCAAGCCCAGGAGTTTGAGACCAGCCTGGGCAACATAGTGAGGCCCTGTCTCTACAAAAGTAAAAATTAGCTGGCCATGTTAGTGTGCGCCTGTAGTCTCAGCTGCTTGGGAGGTTCAGATAGGAGGAGAGTTTGAGCCCAGGAGATTGAGGTTGCAGTGATCTGTGATTTCTCCACTGCACTCCAGCCTGGGTGATAGAGTGAGACTCTGTCTGAAAAAAAACCCCCAAAGTACGCTTGTAATAATGACTATGGGTAACACCATGGGCTACCTCCAAAGGCATTTACATGCTTTGCTGGAAGTGTCTGAGCAGTTTAAGAAAGTGTATAGGTTTGGTTTATGTTGTAAATGATGATGATATGCCTTGTGAGTGTATGGGTAACCGAGCGGCTCAAAACATTCATCATTTGTTAGCTTCTGGGCATATCTGAAAAAAGTAAACATTGTAATATGGAGTCATTTTCTACCTTAAATTTAGTGTGGCATGTTCCTTCTAAGTATGGTAGAGCTCTGGTAATTTTTGATGTTTAATTTAGGGGAAAAGCTGAATCTTACTTTCATGGATTAGGCATAATTAAGCATGCAGAAAGAAATACACCATTAGGCCTATAATCCTGGCACTCTGGGAGTCCGAGGTGGGTGGATCACCTGAGGTCATAAGTTCAAGACCTGCTTGACCAACATGGTGAAACCCCGTCTCTGCTAAAAACATAAAAATCAGCCAGTTGTGATGGCAGGCGTGTGTAATCCCAGCTTTTCAGGAGGCTGAGGCAAGAGAATTGCCTGAACCTGGGCGGTGGAGGTTGCAGTGAGCTGAAATTTCACCACTGCACTCTAGCCTGGACGAAAGAGTGCGACTCTGTGCCCCCCTGCCTCCCAAAAAAGAAATATATCATTAGGATTTTCTCCCATCCTGAGACTTAGTTTTGAAGTTAAAATGTAAGTTTATATTAAGCAAATGCTGTAAACATTCTTTATAAAAAGCAAGAGAAAATGGTGTATAAAAAAGTAAAAGAACAGTCTTTTTAGGATTTCCCCACCCACCCCTTAAAATTTGATTACAGGAATGGGGGAGCTTTAAAGTAAGTAACATAATTTTTTTTTTTAGTATATGTGTTTTTGTTTTTTTCGAGATGGAGTCTCGCTCTGTCTCCCAGGCTGGAATGGCACGCTCTTGGCTCACTGCAACCTCCGCCTCCCAGGTTCGAGCAATTCTCCTGCCTCAGCCTCCCAAGTAGCTGGGATTACAGATGTGCGCCACCATGCCTGGCTAATTTTTGTATTTTTAACTAGAGACTGGGTTTCACCATGTTGGTCAGGCTGGTCTGGAACTCCTCACCTCATGATCTGTCCGCCTCAGCCTCCCAAAGTACTGGGATTACAGATATGAGCCACCGCGCCCAGCTATGTTTTTGTTTTATATTAATTTTGATATGTTCACTTCCATTTCCAAAGGCCCCAGTGGAGTATTGATGGGTATGGGACTTGGAACTGTTCTGGAACCTTTGTGTTGGCAGATGAGAATCAAGTTATGCTTTTGGTGTATTTATGGTAAAAGCCTTTGAATTCTCAAGTGCTTTTAAGCATATCACTTTGAAATATGATCAATTAATCCTAATAGCCTGTAAATATAGAGCAACTCACTTAATTTAAGCTCTGGAACTTAGGCCATGTCTCTAGTCAGCTTGGTGAAACAGCAATGAGCCTCCATCTGTGCTAACAATAGACATATTCCAAGCAAAATGTAGGCTGATGATACAGTGTTAAAACATTGTGTGTGGTAGGGGTTTCTGTTTACAGTTTACCTGAAATTTGAGTTGTAAGTTAACTGTGTTATTTGACAATGTTATTTTTATTTTATCTGAGACTTGTTCGGGGTGCTTCTGTACTTTCTGTAGCAAGCACAAATGGTTTCTAGGTAATTAACCTCACTGTGCTGAACCTGGACAGAGCTAAGATCTTGTTACTGCAACCTTTGGGTTTTGCAGGGGATACTTTGGTCATGCTAGCTGAATGCTGACTAAGAAAAGGGATAGAAATTATGAAGAAAAAAAAAGCCTTTAAAGAAACCTACCAGCAAGGTAAAAGGGCAGAAGTTGGCTCTTTAGGTCAGTGTATACAGTATGTATCCTGGAGTTCTAACGTCTAGTAAATAATGACATTTTTATGCTTGAATAGTATAAAATCAGAAATTTGATCAGCAGTTGATACTAATTTTTAACAGACATGAGTGATTGCTCTGAGCCACAAAGATAATCTTGTTACCTAGAAAGGTACTTACTCTCTTAACCAATTCTTCCTAGGACATATTTTTATTTTAAAATGCAGCTAACAAAAGGACTTACTTTGTATTTATTTTAAGGATCAGTTTAAGAATGACTTCAACATTATATTTAAATGCTGTGATAAATCGATATCAAAAATGAAAGGCTATTTAAGAAGGTTTTTGTTTAATATTAGCATGACTTGTATATTACAGTAAGATTTCACAGTGAAGAATTATTTTAATTAAAATGTTAAGGAAGTCTGAAGCTGTGTAAATTATCTGTTTGGTTATAATGTAGCCCATATAGTGATACCTTTTATGATCTTTTATATCAAAATTAAAATTGTGATAATTTCTTGGCATTCTCTGCATCTACGTTCAAAGTCAAATAAAAATAATTTTGAACTATTTTCTCGTTCTAAAAAATATAACAAACTTTCTTATAAGTAACTGTTTTTTAGCAGCCAATATCATTTGCACATAGAATCAGAAAGCTTTAGTCTGGGAGTCGCTTTTGGTCTAGGTTTTTCTTTAAGAAAAATCCTTTGTTAAGACAGACCAAACTGCAGAAATGAAATCGCTCAGAGAAAATGAAATTAGCAAGTAACCAGTTAAAATAAAAAGGTATGGTTTACTCTAAGGTCTGGATATAGATCAGGTTCATGTAAAATGTAATGAATTTTCCATTAAGGCACAGATGGTAAGGGCGCTTATCAAATAGCACAAGGCAGTCTTCATATTTTCGTAATAAAATCCTACGAAGCAGTGAAACAAATACATTGCTTGTTTTTGGATATTTAGTAGGAGCAAAGCTTTCTGGTTGATTTTTCAGGGTAAAATATTTTCCTATTGCATCATAAGGACATGTACCACTAAATAAAAAAGATCATATAAACCTACCTCTTGTCTGAGAGGATGCTGTTGAAGCGATGGTATCGTCTGTTTGTAATGCAGTCTAGTGCACAGCCAAGATGGAGCTGTGCTTCTATTGGTCGAACCACAATGGAGCTGACAGTTTCCTCTGTGTTCATTTGCATTAAGTCTTGCCACCCTTAAGAGTAAATCATTCATAAACTTGAATAGAGCTGTCTGGGGTATCAACTGTCGTCCTTTCTCCTTTATTTTTTGTTCTTAAGCTAAATTCCTGTATAGGAATTTGTGAGTTACTAACAAATTGATGATTCCTTAGTGTTTCATTATAAAATTTCAGATCCTTCAGTGAATTCTTCAGTGCTAGGGCTGGAAGATAATGTCGGGAGAGGTAGTAACCTAGGAGACAAACAGTCCAGGTTTGCCAGCCTGGTATTTTCTTCAGGAAGTGTGCATAAAATCTCATAAATTAAATTTTCTTTTCTTGTTCTTCCTTTTCTTTCATTTCTTGTTCCGTGTATAATTTTTGCTCTCTGGAAGTGATTATTTCCATGTGTTAGTTTGATTTAGGAGGAGTTATGAAGAAAAAGAATTGGTTTTCAGCTTGCCAAGTTGGAAGAGGGCTCGTTTAGGTAAAACACACTACTTGCGTTTAAAAAGTAGTCTCTGAAATGTAAATGGCAGAGTGATCTCCAAATTGGCTGTTTGGAGACAGAGTATTTTTAGTTAGTGTGTATTATTTAAAGTTGTGGTCTATGCACAGCAGAATGAAGGTTTTTAATTACAGAAGTGGCTGTTACAACAGCAGCAGACTGGGTACATGGTATATAGACTTGCTTTTTGAAATTATAGATGAAGGCCTGGCATGGTGGCTCACACCTGTAATTCCAGCACTTTGGGAGGCCGAGGTGAGTAGACCATTAGGTCAGGAGTTCAAGACCAGCCTGGCCAAGTTGATGAAACCCCATCTCTACCAAAACTACAAAAATTAGCCAGGCGTGGTGGCAGGTACCTGTAATCCCAGCTACTTGGGAGGCTGAGGCAGGAGGGTCGCTTGAACTCAGGTGGCAGAGGTTGTAGTGAGCTGAGATCGCGCCATTGCATTCCAGCCTGGGCAACAAAATGAGACTCTTTCTCAAACGAACGAATGAATGAATGAATGAATGAATGAATTGGTCCATTAGTTTCTGGGGCCATAAAGGAATGCATGGCAATATCTATGTTATAGTCATTAATTCAACAAATATTTGTTGAGTGTTTACTAAGCTTGGCATTGAGTTAGTAGTGGATGTTAGAGACATAAATAAGCACAACTGTGTGTGATTAATAATTGGCCGTTTGTATGGTGTTTGTCCTTAACATATTGTCATCTCTTTTTCATAGTCTTCCCAGTTAGTTGTTTATACAGTAGTGTGGGGTAAGCTTAATATTATTTTACTAAATTTAGACAAGAAAACATTAAATGTGCAGTCACAGATTTCTGTACTTTGACACAATGGCTGGTTTCAGATGGAATAATCTGTGTAAAGACTGTTTAATGAGTTTTATCACAGGGTTCACACTGGATTTGAATCTGTGCTCTGCCGCTTACTACCCTCAATTTTATTATGTTTAAAAGGGGACAGTAATACTTCTTAAGTTGGAATTTTGGGAGGGATTACATATGAATATTTACCATGGTATTTAGCGGATAATAAATATTAGTTACTTTTATTATTACAAGTGTGCCAAATACCTTGAGAAAATGAACTACGCAGGTAATGTTTCATAATTAAAATAGTGAATGGAAAAGCACCTGTAAGGCATTCTTAATGTTATTGTTACTTTAGACTTCAGTGTGCCAATTAATTGTCAAGATTGTAACAAAGTTAGTTTTAAAGGAAAATTGCATATGAAGTTTCATTTTAGTCTCAAAAAAGCGTACTCAATAAAGACTTCACTAATCTCAAAGGAGTATTATATTGCCATCTAGAAGCTGTTCCTTTGGATCTCTGACAGTTGTTACATTTGACTTGTGGTTGTTCTAATGCAATCTTTTGTTTAAATTATTATTACCAACCTGGTGCCGGAGATTGGCTCTCCCCTTCCCTTTTACTTAACCTCTCTCTTTGTGGATCAGCCACATGGGAACTTTATAATATCTGATCTCATGCCTTGCTAATAGAATGTGTACTTCTAAGATGTTTTTCTAGTATTTATGATGGATTTTTTACTGTTCCTGCATATGACTAATGGAATGCATTTGTGATGCAATGGTGTAGGGTTTCTGCCTGTAGGAATGCAACAAAATGATAGATGTTCTGAAACTAATGATCTTTTTTATAGGTTTTTCCACACCAGATAGAGAAGGAGAGGAGGGGGTTTCTCAAAGTGGGTAGGCAGTGCTGTGATGCTTTTTAAAGTAAGCATCCATGTTCATGCAGTGGCAGTGCCTATGATTTTTCACTTCTAATTTATCTGTAAAGCTTACTTTAAAATAATTGTGGTATCTTTTTTTCTGTTAGTTTCCACTAATTAATTCCTATTTTTTGGTCTTAAATTAGTAAGGAGAAATTGATCTAATAAGTGATATATTGAACTTTTCATCCCTCAGAAGTAATCCACTCCTTGTGTTAGCTTTATGGATGGGATTGAGGATTGTATTGTTCCCTAGTTAAATTGTACTTCTGATTATGGAGCGAGCCTAATCAGAATTAAGAATGAGATACTACTTTTCCTGAGGACTGAGAAGCAAAGAAAAAAATGAAAAAACAAGATAAAAGGGAAGGGGGCCAGGTGCAGTGGCTCACACCTGTAACCACAGCACTTTGGGAGGCTGAGGTGGATGAATCTCTTGAGCTTACGAGTTTGAAAACAGCCTGGGCAACATGGTGAAACCCCATCTCTACAAAAAATACAAAAATTAGCCAGGCATGGTGGCATGCATCTGTAGTCTCAGGAGGCTGGGGTGAGAGAATCACTGGAGCCTGGTAAGTCAAGGCTGCAGTGAGCCGTGATTGTACCATTGAGCTCCAGTCTGGGCAGTGGGAATTGCCTGTCTCAGAAAAAAAAAAAAAAAAAAAGGAATGTGATAAAGATACCTTTTTTTGTTTTTGAGACAGTCTCGCTGTGTCGCCCAGGCTGGAATGCGGTGGCGTGAACAATAAGGATACTTATTTAAAAAACTGTGTTTTAGTGCTTTTTAAGTTATTTATATTTTGTTTCTACCCTCAGTGAGAAAATTGGTAGTTTAATGTATATACTCAAAGATTCTGTATTTTTCACCAAAATTTTATAGGGTAGAATTTATTAGATGAAAAACTCAAGAAATATGTTACCAGCATTAAAATGATCTCAACCGCTCAAGAGTCATAATCACATCCTATGTGACAATGTCACTGTTTTTTTGAACTTCATTTTCAGATCATAGCAATGGATCATTTAACTTGAAAGCTCTCTCAGGAAGCTCTGGATATAAGTTTGGTGTTCTTGCTAAGATCGTGAATTACATGAAGGTAAGTACTTTTCTCAAATAACAAAAGTCCTGTTTAACTTTTTGGCAAAAGAAGGGGATTAGGGTTTTCAGAAGTTAAATTTCTGTATACATCAAAATTGTACATTTTTAATTGTGTAGTTTATTATGTGCCAATTATACCTTAAGTCTTTTACATTATGTTAATTTGGCGTTGCAGAAGTTACCAAAGTATATTTAATCTGCTTTAACTCAAGCGTACAATTTCAGCCCACTACTTCACTTCATAAGAGTGTGCCTAGGCAGTAGACATAGCACCTCTTAATGAAATTCAGGCTGGTAAAGCCAATGGGAGGATGTGATTAATTTTTCAGGATATTACTTGCATTAATGTTAGAAGTAAAAAGTACTTGTTTGGGCAGATGGTGGTGATGGCTTCTCCGCATCTTGGGGGGAGAAAATTAGACATTTACTGAGAGTCTTAGAAGAACATTGACTCACAAAAGAATTAAAATTTAATGTTTGATGGAATATTTAGTATTTTTTGAATACTAAGTTTTGATCATGTACGATTTTGGCTTTCGAGTCTTTTTTTTTTTTTTGAGACAGCCTTGCTCTGTTGCCCAGGGTGGAGTGCAGTGGCACGATCAGAGTTCACTGCAGTCTTGAACTCCTGTGGTCAACCGATCCTCCTGCCTTAGCCTCCCAAGTAACCAGGACTACAGGTATGCACCACAATGCCTGGCCAATTTCCTTTTCTTTTCTTTTTTTCTTTTTTCTTTTTTTTTTTTTTTTTGAGATGGAGTCTCACTCAGTTACCCTAGTCTGGAGTGCAGTGGTGCGATCTCAGCTCACTGCAGCCTTTGCCTCCTGAGTTCAAGAGATTCCCCTGCCTCAGTCTCCCGAGTAGCTGGGATTGCAGGTGTGTGCCACTACCCAGGCTAATTTTTTGTATTTTTTTTTTTTTTTTTTTTTTTGAGACAAGAGTCTCACTCTGTCACCAAGCACCAGGCTGGAGTGCAGTGGCATGACCTCGGCTCATTGCAACCTACACCTCCCGGGTTCAAGCAGTTCTTCTGCCTCAGCCTCCCAAGTAGCTGGGACTACAGGGACATGCCACCATGCCCAGCTAATTTTTGTATTTTTAGTAGAGTCGGGGTTTCACCATGTTGGCGAGGGTGGTGTTGATCTTTTGACCTTGTGATTTGCCTGCCTTGGCCTCCCAGAGTGCTGGGATTATAGGCATGAGTCACTGCGCCCGGCCAATTTTTTGTATTTTTAGTAGAGATGGGGTTTCGCTGTGTTAGCCAGGATGGTCTCAATCTCAGTATCTCGTGATCTGTATGCCTTGGCCTCCCAAAGTAGTGGGATTACAGGCATGAGCCACCGTGCGCGGCCATTTTTTTATTTTTAGAAGAGACGAAGTCTCACTGTGTTGTCCCAGGCTGGTCTCGAATTTGTAAGCTCAAGTGATTTTCCCACCTCAGCCTCCCAAAGTGTTTGGCTTACAGGCATGACCCACTATGCCTGACCAGAGGCTTTGAATCTTAACTAAATTTATTAAAGCAAATTTCATTTTTAACTAAGATGGCTAAGTAATTTTGAATTTGCTCCCTTCTTCTGCCAAACTCTTATTACCATTTAGTTACTAGTTACATCTCTTGAAAAAGTCAGACAGTACTGTATTTGTTATTTTAATTTCATCCATCTATTGCTTAAAATAAATCAGATTTTTAACTGTGCTAAGGCTTTTCTTTTGTAATTTAAGAGACTTGGTGTCTAGCTGAATCTAAATTCTGTGGCATGTATTTGAGTTATAGTATAAATATGTTAGTTTATAACTCCCCATTATTAAATATTTTGACACTGAAGTATTCACAGTTCATTCATTTCATCCATTTATTTCCCCACTTAGTAAACAGTTATGAAAGTCTACTATTTGCTATTTATGGCATACATGGTGGGTATTCTCAGGAAAAAAATGCCCACCCTTGGGGCTGTCACTCTGTTGAGGGAGACTGACTTTTAAGTGCCATGTTTTTGCTATTCTGTTAATATGGTCTTTACTTCCCTAGGTGGCTTACTTATAACTTTGTCTGTCTTAGAACAGTGAACTTCAGAATTTTTACTCGTGTTACCTAAAACAGTTTTGAAAAACTGTGTACCCCTTTGTACATATTAAGTTGATAACTACATGATGTTAGTAAAAGCTTAAATAGTGGCATTATTCAAGCAAAAAAAATTATTATTTTTTTTTGAGATGGAGTCTCATTCTGTTGCCCAGCTTGAGTGCAGTGGCACAATCTCAGCTCACTGCAACCTCTGCCTCCCAGGTTCAAGTGATTCTCCTGACTCAGCTTTCTAAGTAGCTGGGACTACAGGAATGCGCCCAGCCAATTTTTGTATTTTTTACAGAGACAGGGTTTCACCATGTTGGCCAGGATGGTCTCAATCTCTTGACCTCGTGATCCGCCCACCTTGGCCTACCAAAGTGCTGGGATTACAGGCGTGAGCCACCGCTCCTGGCTCAAGGAGAAATTTAAAAGGTGACCAGAAATACGGAATTACTGGTATATTGTAGTATTTCAACAAAATACATCACTTTTAAATCTATCTAATGGAATCTAAATGCCATTATTAATTTAAAAGTATAGAAACAAACTACCTTAATGATTGGGAATTTTAATTAATTTTTCTTTGAATTTGTTTGTCCCATCTGTTACTCCCTTTGAATTTTATCCCAATGTTATGTATTTTTATCTTTAAAATCATTTATTGATCATCCGTCAAACTTTTCTGCCACAATAATTTGTAAATAAGTTAAAATTTAAAATGTTTTTCCTATGACCATAAAACCCTAAGTGTTAAAAAAATGACTTATGGTTTATTTTTACATCTACTATTAGTGCACAGTTGATTAGATTAACATACATAAAGTTTTGATTAAATTCATCTTGTATCAGAAATTTATTCTTTAATGGAATGAATGCAGCTGTCTCCTGTCTTCTTCCATTAGTTCTTGTGTTTGGCAAATCTGTTCCTGGTTTGAGATTTTGTAGATTTTAAGTGCTTAGACATAGATGTTCAAATATATAAGTTAATTCTAATAGAAATTTTATGATATCAAAATCTTCCAAGTTATATGTCAAAAATCACTAGTGATTTCATCATGCATGTATCAGTTGATACTTGCAAAAGAATGGAAACCACAAAACTTGCCAAAGGATTTGTTACCTAGTGCTTAACCATTTATTTTCTTAGCTTCTAGGAAGCCTATCAAAAAGGCTTTAGCAAGACTTATCAAGTGTCTTATATCAGTTCCCCTCCTTCCCTTCATAGGTACTTTCTTTAAAATCAGAAGCAGTTGAGAAAATAGAAATACTATTAATGTTAATACAGCTTTGCTATTTTTTTGATTAAAATTATTTGTTTAAAATATATTTTTGTAAAAACCTTTAGGATGAAGGTTTAGCTTACTCAATTTTTAGAAAATATCTCCTTGTTAACAAAGCCAGTCTCCATTGTCAAACCAACTAGCCATAACAAACTTGATTTGAATCATAAAATTTTCCTTCATTTTAAATTTCAAATAAATAAATTAACAGATATTTGGGATGATATGAAAACCATTGAGGAATAAATTGTAGAATGCATACTAAAATATATTACTAAGATATTTGAGGTGAAAATTATATGACTCAAAAAGAATTACAGTAATTTGTTTTTATAATTAAAAAAATGCTGCTTATCGTGTTAGATTAAAAATTAAGTAAAATATGAAGCAAGGGATATGATAAAAGTTGTGTTGTTCCTTTATTATTATTTCTAGACAGGGTTTTACTCTGTCACCTAGGCTAGAGTGCACTGGCACCATCCTGGCTCACTGCACCCTTGATCTCCTCGCCTCAAGTGATCCACCCATCTCAACCTCCCCAGTAACTGGGACTACAGGCATGTGCTACTATGCCTGGCTAGTTTTTGTATTTTTTTGTAGTGACAGTATTTCATGGTGTTGTCCAGGTTGGTCTTGAATTCCTGGGCTCAGGGGATCCCTCAAGTGATCTGCCTGCCTCAGCCTCCTAAAGTGTTGGGATAACAGGCGTAAGCCATTGGATCTGGCCTGTTATTCCTTTTTAAATGTGTGTTCCTACATCTTCTGATCTCTGATCTCAGCTATTAGGTATAAATAAAAGCAAATGAATCAGAAATAACTACATTTTTATTTTGGGTACTTAATGAAAGAGAAAGATACCTACTGCTTAAAACTACTCATTACAGCTAGCATTATCTTATTTTTTGTTAGTAGAAGTTAGAAGTATTAAACTGTTGAAAAACTATGAGAATTGACTAATTAGAATAAAACTTTAGTGATACTATTTGACAAAATAGATTTTAACAATTTTTGTCTGTGACTCTCACATAGCACAATTTGAATTACATGGCAGTCTTGGAAAATATTTCCATTATATTTAAAGGAGTCAGCCTCCCTAATTCATACTGTTTCAGCTCTCTGAATAGCTTTTTCTTCTAGCTAATAAATATGCAAGGAATGAGTTTTGAGAGTTGCATATATTTAAATTCTTGGCCTAGTGCAGTGGCTCACGCCTGTAATCTCAGCACTTTTGGAGGCTGAGGCAGGTGGATCACTTGGGGCCAGGAGTTTGAGACTAACCTGGCCAACATGGCAAAACCCTGTCTCTAATTAGCCAGGTCTGGTGGTGCATGCCTGTAATCCCAGCTACTTGAGAGGCTGAGAATCACATGAGTCTGGTAGGTGGAAGTTGCAGTGAGCCAAGATTGCACCACTGCACTCCAGCCCGGGTGACACAGCAAGACCTTGTCTCTAAAAAAAAAAAAAAAAAAAAAAAAAACTTGAAAAAATATGGTTTTTGTCTCTAAAAAAAAAAAACTTGAAAAAAAAAAATCTATTTTTTTTTAAACCAGTGTTCTCTTTGCATTGCTTTTATCATATTCTCCCCTAAGAGCAATGCATTCTTGGACAGTACTGAGTGGAGGTGGGAGTGGGGGGGGGGGAATGCTTGTTAAAGGAAACTTTAAACAATTGCGCACATATTATGATATATTAGAATTTAGGATGTTCTAGCAGGGGCCAAAATGTCTTATTTTTAACTCTGAAAAATATGTGACTGGAAAAGACAAGAATCCCAATAATGGATTGTTTATGGCACCCAATTGTCATTCATAAATGTTTCCCTGAAATAATATTTTGGCTTGTCTGTTTATTTGGGTCTCTGGAGTTTATTATTCCTTCAGGCTCTGCATCATAAATTCTGAATGGAGGTAAGATTCATACTTTTTTGTGGGGGAGCACAGAGCTGGAAGATAAAGAGGGGAGGGCCTGTTTTGAAAGGGAAGAAGTGCATGCGGAAGGTATCTGTGAACAGATTCTTGGGAAGTCTCCCACTGTCTCTTGTGTACCTTTAGAAAGAAAGAAAAGAAAGACAACAGATAGGCTCCTTAGAGTTTATGCATTTAATAGGGAAACTTTAATTGCTTAATGAGAATGATTTAGAAATTATATGGAAAAAGTTCCAAGGGAGGCATCAGGGAACTAGTTGAGATAGGTACAGTGACATTTACAGCAGATAGTGATAACTTTGGACAAAGTACTCAATAGAAGAAAAGATTAAAGGCGGATACAGGAACTTCAGAGTCATACTGAGAACATGCAGCCTGGGGACAAACTGCCCCCCTCATCTCACAGGCTCCTAAGATGGTTACTGTTTCACCACAGCCCAGTAATTTATATTAGAACAGCAACTGAGATGTCAAAAAAGATTACATTATGTTCAGTGACCTGGTTAAGATGATGGAGGAACTTTATGGTTTATTTTAGAAGGTTTTTTATAGAAATAGTTAATGTAAAAGAAATTTTATTGCTTAAAAGAGTAAGTTTTAAAAGAACTCCCAAGTTATCATGAAAATCCCCTTAGGAAGCCTCTTTCTTCAGATGAGACAGTACTTTAATTCTCAGATGACAAATTAAGGGTGTACTTTATTTTTGGTAAAATGATTTTTCTCTTGATTTCACCATTATCCCTTATGTCTCAGTTGTGTAAAACACTATGTTGAAAAATCTTGGTTAATTTGGTTTATTCTAGCGTAGTGTTTCCGCAGTGTCATTCTCCAGCCAGCAGCACCAGCATCACCTGGGAACTTGTCAGAAATACAAATTCTCGGGCGCTTTTCATACCTATTGAATTTGAAACTCTGGGAGTATAGCTCGACAGTCAGTTTTTTTTTTTTTTTTTAAGACAGGGTTTCACCATGTTGGTCAGGCTGGTCTTGAACTCGCGACCTCAGGTGATCCGCCCGCCTCGGCCTCCAAAGTGCTTGGATTACAGGCATGAGCCACCACGCCCGGCCGACAGTCGGTTTTTTTTTAGAAAGCCCTTCAAGTGATTGTGATACATGCTGAAGTTTGAGAACCACTGGCCTAGCTTCCATCTGAATTATTTCTGACAATTATTTTTGATTTTAGAAACTTGGAAGTCCATAGACATTAGACATTAAATGATTGGCTCATAGACACAGTTCTGGTCAGCAGTAGGGTTGGGTCAAGAATGCGGATTTATTTACAGTTTTAAATAAAGTATTTAAATTGCATGATGGTGTATCTACTAAATACAGGTATAAAAATGCTTAAAAAGATATGAACAGATACAAACAAATTGAATCTGTTCAAATATAAGGTGTGAATATATACGTCCATAGACCTGATAATACATTGTGATGGAGTAAAGTTTGGGAATGCACAGTTGATTAATATTTGAAAATTAATTAGCATAAGTTATATTGACAATAAAGAAAAATCATGTGATCATCTCAGTGGATATAGAAAAAGTTTCTGGTAAAATTTAATACCAATTTATGATAAAAACTTGTAGCAAATTAATAGAGGCAAAGTTCCTCAGTGCAGTAGAGCAGTCTTTCTCAGTCTTCTTACTGTGGAGGAACTCTTGAAATAATTTTCAGGTCTCAGAGAACCCGTTCAGAGAATTGTTATACCTCCAGTTTGCATATATTAACCTAATCAGTAAGTTGTGGATATGATGAGTTAATAATAATTGTCAGTGTTCTTTTGACAAGAGAATGACATTTTTGTCTTTGTATTTATTTTGCCCAACTTATTAGCCTGCTCTTTGTGTGTGTAATTGCTCCCTACTCCCCAGAAAGGATCTCCACTCTAGTGCAAGTCAGTGGTATAGGCAGGGGAAACTTGAGTATTTTTCTTTTTTAAAATTTTCTACTTGATTTCTTCTTTCACCTCATCAAAGTAGGCAACTTACTTGTTCTCAGCTGGGCAGAAGCTTGAGATAAGAAAGGATCCTTTACCCAGGTTCACATTTGTGTTGGAAGAAGGGGAAAGTATTGTTTAATTTTGTGTTTTAGTTCTTCCAGGTGGTTTTCGAGAATGCTTCAGACTTGCTGGTATCTTTCCTCACTTTCAAGTCCAAACAGCATTACAAGATTTCCTTTGCCACATCATTTTTCCAGAGATTCAGTTTTCCTTTGAAACCCAAATGTCTTGTCACTTAACGTCAAAACAGTTTTTTCTAAACTTGTTCAACTGGTTCATATTATTTTAAAAAGTCTGGTAAGAGGCTAGCTCCTGCAGTCACTCTTCATCTTCAAAGCACTCGGTAAAGGATGGCCTACTATTTTCTTGAAAGTACTTCTGTAATTCAGCTTTCAGCTTCAGTGTTCTGTTGAGAATACCTCCTCTGCTAAGCCACTGGATTTCTGTATGTAGCAAGAGATTTAGGTGCTCAAGTGTACTGGTCTGTGTTTAATAAAGCAAATCATTTTTAAACATCATTCAAGACATTTTTTTTAAATGGAGATGGACTCTTGCTATGTTTCCCAGGCTGGTCTTAAACTCCTGGCCTCAAGCAGTCCTCTTGTGTTGGTCTCCCAAAGTGCTGGGATTATAAGTGTGTGCAGCTGCACCTGGCCCATTCAAGACATCTTACAAGGATTTTTGATGCTAGTACCTCTCTAGAAAAAAAGCAGTGTTACGAGTTTTTTGTTTTTTTTTAAACAAGAGAGGTAAAATCTTGCTGTGAGCCAGCCACTAGTGGGGAACTTCACTGTAGATGCCAACGTGGTTTCTCTAAGATGGACTTCTTGTTTCCAGATATGAAGACATCGCATTGATGTGTCATGCCCTTTGTTTATGGTAGTTTTCTTGCAGCACAAACATTTTTATTGAAATGTAGTACTGTGTAAAAAAATGTACAAGACATATATGGTAAAATCTGTTGGTTTGTCAGCCTGGATAAACAAACTGTTTTTCAGTTTATTAAATAAACCTCTTAGCATCATGTGACATGCCATCAATTTGTCAACTTACCATACTGTTTGAGAGTGGAGCCTTTTCAGTTTCTCATGATGTGCATTTTACTCACGGTCATTGAACATGCTGACATGATTAGGTTCCCATCAGTGGTGTGATTCTACCCCCATCCCTCCTTTTTGGACAATAAATTCTGCTACTAATAACGTGCTTTATAAGCCTTTTTACTGAATATGATTTAAAAAACAAAAACTAAGAGCTTTACTCTGAGATACCAATAAGTATCTTGATTTGTCCAGTAGCTGTGATTGCTTTCAGTGTTTTTTTTTTTTTTTTTTTCAGTTTTGCTGGAGTCATAAATTGTTTGCAGCAGATGCTGCACAATGGACTAGGACACCTTGGATTTCTAGCCCAGTAAAATCCATTGATGAGTAGTTTTCACTGTAGTGGTAGCCTGTTGTTCTCTATCTCTTGCTGCACTCGTGCAGTAAAATGGTCCAGAACATTATAGTTCTTTATTACTAACCTTATTAAGAGTTTTTCCTGGGCCTAGGTTTGGAATTCTCTTCTATCACAAACTGCATCTTCAGAAATCATCACACTGGGTCAGGCGTGGTGGCTCATGCCTGTAATCCCAGCACTTTGGGAGGCCGAGGCAGGAGGTTCACAAGGTCGGGGAGATCAAGACTATTCTGGCCAACATGGTGAAACCCCGCCTCTACTAAAAATACAAAAATTAGCTGGGCATGGTTGTACATGCCTGTAATCCTAGCTACTCAGGAGGCTGAGGCAGGAGAATTACTTGAACCAGGGAGTTGGAAGTTACAATAAGCTGAGATCGTGCTACTGTACTCCAGCCTGGAGACGGAGCGAGACTCAGTCTCAAAAAAAAAAAAAAAAAAAAAAAAAATCATCACACTGGACTATCAGACGTGTTTATAAGACATAAATGCTAATAAGTTATAAAACTAAAGGGAATGGTAGCTAGAAAGTTGCAAAAAATATGAAAACTTCACAATACATTTTACTTTTATTGTTATATAATCCATGTTTTGCAACATTTCATAGTGGTAAGAAGCAGTTGAGTCTTGGTGTGTCAAAATTCCTTGTTCAGAATGAATGTTTTCCGTAGATTTTCTGTTATACCAATAGAACTTGTTTGCTCCTGTAAGTCAGTGGCACTGTGTGAAGGAATGTTGGAAGATGTAATTTGGGAAGGGTTTGCTGACATTGTCAGCCTACTGTGCTTTAGTTTGTGCCATAAAGAGCTTACCAGTTATCAGTGGCCTACCTGCCCCTATTGCATCAAAAATGGATAGTGGTAGGCCAGGCACAGCGGCTCATGCCTGTAATCCCAGCACTTTGGGAGGCTGAGGCAGGTGGACCGCTTGAGGTCAGGAGTTTGAGATCAGCCTGGCCAACATGACGAAACCCGATCTCTACTAAAAATACAAAAATTAGCTGGGCGTGGTGGTGCATGCCTGTAGTCCCAGCTACTTAGGAGTCTGAGGCATAGGAATCGTTTGAACCCGGGAGGCGGGGGTTGCAGTCAGCAGAGATCATGCCACTGCACTCCAGCCTGGGTGACAGAGTGAGACCCTGTCTCTAAAACCAAAAAAACCCAGATAGTGGCTTTAGCAAAGTGAACATAGCTCTACTTGCACACTGCCACACGGTCCTGTAAGATTCTTTATGAAACCATTAGTTTGGCTGTTCAGTAGTTGCCTGTTGTTGTGAATACTAGCATCACATGATGTGAGAAGTTAAAAAAATGTAATCCCAGCACTTTGGGAGACTGAGGCAGGTGGATCATGAGGTCAGGAGTTTAAGACCAGCCTGGCCAAGATGGTGAAACCCTGTCTTTACTGAAAATACAAAAAGTAGCCGGGTGTGGTGGCGGGTACCCGTAGTCCCATCTACTTGGGAGGCTGAGGCAGAGAACTGCTTAAACCTGGGAGGTGGAGGTTGCAGTGAGCCAAGATCCCACCACTGCACTCCAGCCTGGGCAACAGAGCGAGACTGTGTCTCAAAAACGTTTATTTTTTTAAAATCATGATTTCTTCTGGAACCCCAGAGTTTTGTGGAATGCTGGTTGAGAAACCCAGTGGTAAGAGGGCAACTATGAAAACCTAGATTTAACATCATTCTTAATGATAGAATAGCAAATGTGTTTTCTTTAGGTCAGGAAAAAGACAAGGATACCAAATTGTCACAACTTATGTTCTGTATTGCCTGGAAGTTCTTCCTGGCATGAAAGTAGTAGTAACATAAAAATTGGAAAGGAAGAAGTAAAACTGCAGGCGACATGAAAAATCAATTTCTACAAATTTGCAATTAGAAAATAAGAAAGTGAAATAAAATACGAAATGCAGCACACCAAAAGTCATCCAATAATTAGGAACAAATTTAACAAAAATGTTTTCTTCACTGAAAACTAAGTCAAGTCTTTAGTTTTAAGGCATTATGTATGTACTCTCTATAAGCACTTTTTCATTTTTCTTTAATTCCTGATCTATGAGGAAGGGATTTTCGGTCTCTTTTAATCTTTTATTGCTCATCACTCATTTTGATCTAATAGCTTCCCCCTTGGCAACTTGATAGCTGCGTTTTTGGCTTCTCTGTTTACAAAGCTCAGTGAAAATGGTTAGGCTTTCATATGTTGATTATTACTTCTGTGATTGATTTTGTTCTGATTCCAATAATTTCATTTATTTTTAATTTAAAAATAATACAAGGCTAGTACTTTTTTATTTTTCTTGAGCTGTATTCTTATTTGCTTGTATTTCCAGGTTAAGTTGGCCTTTTGGTAATTAGGTATTTGATTATAATGGGGAAAAAAGATTTTAATGTAAAGGAAACAAAGGAAAATAGATCAAATTTAATAATCAATGGTAATGGAGAATATGGAATAATATTTTGGAAAGGCTCATATTGGCTGTCCTTAGACAAGTAAAACTACGCTAACCTCCACTATTCCTTCTAGTTTAGGCTGTGTGCTTCAGATCCATATATCCAAAAGTCTACTGCACTACTCTCTGCCATTTTTTCTTGGGTGCTTCCTTTTTTTTTTTTTTTTTGAGACGGAGTATCACTCTCTCACCCAGGCTGGAGTGCAGAAGTGCAATCTTGGCTCACTGCAGCCTCCGCCTGTTGGGTTCAAGCAATTCTCCTGCCTCAGCCCCTTGAGTAGCTGGGATTATAGGCGTGTGCCACCACGCCTCGCTAATTTTTGTGTTTTTAGTGGAGTTGAGGTTTCACCATGTTGGCCAGGCTGGTCTTGAACTACTGAGCTCAAGTGAGCCACCCAAAGTGCTGGGATTATAGCCTTGGGCCACCATGCCTAGTTTGACTACCTCTATTAAAATTTTCTTAGCTTACTTTTTGTATATTTACTAGTGTATTACTATGCTGATGCATTGTATATGTTTTAAGCTTACACAAAAATAAGAAATGAAAAAGAGATAAAAGGTGAAATATACTCTTTTTTTTTTCAACCGGGGCCCCTCTTTTTTTTTTGAGACGGAGTCTCACTCTGTTGCCAGGCTGGAGTGCAGTGGGGCAATCTCAGCTCGCTGCAACCTCTGCCTCCCAGGTTCAAGCCATTCTCCTGCCTCAGCCTCCCGAGTAGCTGAGACGACAGGCGTGCACCATCATGCCCAGCTAATTTTTGTATTTTTAGTAGAGATGAGGTTTCACTATGTTGGCCAGGATGGTCTCGATCTCTTAACCTCATGATCTGCCCACCTTGACCTCCAAAAGTGCTAGGATTACAGGCGTGAGCCA
Organism: Ateles fusciceps; assembly: GCA_036589455.1. Taxonomy (NCBI): domain Eukaryota; kingdom Metazoa; phylum Chordata; class Mammalia; order Primates; family Atelidae; genus Ateles; species Ateles fusciceps. The sequence continues at coordinate 12,975,774 of JAZHEH010002554.1, read as the reverse complement.
CCATGCCTGACTCAAAATAATGCTATTAAAAATTTTTTTTAACAGTGTAAGAAGCTCTTTTGTTGACTGAAAGCAGTATGATTAAACGAGTACTGTATCTGAAACATCTTCATTTAACAATTTCTTTCAAAGTGATGAAGGTCTTTAGTTTGTTTGAATACTTGGTTTTAATTGTTGTCATAGTGATAAAGATCTTTACAAAGATTTATAGATCCCAAAGATTTATAGATCTCAAAGGATTTATAGATCCCAAAGATATTATAGATCTCAAAGGAATGAGTGTGTGTGTGTATATACATACACACATATACGTCCCCCCCCGTTCCCCTTTCTCCCCTCATTACCCAAATGGTTTTTTTTTTTAAGGTCTTTCTGTATGCATATATATCTAAGTTATATATATATATATATACACACACACATATATATGTAAGTTTCCTATTGCTGCTGTAAATTACCACAAATTTAGTGGCTTAAAATAACCAAATTGATTATCTTTCAGTTTTGGAAGTCAGAGGTCCAAAATGCAGGCTTACTGGGCTTAAGTCAGACTATAGGGAGGTCCAGTTCCTTCTGGAAGCTCTGAGGAGAGCATCTGTTTCCTCTGTCAGTTTCTAGAAGCCACCTGCATTCCCTGACTCATAGCCCTTCCTCCAATCTCTTCTGTTGTCACATCTCTTGCTATTCACTGGCACTCTCCTGCCTCCCTCTTTCCCTTATAAGGGACCCCTGGGAATCTGCAATAATGTCTCCTGTCTCAGGATCCTTGGTTTAATCATGCCGGTGAAGTCCCTTTTGTCATACAAAGTAACACAGCCACAGGTGAAGGAGATTTGGATGTGTATGTCTTTGGAGGGAGGGGTGTGCATTATTCACTCAGGGGCTACAGATCATTGTTACAAGATTATGACACTGATTTTTTTTAAATCTTGACAATTTGGCTAGTAAACTCCTGTTTTTAATATGTTTATGCAAAATATATCAAAATGGATTATAATTTTTAAATTATTGACAATTTTGATTTTAAACTCACAGAAGGGTTTTGTTTGGAAGACTTTTTAAAAAATAAAGATTGTAAAACAGCACTCAAAGTACTATAAAATTACTAAAATAGGCCGGGTGTGGGGGCTTACACCTGTAATCCCAGCACTTTGGGAGGCCGAGGAGGGTAGATCATGAGGTCAGGAGATTGAGACCATCATGGCCAACATGGGGAAGCCCCGTGTCTACTGAAAATACAAAAATTAGCTGGGTGTGGTGGCGCGTGCCTGTAGTCCCAGCTATTCGGGAGACTGAGGCAGGAGAATCGCTTGAACCTGGGAGGTGGAGGTTGTAGTGAGCCAAGTTCACGCCACTGCACTCCAGCCTGGCGACAGAGCAGGACTCTGTCTCAAAAAAATAAATAGGAATAAAGTTTAGAAAATAATTTATAACATTTTTAAGATATGCAGTTAAGACAGTTTTCTATTATTACACCTTTTAAACTCAGAGATCACGTAATGATGGAAATATTTCCAAAAGAGTCTTTTTCAAAATGATCTTTCCGTGGCATGGATTTCTTTCAAAAAGCGGTTGCTTTTACACATTATTAAATGCCAGCTTTACTTTGAAGGAACAGATGACTTATTTTAATTATTTTTAAAATTATTGTTAGCAAACTATAAATAGCTGCTATAATTGTAGAATATTGAGCAGATTTGAGACATTTGCCTTTTTGTAAACAGAAATTTGTAATTCATTTCTTCTTTCTTTTTCTTTTTTTTTTTGGAGACAGAGTCTCACTCTGTTGCCCAGGCGGGAGTGCAATGGTGCGATCTTGTCTCACTGCAACCTCTGCCTCTCAGTTCAAGCGATTCTCCTGCTTCAGCCTCCCAAGTAACCAGGATTACAGACACCTGCTACTATGCCCAGTACATTTTTGTGTTTTTAGTAGACATGGGGTTTCACCATGTTGGTCAGACTGGTCTCAAACTGCTGACCTCAGGTGATCCACCTGCCTTGGCCTCCCAAAGTGTTGGGATTACAGGTGTGAGCCACCGTGCCAGGCCCGTAGTTCATTTCTTATGGCTTTGTGAAAGCATTCTACAGTGTCTGCATTTGAAGTCTTTAAAAAAAAATTCACCACAATCCATCTAATAGGAGGCCAGTCCCCCCGTGATGCAGAATCCTGAAAGTGAAGGAACGAGCGAGGCCATGCCTGCTCGCCCTTTGTCATGTGGGATTCCCAGTCCTGCCTGAGGATTCCTTCATGCATGTCACAATCAGAAACGTGAATGCCTTGACATGAAGCGAAGGAGCTGCTCTTGTCAGTTCCACATATTCACTATTAGTTAGTAAAGCATAACTTTTTTTTTTTTTTTTCCGAGACAAAGTCTTGCTCTGTCGCCCAGGCTGGAGTACAGTGGCGTGATCTTGGCTCACTGCAACCTCTTCCTCCTAGGTTCAAGCGATTCTCCTGCCTCAGCCTCCTGAGTAGCTGGGACTACAGTGTGCACCACCATGCCCAGCTAATTTTTTTGTATTTTTAGTAGAGATGGGGTTTCATTATGTTGGTCAGGCTGGTCTCGAACTCCTGACCTCGTGATCTGCCTGCCTCAGCCTCCCAAAGTGCTGGGATTACAGGTGTGAGCCACTGCGCCCAGCCTAGTAAAGTATAACTTTTAAATGGAAATTAAAAACAATGTAATAAACATTCTAAAGCATTATCCCGAGGTACTCAGTTTTGTGCTCCTAGGGTGTGTACGCCACACCATAGGAAAGCACTGTGGTGTACTGCAGCTACCTGGCATTTCTCTATATTCTAGTTATGTCATCATTCAAGGTCTGTTTCGTTTTCTGTTTCATTTCTTCTGATTGAAGATGTCTTCTTGACAGATAGTTGTATACCTAGCTTTTTTTTTTTTTGAGACAGAATCTGCATGTGTCACCCAGGCTGGAGTGCAGTGGCATGACCACAGCTCACTGTAGTCTCTGCCTCCTGTGTTCAAGCAGTCATTCCACCTCAGCCTCCCAAGTAACTGAGACTATAGGTGCATGCCATCACACCTGATTAATTTTTGTGTAGATGTATATTTGATAGAGTTGGAGTTTTGCAGTGTTGTCCAGCTTGTCTCAGTCTCCTGGGTTCAAGCGATCTGCCCACTTTGACATTCCAATTTGCTGAGATTCAGGTGTGAGCCACTGTGCCTGGCCATATCTAACTTTGGTAGCTTGTATGTTTAGCTTCTCCCCCTCTATTGGGAGCTCTTAAAGGCAGAAGTAGTTTGCGTTTTATTGTATGTCTCATTGCAATACTCTCAGCACATAGTAGTTACCAGTAAATTTGAATGAATAAGTGAATGAATTCACAGCAAATGCTCATTGAATGGTTCTTGTGCGTGGTGTGTTAGGCTTATGTCTCCATCTGCTGTCTGACCTTTTAGTTTGGAGAAGTGGTTATTTAGTTTTCGAGGGCCTGACTGAAGCCCAGCGAGGTTCAGTAACCTGCTCACTGTGAGGGAACTTGGAGCATGGATGATTTTTCTTTCTGTTGAAGAGTTATTTTTGTTTTGAATAAATAACATATCTCTTTTGTACAAAAAGTAACGTTATATAATGAGGTATAATGAAGAAGTCTTGTTGTCACCTCTCATCCTACTCGTTTTCACCCCTCTTGTGCTTCCTGCAGGTAACCTCTTTTATTAGTTTCTTGTGACTTTTTCAGTGGTTCTCTATGCAGAAACAAAGTTCAAATGTATACTTATTTCTGCTCTTCCCTATACACAAGGGTTTATACTCCATATATTTTTTAACATATATACTTTTTTCTTATTTACTTTAAAAATATTTTATTTTTTAGAGCAGTTTTAGGTTCACATCAAAATTGAGTGGAAAGTACAGAATTCTCATCCATTCTCTGCCCATCCCCCCCACAGCTTCCTCCACTGTCAGCATCCTGCACCAGAAGAGTACATTTGTGGCAATCAATGAACCTACATTGACAAATTACCCCTCAAAGTCCATAGTTGACATGAGTTACTCTTAGTGATGTTCTTTCTGTGGGTTTGTACAAATGTATAATGACCTGTGTCTACCACTATGGTATGCTGCTAAGTATTTTCACTGCCCTAAAAAACCTCAGGGCTCTGCCTATTTCTCCTTCCCTCCCCCTTACCCTTGGCAGCCACTAAACTTTTTATTGTCTCCATGGTTTTGCCTTTTCCAGAATGTCAGTAGTTGGAACCATACAGTATGTAGCCTTTTTAGACTGGCTACTTTGCGTTAGTAATATGTATTTAAGGTTTCTCCATGGTTTTTCATAGCTTGATAGCTCATTTCTTTGTAGCACTGGGTAGTATTCCATTGGCTGTGAATACCACAGTTTATTTACCCACTCACCTACTGAAGGACATCGTGGTTGCTTCCAGCTTTTGTCAGTTATGGATAAAGCTGTAATAAGCAACCTTCGGGGAATTTTTGTATGTGCATAAATTTTTGGCTCATTTGAGTAAATGCCAAGGATCATGATTCCTGGATTAATTGAATGGTAAGAGTGTTTAGTGTGGTAAGAAACTGCTGAACTGTCTTCCACAGTGCACCATTTCACACACTCACCAGCAATGAATGAGAGTTCCTGTTCCTTTGCATCCTCTCTAGCTTTTGGTATCTGTGTGTGTGTGTGTGTTTTCATTGGATAGGCATGATACATATGTTTTTTAACGTATTAATTTGTCCTGGACATCTTTTCAATTTAGCACATAGAGAACTTTTACATTTACTTTGTGAACATCTGTATAGTAGGATGGATGTGCTGTGGTTAATCGTCTTCTAATTATGAGCGCTTGGGTTATTTCTAGTATTTTCCTTTTAAACAACGCTACAGTAACCGTAAGTCACTTTCCTATGTGGTACTGGTATTATCTATAGGGTGAGTTTCTAGAAATAGGATGGCTTGGTGAATGTTGAGTATCGTTTCATATGTTTAAGGTCATTTTTACTAATCTGTGTGTTTCTGTCTTTGGGCTATTTTCTGTTAGCTTTTTTTTTTTTTTTTTTTGAGACGGAGTCTCACACTGTCACCCAGGCTGTAGTGCAGTGGCACGATCTCAGCTCACTGCTATCTCTGCCTCCTGGGTTCAGTCAATTCTGTCTCAGCCTCCTGAATAGCTGGGACTACAGGTGTGCACCACCATGCCCAGCTAATTTGTTTTGTATTTTTAGTAGAGACAGGGTTCCACATGTTGGTCAGGCTGGTCTTGAACTCCCGACCTCAGGTGATCCTCCTGCCTCGGACTCCCAAAGTGCTGGGATTACAGGCGTGAGCCACCGTGCCCAGCCTTTTTTTTTTTTTTTTTTTTTTTGAGATAGATCTTTGCTCTGTCCCCCAGTCTGGAGTGCAGTGGCATGATCTCAGCTCACTGTAGCCACCTCCTCCCAGGTTCAAGCGATCCTCTTGCCTCAGCCTCCCAAGTAGCTGGGAATGCAAGCATGCACCACTATGTGCAGCTAATTTTTGTGTTTTTAGTAGAGATGGGGTTTCACTGTGTTGGCCAGGCTGGTCTCAAACACCTGACCTCAAGTGATTCCCCTGCATCAGCCTCCCAAAGTATAATCCCAAAGTGCTGGGATTAAGCTGTAAGCCACCATGCCTGGACTATTTTGTTAGGTTTTTGACGTCTTGAAATGCTAGGCAGATTAGCTCTTTGTGATATGAATTGCATATTTTTGTCAGTTTATCATTTGATTTTATAGAGCAATGAGTCTCGATTCAGTACTGATTTGAGTCTGTGCTCTTCATCAGTATAATTATACTACCTGGAATAATACATGTTTTTCATTCCTGAAAAGATTTATGTACATGTAACTATGATTTAAGGCATCTAGCATTTTAAAACTATGTTCTAATAACAATTTTTTTACTCAATAGACACGGCATCAGCGAGGAGATACCCATCCTCTAACCTTAGATGAAATTTTGGATGAAACACAGCATTTAGATATTGGACTCAAGCAGAAACAATGGCTAATGACTGAGGTAAGAACCGGCTTAAAACATTGTTAAAAAATTATTTGATTATTGAGAGAGATTTCCTGTCACTAGAATTTTTTTTTTTTTTATACGGAGTCTTGCTCTGTTGCACAGGCTGGAGTGCAGTGGCGTGATCTCAGCTCACTGCAGGCTCAACCTCCCGAGTAGTTGGGACTGCAGGCGTGTGCCATGACGCCAGGCTAATTTTTGTATATTTAGTAGAGACAGGATTTCACCATGTTGGCCAGGCTGGTCTTGAACTCTTGCCCTTAAGTGATCAGTCTTTCAAAGTGCTGGGGTTATAGGCGTGAGCCACTGGGCCTTGTCTAGAATGTTTTTAATATGATAAAATCTGATAATGGTTTTTACTTTTTCTTAAAAGAAATCCTGTAGGGTTGTTTTTTGGATATACACATTTATAATACTGATTTGTTGGTTTTCACATACTTTTATGTATGTATTTATTTCACAATGTTAAAGGTAAACTTCTGTGTAAAAGTTGTAAAGAAGTCAATGTACCAATTCCACTTATGTTTTTTACAGATTAATTAATGCTTAATTTGAATTGCCAGATTTATAATTTGTGTGCTTTTAAATTGAATTGTTTTTGTTTTAGAAAATTTTAAAGCATTAGGTACTACAGGGATAGGAAGATACTTTGTTGCACAATTACTGCTATTATGACTTTATGTGGGAAGAAAAGTCATGAATGCTGTAAATGAACACACACCATTTGAAGAAACCCCAACACATTCAGTGACCATGCTAATTTGGAAATGAATAGCGTTTAAAAATTCAGATGCTTACCACTTTTGAATTTAAATATGAAGTGAAAGCTAAGAAGACAACTTTCTAGGACCAGAGATAGATTCTAGAAACCAAATATAAAATTACTAACATATAATTCATTTATTTTTTACCATGCAAAATATAGGTCTTGACTTTTATAATATAGCATGACCATTAATCAGTATCATTGTAGCTTATTGTGTTAGTAATGTACAGGCAATGGTAATCCACATTTAAATTTGGTGGTTTACCTAACCTTGAGGTTTCATAGACTACCAACATATAGTTATTAATTACTTTGATCATTTTACTATTCTCTTCTCCCTTTTTTCTTCTTTCTGTGTTTCTTCTTTCTCTCCTTTCAGGGCAGGCTGGCAGCTGCAGAAGAAAATATATAGGGTTGCTCTTTCTTGAGCTTTCCTTCTGATATTAGCTGTACAGCAGAACTGACTAGAAACATAATTTTATTCAGTAATTCCTGCATTCCTACTCAGTTTCATTCTCAAGCTGACATTATAGGTAAAGTTCTTGTATGCGCTAGTCTTGTCCTTTTCAGTTCCTTCCACAGCTGTCAGTGCCAGTTGATAGCAGGCGGGGGAAGACCATTGACCAGTAAGGGTAATGTCCCTCCCGTTATAATGCCAGTATGTGATAAGCTGTACTTAGTAGGTGAATAGGCACTACTCGGTTTACTTCGTCTGTTAATATTAGTGGGTGTTTTATTGGTTTGTACCCATTTCGACTTGTAAAAGATAATGGATTTAGTTTTTTTCAAAGCAGTTCTGATAAAATGGCTTATTTGTCTTCAAATAATTTATGTAAATAATACACTTTTTTTTTTGTAAAAAGCGAGCACTGGGCTAATCTGTTCTGGAATCCTGGTTGTCCAGGATTTTAGGCCTGCCAGTTTGTATTCATAAGATACTTTTAATTTGCCACTGTTTTGGCTGTTGTTGTATTTTAAAATAATTAGTAGAATTAAGAATGTATATATGGGCTGGGCGAGGTGGCTCACGCCTATAATCCCAGCACTGAGGTCAGAAGTTCAAGAACAGCCTGGCCAACCTGGTGAAACCCCATCTCTACTAAGAATAAAAAAATGAGCTGGGTGTGGCAGTGTGCACCTGTAGCCTCAGCTACTCGGGAGACTGAGGCAGGAGAATAGCTTGAACCCATCAGGCGTACGTTGAAGTGAGCCGAGATGGCGCCACTGCACTCCAGCCTGGGAGACGGAACAAGACTGTTTTAAAAAAAAAAAGAGAGAGAATTTAGTATTTATGTTTCCCTTTGTTAATATATTACAATTGTATCACTTTTATCACTGTTGCAGGCTTTAGTCAACAATCCCAAAATTGAAGTAATAGATGGGAAGTATGCTTTCAAGCCCAAGTACAACGTGAGAGATAAGAAGGCCCTCCTCAGGCTCTTAGATCAGCATGACCAGCGAGGATTAGGAGGAATTCTTTTAGAAGACATAGAAGAAGCACTGCCCAATTCCCAGAAAGCTGTCAAGGTAATTGATCTCTCTTTTCTTTCTATGTCTTGATATAATTTGAATGAATAATGACTTCTTGGTTTTAAAAATATCAAACATTTGGCTGGGCGCAGTGGCGCACGCCTGTAATCCTAGCACTTTGGGAGGCCGAGGTGGGTGGATCACCTGAGGTCAGGAGTTCAAGACCAACCTGGCCATCATGGTGAAACCCCATCTTAAAAAAAAAAAAAAAAAAAATCAAACATTTAACAACTGTTTTTAAAGCTTCCATTATGTACACATGGGGTTACAGTGAGCCACTTGAAGATTTGAAATTTGTCTTGTGCCACCAAGCAGGAGAGGGGAGCAGCCGTCTGTGTAACTTTAATAGGTTCCTGTTGTTGTTGCTGTATGATTGTTAGATTGTTCAGGATATTTCTAGAAAATTTTCCTCAGAGGTAATAGAGTTTCTCTTGTAAGCTGTGTTTGTAAGTAAGAGCGTCTTCTATAATACTAGTAGACGTTCCTTACCTGAGGAACTAGAGGTATTAAACACAAAAGCACTGGTTAATAACCTGGCTGTTTTGAAGTCCTGAAGGGGCTATCTATGAAAGTTCTACTGATACAGATTACATTTCCGGTTTAAATTTGAAACGTACTGGAGAAAGCTGCTTGTTTCTGTTTGTCACAGTTGCTACTGATTAATGTCAACTTATTAAGCAGGTTCATTCTTTTTGCTACCTGTAGAAGAAAACTTGCCCCTTTATCTCCTCTGCTTCTTGGTAATGGAATTATATGTGTCAGACCTTCTGGTATTGTACCACAAGTCCCTGAGGCTCTTTTTATTTATTTTAATGTTTTTTTCCTGTTCTGTTAATCCATTGTTAAATTCACTGACTTTTCTTCTTCACTTCCAACTTGTTAAGCCCAGTTGGTGTATTTTTTAATTGTAAGCCCATTGAATAGTCTTAGTCTTGGTACCCATGTGGAAATTCATTTGACCGTATATGTGAAGGTTTATTTCGGGGCTCTCTGTTCTGTTCCATAGGCCTATATGTCTTTTTTCATGCCAGTGCTACATTGTTTTGATTAATGTAGCTTTTTTTTTTTTTTTGGGATAGAGTCTCGCTCTGTCACCCAGGCTGGAGCGCAGTGATGCAGTCTTGGCTCACGGCAACCTCTGCCTCCGGTTCAAGTGATACTCCTGCCTCAGCCTCCCGAGTAGCTGGGGTTACAGGCATGCACCACCACACCTGGCAGATTTTTGTATTTTTAGTAGAGATGCAGTTTCACCATGTTGGCCGGGTTGGTCTCAAACTCCTGACCTCAAGTGATCTGCCCACCTTTGGCCTCCCAAAGTGCTGGAAATACGAGTGTGAGCCACCGCACCTGGCCTGATTAATGTGGCTTTGTAATATGTTTTGAAATCAGGAAGAGTGAGGTCACCAATTTTGTTGTTTTTCAGGATTGTTTTGGCTATGTATTAGTCCGTTCTTGCACTGCTATAAAGAAATACTTGAGACTGGGTAATTTATAAAGAAAAGATTTAATTGGCTCATAGTTCTGCAGGCTGTCTAGGAAGCATGACGCTGGTGTCTGCTGAGCTTCTGGAGAGGTCTCAGGAAACTTATAATCATGGCAGAAGTTGAAGGGGAAGCAGGCTCATCTTACTTGGCCCAGGAGCTGGGATTACAGGCGCCCGTTTCCATTTTGAGAGAGTGGGGAGGGTGCCACAGACTTTAAATGACCAGATCTCATGAGAACTCACTATAAGGAGAACAGCACCAAGGGGGAAATCCATCTTCATGATCCAGTCACCTACCAGCCCCACCTCCAACATGGGGGATTACAGTTTGACATGAGATTTGTTGGGGACACAGATCCAAACCATTTCAGGCTATTTTTGTGGTCCCTTGAGGTTTCATATAAATTTTTGGATGGATTTTTCCATTTCTGCAAAAAAATGCCATTGAGATTTTGATAGGGATTACATCGTGACTGTCAATACTACCCAAAGTTATCTACATATTAAATATGTATCTACATTTGAAATCTTCCTGATTTCAAAACATATTACAAAGCCACATTAATCAGGCCAGGTGCAGTGGCCCACATCTGTATTCCCAGTACTTTGGGAAGCTGAAGGCGGGCGGATCACTTGAGGTCAGGAGTTTGAGACCAACCTGGCCAACATGGCGAAACTGCATAAATGTCAATACTACCCAAAGTTATCTACATATTCAGTGTAATCCCTGTCAGTTAATGCAGTTATTAATTGTAACTGTATTAAGTTTTTAAATACACGAGCACAGAATTCTTTTCATTTATTCATGTCTTTAATTTTTTTAGCAATGCCTTCAGGTTCCTTCATTTATTTTACATATGTACAATTTGACTATCCCTTATCTGAAATGCTTGGGACCAGAAGTGTTTTGCATTTTGGATTTTTTCAGATTTGAGAATATTTTCATTATACCAGTTGAATATCCCAAAGCTGAAAACCTGAAATCCAGAATGCTCCAATATTTCTGTTCTTTTTTTTTTTTTTTTTTGAAAGATGGAGTCTTGCTCTGTCGCCCTGACTGGAGTACAGTGGCGTGATCTTGGCTCACTGCAACCTCCATCTCCTGGGTTTAAGAAATTGTCCTGCCTCAGCCTCCCAAGTAGCTGGGATTACAGGCACCCACCACCACGCCTGGCTAATTTTTGTATTTTTAGTAGAGATGGGGGTTTCACCATGTTGGCCAGGCTGGTCTTGAACTCCTGACCTCAAGTGATCCTCCCAGAGTGCTTGGATTACAGGTGTGAGCCACCATGCCTGTCCCCCCCAGTAAGTATTTCTTTTGTATGTCATGTTAGCACTCAAAAAGTTTTGGATTTTGGATTTGAGATTTTGGGATTTGGGTTGCTCATCCTGTAGTCATCACCTTTTACCAGCTGGATCTTGTGGACTGTTACTTTTATACTATTGTAAGCCGTTTTATGAATAATTTACATAAGTAAGAATAATGGAATGATGAAAACAGCTTTATTAGAGGTTTTATTAAGAATTTAACACAACTAACCCCTGTATCAAGTAAGTTTTGGCAAACACATCGAAAAGAAGAAAGAATACTATCACATATCCTTTTAACAAAGTGAGATGATAAAGATTCTTGTCACAAAATATTGTGTGATAATCTTCCTGTTGAATAACGGGATGAAAATGTCATTTCCATTTTGTATTTAGAAGCATCTTGTTCACTTGTTGATTCCTAAGCTTGAGATTATTCACTTGTGTTATTGTCATCTAAAGATCATAGCTTGAGACTTTATTCCTATGATGAATTTCTACCAGATAGTCTAGAGTGCTGCTTTTTGGCTTTTTGCATTTATATTTGATTCATCTAATAATTGTGAAATGTCCTTTGTCAGTTTTCTTGTCTTTGCTCTCAAGGGTAGAAAATAACAAAATTTTTTTGTCAGGTGTGCTCAATGAAAGTTAAAAAGACAGCAAGAAGACTCTTCCAATCTTTTATATGTTATTAAAAAGGTGTAATGTAATACTTTGGGCAATGCAGTAAGCAAACAGAAGGATGCCCATGATATTTCACTATTGCATCACATTTCTAGGTGATTTAATCGTTCTTCTATTTCCTTACTATTTTAGCATTTTAAAAGCACAAATGGAAATAATTGATGGGTAATGATGAGTAAGTAGCAAAATATCTCAAGGTAGAGGAAAAGTAAGAACACCAAGATTCCATTATGTGTCTTAGATTAGTAAAAGAGTCCCATGGACCCAAATAGTAATTGCAACAAAAATTGAATTTTATTCTAAGTGAAACACATTTTCTTTTTGTTCTTTGGAAGACCTCTTAGAATACAAGTTGTGAAATATTTATTTTTTAAAAATAGAACTGCTGGGCGAGGTGGCTCACGCCTGTAATCCCAGCACTTTGGGAGACCAAGGTGAGTGGATCATGAGGTCACGAGTTGGAGACCAGCCTGGCCAACATGGTGAAACTCTGTCTCTGCTAAACAAACGAAAAGTTAGGTGGGCGTGGTGGCGCGCGCCTGTAGTCCCAGCTACTCAGGAGGCTAAGGCAGGGTAATCGCTTGAACCAAGGAGATAGAAGGTTGCAGTGAGCCCACATCGCAACCATTGCACTCCAGGTTGGGAGACAGGGTGAGACTGTCTCAAAAACCAAAACCAAAACCAAAAAAACTGCTCAAGAAAGAAACTCAAAAATTAAAATTGGGGCTTGGTGGAGTGGCTCATGCCTGCATTCCTTGCACTTTGGGAGGCTGAGGTGGGAAGATTGTTTGAGCCCAGTAGTTCAAGACCAGCTCTGGCAATATAGTGAGACCCTTTGTCTACAAAAACTTAAAAACATTAGCTAGACATGGTGGCAATGCACCTGTGGTCCCAGCTACTCCAGAGGCTAAGGTGGGAGGATTGCTTGAGCCTGAGAGGTTGAAGCTGCAGTAAGCTGTGGTTGTGCCACTGCTTTCCAGTCTGGGTGTCTCTTAAAAACAAAACAAAAACTAAAATTGGGTCCAGTGGACCCTATGGTGGTACACTGAGTGGGTTAAGGAAATGAAAGTCCTTTATTGTGTGAAAATTTTTTTTGGTGAGGTAATTTGGAGTTAACTGAAAAATTTTTGTTTTATCTATCTTTAAGGCTTTGGGGGACCAGATACTATTTGTAAATCGTCCTGATAAGAAGAAAATACTTTTCTTCAATGATAAGAGCTGTCAGTTTTCTGTAGATGAAGGTGAGTCTTTCTGTATTATACTTTCTTTAGTTTGCAAGTATATTACAATTTTATGGTGATAAAATTTATAATATTTGTAATACAATTATAATTTAAATCTTACTTTTTTTTTTTAGCATTATCATCTCTGAGAACGGAGCCAATGACCCCTGTGTCTAACATACTGTTTCTTAGAATGCAATTTGAAATATGTGATTTGAAAGGTTTTAGGTTAATTATACTTAAAATCCCAGTTCAGGATTTTTTATGTTTGTAGCTCAGCTGTGCCAAATGGGTTTGTTTCTTTATTTTTATACTTTTACAAATATAAGTTCATATCCTGATACAAAAGCTTGATGCAGGATGGGAAAAAGAATAAACTTTTATTGGTGAATAGTATTCTCTTACCTTATGAATCTTTCAGTTATCAAATTGAATAAGGAAAGAGATGATGTTTTTCTTTTTGGAAATTGTGGAGTTGGATGCTAAGCTGTATGTCAGGTCTCTTACTAAATGTGCAATACCTATATTTGGACTTCAGTTTTAAATTTTGGTCAATAATTTGTCATCATTAAACAAAGATTTAATGATGAAAAATTTCTTGTTCAAGTAGAAATTGCCATTTTAGCAAATGTAATGGTATTTTACTGTAAATTTGTATTACTTTTGAAGTTTTATAAAATGGCAGGAAAATAATTGAATATCAATTTACTTATAAAATTTCAAAATAATGGAAATTAACAGTAAAATACTAAAGTACATACAGCAAAATATTAATAAACTCCAAATGTGAGACTATTGCTGTTGTGGCCTGCCTAGTAGGCCTATTGGCTCTTCTGTATGGCATTAAATAAAAGAGATTCTACTGAATTAGTAATTTTGTATAACAAATATATTTGTCTTATCCCTCTAGTAGTGAATAAAATGTTGATTTTGATTTTGTGATTTGTGCAGTAACCTTAAGTTTTCCTTTTGTTATCTATCTGACTGTAGATATCCAGGCTTGTGGTTCTGGTAGATAGGGCTTTAGTTTGCCTGAAGTTGTTTTAGGAAATTGTATTTTTGTGAAAATCCCAGTTGAGTACCTTACATGTAATTGGTTGACAATAAATATTAATTAAATAAAAATTTGCGGAGTATTCCAGTTGTTTGATGCTGCTGTTTCTAATAAGCTTTTGTATATAACACAGCAAGTATGTAGTAAACTTATCCTATCCATTGTAGTGATTGGTGCCTATTGAACAAAGACTTCAGCACTGCCTGGCAATTTTTATATTGCTTTTAGTCTTCGTTACTTGGAATGTTGCCTTTGCTTTTAAAAGCATTTAAGGCTGGGCATGGTGGTCCTGCCTCCAATCCCAGCTCTTTAGAGAGACCAAGGCATGAGAATCGCTTGAAGCCAGGAGTTCAAGGCCAGCTTGGGCAAAAAGTGAGACCCTGTCTCTACAAAAAACCTAAAAATTAGCCAGGCTTGGTGGCGCATGCCTGTGGTCTCAGCTACTTGTGAGTCTGAGACAGGAGGATAGATTGCTTGAACTCAGGAGCTTGAGGTTGCAGTGAGCTGATCGTGCCACTGCACTCCAGCCTCTGTTGAGTGAGTGACAGAGTGAGACCCTGTCTTTAAAAAAAAAAAAAAGTTTAAAAACCATTTTAGATATTTCTGAGCTAAAAAAAAAAAAAAGCCCTCTAAGAAATAACTGATTCCTTTTTTAGGCATAATTAACTCATTTTGAAAGATACCTGTAGTACTTAAAAAAACAAGTATTGCAAGTTCAAGTAGAGAGTACAATGCTATAATAAAAGGCAGACGTGCCTTTCCCTTCTCTAGCTTCTCTTTCTTTTGTGGCAGCTACTTAATTAGTTTTATTTTGGGTTCTTCAGTTTTTTCCCAATTGCTAAATAATATGCTTATGCTATTGTTTCTTTTTTTTTTTTTAACTTTAAACATTGTGTGACTTACTGTCATTTCTCTTTCCTATACTTATTGCTCTTCTCCCAATATAGTTATATCACTAGTTTAGTTTTAGTTTCTCCATCATTTACTTTGATGCCTTCAACAAACATCATATTTAAACGTTCTCGGTGGGAATTTTAGTATTAAGTCTGCTCTGCAGATGGCAGCATAGTGTAGAATGTCTGTTGTGTAATAAGATGTCTAATGTGAGGTGAATGGTTGATAGGAAAGAGATTGCAGTAGCTTTGTAAGAGTGTACATGAAACTCTAGAATTTCTAAATAGTATTTCTTTGGGGTTATTTGAGGAATACACTGTGTTTAGCAGTGGGAGGCTCAGGTGTTCATGTAATCCGCACACTAAGCTGTCACTGTCTGTCCCTTGTGTGCTCTTTCTGTGGATACCATTGTTTTAACTTTGCTCTGCTTTTTCCTATTTGTGTATCTTTTATCTGTATTTCCTTAATATTACCCCTATCATTTTATTTGGCCTTTGTCATTTTATATGGCCTTTGTCGGCCTAAACTCTTTCCTGTTTCCTTATTACGTGGCTCATAGGGGCAAAATGAGAGTTTTCACTTCCCCCCCACTAGAAAACAATAACAGTGTAGCAGTACATAGAGTAAAATAGTAACATTAAACATTAAACTCCTGCATGACATATGCTGGAGTTTAATATTACTATTAAACGTGCATCACATGTGTAATACATGTCCTGTGATAAAATGCTTGTTAGTAAAATCTTACATAATCAGGAAAGAGTTCTGTAAGTAATTTGATGTTTATTCTTTTAGTTTGCTTTCTCAGCATTGCAAATATTCCATAATGATGTATGGCTGATTAGTACTCCACTGTGTATACCTGATTAATGGGTTTTAAAATATTTAACAATGCTGAAGCAAATACCTTTATGTAGCTTACACATTGGCTATGTATTTTTTATGAAGTAGCCGTAGAAATCAGGAAGATATTGCAGAAGTAAATTGAGAAAATATTTTTGCATCTTTTGAGATCTTTGTTGTTGCTAACTTATTTAATTTATGGTGAAATGTACTGCTACGTTTCTTAATATTGAACCATTCTTACACTCGTAGGATAACCTTCCTTTGGCTTTATGTATTTATAGTTTCTTTATATTAATGTATTTAGGACAGTTGTTTCAGTATGGTCAGTTTTCTTTTTTGTGTGCTTTGTCAGATTTTAGTTATGGTTATTATACTGGGTTCATAAAAAGAAAAGGTTTTCTTCCCCTCCCCACTCATTTCTTATGAGAATAGTAGATTCCTTAAAAATGTGAAAGCATATATATCTGGCTTGTTGCTTTCTTGGCAACATTCCTAATGTTTTATTTGCTTATGTCTTTAAGTTTTCTATCTTGTGAGTCCATTTTGATAATTTATGTTTTCCCTCAAAATCATTCATTTTAAAATTTCAAATTTAATAGTGTGCGATTTTACAGTGTGGCCCTAGGACTTAATTTTCTCTTTTTTATTCCACACTTTTTGTATTTACTCTTTCTTTGTTTCTTTGTGAACTACCTATTTTTATTGTTTGTTGTGTTTTCATTTTAATAGAAAATACAGTCTATCAGATTTCCATCTATATACGTATTTATCTTTTGACTGCTTGATCTAAGCAGTGACTGAGCAAACATCAGAATCTCTCACAACTTTTACTTTTTTTTTTTCCCCCTGATACTTCCTGGAGTTACTGCTTTGTTATATTTTCATAAAGAGTTTTTAGTTTATAAACGTTCTCCGCAGTCATAGTTTAAGAATTGTGTTCAAAATCATTATAAAGTGTCTCTTTTGGTTGTATTTAATGTTCTTTCCCTTGAGGTCCGGCTTTATCTCATCTGACTCTGATAACCTCTGGCTTTTAAAAAATTTGATGTATTTTGCCCATCTTTTACTTTCTGCCTCTCTCTCTCTTTTTTGTTTTAGGTGTTTCCGTAGAAGGCATACGGCTGGCTTTAACTTTTGAATCAGTTCTGTCATTTTACATTTACTGTCTTTATTATGTGTTGTAATCTCCCCATCATTTACTTGGAAATGGTATAATTTCTTTTCATTCTTTTATTCTCGGTTGTCTTTTTATTTCCTTGTTGACAGTTTCTGGGATTTTGTTACAATCTATTAATGTTTATTCATAGGCCTGTTTATTCAATAAATATTTAATGATCTCCTGCTAAGTGCCCTAGTCATTTTGCTAAATATAGGGGATAAGATAGCTCAGTCCCTGTCTTTCTGGAGCTTCCATTCTGAAAGGTGGCAATATATAAAAATTGAAAATATTGCAGATTGTGTGAAATGCTAGGAAGGAAATAAATGAGCTCTGTGGTAAGATGGGGGTGGTGAAGTTCAGATACAACCTCTGTGGAAAAAATGGTGAACTGAACTAAAACAGGAGAAATGAGGTGGAGCTAGCCTTGCCAGGGGTCAGCATAGTGTCCACGTGTGGGACTGTAAGGCAAGCATCCAGGCAGGGGGAATAGCAAAGACAAAGACTGTAGGAAGGGCTTTGTATTTTTTTCCTAGAGTGGTTTTTGTTTCACCAGATTCAATGAACATTTTATTTTCTTTTTGTTTTGTGATGAAGTTTTGCTCTTGTTGCCCAGGCTAGGGTTCAATGGTGCGATCTCTGCTTACCGCAACCTCTGCCTCCCTGGTTCAAGCTATTCTTCTGCCTCAGCTTCCCTAGTAGCTGGAATTATAGGCATGTGCCACCATACCTGGCTAATTTTGTATTTATAATAGACACAGGGTTTCTCCATGTTGGTCAGGCTAGTCTTGAACTCCCAACCTCAGGTGATCTGCCCGCCTCGGCCTCCCAAAGACAGTGAACACTTTTTATATAACAAATGCTTTGTAACACCATCTTTGCGCTTGTGAAATTAAGTTCATAGATAATATAACCTACTGATCAACATACTTTCTTAAAGAGTCAGTGTAATCCCTAAGTGCAGTGTAAAGGAGAAATAAAAATATGTTTTTATGATTTAAAAATTTATTTCAGCCAGGCGTGGTGTCTTATGCCTGTAATCCCAGCACATTGGGAGGCCTGGCTTAGGCAGATCGCTTGAGGTTAGGAGTTTGAGACCAGCCTGGCCAACATGGTGAAACCCCATCTCTACTAAAGGTACAAAAATTAGCTGGGCATGGTGGCACATGCCTGTAATCCCACCTACTTGGTAGGTTGAGGCACGAGAATCGCTTGAACCTGGGAGGTGGAGGTTGTAGTGAGCCGAGATCACGCCACTGCACTCCAGCCTGGGCGACAGAGCAAGACTCTGTCTCAAAAAAAAAAAAAAAAAAAGTTTTCAAAATGTATAAATGTTCAAGCAGTTATCCTAGAATGCAAATGGAATAGAAATGAAAGTCACCATGAAGATGATAGTCACAGATGGGCTAATATATGTGATGTATTGGCAACTTAGATTTCATAACTGGTGTTTTCCTTAAGTGGTAAAGAATTCTTGGTAAAGTTCTGAAAAATACAAAGTGTACATTTCTTCTATGATTTATCACGGTAAATAATTCTGTATTGCATGTACAATGTACATTGTATATTCCTAGAAAATGTGTATTAAAAGTACTTTATTTATGTTAAACAGAATTGGGTTTGTAGGCTCAGCTTACTATTATAAACTGGTATTTTTCACTGATCTGTGTCCCTCTAAGAAGGATGGTGGGAGTTAAGCAGGGTTTTCGACTTTGGCAGTGTTAACATTTGGGGTGGAGTAATTTTTTTTTGGTGTGAGGTGGTCCTGTGCATTGTAGGACATTGATAGCATCCCTGGCTTGTTTAGATACCAGCAGCTCAGCTTCCCTGCAGTGTAACAACCAAAAGTATCTCCAGACATTACCAAGTGTCCCCTGGAGAACAAACTTGCCTTGCTGGGAACTTGGTTAAAGGTCCAGTTTACGTTGATAGAATAGAGGAAAATTGAGACTCACTGTCTCCACACTCCTTTGCCTGGCTCCTGTTGTTCCGCACACTTGATGGTGGAAGGAAGATCACAGTGAATGAGGTTGCTGTCCTTAACCTTCCAGGCTGGGAGGATAGAATGACATAGAACGCATAGTTCAGCTGTTTGCATTTTGTCATTTTGGTGTTCACACGGTGCTGTAGAGACACCAGAGGGAATGGCCACGTGCAGGAACCTTGGGTAAGGTGACACCAGTCTTTTAGTTGAAAGTGCCAGTATTACGTAAATCAGTAATAAGAAAACCGAAACAATTTTTTGTTATTGATATAAAGAGTGTGTGTTTCCAGGGAAGACCCATTGAAAATTGACACACGTTTTAATATTCGTCTCTCCCCCACTCCCCCTTTTTTATGCCTCAGAATCCTTTATGCTTTGTGTTGATGCAGATTTTCGTTTCGTTCCACTAGGTGGCAACCTTAGCCACAGAGAGGAAATCTCGAGTGCGCACACTTCCAGGCACACCGAGGGTTCTTTCTGTATGTAATAGAAGCCTTGTCCTAAACTGAAATATAGCTCAAGTAAGGAGGGAGTTGATTGTGTAGTAATTTTTTAATCCAGTGTAGAAGTGAACACAAGAGTAGTTGGACCTAGGCATGAATCTTATTTTTCAAAGGCATTTCTTTCCTTGAATCAAGAGCTTAATTCATTTAAAGGTGGTATAAATGTGGTAGCGAAGAGGTCGGTGCTGAGGAATTAGACTGTAGGTTTTATCCTTTTTTAATTTTGTTTTTTATATTTTTACTCTACAAAAAGATTTACTCACTCCATGTAGTTTTTATCTTCGTTCAGCCCCTTACTAGCTTAGGCAAGACACTTAACCTCTCTCTGAGATTCCTCATCTGTAAAATAGAAATAATAGTATTGTTACTCATTGTCTTTGAGGGTTAAATGAGGGAGTATAAATAAAAGGGCTTGGAACTTGGAACAGAATCTGGTAGAAAGTAAGAGCACGGTAATGTTAACTATTACTAGTATTGGAAAAATAAAATAGTACCCACAGTGCTAGTTGTTTTAATTCTGCTTACCTGGTTATTTGCTTATCTATCTGGTCACTGACTCAGTGGTTTTATAGTTTTGTATTTGTTTAAACAGATAGCAAAGAAACAAAGCCAGTTTAGCAGTCTCAGGCCACACTTGCACTGACTTTTTGCAGTTATGTTATTGCTTTTGGTATTTCTGATGAGAATTCCAGTGACAGTCTTTTTCCCCATTGCTGGTACCTTTTTTCTTACTGGAAACTTAAAAAATTTCACCTTTATCTTAAGATTTTAGGATTTTTGTAGTAGCTACCACTTTTGAGTCCCTGATGTGGGGCCGATGTTGCTTTAGATCGTTATTTTAAAAATGGCTATGTGGTGTTTTATTTTGTTGATATACTCTAAAACAGTTTTTTTCTGGCACATTTCCAGACATAACTCCACAGTTGGAAAGTTTTTTTTTTTTTTTTTTTTTTGCTTTTGTTTCTGTTTTTTTGCTCGCTGTATCGCCCAGGCTGAAAGGTAATGGTACAATCTTGGCTCACTGCAACCTCTGCTACCCAGGTTCAGGAGATTCTCCTGTCTCAGCCTCCTGAGTAGCTGGGATTACAAGTGTGCACCACCATGTCCAGCCAATTTTTTATATTTTTAGTAGAGATGGGGTTTCACCAAGTTGGCCAGGCTAGTGTTGAACTCCTGACTTCAAGTAATCTGCCTGCCTCAGCCGCCCAAAGTGCTGGGATAATAGGCATGAGGCACCATGCCCGGCCAGCTTGCTTTTTTTGGTATTATTTTTTGCTCTATCATGTTATAAATAGTGCTGTGTGTACATTTTCTTGAGGTTGAATTGCTGGATCAAAAGATAGACATACTTTTAAAAATACTAATGCCTTACCAAATCTCTATAGTAAAATTAGACCAATTTATACCTCCACAGTAGTAAATGAGAAGGAATCTGTTTCTTCATGTCCTCACAAATGCTGATTGGGTGTTTTTACTTGACTTTGCCAACCTCATAGAACATAAAGATTATCTTGTTTTTTGTTTGATTTTATTAATTTTTATAAATAAAGAGGGAATCTAGCTCTGTTGCCCAGACTGGTCTTGAATTCCTGGACCAAACGATCCTCCTGCCTTGGCCTCCCAAAGTGTAGGGATTACAGATGTGAGCCACCATGCCTAGCCAAAGATTGTCTTGTTTTAAAAATTCATTTTCTTTCACTCATTTTATAAAATTAAAGAAAACCAGGTTATTTCTGTTTGTCAGCTGAACATTTTGTCCCCACATCTATTAAAAAGTAATTAAATTTGAGATCCTGTGAGACTGAACCTCTAAAATTTGACCCTGTGTTCCAGTATTCATCTGAAGTATTTATGCAGCTGTGATACATTTACATAGTAGACGTCATATTTAAATATTGCAACAGCATTGTGCTAAGGAAAGGCAAGGATTAAGTATACATGCTTTATTTTAAAAAACTGAAGAGATTTTATTCAGGATTTTTCTCTGAAAATAGCTCCAGTGACTTTAAGCAAAAGTAAATAGTTAAATAAAAAATTTTAAAGTGAGCTTTCAATTCCATTGTGCCATGAAAATGTATAGTGTTGTGTATTCTTTTGGTTGTATATTAATATGCAGATAGCTTTCCAGGCCATTGCTGCCACTGTTTATGTAGATGATATTACCTCTGTGATTGTGTCACAAGAGGCCTGTAGTATATAAGCTCATGTGCATATCAGGTAGAAAAGCAAAGTAATTTCAGTCTTCGAGGAACTAAAATTTTGCAGTGCGAGTAAGTCTTGGTAGAAAGCATAGTGAATGAAATTAACCCATGAGTAAAAGGTATGTTTTTCATATGTCCTTTTTCCCATTTTACCTTTATTGTTATATAGATAGAAGTACACAGTTGACTTGTTATACAGATATGTAACACCTATTCTATATATATATATTTTTTTTTTCCTTGCACATCACCTAGAACACCTATTCTAAAGAAATACAGTTTTCACATGTTGATAAATTAGAAGTTAACAAATTGATCAAAATATCAGAACTATTTTTATGTATGATATAGTTTCTTCAGCAACTATAATAATAAATTTGACATGTAAAATTCTGTTTATTGTATACATTTTAAAACAATAATTTTGCATGCTTTATTGGGATTGCAGAGGTATTTTTATTTCTAAGCTGGAAGTTTGACCTGAAATTATTTTCTTTCATATATGCCTGTAGTTAGCAAAGCTAGTCACATTCATTACATAGCCTTTAAAGTTTGGCTAAAAAGATAGTTGGGGACTTTTAGCTTCTACTTAGAATGGAGAAAGCTAGAGAAAGCATTGTTCCTACCCTTACATCAACAATAAACCCCAGAAATCTGCATACTGATAATCTTGAATCCATTAGTTAGGTGGGGTTGCAGGACAACCACCCAACCCAGACTGTGAAGGAGAGACAGGTGTGTCTTCCCCCATGGAAAGGTAAGACATGAGCACTTGTTTACCTGAGACAGACAAAGTGAACAGCATGCAGGAGAATTCAGTTAAAGTTTAATGAAATTAATGTGGACCAGCAAGAAAACAGAGATGGCCTGGGGGGCTGCAGACACAGGGGAATTTGTATCCACTCACAGGCTCTTCTCCACAGATTTCATTGCATGCTTACAAAAAGGATTGAGGCTAGGGTGTGGGTACTGAGAAAGTGTCCCTTACTGTTCCCCTTGGAGGAGGGGGACAGTAGATCATTTTGGAAAGACATGAAGCCCTGTCTGAGTCCTTCTTCCCTTCTTTGCTCCTATAAGAGCCTTAAGCCACTGTGGAAAGAGAACAGAAAAAAATCCTTTGTCCTTGGTGAGGGACAGGAACATGGCGAGGGACAGGAACATGTGCTAGGCCCAGAAATTTAGCGGAGGAGAAAGGGGCAGGAGCACTGAGAAGGCCACACCCTGGCCACCAAGGAAGACAGTGTTTGCCCAAGACCAAGGCTTAATCCTAATGTCAGAGAATCTCCTGCCCATACGAGGCTAACAGCTGTGGACTGACAGGTAACAGTGGAGTTCTGTGAGAGGTGCAACAGCCTGGAGGCAGGCCAGCTCAGATGCAGTGTAAAAGGAAGACCAAAAGCTGAAGGTCGAACAGACACCAAGGAAAATATCCTCTGGCAAACCAGCTACTGCCCTAACACAGTTTGAAGCTGGTGGTGCGTTGTGGGTAACCATAGCAGCAATAAATTCCAAACCACGCTCCTGTCCTGACAATAGATTGACTCAACCTCTACACACTAACGATCTGGCAGAAGGAAAGGCGGGCCCATTTCCTAGGCATAAGAACTATTTACCACAGTCTCAGCTGTCCTACAGAGGATATCCTGCTTTCAGAAAAGTTTTGGAGGCATAAAAAGAAGGAAGGAAGAACAAAACTCCATTGAGACAGGACATTTTTAAGACCAAATTCTTTGGAACTACCAGACGTGGAATTGAAAATAACTGTTTTGTATGTTAAGATCTCTAGTAGAAAAGGCAGGCAACTTGTATGGTCAGGTAGGATATTTCAGCAGATAGAGACACTGTAAGAAAGTAAAGTAAATCCTGAAAATGAAAATGACAGTAACACAGATGAAGAATGTCTTCAACAAGCTCATTATTAAACTTGGCGTGGGATCAGTAATCGAGAGTATACTGTTCTGTCTTTACACCACGTACGAAATGCTATGAAGTCTGTGAACCAAGCATATGACAGAGAAACACTGAGGCATGTCATAGTCAAACTGTAGAATATGAAAGAAAATATTGAAGGCAGTCAGAGGAAAGAGACTAATTCCAGAGGAGAAAAAGAATTAAAGCAGGGTTCTTAATAGAAATTGTGCAGACCCAAAGATAAATGCAGCACATCTTTTTTTTTTTTTTTTTTTTTTTTGAGACAGTCTCCTGTCGCCCAGGCTGGAGTGCAGTGGCGTGATCTTGGCTCACTGCAACCTCTGCCTCCTGGGTTCAAGTGATTCTGCTGCCTCAACCTCCCAAGTAGCTAGGACTATAGGCATGTACCACCATGCCCAGCTAATTTTTATGCAGCACATCTTTAAAGGGCCAAAAAGGAGAAAATCCTTTCAACCCAGAATTCCATACACAGCAAAAATAATCTTTTTCTTTTTTTTCTTTATATGTGGTCTCACTCTGTGGCCCAGGCTGGAGTGCAGTGGTGCAGTCTTGGCTGACTGCAACCTCTGCCTCCAGGGCTCAATCGATCCTCCCATCTCAGCCTCCTGAGTAGCAGGGACTACAGGTACATGCCACTACACCCAGCTAATTTTTTGTATTTTTGGTAGAGATGTGGTTTCACCATGTTGCCCAGGCTTGTTTTGAACTCTTGGGTTCAAGTGATCTGCCCTCCTCAGCCTCCCAAAATGTTAGGATTACAGGTGTGAGCCACTGCACCAGGCAAAAATAATCTTTCAAAAATGAAGGAGAAATACTCTCTCAGAGAAACAGAGATGGAGAGAATTCATTGCCATCAGACCTGCACTACTGGAAATATTAAAGGAAGTTGTTCAGGAAGAAGGGGTATGACATTAGACATTTGGATCTGTACAAATAAGTGTCTTGGAGCTAGAGTTTTTATTTAAAAATATTTTTTGTTTTCTAATTTCTCTGAAAGATAAACATAATAAAAAATATTAGCAATATATTTTGTGTTTTGGGCATAGTATGTGAAGTAAAATTTATGACAAATTAGCTGAAAGATCAGAAGGGATCAGTAATTGGGAGTATACTGTTCTGATGTCTTTATATATGAAATGCTATGACTTACTCTAAGCTAGGCTCTCATTAATTATGTATGTTGTAAACCTGGGTCAACCACTAGAAACATTTTTTAAAGTATAAATAATAAGCCAATAGTGGAGATAAAATGGAATCATACAAATATATTCAGCTAATCTAAATGAACACAGAGACAGAAGGAATAAACAAGGAGTAGATAGAACAAATAGAAACAGTGATCAAGATGATAGACCTCATTCCTAAATGTGTTAAAGGAAAATGGTCTACACACACTGATGAAGACATTTTCCAGTTGGGTACAAAAGCAAGCCTCCAGTATATACTGTTTTTTTTCTTTAAAGATCAATTCCTACAGCCATCTATTGTATACTGTCTATAAGAAACTCACTTTAAATGTAGACAGATTAGGCTGGGTGCGGTGGCTCACCCCTGCAATCCCAGCACTTTGGGAGGCTGAGGTGGGCGGATCACCTGAGGTCAGGAATTCGAGACCAGCTTGGCCAACATGGTGAAACCCCCGTCTCTACTAAAAATACAAAAATTAGCTGGGTGTGGTGCACGCGCCTATAATCCTAGCTACTTGGGAGGCTGAGGCATAAGAATCTCTTGAACCCAAGAGGCAGAGGTTGCAGTGAGCCAAGATTGTACCACTGCACTTCAGCCTGGGCGACAGAGCAAGACTCCATCTTAAAAAAATAAAAATTAAAAATAAATGTAGACAGGTTAAAAGTAAAAGCATGGAAAATAATACACTGTCCAAACACTATCAGGGGAAAGCTAGGGTGGCTATATTAATATCAGACTGAGTAGAATTCAGAGCCAGGAAAATTACCAAGGATTAAGAAGGTTGTGGGCTCAGCATGGTGGCTCATGCCTGTAATCCCAGCACTTTGGGAAGCTGAGGCAGGAGAATTGCTGAGGCCAGCCTGGGCAACATGATTAAATCTCATCTCTACAAAAAATAGAAAACTCAGCTCTGTCTGGTGGTATGTACCTGTAGTCTTTGCTACTCAGGAGGCTGAGGTGGCAAGATCACCTGAGCCCAGGAGTTGGAGGTTGCAGTGAACCATGATTGTGCCACTGCACTCCAGTGTGGGTGACGGAGCCATGCCCTGTCTCAAAAAAAAAAAAAAAAAAAAGACATTACATAGTGATAAAGGTGTCAATTCTCCACGAATACATAATAGTCCTCAATACCTGTATATCTAACAACAGGCCTCCAAAATACGTTAATTAAAAATGAATAAAACTAAAAGGAGAAATAGATACATCCATAGTTAGAGTCTACAACATTCTTCTCTCAGTAGTTGATTGAACAAATTGATGGAAAATTAAGATATAGAAGTCCTGAAGCTTACCATCAACTAATTTGACCTAATTGCCATTTATAAAAGAGACTGCCCAACAGCAGAATCCTGTGCATATGGTGCGATCTCGGCTCGATGCAGCCTCTGCCTCCCGGTTCAAGTGATTCTCCTGTCTCAGCCTCCTGAGTAGCTGGAATTACAGGCATATACCACCACATCTGGCTAATTTTTGTGTTTTTAGTAGAGACGGATTTCACCATGTTGGTCAGGCTGGTCTCCAACTCCTGGCCTCAAGTGATCCACCTGTCTCAGCCTTCCAAAGTGCTGGGATTATAGGCGTGAGCCACTGTGCCTAGCCCTATGCATATATTTTCAAGTGCATGTGGAATATTCACCAAGATGGATGGTATTCTAGCCCACAAAACAAGCTTGAATTGCATTTGAAAGACTTGAACGTACCGTTTGCCTTCCATGTCTTTTGATCCTGCATCTGTGGATTCAACCAACTATAGACTGAAAATATTTGGAAAAAAATTGTGTCTGTACTAAACACGTGCAGACATTTTCCTTGTCATTGTTCCGTAAACAATACAGTATCACTATTTACATGGTGTTTAAATTGTATTAGGCATTATAAGTAATCTAGAGATGATTTAAAGTACATGGGAGAATATGCTATCAGAGACTTGCGTATCCATAGATTTTGGTATCTGTAAGAGTCCTGGAACCAATCCCCCATGGATGCCAAAGGGTGACTATATATGAATGATGTGTGTTGGGCCATAATGGAATTAGGCTAGAAATCAATAACAGAGCTAGCTATATTTGGAAACTGTCCGTTTGGAAATTATTTATTTTTTGAGACAGAGTCACACTGTGTAGGCTGGAGTGCAGTGATATGATCATGGCTCACTGCAGTCTTGACCTCCCTGGGCTCAGGCGATCCTCCTACCTCAGCCTCCCACATAGCTGGGAGTACAGGTGTGTGTTGGCACACCTGGCTAACGTTTGTATTTTTCTGTAGAGACGGAGTTTTGCAATGTTGCCCGGTCTGGTCTTGAACTCCTAGGCTCAAGTGATCTGCCCACATCTGCCTCCCAGAGTGCGAGGATTACAGATGTGAGCCACCACACCCAGCCTGAAATTAAATACCTTTAAGTAACCTGTGGTTCAAGGAGGAAATCACAGGGAAGTAAAAACATTGTTGAATTAAATGAAAGTGAAAGTACAGTGTGTCAAAATTCATGGGATGCAGCTATAGCAGTGCTTATAGGGAAGTAAAGAGCATTAAGTGCTTGTAGTAAAAAATATTCAGTTGTATAGCCGTGCACATTTCATTTATCAGTTGATGAATATTTGGGTTTTTCCACTTTTTGGCTACTATGAATAATACTGCTGTGAACATACCTATACCAGTTTTCACGTGGACATGTGTTTTCATTTCTCTTAGGTATAACCAGGAGTGGAATTGCTACATCATATGGTAATTCTATGGTTAACTTTTTGAGGAATTGTATTGTTTTGCAAAGCAGCTACATTAATTTACATTCTCACCAGCAACTTAGGAATGTTCTAATTTCTCCCACACCCTTGCCAACACTGATTTTAGCCATCCTAGTGGATGTGAAATGTTATTGTGATTTTGATTTGCATTTCCCTAATGACTAATGATGTTGAACATCTTTTTGTGTGCTGATTGACCATTTATATATTTTATTTTTTTACTTTAGAAACAGGGTCTCACTCTGTTTCCTGGGCTGGAGTGCAGTGATACATTCATAACTCATTGCAACCTCAAACTCTTAGGCTCATGCAGTCCTCCCTTCTCAGCCTCCTGAGTAGCTAGGGCAACAGGTGCGTGCCATGGCTTCCCAAAGTGCTGGAATTATAGATGTGAATCACCACACCTGGTTGATCTGCATATTTCTTTGGCAAAATGTTTATTGAAACCCTTTGTCCATTTTAAAAATAGTTTTGTGCTTTTATTACAGAGCTTTAAGAATTCTTTATTCTGCATACATGTCTGTTGTAAGATACATGCTTTACAGATATTTTCTTCCATTCTGTGGGTTGTCTTTTCAC
This sequence comes from Ateles fusciceps, assembly GCA_036589455.1. Lineage (NCBI taxonomy): Eukaryota > Metazoa > Chordata > Mammalia > Primates > Atelidae > Ateles > Ateles fusciceps. Next base: position 12,947,683 of record JAZHEH010002554.1, on the reverse strand, counting down.
TTCTTTGATGGCGTCTTATGAGGTATAAAAGTTTTTAATTTGGGGCCGGGAACAGTGGCTCACGCCTGTAATCCCAGCCCTTTGGGAGGCCGAGGCGGGTGGATCCTCTGAGGTCAGGAGTTTGAGACCAGCCTGGCCAACATGACGAAATTCTGTCTCTACTAAAAATACAAAAATTAGCTGGGCGTGGTAGTGCCCACCTATAATCCCAGCTACTCGGGAGGCTGAGGCAGGAGGATCACTTGAACCTGGGAGGCTGAGGTTGTAGTGAGTTGAGATTGCGCCACTGTACTACAGCGTGACAGGGTGATGGGGTGAGACTCTATCTCAGAAAAAAAAAAAAGTTTTAAATTTTGATCAAATTCTTTATCTTTTTTTCTTTTACTGCTTGTACTTCTGGTGTCATGTCTAAACCATTGCCTTTTCCAACGTCATGAAGATGGACTTCTGTTTTTATGTCTAGAGGTTATAGTTTTAACCCTTGCATTTACATCTTTGATCATTTTGAGTTCATTTTTGTGTATGGTGTGAGACATGGGTCCACTGTCCTTTAGAAAGTTAAATAAATAGGTATAGATCTCTACATTGTAATATATACTACTATATGACCCAGCCATCCCACTGTTAGGTGTTAACCCAAATTCATGTAAAATTCCTGGATATTTCTGCTGGCTTTCTTCATAACCACCAACAACTGGAAACAACTCACGTCCTTTAACTGTCCCTTAACTTCCTTTTAACTGTGGCACATACTTACAATGGAATACAACTCAGCAATGAAGAGGAACAAAGGACTGACATTCCACCAACAGGTGAATCTCAGAGGCATCATGCTTAGTGAGGGAAGCCAGATTCCAAAGGGGCATGTGTGATTTTATTTGTACGTTTATGATATTCTTGGGAAACAGAACCATAGAAACAGATCAGTGGTTGCCAGGGGCAGGCCGAGGAGAGAGACATTGACTGCAGAGGAGCATAGGGTGGTTTGTGGTTGTGGAATTATCTCTATCATTATCGTGGTGGTGTTTGCATGAGCATATGCTTGTCAGAACATCAGGGACTGTACACTAAAATTTGCAGGATTTTAATTTGTGTGAATTATACATTATTAAAATAAAAGGAAAATTTAAAGTTGTTTAAAAGAATATGATGTTTCTCCCATTGTAAAGCAGTTTTCAAGGTAAAAAGTTACCCCTCGGCTTCTTCCCTTTTTGTTTTGGTGTCTGGTGTTTATCCGGAGTAAGAAGTGCCATTGCCCAGTGGAGATTTTAGCAGGATCACCAAGAACAGCAAGTGCTGCCGAAGTTCTTCTGATCCTGCCCAGCCACGGTCAGCTCTAGGCATGATCCTGCCCAGCCCCTGCTGCACAGATTGGGGCAGACGGTGCCTGTTCTTCATAGATGTCCAGATAGCAAGTCATACCGTTGTAGTGACAGAATTCCCAAGAAATACTTGTTGAAATGTTGAGGATGAAGTGTCATTTGTCTTTATAATCCTGCCTATGTAAGTTATACTTAAAATTTTTTTTTTTTAAGACAAGGTCTTGCTCTGTTGATCAGGCTGGAGTGCAGTGGCGCAGTCGTAGTTCACCGCAGCAGCCTTGAACTCTCCTGGGCTCAAGCCCTCCTCCCACCTCAGCCTCTTGATTAGCTGAGACTACAGGCATATGCCTTCATGTCTGGCCAATTTATTTAAAAATTTTTTTTGTGGAGATGGAGGTCTCGCTGTTGCCCAGACTGGTCTGGAACTCCTGGCCTCTAATGATCCTCAAACCTTGGTCTCCCAAAGTGCTGGGATTACAGGTGTGAGTCATTGCACTGGGCCAGTACTTTTTTAAAAAGAAAAATCTCAGGCAGTGTGTATTCATTTCCTGTTGCTGCTATAACATGTAATCGCAAACTTTGTTGCTTAAAACAACACAAATTTATTATCTTACTGTTCTGGAGGTCAGAAGACTCAAATGGGTTAGGAGGGCTGCACTCTTGCTGGATACTCATGGGGAGAATTCATCTCCTTACCTTTTCAGCTTCCAGAGACTGCCTGAATTTCTTGGCTCATGTCCCAGCATCACTCTGACCTCTGCTTTTGCCTTGACTCAGGCTCTCTTGCCTGCCTCTTTCCTTCATAAGGACCCTTGTGATTCCATTGGGTCTACTCAAATAATCCAGGATAACCTGCCTTTCAAGGTTCTTTTTTCTGTGGACCAACATCTCCTCATCGCCCTTCTCCTAGCCTCTAGTAGCCACCATTCTCCTCACTGCTTCTGTTGAGTTGCGATTGTTGTAGATTCCACATAGAGGTGAAAACACGCGGTTTTTGTCATTTGGTACCTGGCTAATTTCACTTAATAATGTCCTCCAGGTATATTGTGTTGTTGCAAATGACAGAATTTCTTTCTGTTTTAAGACTAATAGTATTCCATTGTGTATATATATTATATTTTCATTATCCATTCATCTGTAGATGGACACTTAGATCGAATCTTTGGCTATTGTAAATAATGCTGCAATGAACATGGGAGTGCAAGTATCTCCTCAACATACGGAGTTCAGATCCTTAGAATAAATACCCAGAAGCAGGATGCTGGATCAAATGATAGTCCAGTTTTTAGTTTTGGGGGACCTCCATACAGTTTTCCATAATGGCTACACTAATTTACATTTCCACCAATAGTATACAGGTGTTCCTTTTCCCACCTCCTCATCAGTGCATGTTATCAACAGTGTACAGGTATCCCTTTCCCACCTCCTCATCTGTGCATGTTATCAACAGTGTACAGGTTTTCCTTTGCCACCTCCTCATCTGTGCATGTTATCAACAGTGTACAGGTATCCCACCTTCTCGTCTATGCATGTTATCAACAGTGTACAGGTTTCCCACATTCTCATCAGTGCCTGTTATGTTTTGTCTTCTTGAGGATAACCATTCTCACAGGTGTGAAGTAATATCTCATTGTACTTCTCTTTCTCCTTTTTTTTTTTTTTTTTAGACGGAGTCTTGCTCTGTCATCCAGGCTGGAGTGCAGTGGCACGATCTCAGCTCACTGCAACCTCTGCCTCCAGGGTTTAAGTAATTCTCCTGCCTCAGCTTCCTGAGTAGCTGGAATTACTGGAACCCACTACCTCTCTCGGCTGTTTGTCTTTTTAGTGGAGATGAGATTTTGCCATGTTGGCCAGGCTGGTCTTGAACTCCTGACCTCAGATGATCTGTATGCCTCGGCCTCCCAAAGTGCTGGGATTATAGGTGTGAGCCACTGTGCCCAGCCTCATTTGTATGTCTTCTTTTGAGAAATGTCTAGTCAATATGCAGGTCTTTTGACAATTTTTAAATCAGGTTATTTGTTGTTGTTTTTGCTATTTTTTTGAGTTCCGTGTGTGTGTGTGTGTGTGTGTGTGTGTGTGTGTGTGTGTGTGTGTGTGTTGTTGGAGGCAGCGTCTCATTTTGTCGCCCAGATTGTAATCCAGTGGCACGATCTCAGCTAACTGTAGCCTCCGCCTCCCGGGCTCAAGTGATCCTTTCACCTTAGCCTCCTAAGTAGTAGCTAGGACTACAAATGCACACCACCAAGCTTGGCTAATCTGATAACTTTGCTTTTTCTTTTTCTTTCTTTCTTTTTTTTTTTTTTGTATGATAACTTTTTTTTTGTAGCGATGAGGTCTCACTATATTGCCCAGGCTGGTCTTGAACTCCTAGGCTGAAGCAGTCTTCCTGCCTCGGGCCGCCCAAAGTGCTGGGATTATAGGCATGAGTCATGGCGCCTGCCCTGTATTTTGTCTATTAACCCCATTTTAGATGTATTGCTTGCAAATATATTCTCCCAATCTATAGATTGTCTCTTCACTCTGTTTAGTTTGCCATGCTGAAGCTTTTTGGTTTGTTATAATCTCATTTGTCTTTGTTTGCTTTTGTGGCCTGAACTTTTGGGGGTCAAATGCAAAAAATGATTGCCCTGGCCAATGTTGTGTTGTTTTCTCTGTGTTTTCTTACAGTATTTTCATAGTTTGAGGTCTTACGTTTAAGTCTTTAATCTATTTTGAGTTGATTTTTCTATACACTGGTCTCATTTCATTCTCCTGCTTGTGGATATTCAGTTTTCTCGACACTCTTTATTGAAGAGACTGTCCTTCTCTCATTGTGTGTTCTTGGCATCTTTGTCAAAGATCAGCTGGTTGTAAATGCATGAGTTCAGTTTTGGGCTTTTGTTTATGCCACTACCATGCTGCTTTGATTACTATAGCTTTGTAATATAGTTTGAAGTAGTGTGGTGCCTCCAGTTTTATTCTTTTTGCTCAAGATTGCCTTGGCTATTCAGTTTTGCATGTGTTTCCATAAGAATTTTAGAATTTTGTTTTTTATTTCTGTGAAAAATGGCATCGGAATTTTTATAGGGATTGCATTTAATCTGTGGATCGCTTTGGGTAGTATGGACATTTTAACAGTATTAATTCTTCCCATCCAGAATCCAGATCTTGAGATCATCTCTTCATCTCAAGATTCTTAGTCACCAAAGTCCCTTTTACCAAATATGGTAATGTATTCACAAGTTCTGGGGATTAGGATGTAGACATCTTGGGTGGGGGTGCATTTTTCTGTGTAGCACAGAAGAGAAATTATTTTGATAGTGTCTAAAATGTAAGATCACTAGGGGGTGAGGTAAGATGAGAAATGTCCTTTTTTCTGGAACTGAAAAGTGGGTATAGTGAGACTTTTGAGGATAAAAGAAGTCATGTTGACAACATGTGTTCTTAAAGGAAAAGGGGAGAAAGGCATGGTGTGCTGCTAGTTGAGATTCTGCATTTGGTTTTGTTGTTGTTGTTGTTGTTTGAGAGACAGGGTTTCACTTTGTCTCCCAGGCTGGAGTGCAGTGGTGCAATTGTAGCTAACATCAAACTCCTGGGTTCAAGGTCTCTCCCCTCAGTCTCCTGAGTAGCTGGGATTACAGGCTAGCACCACCGTGCCTGGCTCATTTTTTTAAATTTTTGAGATGGGGGTCTCGTTATATTGCCCAGGCTGGTCTTGAGTTCCTGGGCTCAAGCAATTCTCCCACCTCCATCTCCCTAAGCTCTGGGATTACAGGCATGAGCCAGTGGGCCTGGCCTACGTTTTTTTTTTTTTTTTTTTAATGGCAAAGAACTACCTTAACGCTAACACTAGAACACCATAGCCTAATGTGGGGCTAAGAAAAAGTGGCCAGTGCGTGAATTACTAGTATGATCCTCCTTATATTTAGGTTATTTATTTATTTAAAATATTACAGTAACAGTACACAAATATTTCTGCATATTATTAATAAAAACCTTTGTCAAGGAGTCTATAGAGCAAAAAATGAAAATTCTCCACACAAACCATATTCTTTTCTCTGAGGATACCTATTGGTGTGTATTTTCCACATTTTTACGATGTGTTTAATATGTATGTGTTTTTGCTTTTTAAGAAATTTTTAGAATTTTTGTTTCTTCTACTTTACATAAATGAGATCAGTTTGTATCTAGTAGCTAGTCATTTTCTTAAATGTTTTATATTGCCTTTATTGAAGACACCAGCACCCAGAAAATGATAATGGGTGTTAGATGGTGATGATGATAATGGTAATAGGTGTAGATAGTGCTGTTTCATTTGCAGGCGTTATTCTCAGTGCTGTATTAACTCCTTTAATCCTCACTATTTTATGAGGCAGGTATTATTATCATCCTCACTTTGTAGATGAAGAAACGGACGCAGAAAAATTAAGGCGCTTGCGCCACTTTGTGCAGGAAATGGGGTAACTGAGCTCACAGCCAGGCCATCTGGCTCCAAGGCCTGGACCACACTATTGTGCTACTTTTGCATTTACAGGAAAGGGCTAAACACTGACAAAATGTGAGTGCGCTATCTGGGAATTTAAGCAAAGCCTCATTGGTAAGTTGGCTCGTTTTCTTCCCTTCTATGGCAGTTACACAGTTTTTTTTCTTAACTCATGTGGGTCAAGGAAGGGTCTTTTGAAATGAAAGGATCAAATCTGAGCTTTTCAATTCTAGTCTGTCTTCTCCTCTTTTCTGCTAAGTGAGTAGATTTCTAAATCAGTTCTGATTTTATTTACCTCCCTAACTACTTCCTAGAGTGTGCCTGACTTTCATGAGACTTTCCTGTCTTCTGCCAAAATTTGTCTTCCTTTAAATTTAATGTCCCTTGATCATTTTGTTTTCAAAAAAGAGACTGCTATTTTTAGAAACCCGAAATACATAGATCTTGGTTTTTAAATACCATTCTATAATAAAACGAGTCAGGAATCCTGATTCCAAATTAGGAGAAATACAAGATGAACCTGGAACATCTTTTAGTACCAGAAGGTGAGAGAAAGAAGAAAAACAGGAAAAAAAAAAACTGAAAGGGAAGCCAGTCAGAGACGTAGGAACCAATATGAAGGCATTTTCAGTGACCAACCTGGGACATTTGAACCACGAAATAAATACTGATCATCATGGATTGTCATCTGTTTAATAAATATCTAGATATAAATCTATATGGTAGATATTCGTGCGTCTCTGCTAGGTTAAATAATTGAAAAACAAGTTGGAGGTTGGGCACAGTGGCTCACGCTTAATAATCCTGGTACTTTGGGAGGCCAAGGCAGGTGAATTGCTTGAGTGTAGAAGTTCAAGACCAGCCCGGGCAACATAATGAAACCCTGCCACTACTAAAAATACAGGAGTTAGCCGAGCGTGCCTGTAGTCCCAGCTACTTTGGAGGCTGAGGCAGGAGGATTGCTTGAGCCCAGGAAGTTGAGGCTTCAGTGTGCCAAGATTGTGCCACTGCACTCCAGCCTAGGTGACAAAGTGAGACCCTGTCTCAACAAACAAAAAGTGAATTGTAGAAAGAGCGGCTCTTTATTATTATTATTATTATTATTTTTTTTTGAGATGGAGTCTTGCTCTGTTGCCCAGACTGGAGTGTAGTGGCAGGATCTCGGCTCACTGTAACCTCCGCCTCCTGGGTTCAAGCGATTCTCCTGGCTCAGCCTCCCAAGTATCTGGGATTACAGGCACCCACCATCATGCCTGGCTAATTTTTATATTTTTTGTAGAAAAAATAGCTCTCAAGGAGCTAACAGAGGCCAAGAAAGTCAGGCACACAATTGTCATCAGTTAGGGAATGTCTGTGATGTATGCAGATGAACCTTCAGTGAGTGTGTAGTAAAAAGAACCCCTAATGTATCTATGGAAATTTACAAATTTTTATAATTTTTATATTTTTTGTTGGCCAGGCTGGTCTTGACCTCCTCACCTCAAGTGATCTACCATCCTCGGCCTTTCATCAAAGTGCTGGGATTACAGGCATGAGCCACCGCACCTGGCCTATTATAGTAGAATTTTAATTAGTACATATGGAAGGAATGATGGAAATAATCTGCCAGTAGGCACTTACAAGTAATTATTTTGTAGATAAGCACTACCAATGGATGCTATTATAAAATTAGTGAAAATATGGGAAACAGGGTATTTATATAGTCTGAAAATATCTCTAATTATTAATTAGAAAGGAAAAACTAATAACTTCATGGCAGAGAAACCTGACAGACAGCACCTTGCCTATGGTCAGCATTTACTGGGTTCATGTTGACACCATGTAGCTTGCTACTGTGTTGTTCTCACCAGAATTGCATAACCTCAATCTAGTAATGAGGAAATGCTAGACAAACCCAAATGGAAGGGTTAGTAAAACAACTGACCAACACCCTTTGTGAAAGTGTCATGGCAGTGCGAAACAGAGACTGGCCACACTTAGAGATTAGAGGAGGCCAAAGAGATGAGACAGGTGAATCCATGATCCTGGGCCAGGAAAAGGGTATCAGGTGGTCAAACTCATGAAGTTTCAATAAGGCCTGTTGATGGATTCATAGTAATATGTCCATGTTAGTTTCAGCAATTATACAATTATGTAAGGTGTTAACATTAGGGGAAGCTGGATAAAGGGCATATAGGAACTCTGTGTATTCATTTTATAACCCTTTTGTTAGTGTAAAATTATGTTTTAAAAGTTTTAAAAATGTAAAAAGAAAAAATAGTCCAGACATGGTGGCTCGACGCCTATAATCCCCAGCACTTTGGGAGTCTGAGGTACGTGGATTGCTTGAGTTCAGGAGTTTGAGCCCAGCCTGGGCAACATGGTGAAACCCCATCTTTACCCCCCAAAAAAACAGCTGGGCATGGTGATGTGCACCTGTGGTCTGAGCTCCTCAGGAGGCTAAGTTGGGAGGATTGCTTGAGCCCAGGAAGTGGAGTTACAGTCAGCTGAGATTGTGCCCCTGCTTTCGAGCCTGCACAACAGAACCAGACCCTGTCTCAAAAATAAATAAATTTAGAAAAAAGAAAAAATCTGTCTTGTCTGGGCTGTAGTAAACAGTGAAGGTATTTCATACATTCAGTGGTCAAATCGTTGAGGTCCTGTCCTGTGCTAGGTACAGTGTCGACTGTCATGGACAGCAGATGAAAATAGAGCGCCCTGCTCTCAAGGAGCTAACAGAGGCCAAGAAAGTCAGGCACACAATTGTCATCAGTTAGGGAATGTTTGTGATGTATGCATATGAACCTTCAGTGAGTGTGTAGTAAAAAGAACCCCTAATGTATCTATTGAAATTTACAAATCTTATTTAGAGACATTTTGGATTTAAATAACTTTGTGCTCAGGTTGAAATCTTTGTAGTAGATTTGCCATTTTTGCCATTGGTCACCAGCAATGAAAAGCTTCAGGGTGGGTGGCAGGAAACAGATGTCCACAGCATCACCAGAGTCCCGCCTGTGTGGACATCATTTGCTTCATGCTGTGTGTACTGAAATGAGAGAGGGGGGAAGGAAGGAAAGAGGGAAAAGGAAAGAAATCTGGCCCAGCACAGTGTCGGGGTGCCTACTTCGTTTATCATTTAGAATGGACTGTGTGGGAAGTTCATGGCTCTGGAAGAAAAGGAGGGTGGCGCCGGGTGAGGGTCTAGGGTGGGGAAGAAAGGAAGGGAAGGCGCGTCCCTTCAGTGCCTGGGGCGGTTGTGAGTGGGAGGCCCTGTGAAGCCTCAGGGCTCAGAGAGCTTTTCCTTTTTCATTCCAGAGTTGTAAGTCTTACAATTTTGTGTCTGAAAATAGCTGCTGCTAATGAAGTGAAACCATGATCAGAAGCTGTTTTCAGGAGCAGAATGTAGGATGCGAACCCTGTTGATCTGGGATGCCTCCCAATGGTGGTCTCTTTGGGTTGCAAAAATGATGATGTGGCAGAGGGGAGCACAGGTTTCTGAAGACAAGATGCAGGCAGAACCGTCGCCTTTCTCCTTGTGTTACAGGGTGGGGGGTGAGACGGTGTTCCTGTTTCAGCTGTCCCCCCTTCTCTTTCATGCCTCCTTAGTCACCAGTTCCCAGGTTATTTGATTTCAGAAGTTTTTTGCAAATGAATTGTAGCACCTCACTTCCATGTGAAATTTTGGTTCCCATCTCCCTACACATTTCTTATTTTCTGTTATCAATGAGAGGAATGAGTGTACCTTGCTCAGGGGAGCTTTGCAGGGACTAAGCTGTTAGCCCCAAATAAAGGAATTAAAGGAGGGTGGTGAGGCTTGCCCCCTCAGGAAAGCAGGGCAGTTCCGTCACGGCAAACTTCATTTGCCAGCCTCTAGAAACAGCCGCACCGCGGGGGCTGCGTGGGGGCAGTTCTGTCTCCAGGCCCTTCCGCACGCCGTGTCCTGCACGTGGATGTTCTACCCCTGACTCGCTTTCGTGATGACATCTCAGATGTGCTCATTTGGATCCAGAGGAGTTAACACTGAAGCCTGGATTTTGATCATCAAGATGCTGTAGTTTCTAAAAATTTATTGTAAAATAACTACTGTCTCTTTGGTACAGAATTTCAGAAACTGTGGAGGAGTGTCACTGTGGATTCCATGGACGAGGAGAAAATTGAAGAATATCTGAAGCGACAGGGTATTTCTTCCATGCAGGAATCTGGACCAAAGAAAGTGGTGTGTAATCTCTAGAAAAGCAGCTTAATTCCCTGCCCTGGGAACTGTTAGCCTGCCCTGCTTTCTGCTCTCTCAAGAGCTGGGAGTCATTCCCCCGCCAGTGTTTCTCAGTGTCTACAGCCCAGGTCACATCTGAGGTATTGCAGGCCTGCAGACCCACCCTGGGTGCTGTTCCAGGCCTGTGGGTACCTTTCCACACCCAGCTCCTCCCAAGCAGTCTTGCTCTTGAGCTCCAGCCATATGGAACCTTCCAGGGCCTGTGTGTTCCCCACTCTCCCACTCTAAGCTGCTGCAGGCCCTCTCCCCATTCCTAAAAGCAGGCTGTGTCTTGATCTGCACGACCTTTTTCTTTTCTTTTTTTCTTTGAGTAGGAGTTTTGCTCTTGTTGCCCAGGCTGGAGTGCAGTGGCATGATCTCAGCTCACCACAACCCCCGCCTCCCGGGTTCAAGCGATTCTCCTGTCTCAGCCTCCCAAGCAGCTGGGATTACAGGCATGTGCCACCATGCCCGGCTAATTTTGTATTTTTAGTAGAGATGGGTTTCTCCATGTTGGTCAGGCTGGTCTCGAACTCCTGACTTCAGGTGATCCGCCCACCTTGGCCTCCCAAAGTGCTGGAATGACAGGCGTGAGCCATTGCGCCTGGCCTGCAGGACCTTTCAGAATTGAACGAGGCCCTCCCCTGCTCTGTAAGCCTTGCCAGCCTGGTGCCTGGTTTTGCCATAGTGACTTTCAGGTCCCTTAGGAACCAGATACTTTTGTCTGTATAGTCTCTAAATCCTGCTCACAGGGGATGTTAGTAATTAAATGACGACTTGTAAATTGCCTTGCACCAGCAAATAAAATCTGTAGTCCAAAGACAAAGCCTGGGTTGGGTGATTCACCAGCACCCTAATTAGCTGTGCTCTGCCCCTCCCGCCTCTCCTTGTCCACCGTCATGATTCGTAGCTTGTCATCTGTGTCTGGGGTGGGGTTGGGGGTTGGAGGGATGTGTGTTCAGTGAATTTTCAGGACTCACCAAAAGGGAAGCTTTATTGTCAATCTCTGTCCACAAATGAGTGTAACTGCAGCCCTTCATGATTTCTTGTCTCATTTGTTGATTTTTTTCATCATGTGATGCTAATATTTCAAGTATGTAGAAAAGACTAGAGAATATTCCAGACCTTCACATGCCCCTCCTGTCTCAGGATTTTGCCATATTTTCTTCAGAAACTATGTAATGGATACATTAAAACTCAGTAATGGATACATTTTTAGACCTGATAACAGAAGGGCTTCACCACCCCTTTTGTTTTACTTAGTGCCAGGAATCCTTCTGGTAGGTTTTGTGCCTGCTCCTTCACTCCCACTGGCGCCTGCATCTCAGGGACACAGAGGCCCCGGGTCTGGTCAGGATGTGTGCTGTACTGTGTGTGTGTGCTGCTGGGCGGCAGAGCAGGAGAGGGGTCTGAACCACATCCTCAGCCACGGGCCTGTGGGCATGCTCAGAACATCCTGACTGCACCACCCCTTGGAGCAACCGTTGTTCCTAATTGTTGTTTTTGTTTTGTTTTGTTTTGTTTTTGAGACAGAGTCTCGCTCTGTTGCCAGGCTGGAGTGCAGTGGTGCGATCTCGGCTCACTGCAACCTCCACGTCCCGGGTTCAAGAGATTCTCCTGCCTCAGCCTCCCAAGTAGTGGGGATGACAAGTGAGCCACCACGCCCAGCTAATTTTTTGTGTTTTTAGTAGAGACGGGGTTTCACCATGTTGGCCAGGATGGTCTCAATCTCTTGACCTTGTGATCTGCCCGAGTTGGCCACCCAAAGTGCTCAGATTACAGGCGTGAGCCACTGCGCCCCGCCTATTTCTAATTGTTTTTACCTTTTCCTTTAGGCCCCTGTTCAGAGAAGGAAAAAGCCTGCTTCACAGAAAAAGCGACGTTTTAAGACTCATAACGAACACTTGGCTGGAGTGCTGAAGGATTACTCTGACATTACTTCTGGCAAGTAGGGAACACTTTCGCCCTGGAACAGAGTCACGGATACACAGTCAGAGGCGCTCTTGCTGATGCTCCGGGTCTGAAGACAGTTCTCTCATCTGCTGCTTGCGACTGAGGAGAGGAGCAGTTCAGTTTACAGAACAAGTGCAAATTACCAAACTCGAAGCATGTATGAGTAGAATGGGCTCATGGGAACTGTGATGTTACCTCTTAAGCTTCTGTTACTCCCTGGGAGAAAGGCATTGAGCGTGGCATGCAGGTGTATTGGCTGTATTTTTCTCCACTTGTAAATGGTTCCTTTCTTCCTAATTTGTTACTTTAGCGCAAGTTTGCCCATAGTCTTGAATGCAATATTTGTTTATTCCAAAAGAACATATTTATAATAAAATCATTGTAGAAGGATTTTTAAGATGTTAGTGAATTCTCTGTTGTTGTTTTTTTTTTTCATTCCTGGAAGTGGCAAGAAGCAGCTGTGGTCTCTGACTTCCACGGGTCACGTGCTGGGGACGCGATGAAGCCTGGCCCGCGCTGTGTTGCTGAGCGCGCGGATTTCACCACTGGAACACAGGTGTGCCACCTGCTAGCAAGCTGAGAAGTAGAGATGCCCTGGGTGTCATTGTTAATGCTTTCTTTTAAAAAGAAGCATCAGTGTCCAGCTTCTTGGGTTCGGTAAGTTCCAGGATGGTCTGGTGCACGTTGAACAAACCTGGGTAGAGTCTCCACGGCACCCTAACGTCGAGCTGTGTCACACCCCCACCCTCACGTGGCCTGACCCGGGGTTCTTCTGGTGGAGACGGCTTCTGTCACTGGCCCAGCTCGTGAGAGCCGTTATCAAATATGTGAGGGTTCTTTAGAGTCAGGGCGACTTAACGGGAAATCCATGTGGTTCCTGCTTTCTACGGCAGAGTTCACATTTTCCTCACGTGCTTTGTGTTCTGCTGTGGTCCTTTGGGCTGATGGTCATGGTCCTCATGTCACAGCATGGGAGAGTAGTGGATCATGAAACGAGGTGGCGGTTCTCAGAAGAGGCGTGATGGAAACCCAGAGCAGGAAGTGCTTTGTGCAGACGACAAGGAGCCTTCTTGCTTTTTCAGTTGTTTTCTCTCTTCTACTTACCTCTCATCCCTTCACAGTGTCACCTGTTTGCTTTACCTCTTTCTTACCTCCAAGCCCCAAAACGTGGCAGGAGAGGGTATAACTGAGGTCCCTACAATAATTTAGAACACAGGAAATGCAGTCTGTCTTGCTTTAAGGGTTTTTCTGGTAAGAAGAGCTTTAATGTCTTACAACATGAAACTAGCTCTCCTGTAAAAAACATCTAGAGTTAGCTTATCTCCAAGTAGAGACCTATTCTTGTGATCTCCACACTCCATCTTATTTTATGGGCCAGGTCTGGAAGTGCAGTTTGGACATCTCAGACCCCCTCATCTGTTTTGCAGGGAGATGGTCATGGGGGCCTCCGTCTCTGTGATCAGGCGCTTTACTGCCAGTTGTGTGTTGGTGGTGACTTCTGGCAGAGCCTGTGCCCAGCACTACTTCCTGGGCTGGCCTGATAATTGATTTCAGTTATCTTGTCTTAAACTCATTTCAGAAATGAAGATCTAGCAAAACGGAGTGACTTAGGAAACTGCCACGCTGACGGATTCCGTGGCGTTGTCTCATTCACCTGCAGTTTCTTTTGTTAAGCCTCAGTCCGCTTGGCCTACTACACATGAGAGCAGTTCCTCCATGTCCCCCATCTGAAGGCACTGGGGTTGTATCATGGGACGTGTTGAGGATACAGTGTTTGTGGAACACTGTGATGGAAGTTTACTTGTGCGGGACAGTCTTAATACAGGCACACCTCATTTTACTGTGCTTTGCTTTCTGTGTCTTCACAGATAGTGGGAGTTTTCCCCACATTGAAGGTCTGTGGCAGCCCCACTTCAGGCAGGTCTGTTGGAGCTGTTTTTCCAGCAGTGTGTGCTCACTTTGCTAGCATTTTTCTTTTTAGCAATAATATATATTTAAATTAAAGTATATAATTGGGTTCTTTAGGGCGTAATGCTATTGCACACTTTCTACTGTCACATAGCATGAACGTTTTAATAGGCACTGGGAAACCAAAACATTCGTGTGACCCACTTTACTGTGGTATTTGCGTTATTGTGATGGCCTGGAAGCAGGTCTGCAGCGTCTCTGAGGGCTGCTGTACAGAGAAAGCTGTCTCTTCACAGTTCTTCTGGGTGTCTGAAAACACATCCACCAGAAACTCCAAGCTGAAGTCATGTTCTTGCCTCTGCACATTTCTGCTGGCTCTGCTGGCCATTTAGAAGCACGTGGGAATGGCATGGCTGGGTGAGTTAAGAGGGTACGACAGTCAGGAGTGCATTTGATCTATAATTCATTAACATCATGTGAGGCTTTTAGGGCATAGCTAAGAGAAATGTAGTCGAGCCTGGAGAGAGTGTAAAAACTGAACACTTGGCTGCCGCTGTCATAGCCTGTAAGTGTGGCCAGATGATGGATGGACCCAGGGGACAGAGTGGTGCTTGACACCTGTTGAGTGGGGGCATAGTGGAAAGGCAGCGTGGGACATCCCGGTTCTTACAGCCCCAGCATTCACAGGCACGGCGTGTAGACAGCCCTGGGTTTATCTGTGAGACGTTTGAAACCTGTAGCAGCAGAATGGGATTCTGAGTGTGGGTGGGCTTGTGGGTCGAAGGTGTTTGGCTTGTCACTTCCCTGATTTTTGAGGCATAGACGATGAGACTCAGTGTCTCTTCTTCCCTTGCCCACTGTTTTTACTTTCAGATGACTCATTTGTGGGGAGGATTTGGGGTTTTCTAAGGTTTGATGGTTGACAAGCTCAGCCTGGCACTGCACATTCTGCATCGAGGCGGAGCAGCCAGTTCGGCGTCTTCCAGGGTGGGTTTTAGGGGCTTGTCCTGCAAGATGAGCAGGTGTTCTGTGGGACATGTGGTGGGATGGTCCAAGGACCTCTTGGAAACCATTTTTCAGACTAACTAGGCCTTAGAATTCCCTTCCCTGGCCTGTCTGGAGTGTTGGGGGAAGCAGCGTTGGAAACTCAGACCTGGAGCTGGCCCTGGTGCTACTGTTGGCCTCCCTCTGGCTGCAGTGTAAGGAACTAAAGTGCATTTTCCTTCCCCGGAAGGATTTCCATTAGAAATAAATGTGGGCCCTGCTCTTCAGCAGATGGGCAGGGCCACTCTTCCAGTCCCTGTGGACGGCTCAGGGCTGCAGGACTGATCCTGCTCCACTGGTTCGGGGTGAGACCAGCACATCTGTGTGACTAAGCATATGGTTCCCAGACCCTGGGGGAAAGCCCAGTGACTTTTGATCCAGCCAGAACTTTGTGGGGCTTGCATGTCAAGGGAGAGAAGGCACAGACTTACCTTTAAAGTAAGAAAACACAGAAGGGTGCCAGCAGGGGAGAACCGAGCAAACCATATCCTGATATAGGCAGGACCAGCTCTAGAAGCGCCAAGAGCAAGTTTGTCCCATGGGCGGGGATTGTGATGCTTTGTAGTGCCTGCCTGCCAAGTCCCCATACAAAGGGCTGTGTTCCAGTTTTAAGGAAAAAAGTGCTCTTTTTGTCCCGGTAAATATTTTGTGTATTTCTCATTGCATTTAGGCCTGCCGTTTTGCTCAGAAGCTTGGGTTGACTTTAAGCATTTGGTCCAGTTAAGTTCTCAACTTGGTATTAACAACCCCAGGCAGAGTTCCACGTGAATTTCTCAACTGGACAAGTGGAACACAAGGACCAGAGTTTTCTCTTCCCTCAGACTGTTCATAAGTGAGATGTATGTGAGCAGTGGTGAATGGAAGGCTTCACTGTTTTGTTCATAGTTACTGGCAAATTATTATGGTTTGTAGGAAGATCTCCTAACCCGCTGCCCTCTAAGTAGGAATGAGTGTGGTTGGAACTGAGGCTCAGGAAGAGGGAAGTGGCAGGTTCGCTGGAGAGCTGCATAGAGGCCTAGTTCTACAGCGCACCAGCAGCTCTCAGGACTGGCTGGGGTAGCTACAGGGCCAAGCCAGTTCACGCAAGAGTGAATATTAGTTCCATCTGGGATGTTCTGTAGCAGGGACAGATAGCTTTACAGTGGCAGTTATTGAAATTTCCTAATTTAGGGTTTTCAATCAAATTGCTGACAACATAGTTTTTCAGTATCCCAGTTATTAAGAGTTTTAGGAGAGGCATTTTGAGGCTGAGTGTTTCAAATAACACCTCACTGGTAATGAGTATTTTTAGGTTTTCTATGCAGGCTGTAGAAACACAGGCTGTTTATGCCATGAGGGTGTGGAGAATGGTTTAGGACTTGGTGTGGAGAGCAGCCCTGTGCCAGAAACTTCCAGCTGGGTAAGAGCACTTTTGGGAACCTGTCCATATTCTTAGCACAGATCATGTCTTGCCCAAAGCACTCAGAAATAACTAGTTGAAGCTGGGCACGGTGGCATGTGCCTGTAGTCCCAGCTACTCAGGAGGCTGAGGCAGGAGGATGGCTTGAGCCCAGGACTTTGAGGTTGTGGTGAGCTGCGAGTCTGCCACTGCACTCCAGTCTGGGCAACATAGTGAGATGCGTCTCTTAAGAATTACTTATTTCTCAGTTACCTTGACAGACACCAAGAGTTCTTGTGTACTGGAACACGGAATTCAGGGATAGGGCAGTAACAACTGCAAGCTAGTCCATGAAAGTCGGGCAGACACATGCACGCCCTGGGTTCGGGTGTGATTGACTGGTGATGTAATGTTCATTTTGTGAATTTTAAGGTTCTTTTCAAATTCCTTTAATCTATAATTTTGTTATAGAAGTGGAAAGCATGGTGTTTAGTTTCAGATGCATTTTATAGTTATATTAGTTTGGCATTAACAAGGAAAGGTTGGTTCATTTGGTAATCACACAAAAAGATGGGCCTAGTTCCCATCTTTCTGGAGCCTACAAATTGGGACATTTTGCATGGGTGCAAGAGCAAACAGCCTGCCTTTTTCTTATCCCAAGTTCTTGATTCTAAAAGACATATTGCATTAATTCCTGCTCAGTAGAGTGACAAAAAGGGTAACTTTGCACAGACCCTAATGAGGCTGGTATTTGGCTGGTGAGTGGGAATGTATCTGGAGGTCACACTAGGTTAGTAAATACCATCCAGACTTGTCACGTGCACGTCATGAATGACCATCATCAGCATGGGGATGATCGTGGCACTCATCCTGTTGAAGGACTCCTGTCAAAAATTATAGGTGACTGTGTTCGGCCAGTGACTAGCTGGGACAGTCCCAGCAAAACCCCTTAAGGCTTAGCTGTTTGGCCAGTCTCTGGTGCCTATGAGTTGGAGCTCACAGGTGGACCAAAGGCAGATGAGGTCGGCCTGAGAGCCATGCTGGTGTGGCCTTCTGAGACTGGGCCAAGGAAAGCTGTTAGCCTCCTAGTTCCATAAGCTGGAAGGCAGTGGACACAACCTGCGTTTGGTGGCTCCTCTGCAGGCAGGCTGTGAGCCTAACTGGAGATTGTCGCATTGTCCAGCAAGACTCAGTGTTGGCTGTTGGCACTGCTTGGATGTAAGCACTATTTTTTGCCTTTTCCTTTTAGGAGGAATAGGGTGGGTGAGAGTGTATATAAAACACGATTCTCTTGGCAATTGGTGCCTGGTTTTTCCACTTGCTTTTTTTTTATGGTTTTGGAGACAGGGTCTTGCCCTGTGGCCGAGGCTTGAGTGCAGTGGCGGAATCATGGCTCACTGCAGCCTCGACCTCTTGGGCTGAAGCCCTCCTTCCTCCTCGGTCTCCTGAGTAGCTAAGACCACAGGTGTGTGCTAGCACACCTGGCTAATGTTAAAATTGTTTGTAGAAACAGGGTCTTGCTGTGCTGCCCAGGCTGGTCTCAAACTCCCGAGATCAAGCAAGCCTCCTGGCTCAGCTTTCCAGTGTTGGAATTACAGTTGTGAGCCACCATGTCTGCTGTAAGGTATGTTTAAGTCAAGCTGAGTCAAACTCCCTTGAGGTCCCTCTGCCTCTGGTGTCATTGGTCAGTCACCAGCTGCTGTGGTCGTGCCTTTGCAGGCTGATTCTCTGGCTCTCCCCAACGTCTGCTTCCTTCTTTAATCTCTTTGTGCCTAAGCTCAATGGCCAGTGCTTAGCTCTGCCAAAGCTGAAAATGGGAACAAAATCTGCTGGCCTCTTGTCTGCAGTGTGGGATACATGTGGTTGGTCTTGCTGAAAAAGAATTTGTCAAGCAATGATGTGGCAGCTGGAATAAGCACTTTATTTTTTAAAAATGACCATACAAAAGTACCTTTAAACAGTTATAAAAGCATAATAGACTGTGTCGAAGTGGCTGTTTTCCTTAGAGAGGAGTACAGGCATCTCACCAAGAGCCAAGTGGCACTGAGGGCATAAACAGGTCCTTGAACACCAAAGTGGCTCCGTCACAAGTCCCCGAGCTAACTGCCCTTTCCCCTTATTTATGGTAAGAGCAGGCCCCTCACTTCTGGTGTTGGTGGTGTTTTGTGGTGACCTTTAAAAGCTTCTTGACATCTTTATTTATTTCTAATGGAAAACAGCAGAACACAAACCAACCAGGTAATCATCACATGGAAATTTTCCACAGAAGCTGAGCAGATCAATAGGAAAGCCTGTGATTGTGTTTGGCAGCTGAATTTAGGTCACTGTGGTTTTACAAATGGCTCTTGTACGAGGGGGGAGAGGTTGAGCTGTCATGAACTCTGGAGATGTGTCAACTGACAACACAAGACTGACTTTGGCTTTGATGAAGTCTGCGTAGAACTGGTTCCAGTGCCCACTGCTTCCGTCTCTGTGCAGTGTGGCAGGTCATCCTCACAGCACACGACATTCAGGAACTCATGGTACGTGGTCCATTTGGCCCTGCGCCGCCAAGAGTTAACACCAGCTCAATTCAGCTGATGTCCTGCAAAAATCACTTTGGAGACAGAGAGACATGAGCTGCCCACTGCAGCCAAGTGGGTTGGGCACAGCCAGTCCCTCATGGGCCAGGGCTGGCCTCCCAAGCCAAGGTTGTCCCTTACCCATGAGGCGAGCCCTGCACTTCCACTGGGGGAGCAGGGCTGGCTTGTGGAAGGTGAGTTAGGCATGGAGTGGTTACACACGGGAGCGTGCAGTTACAAAGGAAACGTAAGACTGCAAAAATGCAACACTCGGCACACAGTTTATAGTCACAGCTGGAGCTGCCAGGGCTTTCTAAGGGCACACTCAGCAGTTCTTACAAATGGTTTCTTTGCCCAGTTGTGAATAAGCCATTGGTAGAAGCTCCTGGAGGCTTCTGGTTGATTGATTGTCTTGCAGGGTTGTCTTATTGGAACTGGGATTCTAGATCTAATACTGCAGGTAACAGTTCTAACAGCTACACGACGCTAATTTACCCTGGACTCTGGGTAGGCACAGATTTCTATATAGTCACAATACAGGAAATTCTGGTTAATATTTGGAAACATGCCTCAAACATGCAGCTTACTTTAGAGGAAAAAAATAGATATTTTTAATTACAAGCATTCAAAAGTCGAGCACAAAACAGTGATCCAACCCAGTGTAAGATCGTCCATCCTGCATACTTAAAATGTTTGGTATAAAAATACTCACTTTTCTTGATTTTATTGTTGACTTCTCTTACGTTTCGTTTGAAAATATCTCCAAACTGTACAGAAATGTCAGACCATGCATTCACAAATAACACACTATTTCTTACAATTATACAGTGTAAAAGAGTAAAACATTTTTATTATATTTTTTCTTTGAGAAAAACAGATGTGTGATAGAGGCTGTGGCAAAGTCTTGAAGGGATCAAAACTGGGCAAGGTTTTTTCAAGCCTGAAACAGAAAGAAAACAAACATATGAGGCGAGCAGGCGTCAACCCTCCCTAGTTGTGATGGCTTCGGAGATGCCTGTGGATGGAAGAACGGATGGCTTAGCTGACAGGGTGTGGATGTGTAGAAAAGATTTACTGCCCACACACAGGTATGCGGGGCAGTGGTCTTGCCTTGATTAGACACACGGGTCAAGTCCTTGACTCCCACTCACAGAGCCCCATCCTGGCCCAGAGATTTTCTTTAAAAACAACTCAGCTCTTCTTCTGTATTATTCTGTCACTCATTTTCCTTTTCTTGCCATCTCACCAACATGTCACACACATTTGAAAAGTTTTGTAGAAAAGGTGTATACAGAAGGTAGTCAGCTCAACATACACTAGAATTTTATATAGGGAGATGCTTATTTGTGTGCGGAAAGAGGCTATAAAGAAAAAGATCATTACTGATAACCTATCTCATCTAAATGTCCCAAGTTAGATTTGGGAAAATGTGTTGAGCAGTTAAGTCCCGAAATAATGAGAATATTTAGGTGACCACTGAAACACAGTATATGGGATGAGCTTGTAAATGTTCCTATACAAACCAAATCTGTCCAGTTTGGATCTGACCTGTGACCCAATATACCTTTTTCACTTCCAGTTTTTGGATGAGAGTAAGAGTGGGTAGCAGTAGTAGTAACGGCCCGCAGGTCTTCAGACCGGCAGAGCTTTCCACAGCAGGACCCTGGACCCCTCTCGACCGCCCCTCCGCCAGCCTTTTCTGTGACTAATACTTGCCTGTCCCTTTAGGTTGTGGCAAATAATGACATTAGTCCTAGCACATCCACTTAAGTATGCTTACTGTACAGAGACCTCAAGGCAGCCAAATCCAGACGCGCCCCTGGCCTGTCAGTCTCTGGCCCTTACACTGCTGCCCCCCTACCCAGCCCTGTCCTCTCGGCTCATCTGTTCCTTCCACTCTGCTGTCACCATCTTAGCGCCACCTCTGCAGACGTGCGCTTCTACCTCGAATCTTTGTCCACTTTGCTTTGGGCAGCAAGACAACATTCCTAAATCACTCTCCACCCCGGCTCGTCTTCCCAGATGCCAAATCCCTAACACATCCTCAGGGCCCTCAAAAGCTTGTCTGCTTTCAGCAAGAGCGTGCTGTGCCCATTACTCCATCCTCTCCTCTGTTCTAGTCCCCACTGTCTTTCAGAACTCCCATCTCCTGATCTCTCTGGCCTGATGGCTTCCTAATCTGAGCTCCTAGCAGCGGTTCTCACTGACCAGGCCACTCTGACTTCCACAGGCACGATCCTGCATTGGTATTTGCCTCTGAGACCATCTCTTCCTCCTCAAACCCCAGACACCAGTCACTTGCAGGGGCTCAATGCAAACCTTCCATTCACACACACAGACTGCAGGGCACACGAAACAGGAGTGATGGGTCATTTGTGGCATGTTGTCACTGAGACGTGGGCCCCGGTGTGGATGACGTCTGGCCTGAGCAGGAAACTAAGGGCGGGGACCCACTTTGGGTTCTGCACACCAGCCCAGGGGCACCCTGAGCCCTCCATGGGCAGCTGTGGCCCCAGTAGGGGGGATGTAGCACCTCCAGCTTTCCTGGGCAATAACCCATGCGACTTCCCCATGCCTCAGCCCCTGAGCAGGAGGAATGGCCGCCTAGGAGGGCTGATCTGAAGGGAGAAGGAACATGGGCGGAGGAAGTCTAGTTTTCTGGGCCTTCCATAACTGCTGTGTAAATGGAATCCTTGCATGGGAAAGGAATGTAGTCACACTACCACAGATGATCCCGGACTGAACAGAAGGTCAAAATGTGGCTATTTCAGTCCCTGTAAACAAGGAAGAGGTTTAGCTAGGAGCGGAGTTCAAACCTTGGAATGTCTTAACAAGGACATTTTAAACAGAATCCAAAGACATCCGGGAACGCAGCGCCGCGCAGGGACGGCGGGGTTGGGGCTGGGAACACACGAGGCTCTGATTAGGAGCAGGTTCTCCTTGCTGGACCTTCCTGGAAGCGGCCGACTATGTCATTCATCTTCAAAAAATCAGGTACTGATTTTAATTCCTAATAGAGACATTTTCAGACATACCGCTGAAAAAGTTCACGGTCTCTAGAGCCTCTAGGGGCACAGTCTTCTGCAGTTTGTAACTCCACTCCAGCCCCGGGGGCTGATGAAAAGTGGCCCATCTCTGCCCTCCAAAGGTAGGTCACATAAGCAGTGTCTGACCTCAGATTGGGGGAAGAGAAAAGCCCCCTCCAAACTCACCCCTGAAACCTAAGGACAGACCCAAGAAATGGTGAGCCCCCACCTTAACAGAGCTGGTGCTGAGAACGCCACGTCTTCCCTACGCGCTGGCTGCCGCTTTCTCAGGCCCATCTGGGGCATCTGCAACCTGACCCTCCTCAGCTGTCCCCAAGACAACGACCCAGACCTGCCCTCCTCTTTTCTGTCCCCCATCACTAGTCCCTTCTGTTACCTGCCAGGAAAGCTCCCTCTCTGTGCACGGTTGACACTTTGGTTGACTTGCTGCATTTAAAAACCATGATGTTTAGCGTTCAAAAATTGCTTAAGGGGGAAAAAAATGTCTAAGCGGCTTAATTGGTTTTGAAATATCCCCAGGAAGCAGAACAGAATCATGTCTTTTAAAAAAGTTTGAGTGATGACTATGAAGAGCTGTGACAGAAGAAAAAGCTCACACAGTAGACGGCTGTGGGCCTGGTGGGAGAGACCCGGCTGCCCCAAGAAACAGGCACCGAGGGAAAACTGCCCGAAGTGCAGGGTCCCGTGGGAAGGCTGCCTGGGGTGTGGAAGGGGCTGCTCCACATGACACACACCTAATGTACGCTCCTGGGACGGCGCTGAGGACTGTCGGAGCATGGAGTGACTTAAGGCCCTCAAATGCCGTCCCATCTCCTTGGCCAGAACGGCTTGGTTCTCTGTCCGTAGCAGGAATCTTGTTCCTCTCGGACTCAATTTTTTTTATAGGCCCCTCAGAGGAATGCGGCCTGCTGCTTTATTTAGGCTGAGACACAAACTGCCATCAGCTCACCCCTGGCGTTCCTGCCGTTCTAAGCCAGGCTTTCCAGAGACCCGGCAGCCCCTAACGTGATATCTGGCAGGAAGGTCACCTCTGGGGATGCTACATGAGGATTTTTAGACTACACTTCCTGCTAGAAGCTAAACAAACTGAGGCGTGACAGGTGATACTGACTGAAAAGACGTATCACCAAAACCATTACCTACTAAACGGCCCACATTCTGGAGAAATGCACTGAGAATCCTATGATTCAGTCATGCCCAAGGATAATTATCCTAGGTCTCCAAGTCATCAAGAAATGGCTGACTGTACTTAGTATAACTGGATTAAGATGATGGGGGGAATATATACATTCCAACCAAACGATTAATTCCGTGCCCCCCCCCCCCCAAAAAGGCTAAAATGCTTCAAAGGAAAAGCTTTGTTTCAGTAACATTTCCTTAGGTGGAGTCCCTCCCCTCCAGGTGCTGCTGGAGCCAGCAGTTCATGGTGCCAGCCTTACCTGAGGACGTGTGAGCACCAAATACTAAGGTGACACATTTAAAAAACCTATCAGTTGCTGTCCCGGGATGACCTTCCCTAGGCAGGCCGTGCTGGAGCAGATGTTCAAGAACTCCGGCCAGAATCACCTGTGGGGAGGGAGGGCACCAGCACCTGGAATCCAGCCCCACCCCAGAGGCCTGCAGTTCCCACGTGACCACACTAGCCAACAACACAGTGCCCTGCCCAGGCCATGCTGCCCGAGGGCTTATTCAACCCTGTGTTACTTACCAGCACACTCCAGTTTTGCAGAATAGCTAGAGAACAGTAGCCACCACTGAAGATTGCATTAATACCCACAAGACAGATTGCAGCCGCCATCACACACCTGGGACCTGGGAGGCAGAGAGACATCACCCATTAATAGTGCACAGTGACTCCTGCGGGGCACCTGGGTCTTGAAGACCAGCCTGTTCTAACAGGCAATGACGGGAGAGATCAAAGGCTTCTGCTGCTGAGTGGAGGACGAGATGCCACTGCAGAATGGCCTTACGTATGCCGCATGAAAAGCTCTCAGCCAGGAAAACGCACTGAGGACTTGGTGGAGCAATTCAGAAGAGGCTCCTGGGGGCCGGGGGAGGATGAGCATTCGAATAAAAGTATATGACTCTTCATGAGGGCGCTAGGAGGCTGCGGGCCCAGCAAGGACGACTCTGTACCACATCGCAAAGGCTGTGGCCTAGACCCCGAGGACTGTCCAAAATCCCCACAGAGCAAGATCCAGAAACTACCTCCAGGAGCTTTGGTCAGCCCAAGGCCATAGGAAAACCCTGTCTGTCACAGGCACTAAGGACTAAACTTTACTCCAAGCACCTCCTGGAAAACAAAAACCAAAAGGATGCCCACTTGTGAACGTATCTGACTACTCCCTAGGGTCTGAGACTTTTGAAATATGAAGGTACAAAGACCCAGCAAAGAATTTGTTTCTAATATTCCTCCTACAGGCATGGCTGCCCCCGATGCAGCTGGTTACAGAAAAGATTCCGGTGCCAGGGAAGGAAGCCCAATTCCGTGCATGTGGACACCAGCGGTCCTACTTCCTACTAGCGTTTCTCAGATCTCCCTTCCTGCAGACAGGCCATGTCCAGTATGCAAAGCTTTGAGAACTGGAGTGCATAATGTACTGCTGTGGACTGTCCAAGTTCCCCAGAAGGATGGCACTGGCTCAGCTGGCACCTTTGAGTGGCCCCACCAGGACTCCACAGGGAGCGGGACTGCTGTGCTGAAACCCAACTCCGGAATCAAGGGTGAGCCTTAAGGAAGGACTACCTTCCTAGGACATCTGTCTTCTCAAATTTAAGGAAGAAAATATTTTCCCCAGAATTTCACTTTACAACATTAGATGTGATTCTAGTTTTTTAGCAAAAGTTGGGTTGAGAACAGAAAAATAATCATCTTTGCACACAAAACCTATCAGCTCACACAACCTCTCCAGACCCCCTCCACGTGGGAGGGAGAGCTCAAGCCACCACGGCAGGCTGCATTTTTAGGATGATTAAGAAGCCTCTGGGCTTAAGCTAACCAGTGCAACTCAGCACTGATGAATACTGGGATCCTGGGACCCTCCCTTTCATCCATGTCCCCAGGAGCATAGGGTTTCATCACCAAGCTGCTTCTGAGACTTCAATAGTTCTCTGCACCCGAGGGTTACCTGGAGGCAGTGACATGAGCCAGAGTCCGGCCAGGAATTGCTCTCAGGAGTCGCGGGACCCCATGGCCTGGTCTGAACACGTGACTCCCTCTCTGAACTTCTTCCAGGGAGCAGTCAGGCAGCTCTGTCGGTGCACATGCTCAGGAGTCTCCAAGGACTCCAGCCAGACCCACAGAAAACAGACAATGGACAGGAGCAGGTAGGGGGTGGGCTGCAGCTTTCACTGCATTTGGTTGTCACGTGGTTTGCAGAGGAGCTCGGTAAGTGCTTGTGATGTGGCAGACAGTCCAGAGGACACAGTGGTGGCTGGAGGGGGCACCCAACGCGTCCACAGGACTGGCAGGGTGGAGGGTCTTCAGGCCCACCCCTACCTTTAGAGCTCAGACAGGAACCATAACAGACCCCAGAACTGGAAGGAATCGCAGAACCAGGCTCACATCTCCTCAGTGGGAAAATGGAGAAGGTCTCTGAGGAGGGTCCTGTGCGCTTTCCTGGCAATTCCTTAGCGCCGCACGAGAGCCAAGCCTGCTGCACTTCCTGTCCATTTAATTAAGATTACAGAGTTAAATATTTTCTAACCCTCACTACAGTGGAGTGTGTTCTGAAAAAGAAACCCTGAATGAAGCTGTTTCTTTCTAGGTCTTTGCTGAGTGTTACCTTCTCAGGTGTACCCTGACTGCTCTGCTACCTTGAAGCAGAAGGCGCCAGAAGCGCTGCCCCGCCACAGCGCTGAGCTGCTTACCTGGCCTTATTATTTATTCCCTCAACACTATCACCACCTAAACTATTATGTCTATTTGATTACCTATTACCCATCTCTTCCCGGAGATGCTGCAGCTGCTCACTGCATCAGCCTTAGGTATGACGGATAGTTAGGGCATTTGTAGCCTTAGGTGTGATGTGCGGACCTCACAGCTTCATACTGGTTCCTGGGTGCATCGCAGTGCGATAGCGTGACATGGACACGTGGCTCTCTTCTAAGGCCAGGGTGACAGCAGGAGCCACCGCAGCTGTTGGGGCCATTCCTCCTTGTTAAGCTCTAAGCTCTGCCTGGGCACCAGAGCCTGCGGCTCCCCACAGGATGACTCAAAGCTCTAGCCAAAGACAGGTGAGGCCGTTCCACCCAAAACAGAAGAGAAGGGACAAACTGCTCCAAATTCTGCAGTTTTTTCTCTTGCCACTTCCTTCTCCAATTTGGGGTGGCTGTAACTATATGTGCTTACAATTTCTGGGCTCTGGTCCCAGTCCATGGCCAGGAAAATTTCAAGAGTCCTGAAAGAAGAAGACCTCCCCCTACACTCCACCTGGCTTCCAAATACTGGGTCTTCCCTTTCACAAACAGTTCAACTCTATCCATCAAGGAAAGCTGCCTAACTCTCACTGCATGCAAGGACTGACAGCAGCGTTGCTCACGTTCTCCTGTTCTCAGTGTATCTGGGAAACTGACAATTTTCAATCGTGATTCTATATTCTGGGCTCTCTGGCACACGGCTGGACCATCAGCAAAACTCTAGTGATGTAGACACAGCCTGTGGCCAGACAACACCGTCCGTTAGCCAGAGGCTGAGCAAATTAAAACACCAGGAACACCCTGTTCCTGTGACTACCCCCTCTCCTGATGGCCTTGCCTATGCCCCGGCAATAGCGTGCACACACCGTGCACACAAACCCTGTACATGCCCTCAGCTGTGGCTCTCACAGCAGGCTGATCCTGTAGGCTCGTGAGCAGTAACTCCCCTCTCTTGTATGTGTGTCCACAGTTCTCTGCCATTAGAACTTAAGCACCTGAGGGGCACAGGCCTGTTTTTCATGTTCATATATCTTGCACACAGCAGATACAACAAATGTTTGTCTGAAGTACTTATTTATATTTCTAGTCTAGTCACTGATTTCTCTTTAGCACTAAGAAGTCCAAGAAGATAAATGAAAACGACTTGGAGGACCTCAATCAGCATTTGGAAGGACAGTGTCACTCCTGCTCGTCTTCAGATCTCCTCTTTCCATGCTGGGAAAGCGAGTTGGGGGAAGAAAGCCCTCTCCACCGAATGGAGAGAGCCATGTGAGCCTCTGCCAATGAGTGGTATGTGGCTTTCATTTGGCCTTTTTGACAGAGTTGTTCTGGTTTAAAATGTTTGTATTAGCTCATCAGCACCACTGTTGCCAATTCTAATTTGAATTTGCCTAAGATTACACAGCTTGGATTATAGGCTGTCTTGGAAAGGACTTGATCCAAGAGACTAGAAGAAGCAGAAGTAACAGAGCCGCACTGAGCTGGTCTAACTTTACATGGGCTGGGAGACTAGACTTCCCAGGTGCAGGAATAATGGGTGCCACTATCCATACCCCTTCCTTACCTGATCCCCCACAGGCTCCAAGGCTGGAGTCTGGCCCATGGCCCAAGCTTAGCTCACCATAAATGATTCATCCACAGGAGACATTACATTTTTTTTTTTTTTTTTTTCCTGGAGACACAGTCTTGCTCTGTTGCCTGGACCAGGGTTTAGTGGAACAATCTTGGCTCACTGCAACCTCGACCTCCCAGACTCAAGCGATTTTCCTGCCTCAGTCTCCCTAGTAAGCTGAGATTATAGGCACCTGCCACCACGCCCAGCTAAGTTTTATATTTTTAGTAGCAATGGTGTTTCACCATGTTGATTGAGCTGGTCTCGAACTTCTGGCCTCAAGTGATCCACCTGTCTCAGCTTCCCAAAGTGCTGGGATTACAGGCATGAGCCACTGCGCCTGGCCCATTACATATTCTTATTCAGATCTTAAAGGGTTTTTATAAGCCATATTTCCAAAGGACAGCAATTGCTGATCCGTCTTGATAGCCACTGCTGCCTTCAGAGCTCCCGCTGAAGGGTCTGTGAGAAATGATTTAGAAAAAAATTAGGTGAGCAGATAAAAATGAAACCCAGGATCTCTGTTACTGAAACCCATGCAACTGCTTGACAATGGATGTCTTCTCTGGAGGCTACATAAATTCTTAAGGGGGGGGGAAAAAAAAAGCCCGCCCTTAGGTCCTAGGCCAACATCCTTTGCCAGCTTCTCTACCAAATGACATTGCCAAGTTGAAGGTCTTCTCTCACTGCGACTGACTTTCCTAGAGCATCTGGCTCTGACAGTAGTGGCCTGACAGCCCTGCTCCTTCAGCTCCCCTCTCCACTATCTGGAGGCTGCTCTTTCTCTGCTGACTCTCGGGTCTCAGATGTGCTCGGCGTGTGGCTTCTCTTCCAGTTTCATGAACTTCCTCAACAGTCAGTTTATGCTGAGGGCCAGGTCAACGTTTCAAGCCACACCCTCTCTCGTGGGCTTTGGAATTTCCAGTTTCCTCATCCTAGACACCTCCAGCTGAACACCCTACCAGACTGTGACAGTGGAGAGCTAAACACACTGTCATGGAAGAGGGAGGTGCCCACAGCAGGGTCCGTGTGAACAGTGCCGCCTGGAGTTTTAAGGCAGTGCTCGGCCGGCGGCACCATGGTAACAGACAGAGGTTCCTATGCAACCACATGAGTATGGCTTTGGGATCTGTGCCTAAAAGTTCATTATGGGCACATGAAGATGGAACATGGACTTAAAGAAATTCTGGACTTAATAGACCCGAGACTATATCTCAAATATAGTCATATAGCTTAACAATGGTATTCCCTGGAGCAAAAAAAACAAAAAACTCTTAAAAAGCAAACTTTCAGAATTCACAAAATAGTTAAGTACTTTAAAAGAACATTTTCCTGTATTATGAATTGTTAACTACGAAAGGACATTTAAAATACAATTGCCATTTCCTAACACTACCATTTTAAAAGGGTACTTACACACGTGCGTGCACGTGAGACATGTAATTCACAATGCAGGACAAACAAGAGCAGCTACAGGAAGCTACTGCATTGTCTGGGTCTTTAGATATCATCACAGATTAATGAGCGGCATCACAGATGAATACTCATCTAAGGATCTCTATATATGAGAGCCTCTGGTTTAGTTTCTGGCTAAGAGGTTAGGATATGGTTTCCATAAGCATGAAGCATTAGTTACTTAAGAGTCTGTGAAAAAAGGATGAGCCGGTCTCAAGCTTGAGAAATACCCCCTCCTCTTAAATATTCATGATGTTCATATGGTAATAAAGGCTCTGAGAATCTTTGGATAAAGAAATTTGTTTCACTGTCTGACCCTGGAAGGATTTGTGTACGTCACCTGTCATTACCCCAGAGGACTATTATTATTTGGCCACACTCAAATAATTGGGTTAAAACATGAAATATGTTGGGTTAGAGGAAGAGTAGATACAATTTTAGCTTACTGATGCTGATGTCCTAAAGCACAGAGCGTTCTCTCAACTTTCCTATCCCTACTGTGAGAGAAAGAGCCGTGAATGTTGCTGGGCTATGACTGGCTGCTCGGAGACTAGTCTGTGGGCTTCTGACACGCTCATGCTCATTACTCTCCTGTCTGGTGAGGCCTCTCCTTTGCGAACACAGAAGGGGTCTTCTGACCTCGGACCGGAGATCATCCAAAGGGCCGGCCTCCTGCGTGATGAGAACTTCACAAATGAAGTCCACACGCAGAAGTCCTCCCAGATCTTGAAGGTGACCTGACCCATCAACCGAGACTTTGGGTCAACAGAGCAACTGACCTGTGTTCAATAAACCCTAGCACTGTTTAAAAATCATATTCAACGCTCTTTCTTCCTCACTGACAGGGCACTGACCTGCATGAGGCCAGCTCTAGTGTCTACCATTTCTTCAATCGTTTTCTTGTGAGAGGTCTGAAACATTTCTCCATGTAAATGGAATCTAAGTCGACCAGGGGCCTGTTCCTTCCACAGAATGCCTCTCCAGAGGAGTCTGTGTAAATGGCCTCAAATGATCTAACAAAAGCAGATGGACTCAGTATTAATGCTGGAAAAAGTAAAGGAACATTAATTTTGTTTGGAAGTATTTTTATCTTAGCAAGTCTCCAAGGAAAGGCCCATGACGCTGTGGTGGAATTAGATGCATAGGTTTGCCATGATCTCTTTAGCATTTCTAACAGGATGAGCATCAGGCCCCTCCCCTCTTCTCATTCTTCTTCCTACTTTGAGAAGGAACTATGTAAACCAAGAGAAGGCTGATGGTGGAACTCTAACAGTCTAAAAACTTTAAGTAGACTCTCCACATTTACATACCAAATTAGAGTTTAGAAGAACAGTGCCTTGTACTTAACAGAAATTCAGAATTTCTGAATTACAGAAGGCATTTGGTATTTTGTAGAAATTCTATGTTTATACGAAAAACTTCATTTGGTAGTTCTCTGAAGCAAAGTTAGGCCTAAAATGCCAATTTACAGTATTGCTTCCTTCATGATGAAAACCTTAAAGGAAAGCCTGCTGGACCTGTTCACTCCGCCTTCAGTAGAAAAGTGAGGTCTTTTATAAAGATTAGAACTTTGGATATGATGTATGCAGGGAAACTCATTCTAATAAATCTCCCATAATAAGACTCCCATAATAAACTACTGTGGCAATTAGTGGATCACTATTCCTGTAACTTAAGGTTTTGGTTTAATGCTGGCAGCAGGTGAACTACAATTATGTAATAAAATGTTCTGACAGCTGTTCTACAGAAACTAGCACTGACTGCTTATAGTGGGAGGCTAGGTACTGGCTTTGTAAGTTAGACTCAAAACAGAGTAGCGCCCATGCCTAGGTGAAAACTTCCTCTCAGAAAGACGCGGTGCCATATAGTTCTTCAAATGAGTTTAACAAATTTGGACAACCAAAGGAGGTGCCTGTGGTGCGGGTGCAGAGAAAGGATGAGAGCTGCGTTCACGGCGCAGCCACCACGTACACAAGTGTAGTAGGGACTCTGCATATTCATAGGAAACCGAGTACTTACATAGTATTCAGCAGAACTGACGGGACTTCCAGCCCTGAGAAGTAGCCTCGGAGGGAGGGAGCCAGCGCATCTGAAAAGACATGTGGGGGAGAAGGTCGTGAGTCAGGGCTCCCCAGCACATCCCCATTCTCACGGAGGGTCCCACTTGCCTACCACTTCCCCCACTGTTCCAACATGGTACCCACTCACAATAGCCTGTGAGGACCTCTTCCCCCACAGGGCTGAAAAGCATCAGAGCAGTGTCCTGAGACATGTTCCACACACCCTTATGAACACATGGGCAAGCTCTCTGAGGAAAGCACCCACCTCGAGACGTGCCCAAGGGTCCACCAACTCCTCTGCTCTCATCCTCCTTTTAAAGGTTAGCAGCTATTTTGAAGCTAAGATCCAGCCCAGCGATTTCCTTTTCCCAGGACTAGGCTGGTGAAAGGCTGTCTAATGGCTTTCTAAGTGGAGTGTAGAAACATATCTGCTGTGATAAGGAAGGAGCAGCTCATGAGCCCACCCATGCCAGTGGCCTGGCTAGGACTTCACTGCGATTCTGTTCGTGTTCTTCTAGAAAAAGGATTCTGGCTTCTTGGCACTGCGGGTGTCTATACCCCAGGCTCTCTGCTCACTCTGCTGAGGAGATAGGCCTGCAGCTTTTAGCAAGGAGCTTCCCAGGTAGGACCAGCAGCCCTGTCTCTTCCATTAGCTTTCCAGAGTGGAAGGCCAGCCCCAAACACAGGTGGACTGAGCAACACTGTCCACCTGGCAATATATTCTAGGTCCTATGCCAAGGAAAACATGAAAACAAAAGGAAACAAACCCAAAAGGGCAAGTGCACTTTGTCTTTAACAGCATCCTCACTGGACCTGTGAGTTTTGGACGGAGGCAAGAGATGCCGGCCTCCCACTGCTCTTCTCTTCACATGGAAGATGCATGATCTCCCCCGTGACCACCATAAGCAGCTCGGCAGCACTGCTGGGAGTGGAGAAGGTAAGGCCTGTGGGGCCAGGTAAGGTGATGCCCTCCTGCAGGGCGGCAGAGGACTTACTCAGATCTCCAAAGGGTAAGGACAAACCAAGAGCCATTCTAGCTGAAATGGAGGTGTAGGTGGTCTGGGAGGCAGCTCTGCAGGACGCAGGGCTCGGAAGGGACTGATGGAAACTTCCTGCCTCATCTCCTTGTTTTACAGGTGGGGGATGCCAACTAGGTCTCGGTATTCTCAATGACCATGATCACAGGGCTCAGCGGGGTCAGAATCCAGGATGAGGTCCCATGAGATCCCCTAACTTGATTCTAAAAGCAGGGATGTCTGCAAATTGGGTCCTAAAGAAATCTCACACAGCACCCCGACCTTGCCCCTGGTCCAAGCACCTCCCCCACAGGCCTCCTCATGAATGGTTCTTTCCTCACTGGCCTCACTGAGTGAGCAAATGTGGGCTTAGGACACACTGGAGCTTCTGCCTACAATACCACTCCCCCTCAGGCTGCCTATGTGTCGGGTCTCCTCTGGCGACCATGCCAGATACAACCAGAGACCAGATGACCAGGTAGAGCAGGGAGGCTGGAAAATACACTCCTCTGGGAAATTAGTGCAGAACAAAAGAAAGAGGGCAATAGAGGGCAAGATGGGGGTGAGGTAGGAGCGGGCAGGAGGCGGGACAGAAGAGTCCAGGGGGGAGGAGGGAGGGCAGAGGTGGGGGAGAAGAAAGAACTTATACCTACCCACGGCTCACGGCCTGGTGCATCTGAATCCACTTGCTCACTAAGCAAAGAGCAGAGTTGGAGCTGCCTTCCTGAGACAGGTGGGAAAGGACAGAGCGGGGGACACAGAGCCCCCATGGCAGGTGGGGGCCTGGACACCTAAACACACAGTAGAGGGGATGGGTCTGTGTGCACTGGGTCAGTGTGGAGCGCAGTGGTGCGACTGGTGTGGCCTGGGTGTGGGTTGGGGCGCTGGGCCCCGATGAGGCCAAGACGTGACGGTGCTTCACAGGAGTCACAAGAAGGGGAGGGCTGCCCAGGGGGAGAGCCGCACAGTGGATGGCATGGTTCTGCTTTCTGTGCAGAGGACTGCGAGAAGAAAGCCCTGCCCCAGCCTCTCTGACCAGCTCTCGCACACAGCCCCCACGTTCTCACTCGCACAGGTGCCTGCAGGGTGGGGGACGAGTGTGCAGCCCGTCCTCAGGCTCTCGTCAGCTTGGTTGAGGTGCACTCCAGGGTGACATGAAGGCGGGTTCCGAGGTGTGGGGTCCGGGGAGGCTGTGCTCAGCTGAGGAGTGAGGACGCCAGCGATGCAATAGGTGGCTGCTCCTCAGGGTGGATGTGGTGGCGGGTGGCGGATACACAGACCCCTGAATTCATCGCTCTTGTGTCTCAGGCTACGACACTATGTGCTTGCCAAGTGGGGACTCTTCTCACCACATCCAGAGACACCAACGGCCACCTCCTCTTCCAGCCCTGAGAGGCTCTGCTGCGCCCACCTTCCAGCAGAGGGCAGTGCCCCCCAGGCCAAGTCTGAGAGGCTCCTTCAGGTTCCCACACCGCAGCCAGGCAGAGTGGCAGGGCTCATGGTGCACAGCAGAGTTCGGGAGCTGGCCGGGGGAACAAGCTGCTCTGCGCTAATCACTGTGTGGGGGGTAACGAGGAGAGGGTTCCCTCTTAGCCCTGTTCGGGCTGCTTGTTCTGCTGTGGCTTTTGGTGCCGTGTCACTCCTGGCCATCCCCTAAGGGTTGCTTTACAATTTTTAACAGGGGGAAACCTACAGTTCCCTCTAGACTGCCTGGGGGTCAGGGTCCTCTCACACCGTTCAGCAGGAGTTGAGGACTCCTCATTAGAATCATGTAACAAGGGCTGGCCTTCCATGCAAGGCAATGGCCCCTGACATTTCCTCATGCCATGTGCAGAAAGTGTACACACACACAGCCCTCTTTTCTCCCTTCCCCCCTACTTCTCTCTCAAACGTGCACACTCAGTCTTGCACACAATTCCAGGGGCTTCTGAAGACCCTGTAAGAAACTTTAACACATTATACTTAACCAAACTGACCCTGATATTTAGTCTGTGCCAGAAACCGCGCTAAGCACTTCACACGGCCTGTGACATCTAAGGCAACATGGACAACCCTGGGAATCTTCTCCAACAGAACTTAACAATAGTTATTACTATTACAGTTCACTACCTAGGGCCACACTGTTTGGGATTCTACCATCGCTCTTCTTCAGGAATGCTCTTTTAAAATGCAGTGCCCCTGCACGGCTAACACTCTTAAGTCTCCTACACTTAGCATGGTGACAGACTGAACAGGAGAGCACCAGATACCCAGAAAAAGAGGTAAGAGTAAAAATCAAATGGAATGCTAGAGAAAGTGGTAACCACCCATAAAAATAATTTCCATCCTCTTCCATTTATAGATGAGAAAATGAAGGGCCAGAGGATTAAACAGAGACAGAATTTATGTTCCCAGTACTGATGCCAAGGACAGGAAGACCTTGACTAGTCTCGGGTGGATACCCTGTCTGAAGCACCAGCCCTTCTATGGCAGTGAGTGGCACAGGGTAAACTCTAACCTGACAGCAATGAAGTGCACGGCACGACCGCCTTTCTAGGGGCTGAATCCCACTATCATACTTGCCCTTAGAAACAGTCATGAGAAGTGCTTAGCAGGTGACTGGCTCAATTAATGGTCACTAATCAAAGTAAATACCCTATGGTTTGACTGTTTTCTTCTCTGGGGAATGAAGGGGGAATCACAGACCAGTGGTTCTCAGTTCCTGGACCATCAGCATCACCTGGGAACTTGTCAGAAATGCCGAAACTCTGGGAGGGGCATCCAGTGAACTGCACTGAAAGCAGCCCTCCAGGTGATCACCAGGTACATGCTCAAGTCTGAAAGATGCTGCTCTTAATTAAGGTTTCAAAAAGTATGGCTGGAAGAACACTGGTCTAGAAATGCTCTAATGTCAAGGACACTAGAGAGAAATGCACAGTCTGGTCCCTTCAGCAGATTCTTGATACACATCAGCACAGTAAAGGCTCTGAGAAGTTCCAAAATAAACCTGTCTGACTTGATCTAGACCTGTGTTGCCCAAGTTTATCTGACTGCAGAATCTCTGTATTATGTAACAACTGTGAATACCACCTGTGGGTGCTGGGAAATGTTGGTCTGGAAGGCCCCCTTCCAGTGGTAGCATTTGGTGGATCTAAGAGGCTGGGCTGTGCCATCTGTATCCTTCGAGCTGAAGACAGACCAGCAAACCAACTAGTGCTCTGATGTCTCACCTACATGGAGCAGCTACAGATTTTCTCTCACATTGCCTAATACAGATGCTGTGTCTGAATGCAGGTTTCCCCTGCACCATTCAGAAGTCAGCTCTCCCTCTTTGAACTAACTAGTTAAAAACAGTAGCTTGAACAAGTTGTTTTATACAAACAATGGGAATGTTATCTCAAACTAATGGGTTGATGTTTTGAAGGATGGATATCCTTTGGCAGGTTTTTATGACTCTCCCCAAAATGAAACCCTGAGGTCCCCTGTGGGGTTCGTTCCCAGCACTGAGCCAGCTGCAGGGAACCGCTCACACAGTGACTACCTACCATCAACTCTGCCCCGCTCCCTCCAGACCTCAGGATCCACTTTTGGGTAGCATCACCAAATAAAGCATGTCAGGCCATTACAGCAAGCTCTGTCAGAGGCTGCTAGGCTGAAAAAGAGGCTGCCAGGGCCAGCATAATCTGGTCCAAGAAACTCCAAACTCATTGAATAGGCTGGAGGGGTAATGCACAATACAGAAAGATCGTCTCCCTTACAGTGCTGACTGCAAGGTTCTTTTAAATAGCAACCCTCACCTCCATTTCCAATAAAGCACTCACCAAAACTGGAAGAACACTTTTTAGGAATTTCGATGCTGCATGAAATGAGTCCCCCTTGTAAAGGGACCACTCTTCTTCTCCCCACCCCCCCCCAGAATCGGCAGCCTATACTCTTTCTTAGCAGACTCAGAGGCATGAAAATGTCATCAGCATTCTTCACTACCTGTCTGGCACCTAATACTCCTTGCCTAGGGCAATTAAACAAGTCGCTATAACTAGGGAAAATGTCAAGACTGACGTGACTTGGTCCTTGGTTAAGGCTGCCATCTCCACCTGCCCCAACAGCTGGAAAAGAGGTGAGCAAGAAACTCCTGGCTAGAAAGAGGCCACGCTCCACCCTGGCCTTGTGCTCTTGCAAGATCTTCCAGTCACAATGGCAGGTGCTACTGAGGTCCGAGCTCAGGCAGGGACAAGGTCTAGACCACAAGGACAAGGTCCTAGGACTGGGAATATATCCTGATAAACCCAATCAGAGCTGAGTTTAATTAAACAAAAGCCTCCAGGGAGAATTTTGTCTCCTGGGCTTTTAAGACTCTTTTCCTATCTGTCCTAAGCACAAGCTAGGCTCTGCTACCAAACAGGCATGTGAAATGTGCCCAGACATCTCAGAATTTCACTCGAGATGCCACTTAGGTTAAAGGCACCCAAGCGTGTAACACCCTGTGTCAGATTAAGTCCACAGTGGTTGCTTATCATCCATATTTAATTCTGTCAGTCTGTTAATTTTTAACTATGTTTGCTATCAAGGGCCATTAGAGGTCCCCAGGAGCTGAGCTCAGTGAAGCGCATAGAACTTCGTGGCAGAACGCACGAAGCTTGAAGTTGGGGCGTCCCACTTTCCCATCCTGTTGCTGGGTCTGGCCTTCCCCACCGGCAGCACAAATCGTGAATAAAACATGATTCCATTTAGAGTTGATTTTCCTTTTCCCTCACTGTCACAATTGGTTTTCTTCATGGAAAAGTTCACTTTCCTCTTTATGAAGGCTTTATTTTATAATTCCAAAGTTTCTGTGCAGCCTCGGTTTTATTTCCAAAGCAGTTAGAGTTCACATACTTTCTGGATGGCATCTGGGTGCCTATGCCTATGGAAGGAGGCCAAAAACCCTGGGTGCACAGCCAGCAGACCCAACCAGAGAGCCTTGTCTCAGGACAGACACACCACAGCCACGGACCACTCTTGCCCTGGCTCTGGTGCTTCTCTTCTTGATCCAAACAAAATGCCTGGGCCCTTAGGTTTCTCTCACTGGGGTCCTGGTTAGGAGTCCCTGTGCCCTCAGTGCTTCTCAAGCTTACAGGGAGGGTTCAGGGTCCTCTGGGCCCCACCACATCAAATGCTGACAAAGGGAAGGCACTGGAAGAGCTATTTTAATCATAACTATGACTGTAAGCCAAACATGTTACTCTTTCCTGCAAAATAACCCCATGGAGTAGATGTTCATTCTTCCCATTTATAGACGAGGAAACTAAAGCTCAGGGCAGTTAAAAACAAACTTGCCTAAGACCCCAAATTTAGCAGAGCGGGTAGAAACTGTCACTACAATCATGTGTTTGATTTAAAAGCACCGAGTCTCGGTTAGGTGCCAGGCGCTCAGCAGCACCCGACTGTGACAGTTGGGCCACACAGCTGTTAAGAGCCGAACGCAGACGGCACTTCCAGGTGCGACCTGCTGAGACTCAGGGTCGGGCTCTTACTGCTAGTAAGGTCAACGGAGAAGGTGCGCAGGATCCGAGTTTAACCTTCTGCAAAGGACAAAATGGAACACACTTAGAAACCTGGAGAACAGTGTACCGAACGGAGAGCAATGCTGACTCCAATCAGGAGGAGGCCCACGTCAAGACGTTCTGCCAATCCTGGCAATAATATCGTGATTTCTAGGGCCAAAGCCACACAGCCACATAGTAAGGGACTGATTCTGGTTTCTGAATAGCACTTCCTCCTAAAACTGCCCAACATGGAGAAATTTGGGCCTCAGCAGCAGCAGCTCTGGACAAAGAACATCTCTCCTCCCTAACACCCTGGACGGATGGTTTTGGAGAACAGCTTCTAAAGAGGCCAGTTAGGAGAGAGGAGACCATGCTGATGTCTCTCACTGTGAATGAGGAAGAGGTGGAGAGGGTCGCCAGGGAGAGAGCATCTGCCTGGCCGGGGGCAGATTCCTGGGTTTCATCACAGGACTGCGCGAAGGGAAGAATCTCCCGAAGTACAAGATGTAACTCCATTGCCTGGAAATGAGGCTGAGGAGAATCCTAGCAGGACTGTGAGAAGAAAATGCCAGAAAATCCAGGGAGGAATGAGTTGGGTGACCTGTGGTCCCTTCTCCAGTTTCTCTGACAGGAAAGCAAGATAAGGCCACAGCTGGAAAGGTCAGGGACAGTGGGTTTGTGTAAAGTAACTCACAAGGGCCATTCCGTTTCTGGGATTTCAGCTGCCCAGTCCCCTCCTCCCTTGGATGTGTTTCCTGTCAGACGGGTGTTCTTCTGGTGGCCGTGTCCCGGCCTGGCTTGGGGAGGCGCCTCTTGGGGATAAGCTCTCCCAGTGCTGGCACAAGCTGTAGGGCAGGTGCTGTCAATCGGTGCTGTCGGTGGCATTCTCACGTAAATGCCTCATTTTACTTCCATCATTCATTCATGCTTTCCAGTCTTCCATTTGGCTCCAGCTGTGAGGTCTCTGCAGCCCCAAGTGTCATCCACATGTGCTGACTGTCCTGTGTCTTAACTGTCACTGCCTTGTGTGGGTAGCTCAGGCTTAGTCCTGGGCTTTTTTCTCCTTACTGAAAATTCAAATGTCCCTAAAAAGATCCCAGAGAAGGGCTACCTTTAAAGAAAACATTTATGAAGCCCTTCTGGTATGTTGGGTACTCTCTAAGTGTTTACATGAAGGATTATGGCCCTTTTCCTGAAGCCCAGAGAGGTTAAGGAACTCGCTCAATTGAGGTCACACAGCTCATGTCTGGTCAGGGAGCTCCAGAGCCTGTCCTTTCCGCCTACATTCCTGCCACGGGCTTAAGAAAGGAAACGCGGCACTGCAGAGCTCTCCTGAAAGGCGCAGCTCAGAGCACAGGCCCTGCCTCAGGAGGCAGGCATAGAAATCACCCCTAGGAAGGGCCTGGGAAAGGAAAGGAGACTCAGCCCACTCTCACAGGAGCTGGGTGCCAGCTGTGAGCAGATGCCTGGCCTCCCCGCCCTCCCTTCCTGTGAGAGCTAAGCCAGGGACTCCTAGAAAGCCTCACCAAACAGGAAACCAGGCAAGGCCGGCACTATCAGGAGACGAGTGCTCAAGGGGTGGCTTCTCTTCATAGTCTGACCTTCACAGAGCTGCAGTTGGAAAGGTAAATGTCAGAGGATTAATAGTTTCATTTATGTCTGAAAACAATGAAAGGCCTAGGGCAGAACAGCCCCAAAGGCAAGCTCTGTAGTCCTCTAAGCCATGGTTTTCCAGACAGTCACAGTCACAGCCACAGCCACAGCTCAGGAGCACATAGTATATACCTTCTGGAAGCCCAGTCCTGAAGGACAAAGAGGTCAGGGGTCAAGGGTCAAGTGCTAAAGTGACCTGAGAGTCACAGAAGCAAGTATCTGGAATCTCCGGACTCCTGCCTCACTGCTAGGTGAGGTGTTGAGGCCATCTCCCGGGGGCCCCAGACATGGCTCTGTTCACAGGTTTCCCTGTAGGACCTACCACCCTTACAGCACTGGCCACTGCCTTCTGTACAGGAGCTGGAAGCCAAAACCGTCAGTGTCCTTGCCACGGGAGCCTCACATGTGCCTGGAGGGATCCACAGCTGTCTCACTGCGGGGGAGACTTCTAAGGAGCCGTATGTGCACTGAAGCCCACAAGCAGTGCTGCCCTCGATATAACCTCCCCAGTACTCTACGTATTTCAAACATACCCAACACCAACGCAGAAGTCCTTGCATCTTTTGCCTCAGTATTTTCTACAGGACATAGTGACACAGATGCTTAATACAATCTGCTTTTTTTTAAATCTAGTTTCCAGGCAGGGCATTGTGGCGCATGACTGTAATCCTATCTACTTGGGAGACTGAGGAAGGAGAATCACTTGAACCCGGGAGGTGGAGGTTGCAGTGAGCCAAGATCGTGCCACTACACTCCAGCCTGGGCAACAGAGCGAGACTCCATCTCAAAAAAAAAAACTGGTTTTCAGAAGTACCCCCCTGCTGACAAGCAAATGCTCAGATACAGGGGTGGTGGGGACAGTCCTGCAGTTCAGGCGGTCCACCCACTATTCCCAGGCCCATCTACTCTGTGAGCTCCCTTCCCGGTTAACCTATGCCTCTTTCCATGGTCCACTTCTATATTTATTTTGGATTTAACCTTTAAAATTTTTCCAGTGTGTCACAGGGCCCTCCCAAGGGGCATGTATACCTTGTCCTCTGGCAGTCTGTGTTATAATTTAAAACCTTTGGTTCATGGACAGGTAAGCCGCACAGCAGCCTGTTAGAAATCTGAGAGAACTGCTGTTAATCTGGACAAATGAGCCCTCTGAAAAGTAGTAAGGTAACCAGGGTTTTCTCTCTCTGTCCTACTTACCTGCAGAAGCTTCTGGCGCACACTGTGACTCTGCCTGAAGTATGTTGTTGTGCATGGTGTTGTGTTTCGAGAATGTGGTAAGGACAGTATACTTTACCGACTTTCCTCTCTGCCCCATCACAGCAAGACTAAAAGCAAAACGTGAACTCCAATCTAAGAAGCGGAAGTGTGTGAATGTGAGGTGACAGGAACAGCTGTCTACTCTCTTCAGCGTATAACTTTTTTGAAAACAACGGATGAAAGCTTCCTCCCCTAATAAATTTCAAATACCAATGACCTTGAAAATAAACTGGATGGTCACTTTTTAAAATGTTAATGATCTTCTTAGCAATCAGACATTTGCTGCAAAGGGTCTCTCTTTCATCTCTAAACATTAAGTTAGTACTGAGGCTTTCAGTCCTATTACCTTATCCAATAATTTCTAAAAAATGGGATCTGATGGCAAATAAGTATCTTTACTTTAGAGCTGGGAAATCTGAAGGGGTACCAGACCACAACCGAAGCCAGGGCAGGGCTAGAAAAGTGACTCAACTTCTTTCAATGACACTTTGTCTCCTGGTCTTCCTTCCTGTGGATCACAGTGGGCAGACTGGACAATGCATCCGTTCGTTTCACATGGGCTTCCCTAGCTAGACCCGCCACCTCTGCTGAAGTGAGGTCTCCTGGTGGATGAGACGCTTCCAACATGCAGCTCTTGGTGGCTCTTCCGGGAGCCCAGGCAGAGAAAAGCAGCAGCGGTGTGGCCTCAAGTCCAGGATCTGGTCTCCCAGGGAAGCTCGTTCTGAGTCCTTCCATGTAAAATAGACTTGGTGTCACAGGCCCAACTCTCCCACAACCTCAGTCAAAGAGTAACACCTTTGCTCCAAAATTGCATCACCACGAAAACAAAACGCTGCAGTCTACTTGAGATCATTTTTGCTCTGATTAAAATTTTTATTGAAATCTCTCAAAGGTCGTCAAGAAATAGTTTTTGCAAAAGGGGGGAAAAATAGCTAACAAATTCAACATGGGAGCTCCCTCTGCTGGTCTGCAGTAGGTTGGTATGTTACAAACACATTCCCAGAGACAAATCTAATTTGCTGGAGAAGTGGACAAAAGACAGGTGTGTTGGGCTTTGCCTCAGGAGAGAAACACTAGAAGAAAAAAAAAATCCATGTCTCAAAATAGAGCATAACATTGCTAAGAAAAACAAAATTATTTAAAGACTCTCCAAAGACATTTTAAGATTTCCAAAACAAAAACTGAATTATCCAATATGGGGAGACGCCCTGTAAAAGCTCCAGTCTGCTCTACCTCCAGTTAATAAAGATTCTCTTGGGCCCTTTGGGTGAAGGTTAAGTGCTGATTCCCTTGTCTTTGCCTCCAAGTCTCTTCTTACAGGCTTCCCATCTACTTAGAGAAGAAAGATCCAAGGAGTCACTGGAGTGAGGCCTTCCCAAAATTCCATTAAAGAGTAAGTCTGTGGTGAGCCAGCACCTCGGAGTGGAAAGAGCCAGGCCTGGGAGTCAGGTGACCTGGGTCTAGTCATGGTAGAGCCATTTCAGATTGTGGGTAACTCCCTCCATCTTCTTAGGCCTGATTCCTCATCTGCAGAATGGGTCAGACCAGCTGATCTGTAAAGCCTCTACTAGTTCATTCTGATTCTCATATTGGACAAATAAATTTAAATGACCATATTTGTTCACAGAGTCCATGACTGCCCTGAGAATGATTCCAAACAAGAAGTGGTGTCGAACACTGGTATCAGATGACAGTCCCAACAAATCTGGGACCAATGTGGCAGAGCTAAGTGGATTCCAGTTGGGAAAAATCTCAAGACCAAGGAAGAAGTCCCAGGGGAGGGTGCCACCATGGGCAAGGCATCCCATTAAGTCAAATGACTGAGTCCATCTAATCTCGGCACCGTCTCTCCCCCACACTTCCTCACAATGGCATATGCTTTCTAATCTCTTGAGACTCTTTAGGCCCTTCTCTTAGCATATCATATCTCCAGAATTACTTCTGATTTTACCCATTACATGAATGAAGAATGGGCAGATGTCACGGCCAAAGCCACCATTCCCAGTACTTTCTGGCTGTTGTCAACTCTTGATTATCCAGGGTAATGGTGAAAGGCTTTGTTGGTGACCAACCAAAGCCATGGCTATTCAGAAGACTATGCAAACATGCATTGTTTCATGATATTTATTAACATTTGCCTTGATTGCCACATGATCTGTACCTAGCAGTCTAGCAAGAGGAGAGTCTAGCAGGGGTGGGAGGTGGCAAGCAAAAGGGGCTCTAAGTGCCCCATGTCATCTATGTATTTATCCACAGCCCACTACAAAGATCCTAATGACTCAGCAGCAGACCCCTACAGGTTTACATGTTATCCCCCTCTCCCCCATTACCTGCCAGTTATAAGGGTTCCTGAGCACTGACACGGAAAAGGAAGAAAAAGCAGCAGGGGAAGGAGAGGCCAAAGGCACAGGTAATCCTGCTCCTTTATTTTTGGTGCCATGTACTCTCACCACCAGCACCTACACTTTTTCTTCACTACACCCTTCTCCCAACACAAAGGGCAATCATTACTGGGGCCCAGGCGCCAAGGGCAGCCCCAGGAAGCTGGGTCGTCAGTGCACACCCAACACGTTGGTAACTCAGCGAAAAGAATTAAAAGATGTTCAGCCAACAACAATCTTGACCCCATGGCTTTCAAGAACCCTTGCTGGGGGCTGCTTCTAGGTGGTCTTTATCAAGACAGTGAGTTCTATACAACATAAAAGAGTTTTAAGTCAGAAGGAAGTTTTCTGGGAAGCTGTTTATTTCATCCAGCCTTGTAAACAAACACTGAGCAAAACAAACAAAAACTCCACCTGTCCAGCCTAATCATTTTTAAAAATTTTAAATTTAAGGGCCGAATTACACACGCAGAAAGACAACTGAAACCTACATACGTACTTTCTATTTATTTGTTACTGGTCATCAATCTTTGCAGACCAAAGAACGAGTGGTTCTCTCCAAAGGTGAATCTTTACATTGATTACTACTACTTGCACTCAAAGCGAAGCTAAGAGAAATATTTTCTCCAAGGGGAGAGGAAGTGTTAGTACATAGACAGTAGTCTTTGTGGAGAAACACGAAGTTTGTTTATAAAAATCAGGCTATTTTTAACTAAGAAAGAAAGCTGATCAGAATAAAGATCTCTACCTTGACCTATAATTCCATCTTAGACACTGTATTACACCTCCTTTTCTACAGGGTTTCCTCAAAATGGAGAATAGGAATCCTTAATCTTTCCTGTAACATATTTAAGAAAGTACAGCCTTCCCCCGGAAGCTTTCCCTTTGGTCATAGATTCTTCTTACAGTACACCAGAGTGGAAACCTCTCAACACACAGAAACACGCACAGACGCACATAACCCCTGCTCCTAGCACACACCTTCCTCTGTAGCCCTTCCACACAAGGCACACACATATACACTCTGGTGATGCCCTCTAGCTAGCTGGGAGCCAGGTGGATTAACTTGCCCCAGTCTCTCATGTGCAATATGAGGTGAGATCATTAAGGAAGAGAGAGGTGTCACTTGGGGCAAACATCAGGCAGTGGGTGATATCATTGCTGTCAGACGATCCTCGTAAGTCCT
Organism: Ateles fusciceps; assembly: GCA_036589455.1. NCBI lineage: Eukaryota > Metazoa > Chordata > Mammalia > Primates > Atelidae > Ateles > Ateles fusciceps. Next base: position 12,903,738 of record JAZHEH010002554.1, on the reverse strand, counting down.
GAAGGAGTGTCAGCTTGATTTAGAGGGGAATCATTAATCTCTTGAAGGTGGATCTGTTAGCTGGATAGGTGTTAGTTGTATGGTGTGCTCTGGGGAACCAGGTTTGAAAGGACTGGTGGTGGAGTGAGTGAAGTCGTGGCCGATGGGTATAAATTACCTGGGCATGCAGTGAAGCGGGATAGGTGAAAGCAGGAGGAGGTAGAGCAGGCGCTAACTCCGCTGGGTACAGAGGGTACGGGGCCCACACTTCAGGGCTACTGGGGTAAAGTGCAGGCACTGTGAGCTCATCTGCAAGAAAAGAATAAGGCAAGAGTTAGTGGTTACCAAACAGCTAGTTTCAAATCAGAAAACAAAACACCCAATAACCCCAAGCCCCAATCAATGTCAGAAGTCAAATTACTCTCATTCTTTTAACAACCTGTTGTTGGCTTTGGTCCCACAAATGCTAAGCAAAGGAACGAAAAATATAACATAAGAAAAGCAACAAGCATCTGCTGCCTGTCTGGCCTGCTGAGATCTCAGGCTTGGACTCTGCCTTGGACACTCTGATGTCTTTCCAACTGTAGCTGGGGAACCCAAGAACAGTGGGAATTTCCTGCACAAAACAGAAAATGTGGCCCTCTGAGGAAAAGGGAGAGAAAGAACTAATAAAGGATATCCCATAAGAACCCACTGCAGAGCCGTTGGGAAAACAATGGCTTAACAGCAGGGCCTCAACAGACCAGAACTGGAAGGCTTTTCTGTTTATTGGCATAATTACTATTGACAAGTCAGTCATGATCATCAAGCATTTTCCATTTAGCCCTCAGAAGAACAGCACTAAATACTGTGACTATGGGGCATTTAAGATTTTAAAAATTCAGAGAAGTGAAGTGAAAAACCTTGAGAATCCTGATTAAAACTAAGCTCCACAAAGATATAAATCGGAACATTCCAGTTGCTCTTCACAGAGTAACTTTTAGGGGAAAAAAGTGAGTCATGTTGCCAAGCGCCTGGTCTACATGTTCCTCAGGCAGCTCCAATTCCACTCAGGTCAGGCTGCAGTTGGCCAGATTGAAGGGCAAGTGCGCCTGGGCCTCCGACGTATTAGGAAGCAATCCATTAGAAGTAACAGCAAACACCATGAGGGAGCTTCTCAGGAAAGGCAAAGTAACATCAGTCAATAAGCAAGGAATCTGGGCCCTGTGAAGCAGCAATCTCAATATGTGCTTTTATCACCTGTCAAAATCTGAAATCAAGTTTGCCAAGGACACTATCCAGGACTGCTGCGGGAGTCAGCAAAAGGTGATTGGATAAAGTCATCAGTAACTCTGCCATTGAGGACTTTCCTGAAGTCTACAGTGCACGTGACCCAAGGTCAACAGAGTCACTTTAGTCCTTCCCATCATCTAAGGTGTCATTGTCTAGGCCCAGTGTCTCAGCATCCTTCCCATCCCCCAAAAGTCTTCAATACAGAAAGGGGGCTAGCAACAGAAAACAGCTTTGCTCGGTGTGCTGTGGGACTGCTCTATGGAGAAACCAGAAAGTAGCAGAGCCTGTGGATAAATGTGGATCTGGTGGGCTGTGGGAAGGTGAGGCTTCCCCACAGCCAGCTTGCAAGGTACAAGCTTCTCTCAGGATGGTAGGGAGTCACGAACTGACTGATGATGATCTGTTCAGAGGGCAGCTTGTACCCATTTCCAGCTATGATGGGACCCAACAATGTGGTTTAACATACTGCTGCTGGTTGACCTTCCTGACTCCCTCCTTCTCTGAATGAGTGGGTAAAAGGTACCTCCTCAGGCCTTGGTAATAGAAAAACAGACTGCCTGTTTATCTAGGTGGGAGAGATGAGCCCCTAAAAGTGGACTGATCATTATTATTTAGTCAGGGTTAACAACAATATCACCAGAGTCCTTAAAATGATCAGGTTCACAACATCTACTTCAAGTTCTGGGGTGCGCAGGTGCCTGCCTGTAGCCCAAGGCTTAGGGACTGGGAGGAGCTTAATAGATCCCTGTGCTTCCTGTTGTGACGAAACCCTGTGATTTCCAGAGTAACTTATCTGGGAGACCAGCTAGTGGAAACTAACTGCTGCCAGAACTGATGCCTTGAATTTTAAACAAACAACCATTCTCAGGAATGGCAAGCTATTATGGTTGCTGTTATTTTAGCTTCCAGGCTATTTTAAGACATTCTGAGTCTTTTTAAAAGTCAAGCCTCAGTACACTCATCTGCAGCCCATGCTTGTCTGTTCCCACTGCGACAGCAGAAGACTATAAAACCGATCCATACAACTGATTCCAACTGACAGAACCCTCAGAGGGAACACGCTTGGCCTGCAGCCTGTCAGTGGTCCTTCCTCATCTTCCTGCCTCACAGGAACTGGTTAACTGGGGCAGGGTGGGTAGAGACGGTTACCTGACCAGTGGTTCCTTCCTTTAGAAACCTTTTAAAAATGAAATGAGTATGTCCTTTAAGATATCTGATCCTGAAGAGATAAGCTGGAATCAGATTTCAATGTTAGCCTGATTGACGGAATTTATGATTTCCAGACTGTTCTATTTTTATCCTGAAACATTACTTTCCCTTAGTTCTTTACTGCTGCTTGGAGACAATTCACCGTTAATATTTGCACAAAACCTAGCCCAACAGAAAAGAGGATTTGCTCTGAAATTCCCTAAACTCAAAATTTCTTAGTAATAGTAAAGTAGGTAGTAAGGCAGAGGCCTAGAAGAGATTAAGGTGAACTTACACTTGATAAATCCCTTGATACATCTTCTCTCTCTCTCTGCCTTCTCCCCCATGAAGGAATGTGGAGTTACCATAAATGTCAAAAGATATGTGGTCTGACCAGGTCAGGATCACACCTGAAGCAGTCCTCACAGACACCTACCTGTTCAGTATGAGCCTGAGCACTCGCCTAACACACACACATACCCCTTCGATGGAAAGGGGTATTAAAGCAGAATAAGCTTTTTGCGTTTGTTTGCTTTTGCGTTGCTTGAGAAAATTATAAAAGCTAGAGAGACAGGTTTCCAAAGCGCGATCCCTTCACAAGGACTCCCACTGAAGGAGCAGGCAAGGCCCTGATGGGTTTCACCTTCCTTAGTCACTGTCCATCCTGCTCAAACTTTATAGGATGGAAGGCTGAAAAAGAAGACAAAGATTGCTGCTCAAGGCCCACTGGGATGAATTGGAGTTTAGGGAGGGGGTGAGAGTCCTCTTAACAAAAGAGGCTCTTGACCACCCAGAGTGAGCCAGGCCCCAGTGAGCAGAAAGAAGGCAGATCAAGAGGCCAGGGCTTTTTTTTGTTTGAGTCTAATCCGTCCCTCCTGAGAGGCTGGGCAAATCCTTTCCCATTGCACCAATCTGGCTACATCTTTTCTTTTTTGCACCTTCTGAGGATAATGTTGCTGAGGGCTCACAATATACATCTGAATAGGCTTTTTTTCTTAGCATGAGAATATGCAACCAGAAGAGCTCAAATTGGATTCTGAAAAACAAGGACTAGAAACTTCCAACCCCAACCTGTAATCCCTTTGAAAAGAAAAAACTGTGAGCATCTGATGAAGGTTTAAGCCTACAGAGCTTGGGAAGATCAACTAGTCTGCCTTTTTGCTTTAGATGAGGAAACAGATGCAGAAAGGTGAAGCTTCCAGTCTGTAGTCACACTGAGAGAAAGAGAAACAAGAATGACTCTTAGAGACAACTGAGGGAGGGGAAGAACGAGGAAAACCTTTAATGGTTAAATATGGCCATATATCTCCGAGCTTAGTTGGTAACACAAGGTTTTTTTTGCCTCCTGAAAATGTCTATTTGGAAACATTCCACAGCAACCTCATGCTCAACATACCAAAAACTAAATATGCTCCCCTCCAATGACCTGTCCTCGTTGGCTCCAGATTTCAGTAAGATGCTACCTTCCACTCAGCTGCTGAAGCCACAAACCTCGTGGTCACCCCATTTTCCCTCTCATTTAATCTTTCATCAAGGTCCTGCTGAATCTATCCCATGACCCAGTTTGATCTTCACCACCACTACTGGATTACTGAAAAGGCCTTCTAAAAGGCCTTCCACACTGAAGTCAAGACAACTTTAAAAATACACAGTTTGGCCACATGCAGTGGCTTATACCTGTAATCCCAGTGCTTTGGGAGGCAGAGGCAGGAGGAGAAAGATCGCTTGAGGCCAGGATTTGAGACCAGCCTGGGCAATATAGTGAGACCCTAATAAAAAAATATTAGCCAGGCCTGGTGGCGCACGCCTTTAATTCCAGCTACTGGGGAGGCTAAAGTGGGAGGCTCACTTGAACCTAGGACTTATTTGAGGTTGCAGTAAGCTGTGATTATGCCACTGCACTCCAGCCAGGGCAGCAGAGTAAGACCCTGTCTCTAATTCAGTCATATCACTCCCACTTAAAACCCTTGTATGATTTCCTCTTGCTCTGTGGATACTGTCTGAACTCCATGTAATGGCCTGTAAGACCCCAAATGATCTGGCCCTCATCCACCTCTCCAGCCCCGATTCTCCCTCATGGCCTGGGATCAGTCACTTCCAAGGCATGACTATGCCTGCTTCTCTCCTACACACTGCTCTCTCTACCAGGGGCACTCTTCTCCCCCTCCTTTCGCCTGGCTTACCTCTTAATCCTCAGTTACTTACTCCTTCCACCCAGCTTAACTCTTGAGTGTACTCTACTTAGATGCCACTTCTAGTCTAGAAGATTGCTTTCTCTGTGCCCCACACATCCTGCACCTCCCCAGACACAGCAGACCTCCTGGACGGCAAGCTCTTATTCTTGCTCACCCGTGCCTACCACCATATTATAAGACAGTATCAAGAAATCAACCATTTGGGCATGAGAATCACTTGAACCTGGGAGATTCAAGCAAATGAACCTTGAACCAGGACATTTTAGTGAGCCGAGACTGTACCACTGCACTCCAGCCTGTGCAATGAAGCAAGACTCTGTCAAAAAAAAAAAAAAAGAAAATCAACCACTTGCTTTATATTTGAGAAAATGAATGAAGAAAACATATACCTCCATCCTGCCTTCAGGTGAAGAAATAGTCAGACTGAGGGTTAATTCAATTCTGGGTGGGAGAGGTCTCTTGTCTCACAGTTCAGGGTCCCTTCTATACACCATCCTTTCCTCTCTGGGATGGGTGACGCCCGGACTGCTGCTGGTGGTGACAGGGCCCTGGAATGCAGGTGCTCTTTATGTCTGGCTTTTAGCATACTCAATTTGCTATAATAAGCTCAGGGACAGAGTCTTCTAGTAGAGCCTGCCTCGTAGATGAAGAACTTGGCCAGGAAAAACAGCAGCCACGACACAGAAAATCCAAACATGATGAAAAATTCCATTTTTAATAGGAATAATATTAATTTTGAAACAAGAAAAATAAATCAAAGATTCTGTTAGCAATCAACTCCCACTCACGTACCTCAGCAAGTAGTTGATCCATGCCTGTTAAGTAAGCCCTTCAAAAATCAGCCATATAAGGCCCACTCTTTTAAGGACTAGCCTATTCAGACGTGCTCATCCGATGTCACGACTAAAAATGTTGCCCATGCCACCTCCCGTGGCACAGGGCAGTGCACACTAGCTCCCGTGATGGGGTAAATAGCATTACCCTAAATACACATCCACCTGGAACCCAGTATGTAACTGTTTTTGGAAACAGGGTCTTGCAGATGTACTTAGGGATCTTGAGACAAAGGCAGGGACTGAAATGGTATGTCTACCAGCCAAGGAATGCCTGACAGGATCCAATACAGCTGACACCATGAGTTCCAATTTCTGGTCTCCTAAACTGTGAGAGACCAGATTTCTGTACGTTGAAGCCACCCAGTTTCTGGTAATTGACTCACCAAGAAGACAAATGTAAATTAAGATTTTTATGAAAGAAGCTAATGAAAATATTGAGTGTTGCCAGGTGCAGTGGCTCATGCCTATAATCCCAGCACTTTGGGAGGCCGAGGCGGGTAGATCACTTGAGGTCAGGAGTTCAAGAACAGCCGGACCAACATTGCAGGACCCTATCTCTACTAAAGATAAAAAAATTAGCCGGGCATAGTGGTAGGCGTCTGTAATCCCAGCTACTCAGGAGGCTGAGGCAGGAGAATCACTTGAACTGGGGAGGCAAAGGCTGCAGTAAACCAAGACTGCATCGCACTCTAGCCTGGGCGACAGAGTAAGACTCCATCTCGACAACAAAAAAGCTAGGCTCAGTGGCTCACGCCTGTAATCCCAGCACTTTTGGAGGCCGAGGGGGGGTGGATCACGAGATCAAGAGATCGAAATCATCCTGGCCAACACGATGAAACCGTCTCCACTAAAAAAATACAAAAATTAGCTGGGCGTGGTGGCAAGTGCCTGTAGTCCCAGCTACTCAGGAGGCTGAGGCAGGAGAACTGCTTGAACCCGGGAGGTGGAGGTTGCAGTGAGCCGAGATCGCTCCACTGCACTCCAGACTGGCGCTGGCGCCTGGCAAGAGAGCAAGACTCTGTCTAAAAAAAAAAAAAAAAAAAAGATGGGGTAAAAAGCTCAAAGGAAGTGTTTTCCACCACCCAGCACTAGTTACCATGGCAACTTCTGTGTTCTGTACAGGGAACCAACTGTACTATGAGATGTAGACATGAGAAGCAATCAAGTCTTGGCTCGACTCTCCACTAGTTGTGTCTTCTATCATGGACCTTGGTCATTTCCATTGTTGTTTCAACTATTAATTCTATTTAGGATAATTCATAAACGTATAGCTTTGATTTCTGCTCCAATGTAAACACCCTAAACTCATCAGACTCAACTCATCGAGAAGTGCACTTACTGTCATTCATAATAAACCAATTCCTCTTCTTACCTCCAACATTTTCCTTTATCCCTTTTACTCAGGCTAAAGCTCCCATCACTTCTCATGTCCAAACAATTGCTACGTCCTATAACAATAAAGATGATAAAGATAACAATAGTGATGATAGCAGCAGCAACGACAGTAGGAGCTCGTGTCTACTGAGCACATTCTGTGCACCAGTGATCCTCATGGGAGGCATCAGCAGGAGCCCCTTTTACCTTAAGAGAAAGCTGAGACACAGCAAGGTTAAATATCCAATGACTCACAGCATGTCACAGAGCCAGACCGTAAATCAATCAAGATCATGAGCCCAGACCCTTCACTTCTGCACTTCACTGACTCTCCATGTTCAGGATCTCCATTTACTGATGATAAAGACATCTTCTCCATGTCGTTCTAATTCCCATCCCTACTTCTACTACCCAAATGCAGGTTCTCAGCTGGACTGACTTTAACTTCCGCTGTCTCCCCACTCCGCTATTTCTCTAATACATACTGCAGAAGCAACAAGATCCAAAACAAATCCCAAAATGGGTATGTATGCCAAGGAAATTCCAAAAGCAAGCTGGTCTTGATTCAACTGGCCCAGAGTCACCTTCTCTCCATTTAATGATTTTCCGCTGTTCTTCTGACCAGTCGCTGCTCTGATGGTTGTTTTCTTCCTTTACTGCCCAGCTCTCCGAGGCAAAGAAACCATGCAATGCAATCTAGGATCTGCTCTCTAATCTGAGAGGTGAAGGGAACCCTGAGCATGAGCAGGAAGAAAACCATTCCTCTGGGAACTTAAGCCATCACTGTTACCTACTCTTACTCACCACATGGAACATTTTCATTCCTCTTCCTTCCCATGACCTGCAGCTGCCGGGATGAGGGATACCCAGAGTTTCCCCAGGCAAGTCAATTCCCAGGCATTCACAGATTGAAGATTCAAAGTGTCTGCCAGCCTCAGTGTGAGCCTGGATTTCTTGACAACTGCAATCAAGTCTGGAAGTTTAACAGCAGCTGTATTTTCAGAAACTAATGGTTTTATGCCATATAAACACCACAAGAAAATCTGCTCAGTCTCACTCTGCTAGAGACCTGGGTAAGCTTCCTGAACGACCGTGCCCTTCCTTTTACACACCACACGCCCCACTTTTCCTAGTGCAGAAACATGCTGTCTGTCCTCTTTTGTTGTTCCAAACAACCTTTTCTGTGGTAGATAATTTAGATTATACAGGGCTTCAGTATTGTACATGAGGATGACTGTGTGGCTCATCTCTGGCACTATCCCATGTCAAATGTTAATAAGGATGTTTATACAGTATATGCTTTGTGAAAAATACTTCACAGACTTTAACTTCTTTAATTTCCAGAATATCCTTATGAGGTATGTACAGCTATTATCATCTCCACCTCAAAAATGGAAGATGCTAAGGGCTTGGAGAGACTGAGACAAGCCCAGGGCTGGGCAGCTAAGAGGGGTAAAGCCATGACGAACATATAAGCAATATGGCTCTAGAGCCCATGCTTTTAACGACTACATTATCCGTCAATCTACCATGATGGTTTTGTCCAGCTAAGAAACACCTTCCCCCACAACTATAATGCTTTACTTCTTAACAAGTTAGAAAAGACAGGTTCAGGTATCTGTATGAACAAAAAAGAAACACTACCTTCAGGGTAAATGAATAGCACAGGGGTTATTTTGAAAACATAAAAATTCTGATCTGTTTCTCTACATCATGGTGACATACATACATATATATACATTTTTTTTAAAGACATGGATCTTGCTATATTGCCCAGGTTGTCCTCAAACTCCTGAGCTCAAGTGTTTCTCCTTCAATCTCCTAAGTAGCTGGGACTCCCAGTATACACCACCATTCCTATAATAAATATTTAAATTTATTTTTTAAATCTATAATAAGAGAAGCATACCCATGAGATAGTTTTGACACAAGTGCTAAAAAACTAGTTAGGAGACATGCTATATGTGTAAGAGCACTGCGTAAGGGTGAAGAAAAACTTGAAAAAGTTCAAGTTTAGAAGATGGAGATGATATATGAAAAATATCAACAACCTGTGCTTCACTGACAATACTACAAAGAGCAGAAAAGTAAGAAAAACAAATTTCTTCCAACATAAAAAAAGTATTTTAGGAACGACATCTTCAGGGCAACTTGAATCTATGATTCAGCTGAAAATTAACTTCTTTTTAAATAAAAAATGATAAACAAAAATAGTGTTTCAGTAAAACTTTTATTTGTCACTCATACACCTCTTCTGGCATACATCTGTTATTTGGTTAGAGAGGGAAGGTAGCAAGGGAGAAGGATGGTTATGATAGTAAGGGGAGGCATGGGTGTCTTTTTAATGAAATTGCTGCTTGGGTACATCTCTATCCACAAAAAGAGATGATCTCTTTTGAGACAGTGCAGGGCCTGTGTCTGTTGTGCTTACTGCTCTATCTCCAGTACCTAGCATAGTACGTGTTACATAGCAGACATTCATTCTTTAGTTATTGATTTATTTTAGAGACAAGGCCTCACTATGTTGCCCAGGCTGCAGTACAGCAGCTGTTCACAGGTGTGATCATCAGTGCGCACTCTACAGTCTCAACCCCTGGGTTCATGTGATCCTCTCTCCTCAGCCTTCCAGGTAACCTTGCCAAGCTTTCAGAAATGAACATTTTTAAGGACCTCAAATACACCTAACTGTGCTGTTTGAATGTATAATCCCAAAAGCAGTAAGTAATATTTGTACCAATTTTTAATATAACAATACTAGGAATCATCCTTAAAAACAAAACAGGGCACATGCTTGTAATCCCAGCTACCCCAGAGGCTGAGGTGGGAGGATCACTTGAGGCCAGGAGTTCAAGGCCAGCCTAGAGAAACATAGTGACATCCTGTATCTAAAAAATAAAATATTAAAGTCTATAATTTTAATGTAGATTTCTTTGATAGTTAACGAAGCTGATTTAATGAACTTTCAATTTCTTGGTTGGGACTCTTACTGGGACAGGTGCTGTTTTAAAGAGTCTTCATGAAGACACACAGCTCTCTTGAAAATCTAGTATAGACCAGATATCCTTTCTTATACCTCCCAAAACAGCCTAGGTGTACCCTGAATACTGCAACTACTGCTTATATGAAAAATAACCTTTTTCCGTGTCAAAGTCTTTCACAAAACTGTAATCACCTATCCTTAGCACCTACATCTGGCACACAGAAAATATTCAAGAAAAGTTCCTGGCCAGGTGCGATGGCTCATGCCTGTAACCCCAGCACTTTGGGAGGCCAAGGTGGGTGGATCACCTGAGGTCAGCAGTTCGAGACCAGCCGGACCAAGATGGGGAAACCCCATCTCTACTAAAAATAAAAAATTAGCTGGGCGACATGGCACATGCCTATAATCCCAGCTACTCGGGAGACTAAGGCAGGAGAATCGCTTGAACCTGGGAGGCGGAGGTTGTGCTAAGCCGAGATCGCGCCATTGCACTCCAGCCTGGGCAAAAAGAGTGAAACTCCGTCTCAAAAAAAAAAAAAGTTCCTTAAAAGTAACTGATATTACAAAGTGCTTCCAAGTAACTGACAACTAGCAAGAGGATATAAACTTGAGAATTATATAATCCACTCAATGATTGACAGTTTAACACATTTCCTCGACTTTTAAGAAAATGTCAGTTTTCTTCTTTTTTTTTTTTTGAGACAGAGTTTCACACTGTCACCCAGGCATAGTGCAGTGGCGCAATCTCGGCACACTGTAATCTCCGCCTCCTGGGTTCAAGCAATTTTCCTGCCTCAACCTCCCAAGTAGCTGGGACTACAGGTGTGCGCCACCACACCCAGCTAATTTTTTTGTATTTTTAGTAGAGACGATGTTTCACCATGTTGGCCAGGCTGGTCTTGATCTCCTGACTTTGTGATCCTCCTGCCTCAGTCTCCCAAAGTGCTGAGATTACAGGCACGAGCCACTGTGGCTGGCCCAAAAATGTCAATTTTCTTAAATCTGCAAAGGTTCCAGTCCTTGAAAAAGAAAACAGGCAGAAACTAACAATTCGTCATAGTTATCAGTTTTAAAGAGACTGGCATTGACCTAGGAAACTGATGAATCAGAACCCCAAAATATACTTCCTAGCACAAATAACGCAAATCTAGACACACACATAAGCAAATTGGTCTATGAGCCATGTGAGGATTTCCACAATAAGTTGTGTGTCTGAACTGAGCTCCCCCTCTCACCCAAGGCCTTCTCCTGCTCTAGAACTCAGCAACTTTACCCCCCTTTCTTCTGGTTCCCCATCTATGCTCACTGGCTAGCCGTGGGCCACCTGCCCTTCCTCTATCCGCAGGGAATGTCAAAAATGCCAATGACGGAAATTCTCTTTTAAAATTATGTTAATATATCCCTGGAAACCAGAACAAATGTGTACAGTATCCTTCACATGCATAATGTCTCAATCTCCCCTTAGTCCCTTTGAGCAAGATACTAATATTTCCATGTTACAGATGAAGAAATTGATGCTTAGAGAGTTTTAGTGACTTGTCCAAGGTCATACAGTTTACAGGTAGAGGGATACAAATCTGAAGAATCTCTTTCCAGAGTCTACATTCTTGACAAGGCATTACTGCCTCCAAACTGACTTTCTATGTTTCTCAGAAGACAGAATGAAAATTTTAATTTTAGGCTAAAAGCAAACTTTTTTTTTTTTTTTTGAGATGGAGTCTCACACTATCCCCTGGGCTGGAGTGCGGTGGCGTGATCTCAGCTTATTGCAACCTCTGCCTCCCGGGTTCAAGTGATTCTCCTGCCTCAGTCTCCCGAGTAGCTGGGATTATAGGTGTCTGCCACCACGCCCAGCTATTTTTTTGTATTTTTAGTAGAGACAGGATTTTACCATGTTGGCCAGACTAGTCTCGAACTCCTGACCTTGTGATTCATCTGCCCTGGCCTCCCAAAGTGCTGGGATTACAGGCATGTGCCACCATGCCTGGCCAAAACAATTTTTATAAACTTGAAATAATTTAACCTGGTGTTCTGGTGGGGGAAAAAACCCGATTTGTATACAGGCAAAAATTATACTGTTATCAGTCCTGAAGAGAAATTCCACAGCATCTGTTCTACACTTCTTTGAGTAATCAGTACTTATTCACTAGTACCAGATGTATCAGGCACCACAATGGCAATGGATATGAAGAAGGTTGCTAAACATTTCTCTGTGCCAAGGAATTTCATCATCTCTTGAAGGGAGGCTAGAGATCAATCACTTAATTATGAAAAGTCTTTTACTGCCAATTACTGTGAAACAATTAAAATCTACAGAAGCAAAGCCACCCATGGACCCAGAACAGTCTCTCCATGGGTAACAAAGATGCTAACAATAAAGTATGGAAATCTCAAAAGTGCCCTCCTTTTCCAAACTCTCCTACTTTGATTCATTCATGTTTTATAAATCTGGTGGCCTTGGATTAAAACGAGTGCAAATCAAAACTCAACTTCCAGAAACATCTGGTGCTGTCTGAGAGGTGCTTTCCTTCACCTCCCTTGCTTTCAGAGGCAACCTAGGTTCCACATTGCCACTGAAGGATAATACCCCCGCATACTCTATGACTGCAGTGAATAAAAAATGTTTTCTGAGAGTGTTAAGCCACGAGGCTACAAGACGGATGAAATAATTGGCAGTTTCCAGTTACAAATATCAAAATGAGGCTAACTCTTAAGTGAAGTTATGACCAGCATGAATAAATAAAGCCCACAAGATCCAAAAATGTCAATTTTATCAGGGCTACTGTCTCTCACACTTTAACTCATCTTGGTTAACAAGTGTTTGTCTTCCACACACACTTACTAAGCACCTGCTGTGAGGCAAATGCTGGTTGAGTATCATAATCATTTATTTTTCCAGCCCAGATTTGGGGCAGTAATGCTGAGTCACAGAAGGACCTAATTATCTACAGGTAATTCCTAGTGCCCAAAGACCTGGGAACTACAAAGTGAGGAGATGGTCACTGAAGAGTATGGACAGAAAAAGAACAAATGGGCCAGGCACAGTGGCTCACGCCTGTAATCTAAGCACTTTGGAGGCCAAGGCAGGCGGATCACCTGAGGTCGGGAGTTCAAGACCTGCCTGACCAACATGGTGAAACCCCGTCTTTAAAAAAATAAAATAAAATAAAATAAAATAAATAAATAAATAAAAGAAAAGGAACAAATGACCTTCTTGTATTACTATTACAGATGATGTAATTCCAGAATGTATGTGTATGGTGGTGAAAGGTGACCCAGTAAGTTTCACCTAAAAGTCAAATCGCTGTTTCTCTCCTTTAAGTCCTATAGTTGAAAATGTTACTAGCTGTGCAACACTGGATAACTTACCTAATCTCTGCCAGCCTCAGATTCTTCAGATAAAAATAAAGACTATCACCTAGTTCATTATAAAAACTGAATGTGAATTTGACATGCATATAATAAATACAGAGTGTCAAACAACAATAACATTAATAACTGACATCAATATAGGAGAGAAAAGGTAAGGAATACAATCTGGGGGGTATAAACAATGTTGTCTCTGCTATAGGAAATCTATCCTCAGTACAAAAACAATCCCTTGATTCATCAGATGATCTGGGGTCATACCTACCAGAGGGAGGTGGCAGGGAGTGGTGCTTTGGAATGTATGCCCTCAGCCACTTCTCATGTTTAACTGTTTCTTCCTCATTCTTTGTGCCTCAGACATACTGTTCAGTTCTTTTTTACTAAGAGTAAATTAATGATCATAGAAGATAGAGCTTTGTTAATTATATTGGTGTTCACGTACTTATTTTTAAAATAAGAACAATGCTCTTAAGAGCAGAAGGCTTTCTTAAAAAGAAATCTCACAGCCCTCCAGCTTCACCAAGGGAATGTGATCTGCTCAAAAGGTCTACTTAACTTTATTAAACAAAACTGACTAAGTACCTTAGGAGACTCTGATCTACACATTTCCCTTATCATCCCTTCCATCAGCTGCAACCAACCTGCCCATTTACAACAAGCAGCTCCAGGTGTGCATGTACCTCAGTCTCCTAAACGGCCATACTTTATCTTCCTTTTACTCTCCCATCTCTTTGCCTTCTAAAAATCAGAAAGATTTAACCACAAGTTTAAGAATAACCATAACAAAGTCCAGATTTTAATTATGCAGGAGGTTAACAGTCACTGTTGACTTTCCAGTAACATAAACAGTGAAAACTTGGCAAATGCTAATGTAAACAACTCCCCCCTCCTGCCCTCTCCTTTCTAAAAATTGTACTCATTCTTGAGAAGTGAATGACAGGCAGAGTTTATTTAGGAGAACAGGGCATCCCAACCTGGTTACAAGTACTGAAATACCAAAAGAAAACTGCAAGAGTTTAGACTAATTGAGCTTCATCGTTCTGGGGAACAGTACGTAATTATATTTCATGAGGATCAGTGGTCTGGGATGAGCAGATTACCTTCAAACACTAAAAGATTGCCTGTCAATCTGAATCTTTTTTTCAATTGCACTGATGCAAAACCAGGGAAATCTTGGCATGAGGGTCAGCAGGAAGGCTGGTTGACTCTGACATGACTTCAGATCTTTGGTGGGTGATCCAACACAGGAACCAAGGAGTTTCTGGGGTTTCCTCCCTCCCTAAAGCTTCAGAACATTTTAGAATGAAGGTGTCCAAGCCATCCCAGTGCAGGCAAGGTACCCTAAAAAATCTAGAACCTACTGCTGGTTAAGTTATCATGAGGATGGTCATATAAAGTTTTTTTTTTTCTTAGTAAAGACGGGGTTTCACCATGTTGGTCAGGCTGGTCTTGAACTCCCGACTTCAGGTGATCCGCCCGCCTTGGCCTCCAAAGTGCTTGGATTACAGGTGTGAGCCACCACGCCTGGCCATAAAGGTTTTTTTAATTAGCAGAGGGGAGGCCGGGCACGGTGGCTCACGTCTGTAATCCCAGCACTTTGGGAAGCCAAGGTGGGTGGATCACAAGGTCAGGAGTTCGAGACTAGCCTGACCAACATGGTGAAACCCTGTTTCTACTAAAAATACAAAAATTAGCTGGGCGTGTGTGCCTCTAATCCCAGCTACTCAGGAGGCTGAGGCAGGAGAATCGCTTGAACCCAAGGGGAGGGGGTTGCAATGAGCCAAGATCCCACCAGTGCAATCCAGGCTGGGTAACAGAGACTCTGTCTCAAAAAAAACAAAACAAAACAAAACAAAATTTAGCAGAGGGGAAATAATGTTCAAATCTGAGGACTAAATAACTATAAAATGGTCCATCACAGCCACTGAAAATAGCAATGTAAAAGATCTGTCTATAAAGATGGAAGAAGGTGCACAAACAAGTGAAAAAATATATATAATATAAGCCCATACATATACACATGCTTTGCATGAAAGATTGGTATAATTGGTAGGTAGATCTAGATTTGAAGTCCCTGGTCTGCCACTTACCAGCTAAGTGACCTTGGACAAACTTCCTCATCGAATGAGGAGGAGGAGGAAGAATAGTAGTAGTAGTAGTACCTGTTCTCATAGATTGTCATGGTAACTGAGAAGATAAAGGATTTAGAAAACTTCCCATGATAGAACACATATTCAAACGTATTATTGTGATTACCTCTGGATAGTGGAGACCGAGAAACCCAGAGTCAGAGATGTTAAATAACTTGACCCAGGTCCCACAATTAATGTGGACAGACTTGTATTTCAAAACTAAGGTCAGCCTGACTCTCAATACTAAGGCTACCAGTTCTCTGCAACATGGTTGATGCCCAAGCTTGAAATCAGGAGATCCCGTTCTGGGGTGGTTCTCCACTTATGTTGAAATATACTTGCTAGTTAAAACTCGGGCTCTGTACAATAGGTAAATGGTGGAAACAACTCAAGTGTCCATCAACAGATGAATGAATAAACAAAATGTGGTATATCCACACAATAGGTCATCATTCAGCCATAAAAAGGGATGAAGTTCTAACATACGCTACAACATGGATGAACTTTGATGACATTATGCTAAGGGAAAGAAGCCAGACACAAAAGGACAAATATGATTCCACTTATATGAGGTATCTAGAATAGGCAAATTCACAGAGACAGAAAGTAGATTTTCGGCTACCAGTGGACTAGGAAAGGAGGGAATGGGGAGTTACAGCTTAATGGTAACAGTTTTTGAGGTGATGAAATAAAGTTTTGGAAAAGGGGTAATGGATACAAAACACTGTGAATATAATTGATGTAACTGAATTGTACACTAAAAAAATGGCAAGTTTATGTCATATATATTTTACCACAATTTTTTTTTTCTTGAGATGGAATCACGTTCTGTCATCCAGAATGAAGAGCAGTGGCGCAATCTTGGCTCATTGCGACTTCTGCCTTCCAGGTTCAAGTGATTCTCCTGCTCAGTCTTCTGAGTAGCTGTGACTACATGGACACGCCACCACATTTGGGTAATCTTTATTTTTTTATTTTTCTTTTTTTTAGTAGAGACGGGGTTTCACCATGTTGGCCAGGCTGGTTTCGAACTCCTGACCTCAGGTGAGCTACTCACGTTGGCCTCCCAAAGTGCTGGGATTATAGGCATGAACCACTATGCTGGGCCTTACCACAATTTTAAAAAATAACATACAAAAAATAAAAAATAAGTTGTAACTTTAAATGATGATTTATATGGTATGTGAATTATATCTCAATAACGCTGCTAAAACAAACCAAAAACTCTACCTTGGGCTCTGTGACCTGACAGATTTGGTTTTAAACCTCACATGAACAGCTTACCAAATGTGACCATAGGCACATTTAAGTCTCTGAGCTTAATTCCTTCTTTGTAAAATGAGGATAATAATCGTATTTATGTAACAGGGTGTTATGAAGACTAAATGAGATAATGAATATAAAGTATTTAACAGAAATGTCTTGAATGAGTAACAGCTGCTATTATCTTCATTATCGAACTTCTCATTCCTGAAGATGCCCAAAAGTCAAACATGCACTATCTACTCACCCCAGGTTCTACCAATTCTCAGAACTATGTAAGACCTAATGACCCACCATGGTCACAGGTACGTGCCGGCTCCCCCATCTGGAGCCCAGCAGGCAAACAAACTTGCAGGAGTTACCCCCATCTGACGTGTCCCATGCAACAGCCACACACCCCTCTCTCCCCCAGGAAAATCTCAGGGCTGATCAGACAAGGGACAGAAAATACAGGGAGCCAAATCCTATTGCAGAGGCTGTTTGAGCACCTTAGTACCTCTCTGAAAGCAATGTGACATTCCACACACACAGAGTCCACCATTAAACAAGGATTACCCTTTTAAACATATCTTTATGGATATCATAACCATGGTGAAAAATGAAACACGAAAGGCGACTGCTGACTGTGATCTCTCAACATATGTCTATTCTCCATCTCTTCTGAGAGCTAAACCTACCCCGCTCCTTCATCCTTTTCACATAGACACTCCTCCTTCCAATCTTTCACTTTTTTCATGCTGGATCCCCTCCAAGTTTTCCTTTTCTCCCACAGTGCTGAGGCCCAGCACAGGATGCTGGGGCTGGGAACGGTCTGGTAAACAGATCACGAAGCCCACAGCACACAGAATGTGGGGCTTGGATGGTAAATTATGAAACGATTGGGCTGTGTATGTAACCAATGGCTGTGGGCCAGCTAGTGGGTGACGAGACAGTAGTTTACAAATGTCTCTGAGGGAATAGAAACTGTTTGGAGAGTTGTCTCTGGATCTTTAAAGAGAATTGATGAAAAGAGATGAGAATGGAAAATTTAATTCAGAGACCTGGGGAACTGGTAGTTGAGGGAAAGAACAAACTCCACCCAGAGTGAGGCTGGGAGGCCCCAGAAAAGGCTTCCCAGGGTAGCTGTGCGATTAGGGCTGGGGGGAAGGCACGGGGTATGGATGCTCATACCGGCTTTTCCCTCTGGTAATTCTTCTGATCCTGTTACAAATATAGAATGGGTAGCCTCTCTGAGGGTTTACAGTAATTCATTTCAAGGTTTTGTCAGAAAGTTATTTTTCTCAGGGTATATTTAATTCCCACAACAGAATATCTTTAGATGAGAATCAGGTCCAAAGGGGCAAACGGTGCTGGAAATAAACAGAGGTGGAGAGAGCACTGGGAAGGTTTCATAAGTACGTATCAGAAGAACAGGCTAGCATGCCCTTTTTAGGATGGAGCTACAGAGCACTATCTGAATCATCACCCTGGCACTTTTGGTGATGCATTTTTAACCATATTTTTTTTAGATGAGAAAATACCTAAAACAAAGCCACGTCTCCTATAAAATCTATTTCTGAGTTCTTTCTGATAATGTAATTCTCTTTTTTCCAGATCTGCAATAGCTCCCAATACCTTTTGAATTAAAGAAAACTACTAATTGTAATCCAGGATTCCCATTTCCTTCTTCCTTCTTCCCAAATTTGTTGCACACCATCAACTCACCCCTAGCTTGGTAAAATTAGTTATGATTTCCTGAAGTCAGTCTTGCCATTAAA
Organism: Ateles fusciceps; assembly: GCA_036589455.1. NCBI lineage: Eukaryota > Metazoa > Chordata > Mammalia > Primates > Atelidae > Ateles > Ateles fusciceps. Next base: position 12,885,393 of record JAZHEH010002554.1, on the reverse strand, counting down.
TTTTCAAATCTGTTCTTCCTTTTGACTGGAATGTAATTCACATAAATCAAAGAGTAGCCACATACATTCAGAATCGCTTTTCTCCAGGCTGTGTGTGCTTCAAGAACCAACTTCAGGGCTTCCGAGCCTTCAGTAAAATGAAACTGCGCTTAGAAATTTTATCTCAGTGGACTGTTTTCACTTTGGGGGAACCTGCTTTCCACGAACGGTCCTACATAAATGTAGTCATTATCTATGCTGCTGCCTGAATAAATACAGCTCTACAGCAGCAACCAACACAGTAGAGCAATTAACCTACATTTGGAGAGCCCGACAAACTTTATGAAGGAAGAGATGGTTAAGGTGACTTCTGAAGGACAGGCAGCTAATTTGTAAAGGGATTAAATTTATGGCCAGAGAATGGACACGCTAAGCAAAAAGGCTGAAGGCAAAAAGAATACATGATGAAGTCTCTTTGGACTCCCAGAATTGAGTATTGTTGGGGCATGGCTTTCAAGGACATCTCATGGCTGAGGATCTGGGGATGAGGAGTTGGGGCGCAGATCATGAAGGGCCTGCAAACTGTACTAAGAAGGTGAACTCTATGAAAGGGGAAGTGAAGCCCTTCTCATGTCACTATGGGGGATCTCCATCTATGAGAAATGGCTTTTCGGCCAGGCATGGTGGCTCACACCTGTACTCCCAGCACTTTGGGAGGCTGAGGCGGGCAGATCACCTAAGGTCAGGAGATCGAGACCAGCCTGACCAACGTGGAGAAACCCCCGTCTCTATTAAAAATACAAAATTAGCTGGGTGTGGTGGTGCATGCCTGCAATCCTAGCTACTTGGAAGGCCGAGGCAGGAGAACTGCTTGAACCCGGGAGGGAGAGGTGGTGGTGAGCCGAGATCACACCACTGCACTCCAGCCTGGGCAACAAGAGCAAAATTCTGTCTCTCAAAAAAAAAAAAAAAAAAAAAGGCTGTTCATCAAAAGGACAGCTGTTACTGTAACTGCTACTAATCTGGGATTTAAGTACATCAAATACTTTTAAATAAATCAGTACATTTCTCATGAGTGGTGAGGAATTACTTCACACACTGTGTAGGTATTCAGAGGAGAATTCAAGAGAAGCAGCTTAGGGCAGGGAAGCCTCAGAGTAACTGGTCAGGGCTAGGAAGGCCAGCTGGAAGAGCTGCAACCTGCAGAGGGCTCTACAGCGTGGGTCCTGACACCAGCAACCTACCTGGCCTTAGGTCTATGCCACATCAAAATGCCTTTCTCTGTACTGGAAGTTTCCTCCCAATGGTCCCCTGCAAGCAGTTTCTATTCTCAGGAACTAAAACCTCATTACTGATTCACTTAAAGGAGTTAGTAACACAATTCCTTGCAGAAACTGCAAAAAATGTTCTTGTGGTTCTATTTCAGTATAAAGTCTCACACTTTTATCTGACGGTTTGTTTAATGGCTTCAGAATTTTAGATGACTTCAGACAGGAAATCAGTGAACTCTGAAAGGACATCATTTACATGTGTTTGCCATATCAGGTAGCACTTAACATATATAAATAGGAAGATGTGAGGAAGAAAAACAAAGATTTCTGAAGTTTCCAAAGGACTACTGTAAATTCTTTTTATTGTGGAGGAGGAGGAGGAAGGAGTAGGGGTCAAGTGGAAAAATGATTATGTGATTTAAAATATTTTTTAAAATAATCAGTTTCCTGTTTGCGTATCTCTTTTGGCATTTGTTGATATCTGAGTCTAGGTCTTGAGAGAGGCCAGTATATTTCAGACTTTTAAAAGTTCACTTTGATTTGAACTTGAAGTAGGAGACTGCTAATTCCTAAATTTAACTTCTATTCAAAATTATGACGTTAGAATCTTTGCTAATCTTTGAGTAACTATTTACCAAAAATCAAGTTAAACTGACATTTTAGAACTTAAGTTTGAGAAACATTTACAATATAATAAAGTGATTTTTGAAGTAATTTTTAATGACAGTTTATCAAACACATCTAGATTAAATTTTTTCATAAATATATCCACTAATAAAAGTGCTGGCAAAAATGGTATGACAGACTAAACTTGGAATATTCCAATAGGATCCCAGCTTTGGTACTTTTTATAAACAGTGCTAATAATGGTCTTTAAAGGGCACGGGAGAAGCCGCTACAAAAAAGTAATTTTACTGGCAAAGTTTGAAATTAAGATTCTAAAGTTACTGATGTGATCAAATGTTTATTTTCAAAAGTGCAAAAGATTAGGCAATGAATTAGTAGAACTAAGTAATGATTATCAATGGCTGGATAAATTTAAACACTGAAGAATCAGTATGAGAGGAGAAACTGCAGAATGTTCTAGAAATCACATTTGGGTCTTTAACTCTATGTTAACTGTTTAGTTCCCTTCTTTTAATCTCACCTTGCCTTACTTATATCTGCCTTTCTGTAATTTTTCAAAAATGAAGATAGGCAATAACTTGGGACTGGGGTGAGAGAAGAAAATTGGTGTTATGTCTGAGATTAAGGCAAGATTTATATATATTGAGCTGAGTATTGTACTGAATAGCTATGTAATCTTGGGAAAACTAATTTCCATAAGCTTCAGGTATCTATAAAATAAGAAAATAAAAACTGGGATATGCTGTTTGGCAAATATATAAAGACAAGTAAATAAACATAAAAAGAAATGGGCAACTGGTAGATTCTGATAATCAGTGGCTGTAAACATCAGAAAATGAGAGACTACTAATCCTGATGTGCCTCCTGACTGAAGTACACACTACCAGATATTCTTCCAAGATAAAAAATATATATAAAAGATAACTAACTGCTAATTTGCAGATAATTTAGAAACAGAACCCTGCTAAACAAAACCACAGAGATGGCAACCTCCATACTATAGGAAATTACAGGGCAAACAATCTGGGTTCCACAACAACTAAACTGCGTACAAAATAAGGAGAGAAAATGAGAAGGAACATGTTGAATGCGGATACAAACAAACTTAAAAACAATAAAACGTTATGCTAAAAATCCCCCCCTTTTATATATGTTTGAAATTATTCATAACAAAAAGTTAAAGTAAAAAATGAGTAGACCATCATTAAAAATGGTAACAGTTGAAAGATCCACTTATAAAATCTCTTTGTCTATCCACCTGGTTATTTGATTACTAACCCACTCAGCAGAAATTAACATGCTAATGCAGTTATGCGATCACAAAATGTGTTTATATTAAGTATAATGCAATTTATGGACTTTGCAAGAGCCCAGAAATCAAGAAAAGAAAAGGCATCAAGGTTTGATTTATCTTTACAGTTACAATTTTGAGGAAGTCTTCCCCTGCAATGTGCTCACCCTACAGCCCTGGCCTACTCACACTGCACTGCTAGAGGAACCTTACTCAAATAATACTCCAAGTGAAGCTGCTTAAGCCTTGGACTTCAAGTCCTCCTAGTGCAGCAGTAACATTTCTAACACGCCCTTATGTAGTACTCGATAGATTTTAAGACATATAATTTTATTCCTACTATAGCTCAGTGAGGTAAAACAAAACAGGAAATTCATCACCATTACTTTTATTTGAGACACAGTTTCACTTAGCTGCCTGGGCGAGAGTGCAGTGGTGCAATCTCAGCTCACTGCAACCTCTGTCTCCTGGGTTCAAGCAATTCTCGTGCCTCAGTTTCCCAAGTAGCTGGGATTACAGATGTGCATTACCACACCCAGCGAATTTTTGTATTTTTACTAGAGGTGGGGTTTTGCCATGTTGGCCAGGCTGGTCTCAAACTCTTGACCTCAAGTGATCTACCTGCCTTAGCCTCCCAAATTGCTGGGATTACAGCGTGAAACATTGCACCCAGACTAATTCATCATTATTTTAAAGAGAAACCATCAGCTGTGGAGGTGCTCATATTATTAATTTTGAGGCAGAGGAAAAAAGAAAACAGAATCATCAGCTTCTCCTTCAACCCAACAATGAAGCAAGTAGCCACTGAAAGCAAACCATACTAGTCAAGAAAGCATTACTCTTCTTATTATAAGACCTATTAACAAGGAAAACAAGAAATGGACAAATAACTGGAAAATATCATTCTCAAGTTAAATGGTTAATAAGTATATGACAAAAAATTTTATTAATAAACTATGAAAACGTCATGCCATTTTTGCTTGTCATATAAGCATTTATTTAAAAAAAAAAACACCTCATTGAGAAATGATTGGTATACAAAGAGCTGTACATAGTTAATGTCTACAACTTAATGAGTGTGGAGATAAGTATATACCCATGAAACTCTTACCACAATCAATATCATAAACATATCCATCATCTCCAAAAGTTTCCTATCTTTTCTTTTTTTTTTTTTTTTTGAGACAGAGTTTCACTCTGTCACCAGGCTGGAGTGCAGTGGCTTGATCTTGGCTCACTGTGTCCTCCGCCTCCTGGATTCAAGTGATTCTCCTGCTTCAGTCTCCCGAGTAGCTGGGACCACAGGTGCATGCCACCTGCCCAGCTAATTTTTGTATTTTTAATTGAGACGGGGTTTCACCATGTTGGCCAGGATGGTCTTGATCTCCTGACCTTGTGATCTGCCCGCCTCAGCCTCCCAAAGTGCTGGAATTACAGGCGTGAGCCACCGTGCCTGGCTACCTATTCTCTTTTTTTAAAAATAACATAAATTGTTTAAATTAAAAATTGTATATATTTATGGTGTACAACATTACATGTGTGTGTTTTGCAAAACGGGCTTGGTCTGTTGCCCAGGCTGGAGTCCAGTGGCTCCATCATGGCTTACTGCAGTCTTGACCTCCTAGACTCAAGCAATCTGCCCATCGTGGCCTCTGCAAATGTTGAGATCGCTGGCATGATCCCCCTCTACCCAGCCCCATGTTTTTGTTTTGTTTTGTTTTGAGATGGAGTTTCATTATTATTGTCCAGGCTGGAGTTGTACTGTTTTTTTTTAATAGAGATGGGGTCTCACTATATTGCCCAGGCTGGAATAAAACTCCTAGGCTCCAGGAATCTTCCTGCCTCAGCCTTCCAAGTAGGCCTATGCCACTGGCCGTGGCTCAATGCGATATTTGGAAATATGTATACAATGTGGAATGGCTAAATCAAGTTAATTAACATGCATTACTTCACTTACCTGTGTTTTTCTGAAAAGAACACTTAAAATCTACTCTCTTAGCAATTTTCAAGTATACATTTTTATTAACTATAGTCACTGTAAGGTACAATAGATCTCTTGAGCTTTTTTCTCCTAACTGCAATTTTGTTTCTTTTGACCAACATTTCCCCAATCTCCCCATTCTATCTTCTTTATTTATTATTATTTTGGAGAATGTGTTAAAAACACAACCTAAGATTTATCCTCTTAACAAATATCTGCACTCCCATGTTTACTGTGACATTATTTACAAAAGACAAGACATGGAAGCAATCTAAATGTCAAATGCAAAGAAAATGTGGTATATACATAAACTGGAACATTATTCAGCCTTAAAAGGTGGGGAAGGGAGAGGATCCTACCATTTGCAACAACATGGATGAACATGGAGGACATTATGCTCACATTATGCTCATGTAATTTAGATTACTCATAATTATATTGAATAATCTAAAATAATTTTATAATACAATATGATTATATGATAATAACCCTAACTGAAGGAGAGAAGCAGAGAATAAGCATTCCCATACCAAGTGCCTACTAAGTTTCTATCTTTCTGCAGGCACCATCTTTGTTGACAAAATTCATCTACTCTTCATAAACATACAATGAAAAAGTCAAGTAAATTCATCTCAGATTCAAGTGTATCTAGTCCTTTTGGGGGAAAAAGTCAATGAACCCAAATAAATCATGACAAAATGACAGATCCATACTGTCTTGGATCCAGAAAACCACTAAATATTCAACAGTATTAAGAAACAACTAAAGGGCTTATTTCAAACAAAGAGAAAATGTCAAACAAACCCAACCATATCACTGTCTTCCTGTCTATACATTCCATTTCAGGGACCAAGGTCAGGTGTTAAAACAAGCAGAGAAGACATGTTCCAGGAATACTCCATCAATGGCACACTACTACAAAGCTAACATTTTGGACTAATCTAAATATTTAACTTTCTGCCCCTTCTGCTTATTTTAAAGCATCTAGTCAATATCACTGCTCAGTCTGTTTCATGTTTATTTTACATGCAAAGACATACTGTTTACAAGATTAATTTCTATTCTTGTTGATGAACATGCTGGGTATTACAAGTCCCACCTTTCCACTTTTAGCTTAATTTCATGTTCTGCTGACACAGCCTTAAAATTGGGAAGAAAATAACAATATATAGCCACTAGTAATCCCAGTGTTCTACTGCAGTTCCTAAAGAATCTTAGCAGTTTTTTAAAAATCTATTTTCTTTCTAAAAATTTTATCCTCACAAAGCTGTAAAAGTGGGCTTTCCTGTGGATAAAAGAGTTGCTTTAACCAGATAAACAGCCAAAGAAATGCATTATACTCTAACAGTGATTGGTCATATTGGGCATCCAGGGAAGCATCTCTAATGGTTCTGAACCGTTAGGAAGTGAGATCCCATCACTCCCACAAATGACAGACATTCCAAAACTCAATCCACTGAGGCAGTCCTGGTATTTCCTTCCATGGCAAAGATACTGTCCCCTCCCTGCCCCTGAGCATCAGAAAGAATAATGACTGCAGTATACTGAAACCCTTGAAAATATATTTAAAAACACGAGTGCATGATGTTACTCACAAATAGAGAAAGGGGAAACAATAACAACAATGACAAAACAAACAAACCCCCCCCACAAAAGAGTGATCACCAGTGGAGACTACCAGGCACCAATGTCTTATGCTGAAAATCTGCAGTGAAAGGGAAAGAATTAAGCATTTTTCTTTTTTTGGATGACCTATATTTCAGGGTAAACAACCAATTAGAAAAATCAACATTTTTCGGTCACTAATGAAGTAATGAGGCAAAGATCAATATATGAAGCTGTTAAAATGAAGATGATAGGGACCTAACAATGGAGGTTTGAATCCAAAAACCCATCTTAGTTTATACCAAGCCTGGAATAGCCCTCAAATTATAAAGGGTTGTAATATAAATTACACAGTATGGCCTATCATGTATTCATGCCCAAAAATGGCAAGGCTGAATTTAACCAAACCTTCCAAATCTAATTAAGCTTTTATATTTACAGTAAATACAGGGGATATAAGAACAAGCAAAAGGACACCTAAAAGAAGAAAACAGACAAATCCAGAGGAGAACCTTTGCCCAGATAGGCTGTCACTTCTTTCACAGCAATTCAATGGCATAAAAAAAAAAATCTTCCTACTCAAGCCTCCCAAGTAGGGTGAGAGAAACTGCTCTAGATTAAAGGGCACTTAAAAGATTTAACTAATGCAATATATTGACTGACCAATTTAATTGTAAAAAGACAACTGAGGAGGAGAAAGAAGCAATCAAAAAGTTGTGGCTAAATCTTGATAACTGTTAAACATGAATGATTGGTTTCTGGGATTGGCCATACTATTCTCTATATTTTGGTATATTTACCAGTATGAGAGGGAAAGAAAAGAAAAACACATACCCTCCAAGGAGATAAAATCCAAGCCATGGAAGACATGGAAGGCTTTAAAAACAGGTTTCTTTGTAAGCCTGCCAAGAAGATACTGATTCCATGAGACAGGAGTCCTAAGATGTATATGATTTATGTTATTCAGGGAAATGTTCATTAGCAGTGTTTGTTTTGCAAACATGCCCCTCCTTCTTCCCCAAAGTCACAATGGAGAGAGACTTTTGAATAAAACTTTTCCTTTCCAAATAAATTCAGGCTTCTGGGGTGAGAGACAATAGGTAAGCAGTATCAGCTGAAAAACATCATTCTCCGCCCAGGGTGTGGGGTGTAATCAGCATTCCACTTATTCATTGCTCCATCTATCAAGTGTAGATAACATAGGCTTACTCTCGGGTCAGGAGGGGGTTAACGATCACGTATGTATATGCCTGTATTTGGCACACGGTGGGGGTTCAATTAAATGACAGCTAAGAATCATACTCCTTTTCAGAAAAAAAAAGTCATACTCCTAGCTAACTGCCTATAACTTCAAGGTCCTGGATTCTACTATACCACGTGGGTATGGAAAAACATCAGATGAAATCGCAAGTCAGCCAACACACTTAATTTCAGCCACGTAGGACCATAAGCAGAGGATCCAGTTAACCTGTGCCTGGATTTCTGCCCTAAGAATGTGTAACATAACAAATGTAAGTGGTTTTAAACAAAACAAAGAAACACACAAGAAACCTCTCCATACTCCTTTATGAGAGTTTGCTTATTCCATACATGCTACTTCTGAGATGACTAAAGCAGCATGCTGGTGAGATGCGTTCTGTGATAGAGTTAAAAATCCTGAAAAGATTCCTCCTATTCACAGAACAAATGCTATATAGATTCCCTAAATGCAGCACAATATCCCTGCCCAGTGCTGCTGCTTTCTGTTTGTTTCCGTCTGGACATCTCTTCAGCTGCACTGGATCATGAGCTTCAGTTCTTTTGTGATTTCTTCCTCCCTACATTTTCAGTTTTGATAACTCACACTGGCCACTCCTTCAGTCTGAAGATCTGTTTCCACAATTTCTACTTAACTGAAATTTTTCTCATGTTCAACTAAAAAAGGAAAAGACTACCAGGAGGTCTTTCCCATTCACTGAATAATTATCGGCTTCATCAGTTGCACAAGCATTGTCTATTAACTTCAACTGAATGCTAGCTCTGCCTTACATTGCAGTTCCTTACAGGCCTGTTTCCTCTACTATTGTGTAAACACTCCAAGAGCAGAACTGTACCTTATTCAGCTTTTTAATCTCTCACCTCCTCTCAAATGTTTGCTAAACTCAAGTGAGAAAATTAGAACAGGAACTCACCATAATTTCCTGTACAGAACTGTTAATGTTTAACCAGTTTGATCTCCCTGACCTTCTCAGGTCTACTTAATTAAAAGATAGAAGGACACCCCTCCACCTTCAGCCACTAATTAATTTATTTTGTTTAAGGAGAGATACTACTGCTCCTCCGTTATATTTCAGCATCGCTAGGATCCTAGTGGCTACACAAAATGAAGAATGAAAAGGAGAATAAAGGACCTGAGTTTACACAGATTACATTATACATACCCCAGACATTTAATTCTCCAAGCAACCATCACTTCTGCCAATGTTTCTCACACACACACACACACACACACACACCATATTTGAGATGGGGTCTTGCTGTGTTGCCGGGGACTAAAGGTGCGTGCCACTACACCCAGCTAATTTTTGTATTTTTAGTAGAGACGGGGTTTCACCATGTTGGCCAGGATGGTCTCCATCTCTTGACCTCATGATCTGCCCACCTCCGTCTCCCAAAATGCTGGGATTACAGACGTGAGTCACTGCACCTGGCCATCATTCAATTTTTAAAATATACAGATTTAAATAAGTTATATTATTAAAAAATCAATTCACATGAGGAAAAACTCATATGTGTGTGTCTGTGTGTGTATACTTAGAGATGGAGTCATGATATGTTGCCCAGCTAGAGTACAGCAAGACACACTAAAGCCTTGAATTCCCAGGATCAAGTGATTCTCTTGCTTCAGCCTTCTGAGTAGCTGGGACTACAGGTGCATGCCACTGTACCTGGTTTTATATACATGTATTATAAAAACTATGTTTTTAGAATGCCTTAAAGCTTTGTATTAAAATTTTTTTTGTTTAACTTCCACATTTCTTGAAATAAACCTGTACCACATTTGGTATTGGAACTGGTAGTGTGGTGGGAGAGAACTGGGCATTTGTGAAAGATACTTGGTGTGGGTAGTCTCCCAAGGAGGTTCTCTGAGAATGAACAGGTGTTACGTTATCCAGCTCCTCATACAACTAGTTACTTGTGGGTTAGTCACTAGAGAATACACAACAGAATAAAAGTCCCCTTTAAAGGAGAGGCTGACACAAAAGCTTGCAGGTATTTTTTTCTTTTTTGAGACACAGTCTCACTCACTCTGTCACCCAGGCTGTAGTACAGTGGTGCCATCTCAGCTGACAGCAACCTCTGCCTCCCGGGTTCAGGCAATTCTCCCGCCTTGGCCTCCTGAGTAGCTAGAATTATAGGTACCCCTGCCACCACACCCGGCTAATTTTTGTATTCTTAGTAATGACAGGATTTTACCATGTTGTCCAGGCCGGTCTTGAACTACTGACCTCAAGTGATCTGCCCACCTCCCAAAGTGCTGGAATTACAGGTTTGAGCCACTGTGCCTGGCCAAAAAATGTTAATTTTAAATGATTAAGACCAGAGGTTTTTAAACTTTGGTTTTAGGACACTGTTACACATGTAAAAACAATCAAACCAAAAAGAACTTTTGTGTGGGTTTTAACCATATTATAAACTTTTGAAGTTAAAAAAGGTTACTGGCCAGGTACGATGCCTAATGCCTGTAATGCCAATACTTTGGAAGGCTGACATGGGAGGACTGCTTGAGTTCAAGACCGGCCTGGGCAATAGAGTAAGGCCCTGTCTCAACAAAAAATTAGAAAATTAGATGGGTGAGGTTGTGTGTGTCTGTAGTACCAGCTACTCTGGAGGCTGAGGCAGGAGGATCACTGAAGCCCAGGAAATGGAGGCTGCAGTGAGCTGCAATGGCAGCACTGCACTCCAGCCTGGTCAACAAAGTGAGACCCCATCTCTTTTTAAAAAAAAAAAGTTTATTAATTCATGCTTTTAAAAAATAAACCCATTACCTATTACTGCAAATAAGATATTTTAATGAAATCTACATATTTAGAGAAAAAAAAAAACTTTAGTTCTACATTTTTGCAAATCTCTTTAGTATCTATCTAGTTTAATAGAAGACAAATGGTTTCTCATATCTGCTTCTAATTAAATCTACTGCAACATACTGTATTGGCTCTAGTATATGAAAAAAGTATGATTGCACAGAGATATGTAGCTAGCTGACCAAAAGAGTATTTCAGTACCATTTTTACAGGTAACGAGATACTCTTCTCTGTTATTACACCAACACTTAATAAGGGGTGGTTATTAAAGATGTACTGGATTATGGAATCTGAAACCTTATCCAGGGGCTTTCCTATTATGTTCCATTAAAATCCATTGTCCTGGACTGGTGTGGTGGCTCACACCTGCTATCCCAGTAGTTGGAGAGACTGAGGCAGGAGGATGGCTTGCCGCCGTTAAGTTTGGTATCACCCTTGGCAACAAAGCAAAGATCCCATCTGTACAAAACATAAAAAAATTAGCTGGGTCTGGAGGCCCACACCTGTAGTCCCAGCTACTCTGGAGGCTGAGGAGAAAAGAGGACCATTTTAGCCCAAGAGGAGTTTGAGGCTATGATCGAGCCACTGGGCAACAGAGTGAGACACAGTCTCTAATAAAATGTAAAAACTAAAAAAAAATTTTTTAAATCCATTGTCCCATTTTATACAGATCTTAACCCACACATCATTTTGTAATATGATACATCGGTCATTCAGAAGATAACGGTTTAATGAGTTATGTGGATCTTCCAAATGTTGACCCATTTCATGGTGCAATTTAAAAATTCATTAATATGGCTAGGAGTGGTGGCTCATACCTGTAATCCCAGCACTTTGGGAGGCTAAGGTGGGCAGATCACCTGAGGTCAGGAGTTCATGACCAGCATGGCCAACATGGTGAAACCCTACTTCTACTAAAAAAAAGAAAAAATTTGCCAGACATGGTGGTTTGTGTCTATAGTCTCAGCTTCTGAGAACACTGAGGTGGAGACTGCAGTGAGCTGAGATCAAGCCACTGCACTCTAGCCTGGGTGACAGAGTGAGACTCCATCTCAATTAAAAAAAAAAAAAAGAAATTTCATTAACATCGCCACTAATCTGTTGGGAAGCTTTACATTAAAGTTTTCAAAAATTCGAATTTTTGCCTTGAAGCTAAAATTTTATTATTTGGAACAAAAACTGTCGTTTTCCTTGAAGTGACAGGCACATCACAATTTTTCAAGAAAAAGTTGGCCGGGTGTGGTGGCTCAAAAGGTCAGGAGATCATGACCATCCTTGGTTAACATGGTGAAACCCCATCTCTATTAAAAATACAAAAACAATTAGCCAGGTGTGATGGCACACACCTGTAGTCCCAGCTACTCAGGAGGCTGAGGCAGGAGTATTGCTGGAACCCAGGAGGTGGAGGTTGCAGTGAGCCGAGATCACACCACCGCACTCCAGCCTGGGCAACGGAGCGAGACTCCATCTCACACAAAAAAAGAGAAAGACAAAATTCAAGTCTGAATAACCATAGTTTATGAGTGTCAAGTAAAAATGGATTAAAGAAAGCAGCCATTTACCCTACACCTTAAACAACTACAGAAGAACTTTATGTACACTCCCCATTCTGTCACACTTAATCATAAAACGACTTGTACTGAAGAGCTGACATTTTAAAAAATTAACTTTTGCCTGTTTATCAAAAACATTTTTTAGGTAAAACTGGCTTTTTTAAACAAAGTGTGCCGGAGTAAGGATGCATACTTTACTGCTGCACACTTCTGACAAATGCTCACACTGGTAAATGATTACTCATATATTTTGGTGCCACTGTCTTGTTATGCACTAAGGTGCCAGTAGTCATGTCCACTACTACACATAAGAAAGGCAAATTCTTGTGAAAATAATACAGGCCTCATGTACTCCCTGAAAGAATCTCAGAGACCAATCAAGGGGTATGTGGACCATGCTTTTAAGAATTGCCTTACTGTAGAAGAAAAGACACCTCTTTGAGGATTACAGAAGGGAAGTGAAAGAAAAACTGTGTCAACAAGGTAGAAACACCTTCCTTTACAATGAGCAAGTGAGGTGTGTACATGGTCTCCAAATAATTAAGTTTATGCTACCTGTTTTTTCTGTATTGTCCCAGTAAATCAACTCCCTTTACTCTTTCATCTCAAGATAATGAATAATTTTAGTTTATAAAACAAAAGTTATTTGCATTACAATAGAATTCTATGATATCCAAGGAGGTTTGAGTCCCTGACCCCTTGTTATCTGTTTACAGGTGCTCAATGATTTGATAAACAGAAATTCAGCTGCGTGCTGTGGCTCAGGCCTGTAATTCCAGCATTTTGGGAGGCTGAGGCAGGTGGATCGCCTGAGGTCAAGAGTTCAAAACCAGCCTGGCTAACATGGTGAATCGCTGTCTCTACTAAAAATGTCAAAGTCAGCCAGGTGTGGTGGCTTGCCCCGGTACACAGCTCCTTGGGAGGTTGAGGTGCTAGAATCACTTGAACCCGGGAGGCGAAGGCTGCAGTGAGCCGAGATTGCACCACTGCACTCCAGCTGGGCAAAAGAGCAAGACCCTAACAAAAAAAAAATAAAACAAAATAAAGAAATTCAAGGCAAATGTTAATAGCCTTCATAATCAAAGATAGACTATCCATTAAATCATAATGTACATTAACTGAATCAGCTGATCTACAATGTGCTGCAATTACTATCCCCTACAAAAAACAAGATATATCTATATTTGAAACATTCCTACCAAATCCATTGCCTAACATTAAATTATTAAAAATTAAAATTATCCATGCTAAGCAATACCAAGGAGAGAGGTGTTGATCAGATCAGATATTTGATCTTTCTTCTTAGAAAAACAGGGTTTTGCTTCATTCTTGTATTTGCCAGGGTGGGATACAGGTAGAAATGACCATTAGGTCTCTGGTGTGTAAGAATATTTTGTTGTCCTCCTCTTCTGTGGTTTTGAATCATATTTTTATTTCTTAAAATATCCAAGGGCATGGCACCTGGTGGTTTTTTTTTTTTTTTTTTTGAGATGGAGCCTCTCTCTATTGCCCAGGCCAGAGTACAATGGCGCAATCTCGGCTCGCTGCCACCTCTGCCTCCCGGGTTCAAGCAATTCTCCCACCTCAGCCTCCCAAGTAGCTGGGATTACAGGCACCTGCCATCATGCCTGGCTAATTTTTGTATTTTTTTGTAGAGACAAGTTTCACCATGTTGGCCAGGCTGGTCTTGAACTCCTGGCCTCAGGTGATCCGCAGACTTCAGCCTCCCAAAGTGCTGGGATTACAGATGTGAGCCACCGTGCCCAGCCCCTGGTACTCTTACACATATCCAGAATGCCAAATATGCATCCAGACTGTCGAGTAGAGTCTCCCTTATCTGAAGGGACAATTTGGCCCACAGATGCCTGGGGTAGTAAGGGTGTTCAGAGTTACAAAATCTAAATACAAATGGAAATCATCTACATGTTTCTGTGAACACCGCTTATAGTAGCTTCAAACTGGTCAACAGCAAGGAGAGAATCTCTAGGATGGAGTCCCGACTGCAGAGCTGCGTTAAAGGGCATGGGCACATGAGTCAAGTAAGCACACCCCTGCAAGCCTGGCTGCCATAATCTGATGTCTTTCTCCTCTGTGTCTTACCTCCTGGCCTCTTTCTTTTACTATCCCCTGATGGCTCTGACCGCCAAGACCCTGTATTACTTTCTCCCCCAGAACCTTTTCTTCACACTGAGGCTCCTATCCAACAAAACCCTCGCCAGCACAGACTAGAGACAAGAGAAAAGGGTGAAACAATGATATGTACCCTCACTACCACCTCACCCCAAAATTTCAGGGTGGGGTGGGTGGGAGCGCCACCTTTCTAAATGTACCTCCACATACACCCACCCAGTGGCATTCCAGGTGATATCGGGAAGAAACTGCAGGGCAAGTCCCTTCCCCTTCTAAATTACCACCACTATACTAAACTCCTCCCTCTAAATGAAAGAGATTGTATGGAGTTCTGCTCTTATGCCTGTCTCTTCAACAGAGTTTCCTAGAGCTTAAGGAGGTAGTCTTGATTAAATCTACCTGGATAGAAAGGTGTTCATGAAGTGAGAATTTGTGTTAAGTATAGTACGGTCAGTGGCCAGGTACAAATGGCTCTTGCCTGTAACTCCAGCACTTTGGGAGGCCTAGCGAGGAGAAGGCCCAGAAGTTGGAGACATAGTGAGATCCTGTCTCTATAATTTTTTTTTAAACTAGCCAGGAGGCTGAGGCAGGAGGATCACCAGGGCTTCAGCCCAGGAGTTCGGGGCTGAAGTGATGGGCTATGATTATACTCCAGCCTGGGTCAAAGAGCAAGACTTCACCTCAAGAACAAAAGAAAAGAAAACAAAAACATCCAAACATTAAAAACAAAAAACAATGCTCTGGATATACAGTCCTGGATGGAAAGGTGTTCATGAGGTGAGAACTCATGTTTAAGTATAGGATGGCCATCTGTTTTATCAAAACTAAACCAAACCAAAAAACCTGCCATACGCTGTATGTTTATACAGTATGTATAAAAGCATAGAAATATGTGCATAAAATAAAACACAAAATAAAACCACATATACACAAATAAGTAAATAAAAATAAAAAATAATAAAAAAAGGAAATACATGAAGAACGCCAGGCAAAGTGGTATGTGCTTGTAGTCCCAGCTACCCTGGAGGCTGAGGCAGGAGGACTGCTTGAACCCAGGGCTTTTAAGCCAGTATGGACGACACAGCAAGCCCAGTCTCCAAAAACAGAGAAAGAGAGAGAGAGAGACTAAGTGACTTGAGGCATGTTCTCTTAAAATGAACTAAAAATTTTATCTCCCTGAATAACCAACCCAATATCATGTAAGACAATGTCTCACATTTCTATATTAGTTCTGTTTTTCCCAGAGATAACAAAGTACACCAAAACGAAATATAAACCATCTGGTGGTTTAACTTCAGGAAACATTTTACAGTTAATGCACCTTAGCCATCAAATTTGATGCTACTGAATTACACTGAAGCTTAATTCCCCCCCTCCTTGTTTTTCTCTTTTTTAAGACAAAGTCTCACTGTGTCGTCCAGGCTGGAGTGCAATGGTGTGATCTCAGCTCACTGCAACCTCTGCCTCTAGGGTTCATGCAATTCTTGTTACTCAGCCTCCCAAGTAGCTGGGATTACAGGCCCACACCACCATGCCTGGCTTTTTTTTTTTTTTTTTCCAAGAGACGGGTTTTGCCATATTGCCCAGGCTGGTCTCAAACTCCTGAGCTCAGGAAATCCACCTGCCTCGGCCTCCCAAAGTGCTAGGATTACAGGCATGATCCACTGTGCCCAGCCTGAAGCTTCATTTTATCTATTTTAATTTAATTTAATTTAGAGACAGAGTCTCACTCTGTCACCCAGCCTGGAGTGCAGTGGCGTGATCTTGGCTCAATGCAACCTCTGCCTCCCAGGTTCAAGCGATTCTCCTGTCTCAGCCTCCAGAGTAGCTGGGATTATAGGCAAGCGCCAGCACACCTGGCTAATTTTTGTATTTTTAATAGAGATGGGGTTTCACCATGTTGGCCAGGGTGGTCTCTAACTTCTGACCTCAAGTGATCCACCCACCTTGGCCTCCCAAAGTGGTGGGATTATAGGGATGAGCCACTGCACTCGGCCACGCCATTCTAATTTTTGTATTTTTAGTAGAGACAGGGTTTCACGATGTTGGCCAGGGTGGTCACAAACTTCTGATTTCAAGTGATCCACCCATCTTGACCTTCCAAAGTGCTGGGATTACAGGTGTGAGTCACTGCGCCCAACCTTGATTTATTCAATATGTAGTTGACCGGCCCTGAAATCCTGACTTTATAATATGATGTAGGCCTCCGGTGTCTTTAGTAAGTGCATTTTCAAAGGTCTGAGTGAGTATAAAGCACCTTCTAAGGAATATCTTAGAAAGAACTATAGCTGCCAAGCATCCATGGACTACTTTGAAAACAAGTGAGCTATGGTTCATACCTGTAATCCCAGAACTTTGAGAGGCCAAGGGAGGTGGACTGCTTGAGCCCAGGACTTAAGAGACCAGCCTGGGCAATGTGGTGAAACCCTATCTCTACAAAAAATAAAGATTTTGCTGGATGTGATGGCATGCACCTGTAGTCCCACCTATTTATTTGACAGGCTGATGTGGAAGGATCACTTGAGGAGGTCAAGGCTGCAGGGAGCCATGATTGTGCCACTGCACTCCTGCCTGGGTGACAGAGTCAAACCTGGCCAATCAATCAATCAATGGACCATAAGGTAGGCAATGTTGAAGGGCAGGAGGGGGAATGGGTTTCAATATAAATAATAAAAATATAACTGAAAAAAAAAAAGGCAGTGTAGTGATGTGAGACTAGCAATGCGTTTTAGGCCTTAAAATGAGCTATGTCACTTTGGGAAAGTTACTCGAACTCTCAGAGTTTCAGTCTCCTTAGTTATAAAATAGACATTTTATATACATTTCTTAAGAGTAGACGCTCAATAAATGTTTCCTTTCTTCCCATCCATTAAATGAAAGCCTATGACTCCTTCAATCAAATGCCAGAATTCAAGCAGCTCAAGAGCTGGTTTTGCTTGAGACATCAGACAGTTAAGAGAGACATCTATCTGCTACTATTCCTCTTGCTCTGATTCTAGCGAGCCTATCTGTGCCACATGAATACAGAGTGCTCTACAGCAGTGGCAGCAGAGACTGAGGTGATGTTTTGTGAGCCCAGATATTATTTCCGGCCCTACTGAGCCACTTAATCTCACTGGCAGCAAAACTCTTCCTAAAGGGGTAAGTTAAATTATTTCAAAATTCAAAACTCAGTTAAGAGATACATTTTATTACGTGCATATTAAAAGGTATGTAAGGATAAGCACCAAAGTGTTTAATGGCGATTATCTCTGGGTGCTAGAATTTAATGACTTTTATTTTTTGCGGGATTGCCTGAAAATGTTTTTTCTTCGGAGAAGCATGTAGGATTTTGGCTATCAGAGAAAAATGAAATAGAAAGTTTTGCGCTCATAACACCTGCAATTTTTAGTCATTCCCTTGTGTCCCGTTCCTTCTGCCCAGATTGATTAGGTATTCCTCATGCCCAGTCAGTCTTCATAAACAATGCCGCTGAAAGACAGCAGGTGTGAAACTGACAGACATCTGCAGTCTTTGTAATTGTGCACACCATGCACTGCTGCCTTGCAAAATGCAGGTACCAGGGCTCTGTTCCATGGACATAGCGAGCTTCAGATAAAGCACTAGATGACCTCACCCCACAGAGATGAATGTTAAGAGATTTTGTATTTGCTGAGTGTTGTATCTGTGAGATACTTTATAGGCTCTCTGAACCTTCACAGAGTCTCTTCAGACATGAGACAGAGAACTCACTTCTAGTTAGCCTAGGTTGGTATTGGATAAATGGGAAATTCCAGGGACATGGCAGGTAAACAAGGAAGTAATCTGATTATTCACCAAAAGGTTATGTGCTCATCAGGTATGTAAGGGTACCAATTTAACAGAGCAAGCTTTTGTTTGAGAGCGGGAAGGGAGGAGGGAAGAAAGGTGCAGGGTTAAAGGAGAAGAATATTAGAGTAGGAAGACGAATTTAATTTTAAAAATTCCTTGATTTATCTCAAACTTAACTGTGCATCAAAACTACCCAAAGAGCTTTTAAAAGCCTAGAGTGGAGGAAAATAGTAAAAACAATTATTATTTTTTAAAAATACAGAGCCTAAGTCCCAGCCCAGACCTATAGGATCAGACTCCTTGGGGCTGGAGTATAGGCATCTTCATTACTCCAAAGTTCTGAAGCCTTCTGATACTTGCTTCATAAAAACTGAATTGAAAGGACAGGCTCTGTCTAAACTGAGTAAAGGCTCTATTAAGTGTTGAATGCCTCCACCTTTAAGGGCACTATTATATTAAGGGAGTTCGAGACCAGCCTGACCAACATGAAGAAACCCCCTCTCTACTAAAAATACAAAATTAGCTGGACGTCGTGGCACTGCCTATAATCCCAGCTACTTGGGAGGCTGAGGCAGGAAAACTGCTTGAACCCGGGAGGTTGCGGTGAGCCAAGATGGCACCATCGCACTCTAGACTGGGCAATAAGAATGAGACTGTGTATCAAAAATAAATAAATAAATAAATAAAACTATGGTATGTTATCAAAAAAAATTTCATTATGTATTTCTAGATGTTAGATGCTCAGTACAGAAAACACAGAAAAACTATAGGTCTCATAATTATGAGGGACGAAAGGCACATGAATGTACATATTTTTACACATGCACACTAACAGTCACTCTGGACTGACTCTGTGGCCCTTATTACTGCTGTTGTGTAGCTGAGAAAACTGAGACACAGACAGGTTATAGATAACTAAACCAAACTTACAAAGCTAGTAAATGACAAAATAAGTGGCGCAGAATTTAAGTCTCTGCTCTATCACTTGATGTATTGCTGGGCTGCCATAGTGAAATACCAGGGTGAGGGCTTAAACAATTATTTATTTCCTCACAGTTCTAGAGGCCAGAAGCCCAAGATTTAGGTGTCCGTAGGGTTGGTTTCTCCTAAAGTCTCTCTCCTTGGCTTGCAGATGGCTGCCCTGTCCTCTGTCCTCACACGGCCCTTCCTCTGTGTGTATACATACCTGGTGTCTCTTTTTCTTCTTATAAGGACAGCAGTCATATTGGATTAGGGCTCCACCCCTAAGGGCCTCACTTGAACTTATTCATCTCTTTAAAAATCTTATCTCCAAATATGGTTACATTTTGAGGTACTAGGAGCAGAGACTTCATCATATGAATTCTGGGGGACACTATTCAGCCATCACACTTATTTGACGGTGTAACCTCACGAAAGTTATTAGACTTTCTGAGGCCTCAGTTTCTTCAACTGGAAAACAAGTGCTTTTGAGAATCAAATAATTCACATAAAATGCTTAGCACAGCACCTGGCACACAGTATCATCACTTTACAGACAAGAAAAACAAAAATCAGAAATAGTGACTTACTCTTTCTTCATCTCCAAAGTAGAGTTCTAATTATAGAATACTACCTTCTTGTACAATCTAATGCACAATCTAGGAGAATTTAATGTAATTTATAATTCATCCTCATCTCTTAACTCCTGATTTCTCAGTTCTTTTCAAACTTTATTACATACAAGGAAGAAAAAGAAAAGCTCAAATTAATGATCAATTCTATTAATAAAAACTTAGGCAGGTAGATGTACTACTTTCTTGAAATTGTATGTCAATTTCACTCATCCTTTCTCCTAACTTGCAAAGACAGCCGGCTGCACTCACACTGTGATGACACCTTGGAAGATCAATACCTGCTGTAACTATTAGGAAAGGCAACCCCATGCCTTTTAATTAACAAATTATGATTTTACTTTACATTTATCTAGTACTCTTACATACACTATATCTATTTAATCCTCAGCCCAATCTTGGGATATTGTTTTATGCAGCTCTCCTAACAAGCACAGAAAGTATTATTCCTATTTTATAGCTGAGGGAATAGGAGCACAACTAAGTTATTTTTTTTTCCTTAAAGGTCACAAACCTTGTCAATAATTGGCAGAATTACTGACAGGATTCTCACTGACATCTTCTACCCTGAAGTCAAAGTTCTCCACAGCAGGCCACTATCTACTCAGGCAAGTTGCAACACCTAGTTTTCTCACTCTTCATGCCTGGCGCAAATACTCAGCAAATACAGCAGTCTGATTCAGGGGCAATCTTAACTAAGCTGCAGAATCTCTTTTATGTCCTCCATATGGGGCCAAGTTTTTCAGACAACTTTGACCACCATCAACTCCCTGGAATGACAGCTCTTTTATGGCAACAAACAACTTCCTTCTTCTCCAGAGTCTAGCACACTGGCTGCTCGTTTAAGTTCATCAAGTTCAGATATTTATGGAGAAATTGAGAGTTCAAGTGAATGTTTGTTGTAAAATCAAAACACAGAACATTCTTCCTTTAGTGATGGCAACAAGTGCTTTTTAGTCACTACCATATAAAAACATTAACAAAAAGAAACATTTATTAAAAAACATCTCTCTCTTAAGGCCTACAACACAGACTAGCTTTCGGGGTCTTTCCACACCCCCAATTCTGCAATTCCGTCATACTCTACACCTGATAAGTAGTTAAAATGACCAACTTGAGTACCAATTCTGAGCACAATGCAACTAGGTTTGTCCACGGAGACCCAATGTAGTGTTTTTAGTCTTGCAATGTGCTTCCAGGAAAGCAACAGTTGTATGTGACGGGCAAGTCCACAGTTCCCAGAGAGAAGAGCAATGGATAATAAAGTTGACCTGAGCCATAGTGAACTTGCTCTCATCAAGACACTGAGTCATAAAAAGGTGCTATATTAAGAGAAATCATGCTAACTTTTATTTTCTTGAGAATACACTGCTGGCTGCTTGGATTTTTTTTTAACTTCAAATTTGTGTTGCTGTGAACAGTCGGGCAAGTTTTTACCCTGTCATGGAAACTATCTGGCCATTTTTGCACTGTTCTGGTATGCCAGGAAGGGAGGTGAGCAGAGCTTGCCAGAACAGAGTTCTAAGCTCTGTTTCTATGCTCTCCTGTAACTTCAGGGACTTGTGAATGTCCAGTTTGTTCATAACTGTTGCTTTGTATAGCACGTCGTGTCTTGGATACTACTACATTCCTGGCTACCTATTTCACAGGGCTGTTGTAGTAGATTCAGAAAAAGTTTTGTGGTCCTGATAAAAAGAGTATTTAGCAGAGAAATGGAAATGTAAAGTATCACCAGCATTATATTTCCTGTCTGAATTAATCTTTTCAAAGAACTCTGAGATCTGAGGCTGGCAAATTCACTAAAAAGGCAAAGAATTGCTTTAGGTTATCTTTGCTAAATCAGGTATTCTAAAAATATTCTTTTTTGATACCTTGATCAAGAAAGAAGAAATTTCAGAGAGAGGAGGCACACAAGTGAGTCTATAGTTCTACAAATAGACCAATTTCAGTATCAGTTTACTCACTATAATATTAAATATATACAATATACAAAGTATTAAGCTAGATACTATAAAGAATGATGTAAAGAATGTCCTATATCCTCCTGTACTACAAGTACACTATAAGATGTAACTTTTGTTTACATTTCCTTCCCAAATAAGCAAAGGTTTCTAGTTTCCCTGAACAAAGAAGGTGGAAGAACAAAATAAGTTTTTTCTCTATTATGATTTTCTGGCTTCATAGAAACATTTATTTTAGAACATGCTGGCAGAGTTATTTGTTAGTTTCTACCGATGAGTAGCAGGTTTCTCAAGAGTGACTGAGCTACAGAAGTGACTTCCAAAGATAATGTGATTAAATCTGACATGGACGACATGGGGAAAGCCAAAAATCCCTGTGTCCTTCAAATCCAGTAAGAAGAGTTAAAATGTTTCATCAAAGGAAGAAGACCACCATTCTGTGGTTTAGGAAGCAGGAAAAAAAAAGATGGGACAGAAATATTCCAAATAACTTGGAATCCAAGTCACTTGGGTTTCCTTGAACACTGCCATATTAAATCACATATGGTTCTGCAATGAAAGGAAGAGTTAAGGCCTGTCTCACGCCCCACTTCTGCCACTGACAGAGCTTAAGAAAGAAACCTCAGACAATCTTTTAAAGTTATTCAATGAAAGACAGATATGGTAGTATGAACATATAACGAAATAAGCTCATTAATGCTGGGTAGAAGACTTGAGCAATTAGCCAGTGTCCTTATCCAATTAAGTTAAAACAGGAAGCCCCAAATTTCTTTAATGTTTTAAGGTATTACAGTTTGCTAGATGACTGTTCCAATACAGAAGTTCTTTGCATGTGTTTATTTTTCCCCCTAGAGTTATGGCTGAATGGAACCAACTTCATAAGATCTGCTTCTTTCATTTTTAATATCCTATTTTTCCAAAGCCACTGAGCTGATGTCCTTCAACAAATGGAAATAGTGACTTGCTCTTTTAGTAAAATTTAATTTAGTAAATTAAAGTAAATGCTGAGAACCAGCTCTCACGTCCGAACATGGAGGAATGAAGGGTTTATACCCAAGGCAACTAGGGGCATACTCACAAAGGAAATTTGTAGTACATCAAATGCAATTCTGAAGTTATGGTTCTATTGAAGCTGAACCATCTTTTGGGACAGCCAATCCCAAACAAGATTGCTGTATTTGGAATTCTGACACCAAGATCGCCTAGGCAACCTCTTCACAGAAATGGAAAATAAGACTCAGCCAGCTCCATGTCCCATGGTGTAACCTCACATGCAGCACATGAACAGTTCTTAGTTATTATTATTTCTAAATGAAAAGTAGATCGACTTACATGGCTCTCTGGCAATGAACTGAGGTACAGTGTTGGGCAGAGGAGTACTGGGGTTTGGAGTCCCTACGAGTTTATTCTTGGCCATCTTCGTGTTTGCCTTAGCAAACTCTAGTCGTAGCGTTTGCGGGATTTCAGGATCAAAGCGGATGCCCTTTGGAAAAAAGAACAAACGGAAGATGTTTTCATTTCTTTAGTCAAACCAGAATGGTGACAAAATAAACACCAGTAAAACCTGGGCTATCAGGAAAAAAGGTCATTCTTACTACTTACACAGGTCACATGAAAAATGACAACACAAAGAACCCCAAAAGTCAGTGGGATTTAGTTTACTTAAAAAATTTAGTTACACAGATTTTCAACTACCGACCTTTTAGACAAAAACTTTCCAGTTTAAAATTTGAACCAGCAAATTCCTAGCACGGTTACACGCTTAAATGTACAGTAATTTCAGTTACCTTTGACCCTATTCCTGAAAGTTCATCTAAAACAGATGACATTTAGTAAAATAAATCACAGACACTATGAAAGACAAGTTAAGGCAAGACAAGTCTAACTGGAACTCTTCCACAATTCAAGAATGCCTTCATTATTAAGCATCCAATACCATGAATTCTGGACCCTACGCATCAGAAAGATATCCCAAACAGACTGCATTTTAAATGTGCACCCATGGGACCCACTCAGGTCCCATGTTTATATGGTGTGGTCTGGAAAGGGACTGGAGTCCTGAAAAGGAGTCTCCTAAGAACACAGTTGCCATTTAGTGTTCTGAATGTACACACAAAGGCCTGTGGACTCCAAAGCATCCCCTGCCCCCCCACCATTCTTCTTAATGAGCTTCAAGGAAAGGAAGAGCAATATCCACAAAAATAAGACCCTCTTACTCCAGAGACCAGGATGAACAACTCTGAACTTCACAGGCTCAGCTTCAAGGATACAAGGAAGAGCCTGTGGCTGGATGGTAATGGTATCAAGAGGAAATAAGTGGGCAAGGGGAAGGAAAAAGGGGTCCTTAGAAAGGCCTAACAAAAGCCACAGAGCCCTGACCCAGAAGTCCTGGAGTGGGTGGAATTTCTTCATGAGCATGACTCATTCATTCAGAGAAGAAACCAACTGAGGGCCGTAACAAAAGGATTGGGGAGAATACCCTTGTGCATACCTAATCAATACCAAAAAGCAAAAAGACAGTGTCCGTTTTGTGAAACATAAAAACAAATTTTCTTAAATTGGTGTTGGTTGTATGCATTTTTTTCTTTTTAAATTTGGGAAACCTCAATATTATTTTGCCGAAAAAGTATACAAGGAAGAACAAAACCAAAAAACAAAGCTGCATTCTGAAGTAGGCTGAGGTGAGGTCACAAAGGACCTCACTGAGATGGACCAACTTCCACCCTAACAAAGCTATTATCACAACAGATAAATCTTTCCACGAATGGACCTGCAAACTGTGGTCTTTGCTGGGAGACAAGCACAGTCCCTGGGTGTCACGCACAGGTATGCTGTGGAAGGTCTTGCTCATTTGCACCACACTCCATCAGACACACATAGTAGCAACTTGCCATCAACTTCAGGGCATACTCCCTGGCACTAAACTTCACCAACCTTCCTGTGAAGAAGACACTTCCTAAATCTGAGCTCACATTACCATGAGTCATGTGGCCGAGGCCACTGGGGATAACATGAAGAGTATCCTGGGACCTGGTCGTGGTCCTCTAGAGCGTCTAGCCTCAGAAAATGAGGCTGCACACGTGAATTCCGTGCCTCAGCTCTTTCACTGGTGTTCCAGAATCAACTGAAGCTCCACACAATGTACTTGCCTCTTACACAACCTGGGCTGGTGGCTCAAGTCCTAAAACATGCTGAACAAGTTTCCCTCACTCCCTGCCCCCTTCTTTATACCCCCTTCCTCCCATTTGAGCTAAAATAACATCAACATCATGTTCCAAATCAAAGTTCCAGCATCCTTATTTAAAAAAAAAAAAAAAGCTCAGAAGTTAAAATGACCTAATTTGTTTGGCAGCTTATTCAGAGGCCAGAGGCTTAGAATACAAGCCACATTCCTCTAACATCTTTAGCAGCAATACCATATTTGGTAATCAATATCCTGCTCGGCTAAGTTTCCATCCATAGGGATTAGCCAAGCCAAAAACATTTTAAGTGTTAAGGGTTGATGAAGAGGAGAAGAGGGGCAGAAGAAGGGAGAATACGGAAATGAAGAAGAGAAGAAAGAAAAGATGAAAGAGAGGCAGATAGGAAGAAAACAAGAGAAAAAACATTCCTTGTGTTTTAAATTAAAGCCTACTAAGATTCTTCTCTGGCTATAATTACTTAACATTAAATGCTGTCGGGATAAGATTACTGCCAAGTGAAAGGGTGAACCTGTGTCTTTCAAAATCAACCTTTTCCTTTCTTACTCATAATCCACCACTCTTCTCATAATGAACAGAGAACCTTCTTTTCCAAATGTAAATGGTGTCCTATTTATTACATGGACCAGAAAGGACAGTTCCTGAATATCAGTATATTAATTTGTAAATAAACAGTTACTTACAAGCACCCCAATCTGACTGGCTACAGGAACAGTCAACAGTCTCAACCAATCCAGGTTCCATATAATCTACAGAGACTGAATTCCCCACCCAGGACAAACTCTGGGAGATAAAGGACACTGCTGAGAAACAATGTATTCTTGTTAGTCCAGTATACTTAAGAGAATACCAGGGCAGTTTCCTGTCAGGGAGCCAGGGAAGGCACCAGAGGAAGTGATGGAAGAGTAGAAGTTCACCAGGTGCAGTTCAGGAAAGGGCTCAGCAAATTTCTCAGTAACAGGATGCAGAAAGTGGGGGTGGGGTAGGGTGGGAGGGGTTGAGGGTAGGGTGGCTGAACAAGCAGGCTAGGGTGAGATCACAAAGGACCTCTTATGCTGTGAGTGAGGACTGTGGAGTGTGCGCGTGGCTGAGCCATTAGGGTTTTAAAATGGGAGGATAATATGATCAGCTTTATATAGTAGATCTGTGATCCTCAAATGTTAGCAGAATCAACTTGGAGGACTTGCTAGAGTTGCTGATTCAGTACCTCTGAGATGGAACCTAAGAATTTGCATTTGTAACAAGTTCAGGGTAATGCTGATGCTGCTTGTGCAGGGAGCACATTTGAGAATCACAGTGGTTGGCGGTAACTCTAGTGGTGTAGAAAAGACATACTCAGTGAAGAGACTGGAACAGATCAGACATCACACCATTAGAGCAGCCCACGAAGAGAAGCTGGGTGAGATGGCTACTGCCCTCTAAGCCTTCTTCTTTGGGAAGGGTACTCAGGGGCCAATATCTGTGTTCTGCGCCTTTATTCCTCTGACCACAGCTGCCTATTTAAGGGGCAGCTGCAGCCCAAAATGACAAAAACTGTTTTCTCTTATAAAGATTTCTACCTTGAGCCTATATAGAGACACAGAAAATGGTGTTGACCAAAGTTGAGTCATCTTAACAGCCTCTCACTAGAGAAAAAGTCTCCAAATTCCTGTCACTGAGGTCTTCAGAGCACCCTCATGCCCGATAGTCTTGGTTACTTGGTACAATAAACAGTACTTCAATTCTGTGAACTTCAGGCTCCTAGTGTCCTTACAAATGATTCTATACTGAGGTCAGTCCATCAGTCCTTGACAATGAGTTTTAGGGACAATGAAATGATTCATTTAGAGAAAAAATGGTTAAAAATAAAGCAGAGCTGTATAAACATATTGAGAAAGATGTCTATGGCTAGATTAAGTTAAAAAAAGATACTCAACAATGTTTAGTAGTATGGGGGTAGAGGAGACTGTATATACATGTGCATGTATACTTCTCTATCTGTTTAAGTCCAGAAAGGTTTAGAATGAGACAATCAACCTGTTAATAGCAGTCAACTTGGTGGCAGGAGTGGGAGAGGGCATAGACTTTTGTACAATTTTGCATCATTTGAAATTTTTACAAATACGTGTAATTTATAAAATCCAACACAGAATTTAAAAATAAAAGGAGAGAGGTAGAATAAGGGATTTCCTACTGGAACACAGCACTCAACCGGCTATGTTTTTAAAAACGAGTTAGTTTTTTAAAAGAACTTTATTCTGAAATAATTTCAGACTTACAGAAACACTGCAGACATACCCTTTGCCCAGATTTCTTAGATGTTAGCATTTTACCACATTTAACACACACACACACACACACACACACACACACAGTGTTTTCCCTGAACTGATTAAAAGTAAGTAGCAAGCATGATATTCTTTTACCCTTTACTTACCCTTTGACTTCCTAAAAACAAGGACATCTCTTTGTCTTCCTGATCTAAGATCTAATCCAGAATCACACACAGCACTTAGCTGTCATCACTTTAGTCTCCTGGAAGAGTTCTTTAGTCCGTACCTTTCATGAGCTTGGTATTTTTGAAAATTGTAAGCTATTTATTTTGTAGAGTGGCCCTCAATTTGGGTTTATCTATTTTTTTTGGTGGGGGCGTTTAGATTCAGGTTATGCGGTTTTTGGCAGGAAGACCAGAGATGTGTGTCCTGCACGATGCATAATTATCAAGAGGCATATGGTGTCACTTTTGTCCCATTACAAGTGACACTAGCTTTGACCATTTGCCAAGTTTCTCTACTGTAAAGATACTGTTTTCCCTTTTTAACTAGTAAGTTTCTTATAGACAGATATTTCCAGACTATATAAATATCTTGTTTTTTAAAAAATTACTACTTTCAACACCTATTAATAATTCTTACTAGAAGCAACTGTTACTACTGTAGTTGCCAAACGGTGCTTTGGTAGTCTCTTTGCTCCTTCCCTCTTACCCCCCACCAACCCCCCCCAAGACAGAGTCTTGCTCTGTCACCCAGACTAGAGTGCGACGGCACGATGTTGACACACTGCAACTCCACCTCCCGGGTTCAAGCAAGTCTCCTGCCTCAGCCTCCCGAGTAGCTGGGATTAGACACCCACCACATCTGGCCTCATTGCTCCTTTTACATACCGTGTATCAGTTTTCTACTCCATGGAAAAGCTCTCCCTTCTGCCCAATTTGTTAATAAATTAATTATTTAAATCAGTAATGACTCACAGAGTTCTATTTTCCTCTATGCTTTGTAATTCATTACTATCATTATTTTGGTGTCCAAGTGTCCCCGAGTTGTGTACACACGCATGCTCTCACATGTAGATCTACTTCTCTGCATCATATAGATATATTTAAAATGTATTTCGATGTATTAAAGTTCATACTGATAGCTCCAATTCCAATTTAACACCATTTGGTTTATTCTATCCCTATCATTTGCATATTTGTAACTCCCTCTAACAGCGAGAATCCTAGCTCTCATTATCTACTACACATTTATTTATTTGCTCAATACAAAAACACACATTAGTTTCAGAATTGCTAACCAATGCCACTATAAATATCTATTAACTACCTCTTAATATTTATTTACAGTTTTTTATCTTTAAATGTTGCCAACATGTATATTATTTGGATTATTTGTGGGTTAGTTTCCCCATTCCCCCCACCTTTAGTGTGGTTGTGTTATTCATTTGTAATACAGTTAGATTCATTTGTTTCTGTTTGTCTTTAGTTTGGAGTCTTTCCCTATCCTTGTTGTCTCCTCTTTGCCTATGCATTCACACCAGGTAAAACTATTCTGCCATTTCAAAAGTGAAAGCTAATTTATCGACCCATTCATCTTTCTGCTAACCCGCTTACGTGTATTACAAATGTTAACTAAAAGCTGAGGACCTAGGATTCTAACTCTCCTCCCCCAGCTGCTATGCCTTCCTGAGATGCTGAACCTCTCCAAGGAAGCTTCTAAGTAATCAAAGGCTCCACCTCCTCTGGGATACAGTCATAGGTCACTCCTTTAAGAGCTTCCTACACTCCCATTCTGATCTTTGATCCAGCAGATCTGAGGCAAATGTACTGAACTAGATGAAACTGCCTTTTACGATAGGATAAAAATAGTAAGGTAAGATCCCACCTGATAAGTTAAAGACTTCTTCAACTGATTCTAACAATCTTTATACTTCCCTTTTCTCCACACCCACTCCAAATGAAAACCCACAGCCAATGAAACTCTTAAATCAAGATCAAATTTGCTACTGATCCCTCTCTGACCTTGTAATCTAATTAATCTCACGACCTGGATCTTGTTTTATCTCCCCCTCCTCCACACCACCCCAGATCCTCTGAGGGTTAGAGCTCCAACATGCCTTTTCAGGGTTCCCCAGTTAACATCCAGAGCTGCTTCAGAACCTGCTGCTAAATCCTTTAAGACTCAGAGCTCTATCAGGTGGTAGCTGATCTACCTGGTAACCACTGCTGGCCTTTCTTGCCAATTGACAGAGCCTTAGTCACAACTGTTTACAAATTTCTTTCTCCTTGTCAAAGTGGTGATTTCCATCCTGCCAGGCATAAGACATCAGATAGTATAGTGGGGCTGAGGTGTGGGAGCAGTGAAGGGATTCCCTTCCAAATTATCAGGAATTACCAAGCATTGAACAAAAGAGTTTAAAACCACTGCTGATTACTGTAAACAAGGGCACATAAAACGGTGTCCAAGAGGATGGAAGAACTCAATTCTCAGGAGTAACTAAAGAGAATGGTATATGCTGCTGATGGTGTGGGTTATTGTTTAGTCATTTATTAGTATATTCAAACTCATTGGGAATATGACTTGGCTGGGCTTTTAGTAAACAACTATCTGGATTTCTCAGTCACCACTTGGCTCCTTCCATAAGAAACTTAGTGCTTAAATAACCAGTTTCCTCCTCTACAGCTGACTAGAACAAAGTGATAACTAAATCAGTGGAGAGAATGACTGCTATTACCTATTCTTGCACATGTTATACTCAAAAGATTTCAAGTCATAACAGTACATGTGACAGATATGAGCAAGATATTCAGAGGCTGGATGTGGCTTCATTACATTATACTATATTCAAAAGATTTCTTTCATTCAACCACTAAAATGTCCCTCAGTCCTTTCTTGCTAAGTGGTCAAACATTAAAGTCTATTTATGACTTAAGTTTCTATTTAACTGAAAAGTCAATGTCCTTACAACCTAACATTCAGCCTTTTACAGAGTACATTTCAATGACTTCTAGTATAGTCACAGAACTGTGCGACTATTACCACTTTACAGGTTTAGAAGCTCTTCATTAATAGGAAACTTGACACCCAGCCAGGCATGGGGAGGTGGATCACTTGAGGTCAGGAGTTTGAGACCAGCCTGCCCAACATAGTGAAATCCGTTACTACTACTACAAAAAAAAAAAAAAAAAAGAGGCCAGGTGCTGTGATTCATGCCTGTAATCCCAGCACTTTGGGAGGTCGAGGTGGGTGGGTCACAAGGTCAGAAGATCGAGACCATCCTGGCTAACACAGTTAAACCTCGCCTCTACCAAAAATACGAAACAATTAGCCATGCAGTGGCTTCACTGTTTATTTTATTGCTGAATAGTATTCTATTTTATGGACATACCACATTTTGTTTATCGCTTCACCAACTGATGGGCATTGGTTTGTTTTGACTTTTTGGCTCCTATGAGTAAGGCTGCTATGAACACTTGCAAACAAATTTTTGTGTGAGCATATGTTTTCAATTCTCTAGGAGTTAAACTGCTGTCATATATGAAATCTATGTTAACTTTTTTAAAGAACTGCCAAACTGTTTTCTAAAGCAGCTAAGGCCAGGTGTGGTAGCTCACAGGACTGTAATCTTAGTGCTTTGGGAGGCTGAGGTAGGAGGATTTCTTGAGGCCAGAAGTTTGAGACCAATTTGGTCAACACAGTGAAACCTGGGTTCTGCTAAAAAATAAAAATTAAAACTTTGGCATGCAGGTATGTGCCTGTAGTCCCAGCTACTTGAGAGGCTGAGACAGGAGGATCACTTGAGCCCAGGAGTTCGAGCTTATAGTGGGCTATGCTGCCATTTTATTCCAGTCTAAGGAGACAACTAGACATTGTCTCAAAAATATACAAAGTAGCTATACCATTTCAATCCATGTACCCATATATGCATCCAAGTTTTTCTAAACTCACCAGACAGTTGATATTGCCTTTTTTATTTTAGCCACCCTAATAAGAGTGAAGTGATATCTCATTGTGATTTTGATGTGCACTTCTCTATACTGTTTATATTTTAAAACATTTTATAGAGAGAGCTAAGAATAAAAGTCTTCTACTGTTTTCTTTTTTTGAGACAGCGTCTCACTCTGTCACCTGGGCTGGAGTGCAGTGGCATAATTTTGGGTCACTGCAACCTCTGCCTCCCAGGTTCAAGCACTTCTACAGGTAGGTGTGTGTCGCCAAGCCCACCTGATTTAATTTTTAAAATTTCTAGTAGTAATGGGATTTTGCCATGTTGGTCAGCCCGGTCTTGAACTCCTGACCTCAAGTAATCTGTCTGCCTCAGCCTCCCAAAGTGCTGGGATTACAGGCATGAGCCGCAATAAAAGCCTTCTACTATTTTCAAAGAGCATTTTGGTCACAAGAAAAGGAAATATCCTGGGGACCACAAATCTTTCAATAGGAGAAAAGGAAATGAAGTAAAAAGAACTGACTTTTTTGCCTTTATAGAAGTTAAAAACATAAGTTAGGAATATAAACTACTTCTTACAATTGATAACTGTGTGTCATTTCCATCAGAAACTAGGAAGTAAATACATACTTGAGAGAGTTTCTGAGCTCTCAAATATTGGTCCAAAATTAAAATATATTTACAGTTTTTTGAATATTGACAGCTTTCTCTGCCATAGGCATCGTAAAACATTTGAGCATATTAGAAACAGAAACAAGGAAAGGTATACGCAAAAGTTTCCCTGGGAGTCTGTGAAAACAATCGTTACATTCAGTTGGAGCCTTAAATGACTCCATGACAGGCCACAGACAAACCCGCATTTGGGTCATCTATTACAGTGGAGAGCATAAGACTTGCTGAGACAACAGTGTGCAGGTGAGTTAAAAATGAATGAGTAGAAGTTTTCTACCATTTATTAACAACATATCATTGCATTATAAGTGAAAACTTGTGACACTCAAACATTTTTTTTTTGAGATGGAGTCTCGCTCTGTAGCCCAGGCTGCAGTACAGTGGCATAATCTTGCCTCACTGCAACATCCATCTCCCAGGTTCAAGTGATTCTTTTGCCTCAGCCTCCCGAGCAGCTGGGACTACAGGTGCATGTCACCATGTCCAGCTAATTTTTGTATTTTTAGTAGAGAGGGAGTTTCACCATATTGGCCAGGCTGGTCTTGAACTCCTGACCTCGTGATCTGCCCACGTTGGCCTCCCAAAGTGCTGGGATTTCAAGTGTGAGCCACCACGTCCAGCCTCAAACATTTTTAAAATACAAAACTATCTATGAGTAAAGATCACAGGAATGGGAAGCTGACAGAGAACTCGGTCAGGTTCTCCGATGCTAAGTAATACTGATTTGTCTACATAAATAACGAAATTCATGAATTTTTAGTACTGAACTTTTGGGGTCATCTAACCTAGTTCTCAGCCATGAGTAATACTCCTCATTACCCTTTCCCCCTACTGCTTAGAGGTTACAGTGACCCAAAATCATGCCACTGCACTCCAGCCCAGGTGACAGAGTGAGACTCTGTCTCAAAAAAAGAAAACAGTGGAAGACTTTTAATTCTTAGCTCTCTCTATACAATGTTTTAAAATATAAGCAGTATAGAGAAATCCACATTGAAATCACAATGAGATATCTGAGGGCTGTTATATGTTTTATTCTTAGCTCTCTGTATAAAATGTTTTAAAATATAAACAGTATAGAGAAATGCACATCAAAATCACAATGAGATATCTGAGGGCTGTTATATAACTGAAGACCATACAGGCATTCATTAGGCAGGAGGTAAGATGATAAAGTCCTACAAGGAGCAGGATCGTCCACATAATGTAGGAATTCTCATCCGAAATGCCAACAGGCTTCCCAACACTGATGAAAAAAGATCCAGAAAAATACATTAATTTGCCTAACTTGCCAGCTAACTACGTACAGAATCCACATCACAATCCAATTTTTTGATTCCCAATAGAGTATGTGTGTGTGAGAGAGATGACATTACAGTTCTGCTTGGTTTTTTATTTTATAAAGACTACATTGTTTTCAGATAATAACTGAGGCTGTTGTTCAGTCTGCATTGTGATGAAACTTAGGTAGATATGGGTTCCAACAGAGAATGAACAAGTGAGGGAAAGAATCTGCCAGATATAAACCGTATTTCATACTTTTCCTAAATAAGGGCATTGCTTGCAAAGACATCAGGACTGTTAATACAAAAGCCTGTGCTGCTGGGTTATTGCCCAATGAGAAACTGTATCACACCAATTATGCCTCATTCCTTTTCTTAATCCAACTAACTCCTAGTGCTTGCCCTAGCTTTACCTTAGAATACTGTGATTTAGTACTCCTTTTTCCTTGCCTAAATCAGTCATTTTAAAGTATGTGTCCCTTTCCATTGGCAAAACAGCTATATTGCACTTGGAGAAAGAGACCCCTTTCCCAGGGCTTTCTGTGGTATATGTGGCCATGAAGCCATTCCACGTGATGCTGGGCCATGAGTCCAGGTACAGTTCCTCGCTTGATTACCTAATTCAACCTAACACTTCCAGCTACTGCATTACCTTGTAGCCAGTTTTTTTATTTTTAAACTCTTGAATTAAAAAAAAAACTTCATCATTGTTTCTAAACCAGATGTTCCATAAAATGCATTAAAATTTTATTCTCTTTTGAAGGTTTTAGTAACAGAAAGAATATGTTTCCATGTCTAGTCTAGAATATTTCCACAGGTTTATCTTTGATTTCAAGCCTGTGTAATTTCTCCTCTGATAATGTCTGTAACAACCTAAGTTATAAAAGAATAATCTTGGCCATGACAGAGAAGCCTAATCTCATCCTCATTAACCAGAGGCATAAAAAATTTTTAATATTTCCTAGTAACTAGGCTACTTTTTAAAATACAATGTGTATTTCGCTTCACTTTTATTCCTGTGAATAAATTGTGGCACTCAAACTCACACACCCTCCTACCACTAAGCCAGACTCCTATGGTGAAAACAACACATTGTTTAAGGTAGGATGTACCTGCTCCAATAACAAACTGGGGAAAACCTCATGTCTGCCCCCGAACCTAGAAGCATTAGAAAAGCAACCAGGAGAAGACCTGCTTGGTTAATCAATCCCCTCCTACAACTGGCAAACATATTGAGAAAACTAGTTGTCTAGGAGTACCACTAGCTGTAGTTAATTATAGTCACAATTTTCAAAGAGACATCCCAACTCAAGGTCACACTCAATTTCGTGGAACCTCCCCATGAACAAGAGGCTTACGTTGTGACAATCAGGAGTGTAGACTTTGGAGTCTGACTTCCTAGATTCAAACACTACTCCACTATTGACCTTGGATATACTGTTCAACCTTTCTGTGCCTGTTTCCTCTGCTATAAACTGGGTATGAATATAATCCATATTTCACAGCATTCATTGTAAAGATTAAATAAAATCTTGTGAATGTCTAGATGAATGCCTGGCATTTGATAAACACTAATCCCTACGGCCCAGTGCTTATCAGCTATGGAGCTCCTCTTCCAAATATGAACCAATAGGGATTCTTCTCCTTTGTCCTTTTTGGAGAGGTTCTTCTATTACTTAGAGAAAGATGAGATTCATACTCTGCTCTGAGACTGCCCCAACTGGGAGGAAGCAGCAGGACACCTGAGCTGCTATCCAGTCTGATGCTGTGTAGTTTCCTTTATTCCCCTTGTTTCCCCCACAGGGAGCTGATGTGTGTCCTCCTTCTCCTGCCTGAGGTCTGCTGGTTCACACAGTCTGAGTAGCTTTTGGGGGCCTGGCTGATAATTGCAGAGACTGAATTCCCTTTGTAGGAGGAACTAGGCAGATACACTTAGAAGGTATCCAGAATCTCCATCTGACTTGACCATCCACCCCAGCTAAATTAATTACTTTTCCACTAACACGCACTTTTTGTGTTAGCCAACCACCCCTATGTACATAACCAGGCCCTAGGAGAATCTGCTTTGTATAGGATGACTATAAAGTCCTGACAGGGCCTTTGAAGAAGCTATAAACTCAATCTTTAACATGTCAAGAGAATCAGATTCAAGCAGAGTTTATTTTCTAAAGGGTTGAAAGGGCATGATTGTTTGAACTTTTGCCACTATGTTCTCAAACCATTCTGAAAAGGATGATTGAAAGACCTGGGCCCTGACAATGATAGGAAGGGGCTGTTTCTAAACCAAACACGGTCAGTTACCCATTAAAGCAGTATTTTACAGTGATACTTTGAAATAGGTAATATTACATGGAAAGAAACATAAGCCAGAGTGCAGATGGTGCTCTCTTACTCAGGAATCTTGACGCTAACATTTTTACACTGAGGACTCTAAAGGTAAACAGAAGGTACAGCAGCAGGTCAACTGCTCTGGTAGGCGCAAAAACATCCCTTGGAATCCTTAATGCACAAATACCAAATGTGGCGGGTGCTGCCAGCAGTCTGGCACTGCAGAGTCCTTACTGTCTCTTCCTCTCTTGTCTCACTGTTAGGACATACTTCTTTCCCCTTTGCAACTCCTGCTACCTGCTAAATGAAGGCGCTCAAAAGCTTTAAGGAAGCAGATACTAGACAATAGCTCTCAATTTAGTTAAATCTTCAACTCTGATAGAGGATCTTGGGGTGATTTGGGGAAAACCTATAAACAAACTTCTAATGGTCCATATCTGCTTAATGTTGGCCCAAGACATTCCAGTCTGAAGAGGTTTCCAAAGAAACCTCTGAATTTTGATGGCGAATTTCACCGACTTGGGAAATCAACAGTGGGTCTGCCTCAACAAAGTACTTACCTGTATTTGACCAAAGTCACATCAAAAATTTCAGAAATATTGGCACAGAAAACACGCCCTGTCAGAGTGACCATGTAAATGATTTCTGGATTGTGTGATTCATTGCTGTAAAACTCAGATCATAGGCTTAAACCAGTGAGTTGGCACCAAAAAAAAAAAAAGGAAAGAAAACAATAAAACTGACAAAAGAAATCACAACCTTAGTCTTGAAGAAGCCAGTCTATATTACTGAAATAGGCCAGTCTAGAAAATACGCACCTTTGGTTACATAGTGTAACCAGTGAAACAGCAGGGGCAAATTCATTATCAACGATTTTGGGCAAATTCATTATCAATTACAACTTTAAAAATAGCTTGCATCTCTTTTCCTAGCGATGGCAAATTGAGAATCACTTTCATTCTTAAGGACCACATATGTACCCACACAGCTTCTGCCAAGTAGAAATCCCAGGATTAAATTGGGAAGGGATGGATTTTGAAATACTTACTAATATCATATCCAATTGGTAGATGATGATATAAATTCTTTAAAGATAAAAGGATTTATTTTTATTTTTTAAAGTCAAAGCGTTACTGGTGTCGAGATGACCGTTTCAAGCATGGTGTCAGTTCTTTAAGGACTTATTATACATAATTATACATTAATCTTCTAATTATTGAAAAGGGAAAGCAACCTACTTTTTGCACCCAATACGTATTATGCACATATCAGGCAAAATGAGACAACGGATGCATGCATGTGTGAAAGCGCTTTATACATTCAAACGTAAGTTGAATGATTACTATGTAATTAAAAGTCTCAGAATTATTTTAAAAAACAAGTGTGTCTGTGTCTACATGGAAAAGCACATGAAGAAGAAGAAGAAGTAAGCCCTTACCTGTGAGGTAGGCAGGCTAAGAGAATGCATTTAACATGCTCTTCTTTTAGCTTCACCATAAGCGCTTGTTAGGTCATTTGAGGACTTAACTTTCTGTATATGTTTTAGGATCATTCTGCAAAGTTTACTTTGAGCTTTTATTAGTGGCTGGTGCAGAAGAAAAAAAGCAGTAGGAGGAGGAGAGAAAAGCACTACTGACATAAACAAACTCTACAATTGAAAAAAGACAGTTGCCTAAACTTTCCAAAACCATTTTGAGAAGATTTCTATTTAAAGATCAGACATAGACCACAATAGGCCTCCCAGTATATTTTCACAATCCTGTTTCTAAAATCTCTAGTATTTTAGCAATGAGCCCCCCAGCCCCCAACAAGATGCAGTGAAGCCTCCCCCACCCTGGGTACGCCCAGCCAAGTTTAGGTAATGCTAATGAAGTGAAATACCAAGAGCAAGTAGAAAACGTGCATTTTCTTGTTTTCCTTCCCCTCTCTAACAGATAATCACTGTCTTGATCTAGTTACTAATTTCCAAACTGTACAATTTGACAATAACAATTTTTTAGAAAGAAAAAGCTGTATTACATTTAAAAAATACAAATAATTTTATAAGTCAATGGTTTTATATCCTTAACTTCACTAAGGATAAAAATGAGCCATGAATACCAATAAATTATTTATTGGTCCTCAATGTCATTTACTAATACCATTTACTAAATTAATCAGTGGGGATGGCGGGGGAAGATGTCACTGATGAATTTCATAAAAATACAGAAAAAGGAAAGAGGGTAAAATTGCTCCTTAGCCCTATTTTTAAAACACCTCTAACACACACCATCAAATGACTTGCAATCTCCTTCCAACCGGTAACTTGGGGCTTAGGCACAAGTTAGTTGAAAAGAATGTAAACAGTCAAGTCCCAACTTAGGAAGTTCACTGCAAAGTACTTCCTGTGCTGCACAGGGAGCCAAAACAAAGTGAGGCAAAACCCTCCCCCTCTAAGAACTGAAAGCTGTGCTCTTCCTCTACTCTAATGAATCCCTGCATTTAGATTACTAGTGATTTAATCAAACTGAGGTTGAATTTCTCCTTTTCTGCAAAAAGGCTTATCTATACAATAAACTCTAAGTCAGGAATCTCACTCTGCTAAATAAACATTATAATCAATAGATGTTGGGTCTTTGAAACAGAGATTCAATTAGAATTTGAAATGGAGAAAGATGTGCACAATTAAGGTAGAATAAAAGGGAGATGAGGATATATTTATTTGGCTTACAATATTTTATAGGCTTGACAATATTAAGGATAACATTGCAACTGTATTTCCCTCATGAGCTCCAAGAAAGGAAGGATAATTTTACCATTAACTATAAGTCAATGTTCGGTCCTTTGTGAAGAGTGTAATTATCATTAATTATCAGCATTTTTATCATTATTGAGTGCCAGTGACTTTAAAAATAACCTATCTCGATCAGGTGCAGTGGTTCACAGCTGTAATCTCAACACTTTGAGAAGGTGAAGTGAGAGATCACTTGAGGCCAGGAGTTTGAGACCAGCCTGGGCAACACAGAGACACACCACTTCTACAAAACATAAAAAAATTAGCCAGGCCTGGTGGCATGTGTCTGTGGTCCCAGTTATTCGGGAGGCTGAAGTGGGAGGAGCACTTGAGGCCAGAAGTCAAGGCTATAGTGAGCCATGATCGTACCACTGCACTCCAGCCTGGGCAACAGAACAAGACCCTGTCTTAACAACAAAAAATCAAAAACCAACAAAAACACCCACCATCTCATTTAATTTGAACCTTTTACCATGTGAGGTGGCTATGATCAACAGCATAGGAAGGAAAACCAAGGCTTGAGGAAGAGCCCCCAAATCATTAAAGTGAATATAAATCAGGACAGTTGGATTGGGACACGCTCATGATATTGTTATCAAAACAAACTTTCGTTGTTCTCTTAGCCTCAATTTACAAATTAAGTACCCATTTACAGGTACAAACTCACTAACACTTGATGCTACATAGAAATACATAACATCAAGTACACAGTATGTTTTTAATGTCAGTGTATTAAAATGTTTAATTTGAAGAATAGTTTTAAGTGTGTTTTCAGAATTTGGTAAACACCTCTACAGATAAATCAAGAGGAAAGGGTGAAGTTTTGTTAAAATCGACATCTTCCTGCTACAGTTACCTAGGGTCATCCCTAATCCTAAAAGCCTTTCCTCCATTCATTTTGTCACTCATTTATTTAGCATTCTAAGATGTGTCAACAGCCAGACTGTTTCACACCTGGTTGTCTGGCTTTTCCACAGAGGTGTATCTATGACCTGCAATCTTAAATAACCTTTTCTGCCTTCTATTCAATGTTCTTTTATTTGGACATCATTACATCTGACTTCTAAGTGAATACCTAAATTCTGTGAGACATTATACAGAAATTACTTTGTGTGGATTGTATTTTTATTCATATTTTTCAAAGTACACATAGAAATAATGCTTTTATACTTCACCAGTTTTTGCTCCTTCGTTACAAAGTAACTTGATGTGAATTCCTTTCCACCTAAACTTATTTTCATGTCTATGTTTACAAATTTAACTCTTTAGTACTCTGTATTTATTTATTCATTTACACACAACTGATGTCTTGCGCAGGGCAAATAAAGGGAATAGATTTTTAAAAATTCAAAATACAAGAGAACCATTGGTCATAAGTTTATAGTAGAAATTTTCTACCCAACTGCTTTTCTGGGGAAATTATTTTGAACTTTTAATTTAAAAACAATAATCCTAAAAATTAACTTGCTGCACAATGGCCAGGAAAAATATCTTATATCCTTTTATGCAATGACCAGGTTACTCAAGGCATCACAGGTTTTTCAAAACGTTCTCTACTGAAACTTAACACTAGATTTTTAGAGGAGAAATTTTAGTCTTAAAAATATACTTCATGGTATATTTTTCTATAAATATTAGCTTTGTTAACAGATTTTATTATCTTTCAGATTCTAGATTGTCTAATCATGTTCACTGGAATTTGGTTTTATTTATTCCTCTAGTCTCATATTATATATTACATACATAATTTTTCATATTCTATATTTATTTCTTCTTCCTCACTTATTTTACATATAAAAACTTGACTATCTGTAATTTTCTCATTAAAATTTTTAACACATCCATGTAATTATTAAATGTCTATAAAAAGCAAAAAAGCCTGCACTTAATTAGAAAGAAAATACTTTATATTGTATATACTTGAAAGAGTAAAATAATTAACTCATAATATCCTATCAAAACACATTATTCAATCTTTGAGATGGTTAAGTCCACCCGACTCCCCAAGGTTTTAAAATGTTTTAACGCATTCCAGTTACAGAGTAAAACCAAGGGTTCTAGCTTTGTGGAGCAAAAGTTCAAATCCTGACGGATTATCAGAAACATAACCCAGTGTGTGAAAGGGAACTCTGCAGACCCTAGGCATCACGATCATGTGATCATTCACTAAAAGTAAAGAGAATAAAGAAAACAGTGATTTAAGGTGCCAAAATATGCACTACAGAACAATCAGTCAAGACAGTCAAGACTGGCTTGGCATCTTAGCAGCAAAGCAAGATCTAACCAAAAACTCACTTTGCACTTCATGTTTCACAATCACTAACTATATTTTCTATTTACATTTACAATAGAGGCAAATTAGATTCGCAGCATTTTCTGAAATGTCTGAAAAACCATGGACAAAGGGCAAGGTCAAATGAGATATTTTTTAAATGGTATGAATTCTAAAATGACGTAAGTTTAAACACACAGATCCTCAAAAAAGGCCACAAGGAAAATTCTGAGGGCCATTTCATACAGTCTTATAATTACGTGATAAAGTGTTTTACACCTAGAGAAGAGCTGGATGAACTTGAGATTTCTACATGCACTTGTCATTGGAATATACACTGGTTTATGTGTGAGAACCTGTGGCTCTTCTCCTTATTTCCCCAGGGAAAGGATGCTTCTAACATTTCCATCTACTTTTCTTTATTTAAACTTCCTTGAGATTCTTTGTTTTATTTGAGACAGTCTCCCTGTCACCCAGGCTGGAGTGCAAGGGTTCGATCTTGGCTCACTGCAACTTCCATCTCCCAGGTTTAAGCGATTCTCCTGCCTCAGCCTCTCAAGTAGCTGGGATTACAAGTGCCTGCCACCATGCCCAGCTAACTTTTTTTTTTGTATTTTTAGTAGAGACGGGGTTTTGCCATGTTGGCCAGTATGGTAAAGAGTAGGAGCACTGGATACAGACAGAGCTGGGATGAATCCTGTTTATTTATATTTATTTATTTATTGAGATGGAGTCTCGCTCTGTTGCCCAGCCTGGAGTGCAGTGGCGTGATCTCAACTCACTGCAACCTCCACCTCCCAGGTTCAAGCAATTCTCGTGCCACAGCCTCCCGAGTAGCTGGGATTATAGGCACCCGCCACCATTCCTGGCTAATTTTTGTACTTTCAGTAGAGACAGGGTTTTACCATGTTGGACCAGGCTGGTCTTGAACTCCTGACCTCAGGTGATCCACCCATCTCGGCCTCCCAAAGTGCTAGGATTACAGATGTGAGCCACCGCATCCAGTGAGGTTCTTTCACTAGTGTTTTATTTTCTAGTTACCTATGTAAATGCTTCATAAACTCAAATAACCCACTTACTCTTCTTCAGGCAAAGACTGAAAACTGGGAACTTAATTCTTC
Source organism: Ateles fusciceps (assembly GCA_036589455.1). Taxonomy (NCBI): domain Eukaryota; kingdom Metazoa; phylum Chordata; class Mammalia; order Primates; family Atelidae; genus Ateles; species Ateles fusciceps. The sequence continues at coordinate 12,843,682 of JAZHEH010002554.1, read as the reverse complement.
AAATGCATCTTCATTTGCTTTTTTCAAAACAACTTTTAACTTACGTGCTAGTATCATCACAGGGAGGTTTTGTAACAAAAAATGCAAGGCCACCACGAAGAGAACAGAGACAGAACAAAGAAAATCTGGATAGATTCTAGAACTAAATAATCACACATCAGTCACTTACTAATTAGTGCCTTCTTTTTTAATTGTACATGGGTTAGGAGTCACTTTTGCGGGTATGCCTTTCATGGTGAGTTGATCTCAAATTTCTTTGAGGGGGAGCTCACTGGATATGGCTGTTTGTCAAGCTGCAAAGTGCACCCACGTAGGTGAGAAAAACAGAAGGGCCCAATGACCCCACATCACAGCAACTTTATACTGGCACAAGCCTACTTCCCAACCCAGTGACGTCAAATGGCTGCCTTAAAAGTCTGCAAATCGGGCCGGGCGCGGTGGCTCACGCCTGTAATCCCAGCACTTTGGGAGGCCGAGGCGGGCGGATCACGAGGTCAAGAGATCGAGACCGTCCTGGTCAACATGGTGAAACCCCGTCTCTACTAAAAATGCAAAAAAATTAGCTGGGCGTGGTGGCACACGCCTGTAGTCCCAGCTACTCGGGAGGCTGAGGCAGGAGAATGGCTTGAACCCGGGCGGCGGAGGTTGCAGTGAGCCAAGGTCGCGCCACTGCACTCCAGCCTGGCGCCTGGTGACTGAGTGAGACTCTGTCTCAAAAAAAAAAAAAAAAAAAAAAAAAAAAGTCTGCAAATCAAGAGTTAAGCAGTTATAAACAGATTTAACAGATAAAACACTAGATCAGGCTCATGATCTCATCTGGCAATCCTGCATATTTCCCATCTAAAAGTCCCAGCTGGGATCAGACTAATTGGGCCTCTTTAACCACTCTCAGCAATATGCTAAATGAAATTTACAGAGAAAATTTCAAAACTGATAAGAAACATATTGATATAATGTCTGGTGGGGGCCAGGGGAGTTGAGATAGGCCATCTGGATGCTTGTATTTGTAAAAAGTTTGGTTTGGTGGAAATAATTTACCTAACTCACAAGCTGTACAAATATTAAGATCAAAAGTCTTAACTTGCACAGGCTGTCAGGAAAACCTGTGATACAGGAAACAGAGACTGTATAACCAAGCCAAAATATTTTCGTGTAGCCAGTGCAGGTCTTGATTACCTTGGTATTCCTCCATACTCAACGGTTTGTACCAGTACTTCTGGCTAAGAAAATACATTCATGGTACAAGTTTGCCTACAGAGTATTTGCAAATGTTTTTGCTTGATTTCCCTTTAACATTTTGGAAGTAAATAATACCTCCATCTCACATGTGAGAAACCTGGTATAGGACTAATGAATTAATGATACCTAATTGTAAAGAACCTTGGTAATTGGAAAGCTCAAACTATTTAACAAATTACCTATAAGGCTGTAATCACTGTGATATTTATAAATAACTATAGTGTTTATTTGAATGCCAGCAATTTATGGAAATGAAAAGAGAGCTAAGTTTTTCTGATCGTATCAGCTTTTTCAACATCTGACACTATCAAGTCCTTTCTCAGCGTATCTTCTTACAAATTATTAAAGTTTTCTAAAAATTCTCTCTTAACTGCAAATACTATTGAATCAAATTTTTTCAATGTCAAGAAATAATTTAATAATTTATGAATTTTTAGTTTATATACACTTAGGTTTTCCATTTATTATTAAGACTTCTTTGCAATGGAAGTCTGAGTGGCAGCCATTTTACCTCTTCTAAACAACACTGCTTTTCAACTCTTTATTCCAAAATCTACTTAGACCTTGAGAAAATACCTTTCCTTCAAGTTTTGTCTTACTAAGTGAGTTCTCTAAGGGTTCAGTTTTTCCATGTTCTGTTATTTATTAACAGGTAAACAAACTGTTTAAGGGTAACGCAGTTCCATTAATTAGAACTGTCAGCACAGAAACGTTACTTGTCCCTGCTAAAAGAAACATTTTATGTCATGTAGGATTCCTAAAGAAATCATAACCACTATTAAAATCAGTCAAAAAGCATTTAGCAAGAATCCATGATCTCTTCGTATCTACTAGAATGGTTATAATTTTAAAAACATGAACAAGTTTTAGAGAGCATATGGAGAAAGTATACATTGCTGGTGAGAATGCAAAATGGTGCAACCACCATGGAAAACAGTGACAAACCAAACTAAACAAAAAGCTAACACACGATCACCATATGACCCAGAAATTCTGTTCCTAGGTATACACCAAAAGGAATTTAACAGATTCAGATACTTATACATCAATGTTCACTGCAGCCTTATGCACAACAGCCAAAAGGTGGAAACAATTTAAGTGTCTATCAACAAATGAATAAACAAAATGTACATATCCATATAATACATTTTATTCAGATATAAAAAAAATTTGATTCTGGTAAATGCCACAGTGTGGATGAACCTCAAAAACATTATGCTGAGAAACAGAAGCCAGAAGCAAAAGGAGAAATATTTCATTATTTAAAATAGGCAAATTAACAGAGAAAGCTAGCAGATTAGAGATTACCAGGGGCTGGGGAAAGGGAGAATGGGGAGGTATTTCCTGCATAACAGCTACAGAGTTTCTGCTTTGGAATGATTAAAAAGTTTGGAAATAATGGTAATGATTGCACAAAATGGTGAATATAAATAATACCAAGAAAGTGTACGTTTAAAAGTCATTAAAATGGCAAGATTTTAAATGTATTTTACCATAATTTAAAAAAATTAATGTAACACATCAAAAGCCATTGAATTGAATATTTTAAACAAGTGAATCATATGCAAATTATATCTCAAGAGCTATCTGGAAAAAACAACACTGAACTTGGAGGTTCACTGATAACTGAAGATCACTTAGATTAATGAATATAATTTGAGAGTAAAGCAAATTACTACACTAGCCTAAGCAATGTTTAGTTAGGAAGGCATTTTGTAGTGATGTACATAGACTTCTCTAGTTCTCACATAACAAATTATAATACAGTCTAAGATAAAACCTAGCCCAATAACAACTATATAAAATCAGGGAAGGAAGGATAGCAAATGAATGACACATATACTAAAGAGTCCACAACTTTTTAAAGTAATGACCAATTTCCAAACACCCAGTAAGACAAGAGGATGCCATAACAGGCATTGCCTTGTTTCACTGTTGTCTTGTCTTACTGGTGTTTGGAAATTGGTCATTACAGAGATCATGCATAGATTAGCAGAGATAATGCATAAGCCTGATGAATCGAAGGTTAACTACAAATCATTCTCGTTTATAAAAACAAGATTCCTACTGGACAACAATGACAATTTGAGGTCCTCTCAGTTGCTGGGAATAGCTAGAGATGGTTTACTCCCCACATCTGTTAGGGATCTTTACCCTTCAACATGCTCTGCTTCCTGTGTTCCTTTTAAAAATTTCCACAAATCAGAATTTTTCCTAAACCTAGCTAACTCCCTATATTAGCATATTTAATTTACTTTCCAAAATTATGAACAAGTCCTAAAAATAATTTGATACTTAAGATTGTCATTGCTCCCCCTTCCTTTAGCTCAGAAATTCAAAACAGGTACAGAAATTACAAAGTGAGTGAAAGACAAAGAATAGGTCAGCTATTTTGCTGTCAGGTTAAAGAATGGATGGGGTTTCTAATGATGTGGATTAATGGGGCCAAAGATAACCTGAAAAGAAGTCTGGGTTTCGGTTATTCTTTGCCTAACTTTGGACTTTTTGCTATAGAAACAAAACATACTGTATTTAACTTTAGAAAGTTTGAATAATTCCCCCGATTAAAGTTCATTGTTACCACTTAATTCAATTTGAGCATGTTTTTCCATAAAGTTATCAAAATGACTGTAGCACAGTCCAAAAATGTAAGAAAATATTCTAAAAATCAGTCATTTTGAGAAAAGGCTAATCATTAATACTAACAACTGAAACAGATAGCAATCAAGACAGAAACAACAAAAAGAGACGCTCCAAACATGGAGAAGTGGTTCATAACACTGAACTATTCTACACAGAGAAACTTATGGGATTCAGGTGTATGTTTCTCATTAGTGGAATAAAATAAAACATTACAACATTGAATTCTATCTCCAAAGGAATGTTAAGAAAATGCTGTTAAGCGAACCCTGGACAGACGACATAAGAGGAGAAAATTTTGTCATGGCTACAAGCATTATATGTTTTTAACTCATCAACTAGAAAAGATAACCCTGAAAAGAGCCTAATACGTTGGGCCACAAAGAATACACCTATGAGCTTCATGATTAAATACATTACCTTGAATGAGTCTGCTCCACGGTCACATACCGAACTTTATGGTGGCAATTTATCGTGGACAAAGTGAATTAAACAGCCTGTCACTGCCACAAGGAAAAATGCAGCAACATCCCATGTACAAAGCAAGCAAAAAGATGTTGTATAAAATGGACAGGGATGAGATGCAGGAAGTTTGCTTTTAGTTGCCTCCTTGTTGGAGCTCTAAACCTATACATGCTGACTCAATTACTCATCCTCTCTAGGTCTATTTCCCTAACTATAACATTAGGAAGATTTCTAATACCTCTACTACTTTACACAGAAAAGTTTAAAATGTCAAGAAAGGGATCAGCTATGAGCTCAGTAAACACCCTACACTCTTATGTAAGTCAGCCCTGGACAGCAGAAAGCCCAGGCTCATTACTCCACAGGTAAATATGAAGTTTTCTTTAGGCCCATAGAATAGGACAGAAGTAGACCTGTTTTATTTGGGATCCTTCCCAAGTTAATAACTCATGAGTAGCAAACAGTATTAATGATTACAGGAGAGGATACTGCTAAAGAAAGGCTCACTGCCAATGAAAAATTAGAATGGAGAGCTGAATGCAAGAAGAATAACCTAAAATCAGACCTCAGGACCAGACAACAGTGATCTGTGTCCAGCTGGCATAGGGGAAAACAGGGTTAAACACCTCTATTATTATATTATAGTAGGTTCATTACTGCTATTTGTAGTAACCTTTGGGCACCAAGAAAAATTGAAATTATGTTCACTGTACTTTAGTTAGTATGGCAAGGAAACAGTTTTTTGACTATCATCATTTAAACATTAAAAAACAAACAACCTTCAGACTGGGTGTGGTGGCTCACGGTTGTAATCTAAACACTTTGGAAGGCCAAGGCAGAGAAGGCCAAGGCAGGAGAATCACTTTAGTCCAGGAGCTTGAGACCAGCCTGGGCCACAAAGCAGAACCCTGCCTTTATTTGTTAACAAACAAACAAAACCCTTAAGTTATCTTTTAAAAAAACCTAAAAACAAAAATGCAACCTACCACCTAAGGGAATGCTGCCTTGTCAGATGAGAGGTCACGATAAAAGCCTATTGTTCGGAAAATGAGTCAGTGACATCTCTATATACACAGGAGAAATACACTAAAGCAATGAGAGCCAAGTCTGTGAACCTTCAACTGCTTGTTACTTCCTGTGTAAGAACAATGAAAAGAACATGGTGAAAATTTCATCTAAGCTAACTTTAAAGGACCCAGAATATTTCTGCATTTAGAAGGTGTCCACCTGGTTAAAATAAAACCCTGCTAAACTGAAACTGTGGTTCTGTTTTCAAGTTTAAAGTTTCATTATACTGAGAACATTCAGGTTTTATGTATTTAATGCAGAATCGTAGAACAATTTTTTAAATCAAAACATTCCATTATGCACCGTGGTTCAGTGTATACCATTGGTGTTCAATAAATAACTGGTTTCTACTTTGTTCTACAGGAGAGGAACAGAGTGAGCAGGCAGTTATTCTGACCAGCCAAATCCAGAAAAATTCTGGACTTTGGAATTCCTGGAATCCTAAGATGTTCCTATGGGCTTTATATGAAAAAAAAAAAAAAAAAAAAAACAACAATTAAGCTATTTCTTCCCAGAGTGTACACATTTTTGTTCCAAAGTATAAAACCTTTTAATGTTGTGTATCAATGACACTATTATATGAAGTAAACAGACTCATATAAAGATTTTTCCTTGGACCTCGAAGTCATTACCTATATCAGGTATTTCCAACACCCCTCTACATGGTCTGCTCAAAGTAGCAGCTAGCCAGTAGGGCACCTTAAGGTAACACAGCAACACAAAGACCAAACACAAGTTCCCAGAAGCCTCCAAAATGGTACCTGTGTTGCAACCAGTCAAGTGGCTGCTTGCCTTTTAGGAAGCATCCTAAACACTCTCAGTGCTTTAATCAGCCCTTGTTCACAGCCACTTAGGCCAACTGCCTAGAGCATAATGGAGCCAGAACTTCACGGAGACTCCTCACCCGAGGATTCATCCTCAGCATCTGAAACTACATTCTGCTTCCTTTCACCTTCTCTAAGCTTAATTCCCTTAAGTTGTTTAGTTTTCCAACATACGAAAGAAGAAACATATTTACCAAAACAATACTGACAAAAGTCTCAAAACACATGGCAAACAACATACCTACAAACCAAATACAGGTATATCTACTTAATTACAAATGACTGTAATTTATTCTAATACACATGCCTTTTGGGAAAGGCTTATATGTAAATTTTTAATCAACCAGAATAAAGGCTATGACCATTTTTTTTTGTTTGCTTATTTTAATCTGTATAGCTAAAGGAAAGCCTCATGAAATAAGAAAAGCCAGGATTTCTATCTGTTCTGGGCGTAATCATTTAGAGTATAATGATGGCCAAGCCAACCTCTCAATGATCTCCTCTGGAAAAAACAAAGCAGTGCTACACATCACCATGGGATGGGATGGGGCTGGATCAAAATAAGACCCACATCATCAGGTATCAGGTACCCTGAGCACATCTGATCACAATTCTTGGAAAAAGCTCTTTAGAGGGCTAATTAAATTGATGAATCCCTCTCTCTTAGATTCAGCAGTCATATTTTTTCCACTTGATTTCCCGTCCAAAGAGATTCCATTACTTTCCACCACCTCAAATGGAAACCCCCTACAATTACATCATTAATACTTACATTCAAAGCATTCTTTGCAGCTTCTGCTTCTGAGCGACTGTCAAAACTGACAAAACCTACGGGCTGAGGAAAAAAGAGAAATATGAAGAAGAAGAAAAAAATCAGACGATATCTATTTTTCTGGGTTAAGCGTGGTATCAAACTGAAAAGCTAAGACAAAGAAATGATCACAGGCAATGGGTAGAAATAAGAAAGCGAAACACCGAAGAATCATGACTCAGTGGCTTAGCCAAATTTCTAACATGAATCAAAGGGATGGTGAGGGTGGTTCTTCAAAGGCACAACTGGGGATTTAGAGAATCATAAAAAAATCTAGAAGTGGTTGAAAGGTGAACAGCAGTGAAGAAGGGAAAAGAGGAAAACTTGGGTCGGAGAGGCTCTACTTTCCTAAATCAAATTCACTGTACCTCAGTTTCTTCATCTTTTAAAATGGAAAGAGAACCGAATCACCTTTTGGTACACTGTAAGTGCAAGGAATACAATGATACAATGATAAAAGCCCTGGACTCTCACTGCATGACCAAAATTACAAAGTGAACATTCTTATCTCAAATCCCAAGGGATGCCTTAAAAACCCTGTGCTTAATTAGGCTGTTCCGAATAAATACAGGAAGGCCATAACCCCTTTGGACTCCACACGTCTATCAGTCCAGAAGGGTGCGCCTCCAAGAACATTCTTCTGATGAACCAGAGAGATGAACAGTGACTGGAGGAGAGGTGTGTACGCCAAGTGTTTAGCTTAAAAAAAAAAAAAAAAAAGAATATAGCTACAATCTGTAAGAAACTTGTAGGAACTATCAGAATCACTGACTACCACTTCCATTTTGTACCTTCTCTGTTCCATTCTAGACTTGGGACTCTGCCTTACTTTAGGGGTTTGACAGACAGCATGATTCTTCACTATGTGATATTCACATTGATTGTAAAAGTTTGTTTAACCTCATAAAAAGAAATGATAAAGACTTGGGAATAAAAATGAATTTAAATAATAAGCCATTATTTTCATTGATTCATCAAATCAATCTCAATAAACTATTGTTTACCTTGCTCTGGGACAGTCCCTGAAATTCCAGCTGAAGACTATAGAATTATGAAACATTTTCCTGTGCTAATTCCTAATACATCTCACTCTTAATTTTAAAGACAAAAAAAAAAACCTCAGATTCTAATGGGAATAAAAAAAGAATGTCAAGCCCCAGCAACATTCCCAAAGAAAGTAAAAAAGTGATCTTTATATGCCAGTTTGAAATTCTTACCTGTTTAGATGTGAGCTTTATAAGAGAACCCTCATAGCCCTGAAAATAAAGAAAAACCAAGTTTAGCCAAAAAAGTAATTGTAATACCATCTTGTTCATGTAAAAATAAATTCTTTATTGATTACCTAACTCCTCTTACAAATGTCTCCAAAGTTATCTGGGAAAGCAAATTACACACATGCATGTGCATGTGTACACACACACACACCTGTTTGCATTCTTGGGGCCTTTAAAAAAATCAGTCTATGGATTTATATATGTGTGTTTCTCTTTCTTATTTTTTTTCATGAAATTATACAATGGTAGAAAAATTAGTGTCTGTGTTAACAGTAATCTTTTTGTTTTCTTGGTCTAGATAAGAACAGGGGTTTTACAGAACTAGGCAAGGAAAGAAGGTAAAACAGAAAGGTCAGAGCATGTGTTGATTTGGTCATATCTGCTGTAAGATAACAACAACAAAACATTAAAAATATAGTTGGTAAAACTCCCTGACCAAATTTTCACAACTGTCAGAAAAGGTTAAGCAGACAGTGATGTTGAATTTTGTTGAGTTACTTTGCTTACTTACTGAAGGAAACAGTTTTCATGTTGCTATTCTGATTGGGACATGCAAAAATCCTTTTGGGTTTTTATTCCAGCTCTGCTCAAGGAAAACAGAAACACTCCCTCCCTTTCACTCCTTCTCTTCACCCCCTCCCAGCTCCTCAGTATAAGGATAACAAAATGTGTTTATTTCTGAAAATAATCAATAGCTGGTGGCTTGCATTAATGGATGACACAGGAAAAACACACCACTAGACATGATTGACCACTACACATATCAGTGCAGAGACAGATCTGCAGATTAGGGTCAGCCTCCAGGGACTTTAATTAAAAGAGGGCTGTCAGGAATGTACTAGGGTCCTGACTTTATAGTCAGGGTTTTTGGGCAAGATGTTGATATTGATTCATCCTTACATCTTCCCAGCACGGAACTATGTTACCAATTAGCTACTATAAACATTTCACCTCAATGGCCTTGAGCTCTTATGGCCAGAGAGGTCAGGATTCACAGCTCTGCCTCTTTCTTTCTTCAAGGTGCTCTCTTCTGAAAAAAACTGGAGGTTTAAGCACCATGAAGGTCTCGAAGGCAAAGGACAAATGGATATTTTACTCAAGTAAAACACCACTGGCAGGGATATACTGTGTTCTCAAGTCACAAACAGAGACGCAGTATAACATAATAGTTCAGAACAGAGACGGCGGAGTCAGACTACCTGGGCTTGAATCTTGACTCTGTCATTTTTTATGTGTATAAACTTGAGCACAATTTATTCAATTGCTCCAAATTTCATTTTCCTCATTTGAAAAAATAAGCCCACCCACTTGAAAGAATTGTGACAATACTTTAACGAGATAATTCACATAAGGGACTTGCTGGCTGAATGTTTTTCTCTCTACACACCCCAAAACATAACAGTATTTTATACACTAAGAATATCAATTCACTTTAAAAGTCTGCATTCTATAAAAAGGATAGAAAAGTTGTCCCTTTTATAAAAGTACAACCCTGAAGAAGAAACTCAGGAAATTCTATAAAAGGTGGCACACTCTCCACAACACCTTCTCTTCCTTTCCTACTTTCTCCCACCTGACCTGACGCCTGACCTCTGTTTCCCTGTGCCATCGTCATTATTGTTGCATTAAAGGGATGGCTGTCAGGTGGAGTTATGTCCATTATGACATGGTGCCTTCTTGCCACATAAGCTATACTATTTTATCTTGGTTTTAATTGGCTGCCCCTGCAACCCTCCTTCCTCCTCTCCAACACAAGAGTTTTTAGTTGTCATATCCTATTCCCTTTCCCTAAGAAGCTGAATCCTCTCCCTCAACCTGTCATGCCTCTATCGCTGGAGACCTGCTTCAATGAGGGTATCTTTAACCAGAAAGCAAGATAGCCTATCACCTAATCTTAAGTGCAGTCCCTGCCAGGCACTGCTACTAACACATCCACACCGACCAACTCAGACTTCCTGAACACAGGCCCTGAACTTACTATCCTTTCCCAGGGCCCCAATTCAGTCAGTTCCAGCTTTCTTCTATCCTCCAAAGGCCAACCTTCAAAAGGTTTCCTCTTGCCAGCATGATTATTTCAGTTTAGTTTCTACTATGTCCTTGGTGTCTAATTTCCTATGAAGTTTTCAATCCTAGCAACACTAAATATCTATCAAGTGATCTTATTTCCAAAGGAAAGACAGGTAACTGCATCAAATATTTCAATAAACACCAGGAAATATTACCCTCAACTCATAACTAGGTATCCTTTAAAATTTTGCTTTGTTTGAAACTTAGGGACACTTTTGCCGTGGAAAAAAATAATGGTGGTTAGGTTCTTAATCCAGTTCATAAAACCTATTTACATTTCCAAAGAACAGTATCAACAGTAGTATTTCAACTAATAAGGTAGAACTTAGGAATAAATCTTCACTTACATCATTGCCATCTGAAATATAAATATGTAATTTATAATTTTTTGGTGATCTAGTCTAAGAAGGGCACTCCCAATTAGAGAACAAACAGGAAGGACACTAAGGTAGCTCTACATGGAATACAGATAGCCAGATGCATGTCTATATCAGCAAGAGCATAGACTTTTCGAAATTGCCTGTTGGAGGTCCAGAGGTAGTTTCAGTCTATTATCCTAAGTGAGGCTGTACATTAGAACTCAGTTGTTAAATCTCCTTTACTCGTTAACCTTTTAAAAAACATCACTACATGAAGTGCTTTCTCAAATATTTCATTTCTTGCTCCAAAAAGCCCCCAGGAAGCATACAGAATTTTGTCTCATTTTATGATTTCTGAAAGATAAAAAAGGTACCTTAAATGGTCTGAAAAGCAGATAGAGCTCCCGCGGTTTGATATCCAGAGGAAGGCCACTGACGAATAGGGTCCGGACCTGGAAAAATAAATTTAAGAAGTGATCAAGGGTGTGGACACTCCAGAAAGTTAACTTTCATCTGAAATCTCAAAAACATATTACTCCAAATATTCCACAACTCATACTAAATTTATGCTCTTTCCATGATACGATGAATACTTTACTGTTAAGATGCCACTAAGCCAACTCATTTTTTTTTCCTTTTCAGATTTTAGGAGAGATGCAGCCTTCTGTGTAATCTTAAGGTGCATTCCCTAAGCCAACTCTTGAATATTTCTATTATGAATTATTCAGAATGAATTACATCTAGTTGATTTAAATTTACAAACTAACTTTCCCCCAACTAGCCACTGCACAGTTCTAAAAATGTGGAGGATGAGGAGGTTCCATACAATTTAAATATTACTTTAAGAAAAAAAGTGAAAGGAGCACAGTAAATCTGCCACTCCTCTGCCCTAAATATATGGCCAATATAATGTGCTTCAAAAATAATATAAAAACAATTTACTTTCTCCTGCTTGTCTTGTTGCTGCTTTCCTCACTGGCATTAATTACAATAACTTTAATACATGTGCAAGTACATGCCAAGCACGGTAGCTCACGCCTGTAATCCCAGCACTTTGGGAGGTCAAGGCAGGCGGATCACAGAAATTAGCCGGACATGGTGGCATGCGCTTGTAGTCCTGCTACTCGGGAGACCGAGGCAGGATAATCGCTTGAACCGGGAGGGAGGTTGCAGTGAGCCAAGATGGCGCCCACTGCACTCCAGCCTGGGCAACAGAGCAAGATTCCAACTCAAAAAAAAAAAAAACAAAAAAAAAAAAACCAAGGTACAAGTTAAGCCCAATGCACCTAAATAATAACCCAAATGCATTAACTCTGCATCTATTCAGTTCCAAAACAGTAGGGCCAGCCTCACTGACTATTGCTTCCATTGTGGTCTTTTAAGTTCCAGGATACGTGTGCAGGATGTGCAGGTTTGTTACGTAGGTAAACGCATGCCATGGTGGTATGCTGCACAGATCTACCTATCACTTAGGTATTAAGCCCAGCATCCATTAGCTATTCTTCCTGATGCTCTTCCTCCCCCTCAAGCTCCACACAGGCCCATGTGTGCTGTTCTGCACCATGTGTCCCTGTGTTCTAAACCTTCAGCTCCTACTTTTAAGTAAGAACATGCGGTGTTTGGGTTTCTGTTCCTGTGTTAAGTTTGCTGAGGACAGGACTTGCAGCTCCATCCATGTCCCTGCAAAAGACATTATCTCATGCCTTTTTGTGGCTGCATGGTATTCCATGGTATATATGCACCACATTTTCTTTATCCAGTCCATCACTGATGGGCATTTGGGTTGATTCTCTACTATTGTGAATAGTGCTGCAATGAACATACACATGCACGTATCTTTATAACAGAATAATTAATATTCCTTTGGGTATATATAAAGTAATGAGAATGCTGGATCAAATGGTACTTCTGCTTCCAGATCTTTGAGGAATTGCCAAACTATCTTCCACTCACTGTGTTTAAGGCACCATCAACAAATAGGCCTACCATGTACAAGGTACCTGGCTAGGTGCCACTAATAAAAGTCATCCAAGACACATATGTAAATACATATAGTGCAGAGTGTAGGGTACACACTATGGGCTTAGTATCTACTAAAATACAGAACACAGGGGAAACACCAGAGAAAGCCTCCAAAAAAAAATCTAAAGGATATGCAGCATTTTACCAAATAGAGCCAAAAGATGAGGTGGGATACATACAATCACAGGCAGAGGAAAGCATTAACAAAGGCAGTGAAGTAGGGGAAAAATCAGTACATTCTCTGGGAATGGCAAGCCATAACTAAATAAGAAGCTTAGGGTCAAACCACACAAAACATCAAAAGCCAATGGCTCAGGAATTTGATCTTGATTCAATAGGCAAGGAGCAGCTACTGAATTATCACATTTTCTATTTCTCTTCTTCTCTACTCACAGGGATGCAACATGATTGAAAATTCAATTGTCAATTGTTAACCATGTATATACATGAAAGACTTTTCCTCAGTGAAAAATGGGGAGAATATCGATGATAGATAGACAGATAAAGATAGATAGATAGATAGATACACACACACACATACACACACAAACTGATATAGATAGATAGATAGACAGACAGACAGGCGTGCTACCACGTCCAGCGAATTTTTTGTAAAGATGGGGTTTCGACATGTTGCCCAAGCTGATCTCAACTTGCTGAGCTCAAGAGATCCTCCCATCTCGGCCTCCCACAGTGCTGGGATCATGTGCATGAGCCACTCACTCGGCCTTATTTTTAAGATTCCTAACATTTTTCCTTGTTTCTTGTTACACAGAAGTACGAATCACCAAGCAAGTCCCTTTTATTGACCCAGCACAGTACACAGTAAAATGTCATGCCATTTGCATGTAAGTGTGTTTGATAAACACTGTAATGATGTAAACAGCCCCAGAATTCTAAATGCCTTATTTTATGATCTAGTTATAAACAGCTTTATTGAGGTTATTATTTATATATAATAAACTACACATCTTGAAAGTGTAAGATTTGATGTTTTGACATATGTATAACCTAAGAAACATCACATCCAAGACAATCTATTACCTCCAAAAGTTGATTCATGTCCCTTTAATCCTTCTTCTCACCCTGTCCCACCATTCTCTACCTCCAGGCAATCACTGCTCTGATCGGTCTCTTTATATGCGTACGTATGATTTAAACATTTATACAAAGGGAACCACAGAGTATGTACCCTTTTCATCTGGCTTCTTTACCTTAGCATGAAGTGAAATTTACTTTGAGATTCATCCATGTTGTTGAATGTATCAACAGTTTATTCCTTGCCATTACTGAGAAGTATTCTGTAGTGTGGACACACCACAGTTTATCTGTTCACATGCTGACGGACATTTTGGGTTATTCTAGTTTTTGGCTTTTACAAATAAAATGGCAATGAACATTCACGTAGAAATCTTTGAATGAACGTATACTTTCTTTTTGGATAAACACTTATAAGTGGAATGCCTACATATGAAAGGTATATGCTTAACTTTTTTAAAAACACTGTCCATGAATTCCCTGTCTTATGGTTCAGAACATGATAAATGTTCTGTGTGCACTTAAAACAAATGTGTATTCTGCTTGCGCTGTGTGGAATGATTTATAAATATCAATTAGGGCCTGGAGTCGTGGCTCATGCTTGTAATCCCAGCACTTTGGGAGGCCGAGGCAGGCAATCACCTGAGGTTTGGAGTTTGAGACCATCCTGGAGAAGACGGTGAAACCCGGTCTCTACTAAAAATACAAAAAAAATTTAGCCAGGCATGGCGGCGCATGTGTATAGTCCCAGCTACTCAGGAGGCTGAGGCAGGAGAATCGCTTGAACTCGGGAGAGAGGCAGAGGTTGCAGTGAGCTGAGATTGCACCATTGCATTCTAGCCTGGAGACAGAGCGAGACTCAGTCTCTAAATAAATAAATAAATAATAAACAAAATTAGGTCAAGTTTGTTGTTCAAGTTTTCTGCATCTTTTACATCCCAACTTCCACTACCCCCAACTTTGTACCAGATAAACAGAGTTCCTGGGAGTCTTTACGAGGTTGTTTGAGGCAGAACTGCTGACAACTGCCAAAGACACAAATCGTGAGGAAATCCTGCTAATCCAGTGAGCCCTTCCTGTCATCCGCAACTCTCCTCTCATAGTCCAGAAAGTGAACACCATCTGTTCCACTTAGCTGTTTTGGTCAGGACAACCTGAGCAGAGTTAGAATACCATCTCCCATTCATTCAGATTTTGGTGAGTGCCTGTTTTATCTCTGACACTGTGCCAGATGCTAACTGGATTACAGAGATTGCCACAAAAATGATACAATAAGCAGAACCTATGTTTTAAGTGTCAGAGTGCCATTTATCTAGTGGTGCATCTTACCATGTGATAAATATGAATTAGAATTTGAGGAGCTAACCTAGAAAATAAACTATTATTTATAATACTGATATAGAGAAAAAGGCTACATAAATGTCGATTTACCAACAAAGATTATTCGAAATCTAGGGATTATCAAGAAAGGGTTACTTAATATAAACTAAGGTTCACCTGTATCATACAATGAAATATTACACAGCCAATAAAAATGATGTTCAAGGAAAAAGTATATAGACTTCCACTTTGTTCTATAAAGTAGCCAACATATTTACAGAGGGAAAAAATTCATCTTGTAGTATGTGTACTCAAATGTTTATATTGTTTAGCCATCAATGGTATAGTAACTGATTTTAATGGTTTTTCTCAGCTTATTGCGTTTTTCATCTTTCTAAAATAAATATCCATTAAATACTCTAAGTTTCTTAGATTGAGAATACCTCAATTTATTACTTCTCTTTAAGGGACTAGAAACAAAGTCAATATTTGTATCAATATATATTATAAAGTTTATGGAGGAAATTCTTTCTTATGTAAATATTCCATAATGTAAAGTAAAGAGATTCTTGGTGTTTCAAAGAAAATTGTTATACATGGGGGAAAAAAAAACCCGAGTTCCTGTCAGGCCTGTTTGCCACTCACTCATAGATGCCAAGAGGCTCAAAGCAACTCTGTTTTGTTCATCAAATTGGAGGCAGATCAGATGTTTGGCATTTTATTTAAAGATGAACAAGACTTAGGTTTCCTAGAATCTCATGAAGACCACTATTGTCTCAGAAATCTACCAGAATATCTCATCTCACTCACTGAGATATTCTTTCCTCTAATAGAACAGACAGACTGACAAGGGGGAAATAATTTTTGAATACTTACATTATGTATTTGATTGCAACTAGAGGTCACTTAAATCCAAGAGCATAATGCACTTGGAATCCTTTAGAGACCTCCTCAGACTAGGAAAGTCATCAAGCAAGTTAAAAAAAAAATCACGAATAATGAATGGAAAAATAGCTTCCTAAACATCAAATTCATGCTTTTCTATGGTGACTGGGATCTAGAATCACAGAATTTTATTTTATTTTGAGATGGAATCTCGCTCTGTCGCCCAGGCTGGAGTACAATGGCACAATCTTGGCTTACTGCGACCTCTATCTCCCGGATTCAAGCCATTCTCCTGCCTCAACCTCCAGAGTAGCTGGGATTACAGGCATCCATCATGCTCGGCTAATTTTTGTATTTTCAGTAGAGACGGGGTTTCACCATGTTGGCCAGGCAGGTCTCGAACTTCTGACCGCAGGTGATCTGACCGCCTCAGCCTCTCAAAGTGCTGAGATTACAGGTGTGGGCCACGGCACCCAGCCTAGAATCACAAAAATATTTTAAAACATTTTCGTTTCCCTACTCTTATTACCATTATATTTTTCATCTGAGCCACTAAATGACACTTCAGAGTTTTGGCTTTGCTAAGCCTCCTGAATTCATAAAGACATGATTCCTGTAAGCTTACTGTCAGTGAAATAAACTGAATATGTAATGGCTGCCTGTGGTAACAAGAAAGCTTCGCTCACTCACAAAATAACTTAAAAAACCCAAAGAGTGAAATACAAGCATAAGCAGCATGTAAATCTATGATGAAATACTCATTTAAAAAACTGTTCCCCCAAAACAACAAATGAATTACTAAGCCAGTGCCTCAAAGCATTATCCAGGGCAGCCCTTAGTTTACCAACAATGTCTATGGACACAGATGTGCCTGGCACTGTGCCTTTAGCAACCGCATATGTTTACTTTATGGAAACATATTTCTTAGACAAGTACACAATATGCCTTATAGAAGTTCAAGAGATGAAGCTGCTGACAGCTTTGTCTCAAAGGGACTCAAAAAGATTTGTAGATGTACCTTCAACTTCCTTTTTACCCAGCAGAACTGAAAGAATAAATGCTAGTAAAAATCATCCTGTGCTGGGCAGAAGTGCAAGGGTGTTCTTGGCTTAGCCATTATCCAGCATTCCTGAAGAGGCTCCAGTTAGATTTTGGATAAACTGGCCATGTGTTCTTAAATGGCACTGCCAGCTCCCACTAGGAAAGGCAAGACACATTTTATTGACTGGCTTCTCATTTAATAAACTCCAACTCAGTAAGTAAAGTAACGTGTGTCAGTCTTGAGCTTCCCTGGATAGAAAGGCCAAAAGCAGGCCTTAAAATGGCCCTCTCTTTAATAAAGAACATATCTAATCTTGTTGGTAATCTAAGCATAAAAATAAAAAGCAATAGAAAAATGCTTGACTTCAGTATACAACAGAGAATTATCACACACACTTTTCAACTAGCAGCCACATCTGGTAAACACATAGTGTCCAAAGACTATGGGCATTTTCTGTGCATGTTGTAGTTGTTGACAAAAGTTTTAAGGCCATCTATCTAGCTGCTCTGGGCTGGTCTCTTGAGGTTCCTCTTAAATTCATGGAACTGGGAAGGATGACTATCTTCGAATGACTCAGGAATGACTGGGAATAGTTAATTATTTGAAACATTCTGAGTAAACCCATGGTGTTAATGGCTATATTCATCTCTCTCTCTCTGCTATCTTTCTCTTAATCTACCCATATCCTTACAGATACAAATGAAGACCACCCCCCACCCAAAGCAGCTTTTAAACGTGCTCTATGTTTGAATTATTCTTTTGGAGAAACTATGCTTTGAAACACACAGTGGAGTCAAAGATGAAACCTTTCTATGGGCGTTTTAGAGTTTGAAGGCTGTTTTTTGTAGCGTATAACTCGGTCCTAGGCACAGAGTGTACTTCTATAAATATCTCTTGACTGATTAAGCAATCTATGTAAATCAAGGATTTACAATCCTGTATCCATGGAGATATAAGTATTTGCTTGTAAACAGTTCAGCTGATGACATGGCAAACAAAATGAGATGAAATTTTCCAGTCACAATTGTTATCAAGAGAGCTACCACAACATCAACTGGCAAACACCCATATGTGGCAAAAAGGCAGGACAGATTAGTATTACAAGAGAAAAAAATTTTTAAGAGGGAAAAGGGGGAGTAAGATAAAAACCAATCTGAATCAAGAGAGAAAAATGAAAGACATAGGCTGAAATGGAGACAGACCTAAAAAGAGAAAGAGCAAAAAAAAATTCAGGACTATATAGACCAGAATAGTGATCAATATATGGTTACTAAAAAATTATGCACATTTTAACTTATGATAAAACATATTTACATATACATATGCCCAATTTCAACAAATGCAAATTCGTAATTAAACATATTCTGGCATTTAAATTACAAGCATAAACAACTACTTTACAAATGTGAACATATCCAAGCCCAAATTTATTTCCTTCGTTTGAAAATACAAACCCAGCCTGTCCACTTGTGTCCTTGTCCTTAGAAATGTTCTTTCTCATTTCTGCCTACCCTTGATCCACAGGGACAAGCTTGATGTGGCAAAAATACATTCATGTAACTTGCTTTGCATTTCAATTCTGACCAAGTCAGTGCTTCCTTACTTCTGAAAAAAATAGCTAACAATAACAAAAACAGGGAACCAGTGGCTAAGGTTGCCCTAAGAACAGAACCATCCTAATTTCAGTCAAAGGGGGTGTTGTTGCTTTGTGACTGCTCTACTAAGACAAGAACAAACGGATCACTCCCATTCCAAGACTTATGGCAGTGCCATCCCTCTTCTGACAGACCATGGAATATAAACTTGGGTTTTAGAAACTGAGGAGTTAAAGCTTCCACATATCCATGCAGCATAAATAGCACAGAGCTGGGCTGTTTTGAGACAGAAGAGGGGCGTCAGAGCCCAGCTTGTAAATTTTACACACTGGTTAAATTCTTTTACTCTTTTAAAATAATCTATAAGTTCTTTGTTTACATTGTAACCATGGGCTGAAACACCAAGTTGCAAGACTGAACCCTGCTGAGGACTGCTGGTCATCTCATTTCCAAAGAAGGCTTTGTTGGCTTGGTATGAGTTTCCATTCAGGTCTTGCCACCATGAAAATGGATTACTGTGACCATTAAAATGGTCTGCCACGCATTTAATTCTGATCGCAGCTCAGGAGAAATGAACTGGCTTTGGTCAAGCTCCAGTTTCCAGTTGGCAATGACTTCAAGAAAAGCAGGTGGTCAAGTTCTTTTGTCCTGACAATGGTCACCTATTGGACTTAAAGACTTGTTCCTTTTCCATGCCCTGGGAAGGCATGTTTTGGTTCAGGAGGTCACGTCGCTACAGACATCAATTATTGACTAACCACAGGACTTAAAAAAGAGTCACTGGCCAGGCGCAGTGGCTCATGCCTGTAAGCCACCACACCTAGCCTATTTTAGTATTAATCATTACTCTTTTCTTTCTAAAAGAAAAAGCTGGCTGGGCTCAGTGGCTGACACCTGTAATCCCAGCACTTTGGGAGGCCAAGGTGAGCTGATCACCTGAGGTCAGGAGTTCCAGACCAGCTTGGCCAACGTGATGAAACCTCATCTCTACTAAAAATACAAAAATTAGCTGGGCATGGTGGCAGGCACCTGTAATCCCAGCTATGGGAGGCTGAGGCAGGAGAATTGCTTGAACCTGGGAGGCAGAGGTTGCAGTGAACCAAGATCGCGCCACTGCACTCTAGCCTGGGTGACCAGAGTGAAACTCCATCTCACTTAAAAAAAAAAAAAGAAAAGAAAAGAAAAAGCCACTCATGTATTAACAATTACCCACAGTGCATGACTCTCTAATTTTGAGGGATCCACTAGTGTTTCCTGTAAGTGACAGTTAATTGGCTGACACAATCTTAGAATAACCAAATTCATACCCTGATTTAGGGCCTATGGAAACCAGAGTCTCTTTGCCAAGGTGATCACAAAGTTTTCCGTAGGATGATGGGAAGAAGGAAGACTGATGGGAGCACAGGTGTAAGAGAGAGGAACAATGATGTTCCATAATTCATGAAGTCAGGACCTGAGGAATGCTCAGACATGATCCGGGAGTAGGGACGGCAAGTTAGCACTGGGTACACCACACCACTATGTTCAATCTTTGAGGAGTCTATCCCAGCCCCAATCCAATGCTAACTTCTAATCAGAAAGTTTCATAAGCTCTGACTTTGATTGGACTTTTTTTTTTTCTTTTTTGAGACAGAGTCTTGCTCTGTCACCCAGGCTGAAGTACAGTGGTGTAATCTTGGGTCACTGCAACCTCCACCTTTCTGGGTTCAAACAATTCTCCTACCTCTGCCTCCTGAGAAGGTGGGATTACAGGTGCCCACCATCACGCCTGGCTAATTTTTAAATTTTTAGTAGAGATGGGGTTTCGCCACGTTGGCCAGGCTGGTCTCAAATTCCAGACCTCAGGTGATCCACCTGCCTCGGTCTCCCAAAATGCTGGGATTACAGGCGTGAGCCACTGTACCCAGCCTGATAGAGGACTTCTTAAGAAGCAAACTCCAATCCAGGCAATTCCTCATGTCTGCCATATATCTAAAAGGAAAAGAGAAAAAGGGAGAATGTCTAGGGTTTTAAGCTGCCAAAGTATAGGCAAGAGAAGTCCCTGTGCATGTGAACACTTAATCTCATTATTAAGAAATTCCCTCAGTGCTGTCAGACACAGAGGGAGGGAGGTATATCTGATGTAAATCAAGAATGTAAGGTTTGAATTAGACTAGACAGGAAACTAGATATATGTGTATATACATGAGAGAACCTCAAGATTAGGAAATTTGACTGACTGCTGTCAAACATGAAACATGGTTGTCAAATCCTCAGTGTTCAACAAGAAGTTCCTTACAAAGGCAGGATGCTTTATCTCTTAACTCTGGTCCTGTTCTTATTCTGTCCTTTAGTTCTTCTAACTAATTTTCAGGTGGTTTGCTCTATTTCAACCCTGGTCAGCCTATGAAATGTTACTTTTCATACACTTACACAGCATACACTGCTAAAACATGAAGTTTTAAAATGTATACCTTAGTCCAGTGTATTACGAACATAAAGCTGCCTTTTCTTTTTTTTTTTTTTTTTTTGACAGAGTCTTGCTCTGTCGCCAGGCACTAGGCTGGAGTGTAGTGGTGCAATTATGGCTCACTGCAACCTCCACCGCCCATGTTCAAGTGATTCTCCTGCCTCAGCCTCCCAAGTAGCTGGGACCACAGGTGCACACCACCGCACCCAGCTAATTTTTGTATTTTTTAGTAGAGACAGGGTTTCACCATGTTACCCAGGATGGTCTTGATCTCTTGACCTCCTGATCCACCCACTTCGGCCTCCCAAAGTGCTGGGATTACAGGCGTGAGCCACTGCACCAGCCATAAAGTTGCATTTTAATGCCCTTACGGTTTTAATTCTAAGTATCCTGAAGTTTAATGTCAAAATGATCACCACAATACAGACTTTTCCATGGACAAAATTAAATATAAACACAAAGTATGAAAAAGATCTGAACAAAATTCTAAGACCTCTCTTACTTTCTCCTTTTGCATAATTTGGTTGACTCATTTTACAAAGCAGATTTGTTCAAACAAATCATTCACATCTCTTAAACTACCTAGTTAAAACTAACCCAGACAACACAGAGATTTTCGTGGTTACTTAAAATTCCAGGAAAAGAAAATTAGACACTGGCAGCTTACAGTTCCTTATTGCTTTTGATATTAGCAGTGGACGAACTGCATCTGAGGGACTTCATCCCATTGCCAACTTCAGTTTATAATGCATTCTTAAAACCATGCACCACGCTTCTAACAACTACAGAAAGTGTGAGAACTGCAAAACTAGAAAGCGGGGGGTCGGGGGACGTTTATTTCCCAATATTTAGTTATCAGAAACTACCCAACATATAGTTAAAATTCTTTGGGGCCAGATCAGTTAGTTCACCTTTAAACTGAAAGTTCTTCCCCATATGATGGTGAGCATCCCAGTACTTGGCAAGAGGTGATCAGTATCTATAAACTAAATGAGTGAATATAAAAACTGAGTCAAAGTACTAAACCAGATATAAAGGAGAGGGCCATGTCATTCATGAATATCCAGATACGAATGGGTAAATAGAAAGAAATAAAATCATTATAACTTTTTTTTTTTTTTTTTTAAAACAAATAGGGGTCTTTCTCTGTCACTCAGGATGGAATGCACTGGTGCAATCACAGCTCACTACAGTCTCAACCTCCCTAGCTCAAAAAGATTCTTCTGCCTAAGCCTGCCCAGTAGCTGAGACAATAGGCATTCACAGCAGGCCTGGCTAATTTTTTTGTTTTTTGGATTTATAGAAACAAGGTCTCACTATGTTGCCTAGACTGGTCTCTAACTCCTGGGATCAAGTGATCCTCCCGTCTCCACCTCCCCAAGTCCTGGGATTACAGGCATGGGCCACCAAACCTAACGACTTTGAATATGCATTTAAGAGGTTAAGTGCTCAAAGCATATGGTTCACAGAACAACCAAAAATGCATGGAGTCTGCTGGAATTCAAATCCAGGTTCTGCACTTGTACAAATCACTTACCCTTTCCATTCCTAAGCTTCCTCATATTAAACTATGTCCACAATGTCTTTGATATTCCTCCCTTAAAGAGGTGGGGCTTAATCCCCTTCACCTTTAGCAGGCTTCACTTAAGTGATTCCCTTCTAACGAACAGAATATGGCAAAAGTGACAGCGTATGACTTCTAAGACTGCGTCAAAAAAGGCATTCTGGCTTCCTTAGCAGAAGCAGCTCCTGAATTACTCACTCTGAGTGAAGCCAGTTGTTACGCTGTGATAATATTTTTAAAATCCTACAGGGTGGTCCACATGATAAGCAACTGAGGCCACTGGCCAAAGGCCACATGAGTGACCTATCTTGGAAGCAGATCTCCCAGCCCTAGTCAAGTCTTCAGATGACTGCAGCCCCAGCAAAAACGTTGTGATTCCACCTTATGAGACCCTGAGCTAGACCCACCTAGCCAAGTTGCTCCTAAATAACTGTGCATTGTTTTAGGCTAGTAAATTTGGGGTAATCTGTTACATAGTTTTTGCAAGGATTAAATGAGTTACTACATGTAAAATGTATAGATTTCAATGCTTGGTTCATAGTAAAGGCTCAGAAAAATGTTATCTCTATCAAGGTAGCTTACAACGTTCACAAAGAAGATGCATTTTCATGTACGAAGGCAACCCTAAGCGAAGGTGCATGTGACTGTTACACACAGGCCTGAGGTGGGCAAGAGAGAAAATAAGTTTGCACCCTAAAATGAACTAACGCATAATTTAAAGTAGAAGCATTTTTCATCATATTATGGACCCCAATAGTATGACTCAAAATCTCCTCATTACCATCACTCTGTCTACCTTTGCAGAAGGCCCTGGGCAAACTCCACTCTGGCCAGCTCCCCACCATCCTGCTGCTCATGCATCCTTCTAAAATCTATTTCTCAGTCAACTTTTGACACATCAGAAAAATCTCTCTCTCTTTCATTCCATTTCTGAGATTAAAAAAAAAAATCCATTTGAGCACAGTGGCTCACATCTGTAACCCCAGCACTTTGGGACGCAGAGACGATGCATCACTTGAGGTCAGGAGTTTAAGACCAGCCTGGCGGACTTGGTGAAACCTTCTCCCTACTAAAAATACAAAACTTAGCCAGGTGTGGTGGCAGGCGCCTATAATCCCAGCTATTCGGAAGGTTGAGACAGGAGAACTACCTGAACCCAGGAGGTAGAGGAGACTGCAGTGAGTTGAGATTGTGCCGTTATACTCCAGCCTGGGCGACAGGGCAAGACTGTCTCTGACAAAACAAAAAACAGCAAATTTAAAAAGAAAACAGTTAAGTT
Source organism: Ateles fusciceps (assembly GCA_036589455.1). Classification (NCBI taxonomy): domain Eukaryota; kingdom Metazoa; phylum Chordata; class Mammalia; order Primates; family Atelidae; genus Ateles; species Ateles fusciceps. The sequence continues at coordinate 12,819,741 of JAZHEH010002554.1, read as the reverse complement.
AAAAATACCAAGACTTACAGGTTTAAGCACTCCGATCTTTTTATTTTACCTACTCTTTTTTTTTTTTTTTGAGACAAAGTTTCACTCTTGTTGCCCAGGCTGGAGTACAGTGGTGCGATCTCAGCTCACCACAACCTCCGCCTCCCGGGTTCAAGTGATCCTCCTGCCTCAGCCTCTGAGTAACTGGGATTACAGGCATGTGCCACCATGCCCAGCTAATTTTGTATTTTTAGTAGAGATGGGGTTTCTCCATGTTGATCAGGCTGCTCTCGAACTCCCGACCTCAGGTGATCCGCCTACCTCAGCCTCCCAAAGTGCTAAGATTACAGGCGTGAGCCACTGCGCCCAGCTTATTTTACCTACTCTTAAGATAAAATAAAAAGTATGAATTATCTTCCTGAATAAGTTTCAGCATTCAAGGTAAATTAAAAGTATAATGTTACTTAATTTCATAATAGTCCTGATTTGTTTAATCACCACTTTTCATTGTAGTATGAGATCTTTTAGCCACTTTATATTTTGATTAAAATCCATACCTGATTGTATCTCATGACACAAAAACCATGATAATACTGGTGCTGGCAAAGATGCAGAGAAACAGAATCTCTTACATATATTGCTGGTAGAAGTGCAGAAAGGTACAACCACACTAGAAAACAGGTTAACAAAGTATGCAATTTCCAAACAATCCAGCAATTGTACTCTTGGGCACCTATTCCAGAGAAATAAAAACTCATGTTCACACAAAAACCTGAATGGTTAAATAAACTAGATATATACATAACATGGAATACTAGTCAGCAATGAGAAGAAATAAACTAATACAAGCAACAACTTGGATGAATCTCAAGGGAATTATACTAAGTAAAAAAAAGCAAATCTCTAAAGATTACATAACACATCATCCCACTTATCTAACATTCTTGAAAGCAACCTCAGGGATCCCTGTAGTGGGGACTTGTTCTGTAATTCTTTTTTTTTTTTTTTTTTTGAGACAGAGTCTCACTTTGTCGCCAGGCGCCAGGCTGGAGTGCAGTGGCACGATCTCGGCTCACTGCAACCTCTGCCTCCCGGGTTCAAGCAATTCTCCTGCCTCAGCCTCCTGAGTAGCTGCGATTACAGGTGTGCACCAACGCACCTGGCTAATTTTTTTTTTTTTTTTTTTTTGAGACAGAGTCTCCAACTGTTGCGCCCAGGCTGTAATGCAGTGGCGCCACCTTGGCTCACTGCAATCTCTCCCTCCTGGTTCAAGTAATTCTCCTGCCTCAGCCTACCGAGTAGCTGGGAGTACAATCAGGTGTCACCACGCCCAGCTAATTTTTGTATCTTTTAGTAGGGATGGGGTTTCACCATGTTGGCCAGGATGGTTTCGATCTCTCGCCTCATGATCTGCCCGCCTCAGCCTCCCAAAGTGCTGGGAGTACAGGCGTGAGCCACCGTGCTGGGCCTTGTTCTGTAACTGGACTATGGTGGTGGATCCATGAGCCTACACACGTAACCAAACTTCACAGAATAAAATACACAACACAACACATACACACACACACACACACACACACACACACACACACAACTGGGGAAACAAAATTAATGGGTTATATCAACTTCTTGATTGTGACACTGTGCTACAGTTTTCTAAGATGTTACTACAGGTGAAAATGAGGCAAAGGGCACAAGTGATCTCTCTGTATTCTTAGAACTCTGCCCACCTCAGCCTCCCAAAGTGCTGGGATTACAGGTGTGAGCCACCACACCCAGCCCCATTAATTTTTAATTGACTAGATTCAATAATCTAAAAGGCATCAGAATAAAATAACCATGACTCTTTTTTAAAAAAAGATATATCTCAATTTATAATTTTCCTGATTTGTTTAATCACTACTTTTTATGGCAGTATAAGAAATCTTGGCCAGGCGTGGTGGCTCACGCCTGTAATCCAAGCACTTTGGAGGCCAAGGCGGGCAGATCACCTGAGGTCGGGAGTTCAAGATCAGCCTGACCAACATGGTGAAACCCCGTCTTTAAAAAAAAAAAAAAAAATCTTAGCTATATTCTTTCTGCTTCAATATCTATACTTAATTCCACATATATCTGACATAATATAGAAAATAAATAGCAAGAATATAAATTTAAAATATTTTGAAGCTAATGCCAGGAAAAAGACTAAGAGGGTCAAGCCTAGGGAAGTTCACAGAGCACAGAGGTACATGCGGGCTAGCAGGGCTTTGGTGAGCTCACTACTAAGAACCACCCACTTTTCTAAAACTGTTTCTACAAAAAAAATCCATCCAGCCGCTATTTAAAACACCACATGGCTGAAATTCAAATTTTTAAAACACAACCTATTTTACATTAGTTCCTTTCTCTAATTCACAAATTAGTTTACTTAACACTACAAAGCCCAGTGCTAATAATGAGTACTTCCAGTAAAAGAGCAAACTTCTATTTTTAAGTTTAGATGTTTTTAAGTTTGGATTGTTAGTTTAGATTGGCTTTTCCAATTGCACGCATTTCAAATTTCAGAATACATTCAATACATTTAGACTACAATTAATATGCCCCAGACTACTTAGTACTCTCCACCAAAGACATATTTGTTTAATCTGATAACCACCTAATTATGTCTGTTAATATTAAATTTGTATGTTGCTTATATGTATGTATAATTATGTAAAGAGACACAGCTCTTATAAGACTTGCTATGATGTACAAATTAGCGATGTTATGTGCCTGCTGGAAACAACAGAAGACAATCAATGTGAGAGGAAAAAAGGGCGAGGTTTGTGGCTGAGAAATAACCTAGGTTAACATGATCATATGTGCTTTTAAATGGATGGAAAATATTTTTTAAAGTTTACTGAGATACTTAATCTAGCAATGCATAAATTTTAAATGACTATAATGGGAGGAAAAGACCATTAAATTGAGGATGGTGGTTTAAGTCATGTTTCTGTTTTAAAGAAAGCTGTTGAGGGCTTAGGAACTGACCTTGCTGGGCCTCAGTGTCCTTATTTATGAAATGAAAGTGTACAAGAGTTGATCTCCAAGTTCTATTCCAACTCCAAAGGTATAATGAAAGGTTTCTGTTAAAAGCAAATAGGGGTCACAGAACACCATTTGGAAGACCTAGTTCTTGCCATTGAGAACCTGTCAGTCAAGCCACTTTTCATCGTGTATTTTTTTTTATTATTATTATTTTTTAAAACTTAAGACAGGGTTTCACCATGTTGGTCAGGCAGGTCTTGAACTCCCGACATCAGGTGATCTGCCCACCTTGGCCTCCAAAGTGCTTGGATTACAGGCGTGAGCCACTACGTCCGGCCTCACCATGTATTTATATTTATTTAAATTGTACAATGTATTTATGGTTCATGTAATAATTAAAACAGAATGAAGCTGGGTACAATGTTCATGCCTGTAGTCCCAGCTACTCGGGAGGCTGAGGTGGGGGGATCGCTTGAGCACACGAGTTCAAGGAAAGCCTGAGCTACAGAGACCCCATTATTTAAAAAAACAAAACAAAACAAAAACAGCTAGGCACTGTGGCTCATGCCTGTAATCCCAGCACTTTGGGAGGTCAAGGTGGGAGGATCGCTTGAGGTCGGTAGTTCGAACCAGCCTTGGCCAATATGGTAAAACCTCATCTCTACTAAAAATACAAAAATTAGCCAGGTGTAGTGGCACATGCCTGTAATCCCAGATACTCAGGAGGGTGAGGCAGGAGAATCACTTGAACCCGGGAGGCAGCAGTTGCAGTGAGCTGAGATCACGCCACTGTACTCCGGCTTGGGTGACAGAGCAAGACTCCATCTCAAAAAAAAAAAAAAGCCAACATGCTGGGTGTGGTGGCTCGTGCCTATAATCCCATCACTTTGGGAGGCCAAGGTGGGAGGATCACTTGAGCCCAGGAGTTTAAGACCAGCCTAGCCAACAAAGTGAGACCCCATCTTTATAAAAGCTAGCTGGACATGGTGGTCTGTGCCTTTGATCTCAGCTACACAGGAGACTGAGGCAGGAGAATCATCTGAGCCCAGGAGGTTGAATCTGCAGTGAGCCATGTTTGCATCACTGCACTCCAGCCTGAATGACTGTGAGATCCTGTCTCAAAACTGCAACAACAAAAAAGAATGTCTCAGGCCACAAATTTAAAGAATTTAGCACAGAATTGCCAGTGCAAAACAAGATAAATTGACTGCAGAATTACTGATGTGCAACTAGTTCATTACAGACACTGACCTAACAGCCATGATTAAATCTATTTGCTTTTTTTTTTTTCTTGTGAAAGAATTACTCAGCAGAGCATAGTGTTAAAGCACATAATCTCTGGAGCCAGACTGCCTGGATTTGAATCCCAGCTCCAACACCAATTAACTGAGCAATCTTAGACCAACTATTAATTAAATGAGTGCTTAGTGTCATCTGTAAAACAGGAAGGATAATAAAATCTACCTTATAGGGTTGCTAAGAAGAATAAATCAGTGAATATTTGTAGAACATTCAGAAAAGTACATGACAGACAAAGCATGACCCAAGGTTTTGTTAAACAAATTCAGTAGGCACTCCATATACGTGGATTCCACATCATGGATTCAACCAACCACAGATCAAAAATATTCTGAGAAAAAAAAATGGATCTGTAGTGAACACGTACAGACTTTTTTGGGTCATGATTCCCTACACATTATAGTATACCTATTTCCACAGCATTTATATCATATTAGATATTATAATTAATCTAGAGATGATTCAAATATACAGGAGGATGTGCGTAGGTTATATGCAAATACCATGCCCATTTTATATCAGAGACTTGGGCATCCAGGTTTTAGTATCCTCAGAAGTCCTGGAACCAATCCCCCACAAATACTGAGGGACCAATATATAAACTCCTCAAGTGCTACCTTGTAACACTTTCTGCTAGCAGGGACAGAAAAAATACTTAATGAATGTAAATCAAATTCTAAAACTTAGGATTTCATTTAGCTCAAGATATTTTGAGAAGTTACCCATAATAAAATAGTGCTTCAATCGCTATTAAAGTAAAAGAACATGACCACTGAACAAACTCCGTTATCACTAAAAAAATTAAACACAAATAATTCATTATTAATACTGAACATCCAGTGTGAAATGCTTATTTATACTACCACCACCACCTTTCAGGAACTTGAAATTACTTTACAAAGTTTAACATGTGAATGAGAACACAGATTTATAATATATCTGTAAAGAGCATAGCATATTTTACAGAAACCAGCTCAATATTTTCCATTTTGTGAATTTCATACAGCTCAAGCAGTTTCCAAAACTATTCTCAACTGAGAAGGAATTCTCTCAAAATTGTCAGAACCTGGGTGCATATGAAGGATCTTTCAGAGTAGACACTACCCAGCAGCCTGTCAGTAATCTTCGGAACCTGGTGTGACAGGCCAGCACTGGCCAGAACACAGGCAAAGATCTGTGCGGGCTGAACAGTTCTCAAAGCGCCATAGAGTCTGTGTTTTAGTACAACCAAATAAAGATACAACAAACATCCCAGATATGCAGTTCTGTTGTGCTTTTTTTTGAGACGGAGTCTCAGTCTGTCTCCTAGGCTGGACTGCAGTGGTGCAATCTCAGCTCACTGCAGCCTCTGCCTCCCGGGTTCAAGCAATTCTCCTCCTCGGCCTCTCAAGTAACTGGGATTACAGTTATCAGCCATCACGTCCAGCTAATTTTTCTATTTTTAGTAGAGACAGGGTTTCACTGTGTTGGTCATGCTGGTCTTGAACTTCTGACCTCATTAACCACCTGCCTCAGCCTCCCAAAGTGCTAGGATTACAGGCGTGAGCCACCGCAACCGGCCCAAAGGTTCTCAATAACTCTTGCAAGGCCACATCTAAGCTATTGTTAATTATAGATAACTTGTTCAGATCCCGGTGAAAGAATTTCCAAATATTCTAAATCTAATAAAATATAAAATCTCATCAGAAATCTTAAAAGACTATATATGTGTATGTATGTCAAACTACAATATAACCATGATTTAAAAAAAAAATCTTTTTAGTGTAGTTAATATCACACACCACATGCAATACTTTTCTGCTAATTGAAACTGTGTCAAAAGTACTATGGAGCCCGGGAATAAGAAAATGGACCCTTAACCTTACACCTCATCCCTCAACACCGTTCAAGTGTAAGCAGTGCTTAGACAACCAGCTCCTAGTCCTTAGATGACCCTTTAAGACTAGCACAAGGATCATTTTTTTGCCCAAATATCTTCATCTTTGCTGGAGAGTACATCACTCATAGAAATTTTCAATTTTATTTGCAGTAGATGTTAAACAACAAATATCAGGTACATATATCACACACACACACACACACACACACACACACACACACACACACACACACAAAGACAGACATCTGGTTTTTAAAATGTATTTAAAAAACATATCCACAACAAAATTTTTACTCTTTTGACCTCACACTCAACACTGCTAGCATGCATCAGTTTCTTCCAACATATCAAAACAAAATCCACAAGCCTCTGGCCTTCGAACGTTCCATACATTACCTGAGTTCTACTGTGTCCGTCTTAATACCACACAGTGCTCATTCTCGAATAAAAGCCTTGTCTTTTATAATTATTCTTTACCTCCAGAGAAGGTTTTCTTCTACTTTTAGAAGCCTAAATTAAACTCTCCTTCCACAAAGCAGCTTTCCCCACTGCCTCAATTCTTTCTTTTTCTCTCCTGTACTCCTACTTTATTGTTTATAGCACAGTCAGGAATTACTGTTTTTTAATTGTTTCACAGCCTTAGGTAAGTCCTTTCCAATTTAAGGATGGTATCTCATTCACCTTTAAGGAAAGTATGTTATTCACCTGTCATTATAACTTTGAATCAGAGATCTACATTTCCTTATGCATTGGAATGACACACTCAGAGAAAGCCCTAACTGGATAGTATTTAAATTACTTAACGGAAATGGTTGGGAATTTAGTTGTAAGAGGAAAAGACTTCCTTCTCACCTATCCATCATAAACAAGAATTTAAACCTATGAAATGATTTATAAAATACAAGAATTTGAGGCCAGGCGTGGCCCCTACACATACACCCCCTAATGTATTCCGTTAACAGTTCATCATTTTACTATTTTAGATCTTGTTTCCTCTACATGCAGAATAAATGTAATACTTGCCATCTTCAGGACATTATCCATGAAACAGACAATAGTATAAATTAAGTTAACGAATAATAAATTAATACTAAGTTTCAAGTATTTTTAAGTCCTGGACAAACAATATTATGCAGCATTTAGTTACACACACTTTCTGGTTTTCAGTACTAAACTAGTAATCCTGAGCTTCCTCTTTACTGCTCTTGGGGTAATGTATATGTTTAACAAAAACAAAAGAGATGACATGAGCTCCAAAAAAATACAATCAGAAAGGTAATCAGCTAGGGGAAGGATCGCATAATTCAGTATTTCTTAAATATGTCTGATCACAAGAATGCCCAGGAAGTCTGTTAAGAGACTGCTGGGGCTCCCTCCCAGAAATTCTGGTTCAGTTAATCTGGGGATGAGGCTTAGGAGTCTGAATTTTTAATAAGCAACACAGACGAATTTCCTGATCAAGCACATTTGGGAAACACTGATATAATACAGGTCTAAATCCACAGGAAGGTTTTCTAGTTTTAAAAGAACATACAAATAACATTTACTTGTACCTACTCCCACTGAGATGAGATGATGGCCCTTGGAAGCTCCTATTGCCAAGTGCCACTGAAGACTGCTGGGAAGATTTTCTTGCCTTGGAACAGAGGCCTTTGAGTCAGGCCCTGAGTGAATCCCACACAGGCAGAGAAGAATTAGACCCTTTTGTATAAGAAACAGATTTGCAATTAGATTTTATAAGGTACTTCTGCAGTTATTTAGGAGGAAATAACTAAATCTGTGCATATACTAATGATAGCATGAACTTTCACTATTATTTACTGCAAATAATGTAATAAGAGAACACCCCGAAATTTCTGAGAAGCTAAAAGCTGGATTTTTGTCGTTTTGTTTTAGAAAAGTAGAATATATGAAAAGCAGATCCACAAACCATCAGTGGTTAATTAGTGTTTCCTACTTAGAGTTGTAAAGCAAAGCAATTCGCATCTGTATTTTCATGCTGCATTTTATTGAAATGCAGATTCCCTGGTGCAGTGGCTTACACTTCGGGAGGCCCAGGCAGGCGGATAACCTGAGGTCGGGAGTTTAAGACCAGCATGACCAAAGCGGAGAAACCGCATCTCTACTAAAAATACAAAATTAGCCAGGCATGGTGGCACATGCCTGTAATCCCAGCTACTCGGGAGGCTGAGGCAGGAGAATCCCTTGAACCCAGGAGGCGGAGGTTGAGGTGAGCCAAGATTGCGCCATTGCAGTCCAGCCTGGGCACCAAGAGGGAAACTCCATCCGAAGGAAGAAAGGAAGGGAGGAAGGGAGGGAGGGAGGGAGGGAAGGAAGGAAGAAAGGGAGGGAAGGAAGGAAATGTAGATTCTGATTTAGCAGATCTAATGTAGGGGCTTAGATTTCTTCATTTCAAACTAGCTGTCAGATACAGAGACCATATTACAAGATTCTACATAAATTGTTACTCAAACTTTAACATACATAAGGACCAGAGGGAGAGTATGATGGCTATTTAAAGTGAAGAATCCTGGATACTCTAAGGTTGGGTCCCTGGAATTTGCCTCTTTAACAAGGACTCCAAAGGATATTACTGATAGATCACAAACTGAGAAATACTGCTACAGAGGTCACAATGAATTTACAAAGAAGGGGAAAGAAGGTATGTGTACCAGGTAACCATACTTCAAGGCAGTATGAGATACCTGTTAAGAACGGTAACCCTCGATTTGCTCTGAAAGTCAGGAGATACTGACATTTTCGGAAGGAAATCTCCAAGGAAAAGATTTTGGAAGTTCTGACTAGCAAACAGTAACTATTAAATGCGAAAAGGACAGTTTTCAGACAAATAGCATATCTCATATGACACAAACAAATGCCAAGAGTTAGCCTCCCCCACATTCTCTGATACAATAAATGGTTCTGAATCAAAGCTAACTGTCCCAGTATATCCCCTGTAGTAGAGAACACTATAAACTCAGTGATTGGCAGGAAATTTGAGGGCTAAGGACCATTTGGCACTCTTCCTACCTAGGCATCATTATAGAAGTCAAAGATGACAGAATTACATGAACTACACCAGAAAATGAGAGTTCATCTCTATGAACTCACTAGTAGTATTTTTAAAAATTCTTGTAGGGGGCAGAGGTTGGAGAGATAACAAATATACTTGCAATGATCACGTCCTTCTGGTGTCTGGATAAAATGCCAGCAATGAGTATCTGCCACCTAGTGATATTCTACCTCCCAACATCCCTCAACTCTGGCCCTGCCCAGTGATATCTCGTCTAGCATTTTATTTATTATGGTTTGGATGCCTTCTCTGTAAATGTTAACACTGGGTATAATCATCTCTGTACATCAAACATGAGTTATTCATTGCTTCCAGTTCTCCCCGTACCTTGGACTTTACAGACCCTGATTTCTGGCCACCTATGACAGCCCTCAGGAACACCCATATTTTTCATGATAACTAAGGACCGATTATGTAAAATGCCATGTTTGATCACCACCTTCCGCTTACAACCTGTTCAGCCTTAGAACCCACACGAATGCAGCTTTGTTAAGGCATCTCACAAAGGAAGGTATAGTGATATGGAGGACAAAGCACTTGACACGGAAGTCCTGTGTTCTAGTACTAATGACCTTTGACTGCTGCTTCCTCCCTAAAAGGTGCCATCTATGAATGTGACATCCTTCTGAGGGACACCTGAAAGGATACTGTGACTGAAATATAACAGAAAAGAAACACAATCATTATATAGTGGGTTCAGGCTAATAACAATTCCTGGAATGACACTGTTCTAGTTGCCTACTGTCCTCCAGTCCCTAAAAGATGGGACAGATTTGGGAGATTTGTTACAATTTGATATTCAAAAAAAAAAAAAAAATGGGGTCAATGTCTCCATGAGTGAAATTTGCCCCTGAAGCCTGTGCAGGTATCTCTAGTTTCTCACTTTTCTCTATTCTTAGCAGTATATCCATCACCAACAGACTGTTTCCTGCTGGGAAAAAGTCAGTAAAACGGCAGTTTTCCCTGAGAAAGACACTAGCCCCATTCACACTTCTAGAGTGCCTGAAATAATGTGAGCTATTGCAAAGAGAAAACTGCTTGGGGAGCAGGAGGCAGTGGAGATAATAATCCATATCTATCAGAATCTCAACTCAGTTCCTGACCTATATTGAAACACCCACTAAATAAGAGTCTCAGTCTTGCCTCAAGAACAAAGCCTCTTGAGTACAGACCCTGTGTCAATGGCTGCAGCAATTCTTGATGATGTCATTTTACACACAAAGTTTATTATAAACAGAACAGTCAATGACAGGATATGACTCAAAGATTTTAGCATGGAGAGATAAGAGAAAGAAATCTTCCAAGTCTTAGGGCACTGAAATGGCAGGTGTGAATCTAAAGACCTCAGGAGCCCAGGACACTGAAATGTGTTGTGGTCCACCCACTTCGGCTACAGACCCAGTTACGAAAAAGGAAAACACTGCTACAATCCAGCACCCATAGCCTGTACAAGACCCCAGGATGGAAACATTTCTTTTGGCATGCAAAGTAATTAAATATTCTACCTCCAGGGCTTTTCAAGGAGTTTATTTTTTCAAAAGAATTAAGATACTGGCTAGTCACCACATTTGTTGATATTTTTTACTCATTTTAATATACATTGTAGGATTTTTACCAGATATGTCTCTGCCTTTCATCAGTCAGTACCACAAAAGGCAAAGGAGAAGTAATTTTATTCTGAACCTTCTTTACTTTTAAATCAAAGCCCTTCCCTTAGTTTTAAAAAACACACATACCTTTTTTTTTTTTTTTTTTGCTTTTGGGCAATGGGAAACCAAAAGCCACAAATAAACTGGTCACTGCATTTACCTGTTCTTATAAAAGAGTGTGCCAGCTTTTAGAACTCCAGTTATTTTTTCATAGTCATGCAGCTCTGGAAATACTATGCAGCACTTTATGAGATGACTTCTTCTCATTCAAGTGTCATGAATTCCAAGGCACGAAGTGGGACTGAAAGCCTGGACGGCAGTGGAAGCATCCTACCACGGTTTCCACTTGCTCATGACCTAGGAGCTGCCAGTCAGTATCACAGGCACTGACTCTACATGGAGTGACCTCCCATGATGTCTTTCCCATCCTCCTCCTCAAAGTCCAATTGTGGGTTTAGGGAGTAAAAGCAAAACAGATACCAGGTTGACACCATCCAGTGTTTCCACCAGACTAAAACTAAGCCTGCCTGCTAGAGAATACCAAATCTAAGATAGTCCATCTATAAATCCACTTCATGCTGCATTGCTTAATTATGAATTCTCAGAAACTAGCATGCAAATAATTAAATAGTCGACCTCCAGGTTTTTTGTTTTTTTTTTAAGATGGGGTTTCACCATGTTGGTCAGGCTGGTCTTGAACTCCCAACCTCAGGTGATCTGCCCGCCTTGGCCTCCAAAGTGCTTGGATTACAGGCGTGAGCCACCACACCCGGCCAACCTCCAGGTTTTTTAAGCAATTTAGTTTTAAATGAATACTAAAACACTGACTAGTTACTGTGCTCTTTGATTTTTAGTGTCTGTATGTGGCGATTGATAATTTTAATCCATTCTCCCATCCCCTGATTTTAAGAGGAAAATTATTTGGGAAAAGGAAACCATGTACTAATTTATTTTAATGTGGCAACCTGCCTTCCATCTGTGAGCACTGTAATATCTTCATTTGTTTAAAAGAAAGACAAACGTTTCTTTAAAAAGGCTTGGAGCCCCACTTCTAAACAGGACATCCTAGTGTTGAAGTGTAACTAAAAGTAAATTGTAATTTTTCAAGACTTTTTGTTGAAACCAAATTCTAACCATAAAACTGTAGAATCTGGGCCTAAAGGAGGTCTTATAAAACAACAGAAAAGTACTCTGTGAAAGGCAAAATATCTAAGAGGCTATTGGAGAAGCAGAAAACCTGGCCTCAAGGCTCATAGGAGCGGCAATGCACCTCCAGTGAATCACCTGAGGCCCAGTTTCTCCTTGTGTGAGGTACAGGTTGATGGTGCTTGCTTCTGACTGGGACAGCGTGGTGGCTTGCACCTGTAATCCCAGCACTTTGGGAGGCTGAGGTGGACGGATCACGTGAGGTCAGGAGTTTGGGACCAATGGCAAAATCCTGTCTCTACTAAAAATACTAAAATTAGCCAGGCGTGGTGGTGGGCACCTGTAGTCCCAGCTTCTCGTGAGGCTGAGGCAGGGAGATTCACTTGAACCCGGGCGGTGGAGGCTGCAGTGAGCCAAGGTTGCGACATTTACACTCCAGCCTGGGCGACAGAGTGAGACTCTCTCAAAAAAGAGGAGGTGTAAGGAGGAGGATCCCAACCAAGAGCTGAGAGGCAGCAAGAAACAGGACATTATTCAAATTACTTCAGGATATCTGAATATAAGACTAAATCAGAAAAGATCATGTTAGAGTTTCCTAGTATTTTAACAACAACAAAATCCAAGATTAAAAACACTATAGTTTTCCTTTTTGTTTCTTTCATTCTAAATTAGGCACAAGTATTGAAGGAATACATGCCACAGTGGGAACCGCTCAAAGGCCTGAGTGTGCAGTTAGCATGGCTCTCATCACTGTTTACCCTTGCAGAAGTTACCTGTCATTTTCCAGTATTCCTAGCTATAAAATGTAACATGCCAAACTCCCAAAGTTCTAGGCCTGACTTCAACCCCAGGGGCTGACTAAGCAAGCTAGCCAGGACAGCCATTAAAAGAAATGAAAGACAGAAACGTTTCCCACATGGATATGGTCTCACAATGTTTTGATAAACTGGATATAGAGATGAAGAGTATATAGAGTTGTATAATACTTGTCAAACATACTACCAAGAATTTTATTACATGAACTCTTAATCCTGAATCCAACAGATGATACGTTCTGTTTCTGTCTCCATTTAATAGACAGGAAACTGAAGTTCAAAATAACTTGGTTCAACCTAACTAGAAAGTGACAAGAGCCAGGATTTGAATCTTGAACAAGACATTACTCCTGAGTCAAAGAGCTGTCAACCATTACACCTATTTCTACCCAAAGCTCTCTGTATATTTTTTTAAATTTTTACACATTTCTACTGGCCATTTTCTCTTCTTCAGGCACCGATGCTTTCATCTTGAAAATCTATACTTGATAGAAAATATGCCTTGACTTGAATTTGAAAGGCAACATAGTCAAGACTGGAGGGAATGGAAAAGGACCTGGTTTTAAGACTAGTACTGAAAACAAGTGGAAGAGCTGATCTTGAAGCCAATGGCAGGAAGAGCAAAAAGAACACGTTAGGAATGCATCTGCCCTGCAAACATCTTGGTGTTTTCCACCTCGGTTAGGCTGTACATCAAAATATGCACACAGGAAGACCTCACACATGCTTCATGTTAAGGGCATGTGAAAAATGTCAAATACAGGTTAACTCTTCTAATGCTTAACCAACATATGGCTAATATATTAAATACTAATATTCTAAAAGAATTATGTGAACATTATTTAGAACAAGAAACCTAATTTTTCTGTGTTCCACTCTGAATTAAACAGTGGCCACTACAATTGCAAACCATCTCCATAATTTTTGTTTATTTGCTTTCCATGTCAGAGTCCTCTTAACTTTTAACAGCACATGTATTCTCACAGAGAACATTTACGAACACTGAAAGGACGGACTAAAGACTGCTGAGGCAAGAGGACTAAGAGGCTTTTAGAAATCTCCTGTTTATATCAGAGAGCTGTCTATAATCAATCATCTAGCAAAAAATGTAATCACAAATGAGATATGTGACAGTTATGTATTAACATTGTTTTAAAATTCCCTAAATTACTACACATCATTTTAAAAATGAGTTAGATCTACATTGCTGATATAGAAAGTCTAAAATTCATTGCTAAGGAAAAAAAAAAAAAAGATGCAGATACAATTTTGCATAGACACAGTAAAGTTCTGAAAATATCTCAATGAAAGTTGAATAGACTTTTACTTTCTCCCCCTTTGTTATGGAATTCATTTTACTTTTTATTATAGGTTTCACTTTTTAATATAATAATGTCTCCTTACGAAGTCTTTCCTAAATTAAGAATTCGATCTTTTTTCTCCCTGGGTGACAGGCTGGAAGGAAATATTTCACAGGAATGCTCAAGACTGGTGATTTACAGATCCCAGCAGCTGTATAATGGAGTTTAGTCTTTTCTTTTGTCAGATGTTTATAATGATAAGTATCCAAAATTTACAAAACACTGCACTATTGCACACTTTACTACTGTAACTGCTAACTTCCTCCAATATCTTCTCTCTCCATTTTTCACAGTAATAAACTTCTATTGTGCAAATGATTTCCTAAATTCCCTTGCTAGTATTAACTAGCAAGGTTAGTACCCTTTATCTGAAATGCTTGGGACCAGAAGTGTTCCGCTTTCAAATTTTTCCATATTGGGGGGATATTTGCAATTACACTTTTGGTTGAGCACTCCCTTTGGGCATCATATCAGTAGTCAAAAAGTTTCAGATTCTGGAGCATTACTTTGGATACTCAAAACCGTATTAGTAAATTCTGGCCTATGGTATGGATAGAAGTGATGCCTGCAACTTCTAGGTTGTGCCTTTAAAAGACAGCATTTCTTGGTATGCAACAAGACCATCAAAAATAAGAGGGCTTTTCTTCCTGCTTTCTCATTGCCTAGAAGATGACTGTGAGAATTGGAGCACCCTCGTCTTAGACCTCACTCATCTTAGATCATAAGATGACAGCTACCTTTGAAGATGGCAGAGAATCAAAACAGAAAGTCAGCTTGGACAATATATTGAAGCCCCATCTCTACCCCACTATCCACCCCACGCAAAAAAACAAAAAACAAAAACCAGCCAGGTGTGGTGGCATATGCCTGTAGTCCCAGCTACTTGGGAGACTGAGATGGGTAAATCGCTTGAGCCCAGGAGCTTGAGGCTAGAGAGCTAGGATCATGCCACTGCACTCCAGCCTAGGCAACAAAGCAAGACCCTGTATCCAAAAAAAAAAAAAAAAAAGTCTGATAAATTTAACTACTTTTTTTTTTTTTTTTAAGACGGGGTTTCACCATGTTGGTCAGGCTGGTTTTGAACTCCAGACCTCAGGTGATCTGCCCGCCTTGGCCTCCACAGTGCTTGGATTACAGGCGTGAGCCACCGCACCCGGCCAAAAGCAGAATTTATACTTCTTCAGATATCAGCCAATAAAATAATCTAAAGATGTTATTCTTCTGAATTATCTAAGTAGCTCTGTATTATAGTTACTTTTGTCAATCTATCTTGCAGACACAAGGATAGTAAGATTTACCTTTAGATTTTAACTTTGTCCTTCAGAGTTTCTGCTTCCAGTTCTGGTTTATGTTTTAAAAAAAGCATGTATTATTCTTTCAGGCATTCCCACATTGCCCTTCTTGATCAGGCTTAGACTGGGTAAATATGCATATTAAGTAGAAAGAGGATGAAATGGGTCTAATTATTTTTCACTGTAAGAACTACAGTATATTCTCAATACATATTAATGGATCACAGAATAAAATGTACCAGATCACTAGACTTTCAGGCCAAATGTCATAATACAGCCATGAACTCACATAAAACATCAATCCCACAGTCCTAAACTCAGAAGCCACCTCTTTTGGGTAAGGAAAAATCTTAGAAGCATTTAAATTGCCTAAAACCATCATGTTCTGGAAATAATCCATTGGCAGCAAAGCAGATCAAAAGATTAAGATGCACAGAGTGGCAAGTCGAGGCTGGAGTCACAAGTCACAACCAAAGAAAACATTTTAGAATTTATTTGAAATCTTTGAAATAGATATCTCAAACTGTTCAATTGTTTTGGCTAGGCAAGCTGCAGTGAGGAAGAACATGGAACTTTTCTGCTCTGCCTTGTTCTTCCTTGTTCTTTTACCATGGGAAAAATAGACCTGAAACCCAAATGAGGGAGTAATATGCAAAAAATACACACAAATAGTTATGTAGGCCTACACTACATCCACTTTAAAGCACTATGATTTAAACTGCTCTTTTAAATAACGACAAACCAGTCATAAAGTATAGGAAGAATTCAGTTTCGCACATAACATTTATAGGGTGCTTACTATATGCCAAACCCTGTTCAAATGGTTTACATATGACTCCACAATCTCTAATCCACAATTCCAAAATCTAAATGCTCTAAAAGCCTACAGTGGTGAGTCTGGGAGGAGGGCAGTGCAAACTCACTGGGTGGCAAAACCTGACATGAAGTGATGTTAAACTATTTATAGTTTTAATTTATCCCACTTAGTGTATTAATTCATGTTTCATTGCAAAAATATTAATGTGCTTAATTACTATGTGCTACCTTAGACCTCACTGCATTATGTTACCGATGGGTTATGTACTATGCTATCTTTTAAAATCTGAAAGAGGCCAGGTGGGGTGGCTGCTCACACCTGTAATCCCAGCACTTTGGGAGGCCAAGGTGGGAGAATCACTTGAGGCCAGGAGTTCAGACCAGCCTGGCCAACATGGCGAAACCCTATCTCTGCTAAAAACACAAAAATTAGCCGGGCATAGTGGTTTGACCCTGTAGTCCCAGTTACTAAGGAGGCCGAGGCCAGAGAATTGCTTGAACCTGGGAGGTGGAGGTTGCAGTGAGCTAATTGAATTCCAGCCTGGGCAACAGAAACAGACTGCCTCAGACAATTATCAATCAATATAAAATCTGAAAGATTTTTAAGCACATCCGACCCCAAGAATTTCAGATAAGCAACTGTAACCCTGTATTTACCAAATTACCCTTACCACAACCCTATAAGATAGGAACTATTTTGCAAATAAGGAAACTGAGGGTTAAGGAACACGTCCAAAATCAGAACAGTTGGTGTTAGAGCTTGATTTGAACTCAGGCAGTTCAAAGCCTGGGCTCTTAACCACTATTCTACACAGCTTTTTTTCTACATCATGCAGATTAAAGATTTTTAATTTTTTTAGCCATAATTACTAAAAACATTAGTGCAGGGCACCATTTAAAAAACTATTTAAAAATAGATTGCAGAGAAAAAATATTAAGTATTACAGTTTAGGAGAATATAGACTTTGGGCAAATGGATTCCAGTATTTTATAAAAAAGGCAATATTCGCGCAGCATATTCCAGATTCGGGTTTGGGAGAAGCTGCGGGGCTTGAGGTGACTCTGTCACAACTGCTTTCCGTACCAAGGAGCCACTGGCAATGCTGTGGACAAGAATACTTAAGCACGTGCTTTTTGGCATTGCTCCATCAACACCGGGTGGGTATTTCAGGGGAATTACTATTAATTCCACAGTTATTTTTAAAAAGTTACGATGAGTAAATACAAGTAATGGAAGGAGTCATAGCCCCAGGAGGGAGAGTTTTTCACCACTTTCTCTAGCCTTTCCCTGGAAGCCCCAGTTCAGGCATTGGTCACCCAAAATGCCACCCTCTGACCTTTCCCCATCCCATCTCAGGAAGTTTAACAGATCTCTTACAGGTAGGGTGGTTCTCGGTACCCTCGCACTTCCGTCAGCCGGTTCGGGCCCAGACTACTAGCTTGGACCTGCATTATAATGGCGGCCGGAGTGGGCCCCGCGACCGGAAGTGCGGCCGCGCACCTGACTCAGCTTCCCCCCCCCCCACCTCCCCCACGCGTAGGACTCAGCTGCAACCGCGCTCAAAGGCGAAAGAGGAGATAGGGACCTCGGGAGGATGGGCCCCACCATGAACAAAACAGGAAGCACTCCAGGAAGACTGCGGGGGTGGGAGAATGCAATTAAAATGGAAAGGCAGACTGGCGGCAAAGGTTCACAGAAACAGAAGACAACACACCAGAAACCCGCATTCTGGAGCTGCCACGGTGAGGGTGAAAGGAGTGGGAATGAGCTAGAAAAACCTGCGAGGCTCCAGGATCCTACCAGTGCAACAAAACTGAGGGCCAAGGTGAAAAGCGATGGAAATCTGGAGAGGCAGGGAAGGAGAAAATGGAGTGTAAAGAAGTCTAAATGTTTTATTTCATATTTTGGCTTAATTTTGCCTGTATCACCAAAGGGAACATCTAGCATAGGCAGGGGCCAAGAAATACTGCTTAGAATCGTTTACTTAGCCACGCGCTCTTAGGTCAGACATTTCCCATGTCCTCCTATCGAAGTTTACCGGATTCTCTAATAAATGTAGTATAGAGGCGGCAGATTGTAAAATTACTTCTGCCGGACGCGGTGGCTCGCACCTCTAATCGCAACATTAGGGAGGCAGAGGCGGGAGGATAGCTTGAGCCTAGGAGTTCCAGACCAACCTGGGCAACCTAGCAAGACTCTCTATACAAAAAACAACAACAAAAAAAAAAACAGGTTGGGCGCGGTGGCTCACGCCTGTAATCCCAGCACTTGGGAGGCCGGGGCGGGCAGATCGCGAGGTCAGAAGATCGAGACCATCCTTGGCTAACACGGTGGAACCCTGTCTCTACTAAAAATACAAAACATTAGCCAGGCGTGGTGGCACATGGCTGTAATCCCAGCTACTCGGGAGGCTGAGGCAGGAGAATCGCTTGAACCCGGGAGGCGGAGTTTGCAGTGAGCTGAGATCACGCAACTGCACTGCATCAGGGATAACAGAGCGAGACTCCATCTCAAAAAAATAAATTATAAAGTTATTTCTGATATGGTATTAAGAAATCCACAAAAAATAAAAAAAATATCGGCCGGGCATGGTGGCTCACGCCTGTAATCCCAGCAGTTTGGGAGGCCGAGGTGGGCGGATCACAAGGTCAAGAGATCGAGACCATCCTGGCCAACATGGTGAAACCCCATCTCTACTAAAAATACAAAAATTAGCAGGGCGTGGCGGCACGTGCCTGTGGTCCCAACTACTCGGGAGGCTGAGGCGGAAGAATCGCTTGAACCCAGGAGGCGGAGGTTGCAGTGAGCCGAGATTGCACCACTGCACTCCAGCCTGGCGACAGAGCAAGACTCTCTCAAAAAAAAAAAATTGATGGCAGATAAATCAGAACATTACTTTTTCTCTTTTTAATTTTTTGGAGGGTTTATCTTTCAGATTGAACAGTAAGGAAACATGTTGATACTACCCAGTGTCTGTAAGAGGAAGTTAGGCAGTATGAGGGAAAAAAATGAATCACTGGAGACAGCGGAAGGGATCTACCACCTTATCCATCTTCTTGACTGTACAGTCTCCGGACCGTTTCCATTAATGGGCAAGAAACATCCCAGTGCATTGTACACCTGTTATTTGTAAACTCTTGTGACATGAATAATGCTTTCCTCACAATCTGTTCTACTGAACTTTACTTTTTTCAAATAATTCTGCCAAGTTTGAGATCTGCAATTTTAGCTACCATGATGTTTCATTGCTTTTCTACCAAGGTTAAAAATTCCCATACGGACTGTGCTGAAAATCAAGAAGAAACAATGATACACTGCAGTAGACCCATTGTAAGTTTAAAAACCCCAAAAGAGTGTTTAGGAGCAAGTGAGGGAAAAAAATTTTAACTCCAGCTTTGTAGACTGTACACAAATCTCACATTTGTGCATCCCCTGGCACTCAAAGTTATTTGATCATTATGGTTAATGTTAAAAATTAACAATTATGGCCACTATCAAAAAAAAACAGCCCAGGCAGGGTAGCTCACTCCTGTAGTTCTAGCACTTTGAGAGGCTGAGGCAGGAAGATTGCTTGACCAGCCTGGCCATCATAGCAAGACTTTATCTCTATAAAAAGTAAAAGCCAAACAAAAAATATAAACTAGCCAGGGGTGGTGATGTGTGACTGTTGTCCTAGCTAGTCAGCTACTTTGGGAGGCTGAAGCAGGAGGATCCCTTGAGCCCAAGAGTCTGAGGCTACGATGAGCTATGATCATGGCACTGCACTCCACCCTGGGTGAGATAGTGAGAACCTATCTCTTTAAAAAAAAAAAAAAAAAGTAAGTTAAAAAAAAAATAAATGTTGGCAAAGATGTGGAAAAAACTGGAATCTTTATGCACTATTGGTGGGAATGCAAGCTGCTACGAGGAACCTCAAAAAATCAAAACCAATTACCCAGTAGTAGTAGACCCAGTGAGAAAGAAAGAATTATCTCAAAGAGATTATTTGCACACCCATGCTCATTGCAGCATTATTCACAATAGCCAGGTGGTGGAAGCAACCCAAAAGTCCATTTGACAGATGGATGGAAAAATACGATAGAAGCCTTAAAAAGGAAGGAAATTCTGGCACATGCTACAGCATGGATGAATTCTGAAGACATTAGGTTGACTTAAAGCCAGTAACAGACAAATACTGAATGATTCTACTTAATATGATGTATCTAAACAGTCAAATCCATAGAAAAAGGGAGTAGAATCCTGGTTGCCATGGGGCTAGAGGTGGGGTGGATATGGGGACAGTGAGCTGTTGTTTAATGGCTATAGAGTTTCTGTTCTGCAAGATGTCAAAGTTGTGGAGAGCTGCAGCACAACAACGTGAATACACTCAACACTACTGAACTGTACACTTAAAAAAGGCTAGGGTTCAGCACAGTGGCTCACACCTGTAATCCTAGCACCTTGGGAAAGAGGACTGCTTGAGGCCCGCCCTCAGTGACAGAGTGAGGTCTCATCTCCAAAAAATAAACAAATGGTTAGGATGGTAAACTTTTGTTCTGTGTTCTTTACTACAATTGACTGATCAAATGACTGACTGACTGACTGATCGTAGAAATAAGGTCTCACTATATTTTTCAGGCTGGTCTTGAACTCCTGGCCTCAAATAATCCTGCCTTAGCCTCCCCCAAGTGCTGGGATTACAAGCGTAAGCCACTGCACCTGGCTTTAATTTTTTTAATTATAAAAATCAAGCACAGCTGGGCAACATGGTGAAACCCCCTCTCTACAAAAAAATGCAAAAATCAGCAGAACAAAGTGCTAAGTATCTGTAGTCACACCTACTCGAGAAGATGAAGTAGGAGGACTGCCTGAGCCCAGGAGGTCAAGGCTGCAGAGAGTGGTGATGGTGCTACTGCACTCCAGCCTGGGCAACAGAGGGAGACCCTTTTTCAAAACAAAAACAAAACCAACAGGGGAAAAACAAACAAAAAATTTAAAAAAAAAATGAAATTAGCAAGAGGGAAGCAAGAGGGGTGTGGAGTGGGGGACCAAACTCTAAGAAAGAACTTTTTCCTCCTTTTAGAAGAATATATCATCACAATGTCAAAAGATTTTCTTGACATTCCTTTTTGAGACCCTCACTGCAAAGTCAGCCTATTTAAGTTTCTCGTAGGTGCTACGCTACGGGTTTCCTTGTAAATCATGAATCAAAGGAAAAGATTTTGTTTTATGAACTAACAAAATTACTTTTATAATTCTTGGAAATTGCCCATTTATGACTTCCCACTCACCTGTAAGATCTGCCAAGAAACATGGAAGAAAGAAAACACATCCTTTCCTTTGGCTTTGATTAAAGAGGTTTGCTTTTAAATGATACTATGAAATGAACTGAGAGCACACACGCGCACACAGTTTATCTCCAAACATTATTTCCTGAGCACATGACTGACTACAGCTGTTAACTTAGTTTGAAATAAGAACAAAATAACAACTAGTACTACAGTATCAGAGTATTTTTGACACTTAAAGGTAAATTCAGATATTCCCCCTCAGCAAACAAACATTTAAAATAAGATCACATCTTCTTGTAATCCCAGTATTTTGGGAGGCCGAGGCGGGTGGATCACATGAGGTCAGGAGTTCGAGACCAACCTGGCCAGCATGGTGAAACCCGTCTCTATTTATAAAAATACAAAAATTACCCAGGTGTGGTGGCGCGTGCCTGTAGTCCCAACTACTCAGGAGGCTGAGAAATGAGAGTAACTTGAACTTGAGAGGTGGTGGTTACAGTCAGCTGAGATTGTACCACTGCATTCCAGCCTGGAGTGACATAGAAAGACTGTCTCAAATAAATAAATACATAAATAAAAATAAGATCGCATCTTCCTCTCTCTCTATAGATAACACACAAACTTGACAACAATAATTGTGGGACATCAAGCCTAATAATATCATTATTGCAAAGACAAAGAAAAACATTAAGGTAGAATAATACAGTAACTGCCTTTCTAGTGCCTCTCTCATTCTGCCCCAGTGTGTTAGAATAAGAGCTAAAGACAGAGATCACACAAATAATTTAATTCCAGTGCAGAAGTACATGTGGTCATTCTCATATTCCTCAGTATAGAGGTAGTCAGTGAAGCTTTTGCTTGAGCAAGTGTTTCCTCAATCAAGTCACTTAGAAGTTTCACATCAATGGCATTTTTGGCTGCTATTTTTCCTCCCTCCTTGCAGTAATGACCACACCAACACTTCCTGGTTATACTTACCATCAATCTCCTTCGTTGTACAGGGAGGACAAGGGGAAAATTTCACTTGGTTATACTCTGCACCTGATAAAAAGTTATGAACATCCTAAAACATGGAAAGAAAAAGGCCAAGACAAGCAATTGGCTCACTCTGTTGCCCAGGCTGGTCTCGAACTCCTGGCTACAAGCGATCCTCATGCCTTCACCTCCCAAAGTGTTGGGATTACAGGCATGAGACCGTATGATTTAGAGAACCCTGCTGATTAGCTTACTTTACCAAAAACTACCAGGTTATTTATCAGAGGGAAAAGGAAGATAGGAATGAGTAATAAGTAATAAATAGCTATAATTGTGCTCTAAAATTAACTTGCCAAACAGATAAATAATTTCCTAAGTGAAAATAACTTTTTTTTTTGAGATGGAGTCTCATTCTGTCACCCAGGCTGGAGTGCAGTAGTGCAATCTTGGCCCACTGCAACCTCCACCTCCCGGGTTCAAGCAATTCTCCTCCCTCAGCCTCCTGAGTAGCTGAGACTACAAGCATGTGCCACCAAGCCCGGCTAAGTTTTCCATTTTTAGTAGAGATGGGGTATCACCATATTGGCCAGGCTGGTCTTGAACTCCTGACCTCAAATGATCCTCTCGTCTTGACCTCCCAAAGTGCTGGGAGTACAGGCATGAGCCTCCACGCCCAGCCAGTGACATAGTTTTTTAAAAAGCCTTCAAAGAGTTCAATACAAAACTATTCTGAAGTAAAGTTATTTTTCCAAATGGCAGGCTCTGATAAGATCAATGTTAAAGTTCTGACTTATAATCCCTACAAATCTAGGTCAAAATGCTACATATATCATGACAAGGGAGTGTAAACATGTAAAGGATCAATACTTATTCAGTTACCATCATGAAATATTTATTACGTGCCCATGTGCAAGGACCTCTTTTAGAACAAAATCCAACTCTATAAATTCGACACAATGACTTCTTTTTAAAACAAAAACACAAGCAAACCACAACTGCATGGAAGAATGAATGCAAGGGCACCAGCAAGCTCAAGCACACCGCCTTGGAGAAGCAGGGAAACAAGGTGATGTGGGTTGAGAAAACTATTGCAGTCCTAAGTGTTATTAGTGTTAGATACAGGAACGTGATAGTTCTTGCATAGAACAGCTATGCTCAGAGCACAAGATCCCATCTCAAGACTGGCAGGGTAAAGTTGGAGATCCAGAGAAAAGCAATCAGGCTAGTAAAGGAACTGGAAACTATGATATATAAAAGTGGTTGAGGGAGTAGAGATGGTTAGCCTAAAGGAGAAAAAAGCAAGGCTCAAAAGAAATTGGACAGCAGCTTTCAAATATTTTTAGAGAGGTAAGTTAATTATGGTAGTCATCTCAAGGTAGAAATCGTACCAAGCATGAAGTCACAGGAAGATCCTAGGAGTATGCAACCATCGGAACTGTTCATAGTAAAATGGGCCAGCTTGGCGCAATAAAAGTCTCCTGGTATCAGGAAATGTTTAGAGTTTGGGGAAAGTGAAAAAAGAGACCTGATTAGAGAAGGAGGCTGATATAGTTACTCTGAGAAAAGACCACTGTTTCCTTCAAAAGAAAAAGGAGCTAATTATTGGAAATAACTGAATTCCACATGAGGACTAAAAAGAGTCAAAAATTGTTGTTTTCTCCCTGTAGTTACTCATATTCCCCCCCAATTCTTTGTATTTCAGATGAGTATATTGCTGATTTAAATAATCTAATCAGGCCAGGCACAGTAGCTCACAACTGTAATCCCAGCACTTTGGGAGGCCAAATCAGGAGGATCATCTGAGGCCACGAGTCTGGAGGCTGTAGTGAGCTATGATCACACCACTGCGCTCTAGGCTGGGTGACAAAGCCAAGAACCTATCTCTTAAAAAATAATAATAATCTAACCAAAGTTTGTTTCTTTTCCTTCCAGTCGCTGATTTATCTTTGAAGACTCTTCAAGAGTATTCTTGATGTGGAGTCTTCCCTAACTCATCATTCCTTTGACCCATCCACCCCCACAAAGGCTTGTGTGCACATGCCCATCAGCTGCTGTCTCTCTTCTCTAAGCGCCCACAAGTTAGTTATCTGTGTGTATCACCAACACTGTGCCCTCTGACCTACAGGATTATTGATATGAATGGAATCTTGAAATTGTAGCAAAAGGCAGCCAGGTGCAGTGGCTCATGCCTGTAATCCCAGCACTTTCGGAGGCTGAGATAGGCGGATCAAAAGGTCAGGAGTTTGAGACCAGCCTGGCCAACATGGTGAAACCCTGTCTCTACTAAAAATACAAAAGTTAGCCAGGCATGGTGGCAGGAGCCTGTAGTCCAAGCTATTCAGGAGGCTGAGGCAGACAGGTTGTAGTGAGCCTAGATCCGCCAATGCACTCCAGCCTGGGCAACAGAGCAAGACTCCATCTCAAAAAAAAAAAAAAATTGTAGCAAAAGGTTTTGAACCTATACTGTCGTGTATCATAAAATACTGGTACCATTAGATTACATAGATCTGTGATTTATGAAAGAGAATTAACCAAATCAAAGGGCAACATGTCCCAAGAAGCTAGCTAGCACCTCCACAAGTAGTTAGTGTAGGCTGAGCATCCCTTATTTAAATGCTTGGGACCAGAAGTGTTTTCAATTTCAGATTTTGGAAGATTTACATATACATAATGAGATACCTTGCAGATGGGACCCGAGTCTAAACATGAAACTCACTTACGTTATACACACACCTCATACATGTAGCCTGAAGGTAATTTTATACAATACTTTAAATAATTGTGCTCATGAAACAAAGTTTTGACTGTGTTTTGCCTGCAAAGTTTTGACTGTGTTTGACTGACACATGGGGTGAGATGTGAAGCATCATGTCAGTGCTCAAAGTTTCAGGTTTTAGACAATTTCAGACTTTAGATGAGGGATGCTTAATCTGAAAGCATTTAGATCGGATGGATGGATGGATGTCTTCTTTGGTAGTCCATCCTTCAGAAACATGTTTTAGAACCCTTCTGTTTTGTATCTTTCTACTGAGCACAGATCATAAATTCCTTGAGGACACTGATGTCTTCCCTTCTTTGTCCCACATAAAACCCTTAGTTGCTGGTTAAACGGAATTCCATAAAATCTTTGTTGATAAAGAAAACTATACTTGAGAACTAAATATGTACGTATGTTGCGTGGCAGTAACTCCTGTTATTTCTGCAAATCTGGACTGACTTCTTTTTGTTGCGCCTTTTTTTTTTTTTGGAGGCAGAGTCTCGCTCTGTCTCCCAGGCTGGAGTGCAGTGGGGTGCCATCTCCGCTCCCTGCAGCCTCCCCAGTTCAAGTGACTCTCCTGCCTCAGCCTCCCGTGTAGCTGAGATTACAAGAGCCTGCCACCACACCCAGCTAATTTTTGTATTTTGAGTGGAGACGAGGTTTCCTCACTTTGGCCAGGCTGGTCTCAAATTCCTGACCTCAAGTGATCGGCCTGCCTTGGCCTCCCAAAGTGCTGGGATTAAAGGTGTGAGGTGTGAGCCACTGTGCCGGGCCTGCTGTTCTTTTTCTTTTGTTCCTGTTTTGGTCTTGTTCACAAAAGACCACTGGTAATAACTTCCCTACACACACTCTTTGCGTCACAATCTTTGATACTCCTCATTTCTTAGAAGTTGTAGAAATTAAAAGATGCACAGATTGATACTGGACCTAATATCAATCATGGAATTTCAGAGTTTAAAGTTTCCTTAGAGACTATCTAGTGCAGCTCCTCCATTTTACAGCTTAGAAGGATAAAGTCACTTATTGATTGACCCAGGACTCCAACTTTTCACTTTTTCTTTTTAAACTACAAATGAAATGTAAGCTTATCCACCTCATAAAATTCACTGCTTTGGGTTTAGGACCACCTGAGATTAATGACTGTTCAGCCATTTAATTGTTGAAATAGCTCATATTTGAAAGTCATCAGCTAAATAATATATGTGTATAATCATGCAAGAACTAAGAATCAGGACACAGAAGTTCCAGGTCAAATTAATAATTATAAGAAAAAGAGCAACTACGATTTCATCAATTCCTACTATGTACTGGGTGGTGAATCAGATCCTATGTTCATGCAATTATCCCAATGACCCTGCCAGGTAGGTAGAATTCACCCTCTTTTTTTTGACAGGATCTCACGCTGTCTTCCAGGCTGAAGTGCTATGGCTGTGAACACAGCTTACTGCAACCTCTGTCTCACGGGCTCAAGAGATCCTCCCACCTCAGCCTTCAGGGTAGCTGGGACCACAGGCATGCACCACCACACCCAGCTAACTTTTCGCAGTGTTAGTAGAGATGGGATTCGCCATGGTACCCAGGCTGGTCTCAAACTCATGGGCTCAAGCGATCCTTGATCATGATACAACTTTAGGTAGAACCTTGTAAATTAAACTTCCTACGGAAACCCTAGAAAGAAAATGCACCCCTGAAAAAAGACATTTGAAAAATCTAAACATAGGGAATGTTATATGTTGCTTCCCTTGTGAATGTTTATTTTGTTACACAATTAAGTGGCCATTGGAAGAGTAAGTTTTCTCAAAGTTCTGGAAAGTCATCTTAACTTAGGGCCCGGAAAGAAATGGAATCTCTTTTAGTAATGGCTCTTGTTTTCTTTGAAAGTTCATGTTTGGGTCAGCCAAGTTTTAAACGGTAAAATTATATTGCTGTGTTGTTAGTCAAGTTTGAGGGGAAGAGGCCGCTGGCTATTTGGATCAGTGTAAGACAGCTTATCTGGATTTTCGACTGAAAGAAGGGTCTATTCTTAGGCAAAAGACATCATTTTAGAGGAGCAGAAGCTTGCACTGGCTTTCAATCGGACGTACTCATGTCTAGTTCTCCAAATAAAAGTTGCTTCCAGACCTTGTGTGATTTTTCTTGGGTCAACGGAATGGTGAAGCAAAAGGCATCTTTCTTTTGTTGCTTCCTTATGTTGCAATTTAGGCAAAGAGAAAATAATGTAGAATATTTTTTTCCATTTGATTATTTATTGATTATTCCCTGCCTTGTTCTAACAAGAACAGAGCGGTGAATAATAACAAAGAATAAATTTAAACTGTTGTAAAGTTACGAATAAGCCAGAAACTTTATTTGGTTTCATTACACCAGCTATAACCCTGGCTTTAAAATATTTATTAGTCATAGAAACCTACACACTACATTTTATTGATGAAGCCTATCTGATTTTAATATAAGCATCTCTTTTCAATATAACTACTTTCATGGAGTTAGTTGTGACAGGAAAGCAAAACAAGTAAATGACACAAATTAAAACAATAATTCCCGAAAGATGAAATCATTCCTCTCCAGGAAGGATTTAAGTAGCCTTTGGCACTAACATCCTCAAGGGACACAGAAAGAAGTCATGGGCACCTCTGTGGTCATGGTTCTGGGTCAGCATCAGATTACAAGAGGACCTGGTGAAGATTTCTTGCTTAAGAGTCAAAAATATGGGGCCAGGCGCAGTAGCAAATGCCTCTAATCCCAGCGTTTTGGAAGGCCAAAGCAGGAGGATCCCGAGGTCAAGAGATCGAGACCATCCTGGCCAACACAGTGAAACCCCATCTCTACTAAATATACAAAAATGAGCTGGACATGGTGGCGTACAGCTGTAGTCCCAGCTACTTGGGAGGCTGAGGCAGGAGAATCGCTTGAACCCAGGAGGTGGAGGTTGCAGTGAGCCAAGATGGCGCCATTGCACTCCAGACTGGCGAGACAGTGACATTCCCTTTCAAAAAAAAAAGAGTCAAAATATTATATAACTGAGATACAGGGCTAACTTGTCTGCAGTCTTCCATCTAATCAAAGACTCAGACCACCTCATCAGACAATGGGATGGAAAATAATTACTTTATGGTGGGAGACTCAGTTTGTTTAAACAACTGTGGGATCACTTCAAACTATGTTAACAAGTAAGAGACTGGTTCAAAAGAAAAAAGTCTTTTGAATGTCAAATTAAAATTTGGCTTTGGTTCTTTTTTGAGACAGAGTCTCACCTTCTGTGGCTCAGGCTGGAGTGCAGCGGTGTGATCATGGCTCACTGCAGCCTTGATCTCCTAGGCTCAAGCGATCCTCCCATCTCAGCTTCCCAAGTAGCTGGGATCTCAGACACATGCCATCATGCCTAGCTAACATTTTTTTTTTTAATCTTTTTGTAGAGACAGGGTCTCCCTAGGTTGCCCAGACTGGTCTCCAACTCTTAGGCTCAAGCAATCCTCCCACCTCGGCTTCCCAAAGTTCTGGGATGACAGGTGTGAGCCACAATGCCAAGCCCACATATTTTAAACTTTTATTTGACATACCAGACTAAATATGTAATAAATATACCGATAAGTACTATTATTGAAAGTGACGGCCAGGCGCAGTGGCTCACACCTGTCATCCCAACACTTTGGGAGGACACAGCGGGTGGATCACCTGACGTCTGGAGTTTGAGACCAGCCTGGCCAACATGGAGAAACCCCGTCTCTACTAAAAATACAAAAATTAGCCCAGCATGGTGGTGCATACCTGTAGTCCCAGAAACTCTAGAGGTTCAGGAGAATTGCTTGAACCTAGGAGGCAGAGGTTGCAGTGAGCCAAGATTGCACCACTGTACTCCAGCCTGAGTGACAAGAGCGAGACTCCATATCAAAAAAAAAACAAAAGAGGCTGGGCGCCGTGGCTCATGCCTGTAATCCCAGAACTTTGGGAGGCTGAGGCGGGTGGACTCTCTGAGCTCAGGAGTTTGAGACCAACCTGGCTAGCACAGCAAAATCTCGTCTCTACCTAAAATGCAAAAAATTAGTCGGGTATGGTGGTGCGTGCCTATAGTCCCAGCTACTCAGGAGGCTGAGGCAGGACAATCCTTTGAACCTGGGAGGCAGAGGATGCAACGAGCCAGGACTGTGCCACGGACTCCAGCCTGGGCAACAGAGTGAGACTCTGTCTCAAGCAAGCAAGCTAGCATCTATGTAGAAACTAGGCAAATTTTAAAAATCTGAAAAAGGAAGGAAGGGAGGAAGGAAGGAAGGTAGGGAAGGAGAGAGGGAGGGAAGAAGGGAGGGAGGGAAGGAAGGGAAGGAAGGAGGGAAGCCAGCAAACACCTTGGTTCCATATTACAGACTAGAACCAAGACATACAACTTGGCTCTCCTCCAGGGATGCTACGGGTATAGAGTAGTGTGGTTCTCTTCTGTGTTGACAACAGCGGGACTTATAAGACTGCAGATTTTTTAT
Organism: Ateles fusciceps; assembly: GCA_036589455.1. Classification (NCBI taxonomy): domain Eukaryota; kingdom Metazoa; phylum Chordata; class Mammalia; order Primates; family Atelidae; genus Ateles; species Ateles fusciceps. The sequence continues at coordinate 12,789,947 of JAZHEH010002554.1, read as the reverse complement.
CTATCTGTCTGTCTGTCTATCTATCTATCTGTCTGTCTGTCTGTCTGTCCGTCTGTCTATCTATCTATCGGGACTTACACGATTTCAGATTTTTAATTTATTCATCGACCTACTTACCTGCCTGCCCGTCTACCTTCCTTCCTACCTACCTGCCTGCCTACCTATTTGTCTGTCTGTCCGTCCATCCATCCATCCATTTAAGACAGGCTCTCACTCTTGTCACTCAGGATGGAGCGCAGTGGCATGATCACGAGTAGCTGGGACTACGGGTGTGTGCCATCGTGCCTAGCTAATTTCTGTATTTTTGTACAGACGGGGTTTCACCATGTTCTCAGGCTGGTCTCAAACGCCTGGATTCAAGCAATCTGCCTGCTTTAGCTTCCCAAAGTGCTGGGATTACAGGCATGAGCCACTGCGCCAGGCCAGATCTCAGATTTTTAAAAATTTGCCTAGTTTCTGCATAGATTCGATAACTGTATGGCTATAATCACAAGTATTTTTCCATAAATCAATGGGCATCTAATTCTCAAATTATTTAACTTCTTCTAAAACATTTTCCCTCTTTCACTTGAAAAATTAAAGAGTCACAAATTCAACTACATTTTGAAAAAGGAGCCAACAGCAAATGTACATCATATGTAAGACATGGAAACCTGGAGATAATAGCACAATTTATTGGGCTGCTGATCTTAGAAACTACGTAGACACCAAGAAGCCAAAACATGAAAGGAAATGGCTCCAAGGAAGTCAATGGCAGGGATTTTGGTGGGTAACTTAACAACTCAATTGCTAAGGACTTTTTGAGACCTCCTATAATTGGTTAAACCTTGATTACAAAATCAGATTACAGACTGTTTTATATTTCACTACAAAACTTTGGGGGCATGTATATCAATCACTGGCTGGGGTAGTTGAGGCTTCCAACACTGTCATTACCTTAATTGTTCTGCTAAAAAGGAAAACTAAATACCCTTCCAGGAGGCCTGGATTTCACTGCTTTTAATTTAGGCAAAATTTAGTTAAAAATGCACAAAGGAAATACTGCCTGGGGGAGTCCAGGAAAGCTTTCTAGAAGCAAGCCATGTGCTTGAAGACAGACAGGGGGCTCCTGTATAGAGAGGGAATACAAGGTCCCTCTGAGGGCCCCCAGCCAGCCACATGGTCATCCATGGGATGACTGACAGCACACAACCCTCTCCACATCCCCAGCACAACGTGACATCACTCCACATTTTTGGACCTCAGTTTCCTCATCTGTAAAGCGAGAGGGGCTGGACTAGTCAATTTCCTTCCAATTCTAAAATACTATTCTATTTTTATGACTTTAGCAGGATATTTCGATCTTGCCCACAAATAAAATACACTAAGGAAAGAGCTCCTTCAGTGACACCTTTTTGCTCACCACCTTTGATGTGTCTTAGAAGCAGAAGCAGATGCTTCTATGATTGTTTCTCATGGACTCCCATGGGCTTTGCATGTTGCAGTGGAACTACAAATGGCGACACCACTACACACATACTCCCAAAGCTTACTGGGGCTACTCTGAAAAGGAATTTGAAAAACACAAGGTTTTTGAACACATTTAAATCATAATATTAAAATAGTGTACATGGGCTGGGCGTGGTGGTTCATGCCTGTAATCCCAGCACTTTGGGAGGCCGAAGTGGGCAGATCACGAGGTCAAGAGATCGAGACCATCCTGGCCAACATAATGAAACCCCATCTCTACCAAAACACAAAAATTAGCTGGGCGTGGTGGCGCGTGCCTGCAGTCCCAGCTACTTGGGAGGCTGAGGCAGGAGAATTGCTTGAACCCAGCAGGCAGGGGTTGAAGTGAGCCGAGATTGCACTATGGCACTCCAGCCTGGAGCCTGGAGACAGACCAAAACTCTGTCTCAAAAAAAAAAAAAAAAAAAATAGCGTACATGAGTTTTCCTACCATTTACCAAGAAAAGCCTTATATTTCCACAGTATCTACTTATAAATGGCTTAAGGCCCTCACACAGATGACAGTTAACTTTAATATAAAGAAATGAATAGTAGATTACAGAGTGTCCTAACCAAGCCTCTCTGGGAGCCCTATAAATTTAGATTTCTTTATTTGATCTATGCTGACATTAAACTTGGAGAATGCAAAATTAACTCAATTTCTGTACATCTAAATAATGTTTTCTCCAATTATGCTGGGTTATTTTTAAGAGTTTCTCATTCACTCAATAATATGCTTAATGTTATGATCAAATATCACAATGGTTAACAACTGCTGACTTTTTTTTTGAGACAAGGTCCTGATCTATTGCCCAGGCTTGAGTGCAGTGGCATGATCACAACTTACTGCAGCCTCCATCTCCTTGGCTCAAGCGATCCTCTCACCTCTGTCTCCTGAGTGTCTGGGACTATAGGCACACACCACCATGCCTAGCTAATTAAAAAAATTTTTTTTGTAAAGATGGAGTCCATGGCCGGGCGCAGTGGCTCACACCTGTAATCCTAGCACTTTGGGAGGCCAAGGTGGGCAGACCACAAGTTCAAGAGATCGAGACCATCCTGGCCAACATGGTGAAATCCCATCTCTACTAAAATTATAAAAATAAGCTGGGTGTGGTGGCACATGCCTGTAGTCCCAGCTACTCAGGAGGCTGAGGCAGGAGAATTGCTTGAACCTGGGAGGCAGAGGTTGCAGTGAGCAGAGATAGTGCCACTGTACTACAGCCTGGCAGCAGAACAAGACTCTGTCTCAAAAAAAAAAAAAAAAAAAAGATGGGTTTTCGCTTTGTTGCCAAGTCTGGTCTCAAACTTCTGGCTTCATGTGATCCTCAGTCTCCCATGTGCCTCAGTCTCCCAAACTGCTGGGATCACATACATAAGCCATGGCACCTGGCCCAGTTGCTAGGTACTATTCCACTTTACTTAGACCTCCCACCATCACCACAAGCCACACCTGAGGAAACAGAGGCACAAAGAGATGAAGTCACAAAGCCACAATCTGCATCCTGTGTTCTAACCCCACAACTCATTTGTATCAACTCTGGATGGCAAACCTATCTAGCACCTGACACCACGCTGGGTAATCAAAGACGATTATGACATGCACTTGGTTTACAGGTGCCAAACACATAAAAAATAATTACAACATGATAATGTATGCTGTAACAGAGACCTTTAAAAATTACCATGAAAACAGAGCGAGACTTTGCCAGGCAGTTCAGTGAGGCTTCCACTTGATCTGGGTTCTGAAACACTAGCAGGCATTCCTGGGGTGGAGGAAGAATGGAAGGGCATTCAGGTAAAAACAAGATGTGCCGAGGAACATAAAAGTGAGTGAACTCGGGGAATTCAGCGTGGCAGTAGGAGAGATGGGGAAGGGACAGCACTGCGAAAATGTGACAGGCTAGCTACCTGGACCCCTTTCTACATCAATGCCCATTGGCTAAGAGTGGCCAGGAATGTAGGCCTTTACACTTAGCTCCTGAAGTGATCACATCCGATGGAGCTGCAGTGGGTACTGAGTTCTAAAGTCTTTCAGATGCAAATGATTCTAGGGTACAAACAAGACTGTAAGAACAATAGCTGAATTCACCTATTAGCTGAATTTTCAAGCCAGGACCCCAGGCTGAGGAGGGCACACAGAAGGGGAGGTCAACCAGGCGTGGTGGCTCATGCCTATAATCCCAGCACTTTGGGAGGTCAAAGCAGGAGGATCATGTGAGCCCTGGGAGTTTGAGACCAGCCTGCGCAACAAAGCAAGACACCGTCTCAAAAAATAAAAAAAGAAGAGGAGGGGCAGTAAACAAGTTCTGATGTTGAATTGCCATATACTTTAAAGCCTAGGTGAGTGGTCCTTAAAGAACCATTAAGAAAACATTGTGGCCGGGTGCACTGGCTCACACTTGTAATCCCAGCACTTTGGCAGGCCGAGGTGGGCAGATCACGAGGTAAGGAGTTCAAGACCAGCCTGGCTAACACGGTGAAACCCCAATAAAAATACAAAAATTAGCTGGGCATGGTGGTGTGTGCCTGTAATCCCAGCTATTCAGGAGGCTGAGGCAGGAGAATTGCTTGAACTGGGTCCTGGGAGGCAGAGGTTGCAGTGAGCTGAGATCCAGACACTGCACTCCAGCCTGGGCTACAGAGCAAGACTCCATCTCAAAAACAAAACAAAACATATTGTGTGTGTGTGTGTGTGTGTGTGTGTGTGTGTGTGTGTGTGTGTGTGTGTGTGTATTTTCTGGAGAGGGTACCCATATAGGCTTTACCAGACTCTCAAAGGGATCAACGATCTCCCAAAACATTAACAATCACTGCTTTCAAGCAAGCTGGGAGCCAGACCTCCAAGCAACCTTTACCACCTGGAGAAATCTCATCACACAGTGAGCAAAAAAAAAAAATCACTGCAAGAAAACTGAGAAAATAAACTCCCTCCCCCTCGCTCGCTCCCTTGACTTTTAGAAAGTATGACAAACACTTTAACCTCAGACTGTTCAAAGCCTTTAAGATCAGAGATAATCATGTTTGCCTAACTTTATTCAGGTGCTATTACGCAAGCCTACTACCTATTCAGGACCCCAAATGTTCATGATCTGCAGATAAGGCATTCATTCACCCTTCAATTTGTAATCTAATTCTCCTAAGAAAAGCCCCACGTCTAAATAGTGAAAACAGTAGGCAAATGCAGGAAGCTGGATCCACAGTTCAGGTACTTAATTAACTTCTCTAAACTAATATTTAAAAGAAATCTTAAAAATGCAACCACACTTCAGTGAAACTCACTTTAATTTTCTACCACAAGATTAAAAGGATGACTGGCCCCTCAGGAAGAAAATTATCACCACGGAGTCTAAAGACAAGAAACCTTATTTACAGATGGGCAATTTGGCCCCCTGGTGGGATATGAACATTGAACCAGCATCTGTCAACATCCACACATCTTTCAGCACCGGCACTGAACTCCACGCTGCGTCTTTAAAGCAGAGAACAAGTCAGGGGACTGTAAGTAACTTTTCAGGAAATAGAGAAGCCTTAGGCCCTCTCTGGGCACAGTGGAAGCAGCACAGTGTGGTGGTTAAGAACACCACCATCGGCCAGGCACGGTGGCTCACGCCTGTAATCCCAAGGCGAGCAGATCACCTGATCGGGAGTTTGAGACCAGCCTGACCAACATGGAGAAATCCAGTCTCTACTAAAAATACAAAAATTAGCCAGGCGTGGTAGCACATGCCTGTAATCCCAGTTACTTGGGAGGCTGAGGCAGGAGAATCACTTGACCCGGGAGGCGGAGGTTGCGGTGAGCCGAGATCATGCCACTGCACTCCCGCCTGGACAACAAAAGCAAAACTCCATCTCAAAAAAAAAAAAAAAAAAAAAAATTAAAAGTATTCTACATTTCAAATACACACATATAAAATACATACTTAAATCACAGATACAGAGAATAGGCAGAGAGTACTCATGCTGTATACATTTCAATATATTAAGGAACCTAGCCTTAGCTTTCTATAAAAGTAGTAATAATAGAATAAATGACTATAATCTCAGCACTTTCAGAGGCCAAGGTAGGTGAATCACTTTAGTCTAGGAGTTTGAGACCAGCCTGAGCAACATAGTAAGACTTTGTCTCTACAAAAAATATAGAAAATTAGCCAGGTGTGGTGGTGCACGCCTGTAGACCCAGCTACTTGAGAGGCCGAGGTGAGAAGACTGCTTGAGTCTGGGAGGCTGAGGCTGCAGTGAGCTGAAATAGTGCCATTGCACTCCAGCCTGGGTGGATGGCAGAGTGACACCCTGTCTCTAAATAAATAAATGGAATAAAAAGTTATTATTTAATAATGGGCTAATGCTAATTGTGTGTGTGTACCCAAGAAAATAAAAAGCAGGGGTGTCAAAAACCTTGGAGATACAACAGCCATGTTTCAAAGGACTGGAGCACACAATTGTAATTGTCACTGAACACTGCTTTTACTGTGCTTTAAAGGTTACTATGTGTAATAGTAAGAGCCTTCTTTCTAGATCAAATTCTGTACCAGACACCGTGTCACATTTTACATATCATATCTCCTTTAATCCTCACAACTCCACGAAGCAGGCATTATTATCCTCATTCTCTTCTTACAAACAGATGAAAAAACTAAAGTCTAGAGAGGTTAAAGGTCACCCAGCCAGACAAATGGAGAAGAGTACAAACCTAGTTTTGAATCCAATATAACCATGCACCCTTAGTAACTGATTTATAATTAAATCTCCAATGTCACAGAAGCTGGGCCTATTGACCAACTGCTCCATAACCTGTCCTCATTTCATGTCTCAATGATACCCCCCTCTTTCAAATAATAATAATACTGACAGCAACTTTCTAACTGTTGAGCACCTATTTACATTCTATGGAGGCATGATCTCTAATTACCACTACCATCCACATGCAACTCTATGTTGTGGATTTTGTTATTCCCAATTTGCTCAAGAAGACTAGCTTCAAAGAAAGTAAATAACTTGCCCAGGACAGCACAGATGGCAAACTTAACACTGGCTGACCCAAAGCTCATGCACTACGAAGACATAAAAGCCCATCCAAGGCTGGGCGCAGTGGCTCACACCTGTTCCCAGCACTTTGGAAGACCAAGGTGGGCGGATTGCTTGAGGTCAGGAGTTAGAGACCAGCCTGGCCAACATGGTGAAACCCCATCTCTACAAAAAATTAGCCAGTGTGGTGGCACGCACCTGTAGTCCCAGCTACTTAGAAGGCTGAGGCATGAGAATCCCTTGAACTCAGGAGGTGGAGGTTGCAGTGAACCGAGATCACACCACTGCACTCCAGCTTGGGCAGCAGAGCGACACTCTGCCTCAAAAAGAAAAAAGGAAAAAAAAAAAGACCATCCGAAATTTTGGAATACAAAGCCAGTTTAAACCTCTGCACAACCCTTCCTTTCTTCCTCAGAGTCCTTCTCTCTACACAAGGGACCCATGGGACTACCTGTCCCTGAAAAACTAAACTAAGATTTCCTATTTCCATGAGATCCTCCCCTTCCACCCCCAGCCCTCAACTTCCTCCCTACCAATTCACCCTGCAGATTGTTTAGTCCTGAGACACAAGCAGGAATAAAGAACTAAAAGAGAGGAAAGAAGAAATGGAGGGGAAGTAGTTGTTAATAGATTGCCCCTGAGCCCCTGGAAGTCCCCCACCCCACCCCGCCCCACTGGAGTGCAAGCACAGGCCTAACTCAGGCTCTGCCAGGCCTTCCCCCTTCCCAGCCCAGCCCTCACCGTCCCCCTCAGAGGTAGCTAGGCAACCAGGCCCCGCATACACAAAGAGGAAAGAGGTGCCAAGCCCGGCCAGACAGGTCTTCAAACGAAAGCAGAGCTGGTGACCTATAAATATCCACAAGGTGCCGGAACACATGAACAAAGACATAAGGGACAGATATTACAGATGTTTGAAAATCGGTATCTCCAGTCTGAGTAAGAATAAAAAGAGCCCTGGTGAGACACTGGTAGACAGAGAACTGGGAGGCGAGGCTGGGAAACCAGATAACAAAGCCCATGGCGATTCAGAACCCAGAGGAAACAGGCTGGAAGCAAGGATGAGCAGCTCTCCTGCTTAAGGCATAGACTTTGCAGCGTACATTTCAATTGCTTTTGGAGACCTGGAGCCAGGTCCTGGGTCTCAACTCTACTTGGGATAGCTGCGATGAACATGAACGATGGCTACAAAATGAACCTACATCAGAAAGGGACTTACTGCAATCATAGAATTCCTTGCTTCACCGATTTGCCCAGCATATGTAGTAGATAGAAAGAAATATTGGTCAGGTGGATCACAAGGTCAAGAGTTCGAGACCAGCCTGGCCAACATAATGAAGCCCCATCTCTACTAAAAATACAAAATTTAACAGGGGGTGGTGGTGGGGCACCTGTAATCTCAGCTACTTGGGAGGCTGAGGCAGGAGAATCACTTGAACCTGGGAGGTGGAGGTTGCAGTAGGCCAAGACAGTGCCACTGCACTCCAGCCTCGGTGACCGAGCGAGACTGTCTCAAAAAACAAACAGACAACTATTTATTGCACTTTGGGAGGCTGAGGCAGGAGGATCACCCGAGGAGTTCGAGACCAGAATGACCAACATGGAGAAACTCTGTCTCTACTAAAAATACAAAATTAGCCAGGCGTGGTGGCGCGTGCCTGAAATCCCAGCTACTCAGGAGGCCAAGGCAGGAGAATCGCTTGAACCCGGCAGGTGGAGGTTGTGGTGAGCTGAGATCATGCCATTGCACTCCAGCCAGGGCAACAAGAGCGAAACTCGGTCTCAGAAAAAAAAAAGAAATGTTTATTGAAAAGGCAACTATGTCTCAGTAAAACACATTGATTCAACACCATAAATTATAAACTTGGGATATTTTCCTTTTTTTTTTTTTTTTTTAAAAAGGTGCATTTGTTATGTATTTTTCCTATGACTTTTCTTGGGTGTGTTACCTGCATTTGGGTTTCAGATGTACATTAGGTTCCTACAAAGGAGGTGCTATGGAACACTCTCATGCCTAAATGAAGCACAGATTTCTATGTAAAATAACAGTAGGCCAGGTGAGGTGGCTCACACCTGTAATCTCAGCACATTGGGAGGCTGAGGCGGGAGGACCGCTGAAGCCCAAGAGTTCAAGACAAGCCTGGGTAACAGCAAGACCTCCTCTCCATTATTAAAAAAATTTTGACTGGGCGTGGTGGCTCAGGCCTGTAATCCCGGCACTTTGAGAGGCTGAGACAGGCAGACCACCTGAGGTCAAGAGTTCAAGACTAGCCTAGCCAACATGGCAAAACGCTGTCTCTACTAAAAATACAAAAATTAGCCAGGTGTGGTGGAGGGTGCCTGTCATTCCAGTTACTCAGGAGGCTGAGACAGGAGAATCACTTGAACCCAGGAGGCAGAGGCTGCAGTGAGCCGAGATCGTGCCACTGCACTCCAGCCTGGGTGATACAACGAGACTCTGTCTAAAAAAAAAAAAAGAAAGAAAGAAAGAAAATTTTAAAAGGCAAGAGAAAGAAAAACAACAGTAGATAATCCTACCCATCCCAATCCCCTGCTGCTTTTAAGAACTTTTCCTCAATTTCCTACCTGGTCATTTTCTTATCTCCATCATAGCCATCAGCCTTTTAAACCTTGTCTGTAATACTTCCCACCTAACCCATAAAGCATGTGACGATATGACATTATACTTGGCACATAGTAGGTACCTAGAAAATTTGTAAAAAATAACTGATGTGATAGTTAGCTTTCAAATGTAGGAATACTAAATATGACATTTGAAAATGATGTTTGTACTTTAAGAAATTTTTAATAAGAAACACAAACACGACGGAAACACTACAGAGGATTTATGGAAACATCACTAGAAAGAAATCAAGCAATTCCTACATGTTCTTTAAGAAATTTACTTTAAAATGATTGTTGCACATTTGCCTATCCAAAACTAAAGTTAAATTAGCCTGGTGGCTGCTGTCTGGTGACAATTTTCTTAGTGCCAGGAAGCTGGTGATTATGTGATTAAACATGTTTCCCCCCTTGGCTACACCCTAGATGCTACCAGGTTTGCTAACCAGAAGATTCTCCAGCTGACCAGCACTCGCGCACGCGTGCTCTCTCTCTCTCTCTCTCTCTCTCTCTCTCTCTCTCTCTCTCTCGCTCTCTCACACACACCTCCCTAAGAAAACAAATTTTCACAAGAGTAATTACATACAAATTCTAAATCTTCAATCCCTGTTCCTTTAAACTCATCATCACAATTCAGCACAAATAAGTTTAAAGCATGGGAGGAAAGTATATCAAAATTAGCTATTTTCAGGACTTCAACTAGGTAAGTATTTTAAAATTTTAGCTGATAATGTCACTAAAATACTAACTAGCCTGTCAATTGATTCCAAGTTTCTAAACCATTCCTAACTACTGTTCCTAGATAGACCCGGACTGTCTTCATCTTCCGCCCCGACGGATCCTTCACCTCTGAACTACTCTGCTACAACAGAGGAAGTATTTACAGGAAAAACGCTACCACATGAAACACAAAGGCTTGTCAGATTTGCATTCACATTCTCCTTTTCTCTACTCAAGCTCTGCAAATGTCCGATAGGTTGATTCCTTGCATAACTGATTTTCCCAAAAGATATTAACTTTCTAACTGGGAAATCCAGAAGCCTTAAGAAGCCTGTAGAAATCTACAACATTGCTAAAAGTTGGAATCACATGCAATCAGTCCAGACACTGAGAAACACTTCCACTGACCTGCACAAAAAATGCCCAGTCTAGCTCTGTGACCTTAAACCAGTAACTTCACCTCTGTGGACGTCAGTTTCATTGGTGATTTGTCTCTTTAACTACAACATTTCAAAATGGGTTTTGACATCTGCTGTGGAAAGTCCCCCCACAGAGTTCTTTTCCAGTTTTTATTAGCTTTATGTGTAAGTCCAGCTGAAATTATAACTTAGAGAATAACTTATCAAATTCTGTTTAAAGTATTTGGGAATTTTTATCAGAATTTCATTTAATGTTTACATAAATCTGAAGAAAAGAGACAAGTTTACAATATCCATCCACAGGAATACAGTCGGTATCTCCATTTACTCAGGTCTTTTCTTTCTTTCTTTTTTTTTTTTTTTGAAACAGGTTCTTGCTCTGTCGTCCAGACTGAAGTATAGTGGTGTGATCACAGCCCACTGCAGCCTTGACCTCCCAGGCTCAAGTGATCCTCCCACCTCAGCCTCCAGAAAAACTGGAACTTCAGGCGCGCATCACCACGCCCAGTTAATTCTCTGGGTATTTTTGTTGAGCCAGGGTCTCACCATGTTGCCCAGGCTGGTCTCGAACTCTTGGCCTAAAGCAATCCACGCATGTCGGCCTCCCAAAGTGCTGGGATCACAGTCGTGAGCCACTGCGCCAGGTGTATTCAGGTCTTTTATGTCCTTCAGAATGCAGTATTCTTCAAGTTGTTCTTGCAAATGTACTGTTTTTCATTGCTGTCAAGAAGGGTATCTTTTTCAATTTGTTTTCTAATTGATTAGTATGAGTTGAGAATTCCTTATCTGAAATGCTTGGGATCTGAAGTGTTTCAGATTTTAGAATACTTGCATATTTTATAAATAACGAGATATGTTGGGGATGGGACCTAAGTCTAAACACAAAATTCATTTGCTTCATATACACATAGCCTGAAGGTAGTTTTATAAAATGTTTTTAATAATTGTGTGCATGAAGCCAAGTTTTGACTGCAACCTGTCACATGAAGTCAGGTGTAGAATTTTCTACTTACGGTACATCAGTGCTCAAAAAGCTTCAGACTGTGGGGCATTTTGGGTTTTGAATTTAGAGACTAGAAATGTGCTCAATCTGTACTACTTTCCTATGCTGATATATATATATTTGTTGTTTTGTTTTGTTTTTTTGAGATGGAGTCTCACTCTGTCGCCCAGACTGGAGTGCAGGGCACAATCTTGGCTCACTGCCACCTCCGCCTCCCAGTTTCAAGCGATTCTCCTGCCTCAGCCTCCTGAGCAGCTGGAGACTACAGGCACGAGCCACCATGCCTGGCTAATTTTTCTATTTTTAGTAGAGATGGGGTTTCACCATGTTGGCCAGGCTGGTCTCAAACTCCTGACCTAAGGTCATCCATCCGCCACAGTCTTCCAAAGTGCTGGGATTACAGGCATGAGCTACCACACCCAGCCATATTTTTTTCAATAAAATTAAAACCCTGTGATTTTTCTGTTTATCTTGTCTGGCTGTCTTACTGAAGTTTATTAGTTCTGTTCTTTTTCTTTTCCAACTGATAATCTTGGATTTTCTAAGGAGATGATGACATTTGCAGCAAATGATGACAGGGGTCCCTCTTTAAAATGACAAGCAAAAAGACTAGGGAAAATATTTCTAAAATATATTAAGGACAAAAACAATCAAGGTTTACAACATATAAAGAGTGCCAAGTCCCAGTGAGGTAGCTCACACCTGTAATCCCAGCACTTGGGAGCCCGAAGTGGGTGAATCACTTGAGGTCAGGAGTTTGAGACCAGCCTAGCCAACATGGTGAAACCCTGTCTCAACTAAAAATAAAAAATTAGCCAGGTGTGGTGGCACACGACTGTAGCCCCAGCTACTCAGGAGGCTGAGGTAAGAGAATCGCTTGAACCCCGGAGATGGAGGTTGCAGTGAGCCAACATCATGCCACTGCATTCCAGCCTGGGAGACAAAGCGAGACTCGGTCTCGGGGAAAAAAAATAATAATAATGATAATAATAGTAATAAAGAGTGCCTACAAAATCGAAAAGACAATCTAACAGAAAAATAGACAAAAGATAAATGACCAAGTTGTGGAAAAACTAAACCAGTGAACACTTGAAAATGATACACTTCATTAATAAGAAAAACACAAAATAAAACAATGAAATGCCCTCTTCTAGCCAATGATTACAAAGTAAGAAAGACAACCTCTAAGCCAGGCAAGGCAGTGTGTACCTGAGTCGCAGCTACTGGGGAGTCTGAGGCGGAGGACCCCTTGAGCCCAGGAGTCTGAAGCTAGTCTGAGCAACATAGCAAGACCCCATCTCTTAAAAAAAGAAAAAGAAAGATAACCTCAAATGTTAGAAGGGGTATTGAGAAATGGACAAGCTAGATGGGACAACAAACTGATGTCACTGTAGAGGGCAACTCAGCATTATCTACTTAAAAATTAAATGCACATCACTTTCATCCAGAAATTCCGTTTCTAGGAATCTCAATATTAAACAAGTTCTGGAATTAAAGAGTAAGTTATATTATAAAATGGCATATGGTTAAAAAACATCTTTGAGGCCGGGTGCAGTGGCTCAGGCCTGTAATCCCAGCACTTTGGGAGGCTGAGGCGGGTGGATCACGAGGTCAGGAGTTCAAGACCAGCCTGGCCAACATGGAGAAACCCTGTATCTACTAAAAATACAAAAATTAGCCAGGCATGGTGGCACGTGCCTGTAATCCCAGCTATTCAGAAGACTGAGGCAGGAGAATCACTTGAACCCGGGAGGCAGATGTCGTGGTGAGCTGAGATAGCGCCATTGCACTCCAGCCTGCGCAACAAGAGCAAAATTCAGTCTCAAAAAGAAAAAACATCTTTAAATAGCACATAAGTTGTTCAAATGTGTCTGTAGTTTATTCAAATACACATGGTAACACATATCAATATAAACCATAATTTACTAGTGTACATATATCATGAAGAACACATAGGCAAAATAATATTTACATTTTTCATTACGCAAGTACACCTAGTTGAATTCTAAAAAGTTAAAATGTTGCAGCAGGAAATGGTTAATGTATTTTGGAACATCCATACACTGAAACACTATGTGGCTACTGAAAAAAGAATGTGTTACAGCTCTACAAACTGAGATGGAAGATCTAAACTTTATTGTCAAGTTAAAACTTTAAAAAGGGAGCAAAAAGAGAGAAAAAGACATTTTTACAGACGTGTTAAGTACATAAAAAGATGCACATTGAACTGTTAACTGCGGCCACACTTCTGGAACAGCAAGGTAAGGATGGTGTTAGGAAATTGAGGGGGAATTTACATTGTTTACTGGATGTACTTCTATGCTTTTACATGTTTTAAAGTCACAATTACTTAAAACTTTGTAATTTTTCAAATACAAAAAAATGAGGTGACATGGTGACATCCATTTTTTTTTTTGGAACTTTCTAGAAGTTTCTGAAAAAATATGTTTTCTGAGATATCTCTATGTTGATTTCAGCCACTGATAATCAGTAATCTGCGACTAAGTAGTGAAGGTTCACTGTGAATCAGTACCGTGAAGGCAATAAGAAAAACCAGAGGATATCTGACAATTCCAAACATTCTGGCAAAAGCGTAAATACCCAGTCATTGTGACATATTTGGTTTTGTTTCGACATAAGTAAAATAGTTGAACATTGTAACAAACTTTCCAGTGTTCACAAACACAATCAAAAAATTTTACTGTATTATTAAACTAGCTAAAAAACAACCAAAAAAAGAAAAGAAAGGTCTGTCTCTTGGAAGAACAAACTCCCTCAACCAAAAAACAAAACAAGGCCAGGATCAGTGATTCACATCTATAATCCCAGCACTTTGGGAAGCCAAGGTGGGTGAATCACTTGAGGTCAGGAGTTGAGGAGTTCGAGACCAGCCTGGCCGACAAGGCAAAACCCTGTCTCTACTAAAAATACAAAAATTAGCTGGGCGTAGTGGCACATGCCTATAAACCTAGCTACATGGGAGCTGAGGCAGGAGACCTGCCTGAACCCAAGAGGCAGAAGTTACAGTGAGTTGAGATTGCGCCAGTGTACTCTAGCCTGGGTGACTCAGGAAGACTCGTCTCAAAAAAAGAAAAAAGAAAAATTAGCCATGCGTGGTGGCGGGCACCTGTAATCCCAACTATTAGGGAGGCTGAGGCACAATAATCGCTTGAACCTGGCAGGCAGAGGTTGCAGTGGGTAGAGATCACACCACTGCACTCTAGCCTGGGCAACAGAGGGAGACTGTCTCAAGCAAAACAAAACAGCAACAAAACAATGAAAATTACCAAGACGGTAGGATAAGGGACCAAAGATTCCGTTAAACTGGAAAGCAACACTGTGTTTCCTATGGATTAACATCTACATAAACATTAACTCCACTAATGGACAGCCTTTTCTACTCTTTATCATTTTGTTTAGTTTATCTGGCAAGGGGGATGCAGAACGAACCCAAGAAGAAATAGGGGACATAGCTAGGATATACACAATTCTCCCAACACATAAACCACTACTGTATCGGGAAACAACGCTCTACATCCTGGCTCTCAGGGATTTCCCAATTCTGAAAATCCCACATTGCAATGGGACGTATCACTTTGAATGTTACAAAAGGGATTCATTGTGTTACATTAAAATGTAGCCCCATACACAGTAATTTTAAGCACAATGCTAACACAAAAACAAATTGACCAACTTCAGAAGCACTTCTCTTAGACGAAGACATCAGGATGTCTTTCCTTCTATGCAACATGGTCCTAGAATAATCCTCCCAAGGAGTCATCCTTTTCAAAGACCAGAGGAAAAGCTGCCAAACAGCACACAAGGCAGAGTGTGTCCACACAGTGCCTTCTAGTACACCAAGCAGTCTTATTCTAGGTTTTCGCAAAGCCAGAGTCAAGACAGCCTTTCCAGGTCTGTCTTGGCGTCTCCCCCATCCAAGACTCTGAGTTTCTTGAAGCACCCTCCCAGAACCTGGTGTCTGACAATTGATTATCCATAAAAATGCTAACAGGAGAGACGAAAGAGAGGAGGCGTTATCAACAATGAATGAATCTCAGTATGACTAAAGCACAGGGTCTGCAGGAGAAAGTTGCAGATGAGACCATCTGGGCAAGGGGACACAGTTAAAGGTTTTAAGCAGAATGGCAGAGTTTACGTCCGTTCTGTGAAAGGTTACCAGGCTCTCCCAAAGAAAGCAAGGACTGAAAGGCAGGCAAGGCTGGAGACGGGAAAGTGGCTTAAGGCTGACATGGCTGCACAGAAGCTTTACAGGTGGCCTGAAATAGGACGGCAGCAGGGTAGAAGTAAGTCAACAGATGAGAGATATTTGGAAGGTAGAATTGTTGAATTTGGTGACAGATTAGTTAGGGAAAGGAGAGGAAGGGTTGGAAGCCTAGGTGAAGGCTGTGACTCCTAGAGAGGGGAAACACAGGGGTGTAGGTTAGACGGTGGGCATAATGGAATCATTTACCAGACACGTTTACAACCAACTCGAGGTGGTGTAGACAGTTGGATATCTGAATCTGGGATTCAGGACAGAAGTCTGGGACAAAGGACACCATCCATGAAAATGCAAGACAATGAGAAATGAAGAGGCAGGACACAGTGCCAAGGAACACTATCATTTACAAACCAAATCCAGGGGGAAAGGGGAAAAGGAGAATGTAGGGGTGGGGTCGGGAGGAAGAGGAAAGTCAACCAAGTGTGGTGTCATGGAAGCCAAGGGAAGGCGACATCGAGGATGGAAAATCCAAAATGTAACCTCCGTCAGTCCTTGGATAAATAGTGAATTTTGTTTCCTTCCTCAAACTTTATTTTCCCAGTATCCTCAGTAACATGCATTTTATTATCAATCAGAAAAAAAAAAATCTGTTTTTCCAAGAAAATTACAAAAATCTGTTACGATACCCTCATAAATTAAAGAGCCACAGAGAGTGTACTAGCCACAGGGCATGTGTTTCGAGTTTGTTTTCTGGGTCTGGTGATGGATTAGTGCTGATCCTTCTATCTGCTCCAGCCTCATGACCAATGATACACATTGTCCAGCCTCCTGGCCAAGGTCTGGGATCCCAGCAGAGCAGAGCTGGCTGACCCATACACAGATGGCCCAGTGACCTTGGGTTCATTAGCATACTGTTCTCATCAAGTGAGCTAACCAGCAACAGACCCAGCCTACTTTGTCCCACTTCCCCACCACTACTGAGGCCAAAGTTCCTCAACTCTGCACCATTTCCTATAAACAAGAGATTGCCTATAAACATCCACAGATACAGGAGGTCCAAGGCTCACCAAAAATATTTGTTCGTTGTTTCTAAATAGGATTTATGTTTACTTACAAGCTATCTGCCCTGGCGAACAGAAGTGTATCATTAATAAAACGACAGTAGCCACTGAGCCAGCAGAGATAGCAATCGATGACCCAATGCCGGTTGTTCTGATGACATGAAAAAGGGGAAGGGGGTGGGGAGGGGGCACGACCAAAATAAATACTTCTAAGGTCAACAAGAATTTAAGAAATAACATTCTGGGCCAGGCACAATGGCTCACGCCTGTAATCCCAACACTTTGGAGGCCGAGGCGGGTGGATCACAAGGTCAGGAGATAGAAACCATCCTGGCCAACATGGTGAAACCTCATCTCTACTAAAATACAAAAAACAAAACAAAAAAAAATTCACCAGGTATGGTAGCACGCACCCATAGTCCCAGCTACTCGGGAGGCTGAGACAGGAGAATCACTTGAACCTGGGAGGCAGAGGTTGCAGTAAGCCAAGATAGCGCCACTGCACTCCAGCCTGGGAGACATAGCGAAATCCTGTCTCAAAAAAAAAAAAAAAAGAGAAAAGAAATAACATTCTGGCTGGGCTCAGTGGCTCACGCCTGTAATCCTAGCACTTTGGGAGTCTGAGGTGGGCGGATCACCTGAGGTCAGGAGTTCGAGACCAGTCTGGCCAACGTGGCAAAACCCCCATCTCCACTAAAAATACAAAATTAGCTGGGTGTGGTGGAGCATGCCTGTAGTCCCAGCTACTCAGGAGGCTGAGACAGGAGAATTGCTTGAATCTGGGAGGCGGAGGTTGCAGTGAGCCAAGATCACCCCACTGTCCTCCAGCCTGGGTGACAGAGTAAGACTCTGTCTCAAAAAAAAAAAAAAAAAAAAAAGAAATAACATTCTGACATTCTAACCTTTTGCCACTTTCTTGATGCTCCCCACTGCACCAAATTTGGTATTTATCTTACAGCATTCACCTGTGACAGCACTCTTCTTGGAGTAGGCTGAGCGTAGCTATCATTCTTCTCTACTTTAAAATCGGAAAAGTATAGAAGTTATTTTACTTGACATCAAGGGATCCAGAAAGAGATACCAACTCTCCTTCCCGAGAGAGAAATAGGGATCAATTAGAACAATGCCGGCTGGGCATGGTGGCTCATGCATGTAATCCCAGCATTTTGGGAGGCCGAGGTGGGAGGATCACTTGAGGCCAGGAGTTTGAGACCAGCCTGGCCAACATGGTGAAAACCCATCTCTAATAAAAAATACAAAAATGAGCTGGGTATAGTGGTGCACACCTGTAGTCTCAGTTATTTGGGAGGCTGAGGCAGGAGAATTAGCTGAACCTGAGAGGCAGAGGCTGCAGTGAGCCAAGATGGTGCCACTGCACTCCAGCCTGGGTGACAGAGCAAGGCCCTGTCTAAAAAAACAGTGGCAATTAGAATAGCCCGGCCTGCTTTAAAAACTGGAATATGTTCTTTACATGAGGGTGTTGGACAACCACGATTCTTAGGTGACCTTTTAGCTCAAAAAGCCTATGATAGCCTACATTGATGTCATTATACTGACAAGCAGGGTAGGAGGGAAAAATCTTTGAAAATGGCTTTTAGACATGTAAATGTCCATGTTTACATACCATTGTTGGAAAAGAAACGTCGGTTTTCATGAGAAGTTCATGGACCTCTCTATTGATTATTTGTGCATTTTAATTCATTAGTTTAAAAAAATGAAGTACTATTAGAATGTTTTATCTATCTTTTTTTTTCTCCTCCTCAATACAGCACTTAAGAATGAATTAACTTCAAATAATTCTTGGGATAAATAGTCTATCTTTTAGGAAAAAAAGTTTAAGAACGTAACTTGGACTGGAGTATCTCTGTTCAAATGGATTTTACTATAATTGGTTTTGAGAGGGCAAGAATTATGGAGATGGGGTACTAAAATAGATGCAGTAAAGCTGGGGGGCATGTATGTGTGAGACCGACACTAGTAATTACAAAAAAAAAAGTAGTGTCATTCCTATTAAAATAAGAAATCTGAGCCCATTCTGGGAACACCATCATGGACTGCCAGTCATCTGGGCTCAGGGCTGGCCCCATTCCCCACAGAGGTCCCTCGGCCTCAGTGGACAGCCTTATAAGGCAACGGAGCTCAGAGAGAAGATAAGAACACCAAGCACTTAACATTTCCAGAGGCCTCTGCAAATGTTAACTCATTAATTCTCAGTGTTCTGCGAAAGCCATGCTACTATCACTTCCAAAAGACCCTGGGGGAAGAAAGATGCCTGACTAATTACAACTAATTATAGCAAGGTGTGTAAGGAGCTGGCAACGCTTCCTGGTAGGCACCAGGTTCACAGCCAGATAAGCCTCGATTTTGTCAGTAACTGAATAAACACTTGCCTACTATAGGACAAGAAGGAGAAACATTGCTTTTTTCTTTTCTTTCTCCCTTCCTTCCTTCCTCCCTCCCCCCCTCTCCTCTGGAGAAACATTTTTTTTCTTTTCTCTCTCTTCTCCCTCTCTCCCTCTCCTTTTTTTTTTTTTTTTTTTTTTTTGAGACAGGGTCTTGCTCTGTTACCCAGGCTGGAATGCAATGGCACAATCATGGCTCACTGCAGCCTCTGTCTCCCAGGCTCAATCCTCTCACCTCAGCCTCCCAAGTAGCTGAGATTACAGGCTTGCCACCACTCCCAGCTAATTTTTAAATTTTTTGTAGAGATGGATTTTTGAGATGTTGCCCAGGCTGGTCTCGAACTCCTAAGCTCAAGTGATCTGCCCACTTCCACCTACCAAAGTGCTGGGATTATAAGTATGAGCCACCACACCCTGCCAGGAGGAAAATTTCTCAATTTTGACAGTAGGTAAGAAATACACTCCATCCTCCCTCCTCCATCTCCCACAGGATCTCCAGAAGATTCCAATCCTTAGAGTAGTTAAGACTAAAGGCCGGGTGCAGTGGCTCATGCCTTTAATCCCAGCACTCTGGGAGGCCGAGGCAGGGGGATCACAGAGTCAAGAGATCGAGACCATCCTGGTCAACATGGTGAAAGCCCATCTCTACTAAAAATACAAAAAATTAGCTGGGCGTGCGCCAGCTACTCGGGAGGCTGATGCAGGAGAATCACTTTAACCTGGGAGACAGAGGTTGCAGTGAGATGAAATGGCGCCACTGTACTCCAGCCTGGTGACAGAGCGAGACTCTTTCTCAAAACAAAACAAACAAAAAAACAAGAATAATTAAGACTCCTACTTAACAACCTCCAGGAGCAGCAAAACACAGGCCAGGGTCTGGAGTAAAGACACATACAGGAGGAAGTGAGATGTGCTTCTCCCAAGTTTGCTTCTATTCGCCAAGAGGACACGGCAACTGTGATTACAGTGCCAGTATGAAATAAGACAGAACTTTACAGTCTGGAGAGGATTAAATGGCTTCATTAAAAATTATTAAGAAAATTTCATGGCCAGGCACAGTGGCTCTCACCTGTAATCCCAGCATCTTCTTGCAAAGCCAAGGTAGAATGATGGCTTGAGCCCAGGAGCTCAATACCAGCCTGAGCAACATAGCAAGCCCCCATCTCTTAATAAATTTTCTTTAAATTCGCCTGGCATGGCTGTGTGCACCTGTAGTCCTAGCTTTCCAGGAGGTCAAGGTGGGAAGATGGCTTGAGCTTAGGCGTTAGAGGCTTGCAATGATCTATGATCACACCACTGCACTCCAGCCTGGCTGACAGAGCAAGACCTTGCCTCAAAAAAAAAAAAAAAAAAAAGGGGGGTGGGGGAAAGGAAAAATGTAAAGAAAATTTCAGAAATTTCAATGTGAGTTATCAAATAATGTTTACTGACCATCTATACCATATGACATTTTGTGGTCAGGTGCTGGAAATACAAAAGAGTAGCAGTTAATTACACACACACATTTTAAAGTCACCCAAAAATATAAAAAAGTAGCAGTTAAATATGTGTGTGTGTATGTGTGTGTGTGTGTGTCTGTGTGTATTTTTTTAAAGTCACCCAGAATGTAAGCTTTGCTAAAATGTTTCAGTCCCCACGAAGGCAAGGCTCTTAGCTTTGTTCACTGATTTATTCCAACTGCCAACTAGCTGCCAGGCACATAGTAGGTATTTAATATATACTTGTTGGATGAATTGTCTTTTAAAAAAACTGAGCTCAACATTCAAATGAATACATGTAGACACATAAAAGAATGTAAGTAAAAATACCAAGAAGGATATTCAGTGTGCTAAGTCAGTAAGGGACTCAACAGTCCCTAGTGCGGGGAAAGCCCCAAAGGGTAAGCTTGGACAGGAAAAATGGAAGGAGCAGGACAGATGGAAGAAAACACTCTAGGCACTAGAAAATGAGGGACCTGGAGGTGGAACGCCTTTGTAAGAACAGGTTGACACCTGAAAAGTGTCAACAACCCAAATGTCCATCAATAGACAAACGGACAAACAAGACGTGGCATGTCCATACAATGAGAATATCACTCAAACAATGGGAAAGGTACGAATTCACGCTGTAGATGGACGAACCTTGAAAACATGATGCTAAGTGACAAAAACCAAAAGCCCGATCTTGTATATCACTCCATTTGCATGACATGTCCAAAACAGGCAAATCCATAGAGGACAAAAAGCAGATTAGCAGTTGCTTTGGTTAGGGAGAGGAGGAAATGCTAACTTACTGATCGATGGATTTGGGATTTTTTTCAGGGGTTAACAAAATGTTCTAAAATTAGATAGTTGTGATGTTTCCACTACTCTGAATATTCTAAGAACTATTCAATTATACATTTTTTAATTTGAATTTTAAGAGATGAGAGAATTATTTCTCAAAACTGGGTCTTATCATCACTAAAGCATGGTGGTGTGCAATTAATTGTACAGCCCTCTACTGTCTTCAGAACATTTTCACATACATCACATCTTTGATCAAGGAGCCTCCAAATGTTTTCCAGTGCAACTGATTTATGGAGTAGCACCTTTGTTTTTCGTTTGTTTTGTTTTTGAGACAGTCTCACTCTGTCGCCCGGGGTTGGAGCGCAGTGGTGCAATCTCGGCTCACTGCAACCCCAGCCTCCTGGATTCAAGCGATTTTGCTGCCTCAGCCTCCCAAGTTGCTGGGATTACAGGTGCCCACCACCATACCTGGCTAATTTTTGTATTTTTAGTAGAGACAGGGTTTCACCATGTTGGCCAGGCTGGTCTCGAACTCCTGACCTCAGGTGATCCACCCGCCTCAGTCTCCCAAAGTGCTGGATTACAGGCGTGAGCCACTGTGCCCAGCCAGAGCAGCACCTTTGGGAAAAGGAATCTGCCATTTGTGTTAGATGGACTAAGGATGGGAGAGTCAAATGAGGTTCTGGGGTCTAACTTAAGGGTCTAGACAGGTAGGATGGAAGAAGTAGGAAAGACTAGATTTTGGAAAGAGGAAGCCCAAGGCCATTTAGATTTTTCTTTTTTTTTTTTTTTTGAGACGGAGTCTAGCTCTGTCACCCAGGCTGGAATGTAGTGGCGCAATCTCAGCATACTATAACCTCCGCCTCCCGGGTTCAAGCAATTCTCCTGCCTTAGCCTCCTGAGTAACTGGGACTACAGGCACCCGCCACAACACCCAGCTAATTTTTGTATTTTTAATAGAGGTGGGGTTTTACTGTGTTGGCCAGGCTGGTCTCAAACTCCTGACCTCACGATCCACCCACCTTTGCTTTCCAAAGTGCTGGGACCCACTGCTCCAGGCCCTAGATTTTCTTAAACTAGGGATCCTGTAATTGGTCATCTCCTTGAAAAGATTAGTTTCCACATTACTCATCACTGAGAGCTTACCCAAGTCCTGTGTTGCAAGCTCTTCTCTCTAGGGGAGGCAAGATCCTGAGAGAAAAGGACCTAAGGAAGAGATCTCTTGTTCCCCTTGAAGTAAACTTCTCTAAGTACTCTAAACTGGCAGTGAGGTCTAGTGAAAGGTGATGGATTTTGAACTAACTGCCCAGATTGAAATCCAGGCTCTGTTATTTATTAGCTGTGACCCAGGGCACGTTATTCAACTCACTGAGCCTCAGTTCTTCCCTCTTTGGGAGGAGGGGTGGTGGATCACTACCCCACAGCACAGTGAAGATGACTGAGTTCACACCTGTGCTTAACTGTTTAATATACACCTCCAACTACACTGTAAGTTCCAGGATGGTCAAGAACAATGTCTGCTTGCTGCTCATTGCGCCAACAGGGCTGAATTCAAGTAGGAGTTTAATACCTTTGGAATGACTAGATCACCTAGAAATTACACTTTCAGCAAACAGCCATGCTGTTCTGAAGAGGCAGAATGAAGAAACCAAAACAAAAAAAAGGAAAAAAAGCAAAATTATGGAGTAAATGGGTTCATCCAGAAAGTTACAGCCAGGCGAGGTGGCTCACACTCGTAATCTCAGTACTCTGGGAGGCTGAGGGGGGGAGGATCACTTGAGCTCAGGAGTTCAAAACCAGCCTGGGCAATATAATGAAACCCCATCGCAACAAAAATGCAAAAATTAGCCGGGTATGGTGGTGCGTGCCTGTAGTCCCAGCTATTCGGGAGGCTGAGGTGGAAAAATTGCTTAAGCCTAGGAGGCAGAGGTTGCAGTAAGCTGAGATTGCACCACTGCAACTCCAGCCTGGGTGACAGAGCCTGACCCTGCTCGAATAAAAAAGAAAGTTAAGGAAGAATAACCAAAGAAAAAAATTCCTTATTTTTCCAGTATGGTAATCTGAACAGCTTGCATGGTCTTGCATACCCCTAGGACCCAAAATGAGTTTAAAAAAAAAAAAACGGCTTAGTCAACTGGCATTGGGTTCTGCAGGTGTCTGACTTCTTACCAGGTTGTATATTAAGCACCTGTGGAACAAGCCTGATTGGAAAACCAATGACAAAAATAATTTTTTTGAGACAGGGTCCTGTTCTGCAGCTCAGACTGAGTGTGGTGGCACAATCACGGCTCACTGCAGCTTTGACCTCCTGGGCTCAAGTGATCCTGATCCTCCCACCTCAGCCTCCTGACAGCTGGGACTACAGATGCATGCCACCACACCTGGTTAATTTTTGTATTTTTTGTAGAGACAGGGTTTTACCATGTTGCCGAGGCTGGTCTCGAACTCCTGGGCTCAAGCAATCCTCCCACTTGGTCTCCCAAAGTGCTGAAATTACAAGCAGGAGGGCTGTGCCCAGCCTAAAAATTCTTTAAAATACTCCCAAATACATACAATTCATTCATTAAAAAGTAATAGATGCAGGTTCTCCCTGCTCTTGTAAATGTGCTACATTCATTCCTACTTCCGAGCCACCCCCCACCCCACCTTTTTCTTTTAAGAGACAGAGATAGGGTCTCGCTCTGTTGTCTAGGCTGGAGTGCAATGACAAGACCACAGCTCACTGCAGCTTCGACCACCTGGGCTCAAGCAACCTTCCCACCTCAGTCTCCCAAGTAGATGGGACTACAGGCACACATCACCATACCTGTCAATTTTTTTTTTTTTTCACTTTTTGTAGAGGCAGAGTCTCATTATGTTGCCCAGGCTGGTCCCGAACTCTTAGCGTCAAGCAATCCTCCCACCTTAGCCTCCTAGCCTCCATCTCCCAAAGTGCTGGAATTGCAGATATGGGCCACCACGCCAGGCCCCAAACTTTTATGATAGTGAAACTCTCCTAACCCAGTACCCATTCCTATTTAAATATTACCAGTTTCTCGAGGTCCATCTTTCTTTCTCAAAGCCTTTTATTCTGGTCCACATTGATCTCTTTCTGAATTTCTAAGCCCTCTCTGCCTGTATTCCACAATGTTGTCCATTTAGGTAGGATCAAATGTTATTCTCCCATTGTTTCCCGTGTTGACTGAGGCCTTTCCAAGAAGGCAGGAAAACTGCTTCTCAGTAACGATTTCTCCATCCCCCGACTTCTCCATCCTCCGGAAGGCCAAGACAACAGACTCTCAGCCTGTCTTTAACAAATACCAATGACTGTACCCTAGGGAGTCATACATACCTCTTCCACAACTAATTAATGTTCTCTTCACCTACACCATCTGCCAAACAAAACCCAGGGCTAAAGGAAAAGAAGACATCTTTTATTTTGCAAAAGAGCTCCCAATTCCTTTGAGAAAGGTGCTAGGATGCATATAAATTTAGCACTCCATGACCTCAGTTGGAATCTACTGAAATAAACACTGAATGAGATGCGAATTCCACTCATATATAACAATCGAGATGAGTCAATACTGAGGTTTCCATTACATCTGCTCGTTTCCTAGAGTCACACTCGAACACATGTGTGTAGGCTTTGTGGAGGGCGTGCACTTCTCACAATGTCTGTTAACAATTAAGGAGGCCTGTGGGCTGGGGTTAATGGTGACTGCCCTGCCCACATAGGGAGACCCGAGCTGCACTCCTCAGACAGGATTTGGCTCTTGGTATGTTGTGGGTATCCACAGTGAAAACAGCCCCTCCGGGGAAGAAGAGATTGCCCTGAATAGTCCCTCCTTCATCCTGAGAAAAGCAGCTGCAACATTCTGGAGCTCCAAGGCAGCATCTTCGATTTGAAGAGGGAGGAAAAAGATCATTTTCACAAGAAGATATACACCACTGTCTGTGCCTAATAAAAGGCATTGTTGGGCAAAGCGTGGTAGCGGATGCCTGTAAGACAACACTTTGGGACGCCAAGGCAGGAGGATTGCTTGAGGCCAGGAGTTAGAAAAAAGTCTGGGAAATGCAGTGTGATCTCATCTCTACCAAAAATATTAAAAATTAGCAGGGTGAGCCGGGCGTGGTGGCTCACGTCTGTAATCCCAGCACTTTGGGAGGCTGAGGCAGATGGATCACCTGAGGTTAGGAGTTCGAGATTAGCCTGGCCAACATGGTGAAATCCCATCTCAACTAAAAATAGACAAATTAGCCAGGCATGGTGGCAGTCCCCTGTAATCCCAGCTACTCGGGAGGCTTGAGGCAGGAGAATCATTTGAAACTGGGAGGTGGAGGTTGCAGTGAGCCAAGATCACCCTGGGTGACAAGAGCGAAACTCTGTCTAAAAAAAAAAAAAAAAGAAATTAGCAGGGTGTGGTAACACAGCCCTGTGGTCCCAGCTACTCAGGAGGTTGAGGTGGGAGGATCACTTGAGCCCAGGAGGTTGAAGTTATAGTGACCTATAATCATGCTACTGCACTCCACCCTGGGTGACAGAGACCCTGTCTCAAAAAAAAAAAAAGGAATTGTTGATTTAACTGTAATTATAAATTCCTTCCAAGGATGTACTTGACTCACTGTCCACCAAAACTTACGTCAAACTAACCAACGTGTCTTTGTTCTCACCTCAAGAGCAAACCAACCACGTGACCAGAAAAGTGGATAAGTGAATAATATATCCACCGATTCTGAGACATGTTTTCATGCTGTAACATCTATGAAATGAGGATGCATCTTACAATAAAGTTTTTGTTGGCAGTGTTATTGCTGTACCTGACAAATGTTAGAGCTAACTCAAATTCTGTACATACACTCAAAACACCGAAAATACTGGCCTCACCGGCAGACATTAATAGCCGGAAAAATATGGCAAGCACCTAACACACGTGATCACAAAAATCAACACTTTCATGGTGTCCAATAAACGCAAGAATGATACCCCCAGAAATTATCTGCTAAGCATTTGAGTACCCACTCAAATACGGGAAACACGACTGGGATATGTCTTCAAATGGGGTTTAAAAAAAGTCATTATGTAACATCCAGGTGTTATAAAGATGAGGCTGGAATATTAATTCTGAATCACGGATGGGATATAAATATGAAAAACTCCACAGTGAGCAAACAACCTTTGGACATTTTAAAATGGCAGGGACAGGGGATGCAGGGAATGGGCCTGCTGATTTTCTTAAAGGGAGTGGTACAGTATTCTAGAGAAAATCTGGCAATAAACATCAAATATCTTTAAAAGAACGCATGCCCTTTGACCCAGAAATTCTACTTCTAAGAGTTTAAGCTAAGGAAATCACTAAGGGCGTATACACAGATTTAGCTAGGAGGATGTACAGCACTGTTTATATAACAAGTTGGAAATAAGTTCAATAATAAGCCCAATAATTGGGTTGGGTCAAATACATCAAGGCACATCCATACTATAGCACAATAGGAAGAATTTAAAATTTGGCTGCAGAAATGTATCCAATTGGCCAGATGCAATTACTCACACCTGTAATCTCAACACTTTGGAAGGCTGAGGCAGAGGATCACCTGAGGCCAAGAGGATCATCGAGACCAGCCAGGGCAACATAAAGAGACCCCATCTCTACAGAAAAAATAGAAAACCTTAGCCAGGCATGGTGGTGCGCACTTGTAGTCCCAGTTACTTGGGAGGCTGAGGTGTGAGAGTCGCCTGAGACTAGAAGTTCAAAGCTGCAGTGAGCTATGATCGCACTGTGCCACTGCACTCCAGCCTGGAGGACAGAGCAAGACCACGACTCAAAAAACAAACAGAGAGAAATGTATCCAGTGACATGCAAACACGTTCATAACATAATGTTAAGAGAAATAAATGGTAAATCTATTATGATCTCATTTTTATTAAAATAGATGATAGATGCACATGTGCACAGAGAAAAGAACATGTAAAAGATATATAGTGAGGTATTAACACTGGTTGTGGGGGAGTTATAGAATTGTTTCCTTTTTTAATCTTTTTTTTTTTTTTGCTCTGTGTTTTCTAATGGTGGGTGAGGAGAGAGGGTAACTAAAACTGTATTTTAAAAAACAAAAACAGTGAAAAGGAACTTGAACACCATGTGATCGAATCAGATGAACAAATGGCTTATGAATCTTGGTGGTTTCAATTTAAAATATAACATGAATTAAAAATCCAATACATTTATCATTATTTTAATCCCTGAAATAGAAGCAGTACATTACTATCTTTCCTTTGAGAAATGCTGAGAGAAATGACCAACAGAAATAAGCATAAGACAGGGCTTAAAATAGGCAAAAATATCCCAGGAGAAAGCTTTCTGCTCCACACAGAAGCTTTGCTGTGGACCCCCTGGGGTAGAAGGAGTAGGTCTGCACATTTCTAATACAACAAAAGAATTGCGAAAATACCCTAGAGCTTTCGATAAAGGTAAACTATCTCAGGGCTTCACATGAACAATAGTGCTTACTCTTTATCTCAGCCCTATATAAAAAATTTCCTATTTGTAAGACTAGAAATTGATCCATTAGGCGTGGGGAGGGAGGAAAGGCATTTACGGCAAGAGTTCTGAAGACTATGGCTGCAATGTCAGATTGGAAAGTACAGGGCTTGTTAGTAACGTGGTGAGATTTCACAGTACTGGATTAAGGGAGGAGGAACCCAGGTCAATCTGCTGCATTTCCATGCCTGGGTCTCCTGCACTGAGCAGCACCCAGGCTTTGCCTGGGCTGACTTTAGTACCAATAGATGGAAAAGTAACATTTTCCACTGACTTCAAGGTAAGCTCACACCAACAGGACACCTGTCGGTGTAATCATGATCCCTGATATTACAAGACAAATTCTCATGTTGATTAAAGGCCAGTGGGATTTAACATAATGTAGAAGACGGGACAGTTAATGGTTAAAATATCTTGGATGTACATTTACCAAAATCAGAAACTCACAGTATTCCAAAGCACTTTTGAGTCTTTGCTCCCTCCCTACTGGCTTTTGCTTTTGTTTTCAAGATACGGAGTCAGCAGGATGGGTGCACTATGACCAAATGGCAACAGATGCTGGTCTTACAGAGGGCAAGACACTTCCCCGTGATGATCTAAGAACATGGAGAGAATGGACAAACATGCCTGCTCAGGACATTTTCATTTTGATTCAGGGTTAACCATCAGTTTCATGAATACGAAGAGCTATAGAAAAAAGCAGTTCCTGCATCCAATAAAATCAGACACACTACATTCCTGAATCCATCTCAACCACAAATGATCCCTGGAAACGTGTCTCTGCTGTGTACGTTTTCTTATTCGGCAAGCTTAAAAGGGTGATACACAAACGGTTCTTAATGCAAAGGATCTGAGAGCCATTCTTCCAACTCTCAGGATTGCATGGTGGCAAGCAGCTTAGAGAATGGATTACTTTTTTTTTTAAATACCAGCAATGTTATCGCAACTACTAACAGGAAAATAACTGATACTGTTAGAATGAAAAACATGGCCAGGCATGGTGGCTCATGCCTGTAATCCCAGGGAGGCTGAGGCGGGTAGATCACGAGGTCAGGCGTTCGAGACCAGCCTGACCAACATGGTGAAACCTCCGTCTCTATTAAAAACATAAAAAATTAGCCGGGCGTGGTGGGGCGCTCCTGTAATCCCAGCTACTCAAAAGGCTGAGGCAGGAGAATCACTTCAACCCGGGAGATTATGCTATGGCACTCCAGCCTGGGCAACACAGCAAGACTCCGTCTCAAAAAAAAAAAAAAAAAAAAAAAAGGATGAAAAATGTTCCAATTGTATGCTATATGCAAGCTCCTCTAAATGAATCTAAGTTAAAATTATATTTCCATATTTGTAAGTTGGTACCTCACTGCTATACATTAACCTTTCCCAAATTAGGAGTTTAAACAATATATTAAAAAAATGAGGGCCAGGCACGGTGCCTCAAATCTGTAATCCCAGCACTTTCGGAGGCTGAGGTGGGCACATCACTTGAGGTCAGGAGTTCAAGACAAGCTTGGCTAACATGGTGAAACCCCATCTCTACTAAAAATACAAAAAAAAATTAGCCAGGCGTAGTGGTGTGGGCCTGTAATCCCAACTACTCGGGAGGCTGAGGCAGGAGAATTGCTTGAACCCAAGAGGTGGAGGATGCAGTGAGCTGAGATTGCATCACGCACTCCAGCCCGGGCAATATTGTCAAGACTCCATTTAAAAAAAAAAAAGAAAGAAAATGAAGAAAACCTACCAATAACTTCAGACACTGAGATTTTCAGTGAAAATAATTTTTCCCTATCAACTGTGGAACTTAAATGATCACATCTCTTTTGAATACTGCACTGCTAGCTTAATATTTAAGATAGAGTCTTCCAACCTTTAATATATAAATAAAACCCTTTCATTATGGGATCTGAATGGCAGCTTTAATCTTATCTCCAATTCTGTAAAGCACCTAGTGCAGTGAAGTAAATAAACCAGCCCCCTACCCTCCACACACAGTCCCCACCAAACACATGCGCCAGCCTTTCTAAAAATATAGTTACAATGAAAAGCCTACAGTGTGGTGTAACCACCAATGCTTTTTCTTAGAAAAGATGTTTGTCGTTTTCAAGTGTTCTGAAAATGAAGTAAATCACAAAACCATTTTCAACAAGACGTGTGTTTCTAATTATTAGTGAGATTTATACTCCTTGAAGAAAAAAAAGGCAGTGTCTCTGGAAGAGCAGAGAAGTTCACTGCTCCAAGACAGCAAGAATTTATAAAGGCAAAATAATTTTGATAAGACCTATCCCCTTCTCTAGTGATTTAAATTTCGGGATCTCGTTGTGCAAATACTGATACAATTGAATGGTCACTTTGAAGTGAGGAGAGGAGGGAACATTCCACCGCAGGGCAAGGCCTGACCTTTCTTCATCACAGGCCCACTACCTTGCACAGCAATGATTACTAATTCCCTCTTCAGTGCAGATTTAGAAAAACAAAGCAGTTGACAGCAACATAAAAGGTGAGGCAAAATTAATGTAAGTAGAATTTATTTCAGCCAAGCTTGAGGACTGCAACCCAGGAGCATGGGTGCCCTGAATATACACGTCAATTAAAAAGCAGTTACAAGTGGCTTTTTAAAGGCAAAAAAAAAAAAAGTGGAGGGAGGAACAAGGGAGTGGGCTGATACAAAGTTGTTTACCAGGAATTCTCATTGGTTTACACAAATCGTACTGATTAGTGACTGGGTATACATTGTTAAACTATAGGGTGTTAAACTACAGTGTCCAGTGCAGCATTATTAGGTTAATTTATAGCTACTTGTTGCAACAGCAAGCAGTGAATACAGACAGGCGAATACATAGCTCAAGGAGGGAGCGGGACGTGACTGTGGTCTCATTTTAAAGTCCCTCTGGACCTGATCATTTAAAAGGACTTGCATTCCTCAGATCAAAGTTCTTTTATTTTCTCATTAACATAGTAATTCAAATCTTTGATGTATTTACTGGGTATTTATTAGCAAATCATAACACTCTAACTTCTACTTATAGGTAAACAGATCATAAAAATATGTATGATAAAGCGATCATAAAGATATATAATGGCCGGGCACAGTGGCTCATGCCTGTAATCCCGAGGTGGGCGGATCACTTGAGATGAGAAGAGTCTGGGACCAGCCTAGCCAACACGGTGAAACCCCGTCTCAACTAAAAATACAAAAATTAGCCGGATGTGGTGGCAGGCGCCTGTAATTCCAGCTACTTGGGAGGCTGAGTCAGGAGAACCGCTAGAATAAGGGAGGCAGAAGTTGCAGAGTGAACTAGATCGCACCACTGCACTCCAGCCTGGATGACAGAGAGAGACTCAGTCTCGAGAGGAAAAAAAAATAGATAGATATGACAAATAGATCCTACAAAACCCCTCTCATACTTTCCTCATTTTGTATTTACTTCTGCATTCATGAGCTTTTTCAAGCAAATTCTGAAAGCCCAGGTCAAAGCTGAACATCACATTGGGTATCATTCTGCCCAACCTGGTTCTTTTTTCCTCTGCGGACTTGAAGCCACGCACTCCTGAAGAACCAACTTGGCTCCCAGGGTCTTTCTTGCACTCTCTTTTTTCTTTTTTTTGAGACGGAGTTTCACTCTTGTTGCCCAGGCTGTAGTGCAATGGTGTGATCTCAGCTCACCGCAACCTCCACCTCCCAGGTACAAGTGATTCTCCTGCCTCAGCCTGCCAAGTAGCTGGGATGACAGGCATGTGCCACCACACCTGGCTTATTTTGTATTTTCAGTAGAGACGGGGGTTTCTCCATGTTAGTCAGGCTGGTCTCGAACTCCTGACCTCAGGTGATCCAGCCCCATCGTCGTCGTCGGCCTCTCAAAGTACTGGAATTACAGGCGTGAGCCACCGCGCCCGGCCCTTTCTAGCACTTCTTTGGCCCTCACAGTAAGTGTCTCCAGGCATTAGACGCTGGGGGATGGGGTGGGGCGCATGCAGGGAGAGAATGTTCTCCATTCTCCCTTCCCCCATTAGAATGGCTAATGCAGAGTTTCATTTCCTAGCTCTGGTTTTCTGCATAACCCCTCCTCGAAACACAAAGACTCAGGATAGGCCTTAAAGAGTCCTTTTGTTTAGAAAGGGTCATTTCCTGCCGTTCTCTCACACCCAGAGACTCCCACCCAGTTCTCAAGGAGAGGCACTCATTTGCTTAGGAAAAAAACACAATTTCAGGTAAGAAAAGCAGTCTTAAAAAATCTTTTCAAATATACAGCAAAGAGTTTCCAAAGTCTAGTGCTTCACTAATTTTTCCTTATTTTGTTAGAATTGTAATTTAACAAAACAGAGGCAAGGTCTAAGGGTTTTCACTTAAAAGGCTTAAAATTAAAACCATTCCCCCCCACACAGCCCACCCTGGATGTGTCTTGGCACGCCAGGGCAGCTTTCTGCATCACAATGGGGGAAATGTAAAGTGGAATGAAAGTGGAAAAAATGAGATTTATGGTTGTTTTAATGCACAACAGACGTTGTCTGTACAATCCCTACCTTTTAGTTAAGGAAACAGGTTAAAATGACTTGTCAAAGAAGCAGCTTCAGTGGCTTGTCCTACATCTCTCAGAAACAAGAGATAATAAGATAATGAGAGAGAGAGAAAAATAATACTTATGAATTGATCGGTCAAGAACTGACTTCTATAAGGATTTATATACCATTGGTTCTAAGACTATCAGATAACGGTAAATTTAACGAAGTTTGTTGAAGGTCAGGTCTGACAAATGCTATAAATGAGGATAATCCAATGGTCTGCATTTTCATTAGTGCACTAACTAGTCCGCTCAACTATCAGGTGGCTTATTAGCCTGATACCCTATGTAATGATGACTTACATTTCTTTCATCCTGAAATATCATCTGGTCTGCTTTACAATGAACAGAAACTGTTCCTGAGTCTGTGGGGCTGACACGTGGGCATAAACTGTGGCTGTGAGGTGGCTCACAAGGCACAGATTAGAAGGTCCTTCCTGGCTACACATACAGGTGGCTTAAAGGCTGGATTCTTCTGACTAAAGCCAGCATTATGCTGAGTTACAGATCTTTTTCCTCTTGTAAGGCAAATTGAGGAAGGTATATTGGGCTGGAGGCTAGACCCAATCAAAGGATCAGAAGTGGTAAGACTATCTCCAAATCAATTCCACCTGGGTTATTAACTTTAACCCTAACCACCTAACAGTCACATCTGCAAAACAGGAATCAAATTACCTTGCCCAACTTGTACTTACACATTCCCTACACGCCAGGCCCACATTCCTCTCCTGGTTCTGGGGAATTTGTAGTAGGTTTCCCATTCTAAGTGGACAAAGGGAAGGATTCCTTAATGTGTCAAACACTGCCACATACCCCCACAATGGCTCTATCACTTAACCTTCTGAACAACATTTCTAGCTTAAAAGGGTGTGAGGTGACAACTGCGGTTTTGTGTGTACTAAAGTGGGGATGGGGACCAGAAATGATCATCTTCAAGGTGGAAATATAAAGTTTAATCTGAAAACTGCTGAAAAAGGTCTATGATGATACAGTGCATCAGACAGGCTTTGGCGTTTGTCAAGGAGATTTGCATTCTAGTCAATTCACCAAAAAAAAGACTTATTGGACAGTTCTGGGCATTGTCCTAGGTAGGCATCTGAGGTTTGTACAGCATTAAACAAGGCAGCCAGTCTCTGCTGCCAGGGAGTTACATACCAATGGTACCAGATAAGTACAATGAGCATATAAGGCCATGTCAGGAGGTAAGAAGTTCTATCTGGAAAATAAACGGGTAGGAATATAGGGCTACTTTAAACCTGGAGGTCAAAGGTCTCTCTGGGGTGACATCTGAACTGAGATCTGAATGAGAGGCAAGGATGAGGCTGTCTGATAACATCTGAGTGTAGGGCTTTCCAGGCATACAGAATGGCTTGCACAAAGGCCCTGAGGCAGGAACAAGTTTGGTAAGCTGGAAGCCCAGGCAGCTGCGGCATAATGAATGAGGGTGTGATTCCTGGCAGATGAGGTCAGAGAAACCAGCAGGGCCCAGATCACATGAACCTCATATGCCACTGGAGAATTTTAAGCTCCTATCCACCAGCTGTAAAACCTCAGACCAATTACTTAATCTCTTAGAGCCTCAGCTTTCTTATCCCAAAACATGAACGCTTCATACGGGTTTGCTAAAGAGCAAAGTTAAAAGCAGAGTAGACGCTAAGTCCATAAATGTTGAATGAATCCATTAATATGCAAAATCCATTAAATGCTTTTACAGGTTTGATTACATCTGGATATGTACCTGGTTTTTTTTTTGGAGACAGGGTCTCACTCTGTCCAGGGCTGAAGTGCAGTGGCGTGATCATGGCTCCCCCGCAGCCTCGACCTTCCCGAGCTCAGACAATCCTCCCACCTCAGCTCCTAAGTTGCTGGGACTACAGACACATGCCACCGTGTCTGGCTAATTTTTTTGTGTTTTTTGTTGAGAAGGGGTTTGCCGTGTTGCCCAGGCTGGTCTTGATCTCCTGGGCTCAACTCATCGGCCTGCCTCAGCCTCCTAAAGTGCTAAAGCCTCCTAAAGCCTCATGAAGTGCTCAGTGTGAACCACCCTGCCCAGCCACCACACGTGATCTTCAGTTCTCTCACTGATTTTCTTATGCATATTAGGAAAAGTAAGATTCAAACGAAAATTTGTGCAACAAAAATGGTCTTGTCTATAATCCCAGCACTTTGGGAGGTGAAGGCGGGAGGATCGTTTGAACCTAGGAGTTTAAGACCAGCCTGGGCAACACCACAAGACTCCACTTCAAATAAAAACAGGTTAAAAAAAAAAAAGAAAAAATAAAGAAAAAGACGTTTTTTAAAATGGTCTCAGGGTTCACTCTAACAATTCTTTTGCTCATTACTCAGAAAAGTCCTGGAGGTCCTGGAAAAAGAATTCGGCTTGGGCAGGTAAGAGCAGAGCAGCTGACTAGATTCCAGCCCTTCGCTTATTTTCTTCCTTCTACTCCGATATAAGCAAGACCCTGAGGGGGCAGCAAGTGCTAGCGGTTCCAGTCGGCTGTCACCAGGCATCCTGCAGCAGGCACAGGACGGAAGTGCATGTCCTCAGTCCCACCTCCTCAAACACATCCTGCCTGGCTGCGAGGGATACTGTATTTAAAAACAGATGCCTCTTTGGAAACTCACACATTTTAAGTCTGGTAAATCACACATGCTGGGTAAAGTAATTACACTTTTGTAGCACTTCCCCCTCTGAGCACAAAGGAAATTCTGCTACTTCTGTAATTAGATAGCACTTTCTGTGTACACTTTTTCCCAGGGGGCCTCCCCCTGTCTATCCTATAGGTGGGCGTAAGAGGAATTTTCACAAAACAGGTTCCGGCGGATTCAAGAAAAAAAAAATTGGGTCATCTTTAGGATTTCTCTTCAAATAATGTTGGCCACTGCCAGCCTACCTACCCCGGTGACACAAGGATCTGGGAAAATCAGAGGAACGTCACAAAAAATCAACTCATGAGAAATAAAGGTTAATTAAAAGTAAAGTTTTCCTATTACTTATTTGCAGAGGTTGGTGAGCCAGGCCTCAATTTGGAGATCTCAGATGTCTCATACCTCTGGCAAAATCCTAAAGGCTGACAGAATGGAACTTGGCTGCCTAAACGTTCCCTTTGCAATTTAAATTTGTGTGACAATACTGTATTACAACCTGGAATTTGAGTCCATCTTCCTGGTGCGACTGGCATTTATTACTGCCATTTCCTTTTTCTCTTTAGTATTTACACAATATACACCATAATAGGGGCAGTAGAGTTAAAACCTAAGAGAAATACAAATGCAAGTTGTTTTCTTTTTAAGTTTCTAGACTACTTACAGCTGACACTTAGCTGGGCTAAAAAAGGCAGCACACTTTTAAAGTATAAATTGAATAAAATGAAAATATGGCCAGGCACAGTTGCTCACACCTGTAATCCCAACACTTTCGGAGGCCAAGGCAGGCGGATCACCTGAGATCAGGAGTTCGAGACCAGCCTGACCAATATGCTGAAATTCCATCTCTACTAAAAATACAAAAATTAGCCAGGCACGGTGGCGGGCGCCTACAGTCCCAGTAACTTGGGAGGTTGAGACAGGAGAATTGCTTGAACCCAGGCAGCAGAGGTTGCAGTGAGCGAAGATCGCACCACCGCACTCTAGCCTGGGTAAGAGAGAAGACTCCATCTCAAAAACAAAACAATAAAAACATGACCCACAGATTAGATGTCTTTGTGCTGCTGGCCAAAGGCTCATCCTACTCTTCTTTTCCTCCCAATAAAATCAAAAAAGATAAAAGCAACCTAGAAATTTTGTCCTAAAAAAAACTCATGCCTCTCTAGATTTTATGGTAGCTTGATCTTTCCTTTTAGGTGCAGGGTTGGCAAATGAAAAGCTGGAGAAGTAAAAAAGCCTGGGAATTAATGGCAAATTTTAGAGATAAACAAGTTCCTGAGTTTTGATCAAAGCAAAAAAAAAAAAAAAAGCATACGAGAAATACCATAGACCAGATTTTTCTAAGCTCCCCCCTCTCAGGCTTTTCTAATGGCTAAGTACACCAAACCCTTTAGAAATGGGCAATTTCTATGTAATACATTTTTATGTTCCTAAATTAACTTTTTTTAAGTTTCCATTTTTCCTGATTATTTTCAGTTCTCTCCCCTTTCCCAAACACTTTTTAACATGACTCCAAATTGTCACTAAATTTTGTACCTCTTTTCTCGCTCACCCTCACAAGATTTCCTAGGAAGCAGGAATTCCATTTTCTGGGCACTCCCATCATCCACATTTTCAATTACCAGCTCTATGTTCTTGAATTGTTCTGAAAATCTCATTTCAAGATCAGATCTCTCCTCTGCACCCCAGACTCAGTAACATCTTCATCTCCTAGGTACCTTTTGTTCTTACGCTTTCTACATCTCTGTCTTCTATTCCTACAAATACAACCGCCACTTAGCTAGTCATCCAAAGGAGAAACCCAAGAGGCTGCTAGGCTGTCTCCTCGCCTTCTCTCCCACACATCTGACAGTTACAGAGGCCCTGAACACCTGGCATCTCTGCCTTAGCTGCTACGGCCAGGCTGCTGCCTTACTTTGAGACCACGACTCTTTCAGCAAAAACCTCACTGCAAGAATGGTTCTCAAGAACTTTTCCAAAATTGGCCACATCCCCCTGCCCATTGGGACGTTCCAGAATGCTACCTGCTGGGGCACATCCACCCCGGCGCCCCATCAGAGGACAGAGTCCAATTCCCTAGTGCAGAAAGCGGCTCCTCCACCCCTTCTGGACCAATGCCCCCTTCCCAGTTTCATTCTTCCTTCCCCTTCTCTCCAGCCCTGCCTTGCTTGCTCTTCCCCAAAAGAGTCTTTTGAAGCCTCTATGTGTTCATTCACAGAGCGAATTCCTTTAGCCTATCTTTTCCCCTCTGTCTGAACCCTTTTCTCATGAGCCAAAATCTTAACTGAGATTTAGTTCATATGTCTTCTTTAAAGAAGAGATTCTTGCTCTCTATGACACAGCTCCATCCCTTCCTTGCAGGGTTGGCTGTGCTCAACTCAAACAACTACCACTACTTTAACCCCGGGCTTGGTTATACCTGTTTGTTTACACAGGGCCATCACCATTAAGCTGTGAGCAACTTTCAGGCAGAAACTGCCTCTCTCAGCTCTTGGCATCCCTAGAATCTGCACATGAAGACCCCGGCTCCATAGCTTCTCAGTGCTTCAGCCGCTTTCCCAAAGGAGCACAAATATCATAAACCCTTCATCAGTTTGTTGTAAGGCTGAAATAAGGTAACATATGAAGAGTGCTTGGCACATAGTAAATACTCAATAAAAGTTAGGAGATAATTATCTATTTGGTGAATAGATAAAAAGATTTCTGAAAATTCTGTAAACTAAAGATTTCGGTATTTCCTTTTTCCTGCTATCAGCAACACTGACAAGCTGCGCAGCTTTCTTCTGATAACCACGAACATATCTCCTTTACTCAGCTTCATGTTTCAGGTAATATCAAGGACCTCCCACCTCCACCCCCAAACATACACAACACAGTGCACTAAAATTGCTTAAAATATTCTCCTGG
The DNA here is from genome assembly GCA_036589455.1 of Ateles fusciceps. NCBI lineage: Eukaryota > Metazoa > Chordata > Mammalia > Primates > Atelidae > Ateles > Ateles fusciceps. The sequence goes on along the minus strand of JAZHEH010002554.1, from coordinate 12,752,091 downwards.
TGCCGGGCGCAGTGGCTCACACCTGTAATCTCAGCACTTTGGGAGGCCGAGGCAGGCGGATCACAAGGTCAGGAGTTTGAGACCAGTCTGACCAACATGGTGAAACCCCATCTCTACTAAAAATACAAAAATTAGCTGGGTGTAGTGGCGCATGCCCGTAAGCCCAGCTACTCAAGAGGCTGAGCAGGAGAATCGCTTGAACCGGGGGAGGCAGGTTGCAGTGAGCCAGGATGGCACCACTGCACTCCAGCCCGGGCAAGTAAGAAAAAAAGAAAAAAATATATATATTCTTCTGGTACACTAAAGATAATGATGTGAGTGTGAGGAGTTATCCCCCATATGTCAGATAAGCTCAACCCCTGGAAGCTCATCCCCCACCAGAGGCGTAGAACTGACAGCTTCATAGCAACATAGCATCCATTTAAATACCTGGTCCCAGATGGCCTCAAGCCCACTGAGCTGTGCGGCCACTTCTGCACCAGCTATTAAGGTTCATTCTCCTCATTCCTTCATAAGTTTTTTCTTTGACCAAAGCAAGCACTGTTCAAGAGGAACATTTGCATTCCCTTTCCCTTACCCCCAGGCAGACACTAAGGTGCCAAATGAAACTGAACACAAACATTCCAAAGTGGCTGTCACACAGAGCAGGCTTGTTTGGGAACACAGGGAGCTCCGTGCTCTTCCACCTAAGCAAGGCTTCTGGAAGCCCTCGTCCAAAAGGTCAAATGGAATTCCACAGCAGAAACCAAATTCTAATGGTGAAGACCCAATTGCACCTGAGGACAAGCAGTCCCGTGCCGACAGTGGCTATCTGATGGACCAGGCAGGCTCACCTGTGCTCACAAATGGAGGTTCCTGATGACAAAGGGAAGGAAGGAATTTTCTGGCCGATCCATCCATGCCTTCTCTAATTCCCCAGTGAAGAGTGTGGAAGGAATCCTCAATATTAAACGAGTGGCTGCTGCTTAACAGATTGCCTATGCAAACTCATAATCACCAACCTCACCGATGAGGCTATTTCATATGGATCTACAAAGAATCATACATGTGTATATATGCAAACGCGGGTGTGCGCAGAGGGGATTTACCTGGCGCTGCGGCAGGTCAACACTGGGAACACTGAATGGCGCAGATCCGTACAAAATAAATACCTGAAAAAAGGTGATCATCCAGGAGTCAAAATGGACATAGCAGAAAGTAACTTTTACTGGAATTCTAAGGAAAAATCATCTCTATGGGATGGAACGTTAGGTGATGGGATCTTGCAAAAATGTAGGCTGAAAAACTTGAATCCTGCCTTGAAAGCAGGTCAGACTAGATCAAGAGAAGAGGAAGACCGTGGCTGAAGCAAATGGATCGAAGTATACAGGTAGGTGAGGGCAATCCTGAACACCATGTGTGCACTTGACTTTGTGGAGTACCGATTGCACTGAAGGATTTGGGGCATCAGAGGGCCCAGCAGTATGGTGTAAGGATGGACTCCAGAAGGGCATCAGAACAGGAGAGCAGCTGAAGATCACTAATGCAATCAGGATAAGGGAGATAAGGAAATGAGCAAGAGAAATGTTAACAGTACTAAGAAAAGACCATTACGAGTTCTCACCGATAGGCTTGTGAGCAAAACCAAATAAGACCAACCTCGGTTTTGTGAATATCCCAATTCAAGGAAAGCTTCAAAGCAAAAAGACATTTAATTCTTTTTGTTCACATGGTCGTTTTAGAAAACTTAAGCACCAGAAAGCACCAGAAAGTAAATAGCAATGATCTGTAATCCACCAATCAGATACAGTTTATTGATGTTTGGTTTTATAAACATATATTTGACTACAGGCATCACATCGTATACAACTTTAAAATCAGTTCTTTTCCCTTAATATTACAACATGAGAATAAATATATAATCTTCAGAATGTCTGGTGCCACGGACGATGAAAGAGGCGAGGACAGATTTTCCTCTACGGCCTTTAGAGAGCATGGTAGCCCTGCCAACACCTTGACTTCAGGTGTCTGACCTCCAGAACACAGAGAATAGTATATAACTACATATGTATAATAATAAACATGTATTTACATATAATACATATTTTACAATACATGTATTTTTCTCTTTAAAAATGGAGCCTTTAGTGGCTACATAATATTCCCCTTCCGGACTTACGCAATGATTTAGTTAGCAATTTCCCATGTTAGATCCAGAGTGTCTCTGAATTGTCACTGTCATGACAATAACAGTGTCACATTCTGCAATAATCATTCCTATGTATAACTCTTTATTATACCATTTCCTTAGGGCAAATTTCTAAAAATAAAGGTACTAAATCAAAGGGCCTGAACACATTTTGACAGTGTCAGTCCTTTCTGAAAAGCTACACTAATTTACGTCACCACTGGCCATGCACAAAGTACCCACATTATTGCCTTATCACCAGCACTGAACACTTTTATCCTCAAAGCAGAAATTACTATGAACCTACGAAAATTATATGAAAGTATCTCCAGAAAACAACTTCCACCCCTTCCAAACTGCCCATCTTAAAAGCAAATGCCACTGGAAACGAAGAAGACTGCAGATGCACACAACGATTTATCAGGGAAATGTTTAAACTGCATTGGAAAAATAACTCAAAAGTGCACGCCGCATTAGCAGGGGTCTTGAAGCATCAGTTATCACCAAATCCTGTTCTATGATTGAAATATACATTTATTGCAATGGATTGGACTTGGAATAACAGAGACCTCCAATCTTGGTTAAATTGTTTAAAACCGTTCTGTACCTTCCTGAAGTCATAATGTAGACTGATTTTAATGCTCGATGAAAATCTGAGGTTGCCACATCAAACTGACATTATCCTCTCTATGCCAATTATATGAAATAATTTTCTTTACAACCCCAGTATTTTGGCAAAACTAGTAAGCGCTTTAAAAGAAGGAATGCAAAATAAAGATGTGTATTAATCTCTGAAGAACTGACTTGATATGATTTCTGCATGTCTTTTTGATCAATATTCCAACACTTCCAAGTTTTTTGCTTTTTTAGTTTTACTATAAGTACAAGTCAATTCAAAGCAATTTAGGGAGAAATTAACACCAGTGCTTAAATATAATAAAAGGCCCTCTAAAGATGTTTTATAATCAGCCTGAAAAGTACTCAATGACATGGATAAAAGTGGAAATAAAACTAAATCACATATTTAATCTAAATGATCTATTTTGAAAATTCAGTGACCAACAAGTTATTTCTACCTATAAGACAGAAAAGGTCTTGATATATTTAAAAATACTTTAAACTCATAAATTATAACTGATGAGACAAATAATTACGGGTCTATTACTCATATATTAATTTTTATAAAGTCTGTAAAATTAGAGAAATTTTAGGAATTATTTTATCAATTGTAAAATACAGGAAATGATATGATACTCTAAATATATACAAACAAACCTCATGAATCTCAGTAAGATTTTGACAACTGGTTAGTCTTTATAGGACGACTTGCTTAGGGAACACACATGTATAACACATGAAAAATCAGAAAGCTAAATGTACCATCTCTCTTACACAACCGGCTAGCCAAATCCTAAAGTTATTTTTCCTCAAAGTTTTCAATGCCATCCAAAGATTAATACATGTTCTGCTCAAGTTCTCAAAAACTTCCAACCCTAAAAAGCTGCAAAAATTCTCCTAGATCCTGAATTGTTCATTCTGTACAATTAGAACCAAAGAAGCACCTCAGCACAATTATTTCAGGGGTAAGCATTCTAAACTCTCAAAAGCAGCTAAAATACACTGGTTGATAAAAGGAATTCATTTCAAAACTAGAAAGACAGAAAAAAAACAAACTTGGATTCTGCAATGTGGAAGAAAGCCCAAACCACCCCCATGATCTATGAAATAAACTATTTTCCCTTAATGATGATTGGACTCATTTTTCCATGTCAGTTCTATGGCCACCAGAAATTACAACAAAATACATTTTTCCTCTCTTGTCATTATGTGTATATATATGTTGTATGTGTGTGTTCTGTTTACCAGAGTCCACTGCCAAGGTTTTTTTTAAACGTGTTTAAGAGCAAGTTGCTGATACGATGGGTGGACAGGGAAAGGGTCAGTGTGGTGGTTTTGCATAATGCTGGGCACATTAATGGCACTCACCAAATGCCCTATTTATTTTACTTGTGGCTTTCAGGGTTAGAAAGAAAAAAAAAAGAGGGGTTAAGAGTTTTTCAAGAACAAAATATAAACCAAAAATAGGAAATTAGGCAAAATTACCTGGATCGTTCAGGCCACTTTAGTTTCTTTTCCTGAATTTCTGACATTATAAACCCCCTCTCTTCATGGTCTTATCTGTTTGGTACATGACATCTCTTGGACTACTTGGGTTCTGAAATCTTCCTGCCTGTCCACTTATTTTTTAAATAACAAGTGTTTTGCTAAAAATGTCGATATTTTCTAGAGCCTCATGCCATTCCTACCTGAAAAGGAATACTGTCAGGGTAACAGGACAAGTTAGAGGCAGCAACTGGACTGCGATGGCCCGTGATTATATGTCAATTATCATACACAACCCTCACAAGGACGGAGGACAGCCCAGGAACCGGGCAGGCAAATCCCTCAGTCCTGGCAGCAGTTAAGATATTCGTCAGGCGGAAAAATGTGACTTTTCTATACTTTAAGTGGGTATGATTTTTAGGACATTGAACTTCTTTTGCTACCTACCAAAAGGAAAAAACAAAAGTTTTCTCAACTGGGTGAGTGAAGAAAGATGGTTTCCTATAATATTCTAACCCCGAGAAGCAACCAGATTGCACATCTAGCTGAAATAGATTTCTGAAGCAATGATGATCTTGATATGGTAAGTGAATTAGTTCAATATAGTAGTTCCTAAAAAAGCAAACTTGTCATTATTTTTAAAATTTTTTAAGTGGTAGGGAAATAAATTGCAAAGCAGCCAGTAAGGTTCAAGAAAAAAGCAAAACATGCCATTCGACTCTCCATCTACTTGAAAAAAGAAATGTCAGTAGCATTCCTACACTTGTAATTAGAAAACATGTATGTAAATAACTCTTCAAATAGCATTTTATAATAAAATAGAAAATATCCTCGGGTGAGAAAGCAATTTTGGCTGACTGCAATTCGCTTAGGTTTCACTACCGTACAGCTGGGTGAAGAGTAACATCTCCTATTTATTTTGCATTGTTTGGCACAGTCTCACTCCTCTACCTTCTCCACGTAAAAGTTTCCATTTTCCAAGTGGACAATGTGGCGAGAACTTGAATGTATTAATGAATTCCTCTGCGATTTTGGTTTCACTATCAGAGTTGAAGTTTGCACACAACACAGTGTTTCAACAATGATCTCAACATCCTCATGCTTTAGAATCGGTTTACCCTCTGTGTTCACCTATATCAGGATGCAATACCTGTGTGAATCTTTTCGGGTCATATTAAGACGTGCACTTTGCTGTATCTGCACACACACTCTCAAGTTCCTCTAAAATCTTTAAGAACTCAACTGTGTGGGATGTTTAAAAAGTACGCCAGAAATAAGTTCTTGGACTTCAGATAATGTACCTGCAGAAAGAGAGTCATTTGGTAGCAGACCACAACTATCCTACTACAGAATTCTGAAATGCTTGTTCCTGAGTCCGAGTCCCCTTCTGCCCAATCTACTGAATTGTTTCCACCGAAGGAAGGCTCCGCAGCCGCAAAACTTTTACTGTATTACGGACGTATCACCTATAATGCGTGCTCACAAGCCAAAGTCCTATGAAAACACCCTCGATGAGCATTTGGTGAATTGTTGCATTTTTAACCCTCTTATTCTGCTTCCCTCCATCTCCGCGGCCCCTGAATTCACAAGTGTTCACCGCCCAGGTTCGGGGTCTTTGACTCAGCAGAGAAGAATGTGGCTGATGAGTTATCTATTAATCCAAAAAACCTTGGCTAGAAAGATATTTCACCAAGAACTTTTTAACACGGAAAGGGAGGGGACAGGGAACAGAGGTATCTTTTAATGAGAACTTTTTCCCGAGTTTCTTCCTTAAACTGCACCCCCGCTCCCGCTCCCGCCATCCACACACAATTTCCAGCCCCAGCCCTAAGTCCTGACCCTCCGAGTCCCGATCATCCGAGTTCACTCAGGAGTCAGCTCTCGGTTCCACTTTTTAAATCCCGGGCCAACAAAGCTGAGCATTATACTTACAAAAGTCTCCGAAAAGTCCTTGGAGTTACGCAATTTGGGGCACGCAGACGCGCGTGGACACAAAAACACACGCTCCCCGAGATCCACCCTCCCGGGGCCACACTGCGGGGTGGCGTCCGGGGCATAGCCATGCCCCAGCCTTCCACCGCCGCGCCCCGGGCCCGCGCCCCTTCGGCCGCCCGCACTGGGTCTCGGGTCGCCCCCGCCACAGCACAGAGCCACCCCGTACCTCCTCCTCCTGAAGGTTGGCCTCGCTCGGGGTGTTCTCCTTCTCGGCTTTGCCGCCGTTGTTCATCTTCCCGGTCCTTCCTCGCCGGGCCGGGCAGGGCTGGGGCGCCGGGCTGGGCGAGGGCGCGCTCGCCCACTGTTGCCTTCCCGGGCGCCGGGGCTCCCTCGGGCGGGCGCCGCGGACTGCGGGGCTGGAGCCGGGGGCAGCGGCTGTCAGGCTTGGGCTGGGGATCCCGCGGCGAGACTGCGACGGCGGCGGCGGGCGACTCAGGAAATACGAGGTAGAGACGGGGCAGGGCGCGGGCCGGGAGCGGGGCACGGAGACAATCGGGCCCCGGGAGGGCGACCTGGAGAGGGAGGGCGGGCGCCCGGGGAGGAAGGAAGAAGGAAGGAAGGAAGCAAAGGATGGGGCGAGGACGCGCGTCCCAGGAGTGAGTGCGGAGAGTTGGGGATGAGGCCGAGTTGGGACAGGGGGCTGCAGCTGCTGGAAGGAGGGGACGGGGGTGCCCAGAGAGGAGGAGGAAGAGAAGGAGGAGGAGGAGCGGGGCGGAGGGGCGCGGGCCGCGGCTGGGACGCTGGGACCCGAGAGCCGCTGAGTGCGCGCTCCAGGCAGGCTCTGGGAAGTCCGGGATAGAAGCAGCTCCCTTTCTCTCGCCTTCCTCCCTCCCCCCCTCCCCTCCCTCCTCTCCGCGCCTCTCCTCGCCTCCCCCTCCTCCCTCCGCCCTCCCAGGACGTGGGCTGCCGGCTGCAACCGGGAGGGACGGGGCGCGGGACGGAGCCCCCCGCGGGAGGAGGGGCCGGCGGCCGGATGGCGCGCGCCGGGGAGGGGCCGCGGGCCGCAGGCGGAAGAGGCGACCCCAGCCCCCGAATCGGCGGCGGGTCGGAGGGCGAGGGCCCGGGAGGCCGAGGGCAGGGAGGTCGGGGCCCGCCGTTCCCTCCGCTCCCGGGGGCCCCGGCGTCTGCGCGCCCCGGGACTTCAGGGACCCTGCCCCACCGAGGCCCGGACCGGGAGCTGGGATGTGCGACTTTTGTTTGCCGGCTTTTACCGAGGGATTTGCACCCCTGGCCCTAAGCCCACCCTTCCCGGGGCAGACCTGGTTCTTCCTCTGCTGCTTTAATGACAGGATGAGAACTCGAAGGACACCCGGGCAGCCCACTCTGGGCCGGCTTTTTCAGGACGGGTTTCAAACCCATCTCCAGCGGGGGTCCTGCGACGCGCCCCGAGCCTTCCCAGCACCGGCTTCACTTCCTGGGCTTCCCGCGACCCCCGACTCCTCTCCCAACTCTCATCAGACCCTTCTGGGATTGTTTACCTGGCCTCTCCCACACCCTTCGGAGAGCTCCTTCCTGGAAGAAAGAAAAGCTAAACCCTGCCCTATTTATTTGTTTAATCCCACGGCTATTTAAACGGGCTAGCGGGTATATAGTAGGCACTCAAATATTTGTTGGCCAAGTGAATGTTCCTCATTGCAAGCGGAGCTGGGGGTCCTTATGGAGGAACTTGAGAGGCTGGAAGCACGCTTGAAAAAGAAAAGGGGACCTGGGCTTTGCACCAGCTTCAGAGGGGTTGCGTAGTTTGTTTCGTTATCTGTGAAATGGGAACAGCTGAATATGTCCTCCACAGTTTTCGAGGAGACTGCAAGTTTTAGAGCTATATGCAGCACCCAGCATTCATTATTCGTTTAGGTTTACAATACGTGGAAGCTAACATTATTATTAAGGAAACTTCCATTTTTTTCCCGGGCCTTAGAAAACTTTTCCAATACTAGGTCATTTAAGCTTCTCGTTTTGTTTGTAAAAATGAGGGTCTCACTTTGTTGCCCAGGCTGATCTCGAACTCCTGGCCTCAAGTGATCCTCCCGCTTTTAGCCTCCCAGACGGATGGGATTACAGCCTGAAGCCACCGTGTTAAACCCTTAGATTTCACTGCTACAAATGAACAAATGTGGAACTCCACTTATCAGTGGGTTCTGCCCCACTTCTCCCCCGGAATTCTCTGCCCAGCCTGCTGTTCCTGTCCTGCACCAGTCACAGTTTCTAACTACAGTATTTGCTTCACTGTTTCTCCCCACCCCCGTCCAGACATTCTTTATACTGATTTAAGTGCTGCTGGGGATAGGGTGGGGAGGCTGTGGAAGATGCAGATAAGGTCCCTGCCTGTAGGGAGTTTAAAGTGGGATGGTGGCTCACACTTGCAATCTCAGCACTTAAGGAGATAGAGGCAAGAGGATTGCTTGAGCCCAGGAGTTCAAGAACTGCCTGGGCAACCGAGCAACACCCTGTTCTCCACAAAGAGGGGAAAAGAAAGACAAAAAAAAGTGGTATGGAGCCAAGATGCTCTCAGAATCTTCTTTCCAATTATAAAAAGCAAGGAAAATATTTGCTATAAGGTTATTTTGAAGAGAAAAACAGTAGTGATACTTGGATTTTTCAGATTGGGTCTATCTGGGGGGTTTGGAGATTTTGAAACAGGAAGATTTCCACAGGGAAAAAATGTTTTTTAATTGCTGTCATAATGCGATTTCTCTCTAAGGGGAACAGACAAGTATCCTGGAAGAAAATAAACCTAGTCTATTGAAAGTGCAACCCAAGACATTCAGAAGAGACAAGCCTACGGTGAATCTGGAAACTTCGCAGGTGTTTGAATGTATTGATTATCTTAACTGGGAGCCCTTTGCACTGCCTGCTCCTCCCTCAATTACATGAGGAACCACGAGAGGGCAATGTCTTCCTGAGCAACAGCTGAGTGGTGGTCTTAGGACCCCCATGGTGGCCCACTGTGTCCTTGGCCATTCTTGCCTGGCATGGCATATACTCCACAGAAGGGCATGGTCTTGTTGGAGCCTGGCATGTGCCCAACAAAAATAACAATGTCGTCCATAGTTCCACTGAGACCCCACTTAGGAGCAGGTGGACTCTGTTGTGTGATTTCAGGATGCCCGGAGAACCTCTCCTGTCCCCACCCAAGGAAGCCTGGCTTAATTCCAAACAAAGAACCTGATTCTCTTTGTCTTTACGCCAAACTGGGACTTTGTCCATTGTTAAAAGTCAAAAATCTCTGGGATAAGCAACAAAAATAAGTTCCAGGCTGGGCATGGGGGCTCACGCCTGTAATCCCAACACTTTGGGAGGTGGGCAGATCACCTGAGGTCAGGAGTTCGAGACCAGCCTGGCTAAGATGGTGAAACCCCGTTTATACTAAAAATACAAAAAATTGGCTGGGCGCGGTGGCTCACACCTGTAATCCCAGCACTTTGAGAGGCCGAGGTGGGCGGATCACAAGGTCAGGAAATCGAGACCATCCTGGCCAACATGGTGAAACCTCGTCTCTACTAAAAAAAATACAAAAAAAAAAAAAATTAACTGGGCGTGGTGCCACACACCTATAGTCCCAGCTACTCAGGAGGCTGAGGCAGGAGAATCACTTGAACCAGGAGGCAGAGATTGCAGTGAGCCAAGGTGGCGCCACTGCACTACAACCTGGGCAACAGTGGGAGACTCTGTCTCAAAAAAAAAAAAAAAAATTAGCCAGGCGCGTTGGTGCACGCCTGTAATCCCAGCTACTCAAGGCAGAAGAATTGCTTGAACCCAGGAGGTGGAGGTTTCGGTGAGCCAAGATAGCCATTGCACTCCAGCCTGGGCAACAAAAGTGAAACTCCATCTCAAAAAAGAAAAGAAAAGTTCCAGGAGAGGATCCTTGTCTATCTTATTCACTGTTGTATTCCCAGCATCTAGACAGTGCCAAACACATAAGAGGCACTGTTATTTTTGAATGAATGAGCATTTTAAGTCTGATCAGTTATTGATTCTCAGGCCTGAATGTTACTATCGGATTTTTCCAAGATCCAGCAGGAAAGACTAAATAAGTGGAGGTGTCTTAGAACAGATAGTCACCACAATGGCACTAGGCAAGGTCTTGGCAGTAGTTTTTGTTTTTGTTTTTGGTTTTTGAGACAGATTCTCGCTCTGTCACCCAGGCTGGAGTGCAGTGGTGTGATCTCGGCTCACTGCAACCTCCACCTCCCAGGTTCAATCGATTCTTCCGCCTCGGCCTGCCCAGTAGGTGGGACTACAGGTGCACACAACCACACCCAGCTAGTGTTTTTGTTTGTTGTTGTTGTTTGAGACAGAGTCTTGCTCTGTCACCAGGCTGGAGTGCCGTGGCACAATGTCAACTCACTGCAACCTCCTCCTCCCGGGTTCAAGTGATTCTCCTGCCTCAGCCTCCTGAGTAGCTAGGACTACAGGCACAAGCCAGCATGCCCAGCTAAATTTTTTTTTTCCTATTTTTAGTATAAATGGGGTTTCCCTATGTTGGCCAGGCTGGTCTTGAACTTCTGAACTCAGGTGATACACCTGCCTTGGCTTCCCAAAGTGCTGGGATTACAGGTGTGAGCCACCAGCCTGGCAGTGGTCTTTATTCATGATTTTGCAGGGGGGGGGGACCCTAGATAGAGAACTTGTGCAGAATGGAGCAACTGATAATGTTTCAAACAGTAAAAGATAAAATCACACCATTGAATTTGACATATCAGACAATAAAATCGACACTGAACCAGGGATGGCTATACTACATAGGCAGCAGTGACAGTGACATTCAGGGTGTTTTCAGAAAAACATATGGGGTTGGGATAATACGTGAGGAAAAGAGTGATTCCTGTTTTTTGTCCTTTCCACTAAGAATAGTTGAGCTATTTGAAAGAGCAACAATGTTTTACCAACAAAACTCAAGGAAAATCTGTAAACAGACTTTTGAGATTTATAAAACTTCGTGATTGAAGAAAAAGAGTTTGAGTTTGTGTGGGGGAGGAAAATATACCTTCAAACAGGGTATAAAGGATCATTACAACTTGCTTACAAGTTTAAAGAAAGATTCCAAAGTAAGATCTCAGTAGCAATAGTTCCCAGGCATCCTGAGAATTATAAGACAATAAAGGAATTTTATATCCTGGAATAGTTGTGTTGAAGACCAGAAAAATCTTTCTCCCTGGCTTAACACTCTTACCTACAGTATTGCCTGACCTTCGAGGTTACCTTGAAAGGGGAATATTGCATATTGCATACACCTGTATTTTTTTATTACTCACCGATGTTTCTCTGGCAGTGCTCATTTTGAGGATTGCCAAACCTATAATTATGTCTTAAATGTTTGCCTTTGGGAACTGTAGACATTAAAGGTCTATTTTGAGGTGATTTGCAGGGCATGGGCTTTGTATCTATGTTAGCTTTGCAGCAGAAAGCTGCAATATCTACCATGTGTGTTGTGACTATTAACCCTTCGGCTGAGCCAAAAAGTTCTTGAGGCCAGTGGGGCCGTGTTTTATTGGTTTTTGTCATCCTTGATACCTCTTCCCCTCACCTTGTGCCTACTCACCTCCAGGTCATCTCCATCTTCCCCTGATTTTTTTATTTATTAATTTATTATTGTGGCAAAAGTCATATAAAATTTACCGTCTTAACCACTTTGGGTTTTTTTTTTGTATTTTTTGAGAGGGAGTCGCACTCTGTCATCCAGGCTAGAGTGCAACGGCATGATCTCGGCTCACTGCAACCTCTACCTCCTGGGTTCAAGTGATTCTCCTGCCTCAGCCTCCTGCCTAGCTGGGGCTACAGGCACCCGCCACCATGCCCAGCTAATTTTTGTGGTTTTTTTTTTTTTTTTTTTTTAAGTAGAGATGGGGTTTCACCATATCACCCAAGCTGGTCTTGATCCGCCACCTTGGCCTCCCAAAGTACTGAGATATGAGCCACCATTACAGGTATGAGCCACTGCACCCAGCCTACTTGTTTGTTTTTCGAGATTTCCTTCCATTGCCCAGGCTGGAGTGCAGTGGCATGATTATAACTCACTGCAGCCTTGAACTCCTGGGCCTAAGCAATCCTCCCGCCTCAGTCTCCCGAGTAGCTGAGACTTCAGATGCTTGCCACCACACCCGGCTAATTAAAAAAAAATTTTTTCCCAGGCTGATCTCAAACTCCTAACTTCAATCAATCCTCCTGCCTCAGCCTCACAAAGTGCTGAGAAGTAAAACATTTCACCTAAGCCTTCCATTTGGACCATTTTTAAGCGTCATGTTAAGTATATTCACATGGTTGTGCAACAGCCCCCTGATTTTCACCTCCTAAAGAATTCTGAGGTTCACTCACTTCCTCTGATCACGACCAGAGGCCCACATGAAGGAGAATCCAGGTGCTTGGCTTACGGCCCCAGCTGAGCTCTGCAGACAACCACTATCAATTTGCCAGCCTTCTGAGTGAACTGTCTTGAGAGTGGTTGCTCCAGCCCTAGTTGAGCAGCCGCAGCTGATACTATCTGAAAGCGCAATGAGCTTTCTGCAGCAAACCCTGCCCAAATTGCAAAATTGTTAGCAAAAAAAGAGAATGCTGTTGTTTTAAGTCACTACGTTTCAGTGTGGTTGGTAATACAGCAATATATAACTGAAACGTAATTACATACCTAGAAGTGGGGTAATAGAAATCAACAGAGTGATTCCTACTGTAATAGAAAGCTAAAACACATGGCAGGGGCTTTGGGATCAGGTGGAGGATGGAAGCTGGAAGAACCTTAAGGAGTCTCTGAAGATCACTGTTAAAGTAACAGTGAGGGGGCCGGGCGTAGTGGCTCACGCTTGTAATCCCAGCACTATGGGTGGCCGAGGAGGGCGGGTTACCTGAGGTTAGGAATTCGAGACCAACCTGGGCAATACCGTGAAACTCTGTCTCTACTAAAAATACAAAAATTAGCCGGGCGTGGTGACATGTGCCTATAATCCTAGCTACTGGGGAGACTGAGGCAGGAGAATTGCTTGAACCCACGAGGCAGAGGTTGCAGTGAGCCGAGATCGTGCCTCTGCACTCCAGCTTGGAGGACAAAAGAGAGACTGAGTCTCAAAATAAATAAATAAAATAAAATACAGAACAGTGAAGATACTGTTATTGCAGGCTGGAGAAAAGGGGTATTGGTTTAGGTATTGGAAGAAAATTAGCTAAACTAGTCTGCAGTTACATGAAAGCTAGAGAAGGTACCTAGAGAACATGTGAATCTGGCTATGGAGATTTCTGGAGAGAATGGTGAAAGGGTCGAATGATTTCTTTTGCACGCCTATGATATAGTACCAGAGAAGTGCAGTGAGCTAAAAAAGAAACTGTTCCATTTTTCATCAGGATAAGAAGAAGCAATAAAGAAGCCAGGACTTGCAGGATTTGAAATAAAACTACTTTTCATTCCTAGTTCTCCAGGGGACAAAACTCCCAAAATAAGAAATGGCCTGGGGTAAAAGTCAAATCCCAGGTACTATCAGAAAAACATAGTCATAAGTAAAGTTCATGACAAGGACAGGTGCGGCAGCTCACACCTGTAATCCCAGTGCTTTGGGAGGCCAAGGTGGGAGGATCACTTGAGGCCGAGAGTTTGAGATCAACTTGGGCAACATAGCAAGACTTCTTCTCTGCAAAATAATAATAATAATAATTTGAGGTAGGGTCTCGTTCTGTCACCAGGCTGGAATGCAGTGGCGTGATCATGGCTCACTAAAACCTCTGTCTCCTGGGTTCAAGAGATTCTCCTGCCTCGGCCTCCTAGGTACCTGGGATTATAGGTGTGCGTCACTATGCTAGGCTAATTTTTGTATTTTTAGTAAAGACAGGGTTTCACCATGTTGGCCAGGCTGGTCTCGAACTCCTGGCCTTAAGAGATCTGCCTACCTCAGCCTCCCAAAGTGCTGGTTTACAGGCACGAGCCACCACGCCCAGCCTCTGCAAAACAATTTAAAAATTAGCCGAACATAGTGGCCCGTGCCTGTAATCTCAGCTGTTTAGAAGGCTGAGGCAGGAAGATCACTTGAGCCCAGGAGTTTGAGGTTACAGTGAACTATCATCAAGCCAATGCACTACAGCCTGGTCAACAGAGCAAGAACCTGATCTAAAAAAAAAAAACCGACAAGGAAGTAGCTAGAAGACACTGGACAGGCAGCCTCTACAATGGGCCCCAATGATGATCCCTACCTCCTGGTATTCAAACCCTCTGTAATTCTTTCCTGAGTGTGGGCTGGACTTTGTAACTTGCTCTTAAGGAATACAGCATGGCAAAAGTGATGGATAGCATCCCCCAACATTAGATTTAAAAAGAGATGATGGCTCATGTCTTACATTCCCTCACTTGTTCTCTCACTTGCTGCCTTTGAGTGCCCTATGGAGACGGTCATGTGGCAAGGAATGAAGGCCTCTAGCCAAGAATCATCAAGTAACTGGCTTTCAGTCCAACAACTGGCAAGGAGCTGAATTCTGCCAACTACTGCGTGAGTAGACCTGGAAATAGATTTTTCCTAAATGGAGCCTTTAGATGAAACCTATTATGGACTGAATGTTAGCGTCCCTCTGAAATTCACATGATTAAATTCTAACCTCCATTGTGATAGTATTAGCTAAGGCATTTGCAAAGTAATTAGGTTTAGATGAGGTCACGAGGGTGGAGCCCCCATGATGGGGTTGGTGCCCTTATAAGAGGAGAAGGAGGATGGATATGGTGGATGATGCCTGGAATCCCAGCACTTTGGGAGGCCAAGGCAAGGAAGATTGTTTGAGGCCAAGAGTTTGAGATCAGCCTGGACAACACTGTGAGACCCCTGTTTCTATGAATAAATAAATAAATTAGCAAGGCACAGTGGCTCACACCCATCATCCCAACACTTTGGGAGGCCAAGGCAGGAGATTTCCTTGAGATCAGGAGTTCAAGATCAGCCTGAGCAACACAGAGGACCGTGTCTCTACAATAAAATTAGCCAGACATACTGGCGTGAGTCTGTAGTCCCAACTACTACTCTTAAGGCTGAGAGGAATGAGCATTGTTTGAGCCTAGGAGTTCAAGGTTACAGTGGATTATAATTGCACCACTGTACTCCAGCCTGGGGGACAGGGCCAAACCTTGCCTGTTTTTTTGTTTGTTTGTTTTTTTAAATAAAGACGGGGTTTCACCATGTTGGTCAGGCTGGTCTTGAACTCCAGACCTCAGGTGATCCGCCTGTCTTGGCCTCCAAAGTGCTTGGATTACAGGCGTGAGCCACCACGCCCGGACTTTTTTTTTTTTTTTTTAAAGGAGGAAGACAACCAAAGCTCCCTCTCTTCCTGCCATGAGGACACAGTGAGAAGGTGGCTGACTGCAAGCTAGGAAGAGGGTCCTCATGAGGAGATGAATTGGCTGGCACCTTGATCTTGGACTTTGCAGCCTCCAAAACTGTGAGAAATAAATGTCTGTTGTTTTGGCCACCCAGTCTGTGGTATTTTGTTGTGACAGGCTCAGCTGACTAATTAATACCAAGAAGTGGTTTGCTGCTGTAACAAATAACTCAAAGTGTGGAAGCAGGTTTGGAACTGAGTAGTGGGTAGAAGCTGGAAGAGTTTTGTTTTTAGAGACAAGGTCTTGCTCGTCACCCAGGCTGGAGTGCAGTAGTGCAATCAGAGCTCACTGCGGCCTTGAATTCCTGGGTTCAAGCAATCCTCCTACCTCAGCCTCCCAACTACCTGGGATTACAGGTGCATGCCACCATGCCTAGCTTTTTTTTTTTTTTTTTTAAAGATGAGGTCTCAGCTGGGCATGGTGGCTCATGCCTATAATGCCAGCACTTTGGGAGGCCAAAGCAGGCAGATCACGAGGTCAAGATATAGAGACCATCCTGGCCAACATGGTGAAACCCCATCTCTACTAAAAATACAAAAATTAGCTGGGCATGGTAGTGAGCACCTGTAGTCCCAGCGACTCAGCAGGCTGAGGCAAGAGAATCACTTGAACCCGGGAGGTGGAGGCTGTAATGGGCCAAGATCATGCCACTGCCCTCCAGCCTGGAGACAGAGTGAGACTCCGCCTCAAAAAATAAAGAGATGAGGTCTCACTTTGTTGGCTGGTCTCTAATGATCCTCCTGTCTTGTTCCCCCAAAGTACTGGGATTACAGGCATGAGCCACCATGCCCAGCCTAAGGCTGGAAGAATTTTGAAGGACATGCTAGAAAAAACCTTAGATTGCTGTGAAGGGACCATTGAAGGTGATGCTGGAGAGGGCTCAGAAAGAAAAGGGGAGCTGTAAAGAAAACTTGCCCCTTCTTAGAGAATACATAGTCATGTACGAGATGTTGGCAGAAATATAGACCATAAAGATCATTACAGTCTCAGGTGGAAATGAGGAGATGCTGCTAGAAACCGGAGGAAAGGTGGCCGGGGGCGGGGGCTCACGCCTGTAATCCCAGTACTTTGGGAGGCCAAGGTGGGTGGATCGGTTGAGGTCAGGAGTTTGAGACCAGCCTGGCCAACATGGTGAAACCCCATCTCTACTAAAAACATAAAAATCAGTGGGGGGTGTGATGACAGGCGCCCGTAATCCCAGCTACTCGGGAGGCTGAGACTGGAGAATCGCTTGAATCCAGTAGGTAGAGGTTGCCATGAGCTGAGATTGCACTGTCTCCAGCCTGGGTGACAGAGTGAGATTCTGTCTCAGAAAAAAAAGAAAGAAAGAAAAGAAACTGGAGGAAAGGCCATCCTTATTATAAAGTGGCAAAGAACTTAACTAAATTGTATTCATACTCTAGCGTTTTGTGGAAGATAGGCCTTGCAAGAAATGAAGTGGAATATTTAGCTGTAGAGATTTTTTTTTTTTTTTTTTGAGACAAAGTTTCGCTCTTGTCACCCAGGTGGAGTGCAGTGGCACGATCTTGGCTCACTGCAACCTCTGCCTCCCTGGTTCAAGTGATTCTCCCGACTCAGCCTCCTGAGTAGCTGGGATTACAGGTATGCGCCACCACACCTGGCTAATTTCAGCTGTAGAGATTTCTAAGCAGGGTTGAAGGAGTGGCTTGATGCCTCCCGACCACTTTAAAGTAAAATTTGAGAAGTGAGAAATAAATTGAAGAAGGAGTTATTAAGTAAAAAGGAAATACAACTTCAAGATTGGAACATTATCTGCCTGTCCATTTGTGAAAAATGAGAAAGGATATTCAGAAAAAACACCAAGGGTGTGGCTAACTGACCATTTGATAAAAAGATTGGTGTGGGAGCAAACCACAGACCTAATCAGCCATCTCAACAGGAGCCACGGGATTGTACCAGCGGAAATCCTGCCAACTGGGATTAAAGGAGACAGAAAACAGGACGGAATGAAGGAAGGCTAGAGACATGCACTATCCTTCAAAAAAAGGGAAGAAGGACTCCAAAGGTGATTCAGAGATCAGCAGAGCTGCTTCTCCCACCACAGGCCCAGAGTGCACAGGCTGAGAACAAGGCTGTCTCCGCCTCCGGTGGGCGTGGCATCCAGCAGAACTGGTGGGAAGGCCCTTCAAAGAGCCACTTGGGTAATACTCGGCAAAGCCCGAAGGGGCATACTGCTTTGCAGAGCTGCACCCCCGTGGATCAGTCAGGCACAGCATTGAACCAAAGACAATTATTATTATTATTTTTTTTGAGATGGAGTTTCACTCTTGTAGCGCAGGCTGGAGTGCAATGGCGCAATCGTGGCTCACTGCTACCTCCACTTCCCGGGTTCAAGTGATTCTCCTGCCTCAGCCTTCCCAGTAGATGGAATTACATGCATGTGCCACCTCACCTGGCTAATTTTGTATTTTTAGTAGAGATGAGGTTTCACCATGTTGATCAGGCTGGTCTCGAACTTCCGATCTCAGGTGATCCACCCGCCTCGCCTCAGCCTCCCAAAGTGCTGGGATTACAGGTGTGAGCCATCACACCCAGCTGACAATTATTCTTTCTTTTTTTTAGGTACACAAGGTCTTACTCTGTTGCCCAGGCTGGAGTGCAGTGGCATGATCATAGTCCACTGCAACATTGAACTGTTGGCCCCAAGTGACCCTTCTGCCTCAGCTCCCCCAAGTAGCAGTGACTGCAGGTGTGCACGTCCACATCTAGCTAATTATTAAATTATTTTCAGCAATGAGGTCTCACTGTATTGCCCTGGCGGGGCTCAGACTCTTAGCCTCAAGTGATCCTCCTGCCTCAGCTTCCCAGTGTTGGGATTACAGGCATGAGCCACCACACCTGACAGAGTGTTATTTCTGAGCCTTAAAATCTCGCTCTGTGAGTGTCTCTAGGGTGGTATACAGGTCCCAGTCTGTGCCCACCCACAGTGCGCCTCGTTGCTATAACTTGGAAAATGGAGGAAATCAAAGATTTTCTGCTCACAGCGTGGCGAAAGGATGCCACATCTGTCAAGATCAAGAAAAATAAGGACAATGTGAAGTTTAACATTTGATGCAGCAGACACCTTTACACCCTGGTCATCACTGACAAAGAGAAGGCAGAGAAACGGAAGTAGTCCCTGTCCCCCTGGTTTGGCAGTGAAGGAACTGAAATGAACCACACACACTGATCTGAACTGTATTAAAATACTAAAAATCCAAAAAAAAACCACTCATGGTATTTGCTCTGTTAGGTTTTGGACTTACTTGGGACACATTGCTCCTTTCTTTCTTCCAGTTTCTTCCTTTTGGAATAGGAATGTGTATCCTCTGCCAGTCCCACCATTGTATTTTGGAAGCACGTAGCTTATCGGGTTTTACAGCTTCACAGCTAGAGAGGAATTTTGCCTCAAGATGAATTGTACCTTGAGTCTCTACCATATATGCTCTAGATTATATCAAATAAGACTTTAGAGCTGACGTTAAAATGAGTTAAGACTTTGGGGGCAGTTGAGATGGAAAGAATGTATTTTTCGCATGAGAAAAACGTGAATTTGGAGGGACAATAGCACTGAACAGGAGGCCACATACAACCTTTACATGGACTGTCACATTTTATTGTTTGAAGATGTCACATTAAACATAAGCATTTCCATCCCTCTCCCCCAAACCTCTAATAACAATTCAAAAAAGATTTGTTGTCATCAACATTATTTTAAAGCATAAACTAACAAGGATAGAGAGAGTGAAAGAAAGCTAGCCCCATGCCTTACACCTCTAATCCTAGCACTTTGGGAGGCCAAAGCACAAGGATCACTTGAGGCCAGGAGTTTGAAACTAGTATATCTCTACCAAAAGAAAAAAAAATAGCTGGGTATGGTGACACTCGCCTGTAGTCTCAGCTATTTGAGAAGCTGCGGCCGGAGGATTACTTGAGCCTAGGAGTTTGAGGCTGCACTGAGGTATGATCGCACCACTGTACTCCAGCCTGAGTGATGGAGCAAGACCCCATCTCTTAAAAAAAGAAAGAAAATAGCTGGGCGTGGTGGCACATGCCTGTAATCCCAGCTACTCAGGAGGCTGAGGCAGGAGAATCGCTTTAACCTGAGAGGCAGAGGCTGCAGTGAGCCAAGATTGTGCCACTGCACTCCAGCCTAAGTGATAGAGCAAGACTCCGTCTCAAAAAAGAAAAAGAGAAAGACAGAGAGAATGAAAGAAAGCAACAGTAATAAAATTTGGAAAGCTGTGAGGCAGGTTAATATTAAGAAAACTAAATCCTAAGCTAGATGGCAAAAAATTGAGAAGAGACAGAATCCCCAAAAGACTCAAGCCTGGGCAGTAGCTGGTGCCTCAGAAGTGAGAGTGAACATGGGGCTGTAACCAGGAGGATTATCAAAAGGAAAGCAATACATTCCTAGATTCCCTTGTTTCACATTTTATTGTGAAATTAACTTGTTCTTTTTTGAGACAGAGTCTTGCTCTGTCACTCAGGCTGGAGGGCAGTGGTACAATCTCAGCTCACTGCAACCTCTGCCTACTAGGCTTAAGTAATTCTCATGTCTAAGCCTCCTGAGTAGCTAGGACTACAGCCGTGTGCCACTGCACCCAGCTAATTTTTTGTATTTTTAGTAGAGGTGGGGTTTCACCGTGTTAGCCAGGACGGTCTTAATCTCCTGACCTCGTGATCGGCCCGCCTCAGCCTCCCAAAGTGCTGGGATTACAGGAATTTTTGTATTTTTTGTAGAGATGGGGTTTCTCTGTGTTGGTCAGGCTGGTCTCAAACTCCTGACATCAAGTGATCCATCCACCTCGGCCTTGCAAAGTCCGGGGATTACAGGCCTGAGCCACTGCACCCAGCCGAAATTAACATTTTAAATGTCTCTTCTCTTTTTGGGAATATCTAAATGGACAATAAAAACAGACATATCTTCATTTTTATTAGAAGTTTATTTCTCTTCAGATGAAAAAAGCTTTATCAAGTCAGCTTAACTATAAAATAAATATTTAAAAAATTTAAAGGCAAAAAACATGACTAATGAGGTAAAGTAAGCATCAATGGCTGAAAAGTTGGAAAATTAGGGGGTGTGTGTGTGTGTGTGTAAATCCAGGCTTCCAGTAATCATAAGCATTACTATAATTTTCACCCTAAGGGAACCACTTTAAACTGTGTGCCTTTATTGAGTAACCATTGTAAATATAAACTGGACACTGACAGACTGAAAAGGTTTAAAACTAATGACCAGATGTTATGGCAAACAGTATGGAGGTTCCTCGAAAAATTAACAACAGAACTGATCTAGCAGGCTTGCTACTGAGTACATATCCAAAGGAGATGAAGTCAGTATGTCAATACCATATCTTACTCCCACGTTCATTTGATCACTATTCACAATAGCCAAGATATGGTTTATCAATGCCACATTTTCTTTATCCATCGATAGATGAATAAATGAAGAAAACGTGGTATAGATACACCATGGAATACTCTTCAACCTCAAAAGAGAATGAAATCCTGTCATTTGAGTGAAAACATTGATGAATCTGGAGGACATTATGCAAAGTGAAATATACCAGGCACAGAAAGACAAATACTGTATGATCTCGTTTAAATGTGAAATCTAAAAATATCAAACTCGGCCAGGTGCAGTGGCTCATGCCTGTAATGCCAGCACTTTGGGAGGCCAAGGCAGACAGATCACGAGATCAGGAGATTGAAACCATCCTGGCTAACACGGTGAAACCCCATCTCTACTAAAAATACAAAAAATTAGCCAGAATTGGTGGTACGTGCCTGTAGTCCCAGCTACTCGGGAGGCTGAGGCAGGAGAATTGCTTGAACCTGGGAGGTGGAGGTTGTAGTGAGCTGAGATCACACCACTGCACACCAGCTTGGGTGACAGAGCGAGACTCTGTCTCAAAAAATAATAATAATAAAAGAAAAAATAAATTTTAAAAAGTGACTATAATTCAGTGTAAGACAGGTAAAATGTAATTAATATGGTCATCTGTGAACTCCCTCCATTATAAAATAAAACAAAACTAATGACTTCATGATATACTCATCTAAGTCTAATATGTTCTTTGAACAGCTTAATTCAATTTCTTAATTTGCTGAATTGTTTCAAATTTGGTTTCTATCAGTCTTTGAGATATATTTTTTAATGACATCATTGTATACTAATACTCTACACTTTTTTATTTTTATTTTTTATATTTCTGTAAAGATTCCAAAAGTATGCTCTATACTTTTCTATTAAAAATATATTGGCTGGTGCAGTGGCTCGTGCCTATGATCCTAGCACTTTGGGAGGCCAAGGCAGGAGGATCACTTGAGCCAGGAGTTTGAGGCTGCAGTGAACTTGCACCACTGTACTCCAGCCTGGATGACAGAGAAAGACCTCATCTCAAAGAAAAAAAAGAATGAGGCTGGGAGTGATGGCTCACACCTGTAATTCTAGCACTTTGGGAGGTCGAGGGGGCGAATCACTTGAGGTCAGGAGTTTGAGACCAGCCTGGCCAACATGATGAAACCACATCTCTACTAAAAATACAAAAAATTAGCCAGGCATAGTGGCGCACACTGACAGTCCTACTCAGGAGGCTGAGGCACAAGAATTGCTTGAACCCGGAGGCAGAGGTTGTAATGAGCCAAGATTGTGCCACTGTACTCCAGCTTGGGTGACAGAGTGAGATTCTGCCTCAAAAAAAAAAAAACAAAAAATGCTTTCAGCTGCAAGTGAAGACAAAATCGATTTTTGACTAATAGTGACTTAAACAAGCAGAACTCTGAAAAATTTTACGTAATGAGAAGTGTGGTGCCTGGATTGTGGTGCCTGCATTGGTACATCTTTTCATTCGGCCATTCCCAGTTGTATGATACCTCTTTTTCTTGTTCCGTGATCTCTCTCCCCTTACAGTCTCACAATAGCTGCAGCAATTCTAAGCATCACACCCTCACACAATTATGTTCAGTGGTTTGGAAAAAATAGGCACAGTTTCTGTTAAAGAGGAAAGTCTTTTCTAGAAGCTGCCGTAAGAACTCTCCATCTCTCATTGGCCAGAACCTGATCACAGGGCCCAAGCTGCACTGACTGCTGGGAAGGTGAGCACCTAGCATTCCATCCTCTGTGGTGGGAGGCACTTCTATCTGCAGGGAAGAGGGGTAACCTTAGGGTAGGAAACCAGCAATGTTGTTCTCTGCATTTGGAAAGTTTTGAGCAAACAAATGGTGTGATCAGGCTTATATTTAATTCTGTGTTCTTCCAGGTCTTCTTCCTCCTTTCACATTACTCTCCATCACCTCCCTCCTCTACGCTCAACCACCACTTTTCCACCTAGTTCTCCCACCTTTGGGAAAAAAATTATTTTAAAGAGAAGAGGTCTTGCTATGTTGCCTAGGTTGGTTTGAACTCTGGACTCAAGTAATCTTTACACTTCAGCCTCCTAAGTGGCGGGATTACAGGCATGAGCCACCATGCCTAGTTCTGTGTGTGTGTGTATGGGATGGAGTCTCCCTCTGTTGCCCAGGCTGGAGTGCAGTGGCGCAATCTCGGCTCACTACAACCTCTGCCTCCTGGCTTCAACCAATTCTCCTGCCTCAGCCTCCTGAGCATCTGGGACCATAGGCACGTGGCACCACACCCAGCTAATTTTTGTATTTTTAATGGAGATGGGGTTTCACCATGCTGGCCAGGCTGGTCTTGAACTTCTTACCTCAGATGATCCGCCCACCTTGGCCTCCCATCTAGCTTTTGTGGTGTTTTTTTGTTTTTTGGTTTTTTTTTGAGATGGAGTCTTGCACTGTTGTCCGGGCTGGAGTGCACATGATGTTGGCTCACTGCAACCTCTGCCTCCCAGGTTCACACTATTCTCCTGCCTCAGCCTCCCGAGTAGCTGGGATTACAGACACACACCACCATACCTGGCTAATTTTTTGTATTTTTAGTAGAGACAAACTTTCACTATGTTGGCCAGACTAGTCTCGAACTTCTGACCTCATGATCCGCCCATCTTGGCCTCCCAAAGTGCTGAGATTACAGGTGTAAGCCACTGTGCCTGGCCTAACTTTTGTATTTTCAGTAGAGTTGGGTTTCACCATACTGGCCAGGCAGGTCTCAAACTTCTGACATCAAGTTATTCACTTGCCTTAGCCTCACAAAATGCTGGAATTACAGGCATGAAACCCAGCACCCAGCCTGCCCTAAATACTTTAGAAAGTGCCTGACTTGATTTTTTAACATGTCAAAATGTCCTAACACAACTAATATTTTGGGTTGCAAGTTTGCTCAGATATGCTTGGTATTGCCACTGGTATGTTAACCAAGACTTACTTAATTCCACTATTAACATAAATAATGATGCAGTCACTTAAATGTGTGCCTTGCCTAAGACTTTATTGATAAATTTTTGTAGAATGAATAGCTTTTAAATAAATAAGTCTCCAATCCACATCATTCACTTTTAAAGACCAAAAAGTGTCATAGTCACATCAGACACTCCCATTATGTCTACTTGTGCCGTATTAAAAACATGTGAAAACCGTGGCAGGCAGACTTGGCTAAATGATCCTTTTTTTTAAAACCATGATGCAAATCCACTGAATTTCTTTCAAGTTTGATGGCCACATCAGTTAAGCATCCTAGAAAATGTTTTCTGAAAACACGTTATTTGTTCTGAAGCCGTCTGGAACTTATTTTATGAGTGCTGATTTGGACTTGTAGCTGACCAGAGATAATCAGACTTGCTGTCACACATTCTGGGCTATAACTTGCGCTGATTTCACCCGTTTTCCTTGCATCCTGAATGTCAGTCTAAACTCAACTGCAGCCAGTCAACAAACGTTGGTGAGTGTGTATGTGGAGATTATGGAAGAAGATTTGTGCTTCAGCTCATGTAACATAATCAATAACAAACTTTTTTTTTTTCTTTGAGACAGGGTCTCTGTTGCCTAGACTGGAGGGCAGTGACATGATCTCGGCTCACTGCAGCCTTGATTTCCCAGGCATTGATCCTCCCATGTCAGCCTCCCAAGTAGTTGAAGCTACAAGTGCACACCACCATGCCCCGCTAATTTTTGTATTTTTAGTAGAGACAAGGTTTCTCCATGTTGCTGAGGCTGGTCTTGAACTCCTGGGCTCAAGCAATCCACCCACCTCGGCCTCCCAAAGTGCTGGGATGACGTGCATGAGCCACCACGTCTGGCCAATAACAAACATTTTAAGCACCTGTTTTATTTTTTAATTTTTTCTTAATTTTTGAGATAGAGTCTTGCTCTGTTGCCCAGACTGGAGCTCAGTGGCATGATCTCAGCTCACTGCAACCTCTGGCTCCTGGGTTCAAGCAGTTCTCCTGCCTCAGCCTCCTGAGTAGCTGGATTATAGGCGCCCACCACCACATCCAGCTAATTTTTGTATTTTTTAGTAGTGACAGGGTTTCGCCATGTTGGTCAGGCTGGTTTTGAACCTGGCCAGCCTGGCCAACTCAAGACCCACCTCGGCCTCCCAAAGTGTTGGGATTATAGGTGTGAGCCATCGCATCCAGACAAGGCTATGCATTTTTGGCAAGGATATCACAGTCATGGTAAGAGTTTTTCTCACTGCATTCCCCTTAGGTAGTACACGATGTTAGTCTGTCCAAAAATGAGATTAATAGTGTCTGATAGCAAAGCCACTTTTTTTTTTTTTGAGACAGAGTTTTGCTCTTGTTGCCCAGGCTGGAGTATGATGCCATGATCTCGGCTCACCGCAACCTCCACCTCCCAGGCTCAAGTGATTCTCCTGCCTCAGCTTCCCAAGTAGCTGGGACTACAGGCACCTGCCACCACACCTGGCTAATTTCTGTATTTTTAGTGAAGATGAGGTTTCACCATGTTGGCTAGGCTGGTCTTGAACTCCTGATCTCAAGTGATCCTCCTGCCTTGGCCTCCCAAAATGCTGGGATTACAGGAGTAAGCCACTGTGTCTGGCCAAAGCTACTCTTTTGCATTTTATAGTGAATATTTACTTCATGGGGAGGAACTTTGAGGCTGTGTAAATATCCTGTTTGTCGTCCAACTTTCACCTTCCAGTTTTAGCATCAGTTGATGTTTCATGCGTGAATTAATTATTACCATAATGACTGACAAGTGGCAATTTTCTAATTCCATCACTCCTTTTACACTTACTAGCTGGCATTCTACTCCAAGGAAGGGTTTTGGCTTCTTCCCCCTCTACTTATTTATCTATTTATATAAGTGTGGATTTGTGGATTTCTATTGTATTCGATGGGATGTCATATGGTGCTATCATTATTTATTTTGATGCTCAAATTGTCCCAGATTTGGCCAAAGGAAATTCTGTTCAAACTGACTCTTGGGTCCTTTTGATATGGGCCATCAGTCTATGAGCACTTCCTTACCTGGTACAAGATGTTGCAAACTCATCTTGTGATTTTCACACCCCAGACCTGGAACCAGCCATTTCTACAAGGAGCCCTTTTGGTAGAGAATGATACTCAGATACCAAGTCTGGGCATTAGCTATGCTCATTGCTATGGGCCCTAACAGTGGACAGAGCTACGGAATATATAAATACACAGACACATAACAAGGAAAGAATGTATGACATTTGTAGAATTCTGTGACAAGTTCTTCTTTGTAAAGAAAGAGTGCTTGCCTGGTATTACTGGCAAATAGTTTTGCTACAGAACAGAGAAGGATTCTCCATTTGGTATCTGTATTAGATAACAAAGCTATAATTAGATTTCACCATTTCACAGCCTTATATGAGCTAAGAAAATGGTGTTTGCTAGTTTCTACCTAAGAAAAGGTAGTAAAAGTATACAGACCATATCCTCATCTTTTTTTTTTTTTTTTATTTAATTGAGACAAGTCTCTCTCTGTCGCCCAGGCTGGAATGCAGTTGTGAGATACCAGCTCACTGCAACCTTCACCTCCCGGGTTCAAGAGAGTCTCCTGCCTCAGCCTCCTGAGTAGCTGGGATTATAGGCACCCACCACTACGCCTGGCTAATTTTTGTACTTTTAGTAGAGACGGGGTTTCACCATGTTGGCCAGGCTGATCTTAAACTCCTAACCTCAAGTGATCTGCCTGCCTCAGCCTCCCAAACTTCTGGGATTACAGGCGTGAGCCACCATGCCTGGCCCACATCCTCATCTTGAAACAGAGGCTTGTAGTAGAACTTGGCAGTGGGTCTGCGTCTGCCCCTCAGATCACATAGGCCACACCAGCTTGGAGGTCCTATGTGTAGGAGAAAACCCCACCTATAGCAGAGGGATGGAAGCAGTGTGGGTTATGTTGGAAAGGTTCTTAGCATCCTCAGTAAAATGATCCACTTTCGATGGGTCTCTGTCTCTTGGTGGTAAAGTTCTCTAATTTGTTTTCACTTTCTTTAGCTTTTTATCTGCTGCCAATTTTTTAAAATTAGAACACACTACATTTCTAATTGGAAAAAAAAATAGTATTCATTTTGAAATTGAAGAATCTTTGAAGAATGCTCATAACTCAGTAATAAGAAAACAACTTGATTTTAAGGTGGGCTAAAGATTGGACAGATTCTTCAGCAAAGAAGATCTATGAGTAGCAATTACACATGTGAAAAAATGCTCAACATAATCATTGGGGAGATGCAAATTAAAACCACAATAGATAACACTACACACTTATCAGAATGGCTAAAATTTAAAAAACAGTTAATACAAAGTACTGATAAGGATGTGGGACAATGGGAACACTCATACGTTGCTGTTTGGAAAGCAGTTTGACAGGGTCTTACAAATGTATAATTTGACCAAGCAATCCCCACTTCTGGGTATTTATCCAAGTGAAATAAAAACTTATTGTTATTCACACAGAAACCTGTATGGAATGTTTGTAATGACCTTATGTATAACCTCAAAAGACTGGAAACAACCAACATGTCTTCCATCTGGTGAATGAATACATGTAGCACATGATATATCCATGCAATAAGATATTACTGATACTTGTGTATGTGTGTGCGTGTGTGTAAATTGTGCATTCCCTAGCTCTGTCCACTATGAGGCTCCATAACAATTAGCACATCTAATGTCCAGATCTTGGTATCTAAGTACCATTCTCCACTAAAAGGGCTCCTTGTAGAAATGGCTGGTTCCAGGTCTGGAGTGTGGAAAGCACAAGATGACTTTGCAACATCTTGTTGTACCAGATAAAGAAGTGCTTATAGACTGATGGGCCATATCAACATGGATGAATCTCTAATGCATGTTGCTAAGTGGAAGGTGCCAGGCTCAAAAAAACTAAGAGGCTACATAGTGAATGATTCCATTTATATGATATCCTGGAATAAGGATCAGTGGTTATGAGGGGATGGTAGTGGAGGTGAAGGGGTTGGATATCAAGGAGGATACCAAGGAAGTTTTTGGGGGTGGTGATAGAGGGGGTGGTAGTATTAACACAACTGCTAATCAAAACTCATAGAACTATACTCTAAAAAAGGTGACTGTTACTACATGTACATTATGCCATCATCATTATTATCATATGTTCATTTGAGTTTTCGTGAAACAGTTCCTGAGATCAGAATTTGGGTCCAAGTAGTTTATCAATCCATGGTTAGTAATCCATAGTCAGTGGGACTTGCTAGGTTGTAGCTGACAGACCCTGGGTAACAGACAGTCCAGGGCACCTGACTCAAGCTGGCTTTATTGCCTCTAGAAGTCCAAGAAAGGTTTGGTACATTAAGATGAAGAAGATTTAAGAAATGTGTAGCCCTCAGAAACAATCAGAAGTAGGGTCTTAAGTGTTTCTGAATCCTGTGTCAACTTAATCCTCTTGCAGACCTGCTTTCTCCACAGGTCAGGGCATGGCTGCTGGCAGCTGCTGGCATTATATCCTAGAGCTCCAATCACTAGAAAAGTCTGAGTTGGGCCACGTGTGGTGGCTCACGCCTGTAATCCCAGCACTTTGGGAGGTCAAGGTGGGCGGATCACCTGAGGTCAGGAGTTTGAGACCAGCCTGACTAACATGGTGAAATGTCGTCTCTACTAAAAATACAAAAATTAGCCAGGCATAGTGGTGGGCACCTGTAATCCCAGCTACTTGGGAGGCTGAAGCAGGAGAATTGCTTGAACCTGGGGGCAAAGGTTGTAGTGAGCTAAGATTGTGCCATTGCACTCCAGCCCGGGCGACAAAGCAAGACTCTGTCTGAAAAAAAAAAAAAAAGGAAAGAAAAAGAAAAAGTCTGAGTTGAATCTCTTGGTTCCAAGTTAAAAATCATGGGGAGGAGCTCATTGGCCTGATTTGGGTCAGATCCCTGGACTGGTCAACCATGGCGTATAAGAACATAACCAATCCTGGCCAGGCATGGTGGTGCACACCTGTAATCCCAGCACTGTGGGAGGCCGAGGCGGGTGGATCCTGAGGTCAAAAGATGAAGACCATCTTGGCTAACACGGTGAAACCCCGTCTCTACCAAAAATACAAAAATTAGCTGGGTGAGGTAGCGGGCACCTGGAATCCTACTACTCAGGAGTCTGAGGCAGGAGAATCGCTTGAACCCAGGAGGTGGAGGTTGCAGTGAGCCAAGATCACACCACTGCATTCTGGTCCAGCAACAGAGCGAGACTCCATCTCAAAAAAAAAAAAAAAAAAAAAAGAATGTAACCAATCCCACAAAGATCATGCCTCTGGAATAAGGGGTCTTTTTTCAGAGGATGGGGTGGCAATGTCTGGCAGGCAAAAATAATGAGTAAGAGAAAGAAAAACCATGTCAGAGTCAAGACATAATATATTAATACTTCTATATTGTTCAAATGAAAGGAGATCTGCATGAAGAAGGATAGGTTAGTCAGTGCTGCAGACATAATTCTCAAAGTTCCATGGTTTCTCATTCACATAACATTCAACATGGGCAGGATGGTTCTCCTCAATATTGTGGCAATGCCATCTAGAACATGAGGTTGCCACAGTAGTGAAATAAAGGGTAGAGGAAAGATAACTAACTCGTAAGTGCCTTGGGCCCAGAAGTGCCACATGTCACTTCTTTGTGGTCTCCTGACTAGAACTAGTCTCACAGCCCAAACCCAACTGCAAAGGATGCTGGGAGATGTGGGGAGCACTTCTGAATTTGGTGAGCACTAACTGTCAAAAGTCATCATTGTGGGTGCAGTGGCTCATGCCTGTAATCCCAGCACTTTGGGAGGCTGAGGTGGGTGGATCACTTGAGTCCAGGAGTTTGAGACCAGCCCATCCAACATGGTG
Source organism: Ateles fusciceps (assembly GCA_036589455.1). Lineage (NCBI taxonomy): Eukaryota > Metazoa > Chordata > Mammalia > Primates > Atelidae > Ateles > Ateles fusciceps. The sequence goes on along the minus strand of JAZHEH010002554.1, from coordinate 12,722,248 downwards.
AACCCCATATCTACTAAAAATACAAAAATTAGCCAGGTGTGGTGGTGCGTGCCTGCAGTCCCAGCTACTCAGGAAGCTGAGGCAGGAGAATCACCTGAACCCAGGATGCAGAGGTTGTAGTGAGCTGAGATTGCACCAGGCCATTGCACTCCAACCTCTGCCACAGAGCAAGACCCTGTCTTAAAAAAAAAAAAGGTTGCTCCATAATAAAATTGTTCACAAGGGACCAAGGGACAGGAATGTTCAGAGGACACTTCAGAGAGAAGGGATAATTTGTCTCATATCTTAGAGGAGATTTCTGGCTTAGATAATTGGAGGGAAGAGGGTAGGCAGTAGAATTTCTTGGTGCTCTTAAAGGACATGAATGAGTTCAATTTAGTCGGGTGGAGATTTGTATAAAAGTGAAATTGGAGAACCAGATTGGGACGAGGATTGCTGAAGGCCTTGAATGTTTAGTTGAGGACATTAATAAGTAGGAATTGAGGTATGACTGAAAGCTTTTCAGCCACAGACTAACATGAACTAGGTGAAAATGTCAAGAAGATTGATCTAGCAGCAATGTGTAGCTTGGCTTATGTTATTCTATGCACAGTCTAATGGCGAGCACTCTGTTGACCTTAAAACATTCTTTAGAGGACTTCCATTTCTAGTAAAATGGCAGGCTAGATAACCCGAAAAAAAGATCCCATTACAGAACACCTCAGATACAAGGAGACACAAATCCAGATGGCACTGGAGGTTCATTTTCTCTCCCACGCTTAGCAAGAAGCTGCCTCAGCAGGTCTGTGTTTGCTCAACAGAACAGCTTTGCTGGTGGCTGAGCTCCAGAGGCTCTTCCTTTAGAACAAACTGGTTTCACTGACCAGGAAGCTCCTATTGTTATAGCCTAATTTCTCAATCAGTTAGAGGTACCTTGTATAAACACACCGATCCACAGGACAGCAAGATGATGTGGGACCCATGTAGTCTGCTGTTCTGCCTGTAAGTTTCCCAATAAATTTCACCTTACATTTATACCACATGGTGGTGTGCTAGTGGTGTGCATATCTGTGTCCTTTACATGGCAAGATAAACATGTTTTTATTTTATTTTTTATTTTCAGACACAGGGTCTTGCTCTGTCACCCAGGCTGGACTGCAGTGGAACGATCATGGCTCACTGCAGCCTCAAATTCCTGGGTTCAAACAATCCTCCTGCCTCAGCCTCCCAAGTAGCTGGGACTACAGGTGTGAGCCACCATGCCTGGCTAATTTTTTAATTAACAAAATTTTTGTAGAGATGGGGGTCTCACTATTTTGCCCAGGCTGGTCTTGAACTCCTGGCCTCAAGTGATCCTCATATCTCAGCTTCCCAAAGTTCTAGGATTACTGGCATGAGCCACTGTTCTTGCCTCATCTTTTTAAAACGTATGTCCAAACTAGTAACAAACTCAGAGGCCAAAAGTTCAATGCCACAAACTGGGAGAAGGTATTTACAACCAACAAATAATTCATATCCAGAATATGTGAACAATTCTTAAAAACTAGTAAGAAGACATACAAGCTAAGGGGAGAAATGGACAAAAGATAAGAATAGGCAATTCACAGAAAAAAAACATGGAATATATAATGATTTCATTAGTAAATCAGGGAAACAAAATTAAAACCACATCATTTTATATTTTATACTGATTGAAAATTTAAAGTCTGGGAGTTTCCTGTACAAGCTACACCTCATGGTAACCAAGTAACTGATAATGAAAAATTTCTCTTCAGAGAAATAGTCTATAAAAAAAGGAATAGAATCTCACAATTTTGTAATCTCCAAATGACATAATGAACTAAGCAGTAATTATCAATAATTGCTGCCTTAACACACAAAACAAACGTAACAAAATGTTATGTGCCTCCTAATGGAAGAATACACCACCACTTAAAAAATGTTCTTACTGGAAATTTGATCAACCCTTTGGATCTAACAAATACATTGCTAGAAATACAGGGAACAGAGGAACATGTTGAACGGCACCATGTGACTGCTTTCAACAAAACCCAGACTGGGAAATTGCAGAACACATCACCTGGGTTGTTCACCAAATAAATTGCAAAAAAGGAGACAAGGATGAGTTTTATTTGAAACCTGATCTGAGTGACAATAAAACAAGCAAACAAATATTTAAAAATGTGACAATTGAAATAGATCATTTAATGGATATTTCATGATATTAAGAGAATTATAATATTTTAGGCATGATAGTGGTATTGTTCTGATGTTTTTAAAGAGTACTACAAAGGAACCTTCTGGAGGAGCTGGAAATAGTCTAGATCTTGACTGGGGTGGTAGTTTCACAGCTGCGTACATGTAAAAAAAAAATCACCATTCACTAAGTTGTACTCTTAAGACTGGTGTACAGGGTTGGGTGTTGGTGGCTCATGCCTGTAATCTCAGCAGTCTGGGAGGCCGAGGTGGGCGGATCACTTGAGATCAGGAGTTCAAGACCAGCCTGGCCAACATGGTGAAACCCTGTCTCTACTAAAAGTACAAAAATTAGCTGGGTGGTGGTGGCACAGGCCTGTAATCCCAGCTACTCAGGAGGCTGAGGCAGGAGAATCACTTGCGCCTGGGAGGTGGAGCTTGCGGTGAGCTGAGATAGCGCCACTGCATTCCAGCCTGGGTGACACAGAGAGACCCTGTCTCAAAAAAAAAAAGAAGATTTGTGTACTGTACTGTATATCTTCCCTCAAATTTTAAAAGGCAGAGTCTTTATTTTTTTAGGGATACATTAGGAAATGTTTACAGATGAAGGAATCTCAGATGTCTGAGATTAGCTTTCAAATATTCCAAAATAGCTCTTGGTAGATTGGCCATGAGTTGGTAAATGTTGAAGCCAAGGGATAGTTTATGATTCTTGTACATTTGTGAAAGTTTCCATAATAAAAGTTTTTAAAAAAGTCTGTCGAGATAATGTTGCTAAGGATAGAACAACGGAAACACTCAAACTGCTGGTGACAATGTCAATTGTATATTGAATGACAATTTCATATTCTCTAATAAAACTGAAGGTGGATGCTATAACTCCGCGATTTCTCTGAGGTTATACCCTACCTGAATACTAGCAGGTGTGCTTACACATGTCTACATGTAAAACACTTCAGACATGGTTTATAATAAACCAAAAAAAAAAAAGAAAAGTTGCTATAGTCTGAATATGTCCTCACAAATTGATGTGTTGGAAACTTAATACCCAATGCCACAGTGCTGGGAGGTGGGGTCTTTTGAGAGAGATGTGGGTCATGTGGGTTCTGCCATCATGAATAGATTGAAGCCATTAAGAAAAGAATTGATGGTGGGAGTTTAGCCATTTTCACTCTTCTCTCCTTCCTTCAACCATGTGAGGACCCAGTGTTCCTCCTTCCGAAAAATGCAGCATCAAGGTACCATCTTGGAAGCAGAAGCCAGCTCCCAACAGACAAGGATCCTGCTGGCACCTTGATTTAGACTTCACAGTCTCCAGACTGTGAGAAATAAATTTCTGTTCTTTATAAATTACTCAGTCTCAGGTATTTTGTTACAGCCATGGACTAAGACATCTCAAAGATCAACTGACAGAAGAATGAAAAAATAAATTGTGATGTATTCACCCAGTGATACTCTGTGTAGCAATGAATGAGCTGCAGCTATACTTAGCAATGGGGATGAATCTCACAAAATTAATGAGCAAAAGTTTTGCAAGTTGCAGAAAGATACTACAGTAATACCAATAATTAAAGGTTCAAAATGTGTACAATAGAATAATGCATTTTAGGGATCTGTACATGTAGTTAAACTACAAAGAAGAGCAAACGCATAAGAAGCACAGTGATAAACACAGGATGGTGTAATTGGGGAGGGGCTGACAAAGGGCTTCCAAGTTTCTGATAATATTCTCCTTCTTAAGCTTCTGATAATATTCTCCTTCTTAAGCTGGGTGATGATACACAAATGTTTATCTCAATATTGTTTTATGCCATACGCTTTATGCCGAACATATAACATGTCATGAACAACATATATATATATTTTATGAAGTCCTGTTATAAGGAAACACTCTTATCATTGCTTAATCTGGAGGTCCTCAGACCACCAGACTTTTTTTGGTGGCCACAAAGTATCTATTAACATATATATATATATATATATATATATATATATATTTTTTTTTTTTTTTGAGACGGAGTCTTGCTCTGTCACCAGGCCAGAGTGCAGTAGTGCAATCTCGGCTCACTGCATCCTCCGCCTCCTGGGTTCAGGCGATTCTCCTGCCTCAGCCTCCCGAGTAGCTGGAACCACAGGCGCGTGCCGCCACGCCCGGCTAATTTTTTTTGTATTTTTAGTAGAGATGGGGTTTCACCGTGTTGGCCAGGATGGTCTCGATCTCTTGACCTCGTGATCCACCCGCCTCTGCCTCCCAAAGTGCTGGGATTATAGGCTATTAACATATTTTAGAACTAGGCTTCTGAAGAACATAGTTGGGAAAAAAATTATATATATTTATAAATTTATATAGATATATAATTTATTTATATATAATAAAATTTATATAGATATATAAATTTTTTTTTGAGATGCTGTTTTGCTCTTATTGCCCAGGCTGGAGTGCAATGACATGATCTCAGCTCACCACAACGTCCGCCTCCGGGGTTCAAGTGATTCTCCTGCCTCAGCCTCCCGAGTAGCTGGGATTACAGTCTGGCTAATTTTATATTCTTAGTAGAGACAGGGTTTCTCCATGTTGGTCAGGCTGGTCTCGAACTCCTGACCTCAGGTGATCCACCTGCGTCGGCCTCCCAAAGTGCTGGGATTACAGGTGTGAGTCACTGCACCCGGCCAGAAATATTTTGTAATAAAATTTTGTTGTTGTTTTTGAGATAGGGTCTCACTCTGTCACCCAGGTTGGAGTACAGTGGCATGATCATGGCTTACTGCAGCCTCGATCTCCCAGGCTCAAGTGATCCTGCCACCTCAGCTTCTTGAGTAGCTGGGACTACAGGTGTATGCCACCATGCCTGGCTAACTTTTGTACTTTTTGTAGAGACAGGGCTTTACCATGTTGCCCAGGCTGGTCCCAAACTCCTGAGCTCAAGTGATCCTCCCACTTGGCCTCCCAAAGTGCTGGGGTTAGAGGGATGAGCCACTATACCCAGCCAATAAAATTACTTTTAAAAGCCATTTCCTATTGTTTTCCAGCAGCCTTAGTACCTGGCTCATAGGTCACGATGTGGTACGATGCAAAAATACTGGACCATAAGGAATTTAGGAAACCTGGGTTTTAAACCCAGTTGTAGCACTAAGTAGTCCTGTAACTTGGCACAAATCACTTAACTCGCTTAATACAAGTTCCCTTATCTAGAAAATGAGCAAATCCACATTTCCCAACTATGTTCTTCAGAAGCCTAGTTCTAAAATATGTTAATAGGTACTTTGTGGCCACCAAAAAAAGTTTGGTAGTCTGAGGAACTCCAGATTAAGCAATGATAAGAGTGTTTCCTTATAACAGGACTTATCAGAGCCTTGAATATACAATTGTGAGTTGTGAATCTCCAAGAGAGGAATATAGAATTTTCAAAAGTTAGTTTGCACCATAGAATCATGTGTATCTCTCTCTCTCTTTCTCTCTCTCTCTCGTGTGTGTGTGTGTGTGTGTGTGTGTGTGTGTGTGTGTTGTGTTTTGTTTTTGACACAGAGTCTTGCTGTGTTGTCCAGGCTGGAGTACAGTGGCCTGATCTCGGCTCATTACAACCTCTGCCTCTGGGGTTCAAGCAATTCTTGTGCCTCAGCCTCCTAAGTAGCTGGGATTACAGGTGCCCTCCACCATGTCCAGCCAAATTTTGTGTTTTTAGTAGAGATGGGGTATCACCATGTTGGCCAGGCCAGTCTCGAACTCCTGACCTCAGGTGATCTGCTTGCCTCAGCCTCCCAAAGTGTTGGGATTACAGGCGTGAGCCACCACAACTGGCCTACAACAGATTTTAAAGAACATCGTTTGGGAAATCCAGGAGATGCTGCTTTGTAAGGTCTTATTCAATGTAACCTTCAATTAACCTAAAATTCTCAGATAACCCTGACTGCAGGATGTATGGTGAATTTTTGGGACAGAGATGGGAAGCTCTGATACCATAAGGAGATCATTTAGATGGTCTAGGCATGAGAGCATAATGACTTCATAACAATGGTAGTGATGGGGATGGAAAGGAAGAGCCACAGCCAAGAAACATCCCTAAGGGACAGTGAAGCAGGGCTGAGCACAAGGCCATCTCCTGCCAGGCTAAACTCTGAATACTGATGCTTGTCAAGTCAAACTATAGTGTTTGATTCCCTGTTGCACAGTCAGTTGCACTAAATTTAACTGTGGTTTTGCAGCAGGGAGACTCTTTCAGAATATGAAGGCCTCTCAGAGCTCATTGAGTCCGATTCTTGCATTGGCAGGTGAGCTACTGTGTTCCAGAGTGTAAGTGACTTCCCCAAGGTCACATAGTCTCTTGTATCAAGAGCAGAACAGCTCAGGCCTCTTGATTCCTGGCTCAGCCACTGAACCACAATACCCTGACGTGCAAATCTGTGAGTGAAGTATGAGCACTTCACCAAGGACTCAGCCTAGCTTTTATTCACTTCAGTTTCAATAATAATCTGTGCCATTTAGCATCTATAAAGTAAGGTGGGTGTTATGAATTCAAATGTTTCAAACTAAAAGAGGACAGTGGCTGCTTTAACCCTAGATAGCCATCTCTATCTGCCATTAGTAACAACGATCTGAGAATTTGGATAAATTAAGGAAAATCTGCCACAACTACCACCAGTACTAAAGAATAACACTCAAAGTGGTAAAGTGTTGATACCAGTAGACTGTTACAGTAATATTTATATACTGTAACACCCAGAGAAACTACTGCAAAAACTATGCAAAGAGATACATTAAAAAACAAACGAACGACCGGGCACGGTGCCTCACGTCTGTAATCCCAGCACTTTGGGAGGCCAAGGTGGGGTGTATCACAAGGTCAGGAGTCTGAGACCAGCCTGGCTAATATGGTGAAACCCTGTCTCTACTAAAAATACAAAAATTAGCCAGATGTGGTGTGTACCTGTAATCCTAGCTACTTGGGAGGCTGAAGCAAGAGAATCGCTTGAACCCAGGAGGCAGAGGTTGCAGTGAACTGAGATTGTGCCATTGCACACGAGCCTGGGCAATAGAGTGAGACTCCGTCTCAAAAAAAAAATAAAAAGATTCATGTGAAAGCAAATGAAAACACTCGATACTTCACAAATTAAAACACTAGTCAAAAAAAAAAAAAAACAAAAAATAGCAGCAACAACAACAAAAATACACTATACATAACACAAGAGGGAATTCTAAAAAATGTTCGAGTAACTTGCAGGAAGGCAAGAAGGGAGAACCAGAGGAATGAGAACCACAGGAAAAAAATAGAAAAACAACAATAAAGTAGCAAACCGAAGCACTAACATATCAATAAGTACCTTAAATGTAATGGTTGGACTGTACCCATTAAAAGACAGAGATTGGGCCGGGCGTGGTGGCTCACGACCGTAATCCCAGCACTTTGGGAGATTGAGGCAGGTGGATCACCTGAAGTCAGGAGTTCAAGACCAGCCTGGCCAACACGGTGAAATCCCATCTTTATTAAAAATACAAAAAATTATCCGGGCTTGGTAGTGGACACCTGTATTCCCAGGTACTCAGGAGGCTGAGGCAAGAGAATCTCTTGAACTTAGGAGGCGGAGGTTGCAGTGAGCCGAGATTGCGCCATTGCACTCCAGCCTAGGCAACAAAAACAAAACTCCATCTCAGAAAAAAACAAAGACAAAAACAAAACCAAAAAATAAACAGCTGGGCTCAGTGGCTCACGCCTGTAATCCCAGCACTTTGGGAGGCCTAGGCAGGCAGATCGCCTGAGGTCAGGAGTTCAAGACCAGCCTGAACAACATGGTGAAACCCCATCTCTACTAAAAACACAAAAATTAGCTGGGTGTGATAGCACTCGCCTGTAATCCCAGCTTCTCAGGAGGCTGAGGCAGAAGAATCACTCGAACCCAGGAGGCAGAGATTGCAGTGAGCTGAGACTGTGCCGCTGCACTCCAGCCTGGGTGACAGAGCGTGGTGGCTCACACCTTTAATCCCAGAACTTTAGGAGTCTGGGATTATAGCCTCTGTCTCAAAAAACAACAAACAAACACCAAACACAAACAAATCTCACACAAAAAAACCCAAAAGACAGAGGTTGGCCGAACAGATTAACAAGCATGACACAACTATACGCTGCTTAAAAGAAACTCACTTCAAATTCAACACTATAAATAGATCAAAAGTAAAAAAGACAGAAAAAGATGTATCATACCAACATTAGCCAAAAAAAGCAGGAGTGATTCCATTATCTGATACCATAGACTTCAGACAAAAGAAATTTCCTGATACATTCCATAATGGTAAAAGGATCAGTCCCCCAAGGAAGGCATATCTCTCCTAAATGTTTATGAACCAAACAAGAGAGTCTTAAAATACATGAAGCAAAAAATGGTAGAGCTGAAAGGAGAAACAGATAAATGCACAATTACAGTTAGGCACTTCAGTAATGCCCTGTCAGCAACTGGCAATCAGGCTGGTAGAAAAATCAGCAGGAATACAGACCTGAACAACACAATCAAGAGGATTGAATTGACACCTTTAGAGCACTTCACCCAACAGCAATAGAATACACACTTTTTTTTTCAAATACCCGTGGAAAATTCCCCAAGATATATCACATTCTGGGCCATAAAACAAACCTCAATAAATTGAAAAGAACTGAAATAATACAGAGTGTGTTCTCTGGCAATAAAGGAATCAAACTATAAATCAAAAAAGAAAGATGACAGGAAAATCTCTAAACATATGGAAATTAAACAATACACTTTTAAATAATCCATGGGTCAAAGATGAAGACTCAAAGGAACTAAAAAATACATAGAACTGAACACAAGTGAAAACAGAATATATCAAAATATGTACATGTGGCTGATGCAGTGCTGAGAGGCAAATTCATAGCACTAAATGCTCTTGTTACAAATGAGGAAAGGCCTCAGATCAAAAACCAAAGTTTCTACCTCCAGAAACTAGAGAGAGAAGAGCCAAATAAACCCAAAGCAAGCAAAAAGAAGGAGATAGGAAATATAAAGAAATGAGCAGAAATCAATAAAACTAAAAATAGAAAAACAATAGAGAAAATCAATGAAACAAAAGCTAGTTTTCTGAAATAACAAAGATTAATAAAACTTTATCAAACTGATTAAAAATAAAAGAGAGAAAACACAAATCACCAATTTCAGGAATGAAGTGGAAGAAGATATTACTACAGATCCAACAGCCATTAAAAAGATAATAAGGCAATACTGTGAACTTGACTCTCATAAATGTGGTAACTTAGAAGCTACGGGCCATTTTCTTGAAGATCATAAACTACCAAAACTCAACCAAGATGAACTAGATAATCCGAATAGCCATATAACCATTACATAAATTTAATTCGTAATTCAAAAGCTCTCCACAGCACTCTCAAAAACCCAAAAGCAGGCCGGGCACTGTGGCTCACGCCTGTAATCCCAGCACTTTGGGAGGCCGAGGCGGGCGGATCACGAGGTCAAGAGATCGAGATCATCCTAGCCAACATGGTGAAACCCTGTCTCTACTAAAAATACAAAAAAATTAGCTAGGCGTGGTGGCGCGTGCCTGTAGTCCTAGCTACTTGGGAGGCTGAGGCAGGAGAATTGCTTGGACCTGGGAGGTGAAGGTTGCAGTGAGCCAAGGTCGTGCTACTGCACTCCAGCCTGGCGCCTGGTGACGGAGTGAGACTCTGTCTTAAAAAAAAAAAAAAAAAAAAACCCAAAAGCCTACGTTAATGGGCGTATGTCAAAAGATACGAGAACTAGCTTAAAAAGCTCCCGATGTCCAAGCTAGAACACTTTGAACAACAAAATAAAGTGGTATTGAATTGAATTGAATTGAATTGAAGTGTGGGCCACACAGAGTGACTTCTTTTCAAAGAGTATGGAAGTGGGGGAGGAGGGAGAGTAAACTTACAGTGGAGAAACTTGATAAACATTACCTTGCCAGGTCATCAAGGTCAAAATCAAGAGTGATAAATCATGTTGACAGTATCTTTTTTTTTTTTGAGACGGAGTCTCGCTCTGTCACCCAGGCTGGAGTACAATGGCATGATCTTGGCTCACTGCAACCTCTGCCTCCTGGGTTCAAGAGATTCTCCTGCTTCAGCCTCACAGGTAGTTGGGATTACAGGCACCTACCACCATGCCCAGCTAACTTTTATATTTTTTAGTAGAGATAGAGTCTTACCATGTTGGCCAGACTAGTCTTGAACTCCTAACCTCAGGTGATCTACCCCCCTTAGCCTCCCAAAGTGCTGAGATTCCAAGTGTGAGCCACTGTGCCCAGCTGACAGTATATATCTTTGATATGATGTGATGAAAATGTCGCTTTCTGTCTGTGGTCTTCCTCCCTGAAACTTATTACCTCAGTCTCAAATTAGAAAAACATCAGAAAAATTCTAATGGAGAAAAATTCTAAAAAATACCTTATCAATACTTCTTACAATTATTAAGCTCATCAAAAACAAGGTTGCTTAGCAGATGCTGGGGCTGCCCAGAGCCCTCTGCCACCAGTCATAGTCAACCCCACCATATTCTTTGATGTTGCCATTGACAGCGAGACCTTGGGCTGCATCTGCTTTGAGTTGTTTGCAAAGTTCCAAAGACAGCAGAAAACATTCATGGTCTGAGCACTGAAGAGAAATAATTTGGTCATAAGGGTTTCTGCTTTTGCAGAATTATTCCAGGGTTTATGCATCAGGTTGGTGATTTCACTTGCCACAAGACTGGTGGCAAGTCTGTCTACAAGAAGAAATTTGATGATGAGAACTTCATCCTGAAGCATATGGGTTCTGGCATCTTGTCCACGGCAAATATTGGACCCAACACAAACGGTTCTCAGCTTTTCATCTGCACTGCAAGATTGACTGGTTGGATGGCAAGCACGTGGACTTTGGCAAGGTGAAAGAAGGCATGAATATCGTGGAAGCCATGGAATGCTTCGGGGTCCAGGAATGGCAGGACCAGCAAGAGATCACCATTGCTGACTGTGGACCATTCTACTAAATTTGACTTGTGTTTTATCTTAACTATCAGACCACTACTTCCGTAGCTCAGGAGAGCACCCCACCACTCCTTTTGCTCGCAGCTTTCTATAATCTTTGTGCTCTTGCTGCAGTTCTTTGGGTTCTATATTTTCCTCATTCTCTTTTACGTCTAGCTGAATTGCAGAGTAAAGATCATGAAATAAAAACTAAATCAAAGGGCCGGGAGTGGTGGCTCATGCCTGTAATCCCAGCACTTTGGGAGCCTGAGGCGGGCAGATCTTTTGAGGTCAGGGGTTTGAGATGAGCCTGGCCAACTTGGTGAAACCCTGTCTCTTCTAAAAATATAAAAATTAGGTGGGCATGGTGGTAGGTGCTTGTAATCCCAGCTACTTGGGAAGCTGAGGAGGAGAAGAATGATCACGTGAACCTAGGAGGCAAGCAGAGATTGCAATAAGCTGAGATCATGCCACTGCACTCCAGCCTGGGCAATAGAGTGAGACTGTGTCTCAAAACAAAACAAAACGAAAAAACAGGCTCACTGCCGTAATCCCAGCACTTTCAGAGGCTAAGGCAGGCAGATTGTATGAGTCCAGGTATTTGAGATCAGCTTGGGCAACATGGAGAAACCTCATCTCTACAAAAAGTACAAAAAAAGTAGCCAGGCATATGCCTGTAGTCCCAGCTATTTGGGAGGCCAAGGTGGGAGGATCAATTGAGCCCAAAAAGTGAAGGTTGTAGTGAGCTAAGAGTGTGCCACTGCACTCCAGCATGGGTGAGAGAGTGAGACTTCATCTTAAAAACAAAAAAGTTTGGTAAAATCCAACATCGATTCATAAAAACAAATCTCAGCAAGTTAGGAATAGAAGGGAAATACCTAAACTTGATAAATAGCATCTGCAAAAACCAAAACCAAAATCTAGAGCTAGCATCATTTTTTTTTTTGTTTTTGAGACGGAGTCTTGGTCCGTAGCTCAGGCGGGAGTGCAGTGGTGCAATCTCGGCTCACTGCAACCTCCACCTCCCGAGTCCCGGTTCAAGCAATTCTCCTACCTCAGCCTCCCAAGTAGCTGGGATTACAGGCACGAGCCATCACGCCCAGCTAATTTTTGTATTTTTTAGTAGAGACAGGGTTTCACCATGTTGGCCAATCTGGTCTTGAACTCCTGACCTCATGATCTGCCTGCCTCGGCCTCCCAAAGTGCTGGGATTATAGGTGTGAGCCACCGTGCCTGGCCGTGAGCTAGCATCATATTTAATGATGAAAGAATTAATGTTTTTCCACCAAGACCATGACAGAAAGGCAAGGAAGTCTGCTTTCACCACTTCAACATGGTCCTGGAAGTTATTGCACTAGGCACGAAAAGAAATGAAAGTATACAGATTATACAGAAGGGAGGAAATAAAACTATCTCTGTTCGCAGTTCATATGATTGCCTATGTAGAAATCCCAAGAAGTCTACAAAGAATCTCTTAGAACTAATAAATGAGTTTAGTGAGGATTTAGAATAGAAGATGAACACACAAAAAGCCTTTGGCATTTCCATATGACATTCAGACAAAATGAAATATTTAGATAGATTTCTTTTTTTTTTTTGAGATGAAGTCTTGCTCTGTCACCTAGGCTGGTTCAATGGCGCAGTCTTGGCTCACTGCGACCTCCACCTCCTGGGTTCAAGCGATTCTCCTGCTTCAGCCTCCCGCGTAGCTGGGATTACAGGTGCACGCCACCACGCCCAGCTAACTGTTTTTTTTTTTTTGTATTTTAGTAGAGATGGGGTTTCACCATGTTGGCCAGCAGGGTCTGAATCTCTTGACCTTGTGATCTGCCTGCCTTGGCCTCCCAAAGTACTGGGATTAGAGGCATGAGCCACCATGCTTGGCTTTTTTTTTTTTTTTTTTTTTTTGAGACAGGGTCTTGCTCTATTGCCCAGCCTGGGGTGCAGTTGCAAGATCATTGTTCACTGCAGGCTTGACCTCTTGAGCTCAGGCTGTCTTCTCACCTTAGAGCTGGGCCTACAGATGTGGGTCACCAGGACTGGCTAAGTTTTTTATATGTTTTTTCTGTAGAGATGGGGTTTTGCCATGTTGCCCAGGCTGGTCTTGAATCCCTGGGCTCTCAAGTGACCCACCCACCTCGGCCTCCCAAAGTGGTGCGATTACATGTATGAGCCACTGCACTTGGCCTAGATATATTTCTAAATATATTTTATTTAATATATGTGCTGAAAATTACAAAATCCTGATGAAATAAAGAAAACCGAAATTAACGGAGACACCTACTATGGTTATAAATTGGAAGATTCAACATTATAAAGGTATTCTTCCAAATTAATCTACAGATTTAATACAATTCTATTACAACCCCAGAAAGTGTTTCTGTATACATGGACAAACTTATTCTGAAATATATATGGAAAGGAATGGGCTCTGGAAGAGCTAAAATCATCTTGATAAATAATAAAGTGAGAAAAATCACTCTATCCAATATTAAGGTTTACTATACGGCTATCACAATTAAGACAGTATGGTATTGGCAGAACGACAGACACACAGATCAGTGGAACAGAGTAAAGATTCCAGAAACAGACCCATTGAAATATGGCTGATTTTTGACAAGAAGGATAACCTTTTCAACAAATGGTACTGGACAACCATAGGCAAATTGGACAACCACAGGCAAAAACATAAACCATGGCCTAAACATTACACGTTAAATGAAAATTAATTTAAAATGGATCATACCTTTCTCTCTCTCTCCCCTCCCTTTTTTCTTTTCTTTTCTTCTTTCCTTCCTTCTCTCTTTTCTTTTCTTTCTTTTTTCTCCCTTCCTTTCTTCCTTTTTTTCCTTTCTTTCCCTTTCCCTCCCTCCCTTCCTTCCTTCTTTTCTTTTCTTTTTTTTTTTGTCTCACTCTGTTGCTCAGGATGGAGTGCAGTGCTGTGATCTAGGTTCACTGCAACCTCTGCCTACTGGGCTCAAGTGAACCTCACACCTGAGCTTCCCAAGCAGCTGGGACTACAGGTGCATGCCACCATGCCTATCTAACTCTGTTTTTTTTTTTTTTTTTTTGCAGAAGCAGGATTTTGCCATGTTGCCCAGGCTGGTCTCGAACTCCTGGGTTGAAGTGATCTGCCTGCCTTGGCCTCCCACAGTGCTGGGATTACAGGGATGAGTCACTGAGCCTGGCCTCATCACTATAGTTTTTCAAAACATTCCCTTTAGGGGGAAACTGGGAAAAATGTAAGGCTCTTTCTGTGATCTCTTATCACTGTATGTACATCTACAATTATCTGAATAAAAATTGTAATTAAAAATGTGTAACCCTGGCCAGGCCTGGTAGCTCATGCCTGTAATTTCAGCAATTTGGGAGGCCGAAGCGGGTGGATCACCCGAGGTCAGGAGTTCAAGACCATCCTGGCCAACATGGTGAAACCCCAGCTCTACCAAAAATACAAAATAACTGGGCATGGTAGTGTGTGCCTGTAATCCCAACTACTTGGGAAGCTGAGGCAGAAGAATTGCTTGAACCTAGGAGGTGGAGGTTGCAGTGAACCAAGATCACACCACTGCACTCCAGCCTGGGTGAGAGAGCAAGACTCCATCTCAAAAAAAAAAAAAAGTGTAAATACCTACATGTCATGCTCAATAGTGACAGAGATGGTTTTGCAATAGCTTAGACAGTATTCAAAGGAGGAGAAAGGAATTTGGAGAAGGTGATTAAGAAAAACAAGAAAGGTGGCCAGTGCAGTGGCTCATACCTATAATCCCAGGACATTGGGAGGCTGAGGAGGGAGGATTGCTTGAGGCCAAGAGGTGGAGACCAGCCTGGGCAACATAGTAAGGCCCCATCTCTACAAAAAATAAAAATGAAAAACTTAGCTTTTTGCAATAGCTTATTGTTTTGTAATAGCTTAGAAGAGTAAATGATAGTATTCAAAAGGAGGAGAAAGGAATTTGGAGAAGGTGATTAAGAAAAATCCCACTGGTCTCAGTAGCTTGTGCCTGTAATCCCAGCACTCTGGGAGGCCAAGGGAGGTAGATCACTTGAGGCCAGGAGTTCGAGACCAGCCTGGCCAATATGGCAAAACCCCATCTCTACTAAAATACAAAAAAATTAGCCAGTATGGTGGCAGATGCCTATAATCCCACCTACTTAGGAGGCTGAGGCAGGAGAATTGCTTGAACCCGGAAGGTGGAGGTTACAGTAAGCTGAGATCACACCACTGCACTCCAGCCTGAGTGACAGGGGAAGACTCCATCTCAAAAACAAACAAATGAAAAAACAAACCAAAAAAAAAAAAAAAAAAAAAAAAAACAAGGAAGGTGGCCAGTGCAGTGGCTCATGCCTGTAATCTCAGGACATTGGGAGGCTGAGGAGGGAGGATCGATTGAGGCCTGGAGTTGGAGACCAGCCTGGGCAACATAGCAAGATACCATCTCTACAAAAAAATAAAAATAAAAAACTTAGCCAGACATGGGGGTACATGTCTGTAGCTCCAGCTACTTAGGAGGTTGAGGCAGGAGGATTGCTTGCGCCCAGGAGTTGGAGGCTGCAGTGAGCTACGATTGTAGCACAGTACTCCAGCCTGGGCAACAGAGCAAGATCCCATCTCAAAAAAAGATAATAAGAAAAAAGAATAAAAAGCAAAACGGGGAAGGGAGAAGCTGTGAAAAATGCCTGACAAGGCAGCTCTGAAGTTTGGAAGTAGGGATGACATACTAAGCAGCTAAAAGTACTAAAATTCCCCTTTGTATGTTGTCTACATTCAATTTCTGACCATTAGAGAAGCTGGTCTAGTAGACAGGTTTGCTGCTCTAAATGCACTGGATCAAATTTGATGAAATTCTTCATCTGATGATGAATATATCTCATTCCCTGGAACTTTCGGGAAGAACTCAAGCAGTTTTAAACATTTCTGACAATGATTAATGTTTTCCCCCTGTGATTAAGGTCGGTGGAAAAATGATTAATTGACTTTTGTCATGTGAAATCCTGTAATTTTAGGTTTTGCTTCTCCCTTGATTTTGCGCTTCCCGAAGTTCAATGGTTTACCTTGAAAATTGTCCAGTGTTTCATAAATGTATCCATATAAGGAGTGATCACAAAGTAATGCCTCCTAATTTTCATCTTTCTTGTCAGCGGTCAGGAACTTGCCAAAAATTATTCTTTGATGTCCCTGAATCTCCTGTTTTGACTTCTGAAATTACACTAAAGACCAATTTTTGGACGCTAATTAGAAATAGCTTTGTATCAAAGTGATTCCTCAGCTGGTCTGTGTCTCATGATCAACGGCCTTTTAAAAAATATATACCGAACACTAGGCCCTATGCCTCACTTAATAAGAATAATTCATTTCACCCTGTTAGCCCCTCTGCCAGGGAGGTTACTGTTATTATCCTAATCTCATAGATGAAGAAACTGAAGTGTAGAGATAAGTAACCTGCTCACATGCACACATAGTAAGCCGGGGGAGCTGGGATTGGAACCAAGGCAATCTGTCTCCAGAATTTATACTCTTGGCCCCTAAGCCTTTCATACTTCCTGAATCAGAATCTCTAAGCAGTTGGTGTCTGAGAATCTCTTATTTTAGGAAACAAATGAATCTGCGCAGATGATGGATTGCCGGATTTTGGACCTCTAGGTTAAAAACCATGCTGAAGATGAGGTAGTGATAATGTATCAGAGACAAGAAAAGAGGTGAAAATGGCCAAGGTGGACACTTACCATATGCCAAGAAATGTCCCAGCCCTGGGTCACAGCGTCAGTCTTCAGGCTTTCTGGAAGAAACAGACCTTTCTCGGTAGAGTCTTGTAGCCACGGGCTTTCCCCACTCTCTCCAATTTGCTGCACTTTCGTCTGTCCCTGGCAACTTCAGACCCACTGTGCAAAGACAAAAGTAGCCAAGACCCCTGATGACCCATGGGCACCAACCCTTCCTGGAGCTAGAAAATGAACATTAAAATCTCTCCCCTAAGGCTGAGTGCAGTGGCCCACACCTGTAATCCCAGCACTTTGGGAGGCCTAGGCAGGAAAATTGCTTGAGACCACATAATGAGACCTCGTTTCTACAAAAAAGTTAAGGGTGTAGTGGTGTACATCTGTAGTCCCAGCTACTTGGGAGGCTGAGGCAGGAGAATTGCTTGAGCCCAGGAGTTCAAGGCTGCAGTGAGTTACGATTGCATCACTGCACTCCAGTCTGGGCAACAGAGTGAGACTCTCTCTAAAAAACAAACAGGCCAGGTGTGGTGGCACATGCCTGTAATCCGAGCACTTTGAGAGGCCAAGAGGGAGGATTACTTGAGCTCAGGAGTTCAAGACCAGCTTGGCCAACATGGTGAAATCTCATCTCTACTAAAAACACAAAAAGTTAGCCAGGGGAGGCTGAGGCATGAGAATCGCTTGAACCCCAAAGGCGGAGGTTGCAGAGAGTTGAGACAGTGCCACTGCACTCCAGCCTGGGCAACAGAGCAGGACTCCATCTCAACACACACACACACACACACACAGAGCAGGATTCCATCTCAAAACACACACACACACACACACACACCCCTCTTCCACTGCACTCAGAACGGGACTCCATCTCAAAACACACACACACACACAGACACACACACACACACACACACACACACACCCCTCTTCCCTAAGTGGAATTCTCTAGCTGGTAATGTTTTTTTTCTGGGAACCCTCCCATTTAGGACCCCTCTCCAGTCTCCCACGATACCAAGATCATGAGGGTGTTGATTTCATGGGGGTGAAGCTGGATGTTAGAGGAGGTGCTGACCTGGTCTCACTAGGCACCCCTTCCCTGCAGCTCACAGTTGGCAGGGAAGTAGGATCCCCAGCAGCTGGAAACACTCTGCCCAGCCCACCTGCTGGGATGCACCTGAGCTGAGGGAGGCGCACCTGCTCAGTGAGAGGCTGACAGCTGCCTTTCAACCCACCTGGTTGTCCTTAAATAGGGACCATCATTGTTGTTAAGCATTTTCCACTATTTTTTTGTTTCCTTTACAACTGCCCTTCAAGGTAAATATTATTATGCTTACTTTACAGATGAAGAAACTGAGGCTTAGGGAAGATTGCTTGCCCCAGGTCACTCTCCACAGTGGCAGGGATTTAATCCCTAAAGCCCAGCCTCTCAACACTGCTGCTGCCTCTTCCAGGAAAGATGAGCCAGTCCAGCTCCATCAACTGGTTAGAGCCCCTGCCCCAAGGGATTAGTTAAGACGTGTTCCCATAGGTGCTTTGCAATCTTCAAAGTGGAACTGTAAACTTGATTAGCCTTCAAGACTCTAGGGAAAATTCTTAATGGCAGAACCCCAGGCACTGTGATAAATCTACAGGAAAGATCTGTAGGGGCTGGGAAGTCTGTTTATCACAGCCTCAGACTATAGCACCTCCGTGCAATCTGCGGGTGTGCAAGGAGCCCTTCTCAAAACCCTGCCCCCTAACGAAAACAACTTGGCCCTATCTTGATCCTTTTGGCTACCCAAGGGTCTCATTTCTCACTCTTCTTTTTTCCCATCTACCATTAAACTTTGCCATAAATAGTGTAGAGAGGATTTTTTAAAAAGGTTCTGCGTATTTATGTTAATGTATGCCCAATTTAAATAAACACACTGTTCATTATATTGTAAATAACAATGAAACTCATTAACTGCATAATGGCTTCATGCTCCCTGGTCTAAAATATAGAATATATTCATTATTAAAAATTAAAATCAATCTATCAAAATCTAATGGCTAAATAAGGATATTAAAAAGTAAGAGACATTATTTGGACCCATGTAAAATTGTCATGGGATTCATGAAAACAATCGGCAAATTTTGACACAGGACAGAGTCTGAGGTAAGGAAATAAAATCTCTTGCAGATCAAATCCCAGATGTGTGTGATGTCCATTTGGTATAAAGCTTCACCTAATTATACCAGAGTCTTAGCTTGATTGAGTCAACGGCTCCCCATCACTCAGCCAGCTTTTTCCCAGCGTCACCTGAGGCACAGGCAGCAATCTGAAGACAGAGTGATCCAGACGCTTAAATCAGTCATGGGCTTCCTGCACCAATTTTCTCTTCAGCCCTTTCTGATTTTTATTTTATCATTTTATTTGCGACAGAGCCTCACTCTGTAGCCCAGGCTGGAGTGCATGACACCATTCTAGCTCACTGCAGCCCCAAACTCCTGGGCTATAGTGATCCTCCCACCTCAGTCTCCCCAGTAGCTGGAACTATAGGCTCGTGCCACCACACTGCCTAACTAAAACAACTTTTTTAGAGACAGAGTTTGAATTGTTGCCCAGGCTGGTCTCCAGTTTCTGGCCTCAAGCTATCCTCCCACCCTGACTGCTGGGATTACGGCGTCAGCTACTGCGCTCAGACCTTCATGATGTGTTAATCATTTCAAAATCTTTCTGGTTGGGTCTCTGATGAACTTAGTGAAGCCTCTTTTGCTGTCAGTTACTGAAACTTGTTTCAGTTTCACAGCACTGATATATTGAGCATGTCTTTACAAAACAATAAATGAGGCACTGAATATTCAGTTTGGGTAGATTTATGTGACTTTTTAAATGGTATTTTACCATCAATCTCAAGGCTTAGGTTTTTCTCCTTATATGTCAGGTAGCTATATTGGATGACTCACAAATTCTTGGTCATTTATCAGTCTTTTTAATCACACCAATACCTTCAAGACTTAATAAAAAGAACACACCATCTTTGAAAGTGGAAAAAGAAAATCTTTTATTTTACTCAGTAATTCAAAAGAGGAATATGAACTTGACATTTGTATTTTCATTCTTTATTTATTTTCTTTTTATAGAGACAGGGGTCTTGCCAGGTTGGTCTTGAACTCTTGGCCTCAAGCAATCCTCCCACCTCAGCCTCTCAAAGTGGTAGGATGACACGTGTGAGCCATCGCACGTGGCCAAATTTTGTCTTTTTAAACCATGTCTTTATTTATTATTTATTTTGAGATGGAGTTTCACTCTTGTTGCCCAGGCTGGAGTGCAATGGCATGATTTTGGCTCACTGCAACCTCCACCTCCCAGGTTCAAGGGATTCTCCTGCCTCAGCTTCCTGAGTAGCTGGGATTATAGGCCTGTGTCACCAAACTCGGCTAACTTTGTTTTTTGTTTTGTTTTGTTTTTGTTTTTGTTTTTTTACTGGAGACAGGGTTTCTCCATGTTGGTCAGGCTAGTCTTGAACTTCCAACCTCAGGTGATCCACCTGCCTCATCCTCCCAAAGAACTGGGATTACAGGTGTGAGCCGCTGCACCCAGCCAAACCATACCTTTCTTTTAAAAAACAATTTTTTATTCTACAACTATAAAGTAATGCACACTCATTTTAGGATATTTGAGAAGTAGGTGAAAGGGGAAAGAACTACCATGCAGAATTCCACTGCACAAAAATAATGTCATATTTACATTTTCCATTTAAAGTGATTTTTTTTTCTCCTGTATATTTTTACTGAATTATACTGGACACCCAATTTTGTATCTAGTTTTTAAAACTTAAC
This sequence comes from Ateles fusciceps, assembly GCA_036589455.1. NCBI lineage: Eukaryota > Metazoa > Chordata > Mammalia > Primates > Atelidae > Ateles > Ateles fusciceps. The sequence continues at coordinate 12,701,568 of JAZHEH010002554.1, read as the reverse complement.
ATTGTTAAAAAGTACTTTACCACATTATATAATTAAATATTTTAAAGAAATATATTTTATTGAATAAATATATAATTTTCATAAGCATTCAAAAATTGACAGTTTAGACTTTTTTTTTGGCCATTTTATAAATAATACTTCAGTTAACACCTTTGCATGAAAATGTCTTCCTTTTCCTAGAATCAGTCTAGTTTAGGACCCATTTCCAGAATTAGAACTACTTTGAAAATGAATGTTTAATAATCTGGTATATCTTGCGAAACATCTTTCTTAAAGGACTGTATCAATTGATTGAGTGATTGATTGATTGATTTGAGATGGAGTTTTGCTCTTGTCTTCCAGGCTGGAGTGCAGTGGCAAGATCTCTGCTTGTTGCAACCTCCACCTCCCAGATTCAAGCGATTCTCCTACCTCAGCCTCCTGAATAGCTGCGATCACAGGTGTGTGCCACCACGCCAAGTTAATCCTTTTGTATTATTAGTAGAAACGGGGTGTCACCATGTTGGGAAGGCTGGTCTTGAACTCCTGACCTCAGGTGGTCCTCCCCCCGCCCCTCCTGCCCCGCCTCAGCCTCCCAAAGTGCTGGGATTATAGACGTGAGCCACAACGCGCAGCCTGGATTGTACCAATTTTAATTGTCAAATTGCTCTTCAAAAGTTTCTAATTCATTAATCCTAAAAACATTGTTTGTCATATATTTTAAAAATTTTATAATTCCAAAGGCAAAAAACTGGTATTTCAGTGTTGTTCGAAAACCACATGATCGTTAGTCCTGTTACTATTTTCTCAAAAAAATATTATTTTTGGATACAAAACTAACTTCAACCAAAAATAAAAGTAATTCCTTTAACTTTCAACTAAGTAACTTGAAATTATTTTAATGTGGAACTAATTGTTTACCAGCTTTGTGACCTCGGGAAAATTATTTAACTTCTGTAAGCCTCAGTTTCCTCATATACAACATAAGGCTAATAATACACATCCCTTATAGCGTTCTTGTGAGGATAAATAAAATAATCCTGGTAAAACTCCTAGCATGTAGAAAGCACTTGATAAATGATAGTTATGATTACTATGTTTAATTATCTAATAGTGAAAATAATCTTATTGATTTTCTTGTGGTAAAATATTTGCAATTTTTGCTGTTGTTATTGTTTAGAAGGAGTCTTGCTCTGTCACCCAGGCTGGAGTGCAGTGGTGTGATCTCAGCTCACTGCAACCTCTGACTCCCCGGTTCAAGCATTTCTCGTGCCTCAGCCTCTTGAGTAGCTGAGATTAGAGGCGTGCACCACCATCCCTGGCTAATTTTTGTATTTTTAGTAGAGACGGGGTTTCACCAGGTTGGCCAGGCTGGTCTCAAACTTCTGACCTAAAGCGATCCACCTGCCTCAGCTTCCCAACGTGCTGGGATTACAGGTGTGAGCCATCACATCCGCCTCTTTCTTTCTTCTGTCTTACTTTGTTCCCCAGGCTGGAGTGGAGTGCCACAGTCACAGCTCACTGCAGCCATGAACTCCTGGGCTCAAGGGATCGTCCTGCCTCAGCCTCCCAAGTAGCTGTGACTACAGGTCTGTGGCACCACACCTGGCTAATATCTGACTTATTTCATTAATGTCATCAAGGTTTATCCGTGTTGTAGCATGTATCAAGACTCCATTCCTTTTCAAGGCTGAGTAATATTCCATTGTATGTCGATAATACATTTTTAAAATCCATTCAACTGTTGATGGACACTTGGGTTGCTTCTGCCTTTGCCTATTGTGAAAAACGCTGCTGTAAATATTGGTATACAAAAATCTGTTTGAGTCCCTGCTTTCCATTATTTAGGGGTATATACCAAAGAATATAATACAGAACTGAATGCTTGTGTCCTCTCAAAATCCATATGCTTGTAACCCACTCCATAATGTAATGGGGTGGGATTTCAGCATATGGATTTTGCAAGGAGGTGGGGTCCTTGGCAGGTAATTAGGATTAGATGTGCTCAGGACGGTGCAGCCTTTATGAATGGGATTAGTGTCCTTACAATAGTCTCAAGAGAGCTTGTGTCCCTTCTCTGCCATGTGAGGACACAGCCAGAAGACTGCCCTTTATGAATCAGGAAGTGGCCCTCACCAGACACTGAACTGCCAGCGCCTTGATCTTGGACTTCCAGCCTCCAGAACTGTGAGAAATAAATATCTGTGGCTAGGCGTGTTGCCTCATGTCTATAATCCCAGCACTTTGGGAGGCCGAGGCTGGTGGACCACTGGAGGTCAGGAGTTCAAGACCAGCCTGGCTAACCTGGTGACACGCTGTCTCTATTAAAAATACAAAAAATTAGCCAGGTGTGGTGGCAGGTGCCTGTAGTCCCAGCTACTCGGGAGGCTGAGGCAGGAGACTTGCTTGAACCTGGGAGGTGAATGTTGCAGTGAGCCGAGATCATGCCACTGCACTACAACCTGAACGACACGAGTGAGACACTGTCTCAAGAATTGAATGAATGAATAAATGAATGTTTGTTGTTTAAGCCACCTAGTATATGGCAGCCAGAGCTGACCAACAGAATGGAATTACTATATCATATGGCAATTCTGTGTTCTACTTTTGAAGGAACTGCCAGTCTGTGTTTCACAGTGGATATGCTATTTTACATTCCCACCACCAATGCTACAAGGGCTCCAAATTCTCCAAATGATCTCCAATGCTTGGCGATTTTCAATTTAAAAAATGCCAGCCACCCTACTAGGTGTGAGACGGTAAGTCATTGTGGTTTCAGTTTGCATTTTCCTAATGCCTGATGATGATGAACATGTTTTCGTGTGCTTTTTGGCAATTTGCAGATCTGCTTTGGAGAAATGTCTAGTCAAGTGCTTTCCTCATTTTTATTTTTATTTTTATTTTTATTTATTTTTTATTGTATTTTTTGAGATGGAGTCTTGCTCTGTTGTGCAGACTGGAGTGCAGTGGCGTGATCTCAGCTCACAGCAACCTCTGTCTCCTGGGTTTAAGCGATTCTCCTGCCTCAATCTTTCGAGTAGCTGGGATTACAGGTGCATGCCACCATGCCCAGCTAAGTTTTGTACTTTTTTGTAGACATGGGGTTTCATCATGTTGGCCAGACTGTTAACTCCTGACCTCAGGTGATCTGCCCCCCTCAGCCTCCCAAAGTGCTGGGATTACAGGTGTGAGCCACTGTGCCTGGCTGCTTTCCTTATTTCCTTATTTTTAAATTGGTTGCATGTCTTCCTGTCGAGTTATAAGAGATTTTTTATGTATACTCTGGATATTAAACACTTATCAGATATGTGCTTTGCAAATATTTTCCCATTCTGTGGGTCATCTTTTTACTCTCTTGATAATGTCCTTGGATGTATACAGGTTTTTAATTTAATTTTAATGAAGTCGAATTTATCTGTTTTTATGTTGGCCATGCTTTTGGCATGACATATAAGAAACTTTTGCTAAATCCAAGGTCTTGAAGATTCTCTTCTATGTTTTCTTCTAAGAGTTATGGAGTTTTTAGCTCTTAAATTTAAGTCTTTGATCTATTTGACTTCTTTTTTTGTATATGGTATAAGGTAAGCATCCAACTTCATTCTTTTGGATGTGGATATGCAATTTTGCCAGCACCATTTGTTTAAAAGACTGTTCTTTCCTTACTGAATGGTTTTTATATCCTTGACTTTTAGAGTGTTTAACCTATTCAGTAAAATGTATTCCTGTGTCTGGATGAGAAAACCATCTTCTTCCGTCTTCTTATCTCCCACTCTTAGAAGGTATGCTAAGCTTATAGATGCCTGAAGCCACCTACAACAAGAGTCTCTTTAGTCCCTACCCAGTGAACTTACACTGTAGCCATAAGAGAAAGTTATGCCGGAGCCGTGTCCTGCCAGACTGGCATTTGGTGTCAGCTCCACATGCTGAGACCCCCACTTGTCTGTCCCTCACTTTGTCTTCTGTCCCCTGTCACTGACCCCTTTCTGGTTACAGATGTCAGTGTCTTCTTTTTATTTTTTAAATTTTTTAAATTTTTATTTTTTTGAGACCGACTCTCTCTGACTCCCAGGCTGGAGTGCAGTGGCACGATCTCTGCTCACTGCAACCGCCGCCCAGGTTCAAGTGATTCTCCTGCCTCAGCCTCCCAAGCAGCTGGGATTACAGGCACTCGCCACCACAGCAGGCTAATTTTTGTATTTTTATTAGAGACTGGGTTTCACCATGTTGGACAGGCTGGTCTTGAACTCCTGACCTCAGGTGATCCACCCTCCTCAGCCTCCCAAAGTGCTGGGATTACAGGTGTGAGCCACCGCACCTGACCCAGTGTCTTCCTTAGGAATCTCAGTCACCCATTGCCCCGGGGAAGACTGCATCTCAAGCCAAAGTGGAGAACAGAACCTCCATTCTTCAATTTTATAATTCAAAAGCATGATAGAGTTCCTGAGGCACATTAGGCACTGGGAATTCAGATGGGAAAGGGGACGTTACAGAGGGGTTTTCCTCTTCTTCCCCATAGAGTAAGGACCGTTTCCCTACAATTGTAAATCCACATCTTTTTAATGCCCAAAAACTTACTGGACATTTCCACCTGGATAGCCCTCTTCCATTCCAAATTTAGTGTGCCTAAGGCCAAATTCATCATCTTCCTCCTGATATTCATATGCCACTCCCACTCCCCGGGCATCAAGACCACAAACCCTGGAGCCATCTTGGATTCTCTTGTCCCTCATTAATTACATCTGATCTTCCAGGAAACACCTGTCAATTCTTCCTTCCCATTCTACATTTATTCCTTCATTATCATTGTCACATTAGTTCAAAACCTTGTAATAATTGGCTTCTGTACATACCACAAATTGTTTAGCTTATGCTGCCTGCTTGAAAACCTTCCAGCAACTTTCCTTTGCTTATAAGAAAAAAATCCATAGACTCTAGCATGGGCCTCTGGACCTTCCATAACCTGAATCCAAGCATCTGTCCGGCCCTGCTTTAACTTCCTCACACAGATCTTCAGCTCTGTTGGATTGGTTCATTCAGTTTTCCACAGTCTTAACTTGTATGCTCTTCTGCCATCTTGCTTCTTTACTTATGTTGTCCCCACAACTGTAATGTCTTTCCTTCCATTTCTTTTTCTTTTTTTTTTTTTCAGACGGAGTCTTGCTCTGTCGTCCAGGCTAGAGTGCAGTGGTGCAATCTCAGCTCACTGCAACCTCCGGCTCCTGGGTTCAAATGATTCTCCTGCCTTAGCCTCCAGAGTAGCTGGGATTACAGGCGCCCACCACCAAACCTGGCTAATTTTTGTATTTTTAGTAGAGACAGGGTTTCACCATCTTGGCCAGGCTGGTCTTGAACCACCCGCCTTAAACTCCCAAAGTGCTAGGATTACAGGCATGAGCCACCACTCCTGGCCTTTCCTTCCATTTCCATCAAAATCATATTCATCCGGGTTTCTGTCATTGGGGAAGCAGGAACATCCTGCTGGGCTCCCCGGTGGCTTCTGTCTGCTCTGCAGCAGAAAGCCCTTCCCCCACATTACATCAATGCAAGCTTGAATAACAAAGGCATTTTTTTGGCCAGGTGTAGTGGCTCATGCCTATAATCCCAGCACTTTGATACGCCAAGGCAGGAGGATTGCTTGAGCCCAAGAGTTTAAGACCAGCCTGGGCAACATAGGCAGAACCCCATCTTAAGAAAAAAATAAGTCAGGCACGAGAGTGTGTGCCTGTGGTTCCAGCTATTGAGGAGGTTAAGATAGGAGGATTGCTTGAACCCAGGAGGTCGAGGCTGCAGTGAGCTATGATCGTGCCACTGCACTCCAGCTTGGGCAACAGAGCAAGACCCCATCTCAAGGAAAAGAAAAGGGGGCCAGATGTGGTGGCTCACACCTGTAATCCCAGCATTTTGGGAGGCTGAGGTGGGCAAATCACTTGAGACCAGGAGTTGGAGACCAGCCTGGCCAACATGGTGAAACCCTGTCTCTACTAAAAATACAAAAACAAACAAACAAAAAACTTAGCTGGGCATGGTAGTACATGCCTGTAATCCCAGTTACTCTGGTGGCTGAGGCAGGAGAATCGCTTGAACCCGAAAGGCAGAGGCTGCAGTAAGCCAAGATCATGCCACTGCACTCAAGCGTGGGTGACAGAGCAAGGCTGTCTCAAAAACAAACAAGCAAACAAAACAACTAAAAAGAAAAAAAAAAGGCAGTTTGAGCAATTTTTCCTAAGCCGTGGCATATCAGTTATGCAGAAATACTGCTTTGGGAAATAGTCTTCAAGTGAGCCTAGATGAGCTCATACAGTCTTAACAGACTACTTGCAAGTTCTACTTCAGTTTGATAAGGCTATAAATTCAGCATTGGCTCAGACGGTTAGGAACAGAGTCAGTTTCAGGAGCTTTCTAAATACCTACAGATTGTGTGATTATCTGTGGACTTTTGTATTGAATGATGTTGAATTCAGGGAGGTGACAGAACTTAATAAAGTGGATGAAGCGAAAATTGTAGCCTGTGATGATAAAAATACTGGCTCCAATACTACAGAATGATAGGAAAAATTGCTTTTGAATGCTGTCTTCTGTTATTATTAATCACTTTTTGAAGAGAAGCAGAGAAGAAACTGATAACAAATTATTTTAGCATTGCAGAAATGACTATACTGTGCTATCCTAGAGAATTCCAGTAGGAAGACGCTTGTAACTCCAGTAGGAAGAACATGTGCAGAATGTGCAGGTTTGTTACATAGGTATACACGTGCTATGATGGTTTGCTGCACCCACCAACCCGTCATCCACATTAGGTATTTCTTCTAATGTTATCCCTCCCCTAACCCCCCACCCCGACAGACCCCGGTGTGTGATGTTCCCCTCTCGGTGTCCATGTGTTCTCATTGTTCAGCTCCCCACTTATGAGTGAGAACATGCAGTGTTTGGTTTTCTGTTTTTGTGTTAGTTTGCTGAGAACAATGGTTTCCAGCTTTATCCATGTTCCTGCAAAGGGCATGAACTCATTCTTTTTATGGCTGCATAGTATTCCATGGTACATATGTGCCACATTTCCCCTGTCCAGTCTATCATTGATGGGCATTTGGGTTGGTTCCAAGTCTTTGCTATTGTGAACAGTGCTGCAATAAATGTAAATGTACATGAGTCTTTATAGTAGAATTATTTATAATCCTTTGGGTATATACCCAGTAATGGGATTGCTGAGTCAAATGCTATTTCTGGTTCTAAATCCTTGAGGAATCACCATACTGTCTTTCACAATGGTTGAACTAATTTACACGTTCACCAAATGTAAAAGCTTTCCTACTTCTCCACACCCTCTCCAGCATCTGTTGTTTCCTGACTTTTTAATGCTCGCCATTCTAACTGGTGTGAGACAGTATCTCATTGTGGTTTTGATTTACATTTCTCTAATGACCAGTGATGATGAGCTTTTTTTATATGTTTGTTGGCCACATAAATGTCTTCTTTTGAGAAGTGTCTGTTCATATCCTTTGCCCACTTTTTGATGGGGTTGTTTTTCTCTTGTAAATTTGTTTAAGTTCTTTGTAGGTCCTGGATATTAGCCCTTTGTTAGATGGATAGATTGCAAAATTTTCTCCCATTCTGTAGGCTGGGAGAATGGGAGAAAAAATGGAAGATAGTAGGTTGTTCACTCTGATGATAGGTTCTTTTGCTGTGCAGAAGCTCTTTAGTTTAATTAGGTCCCATTTGTCAATTTTGGCTTTTGTTGCCATTGCCTTTGGTGTTTTAGTCATGAAGTCTTTGCCCATGCCTATGTCCTGAATGGTGTTGCTTAGATTTTCTTCTAGGGTTTTTATGGTTTTAGGTCTTACGTTTAAGTCTTTAATCCATCTTGAGTTAATTTTTGTATAAGGTGTAAGGAAGGGGTCCAGTTTCAGTTTTCTACATATAGCTAGCCAGTTTTCCCAACACCATTTATTAAACAGGGAATCCTTTCCCCATTGCTAGTTTTAGTCAGATTTGTCAAAGATCAGATGGTTGTAGATGTGTGGTGTTATTTCTGAGGCCTCTGTTTTGTTCCATTGGTCTATATATCTGTTTTGATACCAGTACCATGCTGTTTTGGTTACTGTAGCCTTGTAGTATGGTTTGAAGTCAGGTAGCGTGATGCCTCCTGCTTTGTTCTTTTTGCTTAGGATTGCCTTGGCTATTCAGGCTCTTTTTGGTTTCATATGAAATTTAAGTGTTTTTTTCTAATTCTGTGAAGAAAGTCTATGGTAGCTTGATGGGGGGTAGCATTGAATCTATAAATTACTTTGGGCAGTATGGCCATTTTCATGATATTGATTCTTCCTATCCATGAGCATGGAATGTTTTTCCATTTGTTTGTGTCTTCTCTTATTTCCTTGAGCAGTGGTTTGTGGTTCTCCTTGAAGAGGTCCTTCACATCCCTTGTTAGTTGTATTCCTAGGCATTTTATTGTCTTTGTAGCAATTATGAATGGGAGTTCACTCATTATTTGGCTGTCTGTCTATTATTGATTCATAGGAATGCTTGTGATTTTTGCACGTTGATTTTGTATCCTGAGACTTTGCTGAAGTTGCTTATCAGCTTAAGGAGATTTTGGGCTGAGACTATGGGGTCTTCTAAATATACAATCATGTCACCTGCAAACAGAGACAATTTGACTTCCTTTCTTCTTATTTGAATGCCCTTTATTTCTTTCTCTTGCCTGATTTCCCTGGCCAGAACTACCAATACTTGTTGAATAGGAGTGGTGAGAGAGGACATCCTTGTCTTGTGCCAGTTTTCAAAGGGAATGCTTCCAGCTTTTGCCCTCTCAGTATGATATTGGCTGTGGGCTTGTCATAAATAGCTCTTATTATTTTGAGATATGTTGCATCAATACCTAGTTTCTTGAGAGTTTTTAGCATGAAGGGGCGTTGAATTTTATTGAAGGCCTTTTCTGTGTCTACTGAGATAATCATGTGGTTTTTGTCTTTGGTTCTGTTTATGTGATGGATTACGTTTATTGATTTGCATATGTTGCACCAGCCTTGCATCCCAGGAATGAAGCCCACTTGATCGTGGTGGATAAGCTTTTTGATATACTGCTAGATTCGGTTTGCCAGTATTTTATTAAGGATTTTCGTATCAATGTTCATCAAGGATATTGGCCTGAAATTTTCTTTTTTTGTTGTGTCTCTGCCAGGTTTTGGTATCAGGATGATGCTGGCCTCATAAAATGAGTTAGGGAGGAAATTCTTTTTCTATTGTTTGGAATAGTTTCACAAGGAATGATACCAGCTCCTTTTTGTACTTCTGGTAGAAATCAGCTGTGAGTCCGTCTGGTCCTGGGCTTTTTTTGGTTGGTAGGCTATTAATTACTGCCTTAATTTCAAAACTTGTTATTGTTCTATTCAGGGATTCTACTTCTTCCTGGTTTAGTCTTGGGAGGGTGTATGTGTCCAGGAATTTATCCATTTTTCTTCTAGATTTTCTGGTCTATCTGATGGTAGTTTGTATTTCTGTGGGATCAGTGGTGATATCCCCTTTGTCATTTTTTATTGTGTCCATAACCTTTATTATACAGCATGAAAAAACATAACTTTTAAAAAATGCCAATTCAAAAGTTGTTGGCTTCCTAAGAACATTCTTCAATAAACTCATTTTAAAACTTAAAAAAAATCTTATCTATCCATGAAGCTCCATCATCCATATCTAGTCTGTCTGGAGTCTCAAGAGTAGTCTCCAGGGCTGGCCATGATGGCTTACACCTGTAATCCCAGCACTTTGAGAGGCCTAGGCGAGCAGATCACTTGAGGTCAGGAGTTTGAGACCAGCCTGGTCAACATGGTGAAACCACCATCTCTACTAAAAATACAAAAATTAGCTAGACCTGGGGGCGTGTACCTGTAGTCCCAGCGACTCAGGAGGCTGAGGTAGGAGAATTGCTTGAATCCAGGAGGCAGAGATTGCAGTGAGCCAAGATCGTGCCACTGCACTCCAGACTGGGTGACAGAGCAAGACTCTGTCTCAAAAAAAAAGAAAAAAGAATACTCTCTAATAAATAGCATCTCTCTCCTCTCTGCCAGAGAAATAAACCAAAGAGTAAATATGGTGGCCAAAATATTAGCTTTACTGATAGAGAAGCGTTGAGGACTTAATCCAGTATGAGGGCCAAGTGGACCTGGATCCAAACTACAATAGAAGACAGAGATCCACTCACCCACCCAGTCCTGGGCAGCACTCACTGCTCTGTCACCGCCAGGAGGACCTGCAGAGAATTCTTCTCAGTGGCAGATCCCTCCTAAGAGGAAGAAGGGCTGAGACAAACTCCTTTCTTAGGAAGGAAACACTGAGATTAAGGAAAACACCTTCCACGCTCTCATAATCTATTCCTAAGAGTCGATACCAGCTTTTTATTTTTAAGTATTTGACATGTATCTCCACTTTTCTCCTCCAATGCCACCATTATCTGTTGCCTGGATCAGTTTAACTGTCTACAGTTGATTTTTTGCAAGTACCCCAGAGCCCTACAATCAATCATTCCCCCACAGTGTGGCCAGAATAATGTCTGTTTTGTTTTGTTTTGAGACAGGGTCTTGCTCTGTCACCCAGGCTGGAGTGCAGTGGTGTGATCGCAGCTCGCTGCAGCCTCAACCTCCTGGGCTCAAGTTATCTTCTCACTTCAGCCTCCTGAGTAGCTGATACTCCGGGGCACACCACCACATCCAGGTAAATATTGTATTTTTTTTAGAGGTAGGGTTTCACTATGTTGCCCAGGCTTGTGTTGAACTCCTGGGCTCAATTGATCTGCCTGCCTCAACCTCTCCAAATGCTGGCATTACAGGCATGAGCCACCACGCCTGACCTATTTGGGTTTTTTTTGTTTGTTTGCATGGCTGGTTTTCTTTTTTAGAGATGGAGTCTTCCTCTGTAGCCCAATGGCATGACATTGACTCACTGCAACCTCCACTTCCTGGGTTCAAGCAATTCTCCTGCCTCAGACTCCAGAGTAGCTGGGATTACAGGTGTGCACCACCACACCTGGCTAATTTTTGTATTTTGTAGAGATGGGATTTTATCATGTTGGCCAGGCTGATCTTGAACTCCTGATCTCATGATCCGCCCACCTCGGCCTCCCAAAGTGCTGAGATTACAGGTGTGGGCCACTGCACCTGGCTTGTTTGTTTTTTAAATTTAGAAACAGGGTCTCTATTGCCCAGGCTGGAGTGCAGTGGTGTGGTCATGGCTCACTGCAGCCTCAAACTCTTGGATTCAAGTGATCCTCCTGCCTCAGTCTCCCAAGTAGCTGAGACACAGGCATGTGCCACCACACTCAGCTTATTTGTTGTTTATTTATTTATTGCAGAGATGGGATGTCACAATGTGCCTCAGGCTGGTCTCAAACCCCTAGGGTCAAGCACTCCTCCTGCCTTGGCCTTCCAAAGTGCTGGTGTTACAGGCATGAGCCACTATGCCTGGCCAGGATATAATGTTTTTATTTATTTATTTATCTATTTTTTTCTGAGACAGAGTCTTGCTCTGTTGCCCAGGCTGGAGTGCAGTGGCGCAATCTTGGCTCACTGCAACTTCCACCTCCCAAGTTCAAGTGATTCTCCTGCCTCAGCCTCCCGAGTAGCTGGGACTGTAGGCACGTGCCACCATGCCCGGCTAAGTTTTTTATTTTTAGTAGAGCTGTGGTTTCACCATGTTAGCCAGATGGTCTCCATTTCCTGACCTTGTGATCCGCCCACCTCAGCCTCCCAAAGTGCTGAGATTACAGGCATGAGCCACCACGACTGGCTGGGTATAATGTTTTTAATAGGCAAATCCAATCATGTCTCCTCCTATTAAATCTCTTCAGTAGATTCTCATTCTTCTTGGGATCAAGTCCTTACAGGGTCCTTGCAGGGTCCTCCGGATCCTGGTGGTCTGGCTCCAGTCTTCTCTCCCCCATCATTTTGCTCTGCACACACAGAGCATTTCTCACTGTTCGAATCGCCATGCTTCCTCCTCCCTCAAGAACTTTGCATGTGCTGTTCCCTTTGTCTGTAATGCTCACCTCCCCTCTCTCTTTCCTTTCTTTTTTCTTTTATGGCCTAGTTAACTCCTACTCATCTACAGATCTTAGCTCCTATATCCCTTCCATAGGGAAGTCTTGCCTGACCCCACAGGCCTCCATAGGCCCCTCTACTTCCTTCAGATAATTTACCAGGTGTTATTATTATGTAATTGTATGATCATCTGGTTAATATCTTTTCCCCTATAGGTTCTCATTGGAGCCACAGACAATGTCTGTTTTGCCCACTCTTATGTTCCTTAGCAATTGGCACGGAATTCAGTCCAGTCCTCAGAGACACCCAATAAATATTTATTGAGAAAACAAAAGGCCAACTAGACTCGAACTTCCTCAGTTAAGCCAGACATCTTCCCCCGCTCCTCTGAAATCCTACAGCACTTGAGATCCCATGACTCACATACATGGCATTTATGGCAACTGCCTGGTAGCGGCTGATAGCCACATCTTATCTCCCCAGCTAGACTGTGAGTAGCTGTGGGCCAGGAATCATGGCTTCCACGTGACTGTAACTCTCACAATGCCTAGCCCAGCTCCCAGCACTTGATGTGCGCACAATAAAAATTTATTCAAAGAATAAATAAAGATGTTGGCTTTTCTTTTTTGGTTTGTAGTAGTGTTGGTGGTGATGGGGGGAAGTTGTAATTCCCTGATGCTTGAGAATGCAACAGAGACTGTGTTTTATGGGGTAGAACTAGGAAAGGATATTAGAATGTTGTGTCCTTTCATTGCAAGAACATTTTCTCTGCCAATTTGCTTGGCAAAGCAAAGCCAAGCCTTTTCTGTAAACACAGCAAACTAGTTCTAATTTTATGCAAAAACAGGCAACTATAACCAAAAAGCTGAATAACCACAGAACGTGAACTGCTTTTATTTATTCATTTGAGTTTTATATTTTGTTTGCTAATGACCACATACATTCTAATCATAACTGGAACTGATTCAACCCACAACTTTTCATTCATCTTCATAGCGGAAGATAGGAGGGTAAGATTGTCAGAAATGTGGAATCCATAGGCCAGAAAGGAGGGGATAGGTAAACACTAGAATGACCAGATCTCTTTCTGGGACACATTGGGCAGGGCCTGTTTGCAGTGAAAGTTCAGCGATCCTAGGGCCAGGTTAAGCATGTGCTCTAAAGTATAGTTTTCTGAGATTGCTGAGTCAAAGAAGAAAGATGCAGACATTGCCTAAGGACACCAGAAGATATTGGACGTGAGGGATGATGAAAGCAAATAACTGTGGATGGAGAGTGAGGTGGTTGCCCAGTGTGATGAAGAGAATGGTGTCAGGAACAAAGTACAGCAGGGGCAAGGCCCTTGTGATGTAGTAAACCAAGTTCTTACATTTGGAACGTCCTTAATTCAGACCCAGGTAGCAGAAAAGCTGGAGTTCGCACTGTTCCAGGACACACCATAAACAGTGGGCTTCTGCTTTACCCCTGCCTTTGAGAGGCTTACAATCTGGTTATCCACAGACAAAACTACAACTGACTTAAAAAAAAAAATACTAAAGTACACACAGTGCTGTAGTTGGAATGTTTGTCCCTATCCAAAGCTCATGTTGAAATTTAATTAGCATTGTGATGGTATTGGGAGGTGGGACCCCTAAGAGGTGTTTAGATCTCAAGGGCCCCACCTCAAGAATGGACTAATGTTACCGAGGGAGTAGGTTTGTTATTATGGGAGTGGGTTTGTTATTATGGGGGTGGGTTTGTTATTGTGGGAGTGGGTTTGTTATTGTGGAGTGGGCTTGCCTCTCCCCATGCCCTCTCTTTTTGCCCTTCCATCACGTGATACCTTCTGCCATGTTACGATGCAGCAAAGTCTTCACAAGATGCCAGCCCCTTGACACTGGACTCCCCCAGCCTAGAGAACCATAAGCCAATAAATGTATGTTCATTATAAATTACCCAGTCTGTGGTATCCTGTTATAGCAGCACAAAATGGACTGAGATGCATGGGAACACACATGCCCTGAGGCATATTCCAAAGCCTACAGCACAGAGTGAACTACAGAAAGACTGTGTCAGAACTTTGCTGAGACAGGAATGTGGAACAGGAGGGCTAGAGATTAGGGAAGCCATCATGTATTATACCTTTCCCCCTTACTCACTAGACCTGCTGCCCTCCCTGTGTAACTCATTCCATTTGCTCTCTTGTGCTTTCCACCTGGATTCCACCAGGCAACCACCTACTTTCACAGGGGCTGCCTTCTGAGCAGGGTTTTCTTTCTTTCTTTCTTTCTTTCTTTTTTTGAGATAGAGACCCACTCCGTTTCCCAGGCTGGAGTGCAGTGGCACAATCTCGGCTCACTGCAACCTCCACCCCCAGGTTTCAAGCAATTCTCCTGCCTCAGCCTCTCTTGAGTAGCTGGGATTACAGGTGTGTGCCACCATGCCCGGCTAATTTTTGTATTTTTAGTAGAGACGGGGTATCACCATGTGGGTCAGGCTGGTCTCAAACTCCTGACCTCATGATCTTCCCACCTTAGCCTCCCAAAGTGCTGGGATTACAGGTATGAGCCACTGCACCCAGCCTGAGCAGGGTTTTCTTTGAAGCCTTGCCTCTGCACTCACCCTTCCCTCCATGCTTTGGATCCTGGAGCCAGACCCTTCATCTCCAAGCCTAGGCCAAACCAACTCATGCTGGGTAAGAACTTTGCCCTTGTAAAGCCTATGTGTCTAGCCTACTGAGTTCTCTACTGTTCAAAGTGAGTTCAACAGACACATTCTTACTTCTTGGGAGTGCATAAGCTAAAACAAAGGACAGAGAAAGGCAGACATAGACAAGACCTCAACAACTGACTATGTACTGGATAAAAAGACAATGGAAAGATTTATATTGTGAAACTCAAAGGGGTTGTCGTCATTAATGATGTTTCCCCGTCCACATTCCCTTGTTTGCTCAAAGATTCAAACATCACACCTATGCGGTGGCTCCTAAATCTGTCTCCAGGTAAGCTATCTTACTCAACTTCCTAGTGGAAATCTTTAATTGTGTCTGGTACATCTCTGCTGAAACAGCTCACTCTTCAAGATGGGGAGCTGCCAGCTGAACTCATTGCTCTTGTTGATAAGGACAGCCACCTTTCCTAGTTTTTCCTCTCTGTGTTCCTGTACCTATACCAATCACGGACATTGCCGTAGCACTTTGCAGATGATAAAACCTGTCCTCTCACTTGAACTTATTAATTTCCCCAACTGCCGGGGCTTCGAAACTGGAGCATTCACATTGACTCCTACTTCTCTTCCATCCCTTTACTCCAATTTTTAATCTATGTCCTTGGTTTGATCTACAAACAGTGTGATTTTCATTTTTTTTTCTTTGAGGAGAAAAAAAAAAACTATCTCACTGATTGATTGATTGACACATAGTCTCGCTCTGTCACCCAGGCTGGAGTGCAATGGCTCGATCTCGGCTCACTGCAACCTCTGCTTCCTGGGTTCAAGCAATTCTCCTACCTCAGCCTCCTGAGTAGCTGGGATTACAGGTGTGTGCTACCACACCTGGCTAATTTTTGTATTTTTAGTAGAGACGGGGTTTCACCATGTTGGCTGGCTGGTCTCAAACTCCTGACCTCAGGTCATCCACCTGCCTCAGTCTCCCAAAGAGCTGGGATTACAGGCGTGAGCTACCATTCCCAGCCTCATTTATTTATATAGAGAGAGCCAAAGGGCTTTTGGAAATGGAGATATCTGCCATGGAGCGTAGGCAAGCACTGCAAATTTGAAACTGGACCCCAGTAAAATGCATGGCTTATGAATATAATGAGAAATTTGAAGCTGTTCTCCTTTATTGATTTTGTCTTGTTTCGTTTTTTTGAAGACAAGGTCTCGCTCTGTTGCCTAGGCTGGAGTGCAGTGCTGTAATCACAGCTCATAGCAGCCTTGAACTCTTGGGCTCAAGTGATCCTCCCACCTCAGCCTCCCAAGTAGCTGGGACTACAGGTACATGCTACCATGCCCAGATAATTTTAAGATTTTATGTTTTCATAGAGTTGGGGGATCTCACTATGTTGTCCAGGCTTGTCTTGTCTTGAACTCCTGGCCTCAAGTGATCCTCCCACCTTGATCTCCCAATGTGATGGGATTATAGGCGTTGAGCCACTGCACCTGGCCCTTTTGGAATTTTTAAATAAAAAATAGTTGTGTTTTAGTAGACCCTTTTACAACTTAAATCACACCTCCCAGATATTTATTTACACTCATAGCAATAGACATATCTACAGCTAGATTAATTCCTTGTATTACCTCACCCTGCCTTTTTATGGTCAGGGGATATTTGGCTGCAAGAAACCTTCCAAACAGTACAAAGAAGTCAGGTTAAATTCAGTATTAACATTTTTAACCACAGAGCTAACCAGAGAAGGAGATGAACTAAAGGCAGTGTATTTAGTGGAGAGATTAGGGAAGAATCCCAAGTAAACAGAATTTTGAGGAAAAGGCGGCCTGGCGGGCTAGAAGATAGATTCGTTCACAGATAATTTCCCATGGAGGAAATGACTTGAACCGAAAAAAGAGGAAGTGTGGTGAAGACAGTGACTGCCTCTACAAACATGTTGGTTATTTTTGGAGAGAATTTAGGTATCTTTCTACCTTCCGGAACCCTGCGGTCAGCACTACCAGCCAGTAGAAACATGAGCGTTGGTAGCACTAAGCAGGTTTAATTCATTCAAGGTGTCTGACATTCAAGGCAACTAAAGAAAGTGCTTTGAATGTTTTCTTAACTGGGAAGCTCTACTTAGTGTAAAGTGTGACAAGAGAAGGACTGAGATACAAAACTGCTGATAACAACGTCCAGCAATAGAAAATTGCAATATACTGTACTTGGCTTACAAGGCGTTTTATTTTTTTTGGAAGACCCAGTGCTTTCTGATTTTCTTTTTTTCTTTCTTTTGTTTTTAAGTAGAGACTGGATCTCACTCTTTTGCCCAGGCTGGTCTTGAACTCCTGGGCTCAAGTGATCCTCCTGCCTCGGCCTCTCAAAATACTGGGATTATAGGTGTGAGCCGCTGCACTTGGCCTGCAAGGCTTATACTCTTTTTTTTTTTTTTTTTTTTTTTAGACAGAGTTTCCCTCTTGTCACCCAGGCTGCAGTGCAGTTGGCATGATCTCGGCTCACTGCAACCTCCATCTCCTGGGTTTAAGCGATTCTCCTGCCCCAGCCTCCTGAATAGCTAGGATTATAGGCACACACCACCATGCCTGGCTGGCTAATTTTTGTATTTTTAGTAGAGATGGGGTTTCACCATGTTGGCCAGACTGGTCTCGAACTCCTGACTTCAGGTGATCCACCTGCCTTGGCCTCCAAAGTGCTGGGATTATAGGTGTGAGAAGGCTTATACTCTTAACATGCCTTAACAGATTCACATGAATATTGCATTTATAACAATATAAAATGGATAACAACTGATCAATGTATAACTATGTTTCAGCAGCAATTCTGAACCCATGAAACATACTGTATTTTGATTTTTGCTAAACTGAATTTTTATATATAATATTTGGACTAAATTCATTCAGTTATCCAGATACTTGCATATTTAGTATCAGCTCACTTCCTTTTTTCTTTCACTTTTGGAAAACACCCTAAAAATCCATTTGGTTCTTTTTGACCATGTTAAAAATGGTGAAAATCTTTTTTTTTTTTTTTGTCAGAAAAAAACAGCAGATGCACTTTTACACTCGGAACTGAAAAATGGCTTTGTTTTTAATGATTTTGGTATGCGCTAAATTTGGTCCTAGATGAGGAGCAAAGCCTTATTTAAAGAAAGCAGATTGTGAGTATCTCTATTTGTGAAAGTTTTCATGTCTTTCTGCATAGACCCAGTGCAGCCTGCTATTTTTGTTTAAATGTTCCTCTCCTCTCGTTCATTGTAAGCATGACTCACTGAAGCCTTGTTTCTGTAAACAACATTTGAAAAGTATGCTGAGTCAATATGAATATTTAAAAATTAGGTTCCACTTATATTTTATTAATTCTGAAGCCAGTTTAAAAGAAAAAAAGGACATTAAAACCACAAACAGAAAAAATAGAGAAAGATGTCTTTCTAATGGAATCAGGAATAGCAGAGACACTTCTGATATAAACATATTGTCACTTTAAATAACTTGAAAGTAACATGAAATACATTATATACACTGTACTATAGAAATAGTAATTTTCATCATTTTCAGTAATTGTTTATGAACTTAAGCCAGGTAGCAACCAAATGTGACGAAATTCAAGGGAAGAATTCTTGCATATTTAGTATCATTTGTCATATATATGTTTGTCAGATATATGACAGTTGTCCTTCTTTGAGATGAATTTGTGGGATGGATTAGGTTATAAATCTTCACAATACTTTTGATTAACAGAGAGAAAAAGAAAATAGTCATTTAAATTATAAAATTTGAATTACAGAACACTTCATTATTGAGATAATTGGTTATCATTTAATAAGTATACAAAGCTTGTACTGATGACTAGTACAGTGATGTCAAATATAGGACTTCTATATGATAAGCACAGACCATGGTAACTGTGTACTTCTCATCAACTCAACATGGCTTAAGGTGTCATTTTACTGAGCAAACTGTGCCTGGTTACAACATTCAGCCGTTAGCTCTATTCCATACCACATCATTAGCACTGTATTTTCAGATTGTCTATGTCTTTAAAAAAACAACAACAATAAAAACTCTTTATGCTAAATTTGTAGCCCATTGAAAAATTCCCTGAGTTGTTTTTCTGAAATCAAAGTTGATATTAGGTTAATTCTCCCCTAGGCTACTTTTGCATTATTTTTTAAAAAATTAATTAATTTACTTTTTTGAGATGGAGTCTTGCTCTGTCGCCCAGGTTGGAGTGCAATGGCTCGATCTCTGCTCATTGCAACCTCCACCTCCCGGGTTTAAGTGATTCTCCTGCCTCAGCCTCCTGAGTAGCTGGGATTACAGGTGCACGCCACCATGTTCAGCTAATTTTTTGTATTTTTAGTAGAGATGGGGTTTCACCATGTTGGCCAGGCTGGTTTTGAATTCCTGACCTCGAATGATCCACCTGCCTCGACCTCCCAAAGTGCTGGGATTACAGGCGTGAGCCACTGCGTCCAGCCTCCCTTGGCATACTTTAACATAAGATGTGTATTTGTCCTATTATATTTCACTTTGGATTTTTAATCTATCAGTCTCAGCTATTGAGATGATGTTGAATCCTAGCAGCTTCTGAACTAGAAGAAAGTCAACATTTATTGATGCTGTCTTGGTATTTTATTTCTGTTGTGTAGTTTAATTCTCACAAAGCCTCTATCAGGTATTCTCATTTGACCAAGACTCAGAGAAGGAAATTGAAGCCCAGAGAAGGTCCTGCAGCTGGTGAGTGGGTGAGTGGACCCCTGTGTGGCACTTTTCAGTATGTCAGCAGTTGCTTAGCATGGGGTCA
Organism: Ateles fusciceps; assembly: GCA_036589455.1. Classification (NCBI taxonomy): domain Eukaryota; kingdom Metazoa; phylum Chordata; class Mammalia; order Primates; family Atelidae; genus Ateles; species Ateles fusciceps. Next base: position 12,682,113 of record JAZHEH010002554.1, on the reverse strand, counting down.
GTCATAAACCTGATAAGCTAGTCTTTGTTTCCATTTAGAAGGTTGACAATATGATCAAAATGGACAGGACTAAGAACAGAACTTTACAGGCCTCTGGGATCTCTCTGCAGGCTTCTATGAGGCCAAGAGCCCAGTTTAGCTGTTTTATTAACTATGGAAAGTATTACCTCTCTGTGGAGGCTGCAGACCTCTTTCAGACCAAGGGGAGACCACAAGAGATTTTGTTAGATGTCTATTGCAAATTATGGCACACAGGCTTCCCCTGTTTTATTTTAATTAATCATTTTAAAATGTAACTAAGGTTGGTTTGGATGTATCTTGCATTCGTTCCTTTTTTCAGTGCTCACTTACCATCTGTTAGTTGTCAATTTTGGTGACTCACTGGAGATAAGAATCAAACAACATCAAAAGAATATTTTCTGGAATATATTCTTCCTCCCTTGAATGTTGTCACATTTGATTGCTACCTGGTTTAATTTCATAAACAATTATGAAAATGGCTCAAATACATTTCTATAGTAACAAATAGGATGTATTTCATGTTACTTTAAAGTTACATTTTTGTATTACAAGTGTCTCTGCTACTCCTGGTCCCATTAGAAAGATATCTTTCTCTATTTTTTTCTGTTTATGGTTTTAATGTCCAATTTTTGACTGGCTTCAGAGTTATTGCTCTGTAAACAAAGTCAAGGGACTTTCCTCCTCACTTTTTTTCCATCGGAGATATTCAGAACAGAAATGATATTCAGAACTGAAAGTTATAAGTGTTAACTACGCTCCCGGGAGCTGTGCTTGTGGTACGTGGTCTTCCGCAAGACTCTAGAATGTAAGGCAAGTTTGACTTTCAAGGGCAGATTTATAGTTCTCATGTTCAGTCTAAAATGTGTACTGGGTGATTTCTCTTCAAGCTTTCTTGTCATCCTAGTGCATATAAAAAGCAAGTGAAAATAAACAGCAAATGGCAAGTGTTTTGGATTCCAAACTTCTGAGGGTTAAGTGAGTTCGCAGACTGCTCAGCCTCTGTGCCCCGCGTGGAGCTGCCACTGCATTACCTGCGGGGCCATCTGGAGTCACTTAAAACATCATAACCACTTATTCACTCCCTCACTCAGCAGACCTCTTCCTCAGATTCCTGACAGCACTTAGCTCGACCTAATGGACAGAATGTGATTCCCAGATGATGCTGATCATAAATCTAACCCACCCCCAGACATTAATGTCTGCAGCGGACCTGAAACCTACAAAGTGCTCATTCCAGAGTCTTATATTTTGAGATAGAGCAGGTGCCCTTGCTGGGAATTTGAACAACTTTGAGCAGATAGATGTACAGTTTTCTTTGCAACGTGCAGGTGTGGATTTTGGTAACCCTGCTTAACTAGGAAGGCTCACCATTGATGTCACACAGGCCAGAGTGCAGTGACGCCATCTGGGCTAACAGCAACCTCTGCCTCCTGGGTTCGTGCCTCAGCCCCCCCTAGTAGCTGGGATTAGAGGTGCCCGCCACCATACCCGGCTAATGTTTTTGTATTTTTAGTAGAAGATGGGGTTTTATCATGTTGGCCAGGCTGGTCTCAAACTCCTGACCTCATGTGATCTACCCCTCGGACTCCCAAAGTGCTGGGATTATAGGCGTGAGCCACTGTGCCCAGCCTCTTCTTGTGTCATCCATAAGAGTTCCCAGAAAGCCGTGACCAAGGAGAGGAACTTGTACATGCCACATTGCATGGGGTATCAATTGCCTGACAATAAGAAAGCTATTCTCAGAGCCGCTCGTCTGTTCACTCTGCGTATTGTGCATCTAAAATGAGTAAAGCTCTGCTCTAGACTCTGTAGGGGGCATTTCAAATAGACACGATAAGCTCCAAGGATCCAAGGGCATCTGAAAGATGAGTTTAAGTTCGCTCTTCAGTTTAGAGGGTTTTTGGTGTCATGCTTTGTGTCTGGCTGTGTACTGTTTCTCTCTTTCGTATCTTCTGGGTGGCAGTCTCTCCTCTGTCTTCAGCTTTTGGGATCAATACCACTTCCCTGAGAGGCCTGCTCTGAGTACCTTAAACAAGTCACCTCTCTCCTCCTTTCCCCCTTGATTACATTGGCTTGCTTATTTACTTCATACCATGAATTGCAATTTGCAATTAGATATTTGTTTGCTTGTATGTGTATTTTCTGTCTCATACACTTGTTTATTAGCTCCACAAGTTCAGGGATCCTCTGTCTTTATTTTTCTTCTTTCTCTCCTCCTCCTCCTCCTTTTTTCTACTGTATCTCCAAAGCCTAGCACACAGTGCTTAATTGGTACGTAGGTTTTTAATCAATATTGAATAAATGAATCAATCATTAAGTGCTAGCACTATGGAAATATAATGCTGAGAGCTCTTACTTCTTTTAAAGCTCCCTGTTTATTCTTTATACGGTTGCATTAATTTTCTTATAAGATTTTATTGGTTGGTACTTTTATTTGTATTTTCTTAAGAGACAGAGATCTCACTCTGTCACCCAGTCTGGAGTGCAGTGGTGCGATTGTAGCTCACTAAAGCCTCCAACTCCTGGGCTCAAACGACCCTCCTCCTCAGCCTCCTGAGCAGGTGTGACTACAAGTGCCTGCCACCACACCTGGCTAATTTTTCTTTTTTCTTTTTTGTAGAGATGGGATCTCACTATGTTGCCCAGGCTTGTCTGGAACTCCTGGCCTCAAGTGATCCTCTTGCCTTAGCCTCCCAAAGTGCTAGGACTATAAGCATGAGCCCCCAGGCGCAGCCCTTACTGGTTTTCCTTTTTTTTTTGAGACAGAGTCTTGCTCTATTGCCAGGCACCAAGCTGGAGTGCAGTGGCGTAATCTCAGCTCACTGCAACCTCCGCCTCCCGGGTTCAAGCAATTCTCCTGCCTCAGCCTCCCAAGTAGCTGGGACTACAGATGCACGTCACCAGGCCCAGCTCATATTTTGTATTTTAGTAGAGATGGGGTTTCACTATGTTGGCCAGGATGGTCTTGATCTCTTGACCTCGTGATCCGCTGGCCTCAGCCTCCCAAATTGCTGGGATTACAGGTGTGAGCCACCACGCCTGGCCGACTGGTTTTACTTTTAAACTGGTTTGGAAAAAACTGCTAATATCTCAACTTCAATATCTACCAATAGACCTGACACTTCTCAGACGTGGTGGTATTTATTAGCTATCCATTCCCTTAAACCCTGATGTATCTGCTCCAACAGCAGCTTGTCCAATATTTTATTATTATAGCTTAGGTTCTGGGTACAGGCAGAATGTACAGGTTACATAGATACACATGCGCCATAGTGGTTTGCTGCATCCATCCCCCTGCTTGTCCATTATTATCGGACTGGCCTCTCAGTTGGTAAGAGCTCTGGTCTCTAGAGTGAGAATTCACAGCCAGAAACACTCCAAGGAGTTTGGGGAAAACCTAACAGAACATCCGTTTATATACTTTTATCTACAGAAAGAAATTAAGTTGAATGAATATTTAATGTTTTGACAGTTCACATATAAATATTGATGTTTTGAAAGTCATTCATGTATAATTGTACGTTTAACATAGATTGGGTGGGAGTTCATGCTCAAATTTTTTTTTTTGGTGATAAGACATCTTAATTTTAAGTGTGGAAATTACTAGATTAAGAATATCATGTTAATGTAAGTTTCTTTTTTTGTAGAGATGAGGTCTCACTACTTTGCCAAGGCTGGTCTTGAACTCCTGGGCTCAAAGGATCCTCTCACCTCCGCCTCCCAAATCACTTGAATTACAGGCGTGAATCATCGTGGCTGGTGCCATGTAAGTTTCTTGAAGGCTGAGATCATGGCTTAGATTTTGGATTTGTCAGAGGGCGTAGCGTAACTACTGGAAAACACAAATAGCTGACTGACGTTTGTTTGCTTTATTAATGAGATCAAAGATCAAAGATGCTGCTCAATGCCAGACAGTTAAATTTTCATTTAAAAAAGAAATCAATAGGTCGCACCTCTAGTTATCTGTAGTTCATCACCGCATCAGTCTGTAAACACTACTGACCAGTCCTGGGAAAACAGCTCAAAATGGAATTCTCGTGCACAGTGGGTCAGTAGAACTATCTTAGCATCTGATAAGCAGATAATTCCATTCTTACCATAGCTTTTCCCTCAGAGCCTCGTCAATCAGGAAAGCTTTGTCCCCTGGTAGAAGCATAAACCCATTTAAACTGGTGGAAGTCAAATTGGAGAGTCACAGAAAAACAGACCATTAGTTCATGTGATGGAATCTCACGTGCTTTGCTCACGCACTTCTACTAGTGTGGATCCCACGGCGTCTTCTGAATAACCCTGATCCTCATCTTGACTTAAACTCTGCTTCTCTGTAACTTCTGTACACAAGTCTTGGTGCCCCCAAAGAAGCCCAACGTTTCACGTGAATCCTTCCCAAGGGCTAGAGAGAAGCTTCTTGTGTCTCTGAGAGATTTTTCTGCTGCAGGCCAGACATCCTCAAATGTTTTTCAAGACTTTTTCATGGTCTTTAGTCACTATCCTCCTCGAAATGAGCTCTAGTTTGTCAGTCTTCCCTGAAATGTGGTATCTACAGCTAGATGTGCTTTTCGAGACGTGGCCTGGTGGGTGTAGGCCAGGTGTCTCCCATCTTGTTTTGAATGTTGTATTGTTTTTAGACCATGTCTACTTCTGTCGTCCAGGCTGGAGTGCAGTGATGCGATCATAGCTCACTGGAGCCTCAAACTCCTGGGCTCAAGCCATCCTCCCACCTTGGCCTCCCAAGTGCTATGCTTCTATTACATAGATGAAGACAGAGTGGGCTGTTCTTGCAGACACGGTACGTTGCAGATGCACACTGACCTTTCAGATGAGGACATCCCCCTCTCCTGTCACCATGAGCAAAAGGGGATGATGGATTTTTTTTCCACTGTCTTGCCCACACCAAAAGTTAATATTTTCACGGTACTGTGAACTTTAGAAGAAAAAGCAATGCTATAAATCTAGAGTACCAGCTATTTGCAGTGCCATGTTCATTTCTGATCGTTATCAATGAGCAGGCCGACTGATTTATATTTGTAGCCCAAGCATACTTTTTTGCATTCTTCTTTTAACATTATCTGATGTATGCACTTCGCTCTGTCCACAGAATCTGTAACTTACTTCCCTTTAGCAGCAGCATAACATTCCATTGTCTTAAAGTATCATCGTTTGCATAACCTTCTCGCCATTTTGGGCATTGGGTCATGTCCCATGTTTCCACTGTTACCAGCGGTGTTACCATAAACATCTTTGTACCGTTTGCTTTCTTTCTCTTCTGCATGTTTCCTTGGGGTATACTCCAAAAGCAAGACGACTGGGTCAAAGGATAGGAACAATTTCATGGCTCTTTTCATATATTGCCAGACCAATCTTGAGGGGACGGATACTTTCTGAGACCACCAAATAAGACAATGTGGGCCTGCAGAAGTTGTAGTTTAACTGGAAAAGCTGGGCCCGTGTGTGTGGTATTAGGTACCTTCTAAGTGATCCTGAGTTTTCTACTGTTAGCTCCAGTGATCTACATGGGTAGGAGAAAACCAGCAACCCTCAGTAAACCTCTCTAAAAATACCCAGAAATGCATCTTGCTTCCTTTTCATGAGAAGGTTTTTATCTCTGAGAGGGAGTTACGTGGCCTGACCTGGGTCCTAAGCCCAGATTTGCCACTTCCTCGCTGCGTGCCCTTAGGCAAATTAACTAACCTCTCTGAGCCTGATTCCTTATCTGTAAATGAAGTTAGGTAGTGCTACGCTATTATTGTTACCTATTGCACTATTATTGTTACCTATGAGCCACTTAGTGTATGGGGGCTGACCATGTGTTCTTCCTTCTCCTTTGTACTGCCAACACCCAGCTCTGTTCTGCCCCATGCTTGGGGGTAATAAATGTCTGCTGTGGACTAAACGGATTGTCTATACCCATGATCTTGCTTCAGTGTTTAGGAATTAGAAAAACAGAAAAGTTTCTGGGCCAGGAGCAGTGGCTCACACCTGTAATCTCAGCACTCTGGGAGGCCAAGGCAGGAGGATAACTTGAGCCCAGGAATTTGAGACCAGCCTGGGCAACATGGCGAAACCTCATCACCACACACACAAATTTTTTTTTTTAATTAGCTGGGCACAGTGGGGCACACCTGTAGTCTCAGCTACCCAAGAGGCTTAGGCAGGAGGATCACTTGAGCCCAGCCAGTCGAGGCAGCAGTGAGCTATGATGGTGCCACTGCACTCCAGTTGGGTGACAGAGCCTGTGGGGGAAAAAAAGAGGCTGGGCATGGTGGTTACGCCTGTAATTCCAGCACTTTGGGAGGCCGAGGCAGGTGACCAGCCTGACCAACATGGAGAAACCCCATCTCTACTAAAAATACAAAATTAGCTGGGTGTATGGTGGTGCATGCCTATAATCCTAGCTACTTGGGAGGCTGAGGCAGGAGAATCACTTGAACCTGGGAGGTGGAGGTTGTGGTGAGCCGAGATCGTGCCATTGCACTCCAGCCTGAGCAAAACTCAGGCAATAAGAGCAAAACTCCATTTCAAAAAAAAAAAGGCAAAGAAAAAAGTTGAATGTTGGTAAGGTGTGCCAGGTCCAAGCCTAATCTGTTGCTGAAGGAAGAGCAGCTCCAGTTTTTAAGACCTCCGAAGGTGTAAAAGGTTGCAGAGGAGATGGACTAGAAGCTTAGGGTGACAGATCGGAGAACGTGGTTCATTACCGAGAAAGCTGTTCCCAGAAGGCCCTGGGTCTCCAGGTCTCCAGGGATGTTTGCAGCATCCCCCAGTCTCTAAGAGGGCTTGGGAGGATGTATTCAAGACCTGCCTGGCATCTCTCTTGTCTCCTCTCCTGCTGCAGAAGGAGGAGCTGGAGAAGAGAAAGGATGCGTGTGCAGGTGGTCCACTTCTCCTAAGTAAAATCCTCTGCTCTGCAACGTTTCAGGCTAATGATGGCCACAGTTTCATACTGCTTCTCATTGAGAAGTGGTAACTGACGCTCCTGATGTTGGAGCTGGGCTCTTCTTAGTGACTTGCTAGACCAGCCAAATGCTACAGAAGTGGCATTCTAGAGCCTCTGAGGTGAGGGCATAAAGAAACTTTGCAGCTTCCACCCAGGTCTCTTACAATGCCTTTTCTGGGAGCCCCAGGCCACCAGTCTAAGCCACCTAGACTACCCAGAGACTGCCGTGGCATAGAGGCCCCAGGAACGTGCTCTGGATGGTGGTTCCAACCAGCCCCACTGAAGCTGTAGAGATGTGAGTGGAGCCAGGCTGGATGCTGTGGAGGAGGCTGTTGGCTGTTGACCACCACTGCCTGACCTCAGCTGATACCAGGCACAGCAGAAAAATGATCCGGTTGAACTCTGGAATTCTTGACTCACAAAGTCATGAGCTACAATGTTGTTGATTTAACCCATTAGGTTCTGGGCCATTGATTACACAGCAAAAGATAACCAAACACCAGGGCTACCTAGGCTGTGCAGAGCCTCTGGTGGGGGTGCCTTTCCGTCACTCAGCTCTGCTTAGCGGAACCGACACTGGGAATTGTGATCTCTCTTCTTATTGTTTGAACTAAATATCAGAGGCCATGCAGAAGTCATTGACGTCAGTGATTCTATTGGACAGGATCCCCCAAATGTATTTTTGGACTAGAGTCTATTATTTACGATCCCTTGTTGAATTTTACAGTCAGATAGGGCAGGAAGAGCTGGCAGAGTTCCAGAATCCTAGCTAAATGGATTTTTCTGTTGTATTTTAAGAGGAAATGGCAATGCAAAAATCCCTAGAGCTTTTCTTGTTACACTGGGCTCTGCAGTTATGTGTGGGGCGACTCTGTTCTGTGGCAGCACTGTCCTGAGAGGCTCACATCCTAAACTTTGAGGATCTGTTTAGAGCGCCCAGATTTTCAGGGCAGTCAATACATCTTTTTTTTTTGAGATGGAGTCTTGGCCTGTCACCCAGGCAGGAGTGCAGTGGTTCGATCTCAGCTCACTACCACCTCTGCCTTCCAGGTTCAAGTGATTCTCCTGTCTCAGCCTCCCAAGTAGCTGGGATTACAGGTACCTGCCACTATGCCCAGCTAATTTGTGTGTGTGTGTGTGTGTGTGTGTGTGTGTGTGTTTTAGAGATGGGGTTTTACCATGTTGGCCAGGCTGGTCTTGAACGCCTGGCCTCAAGTGATCTACCCACCTCTTCCTCCCAAAGTCCTGGGATTACAGGTGTGAGCCACCACACCCAGCCTAGTGCATCTTCTCGACAGCCCTCATTACTCTTCAGGTAAGCAAGGAGATTGCACTTAAATTTATTTGAATTTTAGTTAACTATACCGAAGATTAAAAATGTGCCTTCCCTCACTAATGTTTTCAGGTATCACCTGGTAACTAATACTAGGACCCAGGCATATAGGAGAATCCAAAATGATGACATAACTGACTTACCAGTTTTCCGCTTTCTTTGTTATGACATGTCAGTTATTAACTAGGAAATTAATCGTTGAGGGCATTAACAAAATTGGTCTCCTTGGGCCACACTGCTCCTTACACAATGGGGCTGGTTAACGTCCGCACTTTCATCGCTTCCCTGGTGACCTTGTGTCTCTCTCCTGTGTATTTTATTCCCATTTACTTCCATGGATGTGCCGGTGGCTGCTAGAGACATCAAAACTTGCCCGGATACAGTGGCTCATGCCTGTAATCCTAGCACTTTAGGAGGCCGAGGTGGGACAGTTGCTTGAAGCCAAGAGTTTGAGACCAGCCTGGGTAACAAAGCAAGGCCTGTCTCTACAAAAAATAAAAAAATTATGAGTGTGGTGGCACGTGCCTGTAGTCTTAGCTACTCGGGAGGCTGAAGCAGGAGGATCGTTGAGCCCAATGCTGCAGTGAGCCATGATCACACCACTTCTGGTGTGATCCTGGGCAACATGAGGCCCTGTCTCAAAAAATAAAAAACAGGCCAGGCGTGGTGGCTCATGCCTGTAATCCCAGCACTTTGGAAGGCCAAGGCAGGCAGATTATCTGAGGTCAGGAGTTCGAGACCAGCCTGGCCAACATAGTGAAACCCTGTCTCTATTAAAAACATAAAAATTAGCCAGATATGGTGACATAGCCTTGTAGTCCCAGCTACTTGGGAGGCTGAGACAGGAGGATCGCTTGAACCTAGGAGCCAGAGGTTTCAGTGAGCCGACATCACGCCCTGCACTCCAGCCTGGGCAACAGAGCAAGACTCCGTCTCAAGATAAATAAATAAGTAAAATAAAAAACAAAAACCTAAAACTTCATCGTGACCTCAACCCTTCCAAGAAGATTTTCAAAGCTTAGTGCTTCTATATTGATTCAGTTCTTCTATTTCATTCATTCATTTTTCTCCCACCCATGCATTTATTTACTCATTCCATAAGCATTGGTTTGATGTTTAAAACACGCCAGATACAGTGCTAGGCATCTTGGGTACAAGATGAACATACGGCTCTGCTTTACAGAGGCTCATTCTTCATAGTAGCTGCTCAATAAACAGTTGCTGAATAAACAACCCCTCCCTGAGAGGCCATGCTGGGAATCTGTGCTGAAGAAACAGAAGCTCGGAGTAGAAATTGAACACAAGTCTGGACGGTAACAAAGCAGGGAGGAACCGAGGGGCATCTGCCTCTGCATCCTGGCCACATCACCGTACTCCTGTTTCTCCTCCCTTGCTCTCACTGGTCCCTCCACTGCACTTAGTCACATATTGATTGAAAGTTCGGTGCTTCATATGTTTGTGCTGAAAAAGTCCTCCTCTCAATTCTACTACACCAGTGTCTCCTTGCTTCAAGGCCACACTTTTTGGAGGATCCTACTGCAGTCACAGGGCATTCTCTACTAACCAATTACGGAAAAGCAGCAACTGTATTCCAATGAAAACGAAAGATGGCTCAAGAGAAATTTTTGTCCACAAAAGATGCCACAGCTCCAATCAGAGGGCAAGATAAGGCCCACCCTTGCCTTTGGAACCGATGAGTTTGTTGATGCTGAAAGCGTGCTCAGGTGTACTATCACGCAAGGAGGCTGGAGGTCCTGAAGCCCAAAGCAGGACCGCACTGTGAGCAGGCCTTGGAGATCTCAGGACTGAAGAATAGTCTGAAACCCAGCTGATTCAGTAGCATCAAGAGCATTACCATTAGTTCCACCCCTCACCCAACCTCTTTTTTTTTTTTTTTTTTTGAGAAAGAGTCTCACTGTGTTGCCCAGACTGGAGTGCAGTGGCGTGATCTCAGCTCACTGCAACCTCCACCTCCCTGGTTGAAGCAATTCTCCTGCCTCAGCCTCCCAACCAGCTGGGATTACAGGCACCTGCCACCATGCCCGGCTAATTTTTTGTATTTTTAGTAGAGACAGGGTTTCACCATGTTAGTCAGGCTGGTCTCAAACTCCTGACCTCAGGTGATCCGCCCACCTCAACCTCTCAAAGTTCTGGGATTACAGGCATGAACCCTTGTGCCTGGCCTACCCAACCACTTATTTAATGATGATTGATCCTTTCTTTAGAGCCTGTATTAGTCCTTTCTCACACTGCTATAAAAATATTACCTGAGACTGAGTAATTTATAAAGAAAGGGTGTGTATTAGTTCATTTTCATGCTGCTGATGAAGACATACCTGAAACTGGGAACAAAAAGAGGTTTAATCGGACTAACAGTTCCACATGGCTGGGGAGGCATCAGAATCATGGCGGGAGGCAAAATGTACTTCTTACGTGGCAGCAGCAAGAGAAAATGAGGAAGAAGCAAAAGCAGAATCCCCTGATAAACTCATCAGATCTTGTTAGACTTATTCACTACCATGAGAATAGCATGGGAAACACTGGGCCCCATGATTCAATTACCTACCCCTGGGTTCCTCCCATAACACATGGGAATTCTGGGAGCTACAATTCAAGTTGAGATTTGGGTGAGGACACAGCCAAACCGTATCAGGAGGATTAATTGACTCCCAGTTCCACATGGCTGGGGAAGCCTCTAGGAAACTTACCATCAGGGTGGAAGGCGAAGGGGAAGCAAGGCGCATCTTACATGGCAGCAGGAGTGAGCGCGCAGGGGAAAATGCCACTTTTAAACCATCAGCTCTCATGAGAACTCTCTCACTATCAGGAGAACGGCATGGGGAACCACCCCCATGATCCAATCACCTCCCCCTAAGTCCCTCCCTCAACACATGGGGATTACAATTCAAGATGAGATTTGGGTGGGGACACAGAGCCAAATCATACTAGAGTCTCTTTTTGCTTTTCCATTCTAAGCAGAGACAAGGCAAATCAAAGCCAGGCTTCCCAAAGAGAGGGGAAAGCTTGGCCCACAGCCAGGAAAACAGAGTGGGGCAGTAATTGAAGCAATCTCCAGAAGCACTTACTAAAGAAGGTTTACAAAGCAAGCATTTACCATGACTCACTTTCAAACTGTGGTTCAGCAGCTCAGGACACATGAAGTTATATACACACTCCAGGCTGGCAGGTGAGAAAGTTAAAGCACAGAGAAATAAAGTCCCTGAGTTTCAGAATAGAGGCTGGAGGTCCCATTGGTCAGACATGCTGGATGCTCAGCCTGGGTGTCGGGTCTGAGTGGACTCTTAACCTGGGCTCGCCTTTTGCTCAGGTCCTTAGCTCATCTCTTAGGAAGCACTCAAACTTCCTTTCATCTTGGATTCCTGGTCCTAATTTTTTGAAACAAGAATCAGGTGTTCCAATGGAAGTAGCGTTGCTGGTCCAGTCTGTGCTTGCGCCAACCTGCTCTCTCGCCCAATCCCAGCTGAAGCTTCCACTTGTTTTTCCCGTCATCTTTCTTTGTGATGATGGCTGCCAGCTGTCTAGGGCTCCTTCACAACCTGTTCTCTACCTGATGTCCTGGGACCCATCCTACCACTCCCCAGAGCACACAAATGGCATCTTCCTGCAGTGGTAACTTGAATTATCACATATTGGTCTGAATCAAGTTGATTAAGAAATATTGGACTTGTAAAGTGAAAACAGCCTGTGCCTATTAAAAATCATGTTTTTAGTGAGAAAAAAAAGGAGAGTGTAAAATTGTACAACATAATATAAACTTATACTTAAGAGGTAACTTAGAAGAAATAACAATCTTTAATGTGTATGTACCTAACAGCAGTGTCAAAATAAAGCAAAACTGACAGAACTGCAATGAGACATAGATACCTTCACTATTACAGTTGGAGACTTCAAAACCCCTCTATTAGAAAGGAACAGACTCAGCAGATATGAAATTAGTAAAGGCCCAGTTGAAGTCAACAGCACCATCAATCAACTGAATATAATTGACATTGATAGCAGAATACACATTCTTCTCAAGTTCATGTGAACCATTCACCAAGATAGATTACATTCTAAGTCACAAAACTCACCTTAAAAATTTAAAAGAATAGAAATCATACACTGCTGTCAGACCACAATGGAATTAAAACAGAAACTAACAACATAAATATAGCTAAAAAATCCAAAAATACTTTGAGATTAAACAGCCCTCCTCTAAATAACACATAGTTCAAAAAAGATGTCTCAAGAGAAATTTTAAAATATTTTGAACTAATGTAAATTAAAATACAGCTTATTAAAGTAAGTAAGATACAGGAAAATCAGTTCTCAGAGGAAATGTTATCACATTAAATGCATATATTGTAAAAGAAGAAAGATTAAAAATAATCTAAGCTTTCACCTTACAAAATTAGAAAAACAGTGGAAATTAAATACAAAGTAAGCAGAGAAAAGAAAAATTGGAGCAGAAATCCAGGAAACTGATAGAGAAAGTGAACAAAACCAAAAGCTGATTCTTTGACACAGTTGGTAAAACTGATATGCCTCCAACTAGGCTTAAAAAAAAAGAGAAAAAGATACAAGTTACTAATGTCAGCAGTGAAAGAGAGGACATCACTAGAGATCCCACAGACATAAAAAGTATAACAAAGGAATACAATGATCAACTCTGTGCCCACAAATTTGATAACATAGTTGAAATGAACCAATTCCTTGAAATTCACAATCTGCCAAAACTTACACAAAAAGAAATAGACAATTTTAACAGGTTTAAATTCATTAAGTAAATTAAGTCTATAACTAAAAACCTTCCAAAACAGAAATTACCTGGCCCAAATGGGTCCACTGGTGAATTCTACCAAATATTTAAGGGAGAAATTATACCAATTCTCTGCAACCTCATCCAGAAGATAAAACCCTAAAGAATTAAGGAATCCTTCCGAACTCATTATACGAAGTCAGCATTCCCCTCCTACCAAAACCAGAAAGAAAACTGTTAACTAATATCCCTCATGAATGCAGATGTAAAAATCCTCAGCGAAATATTAACAAATTGAATCTAACAATGTATAAAAAGAATTATACACTACTACTAAGAGGGATTTATCCCAGGTATGCAAGGCTGGTTCAACATTTGAAAATCAGTGACTATAATCCATCACATCAACAGGCTAAACAAGCAAATCACATAATTATATCAATAGACACAGAAAAAAGCATTTGACAAAATCCAACACCCATTCATGATAAAAACTTTCAGCAAACAAAGAATAGGGAGGGAACTTTCTCAACTTGATAATGGATATGTTTAAAAACTCTACAGCTAATATCATATTTAATGATGAGAAACTAAAAGCTTTCCTACTAAGATCAGGAACGAAGAAAGAATATCTCACCACTCCTTTTCAACATTGTACTGGAAGTACTAGTAATGCCATAAGACAAGAAAGGGAAATAAAAGGTATACTGATTGAAAAGAAAGAAAATCATTTTTGTTTGCAGATGGTAAGATCATTGATGTAGAAAATCCAAAAGAGTTGACAAAGAAACTCCTGGAATTAATAAGTAACTACAGCAAGGTTGAAGGATACAACATCAATATACAAAAGTAAACCACTTTCCTATGTAACAGCAATGAACAAGTGGAATTTGAAATTAAAAAGATAACTCCATTCCGTCGGGTTCTTTGCCATTAAGAGAAAGAGGAAAAATAATAAATAAAAAGAAATAAAAAGAAAAAAAGATCACTCCATTTACATTAGCACCATATTTATATTCAGGTATAAAACTAACAAAAGATATATATTATACATAAATATGATATATGTAATACATTTATATATATATTTGCCACATATATATAGACACTCTCTCTCTCTCTCTCTCTCTCTCTATATATATATATATATATATATCTCCACAAAACTCTGATAGAAAGACTCAATATTGCCAAGATGTCAGTGCTTCCCAACTTGATCCATAAATTGAATGCAATCCCAGTAAAAATCCCAGCAGGTTATTTTGTGGATATTGACAAACTGATTCTTAAGTACATATGGAGAGGGAAAAGACCCAGAATAGCCAACATAACACTGATGAAGAAGAACAAATTTAGACACTGACGCTACCCAATTTCAAGACCTGCTATAAAGATAACATAATAAAGGCTGCATAGTATTGGTGAAAAATAGACAAACAGACCAACAAAGCAGAATACAGCGACCATAAATCTACTAATGTAACTATGATCAACTGATCTTTGACAAAGAAGTAAAGATAGTCCTTTCAATAAATGGTGCTGGGACAACCGAACATTCACATGTAAAAAAAAAAAAAAATGAATCTAAACATAGACCATACATCCTTTGCACCAATGAACTCAAAATGGATCATAGACATAAATATAAAACACAAAACTATAAAACTCTTAGAAGGCAAGGGGGAAAAATCTATATGACCTTGGGTTTGGCAGTGGCTTTTTAGATAAAACATCAAACATATGATCCATAAAAGAAAGAATTGATATGTTGAATATCATTAAAATTAACAATTTCTGCTCTGTGAAAGCCACTGTCAAGAGATTGAGAAGAAAAGCCACAGACTGGGAGAAAAGATTTGCAAAAGGCATATATGATAAAGGACTGTTATCGAAAATATACAAAAAACTCTTTAAACTGAACAATAAGAAAACAACCCAATTTAAAAAATGGGCCAAAGACCTTAACAGACACCTCACCGAGATATACAGATGGAAAATAAGCATATGAAAATATGCTCCACACCATATGTCACCAGGAGAAAGTAAATTAGAACAGCAATCAGATACTACTACACACCTGTTAGAATGGCCAACATCCAGAACACTGACAACTCTAAATGCTGGTGAGGATGTGGGACACTAGGAACTGTCATTCATTGCTGGAGGGAATGCAAAATGGTCCAGCCACTTTGGAAGACATTGTGTCAGTCCCTCACAAAACTAGACATACTCTTACCATGCCATTCAGGAATTGCACTCCTTGGTATTTACCCAAATGAGTTGAAAATTTATGTCCACCCAAAAACCTGTACATGTATGTTCAAAGCAGCTTTACTCATAATTGCTAAACCTTGGAGGCAGCCAAGTTGTCCTTCAGTAGGTAAATGGATAAATAAATTGCAATGCATCCAGACAATGGAATATTATTCAGTGCTAAAAAGAAATGGGCTATCAAGCTATGAAAAGACAGGGAGGAAACTGAAATCCATTTCAGAAGCCAGTCTGAAAATGCTACATACTATATGATTCCAAATATATGACATTTGGAAAAGGCAAATCTACGGAGACAGTAAAAAGTTCAGTGGCTGCCAGGAGTCCGGGAGGAGGAAAGGCTGAATAGGTAGAGCATAGAGGATTTAGGAAACTTCTTGGTTTGTTACCATGATAGTGGATATGTGTCATTATACATCTGTGCAAATCTATAAAATGCACAACACCGGAGTAAACCCTAACGCAGCTATGGACTTTTAGTGATATGACGTGTCAGTGTAAGTTCATTGACAAAATCCAACACCCATTCACGATAAAAACTTTCAGCAAACAAAGAATAGGGAGGGAACTTTCTCAACTTGATAATGGATATGTATAAAAACTCTACAGCTAATATCATATTTAATGATGAGAAACTAAAAGCTTTCCTACTAAGACCAGGAACGAGGAAAGAATATCTCACCACTCCTTTTCAACACTGGTTTGGGAAAGTTAATAATGGGGGAAGCTATGTACGCACAGGGGGAATGGATGTATGAGAATCCTCGGCAGCTTCCTCTCCATTTGCTGTGAACCTAAAGCTGCTCTAAAAAGTAAAACTATTTACAACAAACAGGCTGGGCCATGGTGGCTCATGCCTGTAATCCCAGCACGTAGAGAGCCCAAGGCAGGCTGATTGCTTGAGCCCAGGAGTTTGAGAACAGGCAGGCAACATGGCTAAACTGTCTCTTTAACTGGGTGTGGTGGCACGCACCTGTAGTTCCAGCTACTTGGGAGGCTGAGGTGGGAGGATTGCTTGAGCCCAGGAGGTGGAGGTTGTGGTGAACTGAGATCGCACCACTGCACTACAGCCTGAGCGACAGAGTGAGACTCTGTCACAAATAAATAAATAGATAAATGAAAATAAAACAAAAATAACCAAAGCAACAACAAAAAGGAGGTCATATGCATTCATGGATTCAACCAACCTCAGATAGAAAATATTTAGAAAAATAATTGTGTTTGTTATGAACACGACAGATTTTTTTTTACCTGTCATGATATCCTAAATAATACAGTATAACAATCATTTACATGGTATTTACATTGTATTAGATAACAGGAATAATCTAGAGATGATTTAAAGGATACAGGAAGATGTATGAAGTTTACATGGAAATACTGCACCAATTTATATGAGGGACTTCAGCATCTGGATTTTAGCATCTATGGGGGTTCTGGAACTAATCCCTTGCAGAGAATGAGGACAACTGTAGTGAAATGTTAATAGTCACTATTTCTAGATGCTGGAATTATAGGTGTCTTTTATTTTATTTTTTTATTTTTTGAGATGGAGTCTCACTCTGTTGCCCAGGCTGGAGTGCAGTGGTGCAATCTCAGTTCACTGCAACCTCTGTCTCCCGGGTTCAGGAGATTCTCCTGCCTTAGACTCCCGAGTAGTTGGGACTATAGGTGTGTGCTACCACGCCTGGCTGATTTTTTGTATTTTTTAGTAGAGAAGGGGTTTCACCATGTTAGCCAGGATATCTCGATCTCCTGACCTCGTGATCCACCTGCCTCAGGCTCCCAAAGTGCTGGGATTACAGGCGTGAGCCACTGCGCCCAGCCTAGGTGGCTTTTCTATTTTATGCTGTCATTTCTAAATTTTTTGTAAAGAACATGTATTACTTAGATATTTGGAACAACATTTATTTTTAAGTAAAAGGAAATAAAAGAACACTGACTTTGGACTTAGGACTGAATTCAGTCCGGGCTCTACCTCTTGCTAACACTGTCACCAGGCTAGGGACTTCGCCTTGAAAATCTGTTTTTGCATCTATAGAATGAGGAAAATAAAACCTACTCCACAGTGGGTTTTGTGGTGAGAGATAAAACTATACAAGGAATATGAACATGCAGGGCTCACCGCGCATTGGTTTCTGAGCACTTTAAGCATATTTGGGTGCGTCTCCTTCCCAGGAGGCTTTGCCTAGCACACACAAGGCCTTTTGTTCATCCTTCTCCCTTTATCATCCAGCGATTCCTGCTGCAACAGCCAACCAGGCCTAGGGTGGCCCATTTCTTACCACCAAGATCCTTTATTTTGGAGGAGAGAATGGAGCTCTAGAAAGGAAGCTGAAGGCTGGGTATGGTGGCTCAGGCCTGTAATCCCAGCACTTTGGGAGGCCGAGGTGAGCAGATCATTTGAGGTCAGGAGTTCCAGAGCAGACTGACTAACATGGTGAAACCATGGTTCTACCAAAAATACAAAATTAGCCAGGTATGGTAGCATATACCCATAGTCCCAGCTACTCAGGAGGCTGAGACAGGAGAATCGCCTGAACCCAGGAGGCAGAGGTTGCAGTGAGCCAAGATCCACCATTGCCCTCCAGCCTGGGTGACTGAGCGAGACTCAAAAAAAAAAAAAAGAAAGCTGTAGCAAATGCTTCTCCAGTGAAACCCCCAGAAGATGCCTGGCTCTGAAGCGGGCTGGTGTTTGTGGCTTTTCTCTCTTTGCTGTTCTTCGAGTCTGTTTCTGTGCATCCTGTCCCAAGGGAGAAGACAAGGGCGCATGTCACCAGAAAATAGCTGCAGGGGCCAAGAGTCTTATGCAAGGATTTGGTTACGGAACAGGCTTGGACAGACAAGGAAGAGACTGTTGCAGGCATGGGGGCAGCGAGCAAGGACGCCCAGAGCCTCGGGGAGGGCGGGAACAAAGGACTGAATCTCACAACAAGCCTGGCCAAGTCAGGCAGAACTGGAGGAGTCAGGAGGGAAAGCAGACGGGTCCCTCCAGCTAAGAGTGAGGCATGGAGTGTGAAAGGAAGGTGAATGGAATGGAACGAAGGGGTTTTGCTGCTGCTTTCAAAATTTCTGTTAAATTTTATTTTAGATTCAGGAGGTACATGTGCATGTTTGTTTCATGGGAACACTGCCTACTGGTGGGACCGGGCTTCCAGGACACACAGGATGGCCTTGCTTCTTATACACAGTCAGGTTTTTTTTTGTTGTTGTTTTTTCAGGAACATGGGTACTTTATTAGGATAATAAACAGGCATATGAGTGTTTTTAAAGGATTTTAAGATAAGTATATTTAACGACAGATTTATCTTACAACAAGAAGAAAAAAGAAAGCCTGAAAAGTATGAAAAAGGTACAGAAAAGTTAAAAATAATGGAAGAGCAATACTGGACACACGCTGGAGTGAAAAAACAAACCGACTCTCAAATCACTGGACGCGGAATTGAAGACTAAGAAATAATTCAAATCAGGTAAATTAATATTTGGTAAATTTCATATTTCTTTTTATTATTAAAGTTCTGGGGTACATGTGCAGAATGTGCAGGTTTGTTACATAGGTATACACGTGCCTTGGTGGTTTGCTGCATCCATCCCCCCATCATCTACATTAGGTATTTCTCCTTCCTAATCCCCCCATCCTCTGCTGTCTCTCCCCTAGTCCCCCATACCCCAGGCCCCAGTGTGTGATGTTCCCCTCCCTGTGTCCACGTGTTCTCATTGTTCAACACCCACTGATGAGTGAGAACGTGCGGTATTTGGTTTTCTGTTCTTGTATCAGTTTGCTGAGAACGATGGTTTCCAGCTTCATCCATGTCCCTGCAAAGGACGTGAGCTCATCCTTTTTATGGCTGCATAGTATTCCATGGTGTATATGTGCCACATTTTCTTTATCCAGTCTATCATTGATGGGCATTTGGGTTGGTTCCAAGTGTTCGCTATTGTAAACAGTGCCACAATAAACATACATGTGCATGTGTCTTTATATGTGCATATGTCTTTATAATTGAATGTTTTAGAATCCTTCGGGTATATACCCGGAAATAGGATTGCTGGGTCAAATGGTATTTCTAGTTCTAGATCCTTGAGGAATTGCCACACTGTCTTGCACAATGGTTGAACTAATTTACACTCCCACCAACAGTGTAAAAGCATTCCTATTTCTCCACATCCTTTCCAGCATCTGTTGTCTCCTGATTTCTTAATGCTCACCATTCTAACTGGCGTGAGATGGTATCTCAATGTGGTTTTGATTTGCGTTTCTCTAATGACTAGTGATGAGCTTTTCTCATATGTTTGTTGGCTGCATAAATGCACATGGTCAGTTTTTACTCTGAATCATTTTGAACGTGGCAGGAACAAAGCCTGCTGGAAAATGATCGTTCTCTGAGGCCAGGGCAGGATGGAGGGACGGGGGTGGTGTTTGGGGTGGCGGTCATGGCTGACAGCACAGAGAGCACTCCAGCATGGAGATAAGTGGAGGCAGAAGGTCAGGGATGATTCCACAGAACTCCAGAGAACTGCTTATTTGTCTCCTGAGGGGAATTAACACGAGAAATCACAGAGAACTCTTGAGGCCACGTTGGTCCTTTCGTAATGCTGAAGTAGATCAGTTGCTGTCAGGTTTCCATTAAAGGAAGACCCTTTTCATCCAAATTTTAATTATAGAAATTCATCCTGTATTCTTTTTTTTTTTCTTTTGAAATGATGTCTTGATCTGTCACCCAGGCTGGAGTGCAGTGGCGCAATCTCCGCTCACTGCAACCTCAGCCTCCTATGTTCAAGCGATTCTCCTGCCTCAGCCTCTTAAGTAGCTGGGATTACAGGCACCCGCCACCATGCCCAGCTAATTTTTGTATTTTTAGTAGAGACAAGGTTTCACCATGTTGGCCAGGCTGGTCACAAACTCCTGACCTCCAGTGATCCGCCTGCCTCAGCCTCCCAAAGTAGTTGGGAATACAGGCGTGAGCCATCACACCTGGCCTCATTCTGTATTCTTTTTTACTTCTCTTATTTTCATTAGCAGATAGAGCTTTTAAAACTAAAAAAATCCCATTAAAACTACCAATAACCGTCTTCAGTTAGCTGACAGTTATGTTACTGGGGCTGATCGCGATAGGATCATAGCCACAGATGACAAAACAAAATTCCACAGGCACCTCTTAGTGATAAACCCGACTCCCTTGTCTTTGTTACGTGACCTGCCTCCAGCCAAATTCCCTTTTCTTCCATGAGCTTTTTTAGTGCTTGTAGGTACAAGCCATTTCTTAAAATTGGAGATGGAGGATGGTGGCAAATATACCTTCAGCATCAGCCACAAGCATTACTGGTGGGCTGAGCCCGGTGGCCCATGCCTGTAATCTCAGCACTTTATGAGGTCTTTTGAGTTGGAGGATCACTTCATGCCAGGATTTCAAGACCAGCTTCGGCAACAAGGCGAGACCCCATCTCTAAAAAAAAATGTAAAAATTAGCTGGGCCTGGTGGTGCGCACCTGTAGTCCCAGCTACTCGAGAGGCTGAGGTGGGAGGATTGCTTGAGTCAGGGAGTTCAAGGCTGCAGTGAGCTGCATTTGTGCCACTGCACTGCAGCCTGGGCGACAGGGCAGGACCCTGCCTTAAAATGACAACAACTGTCCACCATGAGGCTAGAAGGAGGTAGGAAACTCGGTTCCTGCTTTTCGTGACCTTGTTCTGTGGGGTTCTCAGGAATTAGTATTTTACACGGATAGATCATGATGTTTTATGGAGGACACGAAGAATAAACAATTTAAAATGCTTGAGGCCGGGCGTGGTAGCTCATGCCTGTAATCCCAGCACTTTGGGAGGCCAAAGCAGGTGGGTCACCTGAGGTCAGAAGTTGGTCACCTGAGGTCAGGAGTTGGAGACCAGCCTGGTGAACATGGTGAAACCCCATCTCTACTAAAAATACAAAAATTAGCCAGGCCTGGTGGTGGACACCTGTAATAGCAGCTACTTAGGAGGCTGAGGCAGGAGAATTGCTTGAGTCCAGGAGGCGGAGGTTGCAGTGAGCTAAGATCGTGCCACTGCACTCCAGCCTAGGTGACAGAGCAAGACTACGTCTCAAAACATAATAATAATAACAAGTAAAGTAAAATAAAATGCTTGAGAAGGAGGTGATTTCTGAGCTTAGTGCATTGTCCTGCTGCAGGTTCCCTCTCCTTGACCTTCAGGCCACTATTTTTTTTTAAGAGACAAGGTCTTATTATGTTGCCCAGGCTGGTCTTGAACTCCTGGGCTCAGGCGATCCCCTCGATCGTCAGCCTCCCAAATAGCTGAGGCTGCAGATGTGCACCACCACACTCAGCTATGCCACTCTCCTAACTCACTGAAACGTTTTGAAGGGGCCAGCAGGGTCTCAGTGCTTGCTGTTTCCTCCGCTGCAGTGCCCTTCCCACAGATCCCGGCACGGCTCAGCTCCATTCCCGCCGTCTCAGGCTTTTGCTCAAATGTCATCTTCACAGTGACGCCTTCCATGATGGGTTGCATTATGTCCACTCGGAAAGATACTTAGAGTTTCTAACTTACTGTATAAGTCTGTTCTCACACTGCTGTGAAGAACTGCCTGAGACTGGATGGCTTATGAAGAAAACAGATTTCATTGACTCACAGTTCTGCAAGCTGTACAGGAAGCATCACTAGGAGGCCTCAGGGAACTTTCAGTCATGGTGGAAGGCGAAGGGGAAGCGAGCATGTCTTCTTATGGCAACGAGAGAGAAAGAGCAAAGGGGAAAGTGCTACACACTTTTAAAGCATCAGGTCTCATGAGAACTCACTATCATGAGAACAGCATAAGGGAAATCCGCCCCCATGATCCAATCACCTCCCAACAAGCCCCTCCTCCAACTGGACACGAGATTTGGGCAAAGACACAAAGCCAAACCATCTCACTCCCAGTACCTGTGAAAGTGACCTTATTTGGAGATGGGGTCTTTGCAGGTCATCATGCTAAGATGAAGTCATTAGGGTAAACTCTAATCCAATATGACTGGTATCTTTATAGAACCAGTTATAGGATGGGAAATTTGGGCCAGGTGCAGTGACTCACACCTGTAATCCCAGCACTTTAGGAGGCCAAGGTGGGCAGATCACCTGAGCTCTGGACTTCAAGACCAGCCTGGGCAACATGACGAAACCCCATCTCTGCAAAAAAAAAAAAAAAAAAAAAAAAAATTAGCTAGATGTGGTGCGCATGCCTGTAGTCCCAACTACTTGGGAGGCTGAGGCATGAGAACTGCTTGAACCTGGGAGGTGGCAGAGTTTGCAGTGAGCCTAGATTGTGCCACTGCACTCCAGCCTGGGCAACAGAGGGAGACTCTGTCAGGGAAGGGGAAGGGGAAAGGGGAAGGGAAGATTTCGACACAGAGACAGACATGGACAGAGGGAAGAACACGTGAAGACACAGAAGGATACCTGTCCTCCACAAGCCAAAGAAAGCCTGAGGCTGCCAGGAGCTAGGTGAGACGGGACTGATTCTCCCTCACACCCTCAGAAGGAGTAAACCTGCCAAAAGCCTGATTATGCACTGCTGTGAACACAATCAATTTCTGTTGTTTAAGCCACTTGGTTTGTGGTACTTGGTCACAGCAGCCCCAGGCAACCAATACACCTTCCTTTTCTGGCACTATTGAAATCGTATTCTGTGTTTCCCACCTCTTCTCCAGAGTACTTATTACTGCTAAACAGACTACATATTAGACGATTTATATAGTGCCCCGTGTATTTATTTGTAGTCTGGCTCCATGCACTGGAAAGTAAGCACCATGAAAGTCGAGAAGTTTGTACATTTCCTTCCTGTGTTCTCAGCAGCTAGACTTAGCACTGCCTTTGCATCCAGGAAAGCTTTATGGGTCCTTTCTGGCCCTCACTTGCCACTGCCCCATCTCTCTAGGTGAGAACTTTATGTGGCCAAGTGGCTGTGCCACAGGAGCCCCACTCCCCACTCTGGACGATGCCCCGGGAACTCAGTCCTTGCACTTACTTGCACAAATGGCCCCAAGCCAACCGCAGGGTCTCACAGGCCACTTCCTCAGGTCCACCCGCCTCTTAGCCTTTAACCAAGGAGTATGGACAGAGCTTAGGTTGAGCTGGGGGGTCCACACAGTTTGCACAGGGCCCCTCCTGGTATGGGATAAAGCAGAGGGCAGGGTTGCGGGAGATGTGAAGGAAAATGGGCCACAGGCCAGACTCCATTTGTCCTCTTGCCCCATGACCACAAAAACTAGGAGATTACGGGTGGGCCTGACTCGTATGATGCCTGGCACATGGTGAATGACACAGACAAATAATCGAATTCTGACACGTGTAAACATACAATTGCAAGCTGAGGCAGGGCACCATGGCATGCCTATAATCCCAGCACTTTGGGAGGTCAAGGCAGGTGGATTGCTTGAGCCCAGAAGTTTCAGACCAGCCTGGGCAACATAGGGAGACCCCAGCTCTATGAAATATAGAAAAATTAGCCAGGCATGGTGACACATGCCTGTAGTACCAGCTACTCAGGAGGCTGAGGTGAGAGGATCACCTGAGTCCAGGAGGTTGAGGTTGCAGTGAGCCGTGATTGCACCACTGCACTCCAACCTAAGTGACAGAGTAACAAGACCCTGCCTCAAATAAATTAAATAAATAAATAAACTGCAAGCTGCATGCTGTGACTCGCACCTGTAATCTGGCTACTAGGGAGACTGAGGCAGGAGGACTGCTTGAAGCCAGGAGTTTGTAACCAGCCTGGGCAAAACAGTAAGACTCTATCACTAAAATAAACACATGCATACATACATACATAAAAATAATAAAATGGGGAATATGAAAATGCTGTAAAGGAGAGGCAAATGGTAGCATGTAAGCCCATCAAGTTTGGTTTTAAGAATTCTTACATTATTCTACAATTGTTTTACATGTATGGGTCTTGTTACTTATCAAAATGCTAGGCTCCTTTTAATTAGAATTGGATCTCCACTGTGCTTGAGCACCCAACAGATTCTCCAAAACTACCTGTTGGGCTGGGGGAAAATAGTATTTTCCATCTTTGTAATCTAAACTTTCTCATTCAATATCCTCAAGTAGAAAGAATGGTTGCTTAAGTTCTGATCGAGTGTTTCCAGTGGGTGGAAAAATCAGAGCTGAAGATAGATTTCCTGGTGCTATTCTGCAAGTCAGGTTGTAAATCTAAGTTCAGCCATCCCTACACACTCCCACATCCGTCCCTGGAACAACCTCCTAGTTGAGTTCAGTAGCAGCATGGAGGAGGGCG
Source organism: Ateles fusciceps (assembly GCA_036589455.1). Lineage (NCBI taxonomy): Eukaryota > Metazoa > Chordata > Mammalia > Primates > Atelidae > Ateles > Ateles fusciceps. The sequence goes on along the minus strand of JAZHEH010002554.1, from coordinate 12,657,526 downwards.
TGAGCCTGGCTTCAGAAAGTGGGCTGGGATCTGAGCCCGCTCGGATAAATGATTGGGAGTGTGGGTACCCTGTACTCAGGGCGACGTAGCAAAGGATACTCGTTCTGTCTCATCTTAGTGTTTGCTGAATTCATTCTTTCTTCTTACACTCACATTTTTATAGCACTTGCTACCTCCCAACATGGTATATATTTGTATCGTCTGCCTCCTCTGGCTAGAGTATAAACATCCTGAGAGTAAGAACTTGTTTTGTTTCTAGAAACATTTTTACCAAAGTAAAACAAAGACTCGGTCACTGCACAAATCATGAGAGAATGGCTTGAGGCATGTTTGCAATGTAAACACACCCATAGAATCAGCACCTGGCGATATGGAGTGAGACATTACCAGCACCCCAGAAGCCTCTTCGTGCCATCCACCCCCAGCAGTGACTGCTTTGTGCATTGCTGTATTCCAGCACCTTCTTCAGAACCTGGCATACAACAGGTGTTTAATATTTGTTGCATAACTCCAACATTTATTCATACTTATTATGTGCCCTCTCTGTGACAGGCACTGTTCAAAGTACTGAATATACCAAGAGAAAGAAGATATATTTTCTTTCTGTAAAGACTCCCTGGTTAGGGGAACTTCTGAATTTAAGGACCCTCATAGGGCAATCGGGAAAACATGGACCTGGACCCCTGTGGAAAATGGGCAACTTTGAGGGACATCTGCAGCCGGAGAGAAGGAAGGGATGTATCCTGTGGCTCTGGAGAATTTCTCTGGGGTCTCAAGGTTGAGTATATGGTCAACTCTCTTGATGTAGGAGTTGTTGCAACATGGGTAATACTGACTTCTCACATTTCATGTTAGAAGTATTATACTTTTTGGTGGAATTTTTATTTTGACAGGGTCTCTCTCTGTTGTCCAGGTTGGAGTGCAGAGACATGATCACAGCTCACTGCAGCCTTGATCTCCTGGTCTTAAGCGATTTTCCCACCTCAGTCTCCTGATTAGCTGGGTCTACGGGCATATGCCAACATGCCTAGCTAATTCTTAATTTTTTTTTTTTGTGGAGACATGGTCTCCCTGTGCTGCCCAGGCTGGTCTTGAACTGGAATTCTTAATAGAATCACTGAATGTTAAAAGCTAAAATGGGCCAGCGTGTTGGTTCACCCTGTAATCCCAGTACTTCAGGAGGCCAAGGCGGGGCAGATCACCTTAGGGTACAAATTCGAGACCAACCTGGCCAACACGGTGAAACCCCTATCTCTACTAAAAGTACAAAAATTAGCCGGATATGGTGGCACGCGCCTGTAGTCCCAGCTATTCTGGAGGTAAGGCAGGAGAATCACTTGAATCTGGGAGGCAGAGGTTGCAGTGATCCAAGATCACGCCATTGCACTCCAGCCTGGGTGAGAGCGAAACTCTCTCAAGAAAAAAAAAAAAAAGCTGAAAGGAGTCATTATTGATCATACTGTCTATACCCCAGTTAAATTAGTTAGGATTCTTCTGGTTGAAAGTAACAAAAATCCAACCCAACTACCTCACACAATAAAGGGAAGTTACTGGCTCCTAAAACTGAGGAGTCCAGATAAATGTTTCTCAGTAATTTCGACAATGATCCAGTTTACTTTCATCTCTTTCTCCGCTTTCCATGCTGCCTACTGTATTGTAAGGTTGGCTTCTTTGTGGTCACAAGAAGACTGCCAGCAACTTTCATAGACTTAGGCTTTTTTTTGAGACAGAGTCTCCCTCTGTTACCCAGGCTGGCGTGTAGTGGTGCGATCTCGGCTCACTGCAACCTCCTCATCCTGGGTTCAAGCGATTCTCCCACCTCATTCTCCCCGAGTAGCTGAGATTACAGGCATGTGCCACTATGTCTGGCTAATTTTTGTATTTTTAGTAGAGATGGGGTTTTCCCATATTGGCCAGGCTGATCTTGAACTCCTGACCTCAGGTGATCCAACTGCCTCGGCCTCCCAAAGTGCTGGGATTACAGGCCTGAGCCACCGTGTCCAGCCAGCTTAGTCTTCTTTATTCATATCCAGGCAGCAAAGAGCATCTCTGTTTGTAGCATCCACAAATGAGTAACAAAGTTTCTTTCCTGGAAATCTCCAGCAAGCGTCATCTCATCTTGCATTTCACTGGCTTCGAGTGGGGAACCTGTCCATCTTTGACCCAATCTCTGGGGCCAGGAGGATGATGGAATGTCACGATGGATCTAAGCCAAACAGGATTTGTCCCTGGAGCCAGAAGCAGGTTCAGTTTTTCCCCCAAAGGACATAGATTGCATGGGCAAGGAATAGATAACCAATACAAATCTGGATTCTACGATTGACAAGTAGGAAGAACAAACACTGGCAAGATGAAAAGAACAAGCATCTGCTACACTTGAGTTTATCCCATCTTTAGAGGCAGAGCCAGATCTAGCATTCGTATCTACACTCCATGCAATGTCTTATTAATTATTGCCTGTGATAGGCAACTCACTGTGCTAGGCACTGTGGTAAAATAACGCCCCAGATCCCACGAAGCCAGAAGTTCAGTATGAGATGGAAGGCACACACAAATAGCTAGAGTGAAAGACGGGCCAGGCGCGGTGGCTCACACCTGTAATCCCAGCACTTTGGGAGGCCAAAGCAGGTAGATCACTTGAGGTCAGGAGTTTGAGACCATCCTGGCCAACATGGTGAAACTCCATCTCTACTAAATACTAAAAATACAAAAATTAGCCAGGCCTGGTGGTGCTGGCCTGTAATCCCAGCTACTCAGAAGGCTGAGGCAGGAGAATCAGTTGAACCCCAGAGGCAGAGGTTGCAGTGAGCCGAGATTGCACCACTGCACTCCAGCCTGGGTGACAGAGCAAGACTCTGTCTCAAAAAAAAAAAAAAGAAAAGAAAAGAAAAGAAAGAAAGATAGTAAATAATACACACCATTAAAGAGAAGCAAACGGAGTGCTTTTTCCTGCAGAAATACCTCCCTATGTGGACACATGGTGCTTTCTTCCCTAGGAGAGTTGCATGGCACACGTTTGTTCTATGTGCTGAGAATCCTTTTATGGACAGCGGGTTTCACAGAAACAACATGTTGTACAATCTTTCCTTAAAGTTAACATGCAAGATGAACTGTTATGGAGAAAATGCAAATCTCCTATGTTAAATACTCTTACCACATTCTTCAGGACGGCTAGACTTGATTGAGTGGTGTATTATTCAAGCTTGAGCTTTAAAATGTGCCCTTGGGCCTCCAGGAAATATTCCCGAAATATTTTTCCCTACACGGCATAATGTCTAGTGAAAACCTTCCTTCCGTAGTCCCAAAATAGTTTTCTGTTTTCACATTTCTCTGCTCAACACCAAAGAAGGGGCATAATTCTTTTGTTCTGAACTTAATGGGTTATTAAGTCTTGCTCTGTAGCCCAGGCTGGAGTACAGTGGCACGATTTCAGCTCACTGCAACCTCCGCCTACTGGGTCCCAGGTTCAAGCAATTCTCCTGCCTCAGCCTCCTGAGTAGCTGGGATTACAGGAATGCACCACCATGACCAGCTAATTTTTTTGTATTTTTAGTAGAGACAGGATTTCACCATATTAGCCAGGCTGGTCTTGAACTCCTGACCTCGTGATCTGCCCGCCTCGGCCTCCCAAAGTGCTAGGATTACAGATGTGAGCCACCGTGCCCAGCCGGGTTATGCCTTTTAAAATGCCTAGCCTAGGCTAGGTGCAATGACTCATGCCTGTAATCCCAGCACTTTAGGAGGCCAAGGCAGAAGATCTCGAGGCTAGGACTTTGAGACCAGCCTGGACAACATAGTGAGACGCCATCTCTACTTTAAAAAAATAAAATAAAAACTTAAAGATCAAAATGCCTGGTCTAATGCCTACTGCCCGATAGGTCTTTGATAAATGCTAGTTGAACCTGAATCTGTAGCTGCAAATGATTATCATGACTGTCTTCTTGTTAAGGTACTCTACTTAAGCAACATCTCATTTCAAAGTCTGCCTGGCTAAGTATATCATTTTCCTGTGCTATTTAAATGACAGTTCCCGTCTCCTCATTGGATTCACTCTCTTGGGTACCTAATATTACCATAATCACCAAGGGTTGCAAGCTCCAACAGCTATCGGGGCCAAACAGGTAAACAAATGAGTAAGTAAAGCAGATATGCTCAGCTTTCCACGGGCAGTCTCATACCAACTGTGACATCATATTCATTAATTTTTTTTTCTCTCCCCCAAACAGAGACAATTCAATGCAAGTTAACCATGAGAAATTATTAACTTGCTCAAAAACCTATGGCAAGACAGGGAGGGGCATCTGAACACCAAGAGCAGAAGCAATCCAATTCTCCATCTCCTCCCTGCCAACTATCTTGCCTGTCTGCCTTCTTTTTCCCACACAGCCTCGATACGGGTCTTGTGTGTTTTGCGTTGCTGTGACAGAACACCACTGACTGGGTAATTGATGACTATAAACAACAGACATTTATTCCTCACAGCTCTGGAGGCAGGGAAGTCCAAGATCAACGTGCCGACAGTCTGGTGTCTGCTGAGGGCTGCTCTCTGCTTCCAAGATGGTGTCTTGATGTTGCATCCTCTGGCGGGAGGAAGGCTGTGCCCTCACTTAGCAGAAGGCAGGAGGGCAAAAAGGATGAGCGCCCTGTCAAGCCCTTTTATGAGGGCACCTAACCCCATCCATGAAGGCAGAGCCCTCATGAGTCCATCACATTCCAAACGCCACACCTCCCAATACTGTTGCCTTGACGATGAATTTCCAACGTGAATTTTGGTAGAGATAAAAACACTTAAACCACAGAAATACAGATGTAGCCAATTAAAAAACAAAACAAGGACAGAACTTGACTTTGCAAGGTGTGAGTGCCCTTCTTTCTTGAGGTAAACTTCTCTCATGAGGAATAAAGTGTGAACGTGCCATGTATCTAGCATGATGGGGGCCAGAGACCATGGGGGGAAAGTCTACTATAGGTAGGTCACCCACCAGATGCTTTCCCTTTTCAGGTATGGAATTTATATGTGGAGGGAGCCCTTTTGGTTCAAGATAGAAGAAGTATTTTAAAGACCCCAGAATGAAAATTCTGCCTACCTCCAAGTTTTGTTTTTTTTTTTAGAATTATTTGCCTCAAGACAGTTATAAACCTCTAGTCCTCCAAAGATCACTGAACATCTGATTGATGCAGAGTGGGTAGCTCTGCCTCCCAGCAGAGGATGCAGTGGTAATTTCCCAGAGAGACGTTAAACTGGCTGAAGACCTGAGGAGTGTTCACTGTATGTGTCCAGATGCCTTCTTCATGGTAAGTCAGGTTATTCAGAGCTACTCGTTGTCGAAGAGCATTTAAAAGTTATGACAGGGCCGGGCACGGTGGCTCATGCCTGTAATCCCAGCACTTTGGGAGGCTAAGGTGGGCGGATCACCAGAAGTCAGGAGTTTGAGACCAGCCTGGGGTTAGTGAAACCCATCTCTACTAAAAGTACAAAAATTAGCCAGGCATGGTGGCATGTGCCTGTAATCCCAGTTACTCAGGAGGCTGAGGCAGGAGAATCGCTTGAACCCAGGAGGCGGAGGTTGCAGAGAGCTGAGATCGCACCACTGCACTCCAGCCTGGGCGACAGAGAAAGACTGTCTCAAAAATAAATAAATAATCAAAAAAATGACAAAAAATTTAAAAAATGATTGCTGATCAAATTTTTTAAAATATCAGGTTAAAAGCTAAGAAACTGCAAAAAATCCAGAGGCCAGCAGAGCACTCTGAACTACTTTCGTCTTGACAGTGTTTGCCAAATTGGTCTGAGAAACAGAGCAGTGGTTGTCAAAGACCCTCAGTGTGAGAGGGACAGATGCCAAAGTGCAGTTCCCTCTGAAGATAAAGATTTAACGGAAGCCTCTGCATGAAAAGGGACTCTCAAAGGTGAAACCACCTTCCTGCTTCTACCCCTGAGAAGTTTGGGTAGATTTAACTCGGCCAGAAGGAGCAAAGGAGAAATGCAAAATCCATGGGAAGTTGTAATTACAGTTCCTCCCACAAATTCAAAAGATGTGAGTGGTCTAAAGTCCCTTAAACCCTGAATGAAGCTTAGAGCAGTACCAGACAGAAGGCACATCTGTACCTAGAAGAGGTGTATACAAACTCTCCTGGAAGAAGGGCACCTTCGTCTGAGGCCACAGAGCATCTCCCTAGATGATTTTCTAAGGCCAATGGGCAGCACACAATTAACGATATCCAAGCCCACAGGGGAACCAATAGAAACAAAAGAGAGCCAAAAAATTCAAGTAGACTTTATTATTGTTATTTTTGAGATGGAGTCTCACTCTGTCACCCCGGCTGGGAGTGCAGTGGCACCATCTCGGCTCACTGCAACCTCTGCCTCCCAGGTTCAAGCAATTCTCGTGCCTTAGCTTCCCAAGTAGCTGGGATTACAGGTACCTGCCACCACACTCAGCTAATTTTTGTATTTTTTTATATATATTTTTTATTGCATTTTAGGTTTTGGGGTACATGTGAAGAACATGCAAGATTGTTGCATAGGTACACACATGGCAGTGTGAATTTTTGTGTTTTTAATAGAGATGGGGTTTCACCATGTTGGCCAGGCTGGTCTCGAACTCCTGACCTGAGATGATCTGTCCGCCTCAGCCTCCCAAAGTGCTGGGATTACAGGTGTGAGCCACCACGCCAGGCCAATGTCTTCTTTTTCTCTGGGTAGATACCCAGTAGTGCAATTGCTGGATCAAATGGTAGTTCTACTTTTAGTTCTCTAAGGCATCTCCACACTGTTTTCCATAGTGGTTGTACTAGTTTACGTTCCCACCACCAGTGTAAAAGTGCTCCCCCACCAACATTTGTTATTTTTTTATTATAGCCATTCTTGCAGGAGTAAGTTGATATCACATTGCGGTTTGATTTGCATTTCCCTGATCATTAAGTGATGTTGAACATTTTTAATATGTTTGTTGGCCATTTGTATATCTTCTTTGAGAACTGTCTATTCATGTCCTTAGCCCATTTTTTGATGGGGTTGCTTTTCTTGCTAATTTGAGTTCCTTGCAGATTCTGAAAGCAGATTTTCTTTTCTTTTCTCTTCTTTTTTTTTTTTTTTTGAGACAGAGTCTTGCACTGTCACCCAGGCTGTAGTGCAGTGGCATGATCTTGGCTTACCGCAATCTCTCTCTCCTGGGTTCAAGCAATTCTCCTGCCTCAGACTCCCGAGAAGCTGGGACTACAGGCGTGCGCCACCATGCCCAGCTAATTTTTTGTATTTTTAGTCGAGATGGGGTTTCACCATGTTGGCAGGATGTTCTCCATCTCCTGACCTCGTGATCTGCCTCGGCCTCCCAAAGTGCTGGGATTATAGGCGTGAGCCACCACGCCCGGCTGAAAGCAGATTTTCTATAGCAACAATGGAAGTTAGCAAAGCAGTGATACGACATCTGTGATATACTGAAAAAATCATTTACCAGCCTAGAATTGAATACTGAGTAAAAATATCTCTCAAGAATAAGGACAAAATAAATGTTCCAGATAAATAAAAATTGTCAGTTCATTACTTAAAAAAACCCCCTAAAGGAAATGCTGAAGGACATACTTGAGGCAGAAAGAAAGTAATCCCATATGAAATGTTGGAGATACAAAAAGGAGTGAAGAGTAAAGGAAGTGGTAAATACAAATTGTCTGAAAATTTAAGATCATAATTAGTAATTTTTAGTTGTGTGTTAAAAATTGAATTAAAATAAATACAAAGTAATAATTTATAAGTAGATAGGTAGAAGTGGAATTTAATTATTCTAAGGTTTTTGTATTGGTTGGGAAAGAGTACAGATATTCATCAACTGAAACTTTGGTATACTAAGTATGCAAATTGAAATTTCCAGGGTAACCAACCAAAGAACAGAAACAGAGTACATAACTTCCAAGTTAGAGGTTGCGGGGGAAGGGTAGAGGGTAATCTTTTCTTGTCTCTCTCTTTTCTCTCTCTCCGTTTTTCCTGACTGCTTTTTATGATTTTTCTTTTTAGTTTCATGCAATTTCACTATGATGTATCTAAGAACGTTTCACTTACTCTGCTTGAGATTCAATGGGCTTCCTGGATGTCTAGGTCAGTATCTGATCAGTTTCGAAAATGTCTAGTTACTGTGTCTTCAAATATTGTTTCTGCCCAGTGAAATCGAATGAGGAAAAACTTTGAGTTAATCAAAGAGAAAGATACAACAGTGCTGTAGTTTAGATAGTTGACCCCTCCAAATCTCATGTTGAAATCTGACCCCAAATGTTAGAAATGGGGCCTAACGGAAGGTGTTTGGGTCATGGGGGGGTTGAGCTCTCATATGAATAGATGAATGCCTTCCCTGGGTGTGTGTGGGGAGGGATGAGTGAATTCTATCAGTTCCTATAAGAGCTGGTTGTTTAAAAGAGCCTGGCCCCACTCCTGCTCTTTTGCTTCCTTTCTTGCTGTGTGATCCCTGTACATGCCAACACCCCTTCCCCTCCCCGTCCTACCATGAGTGGAAGCAGCCTGAGGCCCTCACCAGATGCCCAATGTTGAACATGCTAGACAACAGAACCATGAGCTAAATAAACTTCTTTTCTTTATAAATTACTCAGCCTCAGGTATTCCTTTATAGCAACACTTAACAGACTAAGAGAAACAGTATAAGCATCCAAGACTACACAATTTTCATTTAGTCATGAGACAGGTGGGAGACATGAAAACAAGACTGACCAGTGAATCAGTCCCTCCAGGGCTGCTTCCTCATTAACTGTTCTTGAGCTGTGCTCTCACAGAAACCTGAAAACATGAACAGAGATGATAAGTAAGGCTGAAGCACATGAAGGCAGCAGCCCAGAAAAATGTCTATGAGCTCCCAAGTCCCCTGGAGGAGCCACGGTCCCTGTTGCCCTTTCCTTCCCAAGGCCTGGCTGTTCAGCTGTTCCTTTGAGTCTGTGAATTACTCCATGTAATTTCAAGATGTTCTACCAGCAATCTTCTCCCTACATCCTCTCTTTTTTCTTGCCTAACCAGCCCTGGTTTGCTTGAAACAAAAGAAACTTAACGACGCCATGTGGCTCATGCCAGGCTATTTACACCCTCTTACACAAAAATCCAGGTATTTGGCACAGATGGTGAGATTGTCTTCCTAGCAATTTAATCTGAAATGCAACTGGATTCCCTGTCTCTCTTCAGGGAGTTGAGGCTCTCTGTGATGTAACCCAGATAGGGTAGGCTTCCCATTGAAGGCCTTGGCTTTTACATTATACCTACTTTGAGGTCACACTCATCACTTTTTCACATCATCCCAAACACATTCAATCTTATAACACATTCAAGAGAAAACTGATGTTTCATTGAAGAGTCTACAAAATCTGTGAAAAAGAGGTTACATCCCATGCATACCACCAAGCAGAAACTTCATCTATTACCCTGTCAGTCATCTTTTCTCTTCCCACCAAAAAGCCCATTTCTGCTAGTTGCCTCTTCTTTCCTATTTTATCCAACTTAAAATTTTTTCATTGTCAACTTAAGACATTTAGCTTGATCAATAAATGTGATTCATCACATAAATGGAACTAAAACAAAAACCATGTGATCATCTCAACAGATACAGAAAAGGGTTTTGATAAAATTCAACATCCTTTCATGTTGAAAACCTTCAACAAATTAGGCATTATGAGAACATACCTAAAAATAACAAGAGGTATGACAAACCCACAGCCAACATCATACTGAATGGGCAAAAGCTGGAGGCATTCCCCTTGAGAACCAGAACACTGCAAGAGCACCCACTCTCGCCACTCCTATTCAACATAGTACTGGAAGTACTAGCCAGAGCAATCAGGCAAGAGTAAGAGGTAAAAGGCATTCAAATAGGAAGAGTGATACTTAAGCCATCCCTGTTTGCAGACAGTATGATTCTATACCTAGAAAACCCCATAGACTCTGCCCAAAAGCTCCTAGCTCTGATAAACAGTTTCAGCAAAGTTTAAGGATACCAAATCAATGTACAAAAATCATAACATTTCTATACACCAACAACATCCAAGCTGAGAGCCAAATCAATAATGCAATCCCATTCACAGTAGCCACAATAAGATTAAAATGCCTAGGAATATAGCTAACCAGGGAGGTGAAAGATCTTGACACAAGAATTACAAAACTGCTGAATGAAATCAGAGATGACAGAAAACGGAAAAACATCCCATACTCATAGCTAGGGAGAATCATTAAAATGGCCATACCACCCAAAGCAATTTATAGATTCAATGCCATTCTCGTCAAAGAATGATATTCTTGATATCAATGCCAATGATATTCTTCAGAGAATTTGAAAAAAAACTATTTTAAAATCCATATGGAGGCTGGGTGCGGTGGCTCACATCTGTAATCCTAGCACTTCAGGAGGCCAAGATGGGTGGATTGCCTGAGTTCAGGAGTTTGAGACCAGCCTGGCCAACATAGTGAAACTCCGTCTTTACTAAAACACAAAAAATTAGCCAGGCATGATTGCACACACCTGTAATTTCAGCTACTTGAGTGGCTGAGGCATGAGAATTGTTTGAACTGGGGAAGCAGAGGTTGCAGTGAGCCAAGATTACACCACTGCACTCCAGCCTGGGCAACAGAACAAGACTCTGTCTCAAAAAAAAAAAAAGAAAAAAGGAGCCCAAATAGCTAAAGCAATCCTACACAAAAAGAACAAAGCTGGAGGCATCACAATACCTCACTTTGAACTGTATTACAAGTCTACAGAAACCAAAATAGCATGGTACTGTTAAAAAACAGACACATAGATCAATGGAACAGAATAGGGAGCCCAGGAACAAGCCATACACCTACAGCCATCTGATCTTTGACAAGGTTGACAAGAACAAGCAATAGAGGATGGGACTGGAGACTAGTATTCTAAGTGAAATAACTCAGGAATGGAAAACTAAACATCGTATGTTCTCACTCATAAGTGGGAGCTAAGCTATGAGGATACAAAGGCATAACAATCATATAACGGACTTTGGTGAGTTAGGGGAAAAGTGTGGGAGGCAGGTGAGGCATAAAGGGCTACAAATTGGGTTCAGTGAATACTGCTCAGGTAATGGGTGCACCAGAATCTCACAAATCACCACTAAAGAACTTACTCATGTAACCAAATACCACCGGTTCCCAAAAAAACTATTAAAAAAAAAAAAACACCAAGCAATAGAAAAAGGACTCCCTATTCAATAAATGGTGCTGTGAGAACTGACCAGCCATATGAAAAAGATTGAAACTAGACCCCTTCATTACACTACACAAAAATCAACTCAAGATGGATTAAAGACTTAAATGTAAAACCTAAAACTATAAAAACCCTAGAAGAAATCCTAGGAAACACCATTCTGGACATAGGAACTGGCAAACATTTCATAGGGAAGATGCCAAAAGCAACTGCAACAAAAACAGAAATTGACAAATGGGACCTAATTAAACTAAAGAGCTTCTACACAGCAAAACAAACTATCAACAGAACAAACCAACAACCTACAGCATGGGAGAAAGTATTTGCAAACTGTGCATCTGACAAAGGTCTAATATCCAGAATCTATAAGGAACAAATTAGTAAGCAAAAATCAAACAACCCCATTAAAAAGTGTCTGAAAAACATGGACAGATAGATGCTTTTTTTTTTTCTTGAGACAGAATCTTGCTTTGTTGCCAGGTTGGAGTAGAGTGGCACCATCTCGGCTCACTGCAACCTCTGCCTCCCTGGTTCAAGCAATTCTCCTGCCTCAGCTTCCCAAGTAGCTGGGACTGCAGGCATGTGCCACCACACCAGGCTAATTTTTGCATTTTTAGGAGATGCAGGGTTTCACCTTATTGGTCAGGATGGTCTTGATCTCCTGACCTTGTGATCCACCCGCCTTGGCCTCCTAAAGTGCTGGGATTACAGGCATGAGCCACCACACCCAGTTGACACTTTTAAAAAGAAGACATACATGTGGCCAACATGCATATGGAGAAACAGTTGAACACCATTGATCATTAGAGAAATGCGAATCAAAACCAAAATGATATACCGTCTTACATCAGTCAGAGTGGCTAATACTTAAAAGTAAAAAAATAACAGATACTAGTGAGGTTGTGAAGAAAAGGGAATGCTTATATACTGCTGGTGGGAATGTAAATTAGTTTAGCCATTGTGGAAAGCAGTTTGGTAATTTCTCAAAGAACTTAGGACTATCATTCGACCCAGCAATTCCATCAATGGGTATATGCCCAAAGGAATATAAATCACTCTGCCATAAAGACACATGCACGTGTATGTTCATTGTAGCACTATTCACAATAGCAAAGACATAGAATCAACCTTAATGCCCATCAACAGTAGACTGAATGAAGAAAAGGTGGTACATATATACCATGGAATACTATGCAGGCATAAAAAAGATGAGATCATGTCCTTTGCAGGGACAGAGATGGAGCTGGAGGCCATTATCCTTAGTAAACTAAATCAGGAACAGAAAGCCAAATGCCACATGTTCTCACTTATAAGTGGGAGCTAGGCCAGGCACAGAGGCTCATGCCTGTAATCCCAGCACTTTGGGAGGCCGAGGCAGGCGAATCACCTGAGGTCAGAAGTTTGAGACCAGCCTGACCAACATGGTGAAATCCCATCTCTACTAAAAACACAAAAATTAGCCGGGTGTGGTGATGCATGCCTGTAATCCCAGCTACTCGGGAGGCTGAGGCAGGAGAATTGCTTGAACCCAGGAGGCGGAGGTTGCGGTGAGCAGAAATTGTGCCACTGCACTCCAGCTTGGGTAAGAGAATGAGACTCTGTCTCAAACAATAAATAAAAAATAAGTGGGAGCTAAATATTGAGTATACACTGACACAAAGAAGGGAACAACAGACACCAGGGCCTAGTTGAGGGTGGAGGGTGGGATGAGGGTGAGGATCAAAAACCTACTTTTCAGGTACTATGCTTATTACCTGGATGATGAAATAATCTGTATACCAAACCCCTGTGACATGCAATTTACCTATATAACAAACCTGTACAGGTACTCCTGAACTTAAAATAACAGTGAAAAAAAAATGTATCTTGCATATTCCATTCAGGAAAAGGAAACTCTGGCAGTTAGCAGAATAGCATGTCTTCTGGGGCTGAGGATCTTGGTTTCTTCCACTCTCGTCTCTGATGTGTCTTCCTCAACTCCCTTGTTCCTCAAGGGTGGAAACTCTGTCTCACTCCCAACACCTTGAATGATGCCTGGCATTGTAGGCTTATAAATACAGAGTCACTGAATGAAGTTCATAAATCTTTGTATGCCCCATAGAGTCTAGAAATGTGCTTTACGTAAAATATATGTTTGACAAGGCCAGGTGCAGTGGCTCACACCTGTAATCCCAGCACTTTGGGAGGCTGAGGCAGGTGGATCACCTGAGGTTGGGAGTTCAAGACCAGCCTGACCAACATGGAGAAACCCCGTTTCTACTAAAAATACAAAATTAGGCAGGTGTGGTGGCGCATGCCTATAATCCCAGCTATGTGGGAGGCTGGGGCAGGAGAATCGCTTGAAATCGGGAGGTGGAGGTTGTGGTGAGCTGAGATCGTACCACTGCACTCCAGCCTGGGCAACAAGAGTGAAACTCCATCTCAAAAAAAAAAAAGAAAGAAACATATGCTTGACAAACGGTCCTTGAATAGAAGACTGCATCACCACCATTTAGGAGCATAAACAAGGGCAAAAGGTTGTAACCCTGGACTAAACACTATGAGGCACTCAGAGTTAGAGGCAAATTAATAAAGGGCACACTAACAGAATAGAGCATTAACTCAACTTACCCACTATTAAACCACGATGCTTTTAGTGCCCCATGCTGAGGCTGTGAGTTGCATCAAAGAAAGCCTTGAATGAAGAAGAGCAGTCTAAATTTCAATTTCAAAGACAGTAGGTAAACCATTGGAAGAACTTAGTTTCTATGGACACATATTTTTAACAAAATTATTGGCTTAAAAGTAAAATTCAGACTGTGTCTACACAAGGCCAAAATATCTGATCTTTGCAGAGTTGCCAGATAAAAGACAGTATACTTGATTAAATACGAATTTCATATAAACTATAATTTTCAATTACAAATTTATTTTTAAATTTTTAGTATAAATGTTGTATTTGTCAAGTTATGCAGAGAAATAGAACCAATAGATTCTACTATCTATCTGTCTTCCTACCTACCTACCTACCCACCCACCTACCTACCTACTTTAATGAACTGACTCACATGATATAGAGGCTGAGAAGTCCCAAGACCCACAGTTCAAAGGCTTGAGAATCAGGAGAGCCAATGGTGTAAGTTCCAGTTCAAGTCTCAAGGCAGGAGAAGACCAGTGTCCCAGCTCATAGACTGCCAGGCAGAGAGAGGGAGTGAATTGTCTCTTGCTCAAGACTTTTGTTCTATTCAGGCCTTCAGTGGATTGGATGTGGCCCGCCTACACTGCCTACACTGAAGAGGACGATCTGCTTTGCTCAGTCTACTGATTCAAATGTTAATCTCATGCAGAAACACCCTTAACAGAAACACCAAGAGTAATGTTTAACCAAATATCTGGCACTCTTTGGACAGTTAAATTGACATATAAAATTAACCATCACAGTACGTCCCAAGCATTGCGAAACTAAACTACGAACATAGTTATACTAATATCAATCAATCAGTCAATCATCTATAAAATGGTTTATTTCAGATTGAACTGGGCATTATTATTTTTATCTACTAAATCTGGCGACCCCACATCTTTGAGGAAACAAATTCAATTCATTGTCTAGATATTTGGACTATGTGTCATCTGGTTAAATTAATTTCATTTTCATGTATTAATGGATGCTTGGCTTCTGTGTAAAGTGCTTGCCTCCTTTCTTCCCTGCTTATAAGTGTTCGGCTGATACAAAAGATTTTTCTTGCCATCCCTCCAACCCTCAAGGACCCAAAGACCAGAAGTTCTGGGTAATTCATTTATTGACTTTCCATGGAGAGGACATTGATAAAAGGGGTCAAAATGTGTGCCTTGGCTTTCAAAGAGCTCAAAGCGTAAAAAAGCTCAAAATGGCAAAACCAACTCATTCCTTGACACACTTTCAAATCTTGAGAGTTGCACAGCCCTGGCCATAAGGAACCCTGCTAGAAAAGCCAGTTTTAGGGAACACGCTTATAATTTTTCATAACGAATGATAATGTGGATGAAAGAAACAGAGATACCCTCCCATACAGCAAATCAAACCCACAAAAGTTGGGGTTTTAGGTATAGGATGCCGGTAGACTTAGAGAAGAAATCAGTAAAAATAGAGGGAATCTGTACAACAATAAAAAGTTGTAATTTAAAAACGCCACAGTGGACTTGACGTCATTTTTAGTCTGATATACCTACACGGAAACTTTACCAACCCATCTTAGCTGGAGGTAAAATCTCCAGCTAAAGTTTCATTGTAAGAGTTCTTTGAGAAAGAACTAAGTTTAGTCCTTTCAAGCATATATTCTAATTGGAATTAGGTTGATCAAGTGGAACTATTAGAAGTCTTGTACTAATGAATGGGCAAGAATAAGGGATACGGTTAAAATGACAGAGGCACCCTAAGCAGTGACTGACTTCTTATAGCGCAGCTACATAATTCATGATAATTAATACCAATATTAATGACACATATTTATATACTATTGGGTACACGTGTGCTAGAATTATTGGGGTGCTCATGAAGATTCCCTTTTCTTTTTTTTATACAGAGTCTTGTTCTGTTGCCTAGGCTTGGAGTGTAATGGCACGATCTCGGTTCACTGCAACCTCTGCCTCCAGGGTTTAAGTGATTCTCCTGCCTCGGCCTCCTGATAACTGGGATTACAGGCACCCACCATCATGCCTGGCTAATTTTTTTGTATTTTTAGTAGAGATACAGTTTCACCATGTTGGCCAGGCTGGTATTGAACTCTTGACCTTTTGATCCACCCGCCTCGACCTCCCAATGTGCTGAGATTACAGGTGTGAGCCACTATGCCTGGCTGAAGATTCCTCCTTTCTACAACAGTGACTCCAGAACTCAGGAGTGGGCTGTACACAGACTGAGTCACCCAATCCCCCAGCCGTAACTGATGAGTCTGGGGGCAGACGCCTGATCCACACTGGACCAATCAGAGCATTTCTCTGGGATTTTTATTGTATTTATTTTTCTCTAAGGTTTTAAAAAGAGGAACTAAAGGAACAGAGTCCACACTCTTTGGGGCTGGAAGCCTGGTATGTGTGGCCTGGGAGTCCTCAGGCTACATGGGGGATCCTGGCTGCAGCAGAAGAATGACTCCACATGCAGAGAAATAGTGATAGAGCAGAAACATGTGCCCTGTTGAATTCCAGCCACTGGCTCCAGGCGTCTCTGAGGTCCAGCGGTCCCTGTACTTCCCACTGCTGTGTGTGAGCTACTGTGCGTGTTTATCTAACACACTTTTTTTTTTTTTTTTTGCCTTTGTTAGGATAGCATCCTGGGCTGGGGCAAGGTGGCTGACACCTATAATCCCAACTCTTCAGGAAGCCAAGGTGAAAGAATCACTTGAGGCCAGGAGTTCAAAACCAGTCTGGACAACATAGGGAGACCTCAAGTCTACAAAAAAAAAAAAAAAAAAAAAAAAAAAAAATTAGTCAGGTGTGGTGGCATGTGCCTGTAGACCCCAATACTCATGAGGCTGAGGTGGGAGGATCTCCTGGGCCCAGGAGGTCAACGTGGCAGTGAGCTATGATTGTGCCACTGAATTTCAGCCTATGCAACAGAGTGACACCCTGTCTAAAAAAAAAAGTTAATTAATGAGTTAGCTAAAAATAAAAATAGAAACATTCTGAATAGACTAGCATTGTGGCTCATATACTGTGCTGCTGCTGAGGGGCCTGCAGCGATGTGTAGACTGGGCCCCGGCCTGGAAGGACTCACAGTCCTGTGAGTTAACTGGAGGATAAGGTGGAAGGCTATACACGCTGCAAGAGGACTGAAGAGCTGTAAGAAAGCAGAAGTGGGAGCAGTCCCTTCTAGCAGGAGGCTTTAGGACAACTTCGTGGCCAAGATGGGTTCTGAGCTTGCCTGTGAGATAAGCTAAGATTTGACAATGTGGGAGAGAAGGCCCTGGAGCTAGAGAAAATAACAAGAGCAAAGATTTCGTGGCAGACAAAATGGAGCATGTGGGGAAACAGCCATGCTGGCAGGTCAAGACCTTTAGATTTTGTTTGGTGGCCAGGAGACATCTGAAGATTAATTGATTTCCTTTCTTCCTTCCCCTCTTTCCTCCCTTCCTTCCTTCCTTCCTCTCTCCCTCTCTCCTATAAACCACATATGGTTTGGGAAGGAGGAAGTGGGAAAGATGAAGCAGGGACGCTGGAGAGAGAGCCTCACCGTAAGAAGGGAGGTCGGGGAGGGACGCACTGGGGAGGGGCGGGATGGCTCAGAGGCAGGAAGTCTCTAGGCTGGGTGAGCAAATCAAGACAGGAGGGCGCGGAGGAAATAGTGAGAGGGGAGTGATGAGGTCGCTCTGGTTGAGCAAGAGGAAGACAGCATGAGGCGGTGCAGGGCAGAGAGGAGAATTTCAGGAATTCAGAGCATGGGGCTGGGGCAGCTCTGCCTGGTCATCTGTTTGTGTCTTGATGACGTGGAATGAGTGGAGATAAAGGTCTCTAGACCTGCAGAGGCTGAGGATGTTTACAGAAATAGCCAAACATTTCCTTTATGGATAGAGGGAAAAGACTAAGACCTCTGAAGAAGATCCTCGAGTGTGTTAAGCAGGAAGGAGGATTGGGAAAGCAGCGTGAACAGAATGGTGTGGACATCCATGGAGGCTGCCGAGAGCTGATGACAGAAGAAATGGTTGAGAAAGGCACAGGGGACCCAGAACAAGGAGAGGCCACCAGGAAGGTGGAAAGCGAGAGTAATGTCATGCCAGGGGGAGGAGGGAGCTATCGTCCTGCAGATAAAGTAGATTTTGATTAAAGTGAAGTGTTACAGAAAGGAACAGTGATGGCTTACTTCCCAGGATACCCCGGGGGAAAACTCAGAATGAGTTGAGAGAAGCAAGAATACACGCAACAGTGAGTACAGTTGATCATTTTCCATGGTAAGTTTAACGAAAGCACTGAGGGTCAGGATTCACACAAGTGTCGAGGACACAGATATATGAAGATGGCTTCTCCTTCAATTCTCTTTAAAAGATTGTTTCTGGGCAGTTGAGTTGGCTCATGCCTATAATCCTAATACTTTGGGAGGATTGCTTAGGAGTTTGAGACCAGCCTGGGCAACATGGCAAAACCCCATCTCCACAAAAACAATCCCAAATTAGCCAGGCGTGGTGGTGCTTGCCTGTAGTCCCAGCCATTTGGGAGGGTGAGGTAGGAGGATGAGTTGAGCCCAGGAGTTCAAGGCTGCAGTGAGCTATGATCATGCCACTGCACTCCGGCCTGTGTGACAAAGCAGGACCCTGTCTCAAAAATTGTTTTTTAATTAAAAAAACAATTAAATAGGCCAGGTTCAATGGCTTACACCAGTAATCATAGCACTTTAGGAGGCGGAGGCAGGTGGATTGCCTGAGCTTAGGAGTTCGAGACCAGCCTGGGCAACATGGTGAAACCCCACTCTACTAAAATACAAAAATTAGCTGGGCACGGTGGCACACACCTGTAGTCCCAGCTACTCGGGAGGCTAAGGCAGGAGAATTGCTTGAGCCTGGGAGGCAGAGATTGCAGTGAGCTGAGACGGTGCCATTGCACTCCAGCCTGGGTGACAGAGTAAGACTCTGTCTCTAAAAACAAATAAACAAAATCATAATAAAAGCTTGTTTCCAAGTGTGTATAACATCCCCCCTCCCACCTTGCATCCTTTATTTGCTTGGCAAATTGTGTGTGTGCGCTTGTGCATGTGTGCACGTACCTGTGTGTGTTCATGTGAGGTCACAAGGGCTTGCCTGACCTTTTGACCTTTGGTATTTGCGTATAGAGGGCCTGTGTCTCCTTTTCCGTCACTGTAGTGGACAGTTGAGTATTAACAACTCCAGAGTAAATAAATCCCTTCCCTGACTCTCTTAATCTTCTGGAGGGGGAAAAATCGAAGGAATGCCAGGACCTCCTGTGAGTTGCAAGTGGAAGCAAAGGTTATCTGAGGGGGAACTTTCTGAGATAAGCCCATTTTCCACTGGAGACTTATCTTTCCCAAAGCCTCAAAATCTGAAGATTGTCACCTCTTTTTTTTCCCTGCCTCGTGGGTGTATGGCAACCCTGCTAAGCTCCTTCTCAACCTCATGTGGCAGTGCTGTGGGGGCCCTGGCACCCCAGCTCCAGTGCCCGAATGGAGACTTGTTTGGTGAGGGTGGCATCCTACATACAACAGAATTAGGCACAGGTTCCAGAACTGTGCCTGGAGTCCACAAAGGTGCCTGCTCTTCAGATCTCTGGGCTTTTGTCACCTGCGCTCCTAACGGGGCAGAAGCACAGTGCCATGATTAGCATCATCAGCTCACTTCTTGGAAACTCAATGTCCTCCCATGGATTGCAGTATGGTGGTCACATACCCTACCTGTGATGATTCACATTAGCACAGCGCCCGGTGCAGAATTTAGCGGGTGGCCAATATTATTATTATTACAGATTCAATAAGTTCCTGTAGGAAGCAGGAAAGCGGCAGTATGTGTGGGGTCACTCAGTCCTTGGGCAGAACAAGGACAGAACATAGACCAGGAGCGCCAGGCGTGGGGGCTCACACCTGTTATCCCAGCACTTTAGGAGACCGAGGTGGGCAGAATGCCTGAGCTCAGGAGTTCAAGACCAGCCTGGGCAACATGGTGAAGCACCGTCTCTACCAAAAATACAAAAAGTTTGCCGGGTGTGGTGGCGTGCACTTGTAGTCCCAGCTGCTCAGGAGGCTGAGACAAGAGAATCGCTTGAATCCAGGAGGAGTAGGCTGCAGTGAGCTGAGATCATGCCACTGCACTCCAGCCTGGTGGGCAGAGCGAGACTCCATCTTACAAAAACAACCACAACAGCAACAAAACAAACACCACTCCCCAAAAAACAACACAAACAAAACGAACATAGACCAGGAGCACCAGAGCAAGCACCAGGAGAGCTCAAGTCCATGGGGAGGAAGGGGAGCTTCACAAAGTTGGAGAGAGTCCGCAGGTGTGCCCTGGACACACAGTGCTTCTGGAACGAGGTCCTTCAGGCCTTTTTTTTTTTTTTTTTTTTTTTTTTTTGGTAAAGTCTCGCTCTGTCACCCAGGCTGGAGTGCAGTTGTGCAATGGTGGGTCCTACAACCTCCACTTCCCAGGTTCAAGCGATTCTCCTGCCTCAGCCTCCCAAGTAGCTGGGATTACAGGTACACACCATGCCCAGCTAATTTTGTCGTTGTTGTTGTTTTTGTATTTTTAGTAAAGATGGGTTTTCGCCATGTTGGTCAGGCTGGTCTTGAACTCCTGACCTCACGTGATCCACCCACCTCAGCCTCCCAAAGTGCTGGGATTACAGGCATGAGCAGCCATGCCCAGCCTGCTTTTCAAAGCGTTGTCTGTACTGAGCCCTGGCATCCTCTGGAAGCTGATTAGAAATGCTGACTCCCAGGTCCCAGCCAGGCCTCCTGAATCAGAATCTGCATTTTGAACAAATTATACATTGGAGTTTGAGACGCCTTGCTGCACCCTTCCAACAAAGGTGAGAAGAGACTTGCAACCCTCCTGCTGCTTCTATGGAGTTACTGAGAAGAGGTGATGGTCAAAAAGAAACCTCCGGGCTGGCTGCCACTACTTGGAGACATTTCACCGACCCCCGTCCAGTAAGTCCACTAACATGCTAAAGAGTGGGACCGAGCCTTTAGAACAGCCTTACCAGTGCCCGGTGATTGGAGGCTCAGACAAACAGTGAAACACTTTAGGAAAGCAAATTAACGTCCTAGCCCAGGTCTGCCTTAAACAGGCACATGTTTGCAAAGTACCTAGTGCTGTACTCACAAGTGAGTGAGTGTGTGTGTGTGAATGTGTGATAGTGTGTGTGAATGTGTATGAGTGTGTGTGAGTGTGAATGAGTGTGTGTGTATACAGTCCTCCAGTGTGTGTGAATGTGTATGAGTGTGTGTGAATGAGTGTGAGTGTGAATGAGTGTGTGTGTGTATACAGTCCTCCCCTTAACACACACGACCAGAGACAATGTCTGCTTTTTTTTTTTTTTTTATAAACAGAACCCATATGTCTGTATAAAAGCAGAATACTATTTTATTAAGATTTCATCTGAGGATACAAAAACCTCTATCGTAAAAAGAAAGCCATTTCCAAAAATCAAGAATATCTTCCTTTTTTTTTTGAGGCAGAGTTTTGCTCTGTCACCAGGCTGGAGTTCAATGGTGCAATCTCGGCTCACTGCAACCTTGGCCTCCCAGGTTCAAGTGATTCTCCTGCCTCAGCCTCCCGAGTAGCTGGGATTACATGTCAGGCTAATTTTTTGTAGTTTTAGTAGAGACAGGGTTTTTACTAAACCTGACTTCAGGTGATCCGCCCGCCTCGGCCCTCCAAAGTGCTAGGATTACAGGCGCGAGCCACCCGGCTAGCCAAGAATTTCTTTTTCCTGTGAAATATAACTGGCTTCTCTGAATCCATCTCTCTCTTTCTCTTTGCCCTTTCCCCAATATATTTCCATTTTTTTTTTTTTTAACAGAGAACATGAGTTTCTAGTTGACAAAGTCTATGCTCAGTTCCTTCACTGAACATTGCTCTGAGCCAAAGCATGTCAGTGAGAGGACGCGGTGACACAGACCTGTGGTTGCACCCAGAAACAAACAAGGTGGGGACAGCAGCCCCAGTTCTCCAGAATGACCTCTTTCCTCGGAATCCCACTTCAGGAATAGAGTCCGGCAGGGACTGGCCCTTTGCGCACACAGTATCAGAGCTGGCTGGGGACAGCCTGGCTTTGTCATGTCAAGAGGCATGGATGGGCATGTAGTGCTCAGGGTGGACGCCACACACACAGGTGACACTGAGCTCAGAGGACCAAATCTCGGGGGAGAGACTGTGCTGATGGTGCTTTCTCCAAGATCCCTCTGACCTGGAACGGCAAACCACCACTGATGCCCAGCTCCTCTGCTAGAATGACCCCGTGGGACTGCAGATGACTTAACAGTTATATTTAGCAAGTCATGGGAGGGATGGGCCAGTTCCAGCCAGCTAGCCTGCCTTCAGAGGCCCTGGATTCCTTTGTCCTTCCCCCTCTGCCTCCCCCTCCTAGTCCTTCCCACTGACTGGCTCTTAACCCCTTCATGGCTTGAGGACTCCATCAAACACTAGCAGAGCAGATAGTACGTAAGGGAGGCCACCCGAGTATCCTGGCCCCCCAAACTCCTCACTCGGCTGCCTAAAATTCTGCTTTACGAACTCTTCTTCAGTCCTGAACATTTTTTTTTCATCATTTCCTAATAAAATTATGCAAGTACCCTTGGGAAGAGGATGACTCAAGCTTTTCTTTGATCAGCTCACAGGCTCCGCAGAATGGGCATAGTCAAGGCTTTGGAGGGGACGAGACTGACTTCTGAAGAAAACGGGGGAAGATGGTTACACCCCTAAAACCAGTGAAACAGAGCAAAGCGACGCGAAAGGCACGGAAGAAGACACAGAGGAGTTCTCGCTGGCTGGTGCTGCCAGCCCTGAATGAAAGTTAAGGTTAGAATAACGGAAATCCTATACATTGATTTAATCAAAATCTGTGAGAGGAGGAGTGTAGGTGGTGGCTGGTGTGCATGAATCGCTCTAGATTTTCATCTTTCATATGAGAAACACATTAAAAACTGAAAAATTGAGAGAGCTGGATATGCTTGTATTTTAAAAATAAGGAGTAAGGCCAGGCATGGTGGCTCACGCCTGTAATCCCAGCACTTTGGGAGGCCAAGGTGGGCAGATCACTTGAGGTCAGGAATTTGAGACCAGACTGGCCAACATGGAGAAACCGCGTCTCTACTAAAAATACAAAAATTAGCTGGGTGTGGTGAAGGGCGCCTATAATCCCAGCTACTCAGAAAGCTGAGGCACGAGAATCGTTTGAGCCCGGGAGGCAGAGGTTGCCGTGAGCCGAGATTGCGCCACCGCCCTCCAGCCTGGGTAGTGGAGTGAGACCCTGTCTCAAAGGAAAAAAAAAAAAAAAAAGACACTGAGTTTGGGGGTGGCTTTTTGTGCAGCATTAATGTGGCAATAGCTAACTGACATATTGCTTGACCCCAGGGCTAGGCTCTCCAACACTGCTATATTGCCAATATGAAATTTAAAGGGGAAATAAAAGAAAAAGAAAAACAAAAGACTTTTTTAAAAAAGGAGCAAATAGAAGAAAACAAAAAGGAGAATTAGAAATGAAAAGGAATGCACTAGAAACTCTTGCTTTTCTTTACAATTCTAGGAGTATTTAGCTTCTAAACTATCTTTTCAAAAAAAAAAGTAAAAAGAGGTCAATGCCTCTAATTTCAGATATTTATGCAGGGTTCTCAGCTGGGTTTTTCCAAAGCCTGTGCCATTCAGTGGCCCAGCACTTTGCTGAATGGGTTGAACAAGATCCGTCACACCCTTGAGAGGACAGTTGGAAGCACTGCCAGGGTTTTTCCCAAGAAGTAGGACTGATAAAGTTGGTCTTTTTTTGTGATGACTCCAGTAGCATTAAGCATAGAACCAGCTTTGTGAAATGTATTTTTAATAAATAAATAAATAAATAAGACCAAGAAGACAATTCTTTGTCCCGGTTTGGCTTGAAAGGGGGCAAATCTGGGTGAATCCACAGGACTTGAAGCCGCAGGTCTGTCTGCATGTGGGGTTGCTGGGGGAGAACTTGTAGAAGGGCAATTCCAATGGAAGAATTTGCACATCCTTTACCTCCCAGGGCTTTATAGTTTCCATGCTCGCTGATCTGTTATGCAGAGAAACCACGCAAACAGACAGACCTGAGCTTCCTGTAATTCCTGTCCATGTGACTCATTCTTAGGGGTTCAGCCTGCCACGTGCAGTGGACACTGCTTGGCTGATGTTCAGATGGCGGGGGTGCATGCTAGATAGGAGCCCCAGTGAAGACCCAGGCATAGCCCCTTTCTGCAGGTATCTGGGGAGCTGGGCTCCTACAGCGCACATCCCATGGGTAAGCCAGGCTGGACAGTGGAAACCCACTTCCCTGCTTTCCGCCTGCAATTTTCTTCTCTATTGCTTCAAAACCCAGAACCCAGCTGCTAGCATCCCTAAACTGTAACTCAGACACCACCATCTCACAGTGGCATCGTACCCAACTTGCAGGTGTAATGCCTGAGAGAAAAATGCACTGAAACGCTGCGTATGGGCAGGCTTCACAAAACGAATAAAATGAGAGCATGCAAAGAACTTAAAGCCTTTCTCCATATAGTCAGCACTCAGCATTAACATAAATCAACACAATAGCATGCACCTGTAATCCCAGCTACTCAGGAGGCTGAGGCCGGGAGTCCGAGACCAGCCTAGGCAACATATGGAAACCATGTCTCTAAATAAACAAATAAATAGCAAGGTGTGAGGCATGTGCCTGAAAAAAATAAAGATTATTAGTCATAACTATGATAATTATTATTACCTACTTTGATCAGGAAATGTGCTAGGAATTGAGATAAATTTACATATATTCTCTTACCAGAGTACAAACTTTTCTTTTTTTGAGACAGAGTCTCGCTCTGCCACCCAGGCTGAAGTGCAGTGGTATGATCTTGGCTCACTGCAACGTCTGCCTCCCAGGTTCAAGTGATTCTCCTGGCTCAGCCTCCCAAGTAGCAGGGACTACAGGCACATGCCACCAAACCAGGCTAATTTTTTTGTTTTTTAATAGAGACGAGTTTTCACCATGTTAGCCAGGATGGTCTTGATCTCCTGACCTTGTGATCCGCCTGCCTCGGTCCCCAGAAGTATTGGGATTACAGGTGTGAGTCACTGCACCTGGCCAGCTCTTTATTTTTTAACTAAAAATGAGTTTAATAGACCCATTGTTGGATGATAAATCTCTGAATCCCAGCTTTGTAATAGTATACATAAAACAAAACCGTCAATCCTACTCAGCAGGTTTTAAAGGACACTTGCATTCGTTTTCTTTTGACACAAGGTTTGGCTCTGCCATCCAGGCCGGAGTGCTGTGGTACGATCATAGCTTACTGAAGCCTCAAACCCCTGGGCTCAAGCAATCCTCCCACCTTGGCCTCCCAAAGTGCTGGGATTAAAAGCGTGAGCCACCATGCCCAGCCAACTTGTTAACAACTTTCTACAACTCTCTCAGTCTTTGCCCTACAGCTAATTAGATGTGATCATTGCCAGTACTTTAAGACAATATAATATTGTACTGAGTGAATTTACTGCACTTTTTATAATCATTCCCCCAAGTGCTGGATATTTAGGTGGTTTCTTACTTTTCATACTGTTTAGGATACTGAATAAGCATTTTTGTTCAAATGCTGTTTTTCTATCTGTAAAATCATTTCCTTTTTTTTAGAATCACAGAGAAATGTTAAAGGGGAGTGAAGATTTTCAAAGGCTCTTGAATTTCCTCTCTTAAGAACTGTACTAATTTATATTCTCACTGGGAGGATTTGAAAGGTCCCATTTCATTAAACTCTTGCTAGCATCAAATATTTTCACTGAAAAAATCATTTTAGGCCAGGTGTAGTGGCTCATGTCTGTAATCCCAGCACTTTGGGAGACTGAGGTGGGCAGATCATTTGAAGTCAGAGTTTGAGACCAGCCTGGCCAACGTGGTGAAACCCCGTCTCTACTAACAATACAAAAATTAGCCACGTGTGGTGACGCATGCCTGTAATCCCAGCTACTCAGGAGGCTGAGGCAGAAGAATTGCTTGAACCCAGGAGGCGAAGGTTGTAGCGAGCTGAGATCACGCCACTGCACCCCAGCCTGGGTGACAGAGTGAAACCCTGCCTCGAACAAACAAAAAATAATTTTAATTACTTAGAATACTTAGATGGCATTTTCTTTTACCTTGTACTTTCTGGATTACTAGTGAGATTGAACATTTTCTTATTTGCCTGCTAATTAGTAGGATGTCTGTGTTTGTGATTTTGTTTTTCTGTTCATATCCTTAAGACAATTATGCATATTTAGGACCAAATGTGATAAATATAAATACTGATTATCCTGATCCAAAAAACTCACACTTTTAATTACTTGGAGTTTTTGCAAATTTTTTTTTTTTTTTTTGAGACAGAGTCTCACTCTGTTGCCAGGCTGGAGTGCAGCGGCATGATCTCAGCTCACTGCAACCTCCACCTCCTGGGTTCAAGTGATTCTCCTGCTTCAGCTTCTGGAGTAGATGGGACTACAGGCACGTGCCACCACGCCCAGCTAATTTTTGTATTTTTAGTAGAGACGGAGTTTTACCATGTTGGCCAGGCTGATCTCAAACTCCTGACCTCAGGTGATCTGCCCACTTTGGCCTCCCAAAGTGCTGGGATTACAGGTGTGAGCCACCGAGCCCAGCCAGTTTTGGCATTTTTTTTAACTCCTGGGAGAAAGTGGTAAACTAAAATCTAATGACACAAATGAAGCTCATGGACATGATATGGAGGCAAAGAAGAGCACAGAAGAGCACAGAAGAGCACATGAAGACACAGAAGAGCACATGCCATAGGGTTTTGTTCAGAGGAGCTCCAAGGACAGCAAAAGAAATGTCACTAATAGAGCTCCAGGCAGTAGCTCTTGAATGAGGGCATTGATTGGGGGCGGGGGAAAGGGATGGGGCAAAGGAAGCAGTTTGGGAGGTTGGAAATATTCTCCATCTTGATCTGCATATGTATGTATAGACACACATGCACATACACATACATATTTTAAAATCCCAAGATGAGAACATTTTACATTTGAGTGGGTCTCTATTCTCTGTATATGCATATGTGTTCATCATATGTACAGGCACATATGCATAAACCTTTTATCTCATAAACTTACTTTTATAACTTCCATGAGGCTTCCTAGGGTCAGAACTCTGAGGATCCAACTGTGAGCCAGGGGTTGGCACTTCCACTGGAGAGTTTGGGGAAGAGGCAGCAGAGCTGCCCCACACCCCCAGCCCCATGTGAGAAACCAAGAGGACAAAAGTTCATTGTGAACACAGAGAGAAAAAACGCTAGATTTCACGAGGCTCTGAACTAGGAAACATTATGAGGTCCGCAAGACACCAGTCCTCGAAGACCACAGACAATGTGGCCCAAGATCTGGAGCTGTTAAGTCAGAAGAGACCAGAAATGACAGGGAAGACAGCTGGGAAGCTGTGCTGACATTTTGTCAGAACCAAGATGTCTGTGAAAGATCTCAGGTTCGTCTTCAAGGACACCTCCTGAAAAGAAACAAGCAACACCCCAACACGCCTCCGAGATGAGAATGAATGTTTACAAGGTGATCCTGTGTCCCTGCAACAGCCTGCACTAGAAGAAAAGATGCATTTGGCTGGATCTAGATGGGGAAAGTAGTATAAATAGGTTAAGGGGCTTTCGTTGATAAATATTGACTCGGATTGACTTCTGTTGGCTAGGCAGCCAGAAGGCACCCTCCATAGGGATCTAGATCACCAAGCTCTACGTCTACACCCCCTCATCCATCATGGTGTCAGCTTCAGCAGATGCTTCACACCTGAGCCTCCTTACCTCCATGTAAAATGAGGGGTTTGGACTACATGACCTCTCAGGCTTTCTCAATCTCTTACTGTATTAGTCCATTCAAATGCTGCTCTAAAGATACTACCTAGGACAAGCAGGGTGGCTCATGCCTGTAATCCCAGCACTCTGGGAGGCCGAGGTGGGCAGATCACCTGAGGTCAGGAGTTTGAGACCAGCCTGGCCAACATGGTGAAACTCCCTTTCTATTATAAATACAAAAATTAGCCAGGTGTGGTGGCAGGCACCTGTAATCCCAGCTACTTGGGAGGTTGAAACAGGAGAATTGCTTAAACCCGGGAGGCAGAAGTTGCAGTGAGCCAAGACTGTGCCACCGCACTCCAGCCTGGGCAACAGAGTGAGAATCCATCTCAAAAAAATAAAATAAAGATACTATCTGAGACCAGGTAATTTATAAAGGAAAGAGGTTTAATTGACTCACAGTTTCATATGGCTGGGGAGGATTCAGGAAACTTACAAACATGGTGGAAGGCAAAGGGGAAGAAGGACCTTCTTCACAAGGCAGCAGCAGAGAGAAGTGCATGTGTCAGTACAGGAAAAACCACCAGATCTCGTGAGAATTCACTCACTATCACCAGAACAGCATGGGAAACCACTCCCATAATCCAATCACTTTCCGCCTGGTCTCCCCTGAACACCCGGGGGATTCAAATTCAAAATGAGATTTAGGTGGGGCCACAAAGCGAAACCATATAGCTTACCATTCTATTATTTTATGCAGCGCATTCCTGGAGAGTACACAAAGACCAGGATGTGGTGTGTCAGGGACTGCCGTGTGTTTTACAGCTGCGATCCAGGATCACTTGAGCCCAGGAGGTCAAGGTTGCAGTGAGTCGTTATTGCACCACTCCATTCCAGTCTGGGTGACAGAGCCAGACTTGGTCTCAAAAAAAAAAAAAGGGCGGGGGGAGGGCGCTGAGGGTAGCAAAAGACTCCTCTACTTTTAGATTTCCCTGAATATACACGAGATTCTATTGTTCTCACTTCCCAGGTTTTGAGCAGGTAAGTACAGCAGGGTTCAGGACTCCATTAAGAGATAAGCAGCATCTTACTCCTTTGCTGCCTAGCTCTCTTCCCCTAGCATAGAAAACCATTATCTGGCCTCCCCAGGCACAGGGTATTTATTCTCTCTTCAGTCTATTGTTTATGACCCTAATTTCATGATTCCTTAATGATTTCCTTTCGACACTTAAAACCAAGCTCTTGGAACTGAAAAACTCCTTTCACCATAAAAAATCTTTCAATTAAGAATGGAGATTTCTATTCTTTATCCATGGAATCCATGTACCCCAGGAGTGGGTCATTGATTTAGTTTCCTAAGTTGCTGTAACAAATCACCACAAATTTAGTGCCTTCACACAACACACAGTTATTATCTCACAGTTCTGGAGGCTAGAAGGCCAACACAGGTCTCTCTCGTGCTAAAGTCATGATGCCAGCCAGGCTGTGTTTCTTCCAGAGGTTCTGGGGGAGAATCAGTTTCCTTGTCTTTTGCATCCACTAGAGGCTGTCTGCATTCCTTGGCTCGGGGGCCCCTTTCTCTGTCTCCAAAGCCAGCAGCATAGAGCCGTGTCTCACTCACTCTGCCATCTCTCTGGTTCTTCCTCTTCTGCCTCCCACTTCTACTTATAAGGACCCTTATAAAGACTGCAGGATCACCAGGATGATCTAGGATAATCTCCTCATCTCAAGATCAGCTGATTAGCAAGTTTCATTCAATCTGCAACTTTCCTTGCCCTCCATCATGCAGCCAAATGTGTTCATGGGTTCTAGAAATTGGGCATGGATATCTTTGGAGAGGGACATAATTCTTCATACCAAAGTCATGCCCAACTTTAGCTGATTGGCACAATCCACACCCCCGGCTACAGTCACTGGTGTAAAGTTACATACATAGAGCCGGATCCCAGTAAAGATTAGCTGGTATAGTCACAGGCATGTAGCCTAACCCACTCCAATCAGTGAATGCAAACTCCAGCTGAGAGTGTAGGGACAGAACCACTTCCCTCTTTCTCTAGACCTGTGCTGTCCAGGACAGTAGCCAACAGCCACATGAAACTATTGAGCACTTAAAATGTGGGCGCTGTGGGCTGGGCGCGGTGGCTCATGCCTTTAATCTCAGCACTTTAGTAGGCTGAGGTGGGTGGATCACCTGAAGTCAGGAGTTCAAGACCAGCCTAGCCAACATGGTGAAACCCCATTTCTATTAAAAAAAACAACAACAACAGAAATTAGCTGGGCATAGTGGCAGGTGCCTGTAATCCCAGCTATTCGGGAGGCTGAGGCAGGAGAACAGCTTGAATCCAGGAGGCAAAAGTTGCAGTGAGCCGAGATTGCACGACTGCACTCCAGCCTGGTGACAGAGTAAGACTCCATCTCAGAAAAAAAAAAGTGGGCACTGTGAATCAAGATGGCCTATAAGCATAAAACACATACTGAACTTTTTGGAGGGAGAGGGACAGTATCTCACTCTGTCACCCAGGCTGGAGTGCAATGGCATGATCACAGCTCACTGCATCCTCAATCTCCCAGGCTCAAGTGATCCTCCTGCCTCAGCCTCCCGAGTAGCTGGGACTACAGGCATGCATCACCATGCCTTTCTAATTTACTGTATTATTTGTTGTAGAGATGGGTTCTTACTACGTTACCTATGCTGGTCTCAAACTTCTGGGCTAAAGCAGTCCTCCCACCTTAGCCTCCCAAATTGCTGGGATTATAGGTGTGAGCCACTGTGCCTAGCCCACACTGAATTTTGAAGACCTGGTACAAAAGAAAAGGAATGTAAAATATCTTATTAATTTTTATATTGATTATACATTGAAATAATATTTTATATACATTGGGTTAAATGAAAGGTATTTTTAAGATTGATTTTACCCTTTTCTATTTACTTTTTAAGAATGTGACTACTAGAAAATTAACATCACACATAGGGCTTGTGCTATGGTTTCTATGCATTCCCTCCAAAACTGAGGTGTTACCAGTGTGATGGTATTAAGAGTTGTGCTCTTTAAGAACTGATTGGGGCCAGGCACGGTGGCTCATGCCTGTAATCGCAACACTGTTGGAGGCTGAGGTGGGAGGATCACTTGAGTTCAGGAGTTCAAGACCATCCTGGCCAACATGGCGAAATTGTGTCTCTACTAAAAAATACAAAATAAATTAGCCAGGTGTGGTGGTACATGCCTGTAAGCCAAGCTACTGGGGAGGCTGAAGCAGGAGAATTGCTTGAACCCAGGAGGCAGAGGTTGCAGTGGGCCAAGATTGGGCCATGGCACTCCAGCCTGGGCAACAGAGTGAGACTCCGTCTCAAACAAGGAAATTTAAAAAGGAAGAGATTAGGCCAGGAAGTCTCCTTGTTGGTGAGATTACAGCCCTTTTAAAAAAAGCTTCACCCTCCTTAAGAGGAGGGTTTTGCTAGCTTGTTAGCTTGCTCTGTTCTGCTTCTGCCAGATGAGGACTCGTGTTCCTCTCCTTTGGAGGAGGCACAGTCTTCACTATACAGCGGAACCTAGCAGTGCCTTGATCTTAGACCTCCCAGCCTCCAAAACTGTCAGCAAACAAATTTCTGCTTTTTATCAATTTCCCAGTCTGAGGTATTGTGTTACAGCAGCCACAAGATGGACGAAGACAGCTTGCGTTACACTACCACGCAGCACTGTTCTAGATGGTGTAGTGAACAGATATGAAGTGCGGGAACTACCGTAGCAACTTTTTACCAGTATGTGGGAACTCAGTTTAGGATGAAGGTGAGACTGAAGAAGGCAGAGAGAAAAAGAAATTCGCTTCTTTAAAATAAATTATTTTAGAGAGACAGAGTCTTGCTCTGTCACCCAGGCTGGAGCGCAGTGCTGCCATCATAGCTTGCAGTAGCCTTGAACCCCTATGCTCAGGTGATCTTCCGGTCTCAGCCTCTGAGTAGCTGGGACTACCGGCACATCACCATGCCTGGCTAATTGTTGTTATAATTATTTTTTTTCTAGAGAGAGGGTCTTACTATGTTGCCAGCCTGGTCTCAAACTCCTGGCTTCAAGCGATTCTCCTGCCTTCACCTCCAAAAGTTCTGGGATTATAGATGTGAGCCACCACACCTGGCCGAAAATGGCTCCTTGATAACACCATTAGGGCCACTAGCTCATTTTAGATCTATCCAGTCTAAAATCTTTAGACTATATGTATCCCCTCTTCTTCAGCTCTGTAAGTCAGTATCTCACTGGGTATGCATCCCCTCCCTAGAGTCTCAGACACAATGTTGAAATAGACCTCTGAGCACTTACAAAGCCTTTTAAAAACATGAGTGCTTTTCTTAAAAAAAAGTATATATATATGTAGCACAGGTTCATCAGAGTTTGGCCAATACAATAAAGTAAGAAGAAAAATCTTTACCCTGCCCCTCAGAGATAGCCTCTGCTAATGTTTCTTCTTCCTAACTTAAGCAAACATTCAGTTCTATAATGTGTAACTCAAATTGTGTTCAAGTCAACAAGTGCAATAATCGCTGCATCATCCAGGAGGCGGAACTGAGAATGGGTTTAGCTTGCAAGACAGAGTAGAGGAGAGGGATGGCTGAAGCTCTGCAGAAGACACATGCCTTCTCCCTTCCCTTCCTAATTCTGGCAACTTCTTGATTTCCACAGTTCCCCTCTGTTCATTTCTGAAACTTTGAGGATTGGGCACTTCTCTCATCAAACTATGCCATTGCCAATTCTCACAGCACATGGCTGCAGGCTGTCTCCTTGAGGATGGAGCTCTGTGGCTTCTCTTGCTTTTCTGCGGCCCTTAGGCCCCTTTGGCTTCCATCTGCTTCATGACTTCACTGCATGGAGTTCCCTCCAGTACCTCATCAGCATCAGCAGCTCAAGCTGCTCTGAAGCCTCTTGTTATGGGTGCCCCCTTCAATCCCAATGAGTTTAACACTGTGTTTGCTTGCACCGAAGCAAGGTTTAGGATACCTCTGGAAACTGTATAGGATTTTTTTAAAAACTGGAATAAAGCTCTGCCAATAGTAATACAGAAATCGCATAGGTATAAGGAGGGAAATCTCAACAGTAACAGAACCAGCATAAGGCTGAAAGCGAAAGGCCCAGTGAAGCTCTTCCTGCCATGCAGTTGTGCTTGGAAGAAATAGTCCAAGCCAGCACGATGGCTCACACCTGTAATTCCAACACTTTGGGAGGCCAAGGTGGGTAGATCACTTGAAGTCAGGAGTTTGAGACCAGCCTGGCCAACATGGTGGAAAAACATCTCTACTAAAAATATAAAGCTTAGCTGGGTGTGGTGGTGCACACTTGTGATCCCAGGTATTTGGGAGGCCAAGGCATGGGAATCACTTGAACCCGGGAGATGGAGGTTGCTGTGAGCCGAGATCATGCCACTGCACTCTAGCCTGCGTGACACAGTGAGACTCCGTCTCAAAAACAAAAGCAAACAAACAAAAAGTTGTCCAAGCCCAGAACCTTCCTGCCTCCAAACAAAATGCAGAATTTTCTGTGCCTCTAAAATTGCACACCAGATTAACACTGACCCAAGTTTACTTTCTTTTCTAGCACACCTTTAAAAAATAGTAAGGGTGGGGCTGGAGGAATCACAGATCTGCAATAGGGAAATTTTAGGCTATTTTCTGTTTTTTACTTAAAAATTTAGCCTGGGCATGGTGGCTCATGACTATAATCCCAGCACTTTGGGAGGCTAAGGTGGGTGGATCACTTGAGGTTAGGAGTTCAAGACCAGCCTGGCCAACATGGTGAAATCTCGTCTCTACTAAACTACAAAATTAGCTGGGTGTGGTGTGATGGTATGTGCCTATAGTCCCAGCTACTTTGGAGGCTGAGACAGGAGAATCCCTTGAACCTGGGAGGCAGAGGTTGCAGTGAGCCAAGATTGCGCCATTGCACTACAGCCTGGGTGACACAGTGAAACTCCAACTCAAAAAAAAAAAAAACAAAACAAACTGCTTTTTTAACAATTCAGAGATTTTTGTCATAAATAAATTTAAGACTAAAGTTGTACAAAGACTTTTAAAAAACTTTATATAACTTAAAGGAAGGCAGTATTAGAAGTTAGAAGTGAGGGCTAGGTATAGTGGCTCACGCCTATAATCCCAGCACTTTGGGAGGCCAATGTGGGAAGATCATTTGAGCCTAGGAGTTGGAGACCAGCCTGGCCAACGTAGTGAGATCCTGTGTCTACAAAAATACAAATGAGCTGGGCATGATGGTCTGTGCCTGTAGTCCTAGCTACTTGGGAGGCTGAGGCAGGAGGATTACTTGAGCCCAGGAGTTTGAGGCAGCAGTGAGCTATGGTTGCACCACCGCACTCCAACCTGAGTGACAGAGTGAGACAGAAGAGGAAGAGGAGGAGAAGCAGGAATAGGGGAAGTGGAGGAAGGACAAAGAAGAGGAGGAGGAGGAGGAGGAGGAGGAGGAGGAAGAGGAAGAGGAGGAGGAGGAGGGAAGTCAAATTTTAGTAGTATTCCATTGTATTATAGCCAGAAACACAGGACTTCTTGATTGTGGTGGCACACACCTCCAGGCAGATAAAAGTAGTCAAATGGGAAACAAAGCATGACTTTATTAATAGTTGGCCAAGACCTCTACATGGGCTTTCTTGGCGGAAGTGGATTGGAGAATGTGACTTAGGCCAGGAAGATACAGTGGGACTTAATGTTCTCTGCCCTCTTGAATCCAAGGTTGGCCATCTATGGAGTAGGCTCAAGTGAACTGACCTGTCCCATTGCAGGCAGAGAAGAGACAGAATAGAGAGGCTTCATGGCCAGGCACGGTGGCTCACGTCTGTAATCTCAGCACTTTGGGAGGCCGAGGTGGGTGGATCACCTGAGGTCAGGAGTTTGAGACCAGCCTGGCCAACATGGCAAAACCCCGTCTCTACTAAAACTACAAAAAATTAGCCAGGCGTGGTGGCGCATGCCTGTAATCCCAGCTACTCAGGAGGCTGAGGCAGGAGAATCATTTGAACCCAGGAGGCAGAGGTTGCAGTGAGCCAAGATCATGCCACTGCATTCCAGCCTGGGTGACAGAGTGAGACTCTGTCTCAAAAAAAAAGAATAGAGAGGCTTGGCCATGAAACTGACGTGGACCCATTCTGTTA
The DNA here is from genome assembly GCA_036589455.1 of Ateles fusciceps. Classification (NCBI taxonomy): domain Eukaryota; kingdom Metazoa; phylum Chordata; class Mammalia; order Primates; family Atelidae; genus Ateles; species Ateles fusciceps. The sequence continues at coordinate 12,622,723 of JAZHEH010002554.1, read as the reverse complement.
ATTATCTCGGAATGCTGGAGGCAGAAAGAGTGTGAAGCTGAGGGGTCCTGCCACGATGGTGGTGATCTTTAGTGGAAATAATAGCTTCTACAATGTTTCATAATGAATCAGCAATTTTTCCTTTCTAAAGCAGAGATGGGGTGAGGGCCTCGAGGGGCAGAATTGTGAGTTGGAGGTGGGGTTGGGGCTCCTCTCTGAAAGGTAACAGCCACTCTAGAATCTCCTACCTAGTAGTCCACCAGTGGAATTTGCTACTTGCTTGACTGCCGGGATGAAAGGAGCACCTATATTCTCATTTATTACAGAGTTAGCAAGTTGTATCTTCATGTAATGCTTTCTTGAGTGTTTGCAGTTTTTAAGTTATTATAGCTCCTCCCTTCAAAGAGCTTGGAATCTAATTGCAGAGATGATACATAAATACACACAAAATGGATCAATAAAGATTTACATAAATGTTGACGATGATGGCAAATGGTTAACTGTCCAGTAAATTATAAGGACAGTACTTACTAAAGGCTTTCCAAAGAAGGATCGAGAAGCTGAAGTGGGAGGATCACTTGAGCCCCAGAGGTCGAGGCTGCAGTGAGCCATGATTGCTCCACTGTACTCCAGCCTGGGTGACAGAGCAAGACCCTGACTCTAAGAAAAAAAAAGTAAAAGTTATAAAAAAAAATTAGAGTCAAGTCTTTTCTTGCTAAAAAGTATAAGTAATTTTCTTCTGGTCTCCATGTATTTCTGTCTATGTTATGTTTCCTCTTCTGGAAGCTTCTGGGTTTAGACATTTCATTGCTTTTTGTTTTAGAGTCAGGGGTCTTTCTATGTTGCCCAGGCTGGGCTTGAACTCCTGGGTTCAAGTGATCCTCCCACCTTAGTGTCCTGAGCAGCTGGGATTACAGGCATGTGCCACCGTGCTTGGCTTGGAATTTGGTTTTGATTTACAATAAACTGAGCTGTGAAACTGGCTTGCTGTCCCAGTTGGGGTTCCAGTCCCACAGAGCGTAAACATCCCCGGACATGGACATACCATCTCCAGAGTGCTTGGCTAGAGATCCCTTTGCCTAAGGAATCATGGCTTGTTCTGATAAACACCTAATTAGAAAGCTTTCTGCTTTTCTCTCTCCATAATCAGAGGAAAGGATTAGCTGCCTGGCCCACATGGGGGCTCAATGATCGTCGTTTCTGTCTTTCTGTCCATGGTGCTGGTCTCTGCTGTCTAGTGACCGGGATGTTCACGTTGAGTCCAATCAGTTCAGTAAAAACCTCTAGCTGCTCCGTTCCCTTCTTTATTCCTTACATCCCTGTAAGTATATCTGCCCTAGACATTCAGTTTTTCTATTTATGCCCACTGCTTTTGAGATGACAGAAGTTGGTTTTACAGTCAACTCAGCTATTTTCCACCTTCGCAGATGGAAAAGCTCATGCCTATAATCCAACACTTTGGGAGGTCAAGGTAGGTGGATCACTTGAGACCAGGAGTTTGAGACCAGCCTGGCCAACATGGTGAAACCCCGTCTTTACTAAAAATACAAAAAATTAGCCAGGTGTGGTGGTGTGTGCCTGTAATCCCAGCTACTCGGGAGGCTCAGGCAGGAGAATCACTTGATCCTGGGAGGCAGAGGCTGCAGTGAGCTGAGATCTGGCACTGCCCTCCAGCCTGGGCAACAGAGCGAGACTCCATCTCAAAAGAAAAACAAAAGCACATCCCTAATTGTGGCTCCTAACACAGGAGTTATAGGAGCTGGGAAGTTCCAAGGGAGAACTATGAAACAAGATGTGAAGCAGGACTTTTCCCGTCAGACTGGAATTGTGGCTGAGGCTGAAAGCTGAGGACAAGAGTTGCTAATACCATGAGAAATTATTAATAACTGGGAACTAGATGCATTCTTCAGAGCTTACCAAGAAGTGGAAGAACGGGCTCTGCTACCATCACCCTCCTTGCCGTGGATTCTATTAGAGAACACGGGGGTGGGGCTCCGGGCTCATTGTGAGGGGAGATTCTCTCCCCACCCACCAAAGAAAGAAATGCTTCCCTCCTGTGAACCTCAGTGAAGACAGGGTGCTTTCCAGAGAACAGCTTACAGGAAATGAAGGTGCCCTCATTTCCTGTAAGGCTCTTATTTGGGCATCTCATGTCCCTGTTGGACATTGGCTGAAGCCACAGATTTACTTGCCAACAGCCCCTGTGCTGGTGTGAGCAGGGACAAGGGAGTGGAAGGAGGTGGCTGGACTCTGGGAAGGGGTAGGCAAGGAGCAGCCACAGTCCCAGCCCTGGGAAGGGAAGATAGCATTGCCGCCACCCAGATAGCGTCAGTTTCATTAGGGGGCGGCTTTGCGGTGCCAGCTCAGTGGGGCTGAACAAGGCTCCTGTCATTCACTTTCTTGTATGTTTCTCGTTAGGGGTGGCCACAAGAAGAATTTGCATGAGATTTGGATGATGGAAGCTGAGCAGCACCTGTGTTTTCGTCTCAGAAGGTCCAGGTAGGTCAGGTTTTAAGCAGACGCAATGGGTCCATGGTTGGTGTGGGAATCAATCTGGCCTAAAGCCCCAACTCCCGTGGGATCACTTCCTTTAGCTTTTCTGAATCCTGGGCCAGATGCAAGTATGGCTCTGAGCAAGAGAGCAGCTTCTCCTGTAGATGGTCTGGGCGCCAGGAATTGGAGGCTCTGAGATGGGAAGGGGCTGACACGGTTGCCAGTGAGAGACAGACAGAGGTCCAGCTGCCTACCTCTCTCCCAATCTGTGTTCCTCTTTTCTTCCCATCACCTGCCCTGCGACTTAGAGCTTGGCACCAGGCACACAATAAACAGCTGGACTGAGACTGCTTTAAGTCTCTTAATTGAGTCAAATCCCTACAAGAAATCTCTTGTTCTGTCTACATCACACTTAGCAGTTCTGCTTCTTGGACTGATCGATACTTCTAGGTTACATGGAGAAAATTAGTTCAGTAAAAAGAGCACAGTCAGATACATGTTCTAATTTCATCTGTTTGGCTGGGCATGGTGGCTCACACCTGTAATCCCAGCACTTTGGGAGGCCAAGGCAGGAGGATCACGTGTGTTCAGGAGTTCAAGACCAGCCTGGGCAACAGAGTGAGGCAGAGTCTTTCTCTGTCGCTCAGGCTGGAGTGCAATGATGCGATCTCGGCTCACTGCAATCTCCATCTCCTGGGTTCAAGTGATTCTCCTGCCTCAGCCTCCTGAGTAGCTGGGATTACAGGCCTATGCCACCATGCCTGGCTAATTTTTTTTGGTATTTTTAGTAGAGATGGGGTTTTGCCATGTTGGCCAGACTGGTCTCAAATTCCTGACCTCAGGTGATCCACAGCCTCGGCCTCCCAAAGTGCTGGGATTGCAGGCATGAGCCACCACGCCCAGCTCACAAATTTTTTTAAATTAGCTGGGTGTGGTGGCGTGTGCCTGCAGTCCCAGCCACTCAGGAGGCTAAGGCAGAAGGATAGCTTGAGCCCAGAAGGTTGAGGCTACAGTGAGCCAAAATCATACCACCGCACTCAGCCTGCACAACAGAGTGAGATGCAGTCTCAAAAGAAAAGAGAGAGAGGCCAGGCGTGGTGGCACACGCTGTAATCCCAGCATGTTGGGAGGCCGAGGCGGGTGGATCACGAGGTTGAGATCAAGACCATCCTAGCTAAGATGGTGAAACCCTGTCTGTACTAAAAATACAAAAAATTAGCTGGGCGTGGTGTCAAGCACCTGTAATCCCAGCATCCCAGCTACTCTGGAGGCTGAGGCAGGAGAATTGCTTGAACCCAGGAGGTGGAGGTTGCAATGAGCCGAGATCGCACTGCTGCACTCGAGGGAGACTCTGTCTCAAAAAAAAAAAAAAAGAGAGAGACAGAGAGAGAAACAATTTCACTCATTCATCTTTTTGGCTAATTTGCTGTGTGACCTTGGGCATGTCACTTTGCCCAGTAAATTCCAAATTAAAGTTTAAATAGAGGGGAGTTGGGTTAGGTGGTTTGTAACGATGTTGCCGGATTTAAATATATAAGCAGACATATGATATTAAAGTTTCTATTTAAGCATTTCTGAACTCTTGAAAAGCAGTTGTGAAAACTGTACCCTAACAAAACTATTGCCTACTGGCTAATTCCAAACTTTATAACAATTCTCCTGCTGCTCAGTTACCGTCAACACTTTTCAGGCGTGGGAAAAACTCAATTCCTCATTCTCTGGGAAACTGCCCCCAGGTGCACTGGGATGGGGCCCTGGTGGCCACGCTGATATCACAGGACACTCTCTGCTCTTGCCTATTGCTGACCTGGACCACAGGCGAACGCCTGCTCCAAGGTGGGCCTCAGGTCCTCTCCCCGGGGAAATTGACAACTGGGACCGGGAAGATGCTCAGTTTGTCCAGGCTGGTGCCTCAAGCTCTGGAAACAGTGGGATGACCTGAGAAACAGAGAAAGTGTGTCTGAATTGAGAAAGAGAAGAATGAAGCACATGCTTCAGAGAAAAGCCAAGACAAGAGCTGGAGAGAAAAAAGTCCTATCCATTTCTATCTGCATTCCTGCCCCTTGGTTCGTGGAGACGATTTGATTTTATTTCTTCTTCCTTTCTGTTTATGTGAGCTCAAGTTCATCTGTACTACTTGTCTCTAAAGAACTTTGATAAGCTAATAGGAAGATCTATTTTTCTTGATAAAAACTAGTTAAAATTTGATTTGGGGAAGAACAGGGTTTCACTCTATTACTCATTCTGGAATGCAGTGGCGCAATCACAGCTCACTGCAGCAGCAGCCTCCCTGGGTTCAGGCGATTCTCCCACCTCAGCCTTCTGAGTAGCAGAGACCACAGGCATGTGCCACCATGTCTGGCTAATTTTTAATTTTTTGTAGAAATGGGGTTTTGCCATTTTACCCAGGCTGGTCTCGAACTCCTGGTCTCAATCAATCCACCCACTTTGGCCTCCCAAAGTACTAGGATTACAGGCATGAGCCACCTCACCTGCCTGATTTTTTTTTTTTTTTTTTGAGACAGGGTCTCACTCTGTCACCCAGGCTGGAGTACAGTGGCACGATCTCAGCTCACTGCAACCTCCTCCTCCTGGGTTCAAGCGATTCTCATGTCTCAGCCTCCCAAGCAGCTGGGATTACAGGCACTCGCCACCACGCTCAGTTCATTTTTGTGTGTGTGTGTGTGTGTGTGTGTATGCTTAGTAGAGACAGGGTTTTACCATATTGGCCAGGTTGGTCTTGAACTCCTGACCTCAAATGATCTACCCACCTCGGCCTCCCGAAGTGTTGGGATTACAAGCGTGAGCCACCGCACCTGGTCTCTAATTGTTTTATTATTGTGCTTCTTCATCCAAAACAGAAATTTGGGTTTTGAAAAAATAGCCTAGCGCTGTTAAAAAGTGGACATTCTTGGGACACTGATAATATATTTGTTTGATAGCAATAGTGAAAATGACTTCCACTGTTAGTCTCGATCTCTCTACGGCAAACAATAATTAACCCTCCAGCTGAGCACTCTCACACAGAAGTTCACTGAGTTGCCAATGGTCCCATATTGGAGCACTGGGCTTGGCTGATAAAGGTAGGGTTCAGTTCCACTTCTGCCATTTACTACGTGCAGAGGTCCAGCTGCCTGCCTCTCTCCCCAATCTGTGGTCCTCTTTCCTTCCCATCACCTGCCCTGTGACTTTGAGTTTGACACCAGGCACAGGAGAAACAGCCGGACCAAGGCTGCTTTATGGCTCTCTCAGTTGAGTTGAATCCCTACAAGAAATCTTGCCCTTGGAAAAGTGTGCAAACTCACTGACCCTCAAATATGTCATCTATTTGTGTTAGTCCATTTTGCATTGCTATAAAGGTGAATAACTGAGGTTGGGTAATTTATGGAGAAAAGAGGTTTATTTGGCTCACGGTTCTGCAGGCTGTACACGCGTGGTGCCAAGATCTGCTTCTGGTGAGGGCCTTAGGTGCCTACACTCACGGTGAAGTGGAGAAGCAAGGGAGAAGAAAGGAGGAAGGGACAGGTTCTTTCTTTTTTTCTTGAGATGGAGTTTTGCTCTTGTTGCCTAGGCTGGAGTGTAATGGTGCAATCATGGCTCACTGCAACCTCCACCTCCCAGGTTCAAGTGATTCTCTTGCCCTAGCCTCCCAAGTAGCTGGGATCACAGGCATGCACCACCACACAGGGCTCATTTTGTATTTTTAGTAGAGACAAGATTTTACCACATTGGCCTGGCTGGTCTCGAACTCCTGACCTCAGATGATCTGCCCACCTCAGTTGATCCGCCCACCTCAGCCTCTCAAAGTGGTAGGATTACGGGTATGAACCACTGTGCCCAGCCTGGTGCCAGGCTCTTTTAAACAACCAACTTTCACGTGAACTGATAGAGTGAGCACTCACTCATTACTGCAAGGACAAGAAATTATTGTCAGACAATGGACTTCCAAGTGGAGGGCCAAAACCCCAATGGAAAATTCCTTTTTTGCCCCAAATTAATCTAAAATAAGAGTAATTGAAATAACATAGAAATGAGCTCTTCAAGTCTACACTAAGGTAGAACTTATTTACCAAGAATGTTTTCTAAACATTTTCTTACATTTTTGTGGGTACATAGGTGTATATATTTATGGGGTACATGAGATGTTTTGATACAGCATGCAATGTGAAGTAATCACATCAGAGACGATAGGTATCCATCCCCTCAAGCATTTATCCTTTGTGTTACAAACAATCCAATCACATTCTTATTTTAAAATGTACAATTAAGTTATTGCTGACTACAGTCACCCTGTTGTGTCTACCAAGAATGTTGTTCTCTACAAGAAGGTGGTTTTTTTCCCCACAAGCCAATTGTGCGAACATGGGCTTAAACAGAAACTCTATTATAGAGACTCAAAAACATGTTTTTATAATTTTAGCTCAATGAGATGTGGCATATCGTCTATATATACAAACACTTCTGTGAATGTATGTAATTCCCCATATACAGTGTAGATCTATTTACATAGATCATAAGGATTCCAGAGTGAGAGCCTCAGCAGGAAATCAACTAGGAATTCTGACATGTCCAGGCATGGCTGCAGAGCCACGATGTAAGATCACTCAGGATCTATTTACATGAAGGTCTGAGATGCTGCAAGCATGAGACAATGACGGGAAATTCTGGGACAGAAAGTGGATCCCCCCAAGAATGAGCTCACCTGCCTTTGGGGAAACAGGGAGATCTGTTACCTGCTCTTTGCTCATGACCAGTGAGGCTGAGAGGAAGAGGAACTAGATGCACAAGACCCTCGGGTCTGGAGCCATAGTTTAGGGTGCAAGGAGGTCCAGTTTCCCACAGCACCAATATACTACATCAGTATCACCCAGATGCCCTCAGTAACCCTCTTGTGACCAAGAACTAAGAAGACGGCTGTATACTTAGAGTCCGTGTGGGCCAAGTAAGACAGTGTAAGGAGATGCTGGTGGAAGTCATTGCCTCCCCCACTTCAATATGGTACCTATTAAAAGCCAATAAGCGGCCAGGCACGGTGGTGCAAGCCTATAATCCTAGCACTTTGGGAGGCTGAGGCAGGCAGATTACCTGAGGTCAGGAGTTTGAGACCAGCCTAGCCAACATGGTGAAACCCCCATCTCTACTAAAAATACAAAAATTGGCTGGGTGTGGTGGGATGCGCCTATAATCCCAGATACTCAGGAGGCTGAGGCAGGAGAATTGCTTGAACCCGGGAGGCAGAGGTTGCAGTGAGCCGAGATCACATCATTGCACTCCAGCCTGGGCAACAGAGGGAGACTCCATCACAAAAAAAAAAAAAAAAAAAAAAAAAAAAAAGCCAATAAGGCCAATGAAAACAAGAGATGTATTGTGGGCAGCACCCCAATACCATGACATGGACCAGCTGACCTCTCCAGCTCACATTCGTCATCACCCTTCACACTGTTTATCTGTCCCATGGCTGTGGCAACTTTCTCTCCATCCAGAAATGAAGCTGTTTGCACCCTCTAAAAAAACTCCTGTGACTCAACTCAAATGCAGATGTCTGTATTCTCTATGCCACCGCATCCTGGTGTATCATGAACCCCTCACAAAGATGATGCAGCCTTAACAGGGCAGACAACGTGGTCTTTTATTTAATTTTAATTTTTGTAGAGATGGGGTCTTGCTATGTTACCCAGGCTGGCCTGGAACTCCTGGCCTCAAGCAATCCTCCTGCCTTGACCTTTCAAAGTGCTAAAATTGCAGGCATGAGCCACTGTACCCAGCCAGAGCAATCCTTTAAAGTGTGTCATGTCACCTCTCTGCCCAAAATACTCTATTGCTACCTGTCCTCAGAGAAGCCCCAGCCACCTCATCTTCATCTCTTTTTACTTCTACCTTCAGCATCAGTTCCAGGTTTTGTGGAGCCTAAAACTTACAAAATGGAGAGCTTTTTAAGAGCTATCATCTAAAATAATGTATAAATTAGAATACTTATTACAATAAGAAAATAAATCACAACAGATGCAAAATCTCCCTGTATTCATCAGGGTTCTCCAGAGAGACAGAACCAATACGGCAGATATGCAGTGTAATTAAATGAGGAGGATTTATTAGGGGAATTGGCTGACATGATTACAGAGGCTGAGAAGTCCCATGGCAGGTGTCTACAAGCTGGAGACCTTGGGATGCTGGTAGCATGGCTCAGTGCAAGTCCAAAGACCTCAGAATCCAAGGGGCCACTGGTGTAAGTCCTGGAGCCAGAAAGCCTGAGGTCCAAGGGCAGGAGCAGGGGAGTATATCACAGCTCCAGGAAACAGAGCGACCAATTTGCCCTTCCTCTGTTTTTGTTCTATCCAGGCCTCTAGGCAATTGGATGGCATCTGCCCACATTGAGGGTGAATCTTCCCAACTGAGGCCACTCAGGCTCACACACCAAACTCTTCTGGAAACACCCTCAAAGACACACACCCAAATAATGCTGTATTAGTCTGTTTCACGCCACTGATAAAGACCTACCCAAGACTGGGAAATTTACAAAAGAAAGAAGTTTAATGACTTACAGTTCCACATGACTGAGGAGGCCACACAATCACCATGGAAGGCAAAGAGAAGCAAGTCACATCTTACATGGATGGCAGCAGGCAAAGAGAGAGCTTGTGCAGAGAAACTCCCATTTTGAAAACCATCAGATCTCGTGAGATCCGTTCACTATCAGGAGAACAGCACAGGTAAGACCCGCCCCATGATTCAATCACCTTCCACTGGGTCCCTCCCACATGGGAATCATAGGAACTATAATATGAGATTTGGGTGGAGATACAGAGCTAAACTACACCAAATGCTTTTCCAGTTGACATGTTCCTTAATTTAGCCAGGTTGACACCTAAAATTAACCACCACACTCCCCCAACTCAGCTTCCTCTTAGTTGGATCCAGATAATGTCAAATGCCAAATGTCCAACACCATCCAACTCAGGGGATGTGCAACAGAGGGGAAGTGGTAGCGGAAGGAGACAGCAGTCCCAATCATTTGCAGTTGAGATATCATTTCTGCAGTTTGTAAAATGTATGACCACAGGAGTGCATTGCTAGGGCTCTCTCAGGGCTTGGAGGGGACTGTGCAAGTGAGGCGCCCTGAAGCTTTGCAGTGAATCCACGTCTTTCTACTCCTTTTCTGTCTTCTCTTCTCTCTATCCACGTTGGCTTCCTCTGTAGGAAAATACCAAGTCTGTTCCCTTCTCAAGGCTTCGCTTGTTGATCTCTCAGGCTGTAATTCTTTTCCCCAAGATATCTGAATGGTTCCCTTCTGGTTTCTGCTCAAATATCACTGTGTCAGAGAGTCCTTCCCAGACATCCTACATGAAAAGTCACCCCCCACTACTCTCCACCCCTCTTCCCCTGACACATTCCTCCTCCTGGTATACGTCAGCACCTGATAGGACTTCTAGCTATTTGCTGTCTGTCTGTCCTCACTAGAATGCGAGGCAAGCAGAGACTTATCTGTCTGATTCATTAATTTATCCCCAGTACTTGTAACAATGCCTGGCCTATAGCAGATGATTGGTACTCATTGAATCAATAAAGTAAATGCTTTATTCATTGCAGGTGTTACTTTGCAAGTACTTATTGACAGGCCTCGATTAGATGGTGTAATTCTGGGGAGCAGGGGCCTTATTCATCTTTTTATTTATTAATTCACCAAATCTTCTGAGCACCTCATGTTAGGTCATGGAGGTGCAATGATAACAAAAATCATCCTGACCCAATGTCAGGGAATCTGCAGCATATACTACAAAAAGTAGGTTTTGGCCGGGCGCAGTGGCTCGCGCCTGTAATCCCAGTACTTTGGGAGGTCAAGACAGGCCACACTTGAGGCCAGGAGTTCAAGACCAGCCTGGCCAACATAACAAAACTCTGTAAAATACAAAAAATTAGCCGGGCATGGTGGCGTGCACCTGTAATCCCAGCTACTCAAGAGACTGAGGCAGAAGAATCACTTGAACCTGGGAGGTGGAGGTTGTAGTGAGCCGAGATGGTGCTGCTGTACTCCAGCCTGGGTGACAGAGTGAGACTTTGCCTCAAAAAAAAAAAAAAAAAAAAAAAGAGAGAGATTTTGATACAAATGTTCATGGGTGCAGAGGTATGCTGAAGATAGAGCACTGTGGGAAGCATGGGATCTTAGCAAGGGCAATAATAACAGCTGACATTCATTTTGCACTTCCTGTGTGCCAGGCACTGTTACGTGAAAGCAGCAACACTGTGAGGCAGGCACTATGATCCTTATTTACAGATGAGGAAAGGAGGCACACCTTGCCCAGGGTCACGCAAATAGTGCCTGGAAGAAACAGGATGTGAACCAATGCAGCCTGCTTCCAGAGCTCTTAGCATTGGGCTATAGAAGGTTTAAGAACCACCCCGTCCCCCTCACCTTGCAGAAGAAAATCACAACTTTGTTTTTTCCATCTCCAGCATCCGACACATGTATGTTAGCTCAGTTGAGCTGACACTCCCACCCTCTGCAGTTTACAAGCTCCAGTACTGTCTCCTCCATGCTATTCAGTTACCCATGACCTTGATATTTGTCATAATCCCTGATATTAGTTCAGTACTTAATTCACAAAGCATTCTCACATGCCTTACTTATTAGTCCATTTTCACACTGCTGATAAAGACATACTCAAGACTGGGCAATTTACAAAAGAAAGAAGTTTAATGACTTACGGTCCCACATGGCTGGGGAAGCCTCACAATCATGGCAGAGGGCAAGGAAAAGCAGTCAATCCGAGCTGGATGGCAGCAGCAAAGAGAGATTGGGCAGGGAAACTCTCCCTTATAATACCATCAGATCTCGTGAGACTTACTTGCTCTCACAAGAACAGCACGGGGAAGACCTGCCCCCATGATTCCATTACCTCCCACCAGGTCCCTCCCACAACACGTGGGATTTCAAGATGAGATTTGGGTGAGGACACAGCCAAACCATATCACCTAATCACATTTAATCTTCATAGTCATACTAATTGGTAGGCATCATGATGCCCATTTTACATGGGAAGAAATTGAGAGGATGGGAGAATGTTGCCAAGGATGTTGCCTTAAAAGGAGTGGGACCTGGCCGGGTGCAGTGGCTCATGCCTGTAATCCCAGCACTTTGGGAGGCTGAGGCGGGAGGATTGCCTGGGTCAGGAGTTCAAGACCAGCCTGGCCAACATGGTAAAACCCTATCTCTACTAAAAATACAAGAAATTAGCTGGGCATGGTGGCAGGTGATTGTAATCTCAGCTACTCAGGAGGCTGAGGCAGGAGAATTGCTTGAACCTGGGAGGCAGAGGTTGTAGTGAGCCGAGATCGCACCACTGCACTCCAGCCTGGGCTACAAGAGCGAGACTCCATCTTAAAAAAAAAAAAAAAGGAGTGGAGTAGCCTCATTGGGATTTCTGGCCACTGGCTTGGACTCTACTAGCTCTGACGTCTTGAGCAAGTTGCTCTGCCAGGGAGAGATGAGTAATGCAGGGTTTTTTCCCTAAGCCCAGCCTTGTTACTTTAAGCAAGCTTCTCACCCTTGGCACTGCTGACATCTGTGGGGGGGCTGTCCTGTGCACTGTAGGACATATATCAGCACCCCTGGCTTCTACCCTCTAGATGCCAATAGCACGCCCTCCTCCAGTGCTAACAACTAGAAATGTCTCCAGATACTGGCAAATGTCCCCTAAGGATAAAATTGCTCCTGATTGAGAATCACTGCCTTAAAGACAGGCCAGGGAGGCCAAGAGTCACTGAAGTTTATCCCTAAAGGATGTGGTCATATATCAAGATAGAGCCACCGCGTCTTCCCAGCCTTAAAGCCGCATCAAAGCCTTCCTGATCTGCCAGACAGGAATCTATAGTTTGCACTCAGCAAGTGTCTTATTACTTAATATTATGAATCTTTTTTTTTTTTTTTTGAGACAGTCTCGGTTTGTTGCCCAGGCTGGAGTGCACTGGTGCGATCTCGGCTCACTGCAACCTCCGCCTCCCAGGTTCAAGTTATTTTCATGCCTCAGCCTCCCAAGTAGCTGGAATTAACAGGTGCGTGCCACCACGCCCGGCTAATTTTTGTATTTTTAGAAGAAATGGAGTTTTACCATGTTGGCAGGCTGGTCTCGAACTCTTGGCCTCAGGTAATCCGCCCACCTTGGCCTCCCAAAGTGCTAAGATTACAGGCATGAACCACCGTGCCCAATCTTGACATTATATATTTTTATACTGGGTTCGCCCATAGTTCCCCTCATCAGGTGTTGCTAGTATGCAGTGATGAGTCTTTCATTGCAGCTGAGAGGGAGGTGAGGGCCGAATTCAGGCATGGAGTTTATAGAGCCAGCCACCAGCTGAAGGTCTGGCTGATCGGGTGGTTCCAGGGATCACCTGGCCATATAGGCTGCTAGATTGGGCCCTAGCAAAGCCCTGTGTGCCTGCTTGAATATTTAATTTAGAGACCTGAGTTCTAGCCATATTTTAGCCATCTGGTTCTGGTGTGGCCTTTAAAAAGTCCTAGTTTGCCCCTCCCTAACTTAGGGTCAACTGTACCTGCCTTGCTCAGTTGAGATGGAGCAGGCAGAGGCTCTTTTAAACTGTGTTGGGTGTCAGCTGTTAATATGAAAAGTATCTGCCTTTTTCCTACAGGCCTGCTGACAGTTGCCAGAAACTGTACCATCACGACACTTCTTGGGGGTTCAGGCATGGTCTGGAACTAATCTGAAATCTGTGCCAGCTTCCTGGAGCTCTGGCCCAGCCTTTCTTAATTTGTTCCCATTCAGACCTGCCTGTATCAGCTGGCTGGTCTGCCTATCTACAGGTTTCCCAGGAACAAAATTCATGTGAGCTGCAGAACATCTGGAAGAGGGCCAGCAAAATCTAGAACGAAGACTGGCTCTTGGAGCCTGCTGCCAGCCACAGACTGCCCTGGTGACTGGAAGACTGTACGCAGGCCTTACCAGCTTTACTTTGAATAGCAGCTGGGGAAACTAAGGGAATGATGCTGTCCGCTTGTGAATTAGCACACGTGGCATGAACTTTATAGTGTTGCCTGCGGTTTCTGTAACACGGAATTAATGGGAAATAGTTGAGCTGGGTGCAGCTGCTCATGCCTGTAATCCAAGCACTTTGGGAGGCCAAGGTAGATGGATTGCTTGAGCCCAGGAGTTCAAGAACAGCCTGGGCAACATGGTGAAACCCTGTCTCTAGAAAAAATACAAAAATTAGCCAGGCATGGTAACTTGCACCTGTAGTCTCAGGTACTTAGGAGGCCGAGGTGGGAGGATGTCCTGAGGTTGGGAAGTCAAAGCTGCAGTGAGCTGAGATCACGCCGCTGCACTCCAGCCTGGGTGACAGAGCAAGACCCTGTCTCAAAATTTTTTAAAAAGGAAAGAAATGGTTTGAAACACACTTCTCTTCTTTCTATATTTTATATGGATGTTAAATTACCACTTTAAATCTGTGATTTTAGAAATAGTCAACAAAAAGAATCTGCCCTTTCTGTTGGAGGTTTGTTTTCTTTCAATGTAATGTCGGCCAGGCACAGTGGCTTACGCCTGTAATCCCAGCAGTTTAGGAGGCCGAGGCAGGCGGATCATGAGGTCAGGAGTTCGAGACCAGCCTGGCCAACATAGTGAAACCCCATCTCTACTAAACAAAAATTAGCTGGGCATGGTGGCAGGTGCCTTTAATCCTAGCTATTTGGGAGGGTGAGGCAGGAGAATCACTTGAACCCGGGAGGCGGAGGTTGGAGTGAGCTGAGATTGTGCCATTGCACTCCAGCCTGGGCAACAAGAGCAAGACTCCATCTCAAAAAAAAAAAAAATAAATAAAGTCAAGATTTTTTAAATATATGATTTGCAAACAGCTGGAGATACCACATGCAGTATAAATTTCTGTTAATTTTTTGTTTTGTTTATTATTATTATCATTATTTTTTGTAGAGACAGGGTTTCACCATATTGTCCAGGCTGGTCTCAAATTCCTGAGCTCAAGCAATCTGTACACCTCAGCCTCCCAAAGTGCTGGGAATTTCTGCGAAACATTTTAAGTTCATTTTTAAGTTTAATGTTTGCTTCTTTCCTATCTGCCACGGGGCACCGTATCACCAGAGTCAGAACCGTCTGTAGTTCAATACGTCTGGAGACGAAACCTGTCAACTCCTATGGCTTTCAGCAAAGTTTCTTCAAGAAAATTTCCTCCCATTATAGAAAAAATGTAAATTCTTGACATCAGTGCTGAAAAGGGGTGGATGAAGCCAGTGGAAAAAGGCTATGGGATGTGATTCTTCCCTGTGGACTCTCAAAATCGTTGATAAGAAAAGAAAAATCAACTACAAAACAATTAAATAAAAAAAGCAGAATTGGTTGAAATGAATAGAAATTTTCTAAATTAAAATTTGATGAAGGTACTTAAAGACACAAGTCAATTTAAGCTAGTTTTGTTAGCAAATTTCGACTGCTGTTGTAGATACAGGATCTCAATATGTTGCCCAGGCTGGACTTGAACTTCTGGCCTCAAGTGATCTTTTTGCTTTGACCTCCCAAATGCTGGGATTACATGAGCCGCCATGCCTGGCCTGACCTAATTGTTTAACCAAAATGTCTGCTTCCATGAACTACTTCTTGTTCTTCAAATAATACTTATTCCATTTTCTGCTGCTGTAACAGAATACCACAGACTGGGCGGTGGTTCATGCCAGTAATCCCAGCACTTTGAGAGGCTGAGGTGGGCGGACGACCTGAAGTCAGGAGTTCAAGACTAGCCTGGCCAACACGGTGAAACCCCATCTCTACTAAAAATACAAAAATTAGCCAAGTATGGTGGGATGTGCCTGTAATACCAACAACTCAGGAGGCTGAGGCAGGAGAATCGCTTGAACCCAGGAGGCAGAGGTTGCAGTGAGCTGAGATCGTGCCACTGCACTCCAGCCTGGGTGACAGAGGGAGACTCCATCTCAAAAATCAAAAATAAAAAGTCAATAAGGCCCATGAAAACAAGAGATGTATCGGGGGCAGCACCCCAATACCATGACATGGACAAGCTGACCTCTCCAGCTCACATTCGTCATCACTCCTCACTCTGTTTATCTGTCCCATGCCTGTGGCAACTTTCTCTCCATCCAAAAATGAAGCTGTTTGCACCCTCTAAAAAAACTCCTGTGACTCATCTCAAATGCAGATGTCTGTATTCTCTATGTCACCGCATCCTGGTGTATCACGAACCCCTCACAAAGATGATGCAACCTTAACAGGGCAGACAGAGTGGTCTTTAATTTTAGTTTTTGTAGAGATAGGGTCTTGCTATGTTGTCCAGGCTGGCCTGGAACTCCTGGCCTCAAGCAATCCTCCATGGACTGGGTGTTTGCTGAGGCGGGAGAATTGCTTGAACCTGCGGGAGGTGGAGTTTGCAGTGAGCCAAGATTGCACCACTGTACTCCAGCCTGGCAACAGAGCAAAACTCTGTCTCAAAAAAAGAAAAAAAACAACAACAACAAAACAAAGGACAAAAATTTATTTGGCTCATGGTTCTAGAGACTGGAAGGTCCGAAAGCATGGCACCGGCATCTGGTGAGAGCCATCCCGTGGTGAAAAGCGGAAGGCAGAATTGAGCATGTGAGACAGAGAATTGGGACCAAACTTATCTTTTCCTCAGAAGCCCACTCTTGAGATAACTTACCCACTCCCATGATAACAGCATTAATCCATTCATGACCTCATTACCCTGTAAAGGTGTCACCTCTTAATACTGTTACAATGGCAATTAATTTTCTTTTTTTAAAAATCAGAGACATGTCTTGCTATATGACCCACATGGGTCTCAAACTCCTGGGCTCAAGCAATCCCCCCCACCTCAGCCTCCCAAACTGCTGAGATTACAGGAGTGAGCCACTGCGCCTAGCTGGCAATCAATTTCAACATCAGTTTTGGCAGGGACATTCAAACCATAGCAAATACACAATTCATTCCATTCAGTGCTTTACTCCCTAGTTATTTATTGATTCTTCTTAGGGTCCCTGGCAGTGAAAGACTTCATCTTTGGCCTCCTTGACCTCTGCTAATTCATTCATTTAACAACCATTTGTTGAGATCCTGCTGTGCTTCAGACAATATACAACAGTGTGGATCCAGACCAGGAAGAGCTCATAATAAAGGATGAATCGCAAATAGTACCCAGGTAAGAGCTATGACAGAGAATTATGTATGACATATTGTATGACTACAGCTGAGGAACCATAGAACTTCAGTGAGAGCATGAGTCAGCTTGACTAATGAAGTGACAATTGAGGTATTTTAAAATCTCTTTAGCCCGTATCATCTTACTCATTCATCTTCTCCACTACATGCAAAGGAAAATAAAACCTATTGTGTTTCCCATTCAAATGAAAATATAGGTTGACAGCTCTGTCCTGGGTTGTCATCTTTTTCTTACCCATGTTTTCCCAGAAGGAGACTGTGATATGGTGAAAGGTCACAGAATTTGGAATCAAAATTAGAATTGTCTATCACTTAGTGGCTATGACCTTTGGGCAAGTTACTTGACTTCTGTGGACCTTAGGGTCTTCGTCTCTTAAAACAGGGGGTCCCCAACCCCTGAGCCATGGACCGGTGCTGGTCCATGGCCTGTTTGGAACTGGGCCACACAGCAAGACATAAGTGTCAAGCAAGAGATGCTTCATCTGTATTTACACTTGCTCCCCATCACTTGCATTACTGCCTGAGTTCCACCTCCTGTCAGATCAGTGGTGGCATTAGATTCTCATGGAAACATGAACCCTATTGTAAACTGCACACGGAAAGGATCTAGGTTACGCACCTCTTATGAGTATCTAATGCTGGATGATCTATCACTGTCTCCCATCATCCTCATATGGGACTGTCTCGTTGCAGGAAAGCAAGCTCAGGGCTCCCACTTATTCTACATTACGGTGAGTTATATAATTATTGTATCTTCCAATGTAATAATGATAGAAATAATTGCACAATAAATGTAATGTGCTTGAATCATCCTGAAACCATCCTCGCTACCCTGGTCCATGGAAAAATTGTCTTCCATGAAATAGGCCCCTGGTGCCAAAAATGTTGGGGACTGCTGGGTTAAAAGAGATTATAGGCTGGGTATGGTGGCTCATGCCTGTAATCCCAGCACTTTGGGAGGTGAGGTGGGCGGATCATTTGAGGCCAAGATTCGAGACCAGCCTGGCCAGCATGGTGAAACACTGTCTCTACTAAAAATACAAAAATTAGCTGGGCGTGGTGGTGCACACCTGTAATTCCAGCTACTCAAGAGGCTGAGGCAGGAGAATCACTTGAACCCAAGAGGTTACAGGTTGCAGTGAGCTGAGATCGTGTCACTGCACTCCAGCCTGGGCAACAGAGCAAGACTTCGTCTAAAAAAAATTATAATAAGAATAGCAACTATGTGGCAGGCTGCTATCAGTATTAGCAATAATGTATACAAAATTACAGACTGTTGTACTGATGGCTCCCAGTGAATCAGACCTACTGGTATTCCTGGTATTCATGCCCTTGGGTAGGCTCCTTCCATATTGACACTGGGCTTGGTCATATGACTTGATGGCTAATGAGACATAACTGTGACCCAAGCAGAGACTCAATAAATATTTGCACATTGAGGCTTACACTCGTGGAACTCAGATGCCATGTAAAGAAATCTGGGCTACCTTACATAAAGAGAGAGGCCCCAAATCTTCCAGCTATCCCCACCAAGTGAGGCCATCTGGGACCTTCCAGTTCCAGTCAATCCACTAGCTCAATGCAGCTTCTTCAGTGAACCCAGGCAAGACCAGAATCACCCAGCCAGACCACAAAATTATGAGAAATTACTGTGTTGTTTCAAGCCACTATGTTTTAGGATGGCTTGTTAAACATGAATGGACACACCAATATTTTAAAAATATTCATATATACCTACTGTGAGCCAAACACTGTGCTGGGCTTTAGGGAGACAGCAGTGAACAAGACCAATATAGGTCTCCCTCTCATGGAGCTCATATTCCAGTAGTGAAGACGACCAGAAAAATAAAATGATTATGCTTTGTTTTGTGTACTATAAAGGACAAAGTTTATGAGCTGAAGCAGAGGAAATGGCAAGTGCTTTTGATAAGGTGATCAGGGAAAACTTTTCTGAGGTTAAATTCAAGCAGAAACTTAAAACATGAGAAGAAAGTAGCCAGGCAAAGAGTCATAGAATAGGTCCTCAATAAATCGCAGCTATTACTGGTAACATAAAATTATTGATTGATATTTACTATTTGTGTAATTGGTATACAGAAGGCATATATTTATATATATATAAAATCCTCATGTATATATATAAAATCAAATATATACTCCATATCTATCTATCTACCTATAAGTTAGAAAGAAGAAAGTCCCAGCCGGGCATGGTGGCTCATGCCTGTAATCCAAGCACTTTGGAGGCCAAGGCGGGCGGATCACCTGAGGTCAGGAGTTCAAGACCAGCCTGACCAACATGGTGAAACCCCGTCTTTTTTTTTTAAAAAAGAAGAAAGTCCCTTCTTTTCTGTTACCTTACAATCTTCCTCTAGTGCCCACTATTGACAAAGCTTTGCAGGAACACAGCTAGAAAAGAAATCTGTGAAAGGAGCATTGCAGAGTTCCAGACACAGCACAAAAGAGAGAAGCATGCAAGGGCAGACTGGGAGCTGAGAAACATCAGGCAAAGGGCTAAGAACTTATAAAGGAAAGAAGTTTAATTAACTGATAGTTCCACATGACCAGGGAGGCCTCAGGAAACTTACAATCATGGCAGAAGGAGAGGCAAAAAGGGCAAAAAAACTAACTACTGTTTTTCCAGCATCTGATCCAGTATAGCATTTGTTCTGAATCTCTGTGATTACTCTTAAGAGAGAATTTTTCTTTTAAAAAAGTTTCTGAACAAAACTGTTTTTGGCCAGGTGTGATGGCTTACACCTGTAATCCCAGCACTTTGGAAGGCCAAGGCAGGTGGATCGTTTTGGGTCAGGAGTTCCAGACCAGCCTGACCAACATGGTGAAACCTCATCTCTACTAAAAATACAAAAAAATTACCTGGGCATGGTTGTGCATGCCTGTAGTTTTGGCTACTTGGGAGGCTGAGGCAGGAGAATCGCTTGAACCCAGGAGGCAAAGGTTGCAGTGAGCTGAGGTCGCACCACTGTACTCCAGCTCTGTCTCAAAAAAAGAAAAAAACTGTTTTATATATATCAATATAATAAAATGACTATCAAGTATGTATTAGGTTGGTGCAAAAGTAATTGTGGTTTTTGCCATTGAAAGTAATGGCAAATATGTCCTCCATCAGAACACTATGGCAGGAACTTCTATCACTGTCTGTCCCAACATTGAGCAGGCACTCAGTAAAAATGAATGAATGGGGGAGTGCATGGATGAATGGAACTTACAAGATCTGTCTTTCCAATGGCTAAGGGGCATCTGGTCCCCACACGAAGGCTATTGGACATCTGCACAGGACAGTCCTATTTTTGCTGTCCTTTCCTTTCTGAAAATAAAGTTGTGCTTTGGAGGATTAAAAAAAGAAAAAAAGAAGGAAAGAAAGTAATGGCAAAAACCGCAATTACTTTTGCACTGGCCTAATATATAAACTACCTAGAGTAGCCACTAAAAGATAATCTAAGAGATATATTTAAAAACACTATCATAAATAAAAAATGCAATTCTAAAAAATGTTCAAATAACCCACAGGGAGACAGGGGAAAAAACCCATAAAGACAAAAACAGGGAGAACCAAGAGAAAACAAAATAGGAGATGTACACCAACATATTAATAATATCAATAAAAACCCTAGAAGAAAACCTAGGCAATACCATTCAGGACATAGGCATGGGCAAGGACTTCATGACTAAAACACCAAAAGAAACGGCAACAAAAGCCAAAACAGACAAATGGGATCTAATTAAATTAAAGAGCTTCTGCACAGCAAAAGAAGCTAGCATTGCAGTGACCAGGCAACCAACAGAATGGGAAAAAATTTTTGCAATCTATCCATCTGACAAAGGGTTAATATCCAGAATCTACAAAGAACTTAAACAAATTTACAAGAAAAAAACAACCTTATCAAAAAGTGGGCGAAGGATATGAACAGACACTTCTCAAAAGAAGACACTTATGCAGCCAACAAACATATGAAAAAAACTCATCATCACTGGTCATTAGAGAAATGCAAATCAAAACTACATTGAGATACCATCTTATGCCAGTTAGAATGGCGATCATTAAAAAATATGGAGACAACAGATGCTGGAGAGGATGTGGAGAAATAGGAATGCTTTTACATTGTTGGTGGGAGTGTAAATTAGTTCAATCATTATGGAAGACAGTGCAGTGATTCCTCAAGGATCTAGAACTAGAAATACCATTTGACCCAGCAATCCCATTACTGGGTATATACCCAAAGGATTATAAATCATTCTACTATAAAGACACATGCACATATGTTTATTGTGGCACTGTTCACAATAGCAGTCTTGGAATCAACCCAAATGCCCATCAGTGATAGACTGGATAAAGAAAATGTGGCACATATACACCATGGAATACTATGTAGCCACAAAAAGGATGAGTTTATGTCCTCTGCAGGGACATGGATAAAGCTGGAAACCATCATTCTCAGCAAACTAACACAAGAACAGAAAACAAAACCCCACATGTTCTCACTCTTGTTGAACAATGAGAACACATGGACACAGGGAGGGGAACATCACACACTGGGGTCTGTTGCGGGGTAGGGGGCTAGGGGAGGGATAGCAGGGGGTGAGGGTACAGGGGAGAAATGCCTAATATAGATGGCGGGGTAATGGATGCAGCAAACCATCATGGCACGTGTATACCTATGTAACAAACCTGCATGTTCTGCACCTGTACCCAAGAACTTAAAGTATAATAAAAAAACAACTAAATAATAATAATCATCATCATATTGCTCCCCCACAGCCACCACCACCCAGTGGAATGGCCAGCAGGGGACCTGCATGTGGCCTGAGCCAGGAGGTGCAGCAGAAAATTGAGAAACCATACGACGCAGACCAAGAGCAGATCAATGGATCACCAGTGGATCACCAGCCAGTGCAGAAAGGATGTGGGCTGGCCCCAGCTTGGGCACGAGAACTTCCAAAACTTGCTCAAGGAGGGCACGGAGCTATGTGAGCTCATTAACGCACTAAGCCCCGAGGGGCAGGGCCCAGTTAAAAAGATCCAGGCTGCCACCATGGCCTTAACGCAGATGGAGCAGGTATCTCAGTGCCTGCAAGCAGCAGAGCGCTGTGGCATTACCACCACCAATGTCTTGCAAACTGTGCACCTCTGGGAAGGAAAGAGCACGGCCTGTGTGCGTGATGAAACTGGGTGGGCTGGCAGTAGCCCAGGACGATGGGCTCTTCTCTGGGGATCCCAGATGGTTCCCTACGAAAGCCAAGGAGAATCCTTGGAACTTCTCAGACAACCAGCTGCAAGAGGGCAAGGACATGGTTGGGTTACAGATGGGCACCAACTGCATGTCTCAGGCTGGCATGACCGGCTATGGAATGTCACGCTAGATCCTCTTGATCTGAAGACTAAGCTCTGATTTTTTTTTTCTGTTGCCCTAATTCCTATCTAAGGGGTCTGGGGAGTCACGCCCTACAAACCATAAATTATCATCAGATGGGTTTCATTTAACCCTTTATATTGTGATTGACTTTCCAACCTGACTATGGAATAACATTACAATACAAGGAAGAAAATAAAAATATTTTATACCAAAACATGTTTCTTTGCCATATCTTCATATGGCTGCAAAGTTGTACTTTTTGGGGAAAATTTTACATCTGTAAAGATTCTTTATTAACATAGCTAGATCTTTTTTTTTCCCAGGCCCTCCCAATCCTAAAGAGATGAAACGTCTAGCACCTTTTTGTTGTTGTTAAGATGGAGTCTCGCTCTGTCGCCCAGGCTTCAGTGCAGTGGCATGATCTCCGCTCACTGCAACCTCTGCCTCCCGAGTTCAAGTGATTCTCCAGCCTCAGCCTCCCAAGTAGCTGGGATTACAGGCACGTGTCACCACACCCAGCTGATTTTTGCATTTTTAGTAGAGATGGGGAACCTAGGTCTCAGGCAACCTCTGTGTCGCATGTTCAAGTGACTCTTACTTGATCCTTGTGCCTCAGTCACCCAAGTTGCTGGGATTACAGGTGCATGCCACCATGCCTGGCTAGTTTTTGTATTTTTAGTAGAGACGGGGTTTCACCATGTTGGCCAGGCTGGTCTCAAACTCCTGACCTCAAGTGATCTGCCACCTCAGACTCCCAAAGTGCTGGGTTTACAGGCGTGGTCCACCGCACCAGGCCTGGGAATCAGAGTTTTTAAGGACAACTTTAAAAGCCTTAACAGTGAGCTGTAAGTGCTGATCGGTCAGGTCAGAGATGAACTCACAGGGAGTTGAAAGATGTCTTCTTGTACTGAGTCAGTTCCTGGGTGGGGCCCACAAGATCAGATGAGCCAGTTTATTGATCTGGGTGGCGCCAGCTGATCCATCAAGTGCAGGGTCTGCAAAATATCTCAAGCACTGATCTTAGGAACAGTTTAGGGAGGGTCAGAATCTTGTAGCCTCCAGCTGCATGAGTCCTAAACCATAATGTCTAATCTTGTGGTTAATTTGTCAGTCCTACAAAGGCAGTCTAGTCCCCAGGCAAGAAGGAGGTTTATTTTGGGAAAGGGCTACTGGCCAGGCTGGAGTGCAATGGCACCATCTCGGCTCACTGTAACCTCCGCCTCCCGCGTTCAAGCTATCCTCCTGCCTCAGTCTCCTGGGTAGCTGGGATTACAGGTGCCTGCACCATGCCCAGCTAATTTTTGTATTTTTAGTAGAAACGGTGTTTCACCATGTTGGCCAGGCTGGTCTCGAACTCCTGACCTCAGGTGATTCACCTGCCTCAGCCTCCCAACTGGAATTACAGACGTGAGCCACCATGCCCTGCCCCATCTTTGCTGTAAGTTATAAACTAAGTTCCTCTCAAAGTTAGTTCAGGCTTCGCCCAGGAAGGAACAAGGACAGCTTAAAGTCGGAACCAAGATGGAGTCGGTTAGATCTCTTTCACTGTCTCAGTCATAATTTTGCAAAGGTGGCTTTACTTCTCCCACAGCTGTGGCTACAGAGACTTAATTTATAGGGCGGGGCCTGTGGCAGCTGCTACCCCAGCCACTGCTGCACCGTGCTCACCACACATCTGGGGTAGCCTTGCCTGGCAAAGCCCTCTGGCTTCTCATTTTCCATTCCCCCTCACTATGGCTAGGAGTTGGGGGAGAGGGAACAGAGGAAGGAGGGCTGCCTACCATGGTCTGGGGCTTGAGATATGAGTTGTTGATATAAATTTTAAAAACCCAGGGCAGGTGCAGTGGCTCATGCCTGTAATCCCAGCACTTCGGGAGACCGAGGCAGGCTGATCACCTGATGTCAGGAGTTTAAGACCAGCCTGGTCAACATGGCGAAATCCTGTATCTACTAAAAAAAAATACAAAAATTAGCCGGGTGTGGTGGCGGGTGCCTGTAATCCCAGCTACTCAAGAGGCTGAGGCAGGATAGCTGCGCCATTGCACTCCAGCCTGGGCAACAAGAGTGAAACTCCATCTCCAAAATTAAAAAAATAAAAAATAAAGTGAGTCTCCCCTAGACAGCATATAGTTTGATCATGTCTTTTTTATCCTTCTGCCAGTATTGTCTTTTGATTGAAGTGTTTAATCAATTTATATTTAATGTAATTATTGATAATGTAGGATTTTAATCTACCATTTTGCTATTTATTTTCTATATTTCCTATGGCGTTTTGTTGTTCCTCTATTCCTTTATTACTGCCTTCTTTTGTGTTAGATATTTTCTCATGTACCATTTTAATTCTCTTGTCATTTTTTTCCTTTTTTTTTTTTTTAGAGATGGGATCTTGCTATGTTGCCCAGGCTAAACTTGAACTCCTAAGCTCAAGCGAACCTCCTACCTCAGCCTTCCAAGTAGCTGGGAGTATAGGTATGTGCCATCACACCCAGCTGTTATCATTTCTCTTACTATATTTTTAATTTATTTTCTGTTGCCCTTGTGATTACAGTTAACATCTTAATTTATAATAATCTACTTTAAATTTATACCAACTTAATTTCAATAGCATACAAGAACTTTGTTCCTATATAGTTCTACTACTTCCCCACTAGTTCGTGCTATGATAGTCATACAAAATAAGCCCAATACAGTTTTATAATTATTGCTTATTCAGCTATCTTTTAAATCAGGTAGAAGAAGGAAAGATTTACAAACAAAAAAAATTTATAATGTCTTTTATATTTAGCTATATAGAAGGTACCTTTACAAGTGTGCTTTATTCCTTTGTGTGGGTCAGAATTACCGTCTATTTCCTTTTATTTGTACAGGGTCTCATTCAGTCACCCAGCCTGGAGTGCAGTGGTGTAATCATAGCTCACTGCAGCTTCGAACTCCAGTGCTTAAGTGATCCGCTTGCCCCATCCTTCCAAAGTGTTGAGATTACAAGCATGAGCCCCCATGCCACCATGCCTAACCCACGGTTTTGTTTTCTTTCTTTTTTTTTTTGAGTCTCACTCTTTCTCCCAGGCTGGAGTGCAGTGGCACCATATCAGCTCACTGCAACCTCCATCTCCTGGGTTCAAGCAATTCTCCTGCCTCAGCCTTCAGATTACAGGTGCCCACCACTGTGCCCAGCTAATTTTTTAATATTTTTAGGAGAGATGGGGTTTCATGTTGGCCAGGCTGGTCTCGAACTCCTAACCTAAGGTCATCCACCCACCTCGGCCTCTCAAAGTGCTGGGATTACTGGTGTGAGCCACCACATCCTGCCCGGTTTTTTTGTTTTTAACCAGTGAATGTCTTTCTTTCTCCTTCACTTTTAAAGGAGAACTTTCCTGGATATAGAATTATTGACTGCGTACTTTTTAATTTTGGTACTTCATATGTCACCCCAGTACCTTCTGGTCTCCATGATTTCTGATGAGAAATTCTCTGTTAATCTTACTGAGGCTTTACTGTACGTGACAAGACACTTCTCTCTTGCTGCTTTCAAGATTCTCTTTGTCTTTGTCTTCAGCAGTTAGATTAGGATGTTTTTAAGTGTTGATCTCTTTAAGTTTATCTTACTTGGAGTTTGGTGAGGTCTGGATGTGTGTATTAATGTTTTTCATCATATTTGTGAAGTCATAGGTCATTATTATTTCAGATATTAATTATGCCCCATTCTCTCTCTCCTCTTCTTTTGGGACTCCCATTATGGTATAGGCTGATACACTTGATGGTGGCTCAAAGATCTCCGAGTCTCTGTTTATTTTTATTCATTTATTTTCTTTCTATTCTTCAGATTGGATTATCTCAATTGACCTATTTTCAAGTTTGCTGTTGTACCCCTTTAATGAATTTTTCATTTCAGGTTTTGTACTTTTCAACTTCAGAATTTCTATCTGGTTCTTTTTTAAATATAATTTCTATATTATCATTGATATTGTACATATGGTGACACATTGTTCTCATGCTTTCCTTTAGTTCTTTAGACATATTAGTTCTTTGAACATATTTTTAATAGCTGACTTAAAGTCTTTGTCTAGTAAATATAATGTCCGGGCTTCCTAAAGGACACTGGCACCATATTACCTTTTTTGACCTAGTCTTGTAAGTCAAGTAGCATCATTTTCTTCAGGCAGTCACAGAAGTCTACCCAATTTCAACTGGGGAGTGGCAAGGCTCTGGAAGAGCAAGTGGGACCAGAAATGCTTCTGTGACTATTTGTGGAAAATATAATCTGCCACATTTACTGTTTTGGAAAATTAAGTCACTAATGGCAGCACTGCTTAGAGTCAAGTCACCAGTTCAATACACTTGTCTCAGCCTGCATTAGTACCATAAAGCAAATATATGAACATGATTTTTTTTTTGAGATGGAGTCTTGCCCTGTCACCCAGGCTGGAGTACAGTGGCGTGATCTCGGCTCACTGCAACCTCTGCCTCCCAGGTTCAAGCGATTCTCCTGCCTCAGCCTCCTGAGTAGCTGGGACTACAGGCATGTGCCACCATGCCCGGCTAATTTTTGTATTTTTAGTAGAGATGAGGTTTCACCATATTGGCCAAGCTGGTCTCCAACTCCTGACCTTGTGATCTGCCCGCCTCAGCCTCCCAAAGTGCTGGGATTACAGGCGTGAGCCACCGCGCCAGGTCATTAAGATGATTTTTAAGATGTGAGCCTTAAACTACTTCTTGGGCCTTCTAGAGTTGTAGTGGCCAAGCATTTTTATATTAAAGTACCTTTCATAAATTACCTTTATTTTTCTTTTGTATAACAATTAGGATATTACATTTATTTTCTGCATGAAATAATGATTAAATTTTATAATTTTTCATTGACGTTTAACATCTTCAGTGTATAGCTCAAGGAATTTTTTCAAAGTAATAGTACTTATTTGTTATTTCACAGTTTCTACTGGCCAGGAATTCAAGAGCAGCTGAGTTGGGTGGTTCTGGCTCAGAGTCGCTCACCAGGTTGCAGTCAGATGTCGGCTGGGACTGCAGTTATCTGCAGGCTTAACTGGGACTGGAGGATTCACTTTCAATGTGGTTCACATGGCTGGCAAGTTGGTGCTGGCTGGTGGTTGGAGGCCTCAATTCCTTTCTCCATGGGGCTCTCCCTGTGTTTTTTTGAGTGTCCTGACAATATGGTGGATGGATTCCCAGGGAGCAAATAATCCCAGAGACCAAGGTGGAATTAGCAATACCATTTATTATCTAGCCTTGAAAGCCACATGCCTCCTGGGCGGGCATGGTGGCTCACTCCTGTAATCCCAGCACTTTGGTAGGCCGAGGCAGGTGGATCACAAGGTCAGGGGTTCAAGACCAGCCTGGCCAATATGGTGAAACCCTATCTCTACTAAAAATACCAAAAAATTAGCCAGGCATGGTGGCACATGCCTGTAATCCCAGCTACTCAAGAGACTGAGGCAGGAGAATCGCTTGAACCAGAGAGGTGGAGGTTGCAGTGAGCCAAGATTGCACCACTGCACTCCAGCCTGGGCAACAGAGCAAGACTCCGTCACAAAAAAAAAAAAAGAAAAAGAAAAAGAAAAGAAAAAGAAAGCCACATGCCATCATTTCTACCATATTCTATTGGCCACACAGGGCCAACTCTGATTCACTCTGGGAGAGGACTACGCAAGGGCATGAATACCAGGGGGCTAGGATTACTGGGGGATGGCTACCACATTGCCGCATAGTTGGATTCTATTCTGGGTTCCATAGTCACGTCAGTGTCTGGCATCACCTCTTTTTTTTTTTCGAGATGGAGTTTCACTCTTGTCACCCAGGCTGGAGCGCAGTGGCACAGTCTCGGTTCATGTGCATCACTTCTTAACTTCCTGTGTCTTGAATGTTGCATTGGTATTTTCCAACAATCACCCTTGACTCCTCAAGGCTGTGCCCTCCTTAGTATTTTTGAGTTCTGAGAACACTGTTTATTATTAGCCAAGCAATAATTCCCGTTGCCAAAGCTCCAAGCCTCATCTGCCTGTTTGTCTGGAGGTTTTCAAATAGACAAGGATGTGTTAATGACATAGTATGTTATCTGTTAAGTTTTGGCAGGCAGCATGGAAATGCGACTGTTTAACAGAAAAAATAAAATTGTAATTTTATTCTTAAACAACCACAATTACTTACTAATGGCATGTGTGCCTGTTGGGCACAGCACACTTCCTCAAACCACGGACTCGAATTAGACATTGCCATTCACATTTGCTGTTCCACATTGCTATTTACACACTACTTGCTTTTTTAATAAAAGGAAACATTTTTAATTTAAACAGTTTTTAATTAAAAAACATTTTTAAATAAAACATTGATGAACATTTTGTTTTCAATTTTGCACCACTACTAACGATATTCCAAAGAACGTCTCATACAAATATCCTTGTTCATATGTGGGAGTGTTTCACAACAGTTTATTAGAACTGGAACTTCTGGCTCTCTCTTTTTTTTTTTTTGCATTTCCAATCTTACTAGGTAATTCTGAGTTGTTCTCCATAGTAATTTACTCATTTATGCTCCTAAAGTGTTTAAGAATTTCCCTTTTCTCCATTCTTGCCAAGTTGAGTATTATTAAACTTCTCTGTATCTGCCAATCTGATGGATGTGAATTGCATCTCATTTTTTAAAAAATTAGAGTAAAATATATCTAACATAACATATACCTGCATCTCTCTCTCTCTCTCTCTCTTTTTTTTTTTGAGATGGAGTTTTACGCTTGTTGCCCAGGCTGGAGTGCAATGGCACGATCTTGGCTCACCGCAACCTCTGCCTCCCAGATTCAAGTGATTCTCCTGCCTCAGCCTCCAAGTAGCTGGGATTACAAGCACATGCCACCATGCCCAGCCAATTTTGTATTTTTAGTAGAGGTGAGGTTTCTCCATGTTGGTCAGGCTGTCTCAAACTCCTAACCTCAGGTGATCTGCCCACCTCAGCCTCCCAAAGTGTTGGGACTATAGGTATGAGCCACCGTGCCCGGCCCTGCATCTCATTTTTTCCCCAATCTTAAATACAGTTTCATTTAAGACAGTCCATCTTCCACTTACAATACAATGCTTATAAAGTGCAATGTTATTTCCTTCCCTTGGGCACATGTTCCATATTCAAGGATAGAGAATGCCCAGTAATTTACTATGCAGCTGAACATTAAAGCTGCCACAGAATTTGCTATAAATTTAAGTCTTCTATGTTTTCACTGTGTGGAACAATGCTACATCTTTTCTTGGGTTGGCTTAATCAACCTCTTCAATGGTGGGCCCCGAGGAAGCACCAACAGACGGAGGAGCTCCACCACCAGGGAATCCCCAGGCATTCCTCCTGGTGTGCGTCTTGCACTCTGGCACAGCTTGGTGATGATGGGATTGCAGACTATCTCCAGCTCTTTCTGCTGAGGTGCAATTTCTTCCTTCACTGCAGTCTGACTCTTATCAAACCTATTGATAATTTCATTACACTTGTCAAGAACCTTCTGTTTGTCCACATTCATTCATCTTGCCTTGAAGTTTTTCATCTTCAACAGTTGCTTTCATGTTGAATGCATGGGACTCAAGTGAATTCTTGGACGACAACTTCAGCTTTGCACTTCTTCTCAGCTTTCTGGACCATAGCTCAATATCTTCCAAGTCCAAATGGCTCTTGTCATTAGTGACAGTAATCTTGTTCTGTACTCTTGTCCACAGCAGAGACATTGACGATGTCACTGACATCAGTGTCAAAAGTGACTTCAATCTGAGAAACACCGTGGAGGACAGGAAGTATGCCTGTGAGTTCACACTTGCCAATCCACAGAGACAGAAAGTAGATTAATGTTTTCTAGAGAGGGGAATAGGTGAATGGAGAATGATGGCTAGTGGATACGGAATTTCTTTTCAGGTTGATCAAAGCGATTACAATTTTTTATTGTTTGTTTGCTTTAGAGATGGAGTTATGCTCTTGTCACCCAGGCTGGAGTGCAGTGGCACAATCTCGGCTCACTGCAACCTCCATCTCTGCCTCCCAGGTTCAAGTGATTCTCCTGCCTCAGCCTCCCGAGTAGCTGGGACTGCAGGCGCACACCAGCACACCTGGCCAATTTTGTATTTTTGGTAGAGATGGGGTTACACCATGATGGCCAGCTGGTCTCAAACTCCTGACCTCAAGTGATCTGCCCACCTCAGCCTCCCAAAGTGCTGGGATTACAGGCATGAGTCACTGTTCCTGGCCAAACTTTTGTAATATTTGAAATAGCGGTAGTTGTGTGTCACTGTGTATATATCAAAACACATCAAATTGTATACTTTAAAAGAATCAAGTTTATTGTATGTTAATAATATCTCAATAAATTTGTGATAAAATAAGAAACTGCATCTCAAAATGCTTTCTCCTATGTTTCTTTTATATATCACACTTAGATATGGAAATGGCTTTTTCACTAAGAAAACCCATCTGGAGACCTTGTGATGTGCTTTGGATGTTTGCTATCTCCAAACCTCATGTTGAAATTTGATTCCCAGAGGTGAAATTGGGACCTGGTGGAAGGTGATTTGATCATGCAGGCGGATCCCCTCATGAATGGCTTAGCACCATTCCCTCGGTGAAGAGTGAGTTCTTCCTCAGGTAGTTGATAGAGATCTGGTTGTTTAAAAGAGTCTGGGACCTTCCTCTTCACTCTCTTGCATGTGATACACTGCTCCCCTTCACCTTCCACCATGATTGTAAGCTCCCTAAAGCTCATACCATAAGCAAGATGTTTGCGCCACGCTTCCTGTACAGCCTGCAGAACCAGGAGCCAAAATAAACATCTTTTCTTCATAAAAAAATTTTTTAAAGCCCCAAAACTTGCCAGACAGGTTGTAATCCTTGGTCATGGAGCACTGACCTTCTAAACCTGAATAAGCACACCAGGCTGGTTGTCAAAGTAGGCAGTGAAGTTCTTTTTTTTTTTTAAGATGGAGTCTCGCTCTGTTGCCAGGCTGGAGTGCCGTGGCATGATCTCACCGCAACCTCCACCTCCCAGGTTCAAGCAATTCTCCTGCCTCAGCCTCCCAAGTAGCTGGGACTACAGGTGCGCGACCAGCGAATTTTTGTATTTTTAGTAGACGAGGTTTCACCATGTTGGCCAGGTTGGTCTGGAACACCTGACCTCGTGATCCACCCACCTCAGCCTCCCAAAGTGCTGGGATTACAGGCGTGAGCCACGGCTCCAGGCCTTATTGACATCCTTCTTATGCTTGTGCTTCAACTCAGCAATAAGATGGTTGACTCATTCGGTTGTCAAAGTTTTCTCCATGCAAGTGGTGTCTCCAGCTGTAGATTTTTTTTTTTTTTTTTGAGATGGAGTCTTGCTCTGTTGCCCAGGCTGGAGTACAGCAGCATGATCTTAGCTCACTGCAACCTCCGCCTCCCAGGTTCAAGAGATTCTCCTGCCTCAGCCTCCTGTGTAGCTGGGATTACAAGTGCATGCTACCACATCCAGCTAATTTTTGTATTTTTTTTAGTAGAGATGGAGTTTCACCACATAGGCCAGGCTGGTCTTGAACTCCTGACCTCAAGTGATCTGCCCACCTCAGCCTCTCAAAGTGCTGGGATTACAGGCATGAGCCACTGCGCCTGGCACTCCAGCTATAGATTTGACTTCAAAGATCCCATTCTCAATACTGAGGATTGACACATCAAAAGTGCCACCTCCCAGGTCAAAGATCAGCAAAATTATTTCAGCTCCAACCTTTTTAGTCTAAGCCATAAGCAACAGCAGCAGCGGTTGGCTCATTGATAATTCTAAGTACACTGAGACCAGCAATACTTCCAGCATCTTTGGTAGCCTGATGCTGAGAGTCATTAAAGTCAGCTAGCACTGTGGCCACAGCATTGGTAACTGTTTTCCCAAGACTGGCTTCTGCAATGTCCTTCATCTTTGTCAGAATCATAGAGGACCTCTCCTCTGGGTAGAAGCTTTTTGTCTCTCTGCTGTATCCTCCTTGACCTTGGCCTGCCAGTATCATTCACCACCATGAAGGGCCAATGCTTTATATCACACTGGGCAACAGCATCTACGTCCAATCAGATATTTGGCACTAAAAACTGTGTTGGTGGGGTTCATTGCAACTTGATTCTTTGTGGCATTACCAACCAATCATTTCGTGTCTGTAAAGTCAACACAGTTTGCACTAATTTGGTTTCCCTAATCATTGGCAACTGTCTCTACTTTTCTATGTTGGAAAACACTCACACAGCCAAGATCAACACCAACTGCAGGTCCCTTAGACATGATTGCTGGTGTGTAGGTCCAGCTTGGATTGCGAAAAAAGACACAGGAACCCCAAGAGCTGCAGCCACGTTCCATGAGCTGCATCTCTCTCTCTTTTTTTTTTGAGACCAAGTTTCACCCTTGTTGCCCAGGCTGGAGGGCACTGGTGCAATCTTGGCTCACCGCAACCTCCGCCTCCTGGGTTGAAGTGATTCTCCTGCCTCAGCCTCCTGAATAGCTCGGATTACAGGTGTGTGCACCACGCCCAGCCAATTTTTTGTATTTTTAGTAGAGACGGGGTTTTACCATATTGGTCAGGCTGGTCTCAAACTTCTGACCTCAAGTGATCCACCCACCTCGGCCTCCCAAAGTGCTGGGATTACAAGCCTGAGCCACCGCACCCGGCCTGGATGTGCTATTTCTTAATCATGTAGCCTTTTCTCTTTTTACGGGGGAAAGGAGTAAGACAAGGAGCATGGATTATCAAGAGGTCGTCATCCTTGATCACCAGGCGGCAGGTAGACACCATGAGAACCCAGAGAACAGGAAGTACAGGCAGACTTCCGCTGAGGACTGGGCCAGGAATTCTCTGTCTTGTGGTTCACCGGTGGTTGCTTCCTCTTGGTTACAGGAAGAAGAAGAAACTAAGAGTATATGAGTACATGATATGCAATTTAATGCACAGGAAACTGCTGGGCACATTGTGTAGATAGCATTTAATCCTCACAACAACCCTGTGAAACAGGTGTTACAATTCCCTTTCTCTGGATTAAAAAAAAAAGGTACCCTGTCTCTACTAAAGATACAAAATTTCTCCACAGGAGGAGGTCAGGTAGGAAAGAGGATAGAGTGAGAAAAAGAGTACAGTGAGAAAAAGAGTACTCTACCTCCAGGCCAACCATGATTTTAATAACTGAGCAGAAGAGGAAGGCTCTGCAGAGGTATGAGGAAGGGGCCAGGTCCACTGGAGGCCAAGGCGTGGCAGCTAACATGATTCACCACTGCTGAGAGGGAAAGAAGAGGATGGAAACACGTCTGCTGACGTTAGCAACAGGAGCGTCTTGGGTGATGACACTGATTGTGGTGAAGAATGAGCAGGAAGGGAGGCCATGGGGCAGTGAGTATGGACCATTTTTTGGAGTTTAGTTGCAAAGGGGATATGAGTGACAATGATGTGTTAAGGCTGTGTGTGTGTGTGTGTGTGTGTGTGTGTGTGTGTTATTTATTGTTTGTTCTAATGAACATGACTTGTGTATATTATGGAATCAGTAGAAAAGATCTGAAAGAGGCCAGGTGCAGTGGCTCACACCTGTAATCCCAGCAATTTGGGAGGCTGAGGCGGATGGATCACCTGAGGTCAGGAGTTCAAGACCTGTTGACCAACATGGTGAAACCCCATCTCTACTAAAAATACAAACAATTAGCTGAGCATGGTGGCACATGCCTGTAATCCCAGCTACTTGGGAGCTGAGGTAGGAAAGTTGCTTGAACCCGGGAGGTGGAGGTTGCAGTGAGCCGAGATTGTGCCATTGCACTCCAGCCTGGGCAAAAAGAGCAAAACTCTATCTCAAAAAAAAAGAAAGAAAGAAAAGAAAAGCTCTGAAAGAGCTGGAGATCGAGACAAGAGAGTGAAGGATTATAGACAGTTCTATGTTCCTACCAAGGACTCTTGGCTAAGATGCAAGGCAGGAATGAGAGCCTTTCATGGGAGGAACAGCAACCCCTGCCATAACAAGAGACAAGGAGAGGAGAAGGTGAGCCTTTGATTCGGTGTTGGGAAGAAGAGGCAACCATTGTCTCAAACACTTCGATTTCTCTGAATCTTAGCAGCAAGGTCAGCCTGAGAGTGAGAGGATCCGAGCAGAATGCAGTGGGCTTGACATCATGCTTGCATGAGTGAGAAAGTGAGTGGACTGGCAAAGCCTCATAGTGTCACCCCGAAGGTCTAGTGGACCATTTGTGGAAAGGAACAAACCTGATTAGGGTCAAAGTGAAATCTGCCTGATATCCATGAATACAATCTGAAAAAGGGCACTAGACATGCACAGATGAAAAGAATCAGTCCTTGCTCTCCAGGGCTTATCATCCATTGGAAAATTTCAAGGACACAGGTTGTTAGGATAAGGATTAGGTTTGGCTAGGAGTAAAGGAGAACCCCCCAAAATAAAATAGTTTATTTCTCTTTCAGAAATAATGTATGTAGTCATAAACAGAACCAAAGACAAAAACCACATGATAATCTCAATTGATGCAGAGAAGGCCTTTGACAAAATTCAACAGCCCTTTATGCTAAAAACCCTCAATAAACTAGGTATTGACGGAACGCATCTCAAAATGATAAAAGCTATTTACGACAAACAAACAGCCAATATCATACTGAATGGGCAAAAACTAGAAGCATTCCCTTTGAAATCTGGCACTAGACAAGGATGCCCTCTCTCACCACTCCTATTCAATATAGTACTGGAAGTTCTAGCCAGAGCAATCAGGCAAGAAAAAGAAATAAAGGGTAATCAAATAGGAAAGGAGGAAGTCAAATTGTCTCTATTTGCAGATAACATAATTATATATCTAGAAGACCCCATCATCTCAACCCAAAATCTCCTGAAACTGATAAGCAACTTCAGCAAAGTCTCAGGATACAAAATCAATGTGCAAAAATCACAAGCATTCCTATACGCCAATAACAGACTTAAAGACAGCCAAATCAAGAACCAACTGCCATTCACAATTGCTACAAAGAGAATAAAATACCTAGGCATACAACTAACAAGGAACGTAAAGGACCTCTTCAAGAAGAACTACAAACCACTGCTCAACGAAATAAGAGAGGACACAAACAGATGGAGAAACATTCCATGTTCATGGCTAGGAAGAATCAATATCGTGAAAATGGCCATACTGTCCAAAGTAATTTACAGATTCAATGCTATCCCTATCAAGCTACCAATGACCTTCTTCGCAGAACTGGAAAAAACCACCTTAAACTTCATATGGAACCAAAAGAGAGCCCGCATAGCCAAGTCAATTCTAAGCAAAAAGAACAAAGCTGGAGGCATCACATTCCCAGACTTCAAACTATACTACAAAGCTACAGTAATCAAAACAGCATGGTACTGGTACCAAAACAGAGATATAGACCAATGGAACAGAACAGAGGCCTCCGAGGCAACACAACACATCTACAACCATCTAATCTTTGACAAACCTGACAAAAACAAGCAATGTGGAAAGGAGTCCCTGTTTAATAAATGGTGTTGGGAAAACTGGCTAGCCATGTGCAGAAAGCAGAAACTGGACCCCTTCCTGACACCTTACACTAAAATTAACTCCAGATGGATTAAAGACTTAAACATAAGACCTAACACCATAAAAACCCTAGAAGAAATTCTAGGCAAAACCATTCAGGACATAGGCGTAGGCAAGGACTTCATGACTAAAACACCAAAAGCAGTGGCAACAAAAGCCAAAATAGACAAATGGAACCTAATCAAACTCCACAGCTTCTGCACGGCAAAAGAAACAGTCATTAGAGTGAATCGGCAACCAACAGAATGGGAAAAAATTTTTGCAGTCTACCCATCTGACAAAGGGCTGATATCCAGAATCTACAAAGAACTGAAACAGATTTACAAGAAAAAAACAAGCCCATTCAAAAGTGGGGGAAGGATATGAACAGACAATTTACAAAAGAAGACATACATGAAGCCAACAAACATATGAAAAAATGCTTATCATCACTGGTCATTAGAGAAATGCAAATCAAAACTACATTGAGATACCATCTCACGCCAGTTAGAATGGCGATCATTAAAAAATCTGGAGACAACAGATGCTGGAGAGGATGTGGAGAAATAGGAACACTTTTACACTGTTGGTGGGAGTGTAAATTAGTTCAACCATTGTGGAAGACAGTGTGGCGATTCCTCAAGGACCTAGAAATAGAAATTCCATTTGATCCGGCAATCCCATTACTGGGTATATATCCAAAGGACTATAAATCGTTCTACTATAAGGACACATGCACACGAATGTTCATTGCAGCACAGTTTACAATAGCAAAGACCTGGAACCAACCCAAATGCCCATCGATGATAGACTGGACAGGGGAAAATGTGGCACATATATACCATGGAATATTATGCAGCCATCAAAAACAATGAGTTCATGTCCTTTGTAGGGACATGGATGAACCTGGAAACCATCATTCTCAGCAAACTGACACAAGAACAGAAAATCAAATACCGCATGTTCTCACTCATAGGCGGGTGTTGAACAATGAGAACACATGGACACAGGGAGGGAAGCATCACACACTGGGGTCTGTCAGGGGGAAATAGGGGGAGGGACAGCGGGGGGTGGGGGAGTTGGGGAGAGACAACATGGGGAGAAATGCCAGATATACGTGATGGGGAGGAAGGCAGCAAATCACACTGCCATGTGTGTACCTATGCAACAATCTTGCATGTTCTTCACATGTACCCCCAAACCTAAAATGCAATAAAAAATATATATATATATATATATAAAAGAAATAATGTATGTAGTATCCCAGAGCTAGTATGGCACACCACAGTGTTGTGAACCAAGACTTCTCGCTTGTTGCCCTAACATGCATGGCTTCCACTCCCAAGATATCTCATGGTCTTAGGTGGCTGCCATAGCTCCAGCCATTACACTGCTATTCCAACCAAGAGAAATGTGGAAGAAAGAAGTGGCAAAGGTTGCATGCCAGCTATCTTTTATAGGGTTTCCTGGAAGCTGTCATCTCACTGGCCAGAACTTTATTATTTTTTCTGAGATGGAGTCTCATTCTGTCACCCAGGCTGGAGTACAGTGGCACAGTCATGGCTTACCAAAGCCTCAACCTCCCAGGTTCAATGATCCTCCCACTCCAGCCTACTGAGTAGCTGGGACTTCAAGCTATGCCACTACTCCCCAGCTATTTTGTGGTTTTGCAGAGGCAGGTTTTCACTATATTGCCTAGGCTGATCTCAGATTCCTGGGCATAAGTGATCTTCCTGCCTTGGCCTCCCAAAGTGCTGGGATTACAGGTTTGAGTCAGTGCACCTGCCCCTGAACTGAATCATATTACCACACCTAGCAGTAAGGGACCCTGGCAAACATCAACTTTATTCCATTTAGCAATGTGCCAAACATAACACTTGGGGGGAGGGGGTCTTAACTACCAAGGAAGAGGGAAGGAGCAGAAATTAGAGATCACTAACTGTCTCTTCCATATAGATAAATTAACAGATGAGTGGGGCAAGGCACAGTGGCTCATGCCTGTAATGCCAACACTTTGGGAGGCCGAGGCAGGAGGATTGCTTGAGCCCAGGAATTAGAGACCAGGCTGGACAACATAGTGAGGCCTCATCTCTACTAAAATTTTTTTTTTAAATTAGCTGGGCATGGTGGCACATGCCTATAGTCCCAGCTACTTGGGAGGCTGAGGTGGGAGGATTGTTTGAACCTCAGAGGTTGAGACTGCAGTGAGTTGTGATTGTGCCACTGCATTCTAGCCTGGATGACACAGCAAGACCCTGCCTCAAAAAAAACACAAAAAACAAAACCCAACCAACTAACCAGCAAACAGATGAGTACAGTGCAGTGATACAGGCTGAGAACCAAGTACAGAAAAGGGAGACATGAACTCAGCTTGAAGCAATCAAGAAAAGCTTCAGGGAGCTCAAGTTGGGGTCTCTTGGGTACAATTTACAGAAACCATGAGGCATACAGTGAATTGGTCGTTCATTATCTATTCTCTCTTCCATAGAACAGGATTTCAGCTGTCCAACTAAGAGCTGTATTCCCAGACTCTCTTGCAGCTAGGTGGAGTTGTTATTAAGTTCTGGCCAGTGAGCTGTGGGCAGAGGTAGTGTATACCATTTCTGAGTCTTGCCCTTCTAAATCCTGAGGGTATGCCTCCCTGGTATGTAGGTGTGGTGCTGGGAGCTAGCTTTGATCTGGCAGAGAAAAGCAACACATTAAGGCACGGACTGCTGGGAAACAGAGACAGAAAGAGCCTGGATCACTGGATATCCTAGTACCTCAGAGCCCCCCAAGCTTCCTGGACTGCCTGCCTGCAGATATAATAAACTATACTGTTGGAGCTATATTTGAGAGTCTTTTGGGCAAAAGCAGCAGTTTAGCCTATGCAGTAAATATTTTATTACTGAATCCATTTGAAGGAAAAAAGAAAGAGGGCAATAAAGGGGTATGATGCAACCCCAGTAGTGGAAAATGCTGCCCAGATCAGGGAGGAAAAGGAACTAGGAATCGGAGACTGGGTAGAAACCCATGTGTGCCTTTTCTGAGTCTCATCCCTGCTTTGCTCTGCACACCTGCTTTGGTTGTCTGTCTCCTGCAGACCAGCTTTGTTTGATTCTGCATTTATACAGCTCTTAGGGCTGCCCTGTAATTTCCGGTGTATTTGTTATTGTTCTGAGCCCAGGTCAGCAGTAAGCAGTGGTTTCAATCCCTCTTTCAGATTCCTGAGAGGAAGGATCAGATTTCCTGTCAGGTCAGGTGTTTCCCGGGTTAGGTGTTCATCCCTGGAGCTGTCAGCTATGAGCGAGACAGTGAGGGTCAAATACTACCAACTGGGGACTGAGCACAGTGGCTCATGCCTGTAATCCCAGAACTTTGGGAGGCTAAGGTGAACAGATCATCTGAGGTCAGGAGTTCGAGACCAGTCTGGCCAACATGGTTAAACCCCCATCTCTAATAAAAATACTAAAATTAGCCAGGCATAGTGGCAGGAGCCTGTAATCTCAGCTACCCAGGAGGCTGAGGCAGGATAATCACTTGAACCCAGCAGACAGAGGTTGCAGCAAGGCGAGATGGTCCCACTGCACTCCAGCCTGGGCGACAGAGTGAGACTCCCCATCTCAAAAAACGGCAACAACAAAACCTATCAACTGGCTACCTGGACCCAAACCCATGGAGTGACAGAGTTTTTGGACATGGTCATGGCTCTTGGACTGGGAAGGACCCCCTGATATGGTTTGGCCCTGTGTCCCCACTTAAATTTCATCTCGAATTGTAATCCCGCGAGTTGACGGAGGGGACCTGGTGGTAGGTGATTGGATCATGGGGGCGGTTTCCTCCGTGCTGTTCTCATGGTAGTGAGTTCTCATGAGATCTGATGATTTATAAGTGGCAGCTTCCCCTGTGCTCTCGCTCTCTCCTGTAGCCTTGTGAAGAAAGTACTTGCTTCTCCTTCCCCTTCCATCATGACTGTAAGTTTCCTGAGGCCTCCCCAGTCATGTGGAACTGAGAATCAATTAAAGCTTTTTGTTTATAAACTACCCAGTCTCAGGTGGTATCTTTACAGCACTGTGAGAATGGACTAATGAACCTCCCAAAGCATCTACTCTACAGAGTAAAATCCAACTTCCTTAGTCTGGTGTGTAAGGCCTGGTACAACGTGACTCTACCCCATTTTCTCTCTTGCCTGCCTTCCCTACACACATACCCACTCCCCGCAATGAGCATACCTTGTCCGCCACAAGATTACAGGACTTTGTACGTGCTGTTCACACTCTGGAATTTTCTTCCTCTTTTTTTTTGTCTAGCTTCTAAACATGCTTCAAGAGCCGACTCAAATGTTGCATTCTCTTGCATAGACAACAACTTGATTCTAAGTTTCACTTTACTGGAATTTTATCAGCTCAAATGCATTGTGATAACACTTGTCATCCCTGAGGGGAAGTAATAGATGTCTCATTAACAAAATGTGCACAGTAAACTGCTACAGGACATTCTACTCGCCAGAAATTTCTATGAACTGACATTTCTAAACTGTAACTATGCAAATGCAATTCATGGCAATACTAGAAGATGCAAAGTTGTTTCACAAATCAATTAAAAATAAAGTGAGGTGTGAAAGAGCGAGAGAGATGCTTTCTGACCAGACTGCTCGTTGCCCCACTTTTATTTTATTATTTATTTTATTTGAGAGGGTCTTGCTCTGTCACCCAGGCTCAGGTACCGTAGTGCCATCATAGCTCACAACAGCTTCAAACTCTTGAGCTCAGACAATCCTCTTGTCTCAGCCTCCTGAATAGCTGGGACTACAAGCGTATACCACCATGTCCAACTAATTTGTTCATTTCTTTATTTTTGTAGAGACAGAGCCTTGCTATGTTGCCCAGACTGCCCCACATTTCTAACTAGGCTCATCACTGCCTAGCAAAAGATTACATTTCCCAGCCTTCCTTGCACCTAGATGTGGCCATAGGATTAGGTCCATGCCCCAGAATGTGAATAAGAGTGGTAGGTGTGGCTTCTGTGTTCTTGCTTAAAAGCAAAATTTCATGCCCTCTACTTTTTCTCTTCTCTTTTTCCAGGATGAAGCATGGATGAGGTTATGACTCAGCTTTGACCATGTAGCCAAGGACGACATTCTGGGAACTGTGAGGCAAGGGGACGGGAGGAAGCCATGGCCTGACCGACCCGATGGAGCTGAATAGCCTGACCAGTCTGGACCACCCACCCCTGGTCTTTTGCTTGAGAAATAAATTAATTGTATCTTCTTTAAACTTCTGAGTAGCTTATCCAGTATCTTACATATCTCTCATATATATAATTATATCTTATAATTAAGATTAGCAGGTCAGCGGCTTAGCCGATGCTATGGATATGGATATTTTATATATATAAATGTTAAATAATTTTATATCTATATCATATGTAAATTTTATATCTATATAAATATACATAATATAAATATAAAATTGTATCTCATATACAATATAAACACCTATTTTATATATATAATAATGCATATGCATAGCATTGGCTATGAAATACACATATTTCATATATGTTTCATATATAGCTGCTAATTAAGATTAGTAGTCTGGGCTTGGTGGCTCACAACTGTAATCCCAGCACTTTGGGAGGTCGAGGTGGATGGATCACTTGAGCCCAGCAGTGCAAGACTAGCCTGGACAACATGGTGAGACCCCGTCTCTATGAAAAATACAAAAATTAGCCTGGCGTGGTGGCCCACACCTGTAATTCCAGCTACTCAGGAGGCTGAGGTGGTAGGATCACTTGAGCCCGGGAGTTCGAGGCTTCGGTGAGCTGTGATGGCACCACCACATTCCAGTGTGGGTGACAGAGTGAGACTCTGTCTCAAAAAAAAAAAAAAAAATTAGCAGCTTAGCCATAGCAGTTTAGCCAATGCTATGGATATGGATAATTATATATATAGTTCATATATATAATTATATACAATTAACATAAATATACCTTACATATAATTACATATGAAATAAGTATATAATTATCCATATCCATAGCATTAGTTAAGCTATGACAACTATACATACATATATACACATATAATGTGTATATCTATACATATATACTATGCAATGTCTAATAGCATATATGTGTACATATATGCACACATATTTGTTGTAGCAGTTTAGGCAATTTTTTTTTTTGAGTCGGTGTCTTGCTCTGTCCGCCGGGCTGGAGGGCAATGGCTCGATCTTAGGCTCATTGAAACCTCTGCCTCCCGGGTTCAAGTGATTCTCCTGCCGTAGCCTCCTGAGTAGCTGGCATTATAGGCATCCACTACCACGCCAGGCTAATTTTTGTATTTTTAGTAGAGATGGGGTTTCACCATGTTGGTCAGGCTGGTCTCGAACTCCTGACCTCAAGTGATCTACCCACCTCGGCCTCCCAAAGTGTTGGGATTACAGGTGTGAGCCATCGCACGCAGCCGCCAATGTTTTTAACATAGCAGCTTAGCCCTCTCCTAGGCAGAGCAGGCCGTGCAATTCTCTGGAACAGAAGTGAAATCTGTCATCTTTTCATTTCCAGTCCCCAGCACAGCCCCTTCCAAATAACAAATGTTCAATAAAACTCTGCTGATTGAATGTGCGCCAGAATTGGCAAAAACTAAGGCAGTAAAACATGAGTTGGGCCAAATATGAAGGGCCTGGGATGTCCTAGTTAGGAATTCGGACTTTGCACTGCACACACACATTTCCCTGCCATCAAAGGTGCAGGGAAAGAACCTCACAGTTTTAGGCTTCTCTGAATCATGTTAGCTGGGTGACACCTGCTGGCAAATTGAAATACTGCAGCCTCAATCCATATCAGCCAGAGAGGAGATCAAGGAAGCGGTTATTAAATAACATAAATTACAAAATAGGAGGTGCTAAGGAAAATATGATGGATGGCAATAGTTTGGAAATACTCTGGGCCAATCAAGGTGATGGGTGCCGTAGTGGAGATGCAGAAACCATTTGACATGCTCTGCAATGGGGAGTTTCAGGGTTTGGTTTTGTTTAGAGATGGCCTCTGTCCTTTGATCTTGATAAGGTGTAAAATGCCTCTCCTACCATTTCCTCTTACTGGGATTCTTCCTTATCTATTTGCATCAGTGTATGACTTTCTCATTACTACCAAAGGGGTTAATCACTGTGACAATGTTATTTGAGTCAACTTGTGAATTTGATTAAAAACAACAACAACAAAAAGAAACTACCACCCAAAAACCAATCAACAATGCCCACCACCCCCCCCCAACAGCCCCCAACACTATCATGAAAACAGAGCAGTCAGTCTGGGCACAGTGGCTCCTGCCTGTAATCCCAGCACTTTGGGAGGCTGAGGTGAGAGGATCCCTTGAGCCCAGGAGTTTGACAACAGCCTGGGTAACATAATGAGACTCCCATCTCCATTTAAAAAAGCAAGAAAGTGAAAGAAAGCTGAGCAGTCTTCTCGGGTGAGAGAGAGCATCAGCGCTCCTTGACTGGGCCCACTGTGAGAGATTTCTCTCTGTTTTCACTTTTCAGAGACAACAAGACGTGCTATTCCTAAACGCTAGTGTGATCACCCCTAAGGCCTGTACAGCTGCCGCAATGATCATTTGCCCTTTTGCTTTGGCCTCCTGAAAACTTGGAGAGAGTCCTCTTCCAGCAACTGTACAAGACCATGCTTTTCCCAGCCTAGGCAACATGACAAAATCCTCTCTCTACTAAAATACAACAAATTAGCAGGGTACTGTGGTACGTGCCTATAATCCCAGCTACTCCAGAGGCTGAGGTACTAGAATCGCTTGAACCCAGGAAACAGACGTTGCAGTGAGCCAAGATCACGACCCTGTACTCCAGCCTAGGCGACAGAATGAGACTCTATCTCCAAAACAAAACAAAACAAAAAGCTGTGCTTTGCTCAGTGTAACCTGGCTTTAAAATGTT
This sequence comes from Ateles fusciceps, assembly GCA_036589455.1. NCBI lineage: Eukaryota > Metazoa > Chordata > Mammalia > Primates > Atelidae > Ateles > Ateles fusciceps. Next base: position 12,579,210 of record JAZHEH010002554.1, on the reverse strand, counting down.
TTCTTCTATATTTTGTCCAATTCATTTGGTATTTTTGTAAGCCATCTGAAATCTCAAATACAACCTAGGACCAAACATCAGAACAAGTGGCACAAGTAGTGCCTTGGTGGTGGGGCTGGGGAGTCGTGGAAGTGAGGGGAAGAGGCTGGGTTTGGTGGCTCAAGCCTGTAATCTTTTGGGAGGCCGAGGCGGGCAGATCACCTGAGGTTAGGAGTTCGAGACCAGCCTGACCAACATAAAGAAACCCCATCTTTACTAAAAATACAAAATTAGCTGGGTATGCTGGTGCATGCCTGTAATTCCAGCTACTCGGGAGGCTGAGGCAGGAGAATTGCTTGAACCCAGGAGGTGGAGGTTGCAGTGAGCTGAGGTTGCATCATTGTACTCTAGCCTAGGCAACAAGAGTGAAACTCCATCTAAAAAAAAAAAAAGAAGTGAGGGGAAGAGAGATCTGAACTGAATGAGGGACAGAGGCTAGGAAAGGGCCCATACCTGGGGAAGGGGCCTTGTCTAAGCATTGAAGAGTGACACTGATGGCAAACATTGCAAGGTGGGCTCACTCCCCCTCAACCCTGGAACCTTCTTCTGATAACACTTCTCCTGGTCTCTTCAGATGACAAAAACCCTGTCCCTTGAGTTCATTTTAAAAATGCCTGGTGATAGCCTGGGCAACATAGTGAGACCCTGTCTCTACAAAAGCTGAAAAAATTAGCCAGGCATGGTGGCTCACACCTGTAATCCCAGCTACTTGCAAGGCTGAGGTGGGAGGATCACCTGAGCCCAGGAGTTTGAGGCTGGAGTGAGCTGTGATTGCACCACAGCACTCCAGTCTGGCAGACAGAACAAGACCCTGTCTCAAAAACGTAAAATGTCCAGCCATAGAGCCAATGATGAAAGTACACCCATGGCTTAGTTCTGTGGAGAATGTGGCAGCCAACCTCTGAGATGTTGCCCTGTGGAGAGTGGCAGCCCACCTCTGAGACGGCAGCCTCCAAGGAGACCCTCTTGCCTCCTGGTTTCGTCTGTTTATGTGTGGCTCCCTCCCCCACTGAGTAGGGCCAACCTTGTAACTTCCCTGGTAACTGACCACCCCTCCACCCCTGAGTTGATGAACAGGGCACCAGCATTTCCACTGCAGCTGGCATGCCATCCAGAAGCCCACTTGAACCAATGTCTAAAATAAATACACTCAGCCCTGCTGGAAGTAAGAGGGGTACCCTTTGCTCTTGGCTTGTACAGAGATTTTGGGGGGCCCAGGATTCCTACAGTAAATGGAGTTACAAATAGTAGGCAGTTGCCACTAGAAGGAGCCAAAGGCGTCGGCCCACATTTTGAGATGTATTCATAGCCATGCGTGTCTGTTCACTGAAGAGGAACCTGGCACTTTCTGGGTCCTCAGTTCCAGCTGCTGGACAAGGCCAGGCTTTCAGACATGAGCAGCAACAGAGGCTGGAATGAGGTCTTCAGACTCAAATGCCAGCTCCTGGCTGGGCGTAGTGGCTCACACCTGTAATCCCAGCACTTTCGGAAGCCGAGGTGGGCAGATCACCTGAGGCCAGGAGTTTGAGGCCAGGAGTTTGAGGCCAGCCTGGCCAGGTGCAGTGGCTGATTTAGTAGTCCCAGATACTTGGGAGGCTGAGGCAGGAGAATGCTTGAACCTGGGAGGTGAAGGCTGCAGTAAGCTGAGATCATGCCACTACACTCCAGCCTGGGTGACAGTGTGAGACTTTTTCTTAAAAAAAAACAAACTCCAGCTCCTTTGCACAGTCCCTGTCTGTTGTCCAGGCAGGCAGGTGGTCTAGAGTTGCTGGGTCCAATGCTGCTCCCTGAGCTCTAGAACCCCTAGACAGGCCAGGCCTTCAGACCATCACTGGCTCTGTGAACTCCATGCTTGAGCCTATTCTTCCTCTTCCTCCCCAACCGCAATGAGAAGTTCATTACTGTGTGTCCTCAACAGCCCAATGCAGGGGACTGTGGCAGAACTGAGTATAAATATTTAGAGGCAAATATGAGGTCCTTGGTCTCTGGAGCCAAGCGTGTGTTTCTGTCCTGCAGCCAAGTGATCAGTGAGAGCAGGTGGGACAGTAGGAGCTTGGGGCTGGCCAGGAGGTCCTCGGCTTAGCAAGGGCAAGGTGCAGTGAGGCTACAGAGCTCCGAGGGCTATCGCTCTGCCTCTGAACACGGCATTTACCTGGATGGGATTCAATAGCTCCTGTCTCACCCTAATCGAGACTCAGAGGCTTGGGCTGATATGGGGAGAGAACTGATCTGAGTGTGAGGTTGTTGGTGTAGTGTTTGAGTGAGTATGTGTGTGTGTGTGTGTCTGTGTTTATGTGGCAGAAGGCAGTGTTTACTCTAAGCCCAGGAAAACTTCCAGTAGCTTGTTGTTGAGGGAGAAGACTGAGGAGAGAGAGGTTTATTTAAGCAGTTAGACCTAGCCACAAAAAAAAATGAGGAGGGAGGACTATTTTCCAGTGTCTGTGGTACCCCAGGGATGGACAAGATCTTTCCTGCTCATTACCAAAGTTCATTCAAATGATCCCTGGGGCGGGTGCATGGGAGGGCGCAGGGCGTACCACAGAGGGATTGGCCGCTGATAAAAAGGGAAGGGAAGTTCCTAGAAATAAAGCTGGAATCAACTGCCCAGGAGGCATTAGCAGGTTCAGGAGAGCTGGGTAGCTACCCAAGCCAGGGCAGTGTGCACACTGGATGCCCAGGGAGAGGAAGGACTTGGGGGGGAGGGGGGAAAATGAGGGAAAGACAAAAGACAATGGGTCAAGGTCAGAACAGATAACTCTGTGTTCCCAGACCCCATCACACTTCCTACCAAGGATGCTTGCCCTCTCTGAAGAACATTAGGAGAGTAATCCCAGCACTTTGGGAGGCTGAGATGGGCAGATCACTTGAGGTCAGGAGTTTGAGACCCAGCCTGGCCAACATGGTGAAACCCCATCTTTACTAAAAATACAAAAATTAGCTGGGCATAGTGGTGGGTGCCTGTAATCCCAGCTACTTGGGAGGGTGAGGTACGTGAATCACTTGAACCTGGGAGGCGGAGGTTGCAGTGAGCCGAGATGGTGTCACTGCACTCCAGCCTGGGCGACAGAATGAGACTCCATCTCAATTAAAAAAAAAAAAAAAAGATTAGGAGAGAATTGAACATGGGCTCTATATTGGGTAACAGTATTGTATAAATATCAAGCATCTTGGGCATGATAATGGTGCTGTGGTCATGTGGGAGAATGTCTCTGCTGCTAGCGCATGTACTGAAGTGTTTAGTGATGAAGTATCTTGATATGTGCAACTTTCAAGTAGGTCAGTAAAAAGAAGAGGAGAATGAAAGCCAGCGTGGCAGAATGTGAACGATGTAAAGGTCTAGGTCAAGGGTCCAGGGGGCTTCACGGTACTATCTTTAAGATCTTCTCTAGGCTCAAAATTTAAAAAAAAATAACAAGTTAGAGGAAACAAATGACGAGTGCATGACAACATGGATGAATCAACATGCTGATTAAAAAAGAAATAAGACAGGCTGGGCGTGGTGGCTCGCGCCTGTAATCCCAGCACTTTGGGAGGCCGAGGCAGATGGATCACACGGTCAGACGATCGAGACCATCCTGGCCAACATGGTGAAACTCCATCTCTACTAAAAATACAAAATTAGCTGGGCGTGGTGGCGCGTTCTTGTAGTCCCCAGCTACTTGGGAGGCTGAGGCAGGATCACTTGAACCCGGGAGGCAGAGGTTGCAGTGAGCTGAGATTGGACCACTGTACTCCAGCCTGGTGACAAAGCAAGACTCCATTGAAAGAAAGAGAGAGAGAAAGGGAGAGAGAGAGAGACAGAAAGAGAGAAAGAAAGAAGGAAAGGAAGGAAGGAAGGAAGGAAGGAAGGAAGGAAAGAGAGAGAGGAAGGAAGGAAGAAGAGAGAGAGAGAGAGAGAGGAAGGAAGGAAGAAGAGAGAGAGAAGAGAGAGAAAAAAAGTGAGAAAGGAAGGAAGGAAGACAAAAGATCAATTATTTTGAGATTCTAGAGCATGTGAAACTCTACGGTGGAAGATGCTAGAACAGTGGTTGCCTCAGTGTGTGAGAGTATGTGGCAAGGTCTGGGGGTTGACTGGGAAGGAACAGAGGAAACTTTCTATATTTCTGAAGGGATTTAAGTTACACAGGTGTAAGGCATTATTCAAAATGGGGCAGATGTACACCTAAGATTTGTGCATTGCATAGTATGTAAAATTTCTATCAAAAGGGAAAAACGATTAAAAAGAGTTGGGGGGTGGCCAGGCGCAGTGGCTCACACCTGTAATCCCATTACTTTGGGAGGCCAAGGCAGGCAGATCACCTGAGGTCAGGAGTTCCAGACCAGCCTGACTAACATGGTGAAACCGAGAGGCTGAGGCAGGAGAATCACTTGAACCCAGGAGAAGGAGGTTGCTGTGAGCCGAGATTGCACCATTGCACTCCAGTATGGGCGACAAGAGCAAAACTCCGTCTCAAAAAAGAAACAAAAATTAGCTGGGTGTAGTGGCATGTGCCTGTAGTCCCAACTACTAGGGAGGCTGAGGCAGGAGAATCGCTTAAACTTGGGAGGTAGAGGTTGCAGTGAGCCGAGATCATGCCACTGCACTCCGGCCTGGGCGACAGAGCAAAAGGCTCCATCTAAAAGATGAAAATTAAAAAAAGAACTGGGGGGAAATGTTGAATTCAGGGGGGAATATGATGGTTTGTCTTGGATTTCTAACCTCTTTGGGATAAACCTCGGGAGCCTGGCTGGGCATATTTTGAATGCTTCCCTTTGAGGATTCAGAAAGATGACATTATTGTTCAGGGTTTTGGAAGTTCCCAGTCCCAGAGCTGGTTTCCCTGCACTCAGTCCCGGCCATGGATCCGATGATGAAGCTACATTCATGGCTTAGTTCTATGGAGAATGTGGCAGCCAACTTCCGAGATGGCGCCCTGTGGACAGTGGGCAGCTGGCCTCCAAGATGGCACCCTCCAAGGAGACCCTCTCACCTTTTGGTTGTGTGTGTGTGTGTGTGTGTGTGTGTGTGTGTGTGTGTGTGAGCCCCCTCTCCCATTGAATAGGGTCAGCCTGTGTAACCAATAAGATACTGTGGCAATGTACTCTGTGTGTGTGTGATTCTAAACTAGGTCATGAAAGTGTCCGCCTTGCTGTCTCTTGGATACTCTCTCTTGTTCTGGGGAAAGCCAGCCCCATGGAGGCATCCACCTAGCAAGGAACTGAGGCCTCCTGCCAGCAGCCAGCACATCTGCCAGCCATGTGAGTGACCCACCTTAGAAATGGCTCCTCCAGTCCCCTCACTGACATCTTACCAAAGCCTCCTGAGAGACTTCAAGTCGGAATTATCCTGCTAATTCAATCCCCAAATTCAGTACCTGCAGATACTCTGAGATAACAAATGTGTCTTGCTGTGTTAAGCCAGTAGGTTTTGAGGTTAAGCCACCAGAGATAACGAATACGGAAAGTGACATTGGGACCACGAGAGGATGCTGAGAGGAGGCTGGTGGACAGGTGTGGTCCACCTTCTTGTGGCAAACCCCAGAGGCTTTCCCCTGTGCCCATAGACCTCATCTTCCTTCCTAGTTCTCATTCACAACAGGCCAAAAAAAGACTAAGAAGTATTTTCCTTTGCCATTCTGGCCCCATTGTCACACCGAGTCACTAAACTCAGTACAACCCTGCTGTCTCACACCACCCCTGCCCCACCTTCACAAGGGGAATTCAACCCTCTCTACACATTTGCCTCAGGATCTCATGGCACCCCATAGCACCTTAAAGACAATTACTTCTTGGACCTCAGAAGTTCCCAGGTCTCACACATGAAAAGCTATTGCCAACATCCTACTTACATTTTCCTCCCCCAGCCTGAGCCTCTTACCTCCAGGGAATCTCTCCATCCACAATCATTGGCAGACATAGCACCCCCTATAAAAGAAAAGAGTATATACAATATACAGATATATATACACACACCATACATACACACATATATACACATATATGTGTGTGTGTTTGTATATATATATATATATATATTTTTTTTTTTGAGACAGTTTCACTCTTGTCGTCCAGTGTAATGGCACAATCTCGGCTCACCACAATCTCCGCCTCCTCGGTTCAAGCGATTCTCCTGCCTCAGCCCCCACCCGAGCAGCTGGGATTACAGGCATGAGCCACCACGCCCAGCTAATTTTTTGTATATTTAGTAGAGACAGGGTTTCTCCACATTGGTCAGGCTGGTCTTGAACTCCTGACCTCAGGTGATCCACCCACCTCAGTCTCCCAAAGTGCTGGGATTATAGGTGTGAGCCACTGCACACGGCCTGTATATATATGTATATATATATATATATATATATGTATATATATGTATACATATATATATATTTATTTTATTTATTTTTTTAAGAAACAGGGTTTTACTCTGTCACCCAGGTTAGAGTGCAGTGGCACAACCACAGCTCACTGTGGCCTTGGACTCCTGGGCTCAAGTAATTCTCCTGCCTCAGCCTCCTGAGTAGCAAGGACTACAGGTCCCTGCCACCACATCCAGCTAATTTTTAATTTTTTGTAGAGACAGGGTCTCGCTACATTGACCAGGTTGGTCTCGAATCCCTGGCCTCAAGTTGTTATTCTGTCTCAGCCTCCCAAGGTGTTGGCATTACAGGCATGAGCCACTGTACCCAGAATAAAATTGTTTTTATTATGAAGCTAATACATGCTAATTTTAGCATTTCCATTAACTGGAAAATAACAGTAATTGCTGTTAAGGCTGTGTGTGTGTGTGTGTGTGTGTGTGTGTGGCGTGTGTGCACGCGCATGTGTGCTTGTGTGTGAGCATGTGTGTATTCCCAAAGCAAATCCACTATAAATAATTTAGGACTAAATGAAGCAGTGAAGTAATTTACTTTGTCATAGCCAAAGCTTTAAAGTTAACATATTTGCAACCTGGAGTTTGTGCATTAAAGGCATATTTAGCAAACAACAACTTAACTCTCCTAGAAAGAATATGCATGCAGTTAAAAGCTGGGGAAGTGGATCTTTGTGGTCCTTTCTCTGTCTGAGCGGAAAGGAATGGCCCGCAGGTGGGGAGGTCAAGGAGAAGCACATGACCCCATACGCCTACACACAGCTTGGCCCTTTGCTCATGGCTTTGCGTGTGGTCTCTGTGAATCCTCTCAGATGTCTGCTGACTCTGGCGGCCAGAAACCACTGCCCTGTTCCACACAAGTGCCAGAGCTGTGCTCAGACCCCGGTCCCTCTGAGGCCACAGCCCATTGTATTTAGTTTGCAAGGGCTACCATAATGAAATATCACAAGGGGCTGGGGTATGATGGCTCACCACTATAATCCTAGTACTTTGGGAGGCAGAGGCAGGAGGATCACTTGAGGCCAGGAGTTTGAGACCAGCCTGGACAACCTAGCCAGATCCCAACCCAACAAAAAATTTTACAAAGAGCTGGGCATGATGGCACCTACCTGTAGTTCCAGCTACTCAGAAGGCTGAGAGATAGGAGGATTCCCTGGAGCCCAGGAAGGTGCAGTGAGCTATAATTGCACCATTGCATTCCAGCCTGGGCAACAGAGTGAGACCCTGTTTTAAACCAATGAAAATAAAATTACAAAGAAAGTGGCTTAAAACAATAGAAATGTATTCTCTTGCAATTCTGGAGTCTAGAAATTGAAAGTCAAGGTGTCAGTAGGGTTGGTTCCTTCTTAGGGGCCTGTATCTTCTGTTCTCACACTGCTAATAAAGACATATTGAGATTGGGTAATTTATAAAGGAAAGAGGTTTAATGGACTCCCAGTTCCACATGGCTGGGGAGGCCTCACCATCATGGTGGAAGGTGAAATGAGAAGCAAAGTCACATCTTACACTGTGGCAGACAAGAAAACGTGTGCAGGGGAACCCCCGTTTATAAAACCATCAGATCTCATGAGGCTTTTCATTACCAGGAGAACAGCATGCGGGAAACTGCCCCAGGCCCTGCCCTTGACACATGGGGATTATTACAAGTCAAGGTGAGATTTGGGTGGGGGACACAGCCAAACCCTACCAGGGGTGTAAGGGAGAATCTGTTCTATGCCTCTCTTCTGGCAGTGATCACCATCCTTGGCTTTCCTTGGCTTGTGGACAAATGCATCGCTCCAATCTCTGTCTCCATCTTCTCCATCTCCATTTGTGTGTATGTTTCTGTCTTCACATGGCCTTTTTATTTTGAGACAGACTTTCTCTTGTTGCCCAGGCTGGAGTGTGCAATGGCTTGATCTCAGCTCACTGCAGCCTCTGCCTCCTGGGTTCAAGCGATTCTTCTGCCTCAGCCTTCTGAGTAGCTAGGATTACAGGCATGCGCTGCCTCTCCTGGCTAATTTTGTATTTTTAGTAGAAATGAGGTTTCTGCATGTTGGTCAGGCTGGTTTCAAACTCCTGAGCCTCCAGTGATCTGCCTGCCTCAGCCTCCCAAAGTGCTGGGATTACAGGCATGAGCCACCGCACCCGGCCTACATGGCCTTCTTATAAGGACACCAGTCACTGAATTTAGGGCCCACCCTAATCCAGTGTGGCTTCATTTTATCGAGTTACATATGCAAAGGCTCTAATGTGAAGTAATGTTGCATTCTGAGGTTCTGGATGAAGTACGGCTTTGAGGCGGGGTTGTGGGGGCACTATTCTATCCAGTACATCAACATCGAACATTACACCTCTCAGCCATCAGCAATGACAGCACCTGGGTATCCCTAATGATTAAGTCCCTTTATTGTGAGAAATAAAGACAAGGGAAGAAGTCAAAAGAAGAAAGACTTTAAACTTGAACTCTGCAGAAATACATTTGACTGAAGTTTTGTGGAGGCCCCAGGAGAGCACGGATGAGGATTTTGCTGACTTCCCTGTTGCCTTGGAGAAAACAGAGGAGCAGTTCTTTGCAGGAGGAAACCCTCTAAGACATAGATAATGAAAGCAAACCTCATGGAAACAAGGGCTGGGTCACAGCTAATTCAGACAAGAAAATAGTGCACTGAATATTACGCAACCTATAAAATTGTCTTTAAGCAGAGTGCTTAAGGACATAGGAAAATGCTTATGCTGTAACATTAAACAACAACAAAAGCCAGCATTGAAAACTGTCTTTGCAACATAAGCTTAACTATGCAATAAAGGGGAAACATTCCCAGAAAATAAGTCTGGTGCCAACTGAGACGGAGAACACAAGCAGAGCTCTGTTTGCCTTTTATTTTATATGCTTTGTATTGTTTGCATTTTGCCCTCAACAATAATGTAGTACTTTTTAATTTTTGTTTTATTTAATTTTTTATTTTATCTTTTTTTTTTAGAGACAGGGTTTTGTTCTGTCACCCAGGCTGGAGAGCAGTGGTGTGCTCATGGCTCACTGCAACCTCCACCTCCTGGGCTCAAGCCATCTTTCCACCTCAGCCTTCCAAGTAGCCGGGACTACAGCCACCATGCCTGGCAAATGTTGTTACTTTTTACAGAGACGGGGTCTCGCTATGTTGCCCAGATTAATCTTAAACTCCTGTCCTCAAGCAGTCCTCCCACCTCAGGCTCCCAAAGTGCTGGGATTACAGGCATGAGCCACCACACCCAGCCATAGTACTTTTTAAAAAAAAATAAGCTTTGTATTTAAGAATAGTTTTAGATTTACAGAAAAGTTACAAAGATAATGGAGTTCCCGTATGGTATCCAGTTGCCTCCATTGTTAACATCTTACATTTGTCACAAGTAGTGAACCAACATTTATACATTATTATTAACTAATGTCCATACTTTAATGGGGCTTCTCAAGTGTTTTTCTAATGTCCTTTCTTGTTCCAGAATCCCATCCAGGATATCGCATTATGTTTAGGGATCATGTCCCCTTGTGAGTACGGGTCAGGTATTTTGTAGAATGTCCCTCGATTTGGATTTGTCTGCTGTTTTTCTCAAAATTAGACTTGCGTTACGAATTTGGAGGAGAAAGACCACAGAAGTGAAGTGCCATTCACATCACATCATGTCCAAGGACACATCACTTTTGTAATGAAACATAAAGTATTAAACAAACAAAGCCAGCATTCAAAATTGAATATATAACTTTTGTAATGAAACACACAGTGAAATATATAATGAAAAGGATATATTACTTCGTAGTGAAACATACAATGAAATATACTTTTTTTTGTTTGATTTTTTGTTTTGTCTTTGTAGAGACAGGGTCTTGCCATGTTGCCCAGGCTGGTCTTGAACCCCTGGGCTCAAGTGATCCTCCCACCTAAGCCTCCCAAAGTGCTGGGATTACAGGCATGAGCCATTTCAAGACCAGCCTTGTGCAGCAAAACATATTTTTAAATAGTATTATGCCAAAAAACTGTTTGACTCTGGGTGGTAGATTATAAGGGCTTTCTAAATATTTTCCTTTACAGTTTTCTATAAAAAGCATACAATATACTTTCCAATTTTAAAAATTAATTTTAAAAATCCTACTGTAAATACTCAAGCTGCCTGGCTGTGGAGACAGAGGAGAGAGGGAGGGGAAGCGTCCTGGGGCCTCAGCCTGGCCTGCGTGGGAGCAGAAAGTGTAGAGTGATAGGGAACACACCAGGACTTGGCTGCATTCTGGGAGCAGTCAAGATTACTTATGGCAGGACAGAAAGTAACAGCAACAAAAGGAGAGCAAAGGCTGGGGCTGGGAAAACAGCTCTAATGAGAACACAGAGATGCATTCCAGGCGAAAGGGTAACCCAAAAATGTAAGCAAGCCCACAGCAGAGATTAGTTATAGCCAAATAAGTGAGGCAGGACTCAGAGGGTGCAGGCTGCGGGGAGGGACAGGCCACCTCTGTGTTCTCCGAAGCCAGCAACCTGAGGCTTTGTATAAATACTGACTTTTAGGGAAGACACAGAGGAGCCTCTCTCTTTTCTGTTTGAGGGATTAAGAAGAGTTTATTGATTTTGAAACAGGCTGTTTCTAATTAAGGCTTATTTTAGATCTAATAAGGCTTTTTTTTTTTTAATTGGGTAGAGAGAAGGGAATTTAGTATCAATTTCTGGGTAAAGTATTTTTAATTACTTTGGATGATGTTACATTGAAACTGAGATTGTAGGTCAACGTGCAAACCACAGGGTTTCGGTGCTGCAAGGATATTCCACTAGAGTAAGGGGAGCCTTGCCCAGGGTGTCTCCCAGCTCTTGGTCCAGTGTGAAAACGACTGGCCAGATGGGCTGACATCCATAGATGGAGTAAATAATAACTTCCAGAGTAAACAACTTTTGTTTTGTTTTTTTAGACAGAGTCTCACTCTGTCACCCAGGTTGGAATGCAGTGACTTGATAGCTCACTGCAATCTCCGCCTCCCAGGTTCAAGTGATTCTCCTGCCTCAGCCTCCTGAGTCACTGGGATTACAGGGGTGTGCTACCACACCCAGCTAAGTTTTGTATTTTAGAAGAGGTGGGGTTTTGCCATGTTGGCCAGGCTGGTCTCGAACTCCTGACCTCAGGTGATCCACCCACCATAGCCTCCCCAAGTGCTGGGATTACAGGCATGAGTCAGTATGCCCAGCCTAAACAACCCTTTTTAAAAATTACATTTAAAAAAATTAAATTTGTTAATAACAGAGATGGGGTCCACTATGTTGCCCAGGCTGGTCTTGAAATCCTGGGCTCAAGTGATCTTCCAGGCATCAGCCTCCCAAAGTGCCCAAGTGCTGGGATTATAGGTGTGAGCCATCATGCCTGGCCTTTTAATTACAATTGGCAAACTTCTACATGTCCTTCAAGACCCAAATCGAGTGTTCTGTGAAGTCTGCTCTATGAGCCATCATAGCAGTTCTGACTTCTGTCCCCACTATGGAATGTCATAGCTATTTTAATTATTGCATTTATCACATTGCACAACAATCATTAATTTATGGTTCTGCTCCCCGGTAGACGATACACCTTAGAGAGCAGACACTGTAGCTTACTCTCATCTTTTATTCCCTTCTCCTTCAACATAGCTCAAATAGATAGAAGGCGCTCAAATAAAAAATGCTTTTTTGGCCAGATGTGGGTGGCTCCTGCTTAATCTCAGCACTTTGGGAGCTGAAGTGGGAAGATCGCTTGAGCCTAGGAGTTGGAGACCAGCTTGGGCAACATTGCAAGACCCCCACTTCTATAAAAATAAACAAAAATTAGCCAGGTATCCTGGCACGTTCCTGTAGTCCCAGCTACTTGGGAGGCTGAAGCAGGAGGATCTCTCGAGCCTGGAAGGCTGAAGCTGCAGTGAGCCAAGATAGCGACACTGCTCTCCAGCCTGGGTGACAGAGCAAGACCCTATCTTTAAAAAAAAGAAAAAAAGGCCAGGCACAGTGGCCTGTAATCCCAGCATTTTGAGAGGCCAAGGCAGGCAGATCACGAGGTCAAGATCGAGACCATCCTGGCTAACACGGTGAAACCCTGTCTCTACTAAAAATACAAAAAATTATCCGGGCGTGGTGGTTCATACCTGTAGTCCCACCTACTTGGGAGACTGAGGCAGCAGAATCACTTGAACGCAGAGGCGGAGGTTGCAGTGAGCCAAGATCGCACCACTGCATTCCAGCCTGGGCGATAGAGCGAGACTCCATCTCAAAAAAAAAAAAAAACAAAAACTTTTTTCCTGAATAATAGACCAGCTATACTTCTGTAGATCCGGTGTGTCTAGATGTACTGCCACATGTGCATCTAGTTGATTTTTGATTGACTAATTTGATGAGAATTCATTGCTGAGTACTTCCTACGGGCTGCAGTTTGTGCTAGACATAAAACTTCCGTGCAAGGCTATATAATCATGCTGTGGGGTAGCCCTTGATATTTAAAGAAATACAATATCAAAAACAAGTAAATCAGTTACACTCAAGATAGAAAAAATAAAAGAAAAATAAAGAAATACAATAGAGGAAAATATTAACCATTAGAGAATAGGAGAAGATGTAATTATATAACAATTCTAAGCCAAGTGTCCCCATGCATGATGAAGATGGTGCCTGTCGAGAGGCTGAGACAGGGGATGAGGCAATGGCTGGAGTCATCAGGAAGGGCTTTCTGGAGAAGTGGGGGTTGGGCTGAGACATGGAAGACAGGGACAAGCAGCCAGGTGGAAGGAATGGGGGAGAGCTTTGGACTCACAGAGCAGCCTCCAGGATGGAATGGACCACAGAGGGGAGGGGACAGGGAAGAGACCAGAGTGGGATTCCCTGATTGCAGCTCAGAGGCTTTGAGGTCCACACCTAAGCTGTAGTGCAGGCCGGATGATGTCACAGACACTCGCAGCGGACCAAGAGGCCAAGTGCTGAGCCAGCACAGCCAAACCAGAAGCTGGCAATGATCTGAGGGAAACTGGCACCAGGGATGTAGCATCAGTGGGTAGAGTGCGGAGGCCCTGGAGGCAGGGTCTGGATAACCAAAGGGGATGGGACTGCAGGAATTGGTGAGATCTGGCAGTGCAGGCAGCAGAGCCTCAGGAAGCCGGACGATGCCATTAATTGGGGTGTCCCCACCCCTGCTCCTCCCTCCAAGAGAGGCCTCTTCTCTCAACAGTGCTTCAAGGCCCTGTGTTATTCCTGAAGACTAAGAAGGGGGAGGAGGAAATGAAAGGATAAGTTGAGGTGTAAACTAGAAGGGAAACAGAATTCTGATTGGAGGGAATTCAGGCAGCAGCATGGCACTTGGGCAAGGTTTTGGTGGACACCATGATATGGCTACCTGCTAGCACTGCGCCCTGAGCAGCTTGCCTGATCTCTCTGAACTTAATCTCATTTGCAGGACTTAAGTGCTCATCCTTCTCTTCTGTTTTTAATTGATGGGTAAAAATTGCATATATTCATGGTGTAAAATTTCTTTCTTTCTTTCCTTTTCTTGAGACAGGGTCTTACTCTGTCATCCAGGTTAGAGTGTGATGGTGCAGTCATGGCTCACTCAGCCTTGACCTCCTGGGCTCAGGTCCTGCCTCAGCCTCCTGAGTAGCTGGGAGCACAGGTGCACACCATCACACCTGGCTAATTTTAAAGATTACTTTTAGAGACAGGGTCTCGCTGTGTTACCCAGGCTGGTCTTAACCTCCTGGGTTCCAGTGATCTGCTAGCTTTGGTCTCCCAAAGTGCTGGGATTACAGATGAGCTTCTGTGCCTGGCCTCAAGCGATTTCACACGTGCGTGACCTCATATATTTATTTTTGGTGGTGAGAACATGTGAAATGTACTGTCTCAGCACTTTTCAAGAATACAATACATTGTTATTAATTATAGTCACCATGATGTCTGATACGGTTCAGCTCTGTGTCCCTACCCAACCCTCAATTGTAATCCCCACGTGTCGGGGGAGGGGCCTGGTGGAAGGTGACTGGATCACGGGGGTGGATTTCCTCCTCACTCTTCTTGTGATACTGAGTTCTCATGATGAGATCTGATGGCTTAAAAGTGGTTCTCTCCATGCACCCCACCCCCGCCCCACTCCTGCCATCTTGTGAAGAAGGTCCTTGCTTCCTCTTCACCTTCAGCCATGATTGTAAGTTTCCTGAGGCCTCCCCAGCACTGTGGAACTGTGAGTCAATTAAACCTCTTTCCTTGAGAAATTACCCAGTCTTGGGCAGTTCTTTATAGCAGTGTGAAAGTGAACTAATGCCCAATGTATCTCTTGAATTATTCCTCCTGTCTAACTAACACTTTGTGTCCTTTGACCAACACCTCCCCCAGTCCTCCACATCAACCTTATTGTGCAGTTCTTGGGACATAAAGCAAATTAAGGCACTTGGTTGCAAGAGACTCACGGGGATCATCTCAAGTGTGCAGAGGTTGATGGCCAAGTTAACTGTGAACAGTTCATCTCAGCGTGGCCCTCCCAGCCTCATGGCAACCTGGGGCAGACACACAGCAAAGACTCACTCTGTGTGGGTTGAAGCTCAGATCCGAAGGTGAGCCCAGGGGTGCAGAGTGGCCCCGGCAGCAAGGCCACTTCTCTGTACACTCAGGAGCAGGCACTCTCATTGGCGACCTCTCTGCCGTTGATTCACCAAATCCTCTTTGAGGTCCTGCTGTGTGCCAGACCCTGGTTGGGTGCTGGAAATGTAGTTTGGTCTCTGCCTCTCTGTGGTCTTTTGGCTTCTGTGCCTTGTCCCTAACTGCTCGGCTCCCCCTGACTGCACTCGTCAGTTGTCTTTGTTTTCAAGTGTCTGACTGAAACTGTGCTCAAACTAACTGAAGTAAAGGGAGCCCTTAGGAGCTCCTAGCATAAATCATCCACAGAAAGAAAGGCAGGGATGGGCGTGGAAGGTACAGGGAGGCAGCGGAGAATGAGGCTAGCTTCCGGGTTGACAGACCTAGCTCACCAGGGAGCAAGGTGGGATTTAAAAATAGTTGCAGTTAGGTGCAGCAACTCATGCCTGTAATCTCAGCACTTGGGAGGCTGAGGCAGGACGATTGCTCGAGCCCAGGAGTTCAAGACCAGCCTGGACAACATAGTGAAACTCTGTCTCTACAAAAAATAATTTAAAAATTGAGACTTCTGCCAAGATGGCCAAATAGGAACAGCTCTTGGGCACAGCTCTGAGCAAGAGCGACGCAAAAGGTGAGCGACCTCCGCATTTCCAACCGAGGTACCAGGTTCATCTCAATGGGACTGGTTGGACAGTGGGTATAGCCCAAGAAGGGCAAACCGAGGCAGGGTGGGGCACTGCATCACCTGAGAAGGGCAAGAGGCCGGAGGACCCCCCCTCCTACCCAAGGGAGGCCATTGGGGACTTTTCCAGACACTCCAGCACTCCAGCTCAGATACTGCACTTTTCCCCGCAGTCTTTACAGCCCATTGACCAGGAGATTCCCCACCAGTGTGAACAACACCAGCACTGCGGGTTTCCAGCACAAAACTGGGCAGCTGCTTTAGCCAGCACCTGGAATGCCTGCGAGACAGAACTGCTCATTCCCCCTGGAAAAGATGGGGCTGAAGTCAGGAAGCCAAGTGATCTGGCTTGGCGGGTCCCACCCTCACAAAGACCAGCAAACTGAAACCCACTGTCTTGAGATTTTTGCAGCCAGCACAGCAGTTTGAGCTCGACCAGGATGGTTGAACTCGGTGGGGGGGGGAGGGGCATTTGCCATTACTGAGGCAGTTCTAACCTTGCATGTGTAAACAAAATTGCAAGGAAGTTTACACAGCAGATGGCAGAGCCACGGCAGCTCAGCAATGTCTCTGCAGGCAGACTGTGACTAGACGTCCTCCTTGCTGGGCAGGGCATCTCTGAAAAAAGGCAGCAGCCTATCAGGGGCTTATAAATAAAGCCCCACCTTCCTAGGACAGAGCACCTGGGAAAAGGGGTGGTTGTGAGCTCTGCGGCAGCAGACTTAAATGTCCCCTGCTCAGCAGCTCTGAAGGGAGAAATGGAGCTCCCAGCACAGCACTTGAGCTCTGACAAGGGACAGACTGCTTCCTCACGTGGCTCCCTGACTCCCCACATATCCAAAAAGGCACCTCATAAAGGAGAGCTCTGGCTGACATCTAGCAGGTACCCTTCTGGGACGAAGTTACCAGAGGAAGGAACAGGCAGCAATCCTTGCTGTTCTGCAACCCCCGTGGGTGATTCCCAGGCAAGCAGGGTCTAGGGTGGACCTCCAGCAGTCCTGCAGCAGAAAGGCCTGACTGTTAGAAGGAAAACTAAAAAATAGAAAGAAGCAGCTTCAACATCAACAGAAAGGACGTCCACTCAGAGACCCAATCCGAAAGTCACCAACTTCAAAGACCAAACATAGATAAAACCATGTAGATGGGAAGAAACCAGTGCAAAAAGGCTGAAATCACCAAAAACCAGAACACCTCTCCTCCTCCAAGGGATCACAACTCCTCACCAGCAAGAGAACAAAACTGGATGGAGAACGAGTTTGACGAATTGACAGAAGCAGGCTTCAGAAGGTGGGTAATAACAAACTTCTCTGAGCTAAAGGAACACGTTCTAACCCAATGCAAAGAAACTAAGAACATTGAAAAAAGGTTAGACGAAATGCTAACTAGAATAACCAGCTTAGAGAAAGAACATAAACGATTGGATAGAGCTGAAAAACACACCACAAGAACTTTGCGAAGCATACACAAGTTTCAATAGCTGAATCAATGAAGCAGAAGAAAGGTTATCAGAGATAGAAGATTAACTCAGTGAAATAAAATCAGAAGGCAAGATTAGAGAAAAAAGAGTAAAAAGAAATGAACAAAACCTCCAAGAAACATGGGATTAGGTGAAGAGACCTAATCTACGTTTGATCAGTATACCTGAATGTGACAGGGAGAATGAATCCAAACTGGAAAACCCTCTTCACGATATTATCCAGGAGAACTTTCCCACCCTAGCAAGGCAGGCCAACATTCAAATCCAAGAAATACAGAGAATACCACAAAGATATTCCTCAAGAAGAGCAACCCCAAGGCACATAATTGCCAGATTCACCAAGGTTGAAATGAAGGAAAAAATGCTAAGGGCAACCATAGAGAAAGGTTGGGTCACCCACAAAGGGAAGCCCATCAGACTCACAGAGCATCTCTTGGCAGAAACCCTACAAGCCAAAAAAGAATGGGGGCCAATATTCAACATCCTTAAAGAAAAGAACTTTCAACCCAGAATTTCATATCCAGCCAAACTAAGTTTCATAAGTGAAGGAGAAATAAAATCCTTTACAGACAAGCAATTGCTGAGAGATTTTGTCACCACCAGGCCTGCCTTACAAGAGCTCCTAAAGGAAGCACTAAACATGGAAAGGAACAGCCAGTACCAGCCACTGCAAAAACATACCAAATGGTAAACACTATCGACACAATGAAGAAACTATGGCAAAACAACCAGCTAGTATCAAAATGGCAGGATCAAATTCACACATAACAATATTAACCTTAAATGTAAATGGGCTAAATGCCCCAATCAAAAGACACAAACTGGCAAATTGGATAAACAGTCAAGATCCATCGGTGTGCTGTATTCAGGAGACCCATCTCACGTGCAAAGACACACATAGACTCAAAATAAAGGGATGGAGGAAGTTTTACCAAGCAAATGGAGAGAAAAAAAAAGCAGAGTTTGCAATCCTAGTCTCTGATAAAACATACTTTAAACCAACAAAGATCAAAAGAGAGAAAGAAGGGCATTACATAGTGGTAAAGGGATCAATGCAATAAGAAGAGCTAACGATCCTAAATATATATGCACCCAATACAGGAGCACCCAGATACATAAAGCAAGTTCTTAATGACCTACAAAGAGACTTAGGCTCCCAAACAATAATAGTGGGAGACTTTAACACTCCACTGTCAATATTAAACAGATTAACGAGACAGAAAATTAACAAGGATATCCAGGACTTGAACTCAGATCTGGACCAAGCAGACCTAATAGACATCTACAGAACTCTCCACCCCAAATCCACAGGATGTACATTCTTCTCAGCACCACGTCACACTTACTCTAAAATTGACCACATAATTGGAAGTAAATCACTCCTCAGCAAATGCAAAAGAACGGAAATCATAACATTCTCTCAGACCACAGTGCAATCAAATTAGAACTCAGGATTAAGAAACTCACTCAAAACCACACAACTACATGGAAACTGAACAACCTGCTCCTGAATGACTGCTGGGTAAATAATGAAATGAAGGCAGAAATAAAGATGTTCTTCAGAACCAATAGGAATAAAGACACAATGTACCAGAATCTCTGGGACACATTTAAAGCAGTGTCTAGAGGGAAATTTATAGCAATAAATGCCCACATGAGAAGCAAGGAAAGATACAAAATTGACACCCTATCATCATAATTAGAAGAACTAGAGGAGCAAGTTCATACAAATTCAAAAGCTAGCAGAAGACAAGCAACAACTAAGATCAGAGCAGAACTGAAGGAGATATAAACAAAAGACTCTTCAAAAAAATGACCCAGGAGCTGGTTTTTTGAAAAGATCAACAAAATAGATAGACTAATAAAAAAGAAAAGAGAGAAGGATTCAACAGAAATAAAAAATGAGAAAGGGGATATCACCACTGATTACACAGAAATGCAAACTACCATCAGAGATTACTACAAACACCTCTATGCACATAAACCAGGAAACCTAGAAGAAACGGATAAATTCCTGGACACTTACACCCTCCCAAGACTAAACCAGGAAGAAGTTGAATCCCTCAATAGACCAATCACAAAGTCTGAAGTTGAGGCAGCAATTAATAGCCTACCAACAAAAAAAATCCAGGACCAGACAGGTTCACAGCCAAATTCTACCAGTAGTACAAAGAGGAGCTGGTACAATTCCTTCTGAAACTATTCCAAACAATACACAAAGAAAGAATTCTCCCTAACTCATTTTATGAGACCAACATCATCCTGATACCAAATCCTGGCAGAGACACAACTAAAAAAGAAAATTTCAGGCCATTATCCATGATGAACACTGATGTGAAAATCTTAAATAAAATACTGGCAAACTGAATCCAACAGCACATCAAAAAGCTTATCCATCACAATCAATTTGGCTTCATCCCAGGGATGCAAGTGGTTCAACATATGCAAATCTATAAACATAATCCATCACATAAACAGAACCAAAGACAAAAACCACATAATTATCTCAATAGAGGCAGAGAAAGCCTTCAACAAAATTCAACAGCCCTTTATGCTAAAAACTCTCAATAAACTAGGTATCGATGGAACGTATCTCAAAATAATAAAATCTATTTATGACAAATCCATAGCCAATATCATGCTGAATGGGGAAAAACTGGAAGCATTCCCTTTGAAATCTGGCACTAGACAAGGGTGCCCTCTCTCACCATTCCTATTCAACATAGTATTGGAAGTTTTGGCCAGAGCAATCAGGCAAGAAAAAGAAATAAAGCGTACTGAATTAGGAAAAGAGGAAGTAAAATTGTCTCTGTTTGCATATGACATGATTGTATATTTAGAAGACCCCATTGTCTCAGCCCAAAATCTCCTTAAGTTGATAAGCAACTTCAGCAAGTTCTCAGGATACAAAATCAATGTGCAAAAATCAAAAGCATTCCTATACACCAATAACAGACAAACAGAGAGCCAAATCATGAGCAAACTCCCCATTCACAATTGCTACAAAGAGAATAAAATACCTAGGAATACAAATAACAAGGGACATGAAGGACCTCTTCAAGGAGAACTACAAATCACTGCTCAAGGAAATAAGAGAGGACACAAACAGGTGGAAAAATATGCCATGCTCATGGTTAGGAAGAATCAATATCATGAAAATGGTCTTACTGCCCAAAGTAATTTATAGATTCAATGCTATCCCCTTCAAGCTACCATTGACCTTTTTCACAGAACTGGAGAAAACCACCTTAAACTTCATATGGAACCAAAAAGAGCTTGCATAGCCAAGTCAATCCTAAGCAAAAAGAACAAAGCTGGAGGTGTCATGCTACCTGACTTCAAACTATACTACAAGGCTACAGTAATCAAAGCAGCATGGTACTGGTTCCAAAAACAGAGATATAGACTAATGGAACAGAACAGAGCCCTCAGAAGTAATGCCACACATCTACAACCATCTGATCTTTGATATACCTGACAAAAAACAAGCAGTGGGGAAAGGATTTCCTGTTTAATAAATGGTGTTGGGAAAACTGTCTAGCCATGTGTGGAAAGGTGAAACTGGACCCCTTCCTTACACCTTATACAAAAATTAACTCCAGATGGATTAAAGATTTAAACGTAAGACCTAATACCATAAAAACCCTAGAAGAAAACCTACGTAATACCATTCAGGACATAGGCATAGGCAAGGACTTCATGACTAAAATACCAAAAGCAATGGCAACAAAAGCCAAAATAGACAAATGGGATCTAATTAAACTCCAGAGCTTCTGCACAGCAAAAGAAACAATCATTAGAGTGAACCGGCAACCAACAGAATGGGAAAAAATTTTTGCAATCTACCCATCTGACAAAGGGCTAATATCCAGAATCTACAAAGAAACAAATTTGTGAGAAAAAAATAACCCCATCAAAAAGTGGGTGAAGGATATGAACAGACGCTTTTCAAAAGAAGACATTTACACAGCCAACAAACATATGAAAAAATGCTCATCATCACTGGTCATTAGAGAAATGCAAATTAAAACCACATTGAGATACCATCTCATGCCAGTTAGAATGGCGATCATTAAAAAAATCTGGAGACAACAGATGCTGGAGAGGATGTGGAGAAATCGGAACACTTTTACACCGTTGGTGGGAGTGTAAATTAGTTCAACCATTGTGGAAGACAGTGTGGCAATTAAACTAGAAATACCATTTGACCCAGCAATCCCATTACTGGATATATAACCAAAGGATTATAAATTGTCCTATTATAAAGACACGTGCATACATATGTTCACTGTGGCACTGTTTACAACAGCAAAGACCTGGAACCAACCCAAATGCCCATCAATGATAGACTGGATAAAGAAATTGTGGCACATATACACCATGGAATACTATGAGGCCATAAAAAATGAGTTCATGTCTTTTGCAGGGACATGGATGAAACTGGAAACCATCATTCTCAGCAAACTGACACAAAAACAGAAAACCAAACACTGCATTGTCTCACTCATAAGTGCATGTTGAACAATGAGAACATGTGGACACATGGAGGGGGACATCACACACTGGAGCTTGTTGGAGGGTGGGGGAGGCTAGAGGAGGGATAGCAGGGGGTGGGGATTGGGGAGGGTTAACATTAGGAGAAATACCTAATATAGGTGACGGAGGGATAGATGCAGCAAACCACCATGGCATGTGTATACCTATGTAACAATCCTGCACGACTTGCACATGTACCCCAGAACTTAAAGTATAATAAAAAAAAATTAAAACATTAACCAGGCATAGTGACATGGGTCTGTGGTCCCAGCTACTCAGGAGGTTGAGGCAGGAGGATTACTTGACCCAGGAGGTCGAGGGTGCCATGAGCCATGAGTATGCCACTGCACTCCCGCATGGGTGACAGAGCAAGACACTATGTTAAAAAAAAAAAAAAAAAAAAAAAAAAAGTCCAGGCACGATGGCTCACGCCTGTAATCCCAGCACTTCGGGAGGCTGAGGCGGGCAGATCATGAGGTCAAGAGATTGAGACCATCCTAGCCCCATCTCTACTAAAAATACAAAAATTAGCTGGGCATGGTAGCACATGCCTGTAGTACCAGCTACTTGGGAGGCTGAGGCAGAAGAATCGCTTGAACCTGGGAGGCGGAGGTTGCAGTGAACCAAGATCATGCCATTGTACTCCAGCCTGGCAACAGAGCGAGATTCCGTCTCAAAAAAAAAAGAATTGGGTTTTTGTCTCTACTTAAAAAGGGAAATTTCTTCCATTATACCTCCCCCAAACCCCAAACTCTCCAATATTTTAAGTGTTCTGCTCTAATTTAGAAACTCTACTCTCACTTGAAATTTACTGACGATCTGTATAACAGTATTAATAAATAGCAATTGTTGGCTGGGTGCAGTGACTCAGTGACTTATCTGTGTAATTTCAGCACTTTGGGAGGCTAGGGCAGGAGGATTCCTTGAGGCCAAGAGTAGTCCAAGCTACTAGGGAGGCTGAGAGAGGAGGATTGCTGGAGCCCAGGTTGGGAGTTGCAGGCTGCGGTAAGCTGAGATCACACCACTGCACTCCAGCCTGGGTGACAGAGCAAGATTCTGCCTCAAAAAAAGAAAAAAAAATGTGTAGATATTAGGCAAACATTTTTCTAAGCATGGCTTTGATCTTTTGGTAGGAACATTCCAGGAGAAAAACAAGAAAAAAAGCTGCTTAAGGATCTGCTGTTCCTTGGCTGAAGGATCAGGTATGAGGCTGATTGATGAAGGTCATGATGTTTAGCAGTTAGGGGAAAAAAGCCCTCTTTTCACGATCAGAAGAGCCGCATGGCGTGTGTGAGCCAGTTGCTATCCTGACTCCTTCAAGGTTAAGTACCTCTAAAAACTACCATGAGTCAGCTGGAAATTTTACTTAACCCAAGAAATAAGCAACCATGTGTGAGAGAGCCATAAAGAGTTCTGCAGCTACATTCAGATCATTTGCAGAATCATGTGTATTACACTTCTGAACTATGTACAGACTTTTTAATGCATGGATCAAGTACGATAGTCACCTCTAAAGATTTTTAACGTAGGAATGTGACGGGGTGGGACTAGAGAATTTAACAATCATATTAAAAACTGTACAAGTCATTGTCTCATTTTTCTACTTTTCATAATCATCATGTAACTATATGTATGTTAGTATTAATGCTTATTTCTTTGGTTAAATAAAAATTCCAAAGGACACAGGGCAGATTTTGGAAGTTCTTAACCATGAATGAATCAAGATAGGGTAGTGAGTAGCCTAAGATAAATCCCAAGAAAATTACATTCATTTGGTGGATTGAGACCAAATGTAGATTTTTTTAAAAAATAAAAATAAAAAGGATGCTGGGCGTGGTGGCTCACCCCTGTAATCCCAGCCCTTTGGAAAGGCCGAGGCAGGCAGATTACCTGAGGCCAGGAGTTCGAGACCAGCCTGGCCAACATGGTGAAACCCCATCTCTACTAAAAATACAAAAGTTAGCTGGGCATGGTTGTGTGCCTATAATCCCAGCTACTCGGGAGGCTCAGGCAGGAGAATTACTTGAACCCAGGAGGCGGAGGTTGCAGTGAGCCGAGATTGCACCATTGCACTCCTGCCTGGGAGACAGCAGTGAAACTCTGTCTCAAAAATAAATAAATAAATGAAATAAAATAATAAAATAAAATGGACATTTAACCCTCAAATTTGCTTTAAAAAATTAGTATTTTCTATTCGATTACTGATGGAAATTGACCATGTCCACATTCCCTCTGAGTTAGTCCATTTGTGTTGCCACAAAGGAATACCTGAGGCTGGGTGATTTATAAATAAAAGAGGTACGGGAGGTGGATCCAAGATGGCCGATTAGGAGCAGCTGAGGATTGCAGCTCCCAGTGAAAGCGCGGAGGGTGAGTGGACGCCGCATTGCCAGACAGATTTTTATTGCCCACAGACCAGGAGATTCCCAGGGGGGAGGAGCCCCACGGGTCGCCAGCGCGGCTGGTTTGGCCGGCGCAGCAGTTTTTGCCGGCGCGACTGTTTTCGCCGGCGCTGCTGTTTTGGGCGGCGTCCCCGGCGCAGCGGTTCCCCCATACAAATACGTGGGTCCGGGTGCCGTTATAGCTGGCAATTGGAGCTCCGGGGAAGGCAGAGCCGCCCATTCATCTGATTAAAAAAGGGGACTGAAACAGGCAGCCAGGCCGGGAGATTTCCCGGGCAAAAAAAAAACGCCAAGAATCTCCGCGCCCGCGGTTTCAGCCGGCGCAGTGGGTCGCCGCACGGGAAATCACACAGATCCCGACGCCTTTTCAACAGGCGGCTGGAACACCTGGGGAGACTCTGAGGCAGGGAGCCAGGTGATCAGGCTCGGCTGGTCCCCACCCCCACAAAAAACAGCCATCGGAAACGCTCTGGATCCAGAGTTTCACAGCAAGCACAGCTGAGCCCGGGACGGCCCAGCTCTGTGGGGGAGGGGCGTCCGCCATTACTGAGGCAGTCTGCCGCTACAGAGGTAGTTTGCCATTGCCGAGGCAGTTCTCACTACACCGGTATAAACAGGACTGCAGGGAAGTTCATACGGCAGCTGGGTGGAGCCCACAGCAGCTCAGCAAAGCCTCTGTAGGCAAACAGTGACTAGGCTGCCTCATCGCTGGGCAAGGCAGCCCTGAGAAAAAGGTAGCAGCACCAGGGAAACTCATAAATAAAGCCCTAACTCCCCCGGGACAGAGCACCTGGGGGAAAAAAGGGGTTTATGAGTTCTGCTGCAGCAGACTTAAACGTACCTGCCCAGCAACTCTGAATGAACAACGGAGCTCACAGCTCAGCACTTGAGCTCCTATAAAGGAAACTCTGTCTCCTCAAGCAGCTCCCCTGATCCCCCGTATATCCAACGAGTCACCTCACAAAGGAGTGCTCAGACGGACATCTGGCGGGTATTCTTCTGGGACAAAGATAGCAGAAGAAGAGACTGGCAGCAACCCTTACTGTTCTGCAGCTGCTGCAGGTGATCCCCCCAGGCAAGCAGGGCCGGGAGTGGACCTCAGCAGCCCTACAGCAGAGGGGTCAGACTGGTAGAAGGAAAACTAAGAAACAGAAATAAATAACTTCATCATCAACAAACGGGACGTCCACTGAGAGACCCCATCTGAAAATCACCAACCACAAAGACCACACATAGATAAATCCACAAAGATGGGAAGAAACCAGCGCAAAAAGGAGGTAAACACCCGAAACCAGAACGCCTCTCCTCCTACAAGGGATCACAACTCCTCACCAGCAAGGGAACAAGGCTGGATGGACAATGAGTGTGATGAAAATGACTGAATCAAGCTTCAGAAGGTGGGTAGTAAGAAACTTCTGTGAGCTAAAAGAACATGTTCTAACCCAATGCAAACAAACTAACAACCTTGAAAAAAGATTTGACGAAATGCTAATGAGAATAACCAACTTAGAGAGGAATGTAAGTGAATTGATGGAGCTGAAAAACACAACACAAGAACTTTGCGAAGCATACACAAGTTTCAACAGCCGAATTGACCAAGCAGAAGAAAGGATATCAGAGGTCGAAGATCAACTCAATGAAATAAAACGAGAAGGAAAGAGTAGAGAAAAAAGGGTAAAAAGGAATGAACAAAGTCTCCAAGAAATATGGGACTATGTGAAAAGACCTAATCTACGTTTGATAGGTGTACCTGAATGTGAAGGAGAGAATGAATCCAAGCTGGAAAATACTCTTCAGGATATTATCCAGGATAACTTCCCCAACATAGGAAGGCAGGCCAATATTCAAGTCCAGGAAATACAGAGAACACCACAAAGATATTCCTCAAGAAGAGCAACCCCAAGGCACATAATCGTCAGATTCACCAGGGTTGAAATGAAGGAGAAAATGCTAAGGGCAGCCAGAGAGAAAGGTCGGGTTACCCACAAAGGGAAGCCCATCAGACTCACAGCAGATCTCTCAGCAGAAACCCTACAAGCCAGAAGAGAGTGGGGGCCAATATTCAACATCCTTAAAGAAAAGAACTTTCAACCCAGAATTTCATATCCAGCCAAACTGAGCTTCATAAGTGAAGGAAAAATAAAATCCTTTGCCAACAAGCAAGAACTCAGAGATTTCATCACCACCAGGCCTGCTTTACAAGAGCTCCTGAAAGAGGCACTAAACATAGAAAGGAACAACCAGTACCAGCCACTCCAAAAACATACCAAACAGTAAAGACCATCAACACAATGAAGAAACTGCATCAACTAATGGGCAAAACAGCCACCTAGCATCAAAATGGCAGGATCAAATTCACACATAACAATATTAACCCTAAATGTAAATGGGCTAAATGCCCCAATTAAAAGACATAGACTGGCAAACTGGATAAAAAGCCAAAACCCGTCTGTGTGCTGTATCCAGGAAACCCATCTCACATGCAGAGATACACAAAGGCTCAAAATAAAGGGATGGGGGAAGATTTACCAAGCAAATGGAGAGCAAAAAAAAGCAGGAGTTGCAATTCTCATCTCTGATAAAAATAGACTTTAAACCAACAAAGATCAAAAGAGACAAAGAAGGACATTACATAATGGTAAAAGGATCAATGCAACAAGAAGAGCTAACGATCCTAAATATATACGCACCCAATACAGGAGCACCCAGATACATAAGGCAAGTTCTCAATGACTTACAAAGAGACTTAGATTCCCACACAATAATAGTGGGAGACTTGAACACCCCGTTGTCAATGTTAGACAGATCAACAAGACAGAAAATTAACAAGGATATCCAGGACTTGAACTCACACCTGGATCAAGCAAACCTAATAGACATTTACAGAACTCTCCACCCCAAATCCACAGAATATACATTCTTCTCAGCACCACATCGCACCTACTCTAAAATTGACCACATAATTGGAAGTAAATCACTCCTCAGCAAATGCAAAAGAACAGAAATCATAACAAACAGTCTCTCAGACCACAGTGCAATCAAGTTAGAACTCAGAATTCAGAAACTGACTCAGAACCACACAGCTTCATGGAAACTGAACAACTGGCTCTTGAATGTTGACTGGATAAACAATGAAATGAAGGCAGAAATAAAGATGTTCTTTGAAACCAACGAGAACGAAGACACAACATACCAGAATCTCTGGGACACATTTAAAGCAGTCTCTAGAGGAAAGTATATAGCAATAAATGCCCACATGAGAAGCAAGGAGAGATCTAAAATTGACACCCTATCATCAAAATTGAAAGAGCTAGAGGAGCAAGATCAAAAAAACTCAAAACCTAGCAGAAGACAAGAAATAACTAAGATCAGAGCAGAACTGAAGGAGATAGAGACACGAAAAACTCTTCAAAAAATCAACAAATCCAGGAGCTGGTTTTTTGAAAAGGTCAACAAAATAGACAGACCACTAGCCAGATTAATAAAAAAGAAAAGAGAAAATAATCAAATAAATGCAATAAAAAACGATAAAGGGGATATCACCACAGATTCCACAGAAATTCAAACCATCATCAGAGATTATTACAAACAACTCTATGCACATAAACTAGTAAACCTGGAAGAAATGGATAAATTCCTGGACACATGCATCCTCCCAAGCCTAAACCAGGAAGAAGTCGAAACCCTGAATAGACCAATAACAAGGTCTGAAGTTGAGGCAGCAATTAAGAGCCTACCACCCAAAAAAAGCCCAGGTCCAGATGGGTTCACAGCCGAATTCTACCAGACATACAAAGAGGAGCTGGTACCATTCCTTCTGAAACTATTCCAAACAATCCAAAGAGAGGGAATCCTTCCTAAATCATTTTATGAGACCAACATCATCCTGATACCAAAACCTGGCAGAGACTCAGCAAGAAAAGAAAACTTCAGGCCAATATCCATGATGAACATAGATGCAAAAATCTTCAATAAAATACTGGCAAACCGATTGCAACAGCACATCAAAAAGCTTATCCACCATGATCAAGTAGGCTTCATCCCGGGGATGCAAGGCTGGTTCAACATACGCAAATCTATAAACATAATCCACCACATAAACAGAACCAAAGACAAAAACCACATGATTATCTCAATTGATGCAGAGAAGGCCTTTGACAAAATTCAACAGCCCTTTATGCTAAAAACTCTCAATAAACTAGGTATTGATGGAACGTATCTCAAAACGATAAAAGCTATTTACGACAAACCAACAGCCAATATCATACTGAATGGGCAAAAACTAGAAGCATTCCCTTTGAAATCTGGCACTAGACAAGGATGTCCTCTCTCACCACTCTTATTCAATATAGTACTGGAAGTTCTAGCCAGAGCAATCAGGCAAGAAAAAGAAATAAAGGGTATTCAAATAGGAAAGGAGGAAGTCAAATTGTCTTTATTTGCAGACGATATGATTGTATATCTAGAAGACCCCATCGTCTCAGCCCAAAATCTCCTGAAACTGATAAGCAACTTCAGCAAAGTCTCAGGATATAAAATCAATGTGCAAAAATCACAAGCATTCCTATACACCAATAACAGACTTAAAGACAGCCAAATCAAGAACCAACTGCCATTCACAATTGCTACAAAGAGAATAAAATACCTAGGAATACAACTAACAAGGAACGTAAAGGACCTCTTCAAGGAGAACTACAAACCACTGCTCAATGAAATAAGAGAGGACACAAACAGATGGAGAAATATTCCATGTTCATGGCTAGGAAGAATCAATATTGTCAAAATGGCCATACTGCCCAAAGTAATTTACAGATTCAACGCTATCCCTATCAAGCTACCAATGACCTTCTTTGAAGAACTGGAAAAAACCACCTTAAACTTCATATGGAACCAAAAGAGAGCCCGCATAGCCAAGTCAATTCTAAGCAAAAAGAACAAAGCTGGAGGCATCACACTCCCAGACTTCAAATTATACTACAAAGCTACAGTAATCAAAACAGCATGGTACTGGTACCAAAACAGAGATATAGACCAATGGAACAGGACAGAGACCTCCGACGCAACACAACACATCTACAACCACCTGATCTTTGACAAACCTGACAAAAACAAACAATGTGGAAGCGAGTCCCTGTTTAATAAATGGTGTTGGGAAAACTGGCTAGTCATGTGCAGAAAGCAGAAGCTGGACCCCTTCCTGACACCTTACACTAAAATTAACTCCAGATGGATTAAAGACTTAAACATAAGACCTAACACCATAAAAACCCTAGAAGAAAATCTAGGCAAAACCATTCAGGACATAGGTGTAGGCAAGGACTTCATGACCAAAACACCAAAAGCAGTGGCAACAAAAGCCAAAATAGACAAATGGGACCTAATCAAACTCCATAGCTTCTGCACAGCAAAAGAAACAGTCATTAGAGTGAATCGGCAACCAACAGAATGGGAAAAAATTTTTGCAGTCTACCCATCTGACAAAGGGCTGATAACCAGAATCTACAAAGAACTGAAACACATTTACAAGAAAAAAAAACAAGCCCATTCAAAAGTGGGCGAAGGATATGAACAGACACTTTACAAAAGAAGACACACATGAAGCCAACAAACATATGAAAAAATGCTCATCATCACTGGTCATTAGAGAAATGCAAATCAAAACTACATTGAGATACCATCTCACGCCAGTTAGAATGGCGATCATTAAAAAATCTGGAGACAACAGATGCTGGAGAGGATGTGGAGAAATAGGAACGCTTTTACACTGTTGGTGGGAGTGTAAATTAGTTCAACCATTGTGGAAGACGGTGTGGCGATTCCTCAAGGACCTAGAAATAGAAATTCCATTTGATCCAGCAATCCCATTACTGGGTATATATCCAAAAGACTATAAATCGTTCTACTATAAGGACACATGCACACGAATGTTCATTGCAGCACAGTTTACAATAGCAAAGACCTGGAACCAACCCAAATGCCCATCGATGATAGACTGGACAGGGAAAATGTGGCACATATACACCATGGAATATTATGCAGCCATCAAAAACGATGAGTTCGTGTCCTTTGTAGGGACATGGATGAACCTGGAAACCATCATTCTCAGCAAACTGACACAAGAACAGAAAATCAAACACCGCATGTTCTCACTCATAGGCGGGTGTTGAACAATGGGAACACATGGACACAGGGAGGGGGAGTATCACACACTGGGGTCTGTCGGGGGAAAAAGGGGAGGGATAGTGGGGGGGTGGGGGAGTTGGGGAGGGATAGCATGGGGAGAAATGCCAGATATAGGTGATGGGGAGGAAGGCAGCAAATCACACTGCCATGTGTGTACCTATGCAACAATCTTCCATGTTCTTCACATGTACCCCCAAACCTAAAATGCAATAAAAATAAAAAATAAAAAAAAAAAATAAAAAATAAAAATAAAAAAATAAAAAAAAATAAAATAAATAAATAAAAGAGGTACATTTTGGTTTGTGGTTCTGCAGGCTGTACAAGCATGGCGCCAACATCTGCTTGGATTCTGGTGAGGCCCCAGGGAGCTTACAATCATGGTGGACAACGAGGAGAAGGCAGGGTCACATGGGAAGAGCGGGAGCAAGAAAGGCAGGGGGAAGGTGACATACTTTCTTTTCTTTTTTAGACAGGGTCGTACCATGTTGCCTCTGCTGGAGTGCAGTGGCGCAATCATAGCTCACTGCAGCCTCAAACTCCTGGGCTCAAGCCATTCTCCCATCTCAGCCTCCCAAAATGCTAGGATTATAAACACGAGCCAGTCCATACTCTTTTAAACAACCAGCTCTCACGTAAACTCAGAGCAAGAACTCACTCATTACTATGAGGAGGGGCACCAAGCATTCATGAAGGATGCACCTCGACGAACCAACACCTCCCACTGGGCTGCCTCTTCAATACTGGAGGTCAAATTTCACTATGCGATTTGGAAGGGACAAACATCCAAACGATATCACCCTTCCTTTCCTTCTTACCAATTCATAAGACAGAATATAGTCCATCTATTTTTCCTCCCCTCACCCCAAATCCTCTTACTCTTATTAGGGAAAGGTTCCCAAATAATAATTATATGTATATATATAATTATATATATATACATTTGAGATGGAGTCTTGATGTGTTGCCCAGGCTGGAGTACCATGGTGCGATCTTGGCTCACTGCAGCCTCTGCCTCTTGGGTTCAAGCGATTCTCCTGCCTCAGCCCCACGAGTAGCTGGGATTATAGGCGCCTGCCAATACACCCCGCTAATTTTTATATTTTTAGTAGAGACAGAGTATCGCCATGTTGCCCAGACTGGTTTCAAACTCCTGACCTCAGGTGATCTGCCTGCCTTGGATTCCCAAAGTGCTGGGATTACAGGCGTGAGACATCTTGCCTGGCCAACCAAATAATACATGATTGTAGTTTCTGATATGAGAAAGAGAATTGGATAACCATATAGGCTGAGGGCACATCCAACAGATGTGGCCAAAGGGCAAGTTCATGTGTGTGGGGAAATCTGTAAGATCTCATCTAGACATTTTTATTTTGACAATTCATTCCCTTATCTGAGAAAAGTAGTTTTCCAATGCCTCATGGCTGTAATATCAACACTTCTTCTTTTTCCTCCTTTCTTTCTGTGAATGGAATAATCCTAAAACCTTGGGAGGCTGAGGTGGGAGCACTGCTTGGGGTCAGAAGTTCGAGACCAATCTGGGCAACATAGCAAGACCCCATCTCTACCAAAAATTTTAAAATTAGCCAGGCATGGTGGCTAGTGCCTCTAGTCAAAGCTACTTGAGAGGCTGAGGTGGGAGGATCCCTTGAGACCAGGAGTTTGAGGCCACAGTGAGCTATGATCATATCCCTGCACTCCAGCATGGGGAACAGAGGCAGACCGTGTCTCTAAAAGGAACCAACCAACCAACAAACAAAACAAAACAAAAAAGAAAAATCTCGACCGAACTCACAGCATTAGAGCCATTTTTGTTCTGAACTGCCTTTTGGTTCTAGTTCAGTTATTGAGTGCTTACTATGTACTATGCTGGGATACCTGGGGAAAGGCAAGGCTTTTCCACACTACCTTCTGATATTGTCTTAGTGAATCAAAGAATAAAATGGAACTGGGCATGGTGCCTCATGCCTGTAATCTCAGCATTTTGGATCACTTGAGCCTTGGAGTTCAAGACCACACTAGGCGAGAGCTTGGGGCAGGGGAGAAAAAAATAAAAATAAAAAAAATAAAAATAAAAAAAGACCAGACTAGGCAACATAGCGAGACTCCCTCACTACCAAAAATTTAAAAATTAGACAGGCGCAGTAGTGTACCCCTATGGTCTCAGCTCGCTGGGAGGCTGAGGTGGGAAGATTGCTTGAGCCCAGGAGTTTGAGGCTGCAGGGAGCTCTGATCGCACCACTGTACTCCAACCTGGGTCACAGAGTAAGACCCTGTCTCAAAAAAAAAAAAAAAAAAAAAAAAAAAAAGAATGAAAGGGTCTAAGGGTTTGGAGGGAGGCAAAGGGAAGAGCTACTGGAGGGAATATAAAGAGAGCCTTGGCCTTTACGTCCAGATGAAATCTTGCTGGCTTTTCCTTTTTTTTTTTTGTGGGGGGACAGAGTTTTGCTCTTGTTGCCCAGGCTGGAGTGCAATGGTGTGATCTTGGCTCACTGCAATCTTCGTCTCCTAGGTTTAAGCAGTTCTCCTGCCTAAGCCTCCTGAGTAGCTGGGATTACAGTCATGCACCACCACTCCTGGCTAATTTTTTTTTTTTTTTTTTAAGTAGAGACAGGGTTTCACCATTGCTGGCCAGGCTGGTCTTGAACTCCTTACCTCAGGTGATCCACCCGCCTTGGCGCCCCCAAAGTGCTGGGACTACAGGCGTGAGCCACCGTGCCTGGCCTCTTGCTGGCTTTTTCTAAGGTCTGCAATTGTGCTATTGGTGCAAACCACTGTCTGTTGTAGCAAGTGGGATTCCCTCTCCACATCCCACATTTGGGCATTGCTGGGAGACTCTGGGGCAGCTCTGGGGCCTTAGGGGTGTACAAGTTGGTTACTGAGGGCAGTAATCTCAGATCCAGATGTGCAGTGATAAGAGGAAAATCCTGTTTGGTTGGATTCTGCAGCCCCTCTGACCTGCACTGGAAATATTTTCGGAGAACCTTCTAGCTGAAAGCTTCCTTTATGTGTGATGAGAACAATAGCCTTACTCTTTTTTCTTATTTGTCATGGCTACCAAAAATCACAGAGATATTTCTCAGACCAATATATTGGGGACCTATTGCCTCCAAATTTTCCAGGCAGAGAAGAAAGAAATAAACTTACGGTGAAAACATACTGTGAGTTTAATTATTGTTTTTTATGTACTGAAAGGCAAGCCTCAAAAGTTCCTGGGTGAAAAGAAGAACGCAACCAGGCGTGATGGCTCACTCGCGCCTGTAATCCCAACACTTCGAGAGACCCAGGTGGGAGAATTATTTGAGTCCAGGAGTTTGAGACCAGCCAGGGTAACATAGCGAAACCTCGTATCTATTAAAAAAAAACAAAAAAAAAAAAAACAGGAGTGGGCTCACACTGTCCAGTAGAACTTGAGGTTGGACTGGGCTGGAGGGTCCACCCAATGGTGCCTTGTTCCAGAATTATTTTAAAGCCTTAAGAATGGATGTACTGGAAACAGTGGCTCCAGCCTGTAATCCCAGCACTTTGGGAGGCTGAAGCAGGAGGATCACTTGAGGCCAAGAGTTTGAGACCAGCCTGGGCAACACAGTGAGACCTCATCTCAGAAATTAAAAAATAAAAAAAAAGAATGGGTGTAGCTGCAACTTCATTTGCTGACACAACCTGGGTGAGAAGTATAATACTGGCTGTGAAATACTATTAGCCACCATTTATCAGCACCTCCTGTGTTCCAGGTTTTCTGCTAGCTGCTTTGTGTATCTTGTCTCAAAGTCAAATCATCTCATAATCAGTCACAGTGGTTAGTCAGTCCTCAGGGCTAGCACATCTGCTTCTCCACATTCCCTGTTGCTCTGTTCATTTCTTTCTTTCTTTTTTGGCAGAGTTTTGCTCTTGTTGCCCAGGCTGGAGTGCGATCACGTGATCTCAGCTCACTACAACCTCCACCTCCTGGGTTCAAGCAATTCTCTTGCCTCAGACTCCCGAGTAGCTGGGATTACAGGCATGCACCATCACGCCCGGCTAATTTTTGTATTTTTAATAGAGACGGGGTTTCTCCATGTTGGTCAGGCTGGTCTCGAACTCCCAACCTCAGGTGATCCACCTGCCTCAAACTCCCAAAGTGCTGAGCTTACAGGCATAAGCCACTGCACCCAGCCCACTCTTTTCATTTCTACTTTATTAACCTTGATGTATACACATTCTCAGTCTTAAGCCACTGCAAATTGCTGTTAGAAGAGAGAAGCATACAAATCAGGGGAAAGAAATGTTTGGCATGATTTTCTAAAGAGGTGATCAACTGTGAAGGCTTTGTTTTTTCTTAAATTCTAAAGAATAAGAGGTGCATGTGTACTTTTTCTAGGAAGAAAACCACTACCTTTCTTGTTAAATTATTCTGCTAATGTTTACTTTGTTGAAACAGTGGTATTTTACGCAAACAAAACAGAAAAGTCTTTATTTGGGCAGGGCAGGGGCAAAGGCCTTTTCTCTATTACTAAGAATGGGTTGAGCATCCCTAATCTGAAAAATGCAAAATCCAAAATGCTCCAAAATCCAAAGCTTTTTGAGCACCAACATGATACTCAAAGGACTGGAGCATTTTGGATTTTGGATTTTTGGATTAGGGATGCTCAACTGGTAATTACATAATGTAAATATTAAAGCAAAAACAAAAACACTCTCAAATTCAAAACACTTCTGGTCCCAAGCATTTCAGAGAAGGGATACTCAACCTGTATTCTGGAAGCAGGCTTTGTCATTTCCATCACTGCCCATGGATTGCAGTGGACCTGTGGGGTGTCAAGGCTTCTAGAATGAAATCTGACTCACTCTCCTTTTCAATATAAATAATGTGTAGTCATAGACACATAATCTTTGCACTTATCCTCAGGAACAATGTATGTAGGTATGTGTGTGTATAAATATGTAAACCAAAAACAAGTATTCTAAGCCAATTGATGGACCCTTTCCCCTTGGCCAAGGACATTCCAAAGTTAACCTAAAACCTAGTTGAGCCCATGACGGGAAGTGGATGTGTTAGACATGCCTCCTTATTCCCTCCTCTCTTTTGGAATTCAGGACAAGTTGACCAACGTTAACATCACACAGAGACCTGAAGACTGATAGGACAGACTCTTTAAGTCTCATAAGAAACATACACAATCTATTCTCTCTGAAGCCTGCTACCTGGAGGTTTCATCTACATGATAAAACCTCCATCTCTATAACCCCTTATCTTCACCCAGACATTCTAGGTCTTTAGATAAGAACTCTTTCAACCAATTGCCAGTGAGAAAATCTTTAAATCTGCCTATCACCTGGAATGCCACCCCACCTTTCCCAGACCAAACCAATGTACATCTTACATATGTTGATTGATGTCTCATGTCTCCCTAAAATGTATAAAATCAAGCTGCAGCCTGACTACCTTGGGCACATGTTCTTAGGATCTCTGGGTGCTGTGTCACAGGCCATTCATTGGTCAGTCATATTTGGCTCAATAAATTATCAGGCCTCCACGTGCAAGCCTGGACCCAGAAAGTCTAAAGTCCTGCCTGCCTCGGTTGATCACTCCCCCCGCAGGACATAAGCTTCCCCCTCACCCCACCCTGCCATCTTAACTGTTTTATGATAATGTGAACACTCTTCACCCCACCCTACCATCTTAACTACTTTTATCCCCACCTGCCATTGTAACTGAACTTACTGTAACGTAGATTCCTTGCCCCTTCTCCCACCACTGTAACTGATCTTACTCTGTAACTTTCCACTGCCCACCCCAAACCTATAAAACCAACTCCTATGCCACTGCCCTTTGCTAACACCCTTTTCAGCCTTAGCCCACCTGCACCCAGGTGAATAAACAGCCATGTTGCTCACACAAAGCCTGTTTGGGGGTCTCTTCATTCAAAGCGTGCATTTTTAATATAAATCTCTTCAAATATTTTATTGAGTTGGACTCCTTTTGTTGACAAATATGTAGTGTATATGTAATCATTTCTTTTTTATTTTTTTCTTTTATTTTTCAAGACAGTGTCTCACTGTGCTGCCTAGGCTAGGGTGCAGTGGTATGATCTTGGCTCACTATAGCCTTGACCTCCTGGGCTCAAGCGATCCTCTCACCTCAGCCTTCTGAGGTAGCTGGCACGGCAGGCTTACACCACTATGCCTGGCTAATTTTTGTATTTTTAGTAGAGACAGGGTTTCACCATGTTGCCCAAGCTGGTCTCAAATTCCTTGGCTCAAGTGATCCTCCCGCCTCAGCCTCCCAAAGTGCTGGGATTACAGGTGTGAGCCACCACTGTGCTTGGCCTGCATAATTTCTTTAAGCTGTTTCATTTCTCCTGAGTAGCCCTACAAAATTATGCAAAATAGTTATGCACAATAACCTAATTGAAATATAAACTCGTTAAAGAGAATTTAGATTTCCAGAGGAGGACAGCTGTTCATTGACAAGAACTCCTGCCACTGGGAAGCCATTTTTGAGGGGCCTTCCAAAATCTGAGACAGACCACATGACATCCTCCCTGGGAGGGCAGGAAAAGCCACTGTTAGCTGACAACTGGCTCCCATCACTTGGGGTGGGATTAAGTCCTGCGGCACTCCCTCTGGGGCTGGGAACTTAGCTCCTATTCTGGTTATACCATCTTTGGGAGAGACTTTGGGAACATCAGTGTATGCTGGCCCTCAGAAATCAGGGGTGTTGACTCACAAGTCCTCTCATGAATTTCCGGGTGCCTCCAGGCAAGGTTTAAAAGAAACTACACTTTGGGAGGCCAAATCAGGAGGGTTGCTTGAGCCCTGGAGTTTGAGATCAGCCTGGGCAATATAGTGAAGCTTCATCTCTACAAAAACCTTGAAAAATTATCCAGGCATGGTGGCACACACTTGTAGTCCCAGGTACTCAGGAAGGTGGGAGGATTGCTTGAGCCCAGGAGGTGGAGCCTGCAGTGATTCATTGCACATAGGTG
Source organism: Ateles fusciceps (assembly GCA_036589455.1). Lineage (NCBI taxonomy): Eukaryota > Metazoa > Chordata > Mammalia > Primates > Atelidae > Ateles > Ateles fusciceps. Next base: position 12,542,001 of record JAZHEH010002554.1, on the reverse strand, counting down.
ACAGAGTGAGACTCTGTCTCAATAAATTAAATTACATTAAATTGTGGATAAAAAAAAACACTAGCAGAAAATCTAGTAAGGTAGGGCTGGACATGGTGGCACATGCCTATAATCCCAGCACTTTTGAGAGGCCAAGGCCAGCAGATTGTTTGAGCTCAGGAGTTCAAGAGCAGCCTGGGATACATGGTGAAACCCCATCTCTACTAAAAATACAAAAATTAGCTGGGTGTGGTGGAGTGTGCCTGTAATCTCAGCTGCTCAGGAGGCTAAGGTGGGAGAATCGCTTGAACCTGGGAGACGGAGGTTGCAATGAGCCAAGATCACGCCACTGCACCCTAGCCTGGGCAACAGAGCAAGACTTCCTCTCAAAAAAAAAAAAAAAAAAAGAAAAGAAAGAAAAAAAGATAATGTAGTAAAGTGGTATCGGTAGTTGTCTCTTTATGCTGGGACTGTGAATGTGTTTTCTTTTTCTTTCCCTTTTTCCCAAATTTCATGTACTGAATGCAACTTATATTTACAATAAAATTAAAATCTGTAAAAATAAATTTTCTAGCTTTGTTTTGCAAATTCAAATGTAATTATTTTTACCCTTGGTGAGGTATGTGCCACCTGAGAATCTTAGTTTTTCAGAGAGTTTGAGGTCTGGGCTGGGATGTCGATGCACAGCCAAGGTCAAGGGCTTCTACAGACTCTCTCATAATCAGGGGGGTAACCCTTCTGTGAGGTCCATGGCAAATGGGACCCTAGACTAGAATAATCACAGCTGAAGGGAGTGCTCACAGTCATCCACTACTGTATTGAGCACCCTTGACATAACTAACTCCATCTTAGAAAAAGACTCCATTTTATATTTCACAGAGCACTCTGCCAACAAGGACAAGATGTTTTGTGTAATAAACAAATAAAAAAATAAAGACTGCATCTAACCAGATAAAGACACAAACAAGCACACTCCTTCCACGATCAGTTCTCACGAGAGGACTCTGTAACTTTAAAAGGTCAGGCCTTCAGCAGCTAGAAATGGCTGTTTTAACTGAACCATCTGGCGGTCACTTGTGATAAGAACTTCGCATCTGCCTCTGAAGGCTGTCACCTCAAACACTCTTCATTGAAAGACCGACCTGGCCCATGCCCAGACTCTTCTTCTCTCTGCTCCCGCTGGTCTGATCCATTAACCCTTTCTCCTACCTCTTTTCCTGAAATTCGGGAATACTTAGACAAGCTAATTCCTTTCCAGATGAGTGGAGTAGGAGACGCGGATGATGTCTCCCAGCTCCTGCCCCTCTTTCCTGGGAGCTGCCCCTGTTCAGGAGCGGCAGTCGTGCTTGCAATACAGGACTGCACTCTCTCGATCCTGAGTTTTGAGTTGGGGCTATGAGATGCTACTTAGTCATTTCTGCAGGGCAAGGAACAGAAGGCACATAAACCCCGGAGCTGAGGGTCGCTACGGTGGGTCTTGTGCATGCATAAGCAGTGACCACATGTGACTGCTGAGAGACCAGTGGAGCAGACAGATGCGAGAGAGAACCAAAGCACTGGCAGTGAGCCTGCTTCTCGGTCTAGTCCTCTGTGGGGCCGGCTGTCCTCTGTGCTCTTGGAATCCATTAGCTATCTCCAAAGCCTCCCAGAAAAGGCCTTTTTGCTTAAACTAGTTTGAAGTAGTGTTTTTACCTCTTGACCCACAAATCCTTAATTAGGAAAAATGGTAACCAAGGCAAAATTCATAACTTAATAAGCAATAATTAACATCAAGATAGAAATGTAAATGGAAGCAAACATTAAGGATGTATTCATCATCGTTCCCTGTTGAAAATTTTAGAGCAATCATTCTTAGCTTTTGAGGATGGCAGCAGTCAGAATTTTTTTTTTTTTTTGAGATGGTGTCTGGCTCTGTCACCCAGGCTGGAGTGCAGTGGCGCCATGTCAACTCACTGCAGCCTCAATCTCCCAGGCTCAAGCCATCCTCCTGCCTCAGCCTCCCGAGTAGCTGGGACTACAGGCAGGTAACAGCATGCCCGCTAATTTTTGTATTTTTTTGTAGAGAGGGCTCTTCCTGTGTTACCCAGGCTGGTCTTGAACTCCTGGGTTCCAGTGATCCTCCTGTCTTGGCCTCCCACAGTGCTGGAATTACAGGCATGAGCCACTGTACCCGGTCAGTTATAAACTTCTTTATAAAGGAAAAGATTATTGCTACTCTGTAAATTTACTTTCTTTACCTGATAGCTCAATTACAATTATTAATGATGTTATCATTTGTTCAATAAATATAAAATTTTAATATTTCAGCCATTAAAATATAGCATTGTATAGAACTAGTTGAAATTGTATTAACATGTTGTCCATAATTAGTTCACCAAAATGAATGAATTTTACCTTGTGAACATTATTAAAATACTTTCCAAATGCAAATTACGATGTGTGCCCCAAGCTTTATAAATGTTCTGTTAAGATGGAATATGGATAGTGCACATAGAAACTGAAGAACTTCTGTGGGTTACCCTTGGGTTGCCTCTACCGAACTTGTAATTTATCAAAGAAGGGCAAAGTAGGTGTCAATGAAAGAGTCAAACTCTGCAAAATATTTGAAGAGATTTATTCTGAGCCAAATCTGAGTGACCATGGCCCGTGACACAGCCCTCAGGAGGTTCTGAGAACATGTGCCCGAGGTGGTCAGGGTGCAGCTTGGTTTTATACATTTTAGGGAGGCATGAGATAGCAATCAAATACATTTAAGAAATACGTTAGCGGCCAGGCACAGTGGCTCACGCCTGTAATCCCAGCACTGTGGGAGGCTGAGACAGGCGGATCCCTGATGTTGGGAGTTCGAGAGCAGCCTGATCAACATGGTGAAACTCCGTATCTACTAAAAATACAAAATTAGCCGGGTGTGGTGGTGCATGCCTGCAATCCCAGCAACTCAGGAGGCTGAGGCAGGAGAATTGCTTGAACCCAAAAGGCGGAGGTTGCAGTGAGCTGAGATTGTGCCATTGCACTCCAGCCTGGGCAACAAGAGCAAAACTCCACAAGAAAGAATAGAAAGAAAAGAAAAGAAGGAAGCAAGGAAGGAAAGAAAGGAAGGAAAAAGGAAAGAAAAGAAAGAAAGAAAAAGACAAGAAGGAAAGAAGAAGAAGGAAAGAAAGAAAGACTTTAGTTTGGTCCAGAAAGACACAAAAGTAGTGGCTCCCGGGCTAGAGGTAAATTTAAACATTTTCTGGTTGACGGTTGAGTTTGTTTAAAGATCTGGGATCAATAGAAAGGAAATGTTCAGGTTAGAATAAAAAATTGTGGAGATCAAGTTCCTCTTGAAGTCTTATAGTGGCTGCCCTGAGACACAATAGATGACAGATGTTTCCTATTCAGATATTTAAAAGGTGCTAGAGTTTTAATTAATCTCTTCAGGATTGGGAGGACCTGGAAGAAAAAGATCTAGCTATGCTAATAGAGATTCTTTACAGATGCAAATTTTCCCCCCAGAAAGAATAGCTTTGCCAGGTCATATCAGGATATGACAAAGAAACATGTTTGGGGTAAAATATTTTGATTTTCTTCCTTGTCCTGTGATGTTATGCCAGAGTCAGGTTGGAAAGTAAGTCATGATACATAAGGTCAAATAAAACACAGCTGATGAGAATTTATGGTTTGTAAGGCATGACTCCCCAGACCCCTTATATACGAATTTGGGCAAGATAAAAAAAAAAAATCAAAGCTTAGTCTTCATAGGTATTCAAGTCAGACGGTCTGTATTTGAATCCAGGCTGTACTACTCACCAGTTAACCCTGGACAAGTTATTATATTTGATCCTCTGACATGATTTCCCCACTGGAGAATCAGGTATTAGTGATATCTAATCATAAGCTTTTTGTGAGCTTTTAGTAAAACAATCAATTTAAAGAACCTAGGAAAATGCCTACCACACAGTAGGTAACCATAAATTTCTTATCTCTATGATTAGTATAGAACATTAGTAACTATGGTTAAACTGCTTCTTTCGGTTGAAAGACCGTTTTCCTGCCGGGCGCAGTGGCTCATGCCTGTAATCCCAGAACTTTGAGAGGCTGAGGCAGGTGGATCACCTGAGGACAAGAGTTCGAGATTAGCCTGACCAACATGGAGAAACCCTGTCTCTACTAAAAATACAGTTATCCGGGTGTGGTGGTGCATGTCTGTAGTCCCAGCTACTCGGGAGGCTGAGGCAGTATAATTGCTTGAACTCGGGAGGCAAAGGTTGTGCTCAGCCGAGATTGTGCCATTGCACTCCAGCCTGGGCAACAAGAGCGAAACTCTGTCTCAAAAAAAAAAAAAAAAAAAGAGACCCTTTTCCAGACTTTTATTAGTCAGGGCTCTCTAGCAGGACAGAACTAATAGGATACATGTATATATGAAAGAGATTTTATTAAGGAGAATTGACTCACACAATCACCAGGTAGAGTCCCTTGATAGGCCGCCTGCAAGTTGAGGAGCAAGGAAGGTAGTGGTGGATCAGTCCAAGTCTCAAAACCTCAAAAGTAGGGAAGATGACAGTGCAGACTTCAGTCTGTGGCCAAGGCCTGAGAGTGCCTGGCAAACCACTGGTGTAAGTCCACGTGTCCAAAAGCTGAAGAACGTGGAGTCTGATGTTCGAGGGCAGGAAGCATCCAGCCCGGGAGAAAGATGGAGGCCAGAAGACTCAGCAAGTCTGCTCTTTGTCTTCTCCTGCCTGCTTTATTCAGCTGGCAGCTGATTAGATGGTGGTTACCCAGATTGAGCGTGAGTCTGCCTCTCCCAGTCCGCTGACTCAAATGTTAATCTCCTTCAGCAACAGCCTCACAGACACACTCAGGAACAACACTTTGCATCCTTTAATGCAATCAACTTGACACTCGATATTAACAATCGCAAGTTTTGTCCTGTGTACTTGTGCTCATAGAGTAAGGGCTAAGGTTGAGTTAAGGTCAAGGTCCAGTCAAGGCTTTCCTCTTGCTGTGGTTTGACTGTGTCTCCACCCAAATCTCATCTTGAATTGCAGTTCCCATAATTCCTAGGTGTTGTGGGAGGGATCGGGTGGGAGGTAACTGAATCATGGGGGTGGGTTTTTCCATGCTGTTCTCTTGATAGAGAATAAGTCCCAAGAGATCTGATGCTTTTGTAAAGAGGAGTTCTCCTGCACATGTTCTCTTGCCTGCCACCATGTAAGACATCCCTTGCTCTTCCACCATGATTGTGAGGTCGCCCCAGCCATGTGGAACTGTGAGTCAATTAAATCTTTTTCCTTGATAAATTACCCAGTCTCAGATATGTCTTTATTAGCAGCATGAGAACAGACTAAAACCTCTCCTGTGAAACCTCCCTGGTTTCTCAGACAAAGTGAGTATCCTCTCTGGGTTCCCTGGCCATTCCTCCACACTGAATTGAAATCAGCTGTTTAGCTGGGCTCCCTCTCTAGACTGTAGGTACTCTGAAGAGAAGAACTGTGTTATTCTCCTCTGAACCCCATAACAGTTTATTGAATAAATACATGAATAAGAAGGAGCAGAGCCAGTAGTGAAAGGAGAACTCTGCCCCTTTTCCTTCTCATTAGACAGATCCTGAGGGAGAGCATAGAAGAGTTTATTGAAAACACGGAAGAGGTTGGGATGAGAATAAAAAGGGCCTCACAAATTTAGGGAAAGACTGACTGTTCTGTAGCGGTGGTAACAAAGAGCCAGCAGACCCAGTTTTAAATCTGTTCAGTTAATTCGTGACAACTAGCCTCAGTGAACCTGCTTTTGCAAACCAACCAAGCAATCAATATCGGCCTTTGAATATGACAATCAGCTAATAAGAATGGATTTGAAGGCCAGGTGTGGTGGCTAACGCCTGTAATTCCAGAACTTTGGGAGGCTGAGGTGGGTGAATCACGAGGTCAGGAGTTAAAGACCAGCCTGGCCAAGATGGTGAAATCCCGTCTTGACTGAAAATACAAAAATGAGCTGGGAATGGTGGTGGGTGCCTGTAATCCCAGCTACTCAGGAGGCTGAGGCAGGAGAATTGCTTGAACCTGGTATGTGGAGGTTGCCATGAGCTGAGATTGCACCACTGTGCTTGAGCCTGGGTGACAGAGCAAGACTCAGTCTCAAAAAAAAAAAAACAGAATGGATTTGGGCCTGGCACGGTGGCTCACACCTATAATCCCAGCACTTTGGGACGTGGGTGGGTGGATCACTTGAGGCCAGGACTTTGAGACCAGCCTGGGCAGCATGGTAAAACCTCATCTCTATTTTTAATAAAAATACAAAAATTGGCTGGGCTCGGTGGCTCACGCCTGTAATCCCAGCACTTTGGGAGGCTGAGGTGGGTGGATCACCTGAGGTTGGGAGTTGGAGACCAGCCTGACCAACATGGAGAAACCCTGTCTCTATTTAAAAATAATAATAATAATACAAAACTTAGCGTTATGTGGTGGCATGCACCTGTAATCTCAGCTACTTGGGAGGCTGAGGCAGGAGAATTGCTTGAACCCAATAGGCAGAGGTTGCAGTGAGCTATCACACCACTGCACTCTGGCCTGGGTGACAGAACAAGACTCTTCAAAAAATCCAAAAAATTATCTGGGCATGGTGGGCATGGTGGCAGTCACCTGTAATCCCAGCTACTCAAAAGGTTGAGGCATGAGAATCACTTTTAAGCCCAGGAGGCAGAGGTTGCAGTGAGATGAGATCACTGCACTCTAGCCTGGGCAACAGAGTGAGACTCTGTCTCAAATAATAATAATAATATATCCAAGTGACAACAAATCAATGTCATGTCTCACTCATGCGATCACTCTCCTACAGATAATGTAAACCTATTTACATTAGCACAGTGGGTTTGCTTACACCAGCACTGCCACAACATAGGAGTAATGTGTTGCACTATGATGTCCCAGTGGCCATGACATCGGCGGTAAGCATTTCTCAGCTCTATTATAATCTAATGAGATCACTGTCATATCTGTGGTCTGTCGTTACGCAGGGCATGACTGTACATGTATCATACGCTCTCGCCCTTTTCAATCAACCATCCCTACAGCAGCCAGCAATGTTGAGACCAGGCAGACGCTTACTGCATCAGCAGAACAGGGCACTAAAAACTGAGGCAAGTTTTTGATATTTTGTAACAGGACACAAAATTTCTGCAAGTCATGAACAACTCAGTTTACTCTTGCTTAAGTACTGAGAAAATGTATTATGTTATATACAAGAACGATGTTCAAAGGTTGGGCTCAGCCATGTCTTGAAGCATATCTTTGCATGCTGCTGCTTCCCCCTCATGGTGGTAAAGTGGCTTGCCAGCTGCAAATAGGCAGCATGTTCCCCTATTCACATTCAGCGGAAGAGGAAAACCTGCCCCGACTATGAGATATAAGTTCTTCCCTTAACTTGTATTAGATAAATTTAAGTTATATATGCACCTGTGGACCAGGAAAAGGCCAAATATTCATTGGAATGGACTGATTAAAGTCAACCCATGGATGGGGGGGGTAGTTAAACAAAACTGAAGATATGTCAGGAAGAAGAAAGTGAGGTGCTATGGTCTGAATGTGTCCCGTTCCACAAGTTTATATTTGAAATCCCATCCCCATGGTGGTGGCATTAGAAGGTAAGGCCTAGGCCAGGTGCAGTGGCTCACGCCTGTAATCTCAGCACTTTGGGAGGCCGAGGCAGGTGGATCACCTGAGGTGAGCTGTTCAAGACCAGCCTGGCCAACATGGTGAAACCCCAGCTCTACTAAAAATACAACAGATTAGCCAGGCATGGTGGCACATGCCTGTAATCCCAGCCACTCAGGAGGCTGAGGCAGAAGAATCACTTGAACCCACGCGGTGGAGGTTGCTGTGAGCCAAGATCTCACCATTGCACTCCAGCCTGGGCAAGGTAACAAGAGGGAAACTCTGTTTCAAAAGAAAAGAAAAGAAAGAAAGAAAGAGGGAAAGAAGGAAAGAAAGGAAGAAGGGAAGAAAGAAAGAAAGAAAGAAAGAAAGGTGTGGGGCCTTTAGGAGATGATCAGGTCATAAGGATGGAGCCCTCATGAAAGGGATTAGCATCCTTATAAAAGAGGCTTAAGGAAGACTGTTTGCCCCTTTGCCATGTGAGGACACGTAAAAAGATGGCCTTCACCAGATATCAAAACTGCCAGTGCCTTGATCTTGGACTTCCCAGCATCCAGACTGTGAGAAATAAATTTCTGTTGTTTAAGCCACTCAGTCTATGGCATTTTGTTATAGCAGCTTAAATGGACCAAGACATGGAAGACAGATGCTTGTCCTTGATCTCATATGACTCTTCTTTTGTGCAGAGCTTGAAATATACAGAAGGGGCCTCATATCTTACAAAAAGAGGAAGGCAGCCTTAGCAAAACATCATTTACAACAAGAGAGATTTCACCCTTCATTTTCAATGTTCAAAACTCAAAATGCACTTGATTTTCTTTATGTGGCACAAGCAAAACTTAATAATTGACTTATAACTTAGTAAAGAGCTTTTTAATTTGTCTAATTGCATTATGATAAAGATAGAATGTAAAGAATGCCTCCTGGGGTGGGGTGTGGTGGCTCACACCTGTAATCCCAGCACTTTGGGCGGCCAAGGCAGGAGTATAGCTTGAGCCCAGGAGTTCAAGACCAGTCTGGGCAACATAGGGATACTTCTTCTCTACAAAAAAATTTTAAAATGAGCTGGACATGGTTGTGCCTGCCTATAGTCCGAGCTAATTGAGAGGCTGAGGTGGCAGGATCATGTGAGCCTGGGAGGTCAAGGTTCCAGTGAGCCATGATCATGACACTGTACTTCTACCTTAGCCACAGAGTGAGACCCTTTCTCAAAACAACAACAACAAAATGCCATCTGGGATTCAGCATGGTCATTTTTTTTCTGATTACAAAGTCTATTGAACATGATGGGCCAGGTGTGGTGGCTCACACCTATAATCCCAGCACTTTGGGAGGCCGAGGTGGGCGGTTGAGGTCGGGAGTTCGAGACCAGCCAGACCAACATGGAGAAACTCCATTTCTACTAAAAATACAAAATTAGCCAGGCATGATGGCACATGCCTTTAATCCCAGCAATTGAGGAGGCTGAGGCAGGAGAATCGCTTGAACCTGGGAGGTGGAGGCTGTGGTGCACCAAGATTGTGCCATTGCACGCCAGCTGGTCAGCAAGAGCAAAACTCCATCTCAAAAAAAAAAAAAGAAAAAAAGAAAGAAAGCAAAAAGAAAAAAAAAAAAGAACATGATGGCAAAAGTTTGCTGGTCATAGAGAACCTAAAGTGGAAGTCTTCCCTTTCATGCTAAGCATTTAAGCAAGATATATCACACATCTACAGCTGTGCCAGGTAGCTTTAAGTAAAAACAGAACACATTTTAGGCACAGTTGCAGGACAAGTTGAAAGACTTGAAATTGTTCTTTAACAGGCATAGATAGTGATATGGTTTGGCTGTGTCCCCACCTAAATCTCATCTTGAATTGCAAATCCCAGAGTTCCTACGTGTTATGGGAGGAACCTGGAGGGAGGTGATTGAATCATGGGGGTGAGTCTTCCTGTGCTGCTCTTGTGATAGTGAGTCAGTCTCATAAAATCTGATGATTTTAAAAACAGGAGTTTTGGCTGGGCACAGTGGCTCACACCTGTAATCCCAACAATTTGAGAGACTGAGGCGGGCGGATCATGAGGTCAGGAGATCGAGACCATCCTGGCCAACATAGTGAAAACCCATCTCTACTAAAAAAAAAAAAATACAAAAAAAAAAAAATTAGCTGGGCATGGTGGCATGCACCTGTAGTCCCAGCTACTCAGGAGGCTGAGGCAGGAGAATCACTTGAACCTGGGAAGTGGAGATTGCAGTGAGCCGAGATCACACTACTGCACTTCAGCCTGTGCAACAAAAGCAAAAATCCATCTGAAAAAAAAAGGGAGTTTCCCTACGCAAGCCTTCTTCTCCTGTCTGCCGCCATGTGAGATGTGCCTTTCACCTTCTGCCATGATTGTGAGGCCTTCCAGCCACATGCAACATGTAAGTCCAATAAACCTCTTTCTTTTGTAAATTGCCCAGTCTTGGGTAGGTCTTTATCAGCAGTGTGAAAACAGACTAATGCAGATACAATAATGATGATTAAGTTCTAAAAATCTGTTCTATTACAATCAAGCACAGCAGCCTAGAGATAAGGGACTCTCAAGTGTAATCTTCGCAAAAACAAGGATATTCGTTTGAAAGTATGCATGTGTCACTGACATTCAGGATGTGTTGAGGCCCAGGCAATTCACTCCCTTATGCCACTGTTTGGCAACTCCTGGAACTGTACTGTAGAAATCCTGATTCTCCTTCTTTTTTTTTTTTACAGAGATGAGGTCTCACTATGTTGGCCAGGCTGGTCTCAAACTCCTGGGCTCAAGCAATCCACCCACCTCGGCCTCCCAGAGTGCTGGGATTGCAGGTGTGAGCCACTGTGCCTGCCACAGTCAGATTCTGTTGTTGATTGGTTAAAGAAAAAAGTCAGCTATGTGGGGCTTCATAAAATTATAATATATATCTTTAAAATTTTATTTTTAACTTAAAACATAAACAGGTTTATCTACCTATCATTCCTTTGATGTCAGGCTAAGACCTTTTCTTTGCGTGTGGGCCTGCTGATGGGGGCTGCACAGAGGACATTGATTAGCACAGCAAGAAGCATTATCAATTTCAGCTTCAGCAGAATGAGGACTCAAGACACGTATGAAGCAAAATGAGGGCAAAGTCCTAGATTTCAACACTTCTCTCTCTCTCCCAAACATTCATGGTTGTTTTGCCCACACCTAATTCCACAGCATTTTTTTCTTTAATAACATGTCTTTATCAGGTCTTTCCCAAGTTTTCAACTTATTTTCATAGAGATTACTCTCTTCACACTCATAATTGTTTGATTATGGTAATATTGAATTAAATTACATAGATATTAAGTACAACTTGCATAAACAAGTTTTGGAACAAATACAAATAATTTTTTGAGATAGAGTCTTGCTCTGTTGCCCAGGCGGGAGAGCAGCTGTGCAATCTCGTCTCACTGCAACCTCCACCTCCTGGGCTCGAGTGATTTTCCTGCCTCCGCCTCCTGAGTAGCTGGGATTACAGGGGCCCACCACCATGCCCCACTAACTTTTGTATATTTAGTAGAGACAGGGTTTCATCATATTGGCCAGGCTGGTCATGGACTGGCATCAAGTGATCCACCCACCTCACCCTCCCAGAGTGCTGTGATTACAGGCATGAGCCACCTCGCCCAGCCAAATACAACTGATTTTTTGGAAAACGTACAACTCAAGGAGAGCAGTGATTAGCCTACCAAGGAGCAGACGACTTCCTAGCAGGGGAAATTTGGGCTCTGAGCATCAGGCATTAAGTCTGGCTCAAAAGTCTGAACCATACAGGTAGCTAATGAAAGCTGAGTTAGTTTAAGAAATGGAAAATCTAGGCGGGGCACGGTGGCTCACACCTGTAATCCCAGCACGTTGGGAGGCTGAGGCAGGGGTGTTGCTTGAGCCCAGGAGTTCAAGACCAGCCTGGTCAACATGGTGAGTCCCTGTCACGAAAAATTTAAAAAAGAAAAAAAGAAAATCTAAATTCAAGGACTTAGCACCACTCAAACCTGCATGAAGGTGAGCAATACTGAAGCCCTGTGAGAGGGACGCTGACAACGAAGACTTGGCCAATCCATTCTTGGCTGGGACTCTAGCGGGCCTGACGACGCTTCTCCTCTCACAGCCTGATTCTCTATTTGCATGTGTTTAGTATCATGAACCTAGTCCCAGCTAAAGGTTCTAAAATAATTAAATACAATACCCTTTAAAGTAGACAGGAAAGGAACTGCTCCTAGTTTTTTAAAATAAAGTATTAAAGTCTAAAGTATCCTTAAAATGGATCAGAAGGAGCGATGACCCATGCCTGTAATCCCAGCACTTTGGGAGGCCCAGGCAGGCGGACAACTGGAGCCCAGGAGTTTGAGACCATTCTGGGCAATACAGGGAGACTCCATCTCCACAAAAAAATTAAAAATTCACCTGGGCTTGGTAGCACAAGCCTGTGGTCCCAGCTACTCGGGAGGCTGAAGCAGGAGGATCGCTTAAGCCCAGGAGGTTGAGGCTGCAGTGAGTCATGTTCGCACCCCTGCACTCCAGCCTGGGCAACAGAGCCAGGCCCTGCCTTCAAATAAAAATAAATAAATAAAACTCTCCAAGAGCACCCATTTACTAAACACTGTTGGGGGGGGGACTATCCTGTCTACTGGCACCCTCTTGTGTTAAAACAGCAGGTCTACATGGGGATTATGAAGCTTTAAATGCATGTGTTTGAGAGATCTTCATTCACCTTGGATTGTACATATAAATTAGACCCAAAATGATTAAAGTGGTGTTGCTTGACGTGGACCCATGGAATCAGAAGTGTTTTCTCCTCACCTCCTGAATTGTGTAAAATGAAATTATTAATATATTACTTTTACCAGTATAACACCCACAAAAATGCAGACCAAAATATCACCACAAATTACCACTACAGTTAACTAGCTGTAACAAGCAGACCCAGACTAGGCACAATGGCTCACACCTGTAATCCCGGCACTTTGGGAGGCTGAGACAAGAGGACTGCTTGAGGTCATGCATTCGACTAGCCTGGGTCATATAGCTAGACCTTCTCCTCTACAAAAATATGGAAGATTTAGCTGGGCATGGTGGCACAGGCCTGTAGTCCTAGTTTCTTATGAGGCTAAGGCAGGAGGATTGCGTGAGTCCAGCTGTTTGAGACTGCAGGGAGCTATGATCGTGCCACTTGCACTCCAGCCTGGGCAAGAGAGCAAGACCCTGTCTCTTTAAAAAAACAAACAAACAAAAAACCAAGCAGACCCAATTTAAAGTTTTGTATGAATGACCTGGAGCCCCAGCATTGGGTCCCCCCTTTGGGTAATTCTTATTGAATTCAATGGGAAGATCAAACAATTCTTTTTAAATTTCCCTATTGTTTTGCCTTGTAGGGGTGAAGAGTACTTTCCCTCAGCGCTCTGAAGTTTCAATTAATCTGAGTCTATGAAATGAACTGACAAGAGACTGATTAAGAGGAGAAAAGGCACACACATTTAGTACATGTGTTACTGGAAAGGGATCCCAATCCAGCCCCTAAGAGAGGCTTCTTGAATCTCGCACAAGAAAGAATTCAGGGTGAGTCTATAGAGGAAAGTGAAAGCACGTTTATTAAGAAAGTAAAGGACTTTGGGAGGCTGAGGCAGGTGGATCACAAGGTCAGGAGTTCAAGACCAGCCTGGCCAAAATGGTGAAACCCCGTCTCTACTAAAAACACAAAAATGAGCCGGGCTCTGTGGCAGGTGCCTGTGATCTCAAGAGGCTGAGGCAGGAGAATTGCTTGAACCCAGAGTGCGGAGGTTGCAGTGAGCCAAGATCTTACCACGGCACTCCAGCCTGGGCAACAGACTGACTCCATATCAAAAACAAAAAAAAAAAGAAGAAGAAGAAAGAAAGTAAAGGAATAAAAAAGGAAAACAGAATGGCTACTCCGTAGGCAGAGCAGCAGCATGGGATTTCTTGATTATGTGCTAAACATGGGGTGGATTATTCATGAGTTTTCTGGGAAAGGGGTGGACAATTCTTAAAACTGAAGTTTCCTCCCCTTTTTAAACCATATGAGGTAATTTTCTGACGTTGACATGGCATCTATAAACTGTCATGGCACTGGTAGGAGTGTCTTTTAGCATGCTAATGCATTATAATTAGTGTATAAGGAGCAGTGAGGACGACCAGAGGTCACTTTGGCCGCCATCTTGGTTTTGGCAGATTTTGGCCGGCTTCTTTACCACATGCTGTTTTATCAGCAAGGTCTTCTCGACTTGTATCTTGTGCTGACCGCCTGTCTCACTCTGTGACTTAGAATACCTTAACCTCCTGGGAATGCAGGCCAGTAGGTCTCAGCCTCATTTTACCCAACCTCTACTCAAGATGGAGTCCCTCTGGTTCAAACAGCTCTGACACACGTGCAGAAGCATCACAGGAAAGTGAGTACTCAATACCCAATGAGATTTAGAAGCTGTATCCCCTTCTTTCTAGCGGAGAGGGAGAGTGGGGGGATGTAGGCAAATTTTAGAGGAAGAGTAAATGGTTTTTAGGGGAGGTGAATGGAGACAAAGAACAGACAGTGGTGCTGGATGAAGTTCATCTGGGCTCTGGATGTCGTGACTTTCAGTCTCTTCTGTGATGAGTTTACTCTTCTTTGGTTGATGAAAAAACAAGGGAGGGGATAGAAGGCAATTGTGTTCTCTTTTGGCAGATCTTTAGGTAGATAAGGAAACCTCAGAAAAAAGCTTCTTCCAGTATCGGCTGATTCCCCCGTACCTTCAAAATAAAATAATCAGCGTGCCAAGGTGCCATATTTTGGGGTGATATCCCCTGGACTCTTTCAGTCTCATGCAGATTAAGAACTTAAGAGGGGCAACGCTTTTAAGAAAGGTGAATCCACATCTGTTTACCTCATTTGCATTTAGGAAGCCCACTGACTTACAGAATATTTATCTTAAAAGGTTTAGTCTTCTAATAATCAACAGAGAATATGCTTAAGATCATGAACTCTGGAGCCAAAATGCCACTTACTGGCTGAGTAGACCTTCAGCAGTTGCTTAACCTCTCTGTGCCTCAATGTCCAGTTCTGCAAAATAAGGATAGTAATATTATCTACTTGATTAAGACAGTTAAAGAAAGTAATGTGCAATTAATGAGTTACATGTAAACTGCTTTTAACAGTGCTTGGTATGTAGTCAGCTCTATACAAGCTTAATAAAGGCAATTTTTTAAAAAGCCAGACTTGACGAAGTATATATTTTAGGGTTAAGAATGGTTCTTGTATTGTTTCAACATTCTCCCAGTCAATATTCTTATCCCTCAAGGTTTCTGTTAATAATAATTGCTGTTAAGCCTCAACAAGTTAAATTGATGCTTCATGAAATGTATGTTTATTTAGGGGAAAGTAATCTAAATTTCTAAGGAGATAGGTGTGGGAAAATAAAAAATATTTGGTCTTTGTCCCTGGTTCCTGGCACAGAGTTCTCAAACCTTTGAATTTACTGGCTTTTTTTTTTTTTTTTTTTTTTTTTTTTGAGACAGAGTCTTGCTCCCAGGCTGGAGCGCAGTGCTGCCATCTTGGGTCACTGCAACCTCTGCCTCCCGGGTTCAAGTAATTCTGCCTCAGCCTCCCAGGTAGCTGGGATTACAGGTGCCTGTCACCATGCCCGGCTAATTTTTGTATTTTTAGTAGAGATGGGGGTTTCGCCACGTTGGCCAGGCTAGTCTTGAACTTCTGACCTGAGGTTCAGAAGATAACTTGATAACAAGATAACTTGAAGTTATCTGCCCACCTCAACCTCCCAAAGTGCTGAGATTTCAGGCATGAGCCACCATGCCTGGCCAGAATTTACAGTCTTTTGTATGCTGACCAGAACATATGACTAGAGGATCAGAACTTTCAGTCCTAACCCACAAACTCCAGGGAGGTTAGAGGGGCTACAGACTGGATCATAAAAATTCCTGAATGGTTAGATTTGGAAAGCTTCCAGGCTGGTGCCGTGCTGGGAGGCTGATGCGCTCAGAGAAGGAATGGAAACCCTGTTCCATTCCCATCCCAACCCATGGCCTCGGCATTTCTTCCTTTTGGTATTTGAGTTGTTCCCTTATATCGCAGTAGTAAATATACACTTTCCTGAGTTCTCTGAATCATTCTAGAGAATTATTGAACCTGAAGGATCATGGGGACACTCCAATTTGGAGTTGGCTGGGCAGAAGTATAGTAGTTTGGGCACCCTATTTGCTGCTGGCAAATGAAGTGGGGGGTAGTTTTATGAGACTGACCCCTTAAGCTGTGGGGTCTGGGCTAACTCCAGATAGCATCAGAACTGCACTGAATTGCTGGACATTCAGTTGGTGTTGGAAAAACCACACATTTGGTGTCAGAAAACACTACACAATGGGGCTTCAAGTGGATGAAGTGACCTTTGATATCACATGCCATGACAATTAACATACAGCAGTCCTTCCCAAAGTGATCTTCCTCCCAGTGTGGAGACTCCCTAAGAGATGCTGACAGCGCACTGGCAGAAACCCAGATGTAAATGGACGTGTGCATACATGCTGGCTTTAAAAATATGAGCATGACCTCTTTGATGCTATTCCCTTCAAAAGGTAGAGCCTAATTCTCCACCCCTTCAGCGTATAATGGATTTAGTGACTCACTTCTAACAAATCAAATTCAGTGGAAATGATGGTGTGCAACTTCAGAGACCAGGTCATGAAAGGCACTGTGGCTTCCATCCTCTCTTAGATCACTCATTCTGGAGAAAGCCGGCTGCCATGTCCAGAGAACACCCAGGAAGCCTTGTAGAGTGGCTCATGTGATGATGAACTGAGGCCTCCCGGAAACCACCATGTGAGTGTGCCATCTTGGAAATGGATACTGTAGCCCCAGTAGCTGCTAAGCCACACACAGATTCTTGCTTCTCAGAAACTGAGATAATAAGATGTGTGTTTTAGTTTTGGGGGTAATTTGTTACACACCATACATAAGTACTACAGTGTGTGCTTATGGATGAAGTGGTTTCAGCACTGTTTCTAGACCTGACACTATTCAGCTGGTGAAAATCCATCATTTTGACCGAAGAGCAAGTGCCAGATTTCAATAAGATGATTTGTTAAAATGGTTTCTCTCTTTCCCTGCCCAGTTACTATCTCATGTCACAAGCATGCCCAGGTTGTCCTACCCAACTAGCTTATTTGTCTAGACTATTTGGGATGCAGTTTGAGTATAGTCTCAAGTGAGATAGAGTGATACCAGGAGCAGGCTGACAGCCTGGCTATGCAGAAGCCCCCAAAGAGTGAAGTTTGCAATAATATGTCTGGGCTTTGGTTCTCTATCCTGAGAGTCAGAAACTATGTTTCATCAGAATATTCAGAAAATTATAAACTGACAAACTTGGGGGCAGAACCACACAAACTAAATTCACGATACTGATGTATAATCCAGAGAATTTCTCTAAATTTACTATGTGCAGAATGAAATTTTGGTGCCCTCATGTAGAATTCTCCCTTTTCCTAACGAAATAGCTTAAAGGCCATATTAACAATCAGAAGATGGTTCAGTTAGGCTTGTAATTAGTGACAAAAGAAGTGGCAAGTCTCAAGGTATGTTCTCCCTAAGCCACATACCTTGGGTCTTGATAAACTTGTCCTAACTGAAGTAGAGAACACTTCCGGTCACTGAATTACTCACAACTCTTGCATTCAGGACTTTCTTTTCATGGATAGCACTGTATACACACTGTCAATATTTTGTTTCTTCAAACCCTGTTTTGGTGAGTTGATAATTTCGGTTCTTTCCTCAAATGATTAATATCATTTAATAACCCACAGTGTACCTGGGAAGCATTGAGACTCTCCTCTCTACGTGTTGACTCTCTGGTGGTTTCTTCTTTTTTTTTTTAAAGATGAGGTTTCACCATATTGGTCAGGCTGGTCTCGAACTCCTGACCTCAGGTGATCCGCCCACCTCAGCCTCCCAAAGTGCTGGGATTACAGGCGTGAGCCACCGCGCCCGGCGGTGGTTTCTTCTTATCGAGTCCTTAGATGGTGTCTCTCACTGTTGCCCCACATACTACCTGTGTAGTTTGGAGAGGCCATTGATTTAGCACATCACAGCATGTCCAGAGAGAATACATTAGAACGAGTATGAATTTCAAAGACTGTCTTTTAATTTCTGATTTATCTTATCTAGAACATTTCCATGAACAACAACATTCTGAACTGATCAGGGGTTGAAAAATGAATAAATGGCAGTTAACAGAAATAGGGCATTTATGTTCTCCTTTCTCAAAAGCTCAATGTTTCATCCACTACAGTATAGTTTTCCAAGTTTAGTCATGAGTATTCTTACCAAAATCATTCCAATTTCAAACAATTAGGCTAATTTGCAGTTTCAGAAATTCAAAAATACATTTTTCTCTATTCACAATTAAAAATTATATTTTGAGCCAGGAGTTTGAGACCAGCCTGGGCAACATAGCAAGATCCTATCTCCACAAAAAGTTAAAACAATTTAAAAAGCCAGGCATGGTGGCTTATGCCTGTAGTCCCAGCCATTCAAGAGGTTGAGGCGGGAGGATCACTTGAGCTTGAAGAGGTCAAGTGATCCATGTGAGCCCAAGATTGTGTCACTGCACTCCAGTCTGGGTAACAGAGTGAGACCCTTGTCTCTAAAATAAATAAATAAAAATTAAATTTTGAGAAAATATCTTAGTGTTTTAGTAACTTTGTATTAGTCAATATCTACTAGTTCAAAAGCTGAGAAGTATGTTCCACTAAATGTATATACACTTGAATTATTAAAAAAATTTGGAATTATAAAATTCTCAACATTTTGCTCACTACATAATTAGATAAACAGAATAATAAAGTTCAATGATTAGTGATTAGTGCTATGCTAAAATATTAATAATTTAACGAATTTATATAAGTTTCAAAATTTCTTTTAGTTTCATTGTCCTCAGAAGCCCAAGAATGCCACTAATTTGTATTCTACTGAGGACATCTTTCCCTCATTACTTTTGTTTTACCAAAAAGAAAAACTGTGTTTTTCTAAAAACAAAGTGAAGTCTAAATTAATTCAATAGCTACTGAAATTTCACCTGAAATTTTAAACAGCTACAAATCCACAAGAGGAAAAGTTAAACACATTAGCTTTAATACAACTAGTACATAATAAAAATTAAGAGAAAAGATTAATTCAAGTAGAAAAACTGATTAAAGTATGCTCATTAAAGATTGTTATCAGCATTTTTATTCAGTTTAGTCTATGCTAGAATATAAATACATAACAATATGTCCTTTCTTGTCATGGATAGTGTTTTACATAACTAAAATTTGTGGCTAGCAGTTTATATAACAAAAGAAAAGCTAAATCTGTAAATTATCAGAAAAGAAGCAAGGATATAGGAATATAATACATTTTATATAAATCATAAAGGACAGTTACAATGAAAATCCATTACTTTCCTCTCAACCCAATTTTACAAAATAAAGTCAACATGTATTATCCTGTGAGTTGCTAAGAGTACATAAACACTGTGGCCCATTCAAAAGACAGTGGTCAAAGACAAAATGTTATCTTCATGTCATCCACTGTTCTTAGTTCTTTACTGGAGTTGAGCTTCCTTTCATAGTCTTCTTTAGGTGGTGGTAATTTGGCAAGATTTTCATCAAGAAATCCAGCTGCAGTGTCTGGGGCTAAAAAGATAAGATAATTAAGACTGGGAGAAAGCAAAGTCAAGAATACCACGCAGGGACCAGGCGTGCTGGCTCATGCCTGTCATCTCAACACTGGGAGGCCCAGACAGGAGGATGATTTGAGCCCAGGAGTTCCAGACCAGCCTGAGCAACATAGGGAGATCCCGTCACTACAAAAAAATTAAAAAATTAGCTGTGTGTGGTGGCATGCCCCTGTAGTCATAGCTACTCGGGAGGGTGAGGTAGAAACGGGGTGGCAGGGGTAGGGGGTGGATAGTTAGCGCCCAGGAGCTTGAGGCTGCAGTGAGCCATGATTGCACCACTGCACTCCAGCTTCGATGACAGAGCCACACTCTGTCTCCAAAAAAAAAGGTTCTAGGTAGCAATGATTATTAATAAGTTGTGGAATTACAGGTGACTTTCACTGACTCATTTTTGCTTACCTGCTTATTTTTTTTTTAATTTACGTTGAACACATACTAAGTTTGGTTACAAGAAAAAGCCAACAGATTTTATATATTTATATAAAAATATGCAGAAATCAGTTTTCAAACTCGCTTTTGCAGATTTCATCCTGGCTTCTGAAAAGTTAAAAGTTCCAATTACAGAAGACCACGTAAGTAAAACACCCAGAGTATTTTGTTTTCCACATGACCTACAAAGCCACACAGCTGTGGTGTACTTGGATATAACTGTCTAATCTTCACTCTTCATATACCAGTATTGCCCAAATTTTCCTGATTGTAAAACTCACCGCGGTACTTGTGAAAAATATGGATTTTTAGGCTCCTGCCCTAGCACAGTGACTCAATACGTCTGGGGAATCTTTATTTTCAATAAAGACTTCTATATAATCCTTATGATCAGTGAAATTTGGAAGACAATATTGTATATTATGAAATATTAAATTTCAGATATTCTTGCTCACTTAATTCTAAAGTCCCTTCCCCACACCAACTTCATTTCCCAGTCTTCAGTCATTTTTGCTGTTATGCAGAAAGACGGTAAAAAATGACTGGATTTATCCTTATTTCCTTTTTAGTCTACAGAGTAATACTTGCTTATAATAATAATAATGAAGCCAAACATTACAGAAATAGAGTAACCCAGAAATAACTGGAGTTTTGATTTCTGATAAAATATGGCTAAGAATCAGAGGCAAAGTTACAAATGTCTTGAAACTATTCTTTTTTTTTTCTTTTTTTTGAGACAGAGTCTCACTCTGTCACCCAGGCTGGAGTGCAGTTACACAAACAGAGCTTACTGCAGCCCTAACCTCCTGGGCTCAAGCAATCCTCCCACCTCAGCCTCTCAAGTAGCTGGGACTACAGGTGAATGCCACCATGCCCAGCTCATTATTTTTTATTCTTTGTAGAGATGGAGTTTCACCATGTTGCCCAGGCTGGTCTTGAACTCCTTCCTGGGCTCAAGTGATCCCGCCTTGGCCTCCCACAGTGCTTGAAATTATTTAGTGGGAGGAAAAGGAGACTAGGTAACTAAAGGAATATATACCGAATGTGCCCAGCAACAAGGCTTGAAACTGCAATACAAATGTCTTTTGTCCAAAGGAAACCCAAATGTCCTATTTTTTTCATCTCCTACTCTAATACTAAACTCCAAATATGTATTCTACATTATTCTTGATCTGGGTTTTTAGGAGGAGATGATTTCTCAAGCCAGAAAAATATCCAAACACACTTGCTTATTCACAAGCTGTGTTTATTATGAAGCTATGGCAATAAACTAAATAGACACACTCCACTCAGAGGCATAGCATAAATGTAGTGTGGTCATTCCTTAACCTTGAAGACTGGTATTTTAGGAGTAAATCAGTATGGCTTGTACAGTTTATTGATGCATTGTCAGTGACAACACACGAAATCAAGAGTAACATTTCTGGACCTTTTCTCATAGCTGACTTGTCATCAACATCCTTTTATATATTTTTGATACAACCTAAAGACTGAATAATTGAACTGCAATTAAATTCTGGTTTTAGGGATTGAACTGCAATTAAATCCTGGTTTTCGGGATGTTTCTCACTGTTTTATTTTTATTTATTTATTTTTTTTGGGTTGGGGTCTCTGTTGCTTAGGCTGGAGTACAGTGGCATGATCATGGCTCATAGTAACCTCACACTCCAGTGTTATCTTCCCACCTCAGCCTCCTCAGTAGCTGGGACTATAGTCGTGCTCCACCACACCTGGCTAAGTTTTTCTAGATTTTGTAGAGAGAGTCTCACTATGTCGCCCAGGCTGGTCTTAAATTCCTGGTTTCAAGTCATCCTCTTGCCTCGGCCTCCCAAACTGCTAGGATTGTAGGCATGAGTCACTGAGCCTGGCCTCTTTGTTTTATTTTAATTACGTTCTTCTTAAATAGTGTACCTGCTGCCTCATGAAGACAATTACATTCCATTTTGGGAAAATTAGCAGATAGAACTCTTTTTTTTTTTAAAGATGGGGTTTCACCATGATGGTCAGGCTGGTCTTGAACTCCTGACCTCAGGTGATCCACCCACCTCGGCCTCCCAAAGTGCTAGGATTACAGGCGTGAGCCACCACGCCCGGCCGATAGAACTCTTTTAAAGAGAGGTTCTAGTACCTGTGGTCGCTCAGTCTGCACCCCGACGAAGGCAGTCCGCACCATAGATCACTGTATTCTCAGGGATGACTTCAAAAGTATTTAGGTTGCAACAAGCCCCAATGATGCAGCCACTTGTCAATATTACATTTCTGCCTACATATGCTGCAATAAAAACACAGAAAGAATTGCAACTTGAGACATCAAATGATAACAACACTTTTCTTTTCCTAAGATGATTTAGGTATAAAGGTGTAAACTGGCCTTAAGAAAAAAGTTAAAGAAAATACTTCTGTTTGGAGTTTGTATGGACAACACAGAGGCAGGCAGTACATGCCAGGGTCAGATGGATTCAAAATGGAGCTCTGCTGCCATCTGTGTGACCTTGGGAAAATCACTGCAAAGTCTCTAAGCTCAAGTTTTTCTGTAAAACGAAGAGGGCACTCTACTTCACAATTGAATAATGAGATAACAGATGTAAAGTGCTGACCACAGGTTTGATACACGGTAAGCATACAATAAATAAAAATGCCAGTGATGATAGTAGTGATAATAACTGATGATCCAAATTAAAATAAAAGCCATTAAGTAGATTAACAAAAAGTATAATTTTATTATTTAAAAAAGAAGCATTTCTTTCATGCCACACAGGATCAAGAAAGATAACCCACTATTCTAAAGAAGTGTCTTCATTCAGATTCTTTCTGGACTTTAGTGGGACAAGCTCTTGAAGTGGCTTCCCAGTAGTGACAGTGACTTTATGTAATCTCCTGTTTGGTCCCACTCATGAGCACATGATATTTGTTTCTGATTGGCTAGGGTAAAGTATTCCTGAAACTAAAGAAAGCAACTGCTAGAGAAACTGTAATTTTTTTTCCCCTTTAATTCTACAACAACTCTAACCAACTAAAATTTCAGAGACTAGTATTTAGTAGAAATCTTTTCCAAATCTTTTCATTTAAACTTTATGGTTTAATTCAATCCTTAAATGTACACAGCTGATTTTAAATGTAATGTATTTAACCACATTACCAGATAACCACATAACCAGATTAGGTTCCTTAGTGGCAAAGAATTAGTTTGCCAGTGATTGCAGGCCACTTCTAAGCACACCACCTTGCCACAGTTTGTATTAGGTTGTTTCCCAGGACACCACACAGAGAAAAGAGGTCACTGCTTTGACAATAAAACTCTGAACATAGCTTACCTTTTGATTCAATGACATTATTATCTCCCATCTTCATGGCTTGGGAATCTGTAAAGCCAGAGTTAGGGAAATACTATAAATAGGTTCATCTTTAGTCCCTACTAACATAGTATGTGCTTATACTGTACTGGGACAGAGGACAGGGGCATCAGACGGGCCATGCAGGTTCGCCCTTGCCAGAACTCTTTGCTTGGGGCAATCTGTGGTAAGGGTTTAATCTTTAAACAAATATCTCTAGGTATAAATAAATGACTTGTGTTTTTTAAAGAAACGAGTACCTTGTACCCTGATTTTATGAGTAAAATATTTTCACAATTATTTCAAGATAATTAAAACTATCCATCACCCAGTCACTTAAACACTGTTAAAAGTTTGATATACCTTTATATAAACATACAGAATTTCCTGTATGTAAGTGAGAATCAAACTGTATAAATTTTTATAGATTATTCAGTTCATTTAAATTTCAAGAATTATTCCATGCTATTAAAATCTTTAGGCCAGGCAGGGTGGCACACATCTGCAATCCCAGCACTCTGGGAGGCCAAGGTGGGAGAACTGCTTGAGCCTAGGGATTCAAGACCAGCCTGGGCAACACAGTGAGACACCATCTCTACCAAAAATAAAACTAGCTGGGCACGGTGGTATGCACCTATAATCCCAGCTACTTGGGAGGCTGAGATGGGAGGACTCCTTGAGTCTGGGAGGTGAGGCTGCAGTAAGCTATGATTGTGCCACTGCATGGCAGGCAGCCTGGGTGACACAGCAAGACCCTGTCTCAAAAAAGATGAAGTAAAATCTTTAAAAATATAATTAAAAATGACTGCTTAATGGTCCTAGTGGTTTTATGATTGTAGCTCAATTTATTTAAATATCTTGCTATTGCTGACCATTTAGATTTTTCCTTCTAAATATTTTCTACTATATATTATATGTTTTGCAGACACCATAAAATTTTACTATCTTTTTAGAGTACTAAATCAAACAAAAGAATTGGAGACATTCGCGGGGAAAAAAGACAACAAACAAATAATGGAATATTTTCACCCCTACACACCATTTTCTTGAATCAGACAATATATTATCTAACCTAGAACTATATAGGAACCACACTGACAAAGCTGGGGCTCTTGAATCAAGAAAGTAGTCAGCATTGCTGTCACTCAGCAATTGCCACCTGTCGATAAGCTGTAGAACCAGCAAAAGAAGTGGTTACTTTCAAAATGCTGAGCTAAAGATATGTGTCTGCGTTTGTCTAAAAACAGCATACTTACTTTACTCTACTGAGTTATTTACAGGAATAGAAAGGACCATTTAAAAAATATATACTGTCGGTAAGTCTGTTCAAAGAGCTGGATGATCTACTTTTATTTATTTATTTATATTTATATTTATTTATTTCTTTTTAGATGGAGTCTCACTCTGTCACCGAGGTTGGAGTGCAGTGGCACAATTTTGGCTTACTGCAACCTCTGCCTCCCAAGTTCAAGTGATTCTCTTGCCTCAGACTCCCGAGGAGCTAGAATTACAGATGTATGCCACCGTGCCCGGCTAATTTTTTGTAATTTTTTTTTTTTTTTTTAGTAGAGACGGAGTTTCACCATGTTGGCCAGGCTGGTCTTGAACTCCTGCCCTCAAGTGAAGCCTGCTTCAGCCTTCCAACGTGCTGGGATTACAGGAATGAGTCACTGCACCTGGCCTGGCCGACCTACTTTTAAAAATGTAATTATAATATATATTATGAATGTAAGTATATTTGATAGACAAATTATGACAGTTTGACAATTTCTACAGGAGAAGACTTAGGTACTAAAGGATAGCCAGGAATTATTTATGGTAGATTATTGTAAAGGATACAGCAGCCAACTTCAAACACATTATTGGTGCCAATGATCATAGGTTTTGGTTCTGGATCTTCAGTGTCAGGAGTGATATTTTCCGGGTAACTGTAAAAAGAAGAGACAAATCATTCAAAAAGGCAATCACACAATAAGCAATTTTCTTGCCATTTCAAATTTGGGTTAATTCTTTCAATTTTACCTACATCAAGCCTCAAGATATGACTATGTAAGTTACTTCTTTCTTCAATCTCACTCTATCACCCAGGCTGGTGCAGTGGCACCATCTTGGCTTACTGCAAACTCTGTCACCCGGGTTCAAACAATTCTCCTGCCTTAGCCTCCTGAGTAGCTGGGACTACAGGCGTGTGCCTCCAAGCCTGGCTAATTTTTGTATTTTTGTAGAGATGGAGTTTTCCCATGTTGCCCAGGCTGGCCTCTAACTCCTGACCTCAGGTGATCCACCCACCAGGGCCTTCCAAAGTGCTGGGATTACAGGCATGAGCCACTGTGCCCGGCCTATGTAAATTATTTCTTAATTCAAGTGATTCATTCATCCTGTATGCTAGAGAATGCTTGATTTTGAATTGAAGAGAGCTACTGAAAAGTGAAGAAGTCATGGTATGTAGAGAAGAACAGCCTATCTTAGCTTATTTTTTAAATTCAAAGTCCAGAGGGTCTTCTCCAGGACAAAGGAAAAAAGATGCTAGCTATCTTTTTAGGCTGTTAATTAGAATAAAAATCATGCCTAACTTTAAAATTTTCCATCCTTAATAATCATTTGAAATTGTGAAACATAAACAGATATTCACATAAAATAATTACTCCTCTTAGCTAGCTGAAATATTTGGAAGATAAAATGTTTGTGTTCTAAGAGGAGGAAGCCATTTTTAAATGGTGATTTATCTCTGACAGTTGAGTTACTGCAGAATATAGCTGCTAACTGACTTACACTGAAGGTGCCAAATGTCTTTTAAATCCTAAGTAAGCATTAAATCAGTCTTTTTCTGACAGTTAAATATTTTCCCAAGGTCTTTCTTACAAATTCCATATGTGGTTGCTATAAATTAGGTATAAGCTTGAATTTCTTGCCAAAATTTTATCTAGAAAGAACTTATAAATGTTTATGAAAAATTCATAGGTATTACAGTCTAGTTCACTATGATCATGCATATGTTCTAGTATTTTCTTATTTTTTAATCTTTACAGTTTAAAAATTGCCTCTAGGACTCCACATTTTTCAACTATAATTCTGGGTGTCACCTGTGCAAAACATGTGAAGATATATATTAGAGTTAAATTCATGTGTTTAAGGCATGAGTAATAACATTTCGGTTAGAACCAATCCCAAAAAAAAACCTCTCCGCAGGGGCAGCACTGGGAGGTGGAAGTGCTCAGGAAATGTTTGCTTGAGGAATGGATGAGAAAGCCACATGTAAGGGGAAGATGATCAGACCCAGCATCAGAGATTCTAGGCAGCTATTCAGCTCTTTCATCTTGGACAAGTCTTTTCCCCCCATCTGGTTTTCAGTTTGGTCATTTACTTATAACAGAGACCCTTAATGTTTCTTTAGCTCTAAAATAGTAGGCCTTCTGGATGTCAGTTGAAAAGGTTCTTACAGACAGCTGAAATTAACAAAAAACATTACCCACGGTACTTGGTTCACAGTATGTGTAAGAGTCTTACTCACGCATTTATGATAAGGGCCTGTTCTTCTATTAGGTTCCCTTCGCCAATCACTATTGGCCCAGCTTCCGCAATAATTCGTGCTTTAGGGTGGACCACTGTCCGAGGTCCTGTTAAAAATAGTTGGAGAAGAAATTTATTGGTGGAGGCTATGCTTCTAACAGGAGGGTGGGAGGTGCTGAGGATGGGTGAGGCTGTTGGGAGAAATATTTTCTAAGTATGTGCCAGGCACCAAGCTAGGTACTTCACAGATATTATCTCCCAAGCTTATCATCAGTAGTCAGGGCCAAGTTGCAAGCCAGTGTGAGTGGAATGGCACAGGCGCTACAGCCAGACAGCTCTGGCTCAGCCTCCTCTCGAAGGCTTCCTGTGATCTCAGCGGTGAAACAGAGGTGATGACAACACCAGTCCCAAAGGGTTGCTGCAAGGGTTAGGGGCGATAACGCTGGAGACACAGTATGTGACACAAAGTTGGCAATAAAAATTCCTTCTTTTCCCTTGGAAAGGGAAGGCTCTCTTTGCTTAAGATGTGCTGCTTTCTTATGTGAGTGTACCTCAGAATTAGTCTTTTTATTACGTAATTAAGAAGAAATATGGAGACTGAGGTGGGCAGATTGCTTGAGGTCAGGAGTTCGAGACTAGCTTGGCCAATACGGCAAAACCCCAGCTCTACCAAAAAATACTAAAATTAGCTGGGCGTGATAGTGTGTGCCTGTAATCCCAGCTACTTGGGAGGCTGAGGCAGGAGAATCGTGTGAACCCAGGAGGCAGAGGCTGCAGTGAGCTGAGATCATGCCACTGTACTCCAGCCTGGGTGAGAGAGCAAGACTCTGTCTCAAAAAAAAAAGGAGAAATATGGGTGGACAGAAGTCAGAAACTACGGGATCTAACAGCTTTGTTCCTCTGTCAGTGTCCCTGTTACGAGCATACCCACTGACAGGAGGCACAGTTTCTGCTCTCTGGCCTAGGATACGATTTAAACCAGTGAAAGCTGAAAAGGTTAAAGGGAGGCAGCAGAAGGACCCAAAGGGGATCATTGGAGTCCTAAGACTTTGGTGTGGGGGAGCCCTGAGGCGATGCCTCCAGTCTCAAATCAAAGGGAACAGCCAGAGCCCTCATTACTCCCACTTCACCAGCACTGCCTACCCCCACCCTGAGCCTGGAATGCTAACACACTCCCTCCCAGCTTTATCTACCACAGGCTGAGGCTTCTGGTGATAATGAAACCACTGATGAGAAAACATACCATCCTTTAGCCTCCCTCCAATATCCATCCCACACACCCCTCAATACCAATGCAGTTTTTATGGGTAAACAAGTACAGATGAAGTAAGTGACTCTGAAAGTAAGGGAGGGTGGGCAGAAGTGTTGACAGAAGGGGGTGGGGGATTAGGAAAGTGACACTGTCCAAGAAATTCAGTATTCAATTGTGTAAATTGTTTTTTTTTTTTAGAGACAGGGTCTCATTCTGTCACCCACGCTGGAGTGCAGTAGCGTGATCATAACTCCCTGCAGCCTTCAATTCCTGGGCTCAAACAATCCTCTGGCCTCAGTCTCTCAAATAGCTGGAACTACAGGCACATGCCACCACATCCAGCTACTTTTTAGAGATAGGGTCTCATTCGCACTATGTTGCCCAGGCTGGCCTTGAACACTTGGCCTCAAGAAATCCTGCCGCTTCAGCCTCCCAAAGTGCTGGGATTACAGGCGTGAGCCACTGTGCCCCACCTAATGATATAAATTGTCAATTCATAATTATTATCTGCCCGTGACAGCTGAGATGCCTCACTATACGTTATGGGCAACAAAAATAAATACATGTTATTTTTGTCCTTTTGAGCTTGTTATCTTGAAAACTGAGAATGCTTAATATATATTCATTCACAAATGTACTATAATAAATAAAGAGGTGTTTCTGGTGCCCAGAAAATTGGAGAGAACCTCAGGCACACTTATTCTTTTTCCTGACGAGGAATTGCTGGGGGTTGATAAGGAGGGTGGGGGCCTAAACAGGATGCTCAGTCCAATATCCCAACATTTCTTACCAGGATGCACAGTCTGGTAAGAAATAACAGGAGAGTGGCCTTGGCATCTCTCAGTCACTTCTGGCTCCCCCAAATCTTCAGCTGTTAAAGTAAGATTTCCCAGGTAAATTCTCCTATTCAGGATGGAAGATTTCAGGACAGAAGATGGGATGGATCTCTGAGATCCCTGGGAAGCTTCTCAAGTTAAACATGAGTGTAAATGTGTGCATCTAATCTTTAAAACAAACAAAAAATATATATGCATACATACACACATATTCACACAGATATACATATTTATATAAAACATGATTATTACAAAAAATTCAAACAAAGCAAAAAGTGAAAGATCTTCTTATGCTAATTTCATTCCCTAGAGGTAAATATTCTTAAAAGTTTGGGGTATATTATTCCAGATGTGAGCTCCACTGTATATTTAAGATCTGTAAATACTGCTGGGGGCGGTAGCTCATGCCTGTAATCCCAGCACTTTGGGAGGCCAAGTGACCTCACTTGAGGTCAGGAGTTAGAGAAAAGCCTTGCTAAGATGGTAAAACCCCGTCTCTACGAAAACTACAAAAAAAGTAGTCGGGTGTAGTGGTGCACATCTGTGGTCCCAGCTACTCAGGAGGCTGAGGTGGGAGGATCACTTGAACCTGGGAGGCAGAGGTTGCAGTGAGCCAAGATCACACGACTGCACTCCAGCCTGGGTGACAGAGCAAGACTCCAACTCAAAAAAAAAAAAAAAAAAAAAAAAAATCTGTAACTATCACTTCATATAAGCTATATTCTCATTAAAATTTTAAAAATAAATACAATTTAAAGAAAAATACGCATTTCAAGCACACACTTCTTTCAAACCAAGAAATAGTACTTCTGCAATTTGCTTATTTCATGGTACTTTTTCCATATATCTAGATAGATATTCTTTTTAATGGCTGAAAAGTATCTCATATCATATTAATATGCCATATTTTATTTCACAGATCCTTTAACAATGGCATTTAGACATCACCACTTTTGGGGCTGAGGCTCTAAACAACAGGGAAATGAGCAATGGATTCCTTTTAAAGGAGAAATTGTAAGGCTTCCAGCTGTGGGAACCAACTGAAATTTGTAGTTTGCACCATACCAGGTTTATATTTTACGTCAAAATATTCTATGATAACAGGACACAATCTGCCTCTTTTAGGTTCTCTGTAATCAAAGCCCCAGCCAGCCCCACACCCCCTTGTCTAGAAAGTCTAGACACTGGACTCTATCACCTAAAGGCTACGTGCTTACTCTTGCAAAGGTTTGTTTTCTCATCTATAAAAAGAAGAGATTGGTAACAACCTACTTCATTGGGTTGAAATGTGGATTATATGAAATAACGTTTGAAGAGAGAAGTCGGGGGGTCTAGACCATGGTCCCTAAAAATGGGAGATTTATCATATTTACTACTAAGAGCTAACACATAACTTTTTTCTTTTTTTTTTTTTTTTTTTTGAGGAATTGACAGTTTTTATTGGGCCCAGACCAGGAGTCCGTGGGTCTTGAGGACCTCTGTGTGTTTGTCAGTTTTCTTCTCCACATTCATCTTGGCCTGTTTCCATAGACTCATGAGCTGTTTCTTCTCGGGTAGTGGATCTTGGCTTTCTCCTTCCTCTTCTCCTCCAGGGTGGCTGTTACTGCCTGGTACTTCCAGCCAACCTCGTGAGCCAGGCGCCCCAGGTAGGCAACTTTCTTGTAGGCTTCAGACGTACAACCTTGAGGGCAGCGGGAACCACCAACAGCTTTTTCTTGTCGCAGGGTAGTGGGATGCCGTCAAACACCCTGAGGCGGTCCAGGGCAGCCTGGCCTCGCTTGGTCTGGTGGGAAAGCATGCCTGCCACGGTCCACCAGAAGATGCGGCTGGCAGCCTGGAAGTGGGAGGGGCCTTGTGAAGAGTTGGTGTTCATCCTCTTGCAGAGGAAAGGTAGGTACTTCAACTTGTTTCTGTAGAAATTGCCAGAAATGGTGATGCCCTCCAGCGTCCGACCACCATCTTCTGGCCCAGCAATACTTGTTTAGCCACGATGGCCACCAGGCGGCCCAGGAGATGGCCTCGACCATCGAGCACCAGGACCTGCACCTCCGCCATCTTTGGCAGCTGCCCGGGAAACATAGCTTTTTCATAGTAAGCAAAATAACTAATTCTGGTCTGGGACACAGAAGAAAAAGAACTGCTTTGCTGCTCTACTCAGATATCAGGGTAATACCTCCTGTTAGCCAAGGGGAAAAATTCCACGCCACATGATCGGATGATAGAAGATTAATGAAAGTATTTTCCATAACTAGCTTTAAAAATCTTAGATACAGGGCTGATTGCAGTGGCTCACACCTGTAATCCCAGCACTTTGGGAGGCTGAGGTGGGAGGACTACTTAAGGCCAGGAGTTTCAGACCAGCCTGGGCAACAAGTCAGACCCCCTTCTCTACAAAATAGAAAACTTAAAAAAAAAATTGGCCAGGTATAGTGGGGTGAACCTGTGGTCCCAACTACTTGGGAGGCTGAGGCAAGAGGATTGCTTGAGTCTAGGGGTTTGAGGCTACAGGGAACTATGACTGCACCACTGTACTCCAGCCTGGGTGACAGAGCGAGACATCGTCTCTAAGAAAAAGAAAAAAGACAGGAGGAAGTGATTGTCATGTCTGTGATAGAAAGCAGATCCTTTGCCACTGCTAGATAAGTGGCCAGAGATACTAGATATTATGCCGGTCATCAAGCTGTAGCTCTTGACAAGACAAAAATACCCCCAGGACCCGTGTGTTTCTTTAGAAGTTCTTCTAAAGTGTATTTCTGAAAACGAGTGATAGTTTCATTTTTCCCTTTTAAAAATGACTAATACATGTTTATTATATAAAGAGCCCAAACAAGAAGCACACTTAATTTTTTTTTTTTAATTTTCACAGAAGATAACAGAAGCACACATTTTTTAAAAATTAAAAGAGGTCAGGCGTGGTGGCTCACACCTGTAATCCCAGCACTTTGGGAGACCGAAGCAGGTGGATCACTTGAGCACAGGAGTTTGAGACCAGCCTGGGCAGCATGGCGAAACCCCACCTCTACTAAAAACACAAAAATTAGCCGGGCATTGTGGTGCGCACCTTTAATCCCAGCTACTTGGGAGGCTGAGGCAGGAGAGTCACTTGAACCCAGGAGGCAGAGGTTGTAGTGAGCCGAGATCGCGCCACCGCACTCCAGACTGGGTGACAGGGCGATGCTCTGTCTCAAAAGAAAAAAATAAAATAAAATGATCCCAAGACCCATAATGTCTTACACATATTTAGAAAATAATATGTGAGCTATTTTAAGCAGGTATTTTGTTATTGTTATTACTGTCTTTATCACTGTTAATAATTACTAAGCAAGTAACTGGAAAACGCCTGGTTAGAAATCTGAAGGCTTTGTCCAGGGAGGGAGGGAAAGCACCGCTGCACTTAGGTGAGACCAGTGATTTAGACACCACCTCCACCTGCTGGCAGCATTGCCAAACTACAGGTCCCAGTGTTATGCGGCTGAAATAAGTTTGAGAAACGATCAACTTTAAATTGTGAGGGGACAGTAATACACCAAATAGCTTCCCTCAACTTCTTCCGGGTCTTTTTTGGGGCATAGACTGGAGTGGTTAGCATAAGTGTACTTGAGGATATGTAACCACTAAGATTTAGGTTTGGTGAACTTTTTTTTTTGGATACAGAGTTTCACTCTGTAGTCCCGGCTGGAGTGCAGTGGCGCGATCTCAGCTCACTGCAACCTCCGCCTCCCAGGTTCAAACAATTCTCCTGCCTCAGCCTCCTGAGTAGCTGGGACTACAGGCGCCCACCGCCACGCCCTGCTAAGTTTTTGTATTTTAGTAGAGACGGGGTTTCACCGTGTTGCCCAGGCTAGTCTCGAACTCCTGAGCTCAGGAAATCCGCTGGCCTCGGCCTCCCAAAGTGCTAGGATTACAGGCGTGAGCCACTGCACCCGGCCTGGTGAACTTTTTTTTTTTGAGACGGAGTCTTGCTCTGTCGGGAGAGTGCAGTGGCGCCATTTCAGCTTACTGCAACCTCTGCCTCCCAGGTTCAAGTGATTCTCCTGCCTCGGCCTCCCAAGTAGCTGGGATTTCAGGCGTGCGCCACCATGCCTAGCTAATTTTTGTATTTTTAGTACAGATGGGGTTTCACCATGTTGGCTAGGATGATCTCAATCTCTTGACCACATGATCCTCCTGCCTCGGCCTTCCAAAGTGCTGGGATTACAGGCATGAACCACCCACCACACCCAGCCCTGGTGAATTTCTCAAAGGAAGTCTATGACTTCGGTGAATGGTGCAGATAATTCTGCTGTGTCTGCGTGGTCTGATGATGGAGGTTGAGGCAGCAGAGACCCAGAGCCCCGCAATTCAAGCACCATTAGAAACAGCACACTGAAATGTGGCCATCCTTTTCTGATGCCATGAGAACTTTTATTAAACTTATATCAGGTCTAAATTCAACATAAAGTTTAAGGGTCGTGAGGTTAAAGTGCTTTAAAAATAAAAATCTGTCACCATGGAAAACACTGATTGAAAGCCTGCTGTGAACCCTGGCGCTCCTTCTGGCAGGGTAGTTTGTGTTATTTTCTAACCAAATGTGCTGAAGCCCTATTTGGCTTATCTCCTTGTTCGGATAAATGTGTCTAGAGTTGGAGCTGCCTTACTGGCTGACGGATTATGTTTCTAAATGGTTGGCTGGGCTTGGTGCAACATAGCCAGAAAGATATTCCTCACATCCAATTTCCATTTCCCTCATTTGGTAAAGGTCACTTTTCCTGCCTATCTTTGTCACAGAAAGCAATCTTTGTGTACATTTCCATTTGTCAATAAATAGTTCAAAAGGCCACAAGCTCTGTTTTTTGACAACTAAACCATTTTCTTGACCTGTAAGCTGAAGTACCTGTAAGAGTGCTTTATAGGTGATAATTTATCAAGTCAAAGCCACTGTTCTGCTTACTGAAAAAGACTGCTACAATAAAAGGGAGGCTTTGGTCCGTATTACAACTCTCCTAAAAAGACCGAGTAAGTGGGAAAAAGTGCTTCTAGCACAAAACATTTCCACTGTGCCGAGTTCTGCCTTCACATACTGATGTCCTGATGAGTCCTGTCCTGGCCTCTCGTCCTGTAATGGACTATGGGACTCTGCTTCATGGTACCTTTCAGAAATGTTTTCAGCTCTCAAAATAAAGATTTATAGGAAATAATTCATGGCCCATGAATTAAGGCAGACTAACTAAAAATAGGCTTGATGCTAGGAAACCTTATTTACCCAAATTGTAATTAACAAGAGAGCTGTGACTTTTCCTAAGCTCTGTCTCTGAGCAGCCTTGAATGAGGGGATCAGGCTCCAGCAGAGCTTCAAGTCATAAGGTTTCCAGTTAAGGACCATACTTCCAAGGGTCCAGCTCATTTCTCTGAAAAAAAAAACCAAATACCTGCTTTTCTAGGAAAACAGATTGGGTTTAAAGTTCCATTAGCCTGAAACATAGCAAAGGAAAACATTACTTTCTTCCTGAAATATTTCAGAATGGAATAATTTGTAAAAGTATACATGACTAGAAGATGGAAAATTACACAAAACGCCCTGAAAAATCTATGTATTAAACTACAGTTTATTGCTACTTAACTCAGATAAACTAAGCAAAACAACGATAAAAGCCCTAAAATGAAAAATAGAGCAGGATGGGGAGAGTTGTAATCGGATGCTTTATCTGCACTCTTTGCTTTGATTTTGCTTTTATATCTCCCTAGAGTTCTTAATCTGATGCATTACATCAGAAAAATGAATTAATAGAAGCCAAAAGACTTGAGAAATTTTATACCAAATATAACAATGACTGAAATGATTATCTAAATACTAATTCTGGAAAATTCCATATTATACAGTTGAAGTTAAGAAACATACATAACAAAATGAGACAAGAATTGTAGAAGACAGAACCATGGGTAACTATATCACTCTTCTGAATCTTCAGTTCTCCTCAAATTTTCCTTAACTTTTTTAATTGAGTTGTTTCTCCTCAGTATTTGAGCAAATTTTGTTTCGAAACATGGGTCAGAATAAATATAACAAGTATTCACTTGGAGCCCGCCTGCCCTGTCCACTGTGATAAACGTTAAATCACTAGAGATTTCTTTCCTTAAAAATGTATTACCAGTTCCAGTTGGGCACGGTGGCTCACGCCTGTAATCCTAGCATTTTGGGAGGCCGAGGCGGGCGGATCACGAGGTCAAGAGATCAAGACCATCCTGGTCAACATAGTGAAACCCTGTCTCTACTAAAAACACAAAAATTAGCTGGGCGTGGTGGCACGCGCCTGTAGTCCCAGCTACTCGGGAGGCTGAGGCAGGAGAATTGCTTGAACCCAGGAGGCGGAGGTTGCAGGGAGCCACGATCGTGCCACTGCACTCCAGCCTGGCGCCTGGCAACAGAGCGAAACTCTGTCTCAAAAAAAAAAAAAAATGTATTACCACTTCTTATGTTATAATCCATCATTGAAAATTCGTGTTAACTTTGGGAGACCAAGGTGGGTGATCATTTGAGGTTAGGAGTTTCAGATGACCTGACCAACATGGTAAAACCCTGTCTCTACTAAAAATACAAAACAAAAAACAAAACAGTAACAAAAAACAAACAAAAAATAACAAAAAACAGAAAGGTTGAGTGTGGTGGCACACACCTGTAATCCCAGCTAACTGGGAGGCTGAGACACGAGAATCACTTGAACCCAGGAGGTGAAGGTTGCAGGGAGCCAAGATCGCACCACTGCACTCCAGCCTGGGCAACAGAGTGAGACTCTGTCTTAAAAAAAAAAAAAAAGAAAGAAAGAAAATCTGTGTTAAAATGTCATTTTAAATATCAGAATTGTGCACCACCAGCTAGTGGTCAAAAACTAGGTGAAGGGCCAAGGGCGGTGAGTCACACCTGTAATCCTAGCACTTTGGTAAGCCAAGGCAAAAGGATCAGCTGAGGCCAGGAGTTTGAGACCAGCCTGGACAAAAATACAAAAATTAGCCAGGCATAGTGGTGTGTCGCTGTAGTCCTAGCTACTTGGGAGGCTGAGGTGGGAGAATCACTTGAATGCAGGGGTTTCACACTGCAGTGAGCCATGATCACACCAGTGTACTCCAGCCTGGGCAACAGAACAAGACCTTGGTTCCAAACAAACAAATGGAAAGTAGATTTAAATAATGCACTTCCTTATATAATTTTTTTTTTTTTTTTGAGACAGGGTCTCACACTGTCATCCAGGCTGGAGTGCAGTAGTGCAATTATAGCTCGCTGAACCCTCCCCCGGGACTACAGGCCTGCGCCACCACATGCGGCTAGCCCTCCCTCCCCTTCCTTTCCCCTTTTTCTCTCTCTTCCTTCCTTCTTTCCTTCCTTCCTCTTTCCTTCCTTCCTTCCTCTCCCTTCCTCCTTTCCTCCCTTCCTCCCCTCCCTTTCTCTTTCTTTCTTTCCTTCCTTTGCTTCTTTCTCCCTCTCTTTTCCTTTTCTTTCCTTCCTTCCTCTCTCCCTTTCTCTCTTTTCCTTCCTCCTTTCCTCCCTCTCTCCCTCTCTCTCTCCCTCTCTTCTCTCTCTCTCTCTCTTTTCTCCTTTCTGATGAGTTCTCACGATATTTTCCACACTGGTCTTCAACTCTTGAGCTGAAGTGATCCTCCCACCTCAGCCTCCCAAAGTGCTAGGATTACAGGCATGAGCCAAGGCACCTGACCTGTACGTCCTTAAATAATTTCAACATGTAGGGAAGGTAGGAACATAAGAGGGATAAAGGAAGGCAAGGAGCACAACGTAGTGAAAACCAGAGGGAGAAACAGGAAAGTGAATACTGATCCCTGATATCCCTAAAACTCAGTCCGAGGCAGTGCTCCACCAATCACTGGCAGCTACCTTCCTTGCATAGGATAAAAGCCTTTACAGCCCAGAAAAGCATCTGTAAAAGATGTTATTTCAAATCTGAAATACACCCCCCAACATGTCTGTGTATATTTATGCCTGCAGATATATCTATACTATCTACGTATCTACCTTATAGGACATTACATACTTATTTAAAATGTAGTTGTTGTTGGGCCGGGTGCGGGGGTTCACACCTATAATCCCAACACTTTGGGAAACCGAGGCAGTAAGGACTGCTTGAGTCCAGGAGTTTAAGACCAGCCTGGCAAAGAGCAGGACCCTGTCTCAAAAAAAAAAA
This sequence comes from Ateles fusciceps, assembly GCA_036589455.1. Lineage (NCBI taxonomy): Eukaryota > Metazoa > Chordata > Mammalia > Primates > Atelidae > Ateles > Ateles fusciceps. The sequence continues at coordinate 12,505,130 of JAZHEH010002554.1, read as the reverse complement.
AAGAAAAAAAATGTGTTGTACATTGGGGCATTTAGAAAAAAAAACAGAAAAGAAAAAATGTAAAATGAGGAAGACGTAGAAATGCCAGGGAAAATCTACGTAATTAATTATATTACTTCAGTCTTACTTTCCTTCTAACTAAAGAATGCATTGTAAACTACTATAAGGTATTATTCCTAGAATATCATGATAATAGCCACAATAATAACGCAGTAAAAGAATGAGTAAAAACAATGCAGAGGTGCATTTTGATAAATCTGTGGTCCCAGTCTGCAGTAGAGATTGTAGAAAATTAAAAATCATGGCCCTCCTCATTTTGTTTCATAAACACTTTGCAAGTGGTTTACGTAATACAAAAGACAAAGAGTTAACACAGCACCGAAAAGAAACAGGGCCGTTTTCTACATTTCTAAAATATCTCCATTTAAAATAATTAAATAAACCAACCTGGCAAATTCTAACAATGTTCCACAATACTGGCACAATTGCCACTGGTTTTATAAGACAAGATCCCTAAATTGTTTGGAGGCTTAGATTTTTTAGAAAAAAAAAAAATGATGTGGCCAGGTGAGGTGGCTCACGCCTGTAATCCCAGCACTTTGGGAGGCTGAGGTGGGCGGATCATGAGGTCAGGAGATCAAGACTAGCCTGGCCAATATGGTGAAACCCCATCTCTACTAAAGATACAAACAAATTAGCCGGGCATGGTGGCTCATGCCTGTAGTCCCAGCTACTCAGGAGGCTGAGGCAGAAGAATTGCTTGGACCCAGGAGACAGAGGTTGCAGCGTTGAGCCAAGATCGCACCACTGTACTCCAGCCGGGGCAACAGAGCAAGATTCTGTCTCAAAAAAAAAAAAAAAAAGATGTTACAGGTATATTTTTCTATTAAAGAAACTGTTCATTTAAGCAAATAAAGCATATTTGCTCTCTGAAAGTGTAACAGTTCACCGAACGCTCTAGTCTGGTAGCATCCAGGTAACATGTGGCTGCTATTAAGAATGAGCTTACACCAATCAAGCTGCAAGGGCACCATACCCAGGGAAACCCCAGGGAAAAGAACAGAGTAAAACATTTGAGGAACTTAGTCAAGTTCATGTAAGTAAAATGCTGGACTTGAGCTCTGGCAAGGCTACAATGAGAAGATCTAACAGTGGTAACAGTTAACATTTATTGACAGCTTACTACTCAGTTTTCACGTTCTCTTTGAAGAAACCTAGGAGATAGATACTACTATTTTGCATGTTATGAAAATTGTTCATTGCCATCCAATATCTCTTCTCCTCTTTTCCTTGTAATAGAGGCCTGATCTTATTAGGGGCTGCAATGCAACCAGCTAAGACTACATCTCCCAAACTCCCCTGCAGCTTGATATGTCCATGAGATTGTCTTAGCCATGAGACACACAGAGAAGGGTTGTAGGGAGCTTTCAGGAAGGCTATTTAAAGGGAGCTGACTCATAGCTGGGACACATACCCTTTTGCTTCCACTCCTCCCCTTTCTCATCCAAGATGATGCTTGGTGCTCTAGCCATCTCTTCCTGGCCTGCAGGGCTGGAGCTCCATGCTGGACAATCAACCGATCAGCGCTGCATTACTTACCTTGAAACTTTTTATATGAGAGAATACACCTCTGCAGATGTAAGCCACCCCCTACATGCAGCCAAACCTAATCCTGATATACACAATTATATAGATGGGAAAAAAAATCAAGGTTAGAGAGCTTGAGTAATATGTCCAAAGTAACCCAGCCAGAAAGGAGCAAAGAGCAAACTAGCCCAGGTCTGCTGACTCCAGGGCCCACATACTCCATGAAGCTCCACAAAGGCAGCACCTTTGTCTGCTGTGCTTACTGTCATGTCCCTAGCACTAGCACAGTGCCTGGCACATCGCAGAGACACAACAGATCTCTCTCAAATCCATGAATGACTTTGTTATACAGCCTCAGTAGTATTTCAGATAGGAGTTTAAACACAGCCTCCATCACACTATATTCTCTTAGAAATTTTAAACATATAGGAGAAAATACGTTATTTTGTCAATAAAACCAGGACATCAGTGACATAAACATGGAAGACAGTATCTAATTGTAAAGCATTAAAATAGATTAAATAACATAAATTCTTGAGAAACAGTAAATAAACTATTTTCTTACCGATAGTTACATCTCCTCTGATTTCACTTTCTACACATACAACAGCTCCAGGAGCAATCTTCACACTGCAGTGAGAAAAAGGTAACACCAGGGGTAAGATTAAAAATATTGTTGGAGAAGCTACCCTGATAGTGTAGTGAAAACAGGGTTAAAAAAAATGATGGAAGAGGCTGGGCTTCGTGGCTCACACCTGTAATCCTAGCACTTTGGGAGGCCGAGGTGGGCGGATTGCCTGAGCTCAGGAGTTCGAGACCAACCTGGGCAACATGGTGAAACCCTGTCTCTAAAAAAAAAAAAAAGATGGAAAAAATGGAAAGTCAATGGTAAGAGGGTAAGGTTTTATTAGACTATAAATTTCTCAATTGGTATACTGTCCATCATCCCAAATCACATGTGCTATACTATTTAAATGCCTGGGAAGAGTTTTAAATTGTTTCATTTAATACCAGAATATTTCTGAACAGCAAAAAGCTGAAAACAACCCAGATATTCATCAGTGGAAGACTAGTTAATAAATTATGGCACACTATGTATGGACTATTACATGGCCATCAAAAAGAATGAATAATCCCTTGTCAAGGTTTTGGAATGGCCGTGCACGGTGGCTCACACCTGTAATCCCAGCACTTGGGAAGCCAAGGAAGAAGTGCTTAAGCCCAGGAATTCAAGACCAGCCTGGGCAACATAGTGAGACTTCATTTCTTTAAAAAAAAAAATTTTTTTTTAAATGATTTCCAAGCTATACTGTTAAAAGTAAAAAACAAAATCAAGTGAGAAAATGGACAGCATGTAACATGCCATTATTTTTGTAAAGACAGGGAGAAGAAAATATACATTCAAACTATTTAACAACCAGCAAGGTAATACTAATTCAGAACTTTAAAATTTATAAATATTTCTATTTATTCTCATATACACACACACATATAAAATAAACTTTTACCAAGTAATATAAATTGTAGTACAAATTGTTCAAAAGACTCTAATAATTTCCATATAATTGATGCTTTCCATATTGATGTTTTTTATATTCTGCTGTTACCTTTTGTTTGACAAAACTGTATCTAAACATTGACTCCAGCTGAACCATAAGCTGACATGAGGAACTGCATCAAATGACTTCTCTGTTAAGGTGATAGTTATTAGAAAACTTCTTTCCATTAAGAAAAGAATTTTTCTAAATGGCAATGACATTCACGGTGTTAAATCAGCTCTCAGCTACTATAACACTACATTTTAGATATTGTGTCTTTGTAATTTTGTTTGGATTTGTCAAAATTTTCATTTCCAATTGTTCATTGCCAGTATATGAAATACAGTAGTTTTGGGCTGGGCACAGTGGCTTAAACCTGCAATCCCAGCACTTTGGGAGGCCGAGGTAGGCAGATCACTTGAGATCAGGAGTTTGAAACCAACCAGCCTGGCCAACATGGCGAAACCTCATCTCTATTAAAAATACAAAAATTAGCCGGACATGGTGCCAGACGCCTGTAATCCCAGCTGCTCGGGAAGCCGAGACAGGAGAATCGCTTGAACCTGGGAGGTGGAGGTTGCAGTGAGCCGAGATCGCGCCACTGCACTCCAGTCTAGCGCCTGGCAACGGAGTGAGACTCTGTCTCAAAAAAAAAAAAAAAAAAAAAAAAGAAATCTGTAAATGTTTGTGCAAGAATGCTTATGTAAAAATACTAAAACACAATTTTATCTATTCTATCTATTTTTAAATACCATATGCATATATCTAGGCAGAGACTGGTAAGCAACAAACTAAAAACCTTTCACCCTCCCAGGTTCGATATCACTGAATGAATAGAAGCACGAAAGTCATGAAGAGAAAGGGAGCAGATAAGGCTGGGAGGAAAAGCAGGACCAGCCCATGAAAACAAGCTTATACACCATGACAAGGGATTTGAATTTGCACCTGTAGGCAAACAGTCACTGAAGGATCCCCATACCCAAGCCAACAACATCACCAACTGGTATGCAGATAATTGGTACTTGTATGAAGAAGTACTTGAACATCCAAGGATTGGTCCTGGAACCAATCTCCCACAGATACTGGATACTGAGGGATGCGACTGTACACACTTTGTGGTCCACACGGCCTGTAACAAGGAATGGGAAGTACCTACCTTCAACATTGCCTAGCAACCAGATTTTAATTAAATGTGTTTTATTAAATATGTTTGGTGGTGGGGTGGGGGGGGTCAAGGAGGCAGTTGGTCTAATCCTACAGAGATAATGCAGGCCTGAAATGCTGTATTAGTCTGTTTTCACACTGCTATAAAGAACTTTCCTGAGAATGGGTAATTTATAAAGGAAAGAGGTTTCATTGACTCACAGTTACACATGACTGGGGAAGCCTCAGGAAACTTACAATCATGGCAGAAGGTAAGGGGAAGCAGGCACCTTCTTGACAAGGCAGCAGGACAGAGAGAGAGTGAGAGCACAGGAAAAACTACCATTTATAAAACCATGAGATCTCGTGAGAATTCACTCACTATCATGAGAACAGCATAGGGGAAATCATTCCCATAATCCAATCATACTTGGATTACAGGTCGCTCCCTCGACAGGTGGGGATTACAATTCAAGATGAGATTTGGGTGGGGGAGACAGAGCCAAACCATATCAAATACACTGGCAGCACATAGGAGAAGCTGCAGTTATGTCTAGGAAACAGAAACAGGACACAGCAACAAACACATTTAATAAAAATCTGGTTTCCAGGCAGTGTTGAAGGTAGGAACTTCTCATGTCTTGTTACAGGCCCTGTGGACCATAAAGTGTGTACAGCCCCATCCCTCAGTATCCAGTATCTGTGGGAGACTGGTTCCAGGACCAATCCTCGAATGTTCAAGTCTCTGATATAAAATGCTACAGTATTTGCATAAAACCTATACACATCCTCTCATACTTTGTCATCTGTAGACAATTTCTAATACCTAATACAATGTAGATGCTATGTAAATAGTTATACTGTATTGTTTACAGACACAATTTTTTATCCTATTTTTGATCTGAGGTTGGTTGAATTCATGGATGTGACGCCTATGGATATGGAGAGCAAACTATATTTGCTTTCTTCTCTGTGCAGGGGGAAATAAATTTGACTCCTGTATTAGTCTGTTCTCACGCTGCTAATAAAGACATACCTGAGACTGGGTAATTTATTAAGGAAAGAAATTTAATTGACTCACACTTCAGCATGCCTGGGGAGGCCTCAGGAAACCTACAATCACGGCAGAAGGGGAAGCAAACACGTCCTTCTTCACATGGCAGCAGGAAGGAGAATGAGTGCCCAGTGAAGGGGAAAGCCCCTTATAAAACCATTAGATCTTGTGAGAACTAATTCATTATCATGAGAACAGGATGGGGAAACGGTCCCATAATTTAATTATCTCCACCTGGTCCCTCCCACGACACATGGGAATTATGGGAACTACAATTCAAGATGAGATTTGGGTGGGGACACAGTCAAGTCATATCAACTACAGAGGGATGGGGGTGAGGGGCATGGAGTAAAATAAGGAAACTGGTGCCATCCTGTCCCCTTCCTGGGAAGGGATGATTTCAGATGGAGAGGGAAGCTGAAATTCCAGGGCTCAAAATCAGCTGCTCTGACTCAACTTCATTTATGCCAGAAAACTAACCAAAACAAGCCTGGGCCACATGGTGAAACCCCGTCTCTACAAAAAATACAAAAATTAGCCAGGTATGGTGGCTTGCGCCTGTACTCCCAGCTACTTAGGGGGCTGAGGTGGGAGGATCACTTGAGCCCAGCCAGGAGGCAGAGGTTGCAGTGAGCCAAGATCATACCACTTCATTGCAGCCTGGGCGATGGAGTGAAACCTTGCGTCAAAAAAGAAAAAAGAAAACAAAAAGAAAGCTAACCAAAAGTCAGGAGTCAGGGAGCAAGGTCAAAGCCTCTAGGTTTCTGATCTGGAAAACTAACAGCACCATCTGAGAATAGCATATGGGAGGAGGGGCAGATTTCAGAGGGAGAAGTCAATTGACTAAATTTTAGATAAATTCAGTCTGAGGTATCTATGGAATAGTCACCAGATATGCCCAATAAGCACCTGAAAATACAGATTCTGAAGCTCATGAGAGAGTTCTAAAAATACAGCTCTGATAGTCAGAAGGGTAAAGGTTCTTTCATTAACATGTCTCTCCACCATTTCTATGCCAGAATCTCCCCCAAGTACTCCTTACTATCATGCAAAGTAAGATGAAAACTATTAGACAAAAACGATTTTTAAGATTATATCAACTTCCCTAGTGGTGTGCTGAACTATAAGAAGACATACACAATTTTTTCTTTCAAATTAGAGTGAAGAAACCTTCGTACTGCAATGTATTTTTAAAGCTCTAAGAAAAAAATGTATCAAATAGAAAAAACTAACGATCCCTGAGTCTATCTTCAAGAAATGGTTGTGAGAACAGACATTACTCCAGCATTTTCCATCATTTTGTCAGGCTCTGACTTTTTACAAGGCATAAGTCAATGAAATCCTACCAGTGGTCCTTCTGGGTGATATAGCCTGTCAAGAGTCAATCTAGGCCAGGTGCAGTGGCTCACACCTGTAATCTCAACACTTTGGGAGGCTGAGGTGGGCAGATCACTTGAGGTCAGGAGTCTGAGACAAGCCTGGACAACATAGTGAAACCCTGTCTCTACTAAAAATACAAAAATCAGCCGGGTGTGGTGGCAGGTGCCTGCAGTCCCAGTTACTCCAGAGGCTGAAGCAGGATGATTGCCTGAATCTGGGAGGCAGAGGTTGTGGTAAGCTGAGATCACATCACTGCACTCCAGCCTGGGCAACAGAGCAAGACTCCATTTCAGAAAAGAAAAAGGAACCAGGAATGGTGCAAAGACTTCACTGCATTCCAGCCTGAGTGACTCCATCTCAAAAAAAAAAAAAAGTCAATCTGCTGAAATCACAGAAATATGTAACCCTCTTACTGTATCAGAGGAGAAAGATTTTAGTAAGATTAGAACAAAGTAGAAGAAAGAAAATTTTTAGTAAAAGCAGAAAATCACCTGGTCTAACCCTCTCATTTTATGGAAGAAGAAACTGAAATTCAGAGACTAGAAATTTCTTCGAGCAGAGTTCAGTCCTGGGGCATCGCTGTCCTGAAATCAGTCATCTCTCTTCTAGCTGAAAGTCTTCTGGAAACATGCTGTCACTCCAGATGTTTTTCCATAATAAATGAATGACACTGTCCTTGAATATATCACCATCTATAAATGTCATTTCTCTGATACTTTTCATTTAAAGTGGGTTTTTGTGTTAAAACATGCAATTTTATTAAGCCCTGGTCAAATTAATTAGCCTCTATAAAATGTTTCTTGTTTTAGACCTTATTTCTCATTACAATTTTCCATTTTCTCAGCTTCCTTCCCATTATGAAAAGAGCATTATCTAACATTTAACTTGTCCTGGGCAATCGAGAGTAGGAGAGACTCACGAGTGCCCCCTGTCTTCGGTTTTACACCCAAGGGAGAGATCCCAGGTAATGCTTGCGTCACAATCAGCACACATCTCAGTGGGGCAGGGAAGAATTAATTCATCACTAGGCCAACTAAAACGTGGTCCCAACATCTCTGCAAGGACATCTCTGTATCTCGGAGTGGTGGGGACAGAGAGGGGAGCCGGCAGATGGGAGGGCAAGACTTAACCTCAGATCTGTTAAAGTAACAAGTCAACAATACCTTCATCTTCACTGTAAATATTATCTACTGCACGTAATATTTATAATCCATCTGTTTCTCTCAGCTTACAAAAAAAGATTACAGACTATCTGCTTAAGTGGAAGAAAAATCTAAATTTTAATTTATGGCACCAGAAACAATTTGAGTTTTCTTTGTCAAAAAGAGTCAGCAGAGGGAGCTCAACACTTCTGCTGTTCGAAAGGGCTTTACTTACGCACTTGTCTCGTCCCAGCCACCAACGGCCACCAACAGCCCCAGCAATGAAAACTGCCAGAGAAGCAGCCACAGGGCCCGTCCCCACATGTTTACAAAGGAGCTCGTCCACTCGACGCCTGGCAAAAAATGTCACAGTTCTAAGCTTATATACCGTTGGTGGGAATGTAAATTAGTTCATCTATTGAAAATAGTAAGGTGATTTCTCAAAGGACTCAAGAGAGAAGTACCACTGGACCCAGAAATCCATATAGAACTACCGATCCGAATGGAACTACCATTCGACCCAGGATCTACTCAAAGGAAACCATTGTATTAAAAAGACAACTGCACTCCTATGATTATCACTGCACTATTCACAACAGCAAAGTATGGAATCAACCTAAGTGTCCATCAACGGATGACTGGATAAAGGAAATGTGGTGTATCTAGACTATGGAATACTACAGAGCCATAAAAAAGAAAGGAATCATGTCTTTTGCAACAACATGGATGAAACTGGAGGCCATTATCTTATGAAATAACTCAGAAAATCAAATACGCATGTTCTCACTTTTACCTGGGAGCTAAAATGAGTACACATGGATATAAAGAGGGAAATAACAGACACTGGGGACTCTAAAAGCGGCGAGGGTAGGACGGGTGTGAAGGCTGAAAAATTACCCATCGGGTACAATGCTCACTATTTGGGTGGTAAGTATAGAAGCCCAAATTTCACCATTACACAATATATCCATGCAACAAATCTTCGCATGTACTCCCTGCATCTTAATGTGCGTGTGTGTGTGTTGTGTGTGTGTCACATTCAAGTCCAGGCGCGGCCCCCCGTTTTGACAGCGACCGTAAATCCCTTCACACACCCCGCCCTCCAGAGACAGGAAGGGGCTGGGGTGCGGCCAGCACTGGCGTGGGGTCTCGCAACACGCAGCAGAGAATCCAGCGCTAAATCGTGGGTACAGCCGCGCCAAGCACCGCAAATTATGCGGGAGAAGGGGCCTTGCTTCCCCCTGCGCCCCAGGAAAGGGCTGACGTCACCCTCCCCTTGCAGCCCCGCCGGGGGACCCCTTCTGCGCAGGCGCGTGCGGGGAGGGACAGCAAGATGGGAACAAAATCCTTACAACCCGCGACTCCGCGTCCCCCTCTCAGCCCTCCCCGCCCCCAGTCCGTCGCCCCCTCCCCCAGCGCACACCAGGTCTGGGCTTGAGGTACTTTCAACTCGAAGGCCCAGGATGAGGCACCCTCTGAGACGCCACCATTGGCGAGCAGAAACAGGTTCCACCCCTACGGAGAGGAGAGAAAGGGCTTTTCTCAGACAGCAGACCCACCTCTTTTGAGTCTTCTCCGCCATCGTACGGCCCCAATTGCAGCGAAGATCTACACCACCTCCTAGGTAGAGCGATAATTCCACATGCGATTGGAGAGCCTGGCAGAGTTGGGAGAGGGGTGGAGCCGGGGTGGGGCGGAGGACCCTGGGGGCGGGGCCAGGGAAGCTCGCGGCTCTTGTTTGTGTGGAGTCTGGGCGCAGAGGACTGTGAGTAGGGGCGGTGCGGAGCCGCCCGCGGATTGTAGCCCTGTCCTGGAGTCTGTAGACCCTAATTCGGAATAGCGGTTGGCCGGGCAGGTCAGCACTCTGGGAGGCCGAAAGGTCGAGGCAGAAGGATCGCTCGAGGCCAGGAGTGCGAGACTAGCCGGGGTAACTAGTGAGACCCTCGCTCCCTTAAAAAAAAAAAAAAAAGCCTGACTTGGTGGCCTGCCCCTGTACCCCCAGCTGCTCGAGAGGATCGCTTGAGCCCAGTGAAGCTGCAGCGAGCTATGCCCACGCCACTGCACTCCAGCCTGGGCTACAAAGCTAGACCGTATCTCTGATAAAAGAAAAAAAGCTGTTTATTGCCATCAAACGCGCGTTATCATGCCCTCATTTTACCCACTCCTTTCCATAGGCGTGATCACACCCTAAAGGTATTCCTCTGACCTCGCGGATGCTCCTTTTCAGCCTCTGCCTTTCTCTACACATTAGGGCTCCTCCTGGCTCTTTTCTCGCTCTAAATGAGCGCATCCTCCCCATAGGTTAAGTGCCCTCTACCTGCTTGCTCTCAAATGAATGTCTCGTTCTGTCCTCTCTGCCGATCTTCACACCTGATATTCGATTGACTACTTGACATCTCCAGAGTCATATCAAACCTAAAACTTCCAGAACTGGACTTTCCATTAACACTCCCGTCCTCCCTCCAAACTGCTGCTTTTTGATCCACACCATTTGCCCAGCTGCTCAAGCTGGACACTCAGGAGTCACCCTGGCACTCCTCACCCCTACATCTATAATAGACCTGCAAGTTCTGCTGGTCCTAGCTCGGGTCTCCTGCTTACACTTTACACTGTCAACCCTACCATCTCTCTAACCTCAGCCGATGTGTCTCTCCCCTATTGTTCGCTCCTTCCATTCTTGGCCTCTGAAATCACACCCCCTCATCTCCCACCCCCAATCCTGATCCAAGTCGTTCTCCTGTAGTCAAAATCATCCTTTAAAAGACAAATTGAGGCCGGGCGCGGTGGCTCACACCTGTAATCCCAGCACTTTGGAAGGCCGAGATGGGAGGATTGCTTGAGGCCAGGAATTGGAGACCAGCCTGGTCAACACAGCAAGATCCTCTCTTGTTTTTTTTTTTCTATAATGTATAATAATAATAATAATAAAAAAACTAAGAGCCAAATTCAGTGATTTTATTTCCCCTACCTCTTAAAATCCAAACTGCTTTCCATAACCTATCTCTGTGCTAGATCCAGCGCCTGCCTACTTCTTCCTCTCTCATTTCGTGTTCCTCTTCCTCTTTCTCTGTGTTCAATCACACCCTCATTCTCCACAAAGCAAAGCTGACTCTCCACCCCCAACCGCTTCCACTTGTCCCCACCCTAACACCTTCTGACCCTTTATGTCTCAGATGTCACTTACTCAGTTTTCAACCAGAGAAACAGAACTAGTAGGAGATGTCTATCAAGAGGTTTGTTGTAAGGAATTGGCTTACATAATTGTTGGGGCCCAGCTAAGCAAGTCCAAAATCTGTAGACTAAGCTGGAATTCTCATGCAGGGGGGTGAGGCTATTGTTCACAGGAGGAATTTCTTCAGGGAAGCCCAGCTCTGCTCTTACAGCCTTCAGCTGAGTGAATCAGGCCCACCCAGATTAGGATAATCTCCCTTCTTTAAAGTCAACTGATTATGGACTTTAATCACATCCACAAAATACTTTTATAGCAGCACCTAGATTAGTGTTTGACTAATGACTTGGGAATGTAGCCTAACCACGTTGAGACAACAAACTGACTATCACACTCAGGGAAACCTTCCTTGACCATCTTAGTTCTTTCTGGCTGCTGTAACAAAATACAGTTGGCCCTTTGTATCTGTGGGTTTGACATTCGAGTATTCAGCCAATGTTAGATCAAGAATTTGGGGGGGAAAAAATTACACAATTTTCCAAAAAGCAAAACTTGAATTTGTTGTATGCCAAGTACTGCATCGAAGCCATGTGAATGGAGTGATATGTGGGAATTGTATTAGATATTATGAGTGATATAAAGATGACTTAAAGGATATGGGAGCATATGCATCTGTTAGTTATATACAAATACTACACCGTTTTATATCAGGGACTTGAGCATCTGCAGATTTTGGTATCAGGGTTTCCGGGAACCAGTTATGCAAGAATACTGAGGGACAGTTGTACCTTAGACTGGGTACAGTATTCTTTTCCTTATCCTCAGGGGATACATTCCAAGACCCCCAGTGGATGCCTGAAACCACAGATAGCACTAAACCCTCTAGATACTATGCACACATTTCCTTTTCATCCTTCAGAGTTTCATGGATAAAAGATTTACTCTTACCATAGATCTCAGCAACCTCAGCATATAGTTTTTTTTCTTTCCTTTTAAGTCAAGAACTTTTCACCTTTTCACTTAAAGAAAGCATTTTACAGCTTCTTACAGCTTCTCTTTGGCAGATCCAAATCACCAGCGTCACTGCTCTTGCACTTTGGGGCCATTATGAAGTAAAATAAGACTGACTTGAACACAAGCACTGTGATACTGCAGCAGAATATCTTACAAGTGAGAAGGGTTTAATGAGCAGGTAGTATCAACAGTGTGGATACGGAGGACAAAGGGATGATTCATGTCCTGGCCCAGAGAGAGCGGGATGGTAAAAGAGTTCATCACATTACTCAAAATGGTGTGCAATTTAAAACTCTCAAATTATTTCTGGAATTTCTATTTGATATTTTTGGACTGACATTGACTAGAGGTTACTGAAACCGTAGAAGATGAAACCATGGATAAGGGTGATTACTGTAATTTATAAACAAAGACACTGCTCACAGTTCCAGAGGCTGGGGGAGTCCAAGATCAAAGCCTTGGAGATTCTGTGTCTGGTAGGAGCCCTTATCACCTAATTACCTCCCAAATGTCCCACCTCTTAATTGCCAGGTAGTCAACCAAATATCAGATGTGAAGCTTGGCAGAGAGGACAGAACCTTGAAGCTTTTATTTCAACATATGAATTCTGGAGGACACGGACATTCATGCCATAGTACCATCTGATAAAAAACAGGCTACCCTTCCTATTCTAATTATTTTCTCTACGGGGTAAGGATTACACTCATCACCAGCTATACTTACTTATTTTACCATTTCCCCCAAAGACGTAAGTTCCACCAAGGTAGGACCATATGAGTTTTGTTCTCACTCTTTACTCAGCACCAACCACAGTGCCTGGCGAATGGTTGATGCTCCTCTAAAACTTGTTGAATGAGGATATGAATGAATTTAGAATATTCTGTTGCTGCTAACCATGTAAACACCTATCCATTTTCAAGCACTGTCTATCTAAATTAATTTGAAAGACTTCTATGGCATACTTATAAAGAACCACCTTATCAGTATTAGGTATAGTGTCTAGGGCCTATAGGCTTTTCAGGGATCAACGAACTGTTTGAAACCTGAAAATAAAATGTACTGATTCCAGAGTGCAAAAAGTACAGGTAGGAATGAATTAATACTAAGGCTAGGCACAGTGGCTCACACCTGTAATCCCAGCACTTTGGGAAGCTGAGGCAGGTGGATTGCTTGAGTTAGGAGTTCAAGACTAGCTTGGGCAACATGGCAAAACCCTGTCTCTACAAAAAATACAATAATTAGCGAGGCGTGGCTGTAGTCCCAGTTACTTGGGGGCCTGAGGTGAGAGGATCACTTGAGCCCAGGAGGTCAAGGCTGCGATGAGCCGAGATTGCGCCACTGTACTCCAGCCTGGGCAACAGAGTGAGAACCTGTCTCAATAAATAAATGCACACATACATACTTTTTTTTTTTTTTTTGAGACGGAGTTTCACTCTTGTTGCCCAGGCTGGAATGCAATGGCGTGATCTTGGCTTACTGCAACCTCCGCCTCTCGGGTGCAAGTGATTCTCCTACCTCAGCCACCTGAGTAGCTGGAATTACAGGTGCCTGCCACCATGCCTAGCTAATTTTTTTGTATTTTCAGTAGAGACACGGTTTCACCATGTTGGCCAGGCAAGTCTCAAACTCCTGACCTCAGGTGATCCACCTGCCTCTGTCTCCCAAAGTGCTGGGATTACAGGCATGAGCCACTGTAGCCGACTCCACACATACATACTTAATCCAATGTCTACAAAACATAACTTTTTTCTTATTTAATCAACAGCAATTCAACTCTTCTATACCTAGAAATTACATTTAATGTGGGATGTGGTTTCCTTCAATATGTTTAATATGATGTTAGCTTGTTCAGTTCCTTAGGAGCCCTCTTCTTCCCGTTAACTGTTTGATTGTTGCCTAAGACTTTGTGCCTTCTGTGGCCTGGAATAAACCACCCATCTGTTTGGAAACATCCTTTCATAGAGAGCCAACTAAAGCATTTCCACTCTTCCAAAATCCTTTTTGATTCTCCATTTCAGCAGGTGATTGTTTCTTTCTTGATCCCCTACCATACACCTGTGTACCTACAGTTCTTAAATGAAAGTATTTATTTCCTTTTCTGTCTCTCCAGTAGACTGAGAACCACATGTGTGCAGGGACCATGTCTTACTCATCCCCATATTCCTAGCACTTAGCAAAGAGTCTGTTATAAAGTGGTAGCCCAATTATGCTCATCGTGTTAATTATTCAATCGCTTTACCTTCAGCTACATTCAACCAGCTGGCTTTATATGCCTGCTTTTACATGCTTTATCTGATTTTCATAACGATTCTGGTGAGACAGGCATAAATATGTCTAATTTTAAGGTGAAGCTTAGTCCCAGAAAGGTGATGTGACTTGCTCAAAGTTCCCCAATCAATAAGATTCTTTTGGATCTTCTCCTCTGTGCAGAGCAGTCTCTGATATGTTTGGCTGTGTGTTCCCACCCAAATCTCATCTCCAACTGTAATCCCCACGTGTTGAGGAACGGAAGTGATTAGATTATAGGGGACGGTTTCCCCCATGCTGTTCCTGTGATAGTTCTCACGGGATAGTTCTTATGAGATCTGGTGGTTTTATAAATGGCAGCTTTTTCTGCGCTCTTGCTTCTCTTTCTGTCGTCTTGTGAAGAAGGTACTTGCTTCTCCTTTGCCTTTCACAATGATGGTAAGTTTCTGGAGGCCTCTCCAGCCATGCAGATCTGTGAGTCAACTAAACCTCTTTCCTTTGTAAATTAACCAGTCTCAGGTAGTTCTTTTTATTTATTTATTATTTTTTAATTTTTTATTTTTTTGGTGCCATGACTCAGATAGGTAATTCTTTATAGCAGTGTGAAAATGGACAAATACAGTCTCTCACTAAAAGATGGTCCTTGCCCTGAAGACACTCCTGTCAGATTTTCCTTTATTTTCCTGTCCTTTATTGAAGGCAGCTTGCTCTTGCATGTGCCTTTGGAGAGGCAAAACAGCTGGTCAGGGACAGTCCTGGAATGCCCTAGGCTCAGGAGATGGGTTGCTACTAGCCAGGAGACGTCTTGTCTCTAGGAAGTCTCTTCTGTATTACTTGTCAAGAATAGAGTCTCTTGAAATGTTTCCCCTCTACACTTTGCTATCCTCAAAATCTGTTTTTTGCTTTTTGGTTTTTTTTTGAGATGGAGTTTCACTCTTGTTGCCCAGGCTGGAGTGCAGTGGTGCAATCTCGGCCTACTGCAACCTCCGCCCCCTGGGTTCAAGGGATTCTCCTGCCTCAGCCTCCCGAGAAGCTGGGATTACAGGTGTCCACCACCATGCCCAGCTAAATTTTTGTATTTTTTAGTAGATACAGGGTTTCACCATGTTGGCCAGGCTGGTTTTGAACTCCTGACCTCAGATGATCCACCCACCTCAGCCTCCCAAAGTGCTGGGATTACAGGCGTGAGCCACCACGGCTCACCTCCTCAAAATCTTTTGAACTTAAACAAATATTTACTTAGTATATAGTATGTATTCAGCACTGTTCTGTGTGCTAGGAATATAGTAATCTACCAAACAAAGCCCTTTCCTTGTAGAGCTCACATTGTAAAGGAGGCAGGCAAATGAATTGAGAAACAGATACATAAGGAGTACTGATAGAAAAAAATGTGAGGAGAGTTGTGGCGAGGAAAGAGAATCTTGGTTTTTGCCTTCAAACCTGCCTCCAGCTGGGTGCAGTTCCTCATGCCTGTAATCTCAGCATTTTGGGAGGCCGAGGCAGGAGGATCACTTGAGCCCAGGAGTTTGAGATCAGCCTGGCCAACATGGCAAAATCCCATCTCTACAAAAAAAAATACAAAAATTAGCCAGGTGTGGTGGCACATGCCTGTACCCCCAGTTCCTCAGGAAGCTGAGGTGGGAGGATAGCTTGAGCTGGGGAGGTGGAGGTTGCAGTGAACCGAGGTTGTGCCACTGCACTCCAGCCTGGGTGACAGAGCCAGACCCTATCTCAAAAAAAGCAAAAGAAAAGAACCTGCTTCCCTTCCTCCTGATCACATTCTTGTTTCCCCCCTTTCAGTCCAGGGAGTGGTCTGTCCACAGTCGGGAAATGAGATTTTTCATTAACTTAGTGAAGAAAATATGACAGCATAATGACTGGAAAGGCAAATAAAATAGTATGCTAAGTAAACGAAACACAACCACAGGTTCCAAAAGCAATGTTCTTAGTGTGTGCCATTATTAATGTCACACCAAAATGGGTTTTTGTTTCCATAGTGCAGTTCCTCAATCAGAAAGCCAGTTTTTATTCTGCTTATCTCCAGAGCTTTTGTTTGCCTTTTGCTCACCTTAGTCCCCCTAAACCAGATAAAAAGACCAGAGAGAGCCTGGTTGAGATTACTCTTGGAGGAAGGCATCCGTTAAAGACACTGGAAAAGACAGGATCTTTTGTTCTGGTTCATAATGGAGTGGGTTCGGCTGTTCTTTCTCCATCCTGTATCATTTTATCAGGGGGCTGCATTTCCTTTTGCACTTCTGTTCAATTATCTCTGCATCATGGATTCATTCTCCATTCGTGCCAGGTAGGCTGGATGGCTATTTTTACTCCTTCATTCAGAAACACTATACTGGCCAGGCGCGGCAGCTCACGCCCATAATCCCACCAGCACTTTGGGAGGCTGAGGCGAGCGGATCACTTGAGGCCAGGAGTTTGAGACCAGCCTGGCCAACACAGCTAAACCCCGTCTCTGGTAAAAAAACAAACAAACAAAAATTAGCCAGACATGGTGGCTCAGGCCTGTAGTTCCAGCTCCTCAGGAGGCTGAGGCAGAAGACTTGCTTAAGCCCAGAAGGTGGAGGTTGTAGTGAGCCGAGATTTCGTAAGGCTGAGCAATGGAGCCAGACTCTATCCCTCCCCACCAAAGAAACACCAAAACCCAGAAATACTATCGTAGGCCAAAAAGCAGAGTGGACTGCAGATGTGAAGATTATGATGTATTACTTACACTTGTTTTTAACTTACTGTCACTGATTATCAATTGCTTGATAATTACTAGGTATAATAGAGCAAAACTAAATTGGAAATTCACATCCTGTCTGCATTGACATAAGGTTTGCTGGGTTCACATTAAATGGCAAATGGATGAAAATAAAGTCTCAGGACAGATGGTTGTTGTAATGGTACAGGAATTCTCCCAATGGATACATCTCTGTCAACCACAGATCTCAGATATTCTTGAATAGTCCTAATTTCATGGAATTTTATCATTTTCAATCAAATTAAATTTTATATAAAGTTACATCAGTATAAGTTGTATTATAAATAAATGTGATTTTTAAAGTGCCTGTATATGAATTCTCAGAGAAATGAAATAAGTCAAAATGAATCTTGTTATATTAGCTATATGATAATTTGAAGTTCAAAAATTATTGTCACTAGAGATGTGATGACTTGATGGTAATGATTTTTTAATATCAAATGACCTCAACACATTAGAGACAGTACCTATTTTTTAAGATTGCTCATATAAGATTTTATTTTTTAACATAGTCAGAAGGCAAGAACTTTACTGAATATAGAACAGAAATGGTGAGTGTGCTGTTAATGTGACTACATGATTTTCCATTAAATTGAAAAGTCTCAGATACATTTTTTATTTTATTTTATTTTACTTACATATATTTTTGGTGACAGAGTCTCCCTCTGTCACCCAAGCTGGAGTACAGTGGCACGATCATGGCTCACTGCAACCTTCACCTCCTAGGTTCAAGGGATTCTCCTGCCTCAGCCTCCCCAGTAGCTGAGACTACAGGCACGTGCCACCATCCCCAGCTAATTTGAAATATATTTTAAAAAATAATTTCAACTTGTATTTTAGATTCAGGGGGGTACACGTGTAGGTTTGTAACATGGGTATATTGTGTGATGCTGAGGTTTGGGTACGATTGATCCCATCACCCGGGGGAGTGAGCACAGTACCTGACACCTTTTCAACCCTTTTTCCCTGACAGTGCCTATTTTTAAAAAGGTTTGGTGGAATGATTTTTTTGTCCTTTTGTAAAGTGAAAATCTATTGCCAAAGGGCCACTTCCTAATAATTCACTTATCTTGGGAATTAGGATTTTTATATATTGGGATTCTTAAATAAAATATAGCTGTGTCTAATGATCAGTTAGGACTGTGGAATTTGATTAAACTGTAGTGTGATCACGTGTTCACAACTGTCTGATGGCCCTTATCTTCATTTATGGGAGATTGGAGTTGGGGAACAACTGTAAAGAAGTTTCCTTTTGAGAAAGAATCACAGAACAATAAAGCAAAACAAGTACAAAAATAAGGATTAATCCTCATGGAGTTACCTTAGGGTGAAGACAGCTCAGTTTCTGGCTGGACACAGTGGCTCATACCTGTAATCCGAGTAATTGGGAGGCTGAGGCAAGTGGATAGCTTGAGCCCAGGAGTTCGAGACCTGCCCGGGCAACATGACAAAACTCCTGTCTCTACAAAAAGCACAAAAAATTAGCGGGGTATGGTGGTACATGCCTGTAGTCCCAGCTACTTAGGAGCCTGAGACAGGAAGATCCATTGAGCCCAGGAGGTTGAGGTTGTAGTAAGTCGTGATCATGCCACTACACTCCAGCCTGGGCAGCAGAGCAAGACTGTCAAAAAAATAAAAATAAAATAAAAAAGACTGCTCACTTTGGATTCAGCCTGTTGAGTCTTAACTCCCTCACCAAA
The DNA here is from genome assembly GCA_036589455.1 of Ateles fusciceps. Classification (NCBI taxonomy): domain Eukaryota; kingdom Metazoa; phylum Chordata; class Mammalia; order Primates; family Atelidae; genus Ateles; species Ateles fusciceps. Next base: position 12,486,398 of record JAZHEH010002554.1, on the reverse strand, counting down.
CTGAGTGTCCTTGTGCATGTGAATATACTTCCCCCAAGTGTCCTTACCTGTAAAACAGAAAACATAATGTCTATCTCATGGGGTTATTTTAAGTATTAAATGTATTTGTCATAAAGGATATTAGCACAATGCCTAGAATGAAATATGCAATCGCTAAGCCACGCATTCTATATTGTCCATGTACAGACAATTTAATGTTTATAAATCTCCTAGGGGAGTTGCCTCTGGGTGGAAGGGTTGCTGGGTAAAGGATAAATGTTCCTCTTTTGTTTTCCCATAGCAGGGAAGTGAAGGCTTGGACCACAGTATTTACTGGGGTGTTGAGCAGGGAAGTCACCCCAAGCACAGGCTCAAAGGGAAGCACAGGAATAGTCCAGGCTTTTGAGTAATAAATCTTCTCATACTGAGACACCTAACGCTCTCTCCCAAGAAAGAAAGTGGTTCTTACTAACCTGTGCCTTGTACTGTGCCCGGGAGCCCTAACACACATTTGCCCTGCAATGTTATTTCCTGGTTCTGAGTTGATAGAGAAATCATAGGCTTCTTTGACTCGCTTTCCCTGACCAGTCAGTCCCTTTTTCTTTCTTTCTTCTTTTTTGTTTTTTTTTGAGATGGAGTCTCTCTCTGTCACCCAGGCTGGAGGGCAGCAATGTGATCTCAGCTCACTGCAACCTCTGCCTCCTGAGCTCAAGTGATTCTCCTGCCTCAGACGCCCAAGTAGCTGGGATTACAGGGGCCTGCCACCAAGCCCTACTAATTTTTTTGTATTTTTAGTAGAGATAGGGTTTCACCATGTTGGCCAAGCTGGTCTCGAACTCCTGACCTCAAGTTATCTGCCCACCTCAGCCTCCCAAAGTGCTGGGATTATAAGTGTGAGCCACTGCACCCAGCTATTCCACACTTTTTCTGACCCCTTCATTCAACTTTATTAATTTGGCATCAATTAAAAAAACAAACCTCCATATAATGCACCTGCCTGGGCCTCTGCATAGCCGCATCTCCTTGGCTTCTGAGAGAGGCATGATTCACAAACCATTCCATCAATGTGGGTATTTTACAACATTAAAAAAAAAAGAAAAAAAACACTGGCTGGGCACACTGGCTGAGCACACTGGCTCACACCTGTAATCCCAGCACTTTGAGAGGCAGAGGATCGCATGAGTCTAGGAGTTCAAGACCAGCCTGGGCAACACAGTGAAACCCTGTCTCTACAAAAAATACAAAAAAAATTAGCCAGGTGTGGTGGTGCGTGCCTAAAGTCCCAGCTACTAGGGAGACTGAGGTGGGAGGATTTCTTGAGCCGGGGGAGTTCAAGGCTGCAGTGAGTCATGATCGTGCCACTGCACTTCAGCCTGGGCAACAGGGACCCTGTCTCAAAAATAAGACAAAACACTGCCCTTTTCCTCCCTGGCATCTGAAAATTGGCCACTATCATGAAGACACAGCAGCTGTCCAGACAAAGGAGTTCATATCAACTGATGACTTCAATGGAAACAACTGGTCATGGTCATCCTTCACTCTGGGAAGACAGCAGTACTAAGAAAGAAATTTGGGAAAAACTAGCCAAAATTTACAAGATCACATGGACATGATATATAAGATGGATATCAGGCCGGGCGCGGTGGCTCACGCCTATAATCCCAGCACTTTGGGAAGCTGAAGTGGGTGGACCACCTGAAGTCAGGAGTTTGAGACCAGCCTGACCAACATGGAGAAACGCCATCTCTATTAAAAATACAAAATTAGCTAGGTATGGTAGTACATGCCTGTAATCCCAGCTACTCAGGAGGCTGAGGCATGAGAATTGCTTGAACCCAGGAGGTGGAGGCTGTGGTGAGCCAAGATCGCACCACCATACTCCAGCCTGGGCAACAAGAGTGAACTCTGTCTCAAAAAAAAAAGGATATCTTCTTTGTATTTAGATTCTGACCCTATTTTGTTGTAGCAAGATAAGTGGCATTATTGATGATTCCCTGGATTATGCAAAGAAAAGTGAACCCAAGCATAAACTTGCAAGACATAGCCCAGATGAAGAAAAAGACCTCAAGAAAACAGCAAAAGGAATGCAAGGACAGAATGAAGAAAGGCAGGGGGCCCCAAAAGCCAGTGTTGGTGCTGACAAAAAGGAGTCAAGATTCTGCAGTGGCCGGGTGTGGTGGCTCATGCCTGTAACCCCAGCACTTTGGGAGGCTGAGGTGAGTAGATCACCTGAGGCCAGGAGTTCGAGACCAACCTGACCAACATGGTGAAATCCCATCCCTACTAAAAATACAAAAGTTAGCTGGGCATGATGGCAGGTGCCTGTAATCCCAGCTACTCAGGAGGCTGAGGCAGGAGAATCACTTGAACCTGGGAGGCAGAGGTTTCTGCAAGCCAAGATCGTGCCACTGTACTCCAGCCTGGGCAACAGAGCGAGCCTCCATCTAAAAAAAAGAAAAAGATTCTGCAATGACGTCATCTGTGGTGATTGTGCAGATTTTTCATGACAGGATTAATAAACTGTAACAACTTTATGGTTTTTTTTAGAGACAAGATCTCAAACTGTTACCCAGGCTGGAGTGCAATGGTGTGATCATGGCTCAAGTATAGCCTCTAACTCCTGGGCTCAAGTGATCCTCTCACCTCAGACTCCTGAGTAGCTAGGACTACAGGTGTGCCACCATGTGTGGCTATTAAAAAATTTTTTTTGTAGAGATGAGATCTTGCTATGTTGCCCAGGCTGGTCTCGAACTCTGGCCTCAAGTGATCTCCCTCCTTGGCCTCCCAAAGTGCTGAGATTATAGGTGTGGGCCACTGTGCCTGGCCTAAACTGTATAAACTTGAATAAACAAAATCCTAACTCATAAGATCTTGAAGTGCAGTAGTAGTGAGGCTGAAGGGTGGATATTAAGATCTTCCTGAGTTTTCACTTTTCAAAGGGAAGTGTTGAGTCTCCTTTCTCTGTCAGCCTCTGGAATGCTTGCGTGTAGCACATCCCTGTGAAAAGGAAGATGCTCATCTTGATGAGAGGACGTCTAGGGTGCTCTTCTAGATCCTTGACACTAGGTTCACGGCACTTTTCAGTCAGAAGACGTACCAGGAGATTTCAAAGATGTCCTTGCTAGCCAGATTTCCAGGATTGTCAGGGGCAGGCGATGGAATACCTTGAGTGGGAATCACTTGAATGGTGGCTACCAAAGACAGGTTCCAGGGCCATTAAGGCAGGAATTGAGATTTGTCTCCAGGTCAGGGTGTGGCTCATGCCTGTAATCCCAGCACTTTGGGAGGCGGAGACAGGAGGATCGTTTGAGGCCAGTAGTCTGAGACTGGGCAACACACCAAGACCCCATCTCTAAAAAAATAAAAAGTTAACCAGGCATGGTGGTGCATGGCTGTAGTCTCTCCCAGGTGGGGAGCTCGGGAAGTCAAGGCTGCGGTTAGCCACAATTGCACCACTACACTCACCCTGGGTGACAGAGAGAGACCCTGTCTCAAAAAAAAAAAAAAAAAAAAAAAAAAAAAAAAAAAAGGGAAAAAGAAAAGATTTGTCTCCAAGGCAGAAGTTTAAGTTTACAAATTTGCCCTGGCTCTTTCTCCCATGATTCTTTTCTTCCGAAGAACAAAAGCAAGGCCCGAGTGCTAACAGCGTGGCTACTCTAGGTGTTGTGTGGGGCCTACCCCATTGCGTTCCCTGGAGTGACATTTGCAGCGATTCCTTTGCTTCATGGTTCTAAGTCGTTCTGCCCAGGGTGTCCCTTCTCTTTCAGGTACCTCTTTCTCCTGGCTGGAGGCGGCACCCTAGCTGTGGCTGCCATGGGTCCCCTATGCCGTGCTCGTCTTCACCCCTGCTGTCTGCGCCGTGGCTCTCCTCTGTTCTCTGGCCCCACAGCAAGTCCATAGGTGGACCTTCTGCTTTCAGATGAGCTGGCAGACCTTGTGTCACCTGGGTCTGCACTACACTGAGTATTACCTGCATGAGCCTCCTTCCGTGAGGTAAGCAGTCTGTTCACTGGTCGTACTCAGTCTACCTGGGGTTTGCTTGCACTATGGTGGTAGCAGAGAGAACCTGGGTGTTGGGTTGGAATCCTAATTCTCCCACATTTGACCAATGTGACCTTGAGCAAGTCCTTTCACCTCTTTCAGACTCATTTCTTTTTATGGGAAAATATATGGGGTTAACAATACTTGCAAAAAATTGCAAGATTTTTTTATTCTTTTGAGGTGGAGTCTTGCTCTATTGCCCAGGCTGGAGTGCAGTGGCGCAATCTCAGCTCACCACAACCTCTGCCTCTTGGGTTCAAGAGATTCTCCTCCCTCAGCCTCCCAAGTTGCTAGGACTACAGGCGTGCACCACCATGTCCAGCTAATTTTTGTATTTTTACTAGAGATGGGGTTTCACTATGTTGGCCAGGCTGGTCTGGAACTCCTGACCTCATGATCCACCTGCCTCAGCCTCCCAAAATGTTGGAATTACAGGTGTGAGCCATCGTGCCTGGCCTAAGATTGTTGTGAATGTTAGTGTAATTGCTTAATGGGTTCACCTTCTCCACTACCTAGGCAGACAGGTGAATGCAATAGAGAAAGAGTAATTCACAGAGAGCTGGCTGTGCGGGAGACAGGATTTTTATTATTACTCCAAGCATTCGGGGTAATCATAAGCAGTTTCCCCAAGCATTTGGGGATCAGAGTTTTTCAGGATAATTTGGTGGGTAGGGGGGAGGCCAGTGAGTCGAGAGTGCTGATTGGTTGGGTTGGAGATGAAATGATAGGGAATCGGAACTGTCTTCTTGCCCTGAGTCAATTCCTGGGTGGGGGCCGCAAGATGAGCCAGTTTATCGATCTGAGTAGTGCCAGCTAATCCATCAAGGGCAAGGTCTGCAAAATATCTCAAGCACTGATCGTAGGCCTTATGATAGTAATGTTATCCCCGGGAACAATCTGGAGAGGGTCGGAATCTTGTCATCTCCAGCTGCATGACTCCTAAGCCATAATTTCTGATTATTTGCTAATTTGTTAGTCCTACAAAGGCCGTCTAGTTTCCAGGCAAGAAGGGCGTTTGTTTTGGGAGAGGGCTGTGATTGTCTTTGTTTTAAACTATAAGCTATAAACTAAGTTCCTCCCAAAATGAGTCCCAGGAATGAACAAGGACAGCTTAGAGGTTAGAAGCAAGATGGAGTTTGTTAGATCAGATCTCTTTCACTGTCTCAGTTATATATGCAATGACAGTTTGATTAGAATGAATATAAATGGGATTCTGTGACTAATCATCGCTGCCATGTGCTGCCTATGTAGTGCAGTGTCTGGCACTGTGCCGTAGTCGTCATTGTGCCTGAGAGGGAGGGCGAAGCTGGAATACCAGAGCCCGCAGAGGAGGCCTGCCCGGAAGTGACTCAGCACCATCTGCCAGCCTTAGCATGGGCTGAGTGGACACTCTGCCTGCAGGTATCAATCTTCCTATGGCGATTGCTGGGAGAAGTAGCTGCTGTGTCAGTGTTTTTCTTCCTTCAGACTCAGCTGTTCCCATCTCGCTGAAGAAGGGTAGGCACCCCATCTAGAAAATAGAAATCAAGAGCTAATTACAATCTAGAGAAGTGTTATCGTGAATCAGCAAGATCCCTGAGATGAGGGGGAGACACTGCTTTGCGATCTTGAGATCTCATGTTCCTGGCTCTCTGATGATCACCATTGGCTTCAGGGTCCCTCGAAACACAGAGGCTGTGATGCTCCAGGTGGTCACCTATCTGATTCTAGCCTGCAGTTGGTTCACTTGCTTTGCCATCCTGACTATACCCAGAACCCTTTTTTAATTTTCCTATTAAGACTATTTTCAGCCAGGCGTGGTGGCTCACTCCTGTAATCCCAACACTTTGGGAGGCTGAGGCAGGCAGATTACTTGAGGCCAGGAGTTCAAGACCAGCCTGGCCAACATGGCGAAACCAAATATACAAAAATTAGTTAGGCATAGGGGCAGATGCCTGGAATCCCAGCTACTCAGGAGGCTGAGACAGGAGAATCGCTTGAACCTGAGAGGCAGAGGTTGCAGTGAGCTGAAATCGCACCACTGCACTCCAGACTGGGCAACAGAGGGAGACACTGTTTCAACAGAAAAGAGACTATTTTCAGGAAAATCTTTAGGTTGGCTGCTATAAGGAAAAGGCAAGATGGCAGGTGGGTGGGGCGTAGGAAGTACCAAATGAGATGGAGTGAATCAGGATGTCGGTAGGGAGCCAGGGCCTGATGGAGCTGGGAGGGCAAGTTAAACAGGATCTGGCTGGATGTGAGGGAGGCTGGAGCCGACCTGGAACGGGAGGCTGTGCTGGTTGGGCAGGGCTGCTGCCATCACACAGTGCCACGCGCTGGGTGATTCAAACAACAGAAATTCATTTCCTAACTATTCTGGAGGCTGGAAGTCCCAGATGACGGTGTCAGCAGGGCTGGGTTCTTCTGAGGCCATTCTCATGGCTTGCATGTGGCAGTGTCCCCCTGGGTCCTCAAGATGGTCACCCTTCTGTGTGTGTGTGTGTCCTAATTGTTCTGATAAGGACTGCGTGCATGTTGGATTAGCGCCCATCCTAATGACCTCATTTAACCTTAATCCCATCTTTAAAGACCCTCACTCCACATATTCTCAGGTACTGGGGTGAGGCCGTTAGCACTTGAACTTGGGGGACACACATTCAGTCCATAAGACAGAGTGAGGGAGCCAGGGGTTGGTGGCATTTGGATGCTACCTTGCTTTCAGTGAGAATCAGTCAAGTAAGCTGGTCAGTTTTTCTTAAATCTTCAGACACAGAAACAGCAGCAGTTGGGAGACTGTTTCCTCTCCACAGGACAGTGTTTGAGTTCCTGATTGTAGAGTGTGTCATTGTAATTTTCTTTCCTTTTTTTTTTTTTTTTTGAGATGGAGCCTTGCTCTGTCACCCAGGCTGGAGTGCAGTGGTGTGACCTCTGCTTACTGCAACCTCTGCCTCCTGGGTTCCAGTGATTCTCCTGCCTCAGCCTCCCGAGTAGCTGGGACTACAGGCATGCACCACCACGGCTGGCTAATTTTTTGTATTTTTAGTACAGACGGGGTTTCACTGTGTTAGCCAGGATGGTCTCGATCTCTTGACCTTGTGATTCACCCGCCTCAGCCTCCCAAATTGCTGGGATTACAGGCTTTGTTTGTTTGTTTGTTTGTTTGTTTTTTAGACAGGGTCTTGCTCTGCTGCACAGGCTGGATCACAATGGCATGCTCATGGTCCATTGCAGCCTCGACCTTCCGGGCTCACGTGATCCTCCCACTTCAGCCTCCTCAGTAGCTGGGACCACAGGCATGTGCTACCACATAGGGCTAATTTTCATATTGTTTGTAAAAATGGGGTTTTGCCACGTTGCCCAGGCTGGTCTCAGACTCCTGGGCTCAAGTGATCTGCCCACCTCACCTCAGCCTCCCAAATCAGCTGGGATTCCAGGTGTGAGCCACTGCACCCAGCCTAATTTTCATTCATTGTTCTCCTCAATAATCTCGCCAGCAGGATCTTTGATGATAAAGCAGTAAGAGTTCAGGTGATTGGTTAAGACCGTACTTCAAATTGCTAATGGCTGAGCATACACTGTGATCCATGCCTCAGTACAAATCCCACATTAGGCAGAGTCTTACAGTCAGGAGCTGGTTCATACTGAAAATCTTCAGCTTCCTATCTTCCCTTCACTACTCAGTTTTTGTCTCCTCTATGGCAAATTTCTCCCAGGTCTGTGATCCTAATCTTTATCGGCCTTTCTAGAAATATTATAATCATTATTTCCCACATTGTTCCTTGTCATTCTCTTCTTTGCATCTCTGACTAATGTTTAATTTCCCCATTTACTTTATCCCACCTGATGTCACCCTAAATAACAAACAGAAGAGGCCCCCTAAAAGAAAATGATGGGGCCAGGTGCGGTGGCTCACGCCTGTAATCCCAGCAGTTTGGGAGGCTGAGGCAGGTGGATCACTTCAGGCCAGCAGTTCAAGACCAGACTGGCCAACATAGTGAAACCCCGTCTCTGCAAAAAACCCACAAAAACTAACTAGGCATGGTAGCACATGTCTGTAGTCCCAGCTTCTGTCAGTGGGAGGATCACTTGAGTCTGGGAGGCAGAGGTTGCAGTGAGCCAAGATGGTGCCACTGTACTCCATCCTGGGTGATAGAGTGAGACTGTGTATCAGGAAAAACATAAAGAAAAGAAAAGAAAATGATGCTTATGGCCAGGTGCAGTGGCTCACACCTGTAATCCCAGCACTTTGGGATGCCAAGGCTGGCAGATCACCTGAGGTCAGGAGTTCGAAACCAGCCTGGCCAACATGGCGAAACCCTGTCTCTACTAAAAATACAAACATTAGCTGGGCATGGTGGCCTGCACCTGTAATCCCAGCTACTCGGGAGACTGAGAGAATCGCTTGAACCCAGGAGGCAGCAGAGGTTGCAGTGAGCTGAGATTGCGCCACTGCACTCCAGCCTGGGCCACAGAGTGAGACTCCATCTCCAAAAAAGTGAAACAAATAAAAAGAGAAAATGATGCTTATTTAGGAATAGGGCATTATAGTGGGGGATATGTGTGCCTTAGTAAACTATGTGTGTATTCAGGTTGGTAAAGGAAGACAAAGATTTTTAAGGGAAAAATGAGGAGCATTACATAATTATTTTGAAATCATTATCCTTGAGTACAGGATCAATGACAAGGGTGATGCCAGTCTGTGGTTGGGCAGGCAGTGGCTGGGCAGGTGATCACATCACACAAAAGCATTTTTTGTGTAGGGCTGCAATGGCTTTTGCAGTCTTTTGTGGTAGTTTTGTTAGACATACAAGCATTGAGAATCTTCTCTTTATACCTTTCCCTGGCTGTTTGTCAGAATTGTTTTGTTTCGTTTTCCTTTTTAACACAAGTGACTTCATTTTTCTTTTCTTTTCTCTTTCTTTTCTTTCGTTCTCTCTCTCTCTCTTTCTTTCTTTCTTTTTTTTTGAGACAGGGTCTCACTCTGATGCCCAAGCTGGAGTACAGTGGTGCAGTCATAGCTCACTGCAGCCTTGAACTCCTGGGCTCAAGGGATCCACCCATGTCAGCCTCCCAAACTGACGGGATTACAGGTGTGAGCCACTGCACCCAGCCATGATTCCATTTTTAGTCTCACAACTTTCAAATTGGGGTAGTGTGTGCTTCTGAATTAATTCAAGAGTCTTCAGCTGTCAAAGTAAAACTTCCCACACATATTCTCCTATTCAGGGTGGAAGATTTCAGGATAGAAGATGGAGTGGATCTCTGAGATCCCTGGGAAGCTTCTCAAGTTGAACATGAGTGTAAATGTGTGCATCTAATCTTTTCTTTAAAACAAACAAAAAATAGATATGCATACATACACACATATTCACACAGATATACGTATACTTATTTATATAAAACATGATTATTACAAAAAATTCAAACAAAGCAAAAAGTGAAAGATCTTCTTAGGCTAATCTCATTCCCTAGAGGTAATTATTCTGAAATGTTTGGGGTATATTTTTCTAGACTTAAGCTCCACTGTATACTTAAGATCTGTAAATACTGCTGGTGCGGTGGCTCATGCCTATAATCCCAGCATTTTGGAAGGCTGAGACGGGCTGTGGTCCACATGACATAGATACACTCCAATTGCACTACTTAAGATGGCTTAAGCCCAAGAGTTTGAGATCAGCCTGGGCAACATAGCAAGACCCATCTCTATAAAAAAAATAAATAAATATAATTTATTTATTTTATTTTAAGATTTACTCTTTGTGGGGTCCTGCAAGCCATGAGATTAATCTTAGCTGAACAGAGCTGTCTATTTCCTGTGAGGTCATGTATGCCAGACTGGAATAAGAGAGAATAAATAGAGTGTTTTTATGTTTTTTAAAAAATTATCTTGCAGATTCTGCATCACTCTTTCTTCTCTCATGCTCTTGACCCAGAGGGTCACGTCCCTCTCTCTGGACATTTTGTGAGGGAAAAGTGGAGACAGCATCTGGAATCATCAGGAGCAGGAGCTCTTTGTCTGAGCATGTGTGTATGGCACTGCCCTATTTCAGCTACTTGCTCTTTTTCCCTGCTCTTCTGGGAGGCTCTTTGTGCTCCTTCCAGCGATTTTCAGGCTCGTGTTCAAGGGTCCAGTGGTTTGTATCCCAGGCACTCTTTCTGGACTCTGAGCTGGAGGGGTCTGCAGATTCTTGGATTAGAGTGCCTAAACGTGGCTGTGAGCAGGGTGGTGGGTGCCGGAGTGGGACTGACCGATTGCCAGCAATTTGAGTGCATCTATGTCATGTGGACCACAGCTGGGCTCTTCAAGCTCACCTACTACTCCCACTGGATCCTGGACGACTCCCTCCTCCACGCAGCAGGCTTTGGGTCTGAGCTTGGTCAGAGCTCTGGAGAGGAGGAATATGTCCCTGATGCAGACATCTGGACCCTGGAAAGAACCCACAGGATATCCGTGTTTGCAAGAAAGTGGAACCAAAGCACAGCTCGGTGGCTCCGACGACTTGTATTCCAGAACAGCAGGGCTTGGCCATTGTTTCAGACATTTGCCTTCTCTGCCTGGTGGCATGGACTCCATCCGGGACAGGTGTTTGGTTTCCTTTGTTGGGCTGTGATGGTGGAAGCTGACTACCTGATTCACTCCTTTGCCAATGAGTTTATCATATCCTGGCCGATGAGGCTGTTCTATAGAACCCTTACCTGGGCCCACACCCAGTTGATCATTGCCTACATCATGCTGGCGGTGGAGGTCAGGAGCCTTTCCTCTCTCTGGTTGCTCTGTAATTCTTACAACAGTGTCTTTCCCATGGTGTACTGTTTTCTGCTTTTGCTATTGGCAAAGAGAAAGTACAAATGTAACTGACATCTTTCCCTGGCTTTCATCTTATACACCCATGAAACAGTTTAGAAAGTGCCAGATTACTGAGACCAGCTCGGTCATAGAGACCCCCTCCCCACCCACAGGTGGTGCTGAAGGAATTAAGAAACGGACACAAAGACAGAGTGCAAAGTGGGACTATCGGGGCTAACAGCCTTCCACGTTGAGAGCCTCAAGCAGACTTTGACCCACATATTTATTCTCTTTGAACAGGTGATTATTATTAACAAACAGGTGTTCTGTGTTTTCTCATAGAGACAAAAATAAACTAGGCAGGTAGCTGGTGCCTACCTACCACTCATCAAAAGACAAACTAGAAAGCATTCTCCACGAGGGAGCCATGGGGGCAGGGTCACATATCCCATGCTTAAAGAACTAGTTTAACTGGTGTATGATATAGATATACGGTTTACCACCTTAGAACACCCCGAGCAGTTTTCTGCTTTGGGGGACGGCTCGGTTTTCCTTGCTGTCATTCTCAGCAAACAATATAGTCCATCACACACTCAGCACCAGATGACGCATCAGTCATGCATACATTTGAACTTTTCCATAATAAAATTTTTTCTAAAGTTTTGGATGAATATACCAAATGACTTGCAGTAGGGATGTGTGTGTCTACTTTAGCAAGCTCTTCTGCTAGTACTGAGGGTACAAAAGGAAAAAGATGTGATTTCTTCCCTTAAGGTTTACAGCCTAGATGTGTAAGCAAAGATTAAGTAAAGTGAAACATAAAAACACAAGGTGCTATGAGCCAGATGGCAAATCCTCTATATATAGACACTCCAAAACTGAGTGTTCAGTTGGCCCACCTGATCCTGGAATGGGAACTTTAGCAACACAAAACCAAACCAAAACAAAACCTAACTCATTATCATATGGGTTTGTTATGTGAACTAGAGATTCAAACCCATTACTAAGTTTGAAAATTTTGTCTAGATTTGTAAATTTGGGCCAGGTGCAGTGGCTCATGCCTGTAATCCCAGCACTTTACAGAGCTGAAGTGGGAGGATTGCTTGAGGCCAGGAGTTTGAGACCAGGTTGGGCAACATAGCAAGACCTTGTCTCAAAAAATATATGTGTATAATTGGGTGGGCATAGTGTATGCACCTAAAGACCTAGCTTCTCTGGAGGCTGAGACAGAAGGATCTCTTGAGCCCAGGAGTTCGAGGCTGCAGTGAGCTGTGATTGTGCCACTGCACCCCAGACTGGATGACAGAGGGAGACCCCAGCTGTTAAAGATTTTTTTTGAAAATTTGAAAAAAATTTGTCCTAAAAATAGAATGGCTGATATTATTCCCAGATTTATGTTAATAAACTGAAAACCCACCTAAGACATGATAACTATTTACATAATTGTTAAATACAAAGCTGACTCATAAACATGTCTAATGAAAAGATTAATAACAGGAAGTAAGCGCTTTTCAATATAACTTTGAGGGTGAGTTTGATTCTTGTTTTCTTGGCATATCCTATATAACTTACTCTGTTTCTTCCTGTTAGGATTTAAAATACACCAAGAGAAAGGTGTCAGGATGGCTGGGTGCAATGGCTCACGCCTGTAATCCCAGCATTTTGGGAGGCCGAGGCAGGTGGATCACCTGAGGTCAGAGTTTGAGACCAGCTCACCAACATGGAGAAACCCAGTCTTTATTAAAAATACAAAATTAGCCAGGAGTGGTGGCACATGCCTGTAATCCCAGCTACTCAGGAGGCTGAGGCAGGAGAATTGCTTAAACCCAGGAAGTAGAGGTTGCAGTGAGCCAAGATCTCGTCATTGCACTCCAGCCTGAGCAACAAGAGCAAAACTTTGTCTCAAAAAAAAAAAAAAAAAAAAGAAAGAAAGATATCAGGACTTCTAAATTATGCAGTAGCAATGTCACTTAACTAGCACTTAGAAATTACTGCCACATCTGCAGGTCACCTGTACTCTTATGTAATTACCATTTTTCTTTAATCAACTTTAATTCAACTTACTTTTAAAACTTACACCTCTTCTAAGCAATGGCAGTGATGAAAATTGGGTTTGGTGTGCTAATTCTATTTTACTCTAGTACTCACTAAAAGAAATACATGCTCGTTCAAATAAAAGAAACTGTTTGCGTGCTACGTAAAACCATCTGCTTACCCAGGGTGACATCTATCCCACCATACAAAGCACTGTACAGGTATTTCAGCTTGTTGAGTATTCCAAACCAATCCTTCTCATTCTTTTCAAAATGTAAAATTGCAAATAAGCTTTTTGATATGGTTTGGGTTTGTGTCCCCACCCAAATCTCATATTGAATTGTAATCCCCAGTGTTGGAAGAGGGGCCTGGTAGGAGGTGATTAAATCATGGGGGTGGATTTCCCCCCTTGCTGTTCTCGTAATGTGAGTGAGTTCTCACAAGACCTGGTTGTTTATAAAAGTGTGTAGCACCTCCCTTGTCTTTCTCTTCCTCCTGCTCCAGCCATGTAAAATGCGCCTCTTTCTTCTTCACCTTCTGCCAGGATTGTAAGTTTCCTGAGGCTTCCTGTACAGCCATGCTTCCTGTATAGCCTGTGAAACCATGAGCCAATTAAACTTCTTTTTTCTTTATTAATTACCCAGTCTCAGGTGGTTCTTCTTCTTCTTCTTTTTTTTTTGTTTGGAGACAGGGTCTCGCTCTGTCACCCAGGCTAGAGTGCAGTGGCACGATCTCAGCTCACTGCAACCTCTACCTCCCAGGTTCAAGTAATTCTCCTGCCTCAGCCTCCCAAGTAGCTGGGACTACAGGCACATGCCACCATGCCCAGCTAATTTTTGTAGTTTTAGTAGAGGTGGGGTTTCACCATGTTGGCCAGGCTGGTCTTGAACTCCTGACCTCAAGTGATCCATCCACCTTGGCCTCCCAAAGTGCTGGGATTACAGGTGTGAGCCACCACGCCTGGCCTCAGGTAGTACTTTATAGCAGTACAAGAACAGACTAATACACTTTGAATCGTTAAAACTTCACAAAGATAATACTGAGTTGGAAGCTATAGATCACTTAGAAAGTTATAGGTGAATATCGCAGATGAACATGAAGGCAAACAACAAGCCCAGTGTTAGCACGCAGAACGTAACATGACAAGCAGTGAGGGTCTTGATAAACAGAGATGGCAACGATTTGTAGTGGCCTTGGTGGGGTGCAGTGGCTCATGCCTGTAACCTCGGCACTTTGGCAGGCTGAAGCAGGAGGAGCTCTTGAGCCCAGGAGTTTGAGACCAGCCTGGGCAACATAGGGAGACGCCATCTCTATTAAAACACACACACATACACACACACACACACACACAAAACTTGTAGTGGCCTTAATCAGAAGGTTTCTGTACTTTCTCTCACCATACTCAGTAGCTCAGAGGAGACAAAGTAGATAAATGGGGTTTCCCAGAGTTGGGAATAGTCAGAGAATCTGCCTCAAAAAAAAAAGTGCTTTTTATTGGGGTACTTCTGGGAAGCTATCTACATGAGCGTGTCCAGTTGATGAAAATCCTTTGAGATGTACACTTTAGATGTGTGCAACTTTCCATGTATATGTTACACTTCAATAATTTTTTCTTTTTTGAGACGGAGTCTTGCTCTGTCGCCAGGCTGCAGCACCGTGGCGCAGTCTCGGCTCACTGCAACCTCCGCCTCCCGGGTTCAAGCGATTCTCCGCCTCAGCCTCCCAAGTAGCTGAGACTACAGGCACATGCCAACGCCCGGCTAATTTTTGTATTTTTAGTATAGACGGGGTTTCACCATGTTGGCCACGATGGTCTCGACACCTTGACCTCACGATCCACCTGCCTCAGCCTCCCAAAGTGCTGGGAAGTAATTTTTTTTTTTTTTTTGAGACACGGTCTGGCTCTGTCACCCAGGCTGGAGTGCACTGGCATGATCTCAGCTCACTGTAACCTCTGCTTCCGGGCCTTAAGCAATCCTCCCACCTCAGCATCCCAGGTAGCTGGAACCACAGGCGTGCACAACCATGCCCGGCTAATTTTTTGTACAGATAGGGTTTCGCCATGTTGCCCAGGCTGGTCTTGAACTCGTGAGCTCAAGCGATCCACCCTCCTTGGCCTTCCAAAGTGCTGGGATTACAGGCATGAGCTACCATGCCCAGCCCAGTAATATTTTTTAAGTGAGTACTCTTCATGATTAGAGAAATGCTCATGAAGGAAATGTTAAATTTACAAAAAAGAACTTGGTTAATAAAGCCATTAAAAATGCAATCTGCCCTCCAAATCTATCTCCACACTGATGGCCAGGGGTAATTTCTACTCCTCTGATTGGTTAGACCAGGACATCTGCTTCCTTCTTTTTCTATTTGCATCCTGTAGAGAATGATTCATTTCTCTGGATAGTAGTAGAAAGAACATTTCTCTGGACAGTAGAAAGTGATTTATGACTGGGTGCGGTGGCTCACGCCTGTAATCCCAGCACTTTGGAAGGCAGAGGTCGGGGCGGGGGTGCGGTGGGGGTGGTCACCAGAGGTTGGGAGTTCAAGACCAGTCTCACCAACATGGAGAAACCCCGTCTCTACTAAAAATACAAAAAATTAGCTGGGCATGGTGGTGCCCGCTTGTAATCCTAGCTACTTGGGAGGCTGAGGCAGGAGAATCACTTGAACCCGGGAGGCAGAGATTGCAGTGAGCCAAAATTATGCCATTGCACTCCAGCCTGGGCAACAAGAACAAAACTCCGTCTCAAAAAAAAAAAAAAAGAAAAGAAAAGAAAAGAAAAGAAATTGATTTGTGGGAATTGATCTAAGGAGAGAAGTTGGAGCCAGGGGATGTAGACTGGAGCCATCTGTCTGCACAGAGGACAGCCTGGATCCAAGATGGGCAGAGAACAGACTGTCTCCCTCCAGTCCTGTTTCTTTTGTTAGGTCTTAACTCGTTCACTTCCCAACTCCGCCCCCGCTGCTCCCTCCCATTTGGCAACAGTTGCCCTATCCTGCATTTACCCATTCTGTTACTTCCAAGACTCTGCCCATTGTTCCTGAATTCCCTCTGCCACATGACTGGTAGCACCTGCTTATTAACACCCCACCCCCTGTTTTCAAAAAATTCAATCACTATCCTTTTCGAATAACCTCTCATTAATGTGCTCTGACCTCGCTTCCAGATCTGGATTTGATGTTTTTTTCCTCTTGCTTGATCTAGAAGTAACCCTGGGGGTTACCCCTGCTTTCTATCTTGTTTTGGCGCATGTATTGGCCCAAGCAGAATATATCTATGCGCACGCATGCGCTCGCGCGTGTGTATGATGTATGTTTTTTATTTTTTGAGACAGGGTCTCACTCTGTCACCTAGGCTGGCATGCAATGGCACAATCATAGCTCACTGCCCCCCTTGAACTCCGGGGCTCAAGCGATTCTCCATTTGCCTCCCAAGAATAGAATAGTATTTCGACAAATTGTGCCTATCCTTACAAACACAAGGACGGGGCTGGCAGTCTCTGTCTTGCTGGCAGTAGCTCTGGACAAGTGAACTCGGTTCTGTGGACCAAGTACTAGAGCCCAGGAACCCATGGAAACAGCGCCCAATGGGCACACACCTCCTGACCTCTGAAGGGTTTGGCAGCTCTTTCAGACCCTCAGGGGACCTTACTCATTTGTTTGAAAATAGTGTCTGAGAGTCTGGTGATTAAGAAATACCTAAGAGGAGGGTACGCTAAGCCATGAAAACCAACAAGCTCAGGATGCTTGCAAAGCTTAATAAGAAAATGTTTAGCAGAAAGCTACAGCATTAGTCTTCCTATGAGCAGCAAGGAAATAAAGACTCCATTATTTATAGATTGAAATGGCATCATCTAGAAAGTGTCATGAGAACTCAGTTCATCTGTCAGCATATTATTTTGTTTTTTCTTTTCTTTTCTTTTATTTCTTTTTTGAGACGGAGTCTTACTTTGTCCAGCCAGGCTGGAGTGCAGTGGCGCCATCTCGGCTCACTGCAACTTCTGCCTCCTGGGTTCAAGCAATTCTCATGCCTCAGATTCCCAAGTAGCTTGAATTATAGGCATGCCCCACCAATGCCCAGCTAATTTTTTTGTATTTTTAGTACAGATGGGGATTTGCTATGTTGGCCAGGCTGGTCTTGAACTCTTGGCCTCAAGTGATCCTCCCGCCTCAGCCTCCCATAATGCTGGGCTTCCCTGTCAATATATTATTCTGGATAAGCTACTCTCCTAGTGCAGCACCATCCTTCTGAATCACAGCAGCTATTAAGCTGAGCTAGCCTCCTTCTTAATCTGTAGACAGTTGTCATGATCAACAGGTAGCCAGTGGCTTTAATCATGTCCCAGGTTTAGTGATCCACTCCAGTAGTTAAACATCTCCAAAGGAGACAATCCAACCTTAGCATTTTTCTATCCATGTAGTTTCATAAAGCAAACCACAGGAAGACTTCACTGATACTCATTCAGTATGTTGATTCATCTATACTGGATTCATCAATTCCATGAGAACTTGGAAAAGGAGGCTGGTATTGTTTGAATGTGTCGCCTAAAGTTCCTGTGTTAGAAACGCAATCCCCCAGGGCAGCAGTGTTGGGAGGTGGCGCCCAATGGAAGGTACAGTCATGTGTCACTTAATATGGGGACACATTCTGAAAGATGAATTGTTAGGCTATTTTGTCATTGTATAAATGTAATAGAGTGGACTTACACAAAGCTGGATGGTCTAGCCTACTAGACCTAGGCTAGTCTAGTAGCCTAGGCTATATGCTATAACCTAGGGGTCTCTGACCCCTAGTACTGATCCATGGCCTCTTAGGAACTGGGCCTTATGGCAGGAGGTGAGTGGCAGGCAAGCGACTGAAGCCTTATCTGTATTTATAGCCACTCCCCATTGCTCGCATTACTGCCTGAGCTCTGCATCCTGTCAGATCAGTGGCATTAGATTTTCATAGGAGTGTGAACTCTGTTGTGAACTGTGCATGCTTCTTACGAGACTCTAATGCCTGATGATCTGTCACTGTCTCCCATTACCCCCAGAGGGGACTGTCTACTTGCAGGAAAACAAGCCCAAGGCTCCCACTGATTCTACCTTATGGTGAGCTGTATAATCATTTCATTATATATTACAAGTAATAATAACAAAAATAAAGTGCACAATACAAGTAATGCGCTTGAATCATTCTGAACCATCCCCTGCCCACCCCCTAGTCCGTGTAAAATTGTCTTTCACAAAACCGGTCCCTGGTGCCAAAACGGTTAGGGGCCTCTGGTATAGCCTATTGTTCCTAGGCTGCAAACCTGCATAGCATGTTGCTATACTGAATAACACAGGCAGTTCTAACACAGCAGCTACATCACTAGGCAATAGGGATTTTTCAGCTCTATTATCTTATGGGACCACTGTCATATATGTGATCTGTCATTGACTGAAACGTCATTATGGGGGGCATGGCTATATTTAGGTCATGAGAATTCCACCATCATCCAAGGATTAATGTTGATTATAAAAGGGCTTGAGGCTCCAAGTTTTATCTTTTTTTAAAAAAATTATTTTTAGTTTTCTGTTTGTTTTTGAGGCGGAGTTACACTCTGTCCCCCAAGCCGAAGTACAGTAGCTCAGTCTCAGCTCACTGCAACTTCTGCCTCTCAGGTTCAAGTGATTCTCCTGCCTTAGCCTCCCTAGTAGCTGGGACTACAGGCGCATGCCACCACAACCCAGCCAAGTTTTGTATTTTTAGTAGAGATGGGGTTTCACCATGTTGGCCAGGATGGTCTCAAACTCCTGACCTCAGGTGATCCACCCAGCTTGGCCTCCCAAATGCTGGGATAACAGGCGTGAGGCACTGCGCCCCGCTGCAAATTCCATCTCTTATTCTCTCTCATACATGCTCTCTTGCCTTTCCACCTTTTGCCATGGGATGGTGTAACAAGAAGGCATTTGCCAGATGTGGGCTCCTGGAGCTTGGACTTTCTAGCCTTCAGAACTGTAAGAAATATACTTCTGTTCTTTATAAATTGTCCAGTTTCAGGTATTCTGTTATAGCAGCACAAAATGGACTAAGTCAGAGGCCCAGATGGAGAGTTTGAGGAATTCATACTGGCAGGCATTAGGAGATGTCTCAAACCAGAAAACTACCAAGAGGTCGTGTTCTACCTCTGCCCAGAGATGCTACTCAACCTATGTGATCTCCCTTCTGTAGGCAATGAGCCCTCTCTCTGGTCACCTGAGAGGTCCTGGCAGCTACCTGGCATACCTGGGTGATGGAGGAAGAAGGATCAATTGATGAGGAGTATGCTGATTTTGATGGTGAAGCAGGTTCAGTGGATGTGAAAGAACTGATTTGACCCCTACATTCACAGGCACATCATAAAGACCCATAGATTATGGGCATTGCGATGATCTAACTGCAATCATTAGTAATTATCCTGATTAGAATGCCAACCATTAGACAGTACATTCAAATCACTTACGACAGATTTTTCAGATTTATAACACAGGAGATGGTTCAGGAAACTTGATTCTCCATAGTTTAAGAGTTCAGTGCCAAGAGGTGAAGGGATAGTGATTATATTTTATGTGAGCTTTTTCCAGATGTCTAAATGCATCTATTTCCAAAGCATTTCAAAAGAAATGATAGAGACTGGGCACAGGGACTCATACCTGTAGTCCCAGTACTTTGCAAGACCGAGGTAGGCAGATCACGAGGTCAGGAGTTCGAGACCAGCCTAGCCAACATGGTGAAAACCCATCTCTACTAAAAATACAAAAATTAGCCGGGCGTGGTGGTGGGTGCCTGTAGTCTAGCTGCTCGGGAGGCTGAGGCAGGAGAATTGCTTGAGCCTGGGAGGTGGAGGTTGCAGTGAGCCAAGATCGTGCCATTGCACTGCAGCCTGGGCCACAGAGCAAGACCCTGTCTCAAAAAAAAAAGAAATGATCGAGTTAAATGGCCATGACGACTTTAGCATTTTCTTCCTGATAACTGCTGATTCTGATGTTAGCAAAGCCATCTCATGGGGAAGCAGCCTGAACCCCTCTCCTGAAGGCAGAAGTTCTGGTCCTGCCCCAGTTCTAACATGGGCCAACTGTGGGGACCCAGGCAATTCCCTCTGGGGCCCAAGTTTCCTAGTATGCCAAAACACGATGTGGATAAAATATCCTTTTAGAGTATTTAATTTTAAAACTGAAGGCACTATGCTTGTGTAAGTGCTCTATTAATTTTTCAACACATTAAGGAGAAAAAGTAAGGCATCCATCTTCCAGCCTGGCTCTATTCATCCAGCAAGAATTTTATAGAAAGCAATGGAAGAAAATCTGCTGAGTGCTCAAGATTCTTTATAAACAGCCAGCATTTCCTATTATGTTCCTTCCATTTGTTTTCTATTGTATAAAAGAATAGAAATTTGTGGCTAATTAAAAAACTGAGAGTTGACAATAGTTCTCTCCTACTAAGAAAACACTGTTAACTTCTCTCTTTCCTGAATAGTATATTTAATTTCTCAGCCTATATTTGGCAGTTCATAACTGTCAAATACTTATTAATCTGCTTTGGCCTCATTTCCAGGGACAATCATAACAACAGCTAGAGATGTCAGATAATTTCTTTCTTTTTTTTTTTTTAGATGGAGTTTTGTTCTGTCACCCAGTCTGTAGGGCTGTAGTGCAGTGGCACGATCTTGGCTCACACATCCTCCGCCACCCAGGTTCAGGCGATTCTCCTGTCTCAGCCTTCTGAGCAGCTGGGACTACAGGCGCGCGCCACCATGCCCAACTAATTATTTTGTATTTTAGTAGAGACAGTGTTTCACCACATTGCCCAGGATGGTCTCGATCTCCTGACCTCGTGACCTGCCCGCCTCGGCCTCCCAAAGTGTTGGGATTACAGGCGTGAGCCGCCGCACCAGGCCTCAATGTCAGATGATTTCTAAGGAAGTCTTTTTGTCTTGCTTGGTTCTTGCTGCACCTTTTTCTTCAGAAACACTTTTTAAGCTACAACAGTTGAGATAATCAAGTATATATCTATGTTTTCCTTGCAGGGAATTTGTGCAGTTCATAAGATTCAAGTGATACTAAGATTTAAGTGATACTTCGGTTGAGTTTTGTGGCCAATCTGGGTATGTTACATTGAGTGCCTTTGGTGAATTCATTAGCCTGAGGACATGTGAGGTGATGTTTTGTGGCATTCTCAGTTTACCACAGGAATACTTTCCACAACTTTGCTTCTAAATTGTTTGTTTAGAACTTAGATGGCATTTCCCTGTAGAAAGAACATTATGTTAACTCCTAGTGGGTGACACTGATGGTAATGATCTGAATTCAAGGGAACATGCTGTTCAGGTTGGAAGAAAGAGCGAAGGTAATTTCCTCCCCCATTTCTTAAATATGCACCTGACCCTAAGTACATTTTATTTTTATAATTTTTTTTCTGTTTATATAGTTATGTAAATGTGTGGACTTTGTTTAGATCTTGATTCAAATGAACCAACTTTGAAAGGATTTTTGGGGAAATTTAAACACTAACTGGATAGTAAAGCTTGATTATTAACTCTTTTCAGGTGTAATAATCATATTGTGGGTTTTTTTAGAATAAGGAAGGGTCACATTTTAGGATACGCACAGATTAAATTATATGTCTTGGATTTGCTTCAGAATAATCTGAGTTAGGAGAATGGGGAATACATGGATGAAACAGAACAGCCACGTGTTGAGAATTGTTGAAACTGGTTGATGGGGAGTTCAATATATTCTCTCTATTTTTGTATAGGTTAAAAAATTTATATGAAAACAAGTGTGCAAGAGACTACTGGGTAGATAAGGAAGATAAAAGTCAGATACAGGAATTTCCATTCACCATACAAATTTTGAGTGAATTTTTGAATACAGAGTGAAGTAGGGGGTCCAATTTCATTCTTTTGCATGTGGTATCCAGTTATCCCCGGCAGAATCATCTTGAAAAGATGATCCTTTCCACATTGAATTACCTTGACACTGGAAGTTAATTTTTATTTTTGAGAGGGAGTCTTGCTCTGTTGCCCAGGGTGGAGTGCAGTGGCGTAATCTTGGTTTACTGCAACCTCTGTCTCCCAGGTTCAAGAGATTTTCCTGCCTCAGCCTCCTGAGTAGCTGGGATTAGAGGTGCACGCCACCAGGTACTGCTAATTTTTTGTATTTTTAGTACAGATGGGGTTTCACAATTTTGACCAGGCTGGTCTTGAACTCCTGACCTCAAGTGATTTGCCCACCTTGGCCTCCCAAAGTGCTGGGATTACAGGGGTGAGCCACTGTGCCCGGCCTAATTTTTTTTTAACATAAAAATAAAACAAAAAAAGAAATCACCAGAATGCTTGGGGGAGCAGAAGGTAAGGGGAACTCCACCAACTTTCCTGTTAGACCCGACACCCTAATCAGGACATTTCTACTGCCATCCAGAGGCCAAGAAACCACTGCCAGAATCACATATCCCTGCACCTGGTAAAAAGCAGTGCAATGGAGGAAAAACACACCAAAGCCCACACACCACTGCTGGCAGAGGAAGAAAGTCTTTTGCTTTCCTTCAGGTTTCTAAGTAATCTCATGAGTTTATCTTATTAACAATATATAGGCCGGATGCGATGGCGCATGCCTGTAATCCCAGCACCTTGGGAGGCTGAGGCTGGCGGATCACTTGAGCTCAGGAGTTCAAGACCAGCCTGGCCAACATGGCAAAACCCCATCTCTACTGAAAATACAAAAGATTAGCCAGGCGTCGTGGCGTGTGCCTGTAATCCCAGCTACTCAGGAAGCTGAGGCAGGAGAATTGCTTGAACCCAGGAGGCCAAGGTTGCGGTGAACCAACATGGCGCCACTGCACTGTAGCCTGGGCGACAGAGTAAGACTCGGTCTCAAAAAAATAAAAAGTAAATAAAAAAAATAAACAGCAAAACACACAAAACACAATATGTAGAGGAAACACAGAATCCTGGAGGTAAAGGAATCGAGAAAATGCAGTTTCAAGGCTCCTATGGTAAAAGGGGGATGGGAGTCAGTAAACAATATACAGCTGATCAACCAGTCCCAGAAGGACAAATGCTACATGACTCTATGTATAGGCGGTACCTAGAGTCAGACTCATAGAAACAGAGTAGAATGGTGGCTGTCAGGGGGCGGGAGGAGGGAGAAACGGGAGTAGAGTTTGTCAAGCAAGATGAAAAAGTTCTACAGAGATGCTGTGTAGAATTATGCGGGTACACAGTAATACCAAAGTGTACACTTAATAATTTAAGATGGTATTTCAGCCAATCCCGCTTCAAAAGAAAAGCAAAACAGCTGGGCGGGGTGGTTCACCCCGGTAATCCCAGCATTTTGGGAATCCAAGGCTGGTGGATCACTTGAGCCCAGCAATTTGAGACCAGCCTGGGTAACATGGCGAAACCTCATCTCTAAAAAAATATACAAAAATTAGCCGGGCATGGTGGCGCATGACTGTAGTCCAGCTACAGGAGAGGCTGAGACAAGAGGATTGCTCAAGCTGGAGAGGTGAAGGTTGTAGTGAACTGAGATTGCACCATTGCACTCCAGCCGGGGTAACAGAGAAAGAACCCGTCTCAGAAACAAAACAAAACAAAACAAAGATGGTAGATTTCATGTTATGTACTTTGTTACCAGAGTTTAAAAAAATATACATATATATGCATATACAAATATATACAACTTATTAAGCGATCATTTATGTTTTGCCTCCTTTATATTTTACAACTAAAAGAGTATCACATAACATCTGTTGCAGTCTTATGACAGTTCTTAATCTTCTATTTTTCCCGGAATGGCTGGGGGAGAGCTGGATCCACCCTGTTCTTTTATGCTTGTCACAGAGGAAGCAACTGTTAACAGATTTTCCCACTCAGAATCTGCTTCAAAGGGATGAGCTATTTGGACCCTTTTCAGAAACTTGCTTGGGGCAAAAATTATTAGTAATAATGACAATCAATTATAATTTTATTATTTTATTTGAGGTAGTTTAATGTGCAGCATTAAAAACATTTATTTATTTATTATTTTGCCCAGTGTGGAGTGCAGTGGCATGATCTTGGTTCACTGCAACCTCCGCCTCCCAGGTTCAAGCCATTCTCCTGCCTCAGCCTCCCTAGTAGCTGGGATTACAGGCATGTGCCACCATGCCCTGCTAGTTTTTGTATTTTTAGTAGAGATGGCATTTTGCCATGTTGGCCAGGCTGGTCCTGAACTCCTGGCCTGAAGTGATCCACCTACCTTGGCCTCCTATAGTGCTGGGATTATAGACATGAGCCACCAGGCCTGACCTATAAGCAATTTTATTAAAAAAATCATAAAAACATTCTCCATATTTTAAAAACATCTAATTAATATTTTCATATATAGCTGTTATGGGCTGAGTAGTGCTCCTCTAAAATTCATATCCTAATCCCCAGTACCTCAGAATGTGACTGTATTTGGAAATAGGGCTTTAAAGATGTAATTAAGGTTAAATGAGGTCATTAGAATGGGCCCTCGTCCAATATGACTGGCATCCCTCTAAAATCAGACAATTAGGACACAGACACAAAAATAGAAATTGACAAGCGAATTATAAAATTTACATAAAAAAACCAGATAGGGTGCAGTGGCAGCTCACACCTGTAATCCCAACACTTCTGTGTGAGGACACAGGGAGAACGGGCCATCTGCAAGGGCTCAGAAAAAGCTGAACCTGCCAACACCTTAATGTTGGACTTTTAGCCTCCAGCAGTGAGAAAATAAATGTCTGCTGTTTCAACTACCCAGTCTGTGGTACTTTGTTATTGCAGCCCTGGAAAATTAGTACAATAACCTTACAAGTTTTTTCCACATATACATATGTATCTATGTGTACCTATATTAATATATTTATGTTTTCCTGGAGGGGTGCGGTGGCTCACACCTGTAATCCCAGCACTTTGAGAGGTCAAGGCAGGCAGATCACTTGAGGTCAGAAATTGGAGACCAGACTGGTAAACTCAATCTCTACTAAAATTACAAAAACTAGCCAGATGTGGTGGCACACTCCTGTAATCCCAGTTACTCCGGAGTCTGAGGCAGGAGAATCGCTTGAACCCAGGAGGCAGACTTTGCAGTGGGCCAAGATTCCTCACTGCTCTGCAGCCTGGAGAATGGAATGAGACTCGTCTCAAAAAAAAAAAAAAAAAAAAAAAAAACCAACTAAACAAACAATAAATATATATTTAAATACATAAAAATTTATTGTTTATATAAACAGTAAATATATATATTTCCAAACAGTAGGCTCACATTAATTTCTATTTTGTAGCCCACTTTTTTAACTTAATATATTATAAAAATTTTATGTTTACAAGCATTTTTGCACAACGTAATTTTTAATAACCACCTAATACAGTCATAGTTGATTCAGTCAATCTTCTGCTAACTTTAGACTTTTAAAAATTTTTTGTAGAAACAGGGTCTTCACTATTTTGTCCAGGCTAAACTCCTGGCCTCAAGTGATCCTCCCTTGACCTCCCAAAGCACTGAGATTACAGACTTGAGCCACCACTCCTGGCCTTAAGGTTTTTTTGATTTGCTGGGCAGGATGGGTCATGCTTGTAATCCCAGCATTTTGGGAGGCTGAGGCAGGAGAATCGCTTGAACTTGGGAGGTGGAGGTTGCAGTGAGCTGAGATCACACCATTGCACTCCAGCCTGAATGACGAGCAATACTCTATCTCAAAAAAGAAAAAAAGAAGGGTGGTCGACTGTCTTGCTGGCATTTATGTTCCCTGATAGCTTGAGATAAGGCGTGGCTTTGTGACTTGCTCTAGCAATGAAAGGGGGAGTAGAGGAGGTGTGTGTGACCTCTAGGCAAAAGATCTAACAGCTTAACAGCTACTATGGTATGGAGGCCTCCATGCTTGTTCCCACGTCTGCCAAAAGACGGACAATGCTACTGACAGCCCAGGTTCCTGAGACAACATTCCAGTAGAGTCACAGCCAATCTGTGATGAACAGGTAGCAAGTGAGAAACCTTTGTTGTTGGCCCTGAGAGTTGGGAGTCATTTGCTGCTGCAGCATAATTGAGCCCATCTGGACTCCATCAGAGCGTTTCCAACTTGAAAAATGTCCACAATGGGCCATGCAGGGTTCTAGGTGGGTATCCAAAATGTCATGTAAGCTGAGTGCAGTGGCTCATGTCTGTAATCCGAGCACTTTGGAAAGCTGAGGTGGGCAGATCACTAGAGGTCAGGGGTTCGAGACTAGCCTGGCCAACATGGTGAAACCCCATCTCTACTAAAAATACAAAAATGAGCTGGGCATGGTGACGGGCACTGCAATCCCAGCTACCTGGGAGGCTGAGGCAGGAGAATCACTTGAGCCAGGGAGGCAGAGGTTGCAGTGAGCCAAGATCACACCACTGCATTCCAGCTTGGGTGACAGAGCAAGACTCCATCTCAAAAAAACAAAACAAAACAAAAAATTTCATATGTGTCATTCTGAGCATAACTTTTCCCTTCCTTTCTATCCAAGCAGATGGCAGGTTCTGGGTTCATTGTCTCAGGACAAGTGTTACAGGAAGGAGATTATACTGTATGTCTTTGAATCAGATCCATCTTTGCGATAAAACAGAGAGCCTCTGAGGAAAACCAGAATGATGCGTTTTCCTTAGGGTTCAGTCCTGGGGCAGCCTAATTGGATTTGGGTGCCAAAAATGTAAAATGTTCTCTAACTTTAACCTTCATGAGCCTGACTTTATACAACAGTTGTTTGGGTCTTCTAGGCTGGTCGGTGGCTCCAATACTTAAAACTGTAAAAGCGGTGCTTCAGTGTCTTCCATTGTTTCCTCAGTGGTGAGTTCTCCGAATTTGTTTTCTTCCTGTACTGTTGGGTGATCCTCTTTGCATTGAGACCCCCTGGCTGGACGGCTAGCCGTGCCTGCTTGTGTGGCCTCACTAAAGGGAGAGGCACTGTTTTCCCAGCATTAGGGATGAAAAACGGTGTGCTGCTGAGCAGAGTGCCCAGTGGCTGCTCTTCCGGACTTGGTATTCTTATCCTTGCTACTGCGGGAAACATGTTCTCTCCGGCCCAGAATGGAGGGTGAGATGGGAGATGCGTGTGTACATGGAGATGCGCAGGCGTCTGTTGGCTTGGCTGCTCCCCTACAGCACCCCAAGTCCTCCCCTTGTAAATTGCCACAATAAGCCCCCCTCCTGCTCCTGGATTCCACCTCCTGCAGCGAGACAGGCTCCTTGGCAGAGCTCCCTCCTTTTATGGTAGTATTCTCCCATGCCTGCTAGCAGTGTTAGGCTGCAGTTTCCTTCTTCAATATGATCTCGTTTGTTTTCATTTTCTCAGAAATTTCTTAGTTTCAGATCCACCAAGGCTTCTCTTTCTTGTTTTGATTTTCCCAATGTATTTCCCTGTTCTTTTTCGTTTGCTTTGTTTTTGAGACACAGTCTTGCTCTGTTGCACAGGCTGGAGTGCAGCGGCACAATCTCGGCTCACTGTAACTTCTACCTCCCTGGTTCAAATGATTCTTCTGCCTTGGCTTCCAGAGTAGATGGGACTACAAGTGCCCGCCACCATGCCCGGCTAATTTTTTTTTTTGTATTTTTTAGTAGAGACGGGGTTTTACCATATTGGCTAGGCTGAGTCTCAAACTCCTGACCTCACGCCCAGCCTCACCCTCCCTCCCAAAGTGCTGGGATTACAAGCATGAGCCACCGTGTCTGGCCTATTTCTCTGCTCTTAAAAAAAAAGTGTATCAAGATAATAAATACTAATGCTCTTACAAACAGATATGGAAATACTTGAGTTTATTGAGTTTATTCTTTAGTATTTTATTCTATTTTGCTGGTTTCTATGGTTGTAAACTGCCACAATGCTTCTCCTTCATAGTATTAGATGTTCTACTTGGTTTTTTCTTTTTTTTTGAGACAGAGTCTCACTCTGTCGCCCAGGCTGGAGTGCAGTGGCATAATCTTGGCTCACTGCACCCTCTGCCTCCTGAGTTCAAGTGAGTCTCCTGCCTCAGCCTCTTGACCAGTTAGGACTACAGATGCCGCCACCACACCTGACGAATTTTTGTATTTTCAGTAGAGACAGAGTTTCACTATGTTGGCCAGGATGATCTTGAACTCCTGACCTCAAGTGATCCGCTCACCTCAGCCTCCCAAAATGCTGGGATTACATGCGTGAGCCACCGTGCCAGGCCTCTACTGGCTTTTGAAGTAAAAAAAAAATTCCTGATTCTGCCCTCACTACACCTACAC
The DNA here is from genome assembly GCA_036589455.1 of Ateles fusciceps. Lineage (NCBI taxonomy): Eukaryota > Metazoa > Chordata > Mammalia > Primates > Atelidae > Ateles > Ateles fusciceps. The sequence continues at coordinate 12,458,331 of JAZHEH010002554.1, read as the reverse complement.
ACACACACACACACACACACACACACACACACACACACACACACACACACACACAGTACTCCTCTAAATACAAAACTCCCCACAATTACAGTTGAAAAATGTTTTATGGTCATAATCTCTCACTCATGGAAACAGGTTTGAATTCTCTCTGTTCCTATCACCCTCTGCTGGAATTTACAAGCTTAACAGTAATCTGAATTACTAACTGTGTGTATGGGCATAAACCCACAGATGAATTCAAATAATCTTCAAGAGACTGGACGCAAAACATAGTCTAAAGTTTCTTGTAAAAATAAACTGTAAATCTGTCTTCATCCCTAAACTTTTAGTAACTAAACACAAAGGGTGAAGTGAGATGTAAGACCCCAGAAATCATATAAAGGTCCATGAGTATCTTGAGCTCAGAATAATGCCTACATTAAAGTGTAGAAAACTTAATTATAAGGCTTCTTCAGCTGCACAGTACGGTAATACCTCCCTTATCTGGTGTTCCTTTTGCAATCTCAGATTATCTAGTATACAGTTAAAAATTAATTTTTTTTCCTTAAAAAAGCGTTTTGGCCACACAGTGGCTCACACTTGTAATCCCAGCACTTTGGGAGGCTGAGGCGGGCGGATCACGAGGTCAGGAGATGGAGACCATCCTGGCCAACATGGTGAAACCCCGTCTCTACTAAAAATAAAAAAATTAGCTGGGTGTGCTGGTACGTGCCTGTAATCCCAGCTACTCGGGAGGCTGAGGCAGGAGAATCGCATGAACCAGGGAGCTGGAGGTTGCAGTGAGCCAGATCCCACCACTGTACTCCAGCCTGGTGACAGAGTAAGACTCCACCTCAAAAAAACAAAAGAGAAAAAAAAGCCTTTCAAGAGGAAGAATACCTGTCACAGTGAGTGAATACGTGGGCACAGTGGGACGAATACCTGGGCACAATGGCTCACGCCTGTAATCCCAGCACTTTGGGAGGTGGAGGCGGGCAGATCACGAGGTCAGGAGTTTGAGAGCCGCCTGACCAACAGTGAAACTCCATCTCTACTAAAAATACAAAAATGAGCCGGGGTGGTGGCGTACGCCTGTAATCCCAGCTACTCAGGAGGCTGAGGCAGGAGAATGGCTAGAATCCGGGAGGTGGAGGTTGTAGTGAGCCAAGATTGTGCCATTGCACTCCAACCTGGGCGACAGAGCCAGACTCAGTCTCAAAAAAAAAAAAAAAAGAATACCTGTCACAAAGCATTTCATTTGTATAAGAGGTAGGAGGCACACCCTAATTAAGTCCACTGATGTTGTACTATGTACAGAAATGTTACATAATTGATTTAATGAGCTTGGTTGCCTTATTTTTTTCCTTGTCCACTTTCCACTCTTCCTAATACACTGTAAATCTGCAACTTGGAAACAAAATAAGTTAAGGGGTGCTAGAAACAAATAGTTGTATGAAAAGGTATCAAAACACAATTCCAGAAACACACAGGTGTGCAGCCATTTATGATGGTGGGGGGGGGAATAGTTTATGATGATAGTCCTAAATTACCAAGGAAAAATTAAAGTGTTTTAATATATTCTAAGCACAAGTGTATGATCCATCTAATACTTTCATCAAATGATTAAAGTAAAACAAACATTAGTTCTTAATAAGTTAAGCTTCAGTGATCTAAAATATTTACCTCCAGGATATGTTTTCTTCTTTGGGAATGCCATAAAATGAGCACACCTGTAATAAAATCAAAGCTCCTAATCTTCACTGAAACAAAGGGCAATGCAGGCTTACAGGGAAGAAAAAACGAATTTCAATTTCCCACTAATCGTATACATCATAAAGCATCCTGGGATCTAAAACACACATACCACTTAACAATAACGTACTGCTTGTTAACTCTGGTGCACTGATTAGAAGTTATCTGAAACTTAAGAATCTAGTCACATTCAATATAAATATCCTAGAGTTTAGAAATCTGGATTATTTTGGCCAGGTGCAGTGACTCACGCCTGTAATCCCAGCTACTCAGGAGCCTGAGGCGGGGCACGGGATCACTTGAGGCCAGGAGTTTGAAACCACTGTGGCCAACGTGGCAAAAACCCATCTCTACAAGAAATAAAAAAATTAGCCAGGCGTGGTGGCGCATGCCTGTAATTCCAGCTACTCAGGAGGCTGAGGAATGAGAATCACTTGAACCTAGGAGACGAAGTTGCAGTGAGCTGAGATCACACCACTGACTCCAGCCTGGGTGACAGAGCAAGTCTAAAAAAAAAAAGAAAAACAAAAGAAACCAACCTGGTTTATTTTGACAATGCCCCCACAATCATATCAGAGCAGACATTTAGTGTCTACGACCTAAAGTATATGATGAGATTATAATTAGGACAATTTGGGACACAATTAATGTTTGAAAAAAGAGAACAGTACTTTTTTCTTTTCACAGTGTACCACACAGAAACATTTTTTAATTGTTTAAAATGTCTGCCTCACACCTGTAATCCCAGCACTTTGGGAGGCTGAGGCAGGTGGGTCACTGAGGTCAAGAGATGGAGACCATCCTGGCCAAGACGGTGAAACCTCATCTCTACTAAAAACACAAAAACTAGCCGGGCTTGGTGGTGCGTACCTGTAATCCCTGTACTCGGGAGGCTGAGGTGGGAGAATTACTTGAACCATGGAGGTAGAGGTTGCAGCAGTGAGCTGAGATCATGCCACTGCACTCCAGCCTGGGTGACAGAGCAACACTCCGAAAAAAAAAAAAAAGTCTGCAAAAAGTAAAGCGCTATAATAATGAAGGGTAGTAAATACGTAAGTTCTGAAAATTTAAGAACAAGTAAGACCTTGCCTTTAGAACAGTAGTAGTCTTAAATGGCAACAAAACCTTCTATAACTGTTTTTGTAAAAGATTATGTAACAATTCTACTTCCCAGATTACCAATCCTTTTACTATAGCTCAAAATCACAGGGCTGCATTGTAGTATCTGTTACTATGGTTTCCATTTTATTTTGGAACTGAAACTTCTGCAAGTATCACATTACACCAATGTCATACTTGCTTTACATCACATTGTTAAAATGGTTAATGCTCTTCAGAACTAAAGTGTGCAGTATATTTTCATTTCAAAAACACCCACAAACTAAAATAGATATTTAAAATCTTTATTGTTTCATCATCGAAAGTTTTCTTTCCATAGAAGAATGGTAATGCTGTATCAGCGCATATTCTATGGAAAATTCATACCTCAAGTAACTAGCCTAGAAATCAGAGACAGCACTATGTCAAGCTAGTGTACAAGGTCAAAGACACAATGCTGCCAATGCAATTAGTATATAGAAAGAATATACAGCTGTTAGAAAAAGAGTCTATGGCCAAGTGGATAAACAGCAGCAGTGCACTGCACTGATGTCTAGAACAGAAAATGGGGAAGGACCAGACAATGCACTTCCTGCAAAAAAAGTCCAGTAGATCACAGGCACAAAGAGTTCCCAACTGTCTCACCAGCTGTCTAACTCATGTGCACCTGCACCCTCCTCTTTAAGTCTGAACATTATAATACCACAAGCCACTTTCCACCTCAAGTGTAAAGGCTCCAGCCACATGCCCTGCTTCCTCTCATCTCATAGCTAAAAGTCATGGCTTGAGTTAGACAATAAAATCTGTGGCTTTAGGCATCTTTAGTAAAAAAGCTGAACAAACCCCAAATTTGCTCCCATTTTCTTGAGAAATAAACTTCATAAAACAACAAAAAATAGCCGTCATGATAACTGGGTTTTGGCTGTAGTCGAAATAATTTCTATGTAAGTATACTGAATAAACATACAAATACCCTTAACAAATACTGTCAGACCAACTTGAATGTTTTTATAACCCGCTCCCAAAAAAAGTACTGATAATTTTTAGATGAAAAGGACCACTACCAATTGATCATGCCTGGTTACCAGGAATTTTTTGGTCAGGTATGTTTCTGAAGCTGCTATATAGCTGGACTTGGCTACTTTGCATTAACTCACACAATAAATGCCTTTTATAAGGAAACAGTAGATCTATCATGATGAAATCAAAATCAAAACAGTTCAGAGGTATACAGGAGACTTGTCTTAAATACTTTCAAATTACATATGATATAACCTTAGAGAAGAACTACCATTACCATGGTCTAAATCTTAAACTGTTAATGCATGAATTATCTATAAGACAAGTTACTTGTTAATCATGGCAAGGCCTTGCGGGGGGAGGGGGCACTCTGAATGTATGGCACAGTAATTATTTTCCAGGTAAGTAAACACTTCTAAGTGTTATTAAACTATATTTGAAAAGTTATTTTATGTAATATATACAATATACAAAATAAGTTAAAAAGAGGAAGCAGAGGAAGGTTTTCTGGTACATACGACGCAAACATACAACTGTCCCTCATCAGTAGTGGTTCCATGTATGTCCATTTTACCAGAGTAAAACATGAAAGGGTGATAGGAAATCACAAATTTCACTTATAAATAGAAACAGGATTCAAAAACTGGAATTTCAACATCATTTCTGCCCATATTGCAACTCACTCTAATGATAACATAAATAAAAACCCTATCTCAAAAATCTGTTTTTACACCCTTACCTTGAAGTTTAACATTAATTCTGCTAACAATTGAAAAGAAAAGCACTCTGTAGCAATTCCATAAAATAATTTTCAATTCACAAAACAGCTGTCTACTAGTAAAACCAGCAACCCTTACGGAGGGTAATGGGCATTAACACTTGGCCCCTCTGAGGTATAAATGCAGCTATATTTGCACTGAGTATATAGTCTATAATGTATGCCAACTGTCTGCATGTTTGTATAACACTGGGGGTGATGTCATCCTTACTGAAAACTTATTTTTATAATTTTTTGTAATAATGGAGGCTAAATAATTTTAAGAGAAAAGATGTACTTGCCCAGTAATAGAGCCGGTGGAATTATGAATTCCTAACCAATGCAAATGATTACATTAAAAAAGTGTTTAACATTGCATATTGATTCCAAAAAAATAAACCGAACAGGAAAACTACATAAATATTTAAATTCAGCAGGACACTACAAAAAGCATACTATAGATAAGTGTGAAATCAGTCGAGCTTTTCCAAAAGAGAAAATCCTTTTAATCCTTCAGCAAGTCTCTGTGAAAACAGTATGCTTACAATAAAAGTGAGAAGGGAGCACCTAAAGTACCCCCAAGAGGCTTGCTATATCATTCAGCATTAACTGCTTCATCTCCTGTGTGCATGAATGGCCAACAAATGACAGGAAGTCCATTTGACAATAGTTCAGTAATTCCTTTTCACCACTGCTGCCAGCTGAAATCGTCATTGCTTCCAAAGACCAAGAAAAAGCCTAGTATAGTTGCAAAGATAACTGTGTTTCCTGTGAGAACAAGTGCACAAGCTCCCCACTCAATCTATGGAAATAAGAAACAAACACTCAGTTAACAGGCATGGATAACAAAAAGAAAGAGAAAAAAAAAAAATCAAGGCTCTAGCTGTACACTAATCATGATCTAAAATAAATATGGCTTGTAACAATAATTGTCACAGTGCTGAACACATACTTAATGGTACTTCTATACTACTGTTTGTATTTACCTTTGGTTCCTTTACAAAGAAAGTCATGAAATGACTATTCAAAAACAAGCTTGACTTCTGGGCTATGATGAAGCAGCATAAAATTCTACGATTTTCTGTTTATAAAGGAATGTGCTTACTCTTCCTTAATCTAAAAATCTATCCAGAGTAGATTAAATTTTAGAGTATCACAGATGGAAACACATCCGTGTACATTCTTTTGAAGGGGTGGGAGAACAATTGCCTTCTCCATATGGCTGTCTTCTCTGCCTTCTCTACCTCTCCAGGGGTGAAGGTGCAAGTATGAACCAGTGAGTTTGGGAGGAAGAACTGAGTACCTGTAGCCAGCCCCCTCCCCCTCTTCAGTGCTTTTCCACCTGCAGAGCACATACATCTTCTCAGGTCTTCCATATTTGAAGTTTTACAGAATAGGCCTGGGTTGTTCAGAACTGGGGGGGGGCTGATATGCTCAACTCTGACAGTTAAGTATTAGCAAGCTAATGGCTGCTGCAGATCGAAGCCACATTCTCCAATATTGTTTTTATTAGTTTACAAGAACAAACAATAAAGTGTGATTTTAATCTCTATCTTCTAGGCCCTTAGGTCTTTCATCTCTTTTCATGTCATTAACAAAAAATTTGCTTGAGAAAAATTTAACCCATGTTCAATATAAAATCACGAATACAAGAATATATTCACTTACCAGATGTGCTCTGGCAAATACAATAGGGAGTCCAAATGCTGACACAACAATGCCTGTTGTAAGAAAGATGGCAAGTTCCTTACAAGCGTTACTCATGGCGTCTGTATCATCCACTAATCTTCTTGCTATGCAGTATGGAATAGGTGAGAGGATGTAAAAAAATAGAACAAAGAGGGGCCAGTATTTGCTAGAAAAAGAAAAATAAGTTAATGTAATTTTTTCTATGTCATTTTCCTACATACAAAACATGCTCTTTTTAAAAAATCAAGATTCAATCCCTTGACTTCTAATGGCTGATACCCAACTTTAGCATAAAGCTGAAACAACCCTGAACTTTCCTTACATCACAAGAACTCCCAAATTACAGAAATCAAAATACAGAAAAGTAGCTAAAAGTAATTTGGAACACTTTCAGTCAGAACATAGAATTTATCACAATAAAAATAGATGGCTTTTACTCTACCATCTAGTTTACCGGATTGTACCACAGTCATCTCCCGGTTTTAATAACTACGGTTATGTAAGATCTTATGACTGTGGCAAGCTGTGTGGAGGGTACAGGGGACCTTTGTGTATGATTTTTGCAACTTCTTGAGAATCTAAAATTGTTTCAAAATAAAAAAGTTAAAAGCCGGCGCAGTGGCTCACGCCTGTAATCCCAGCACTTTGGGAGGCCGAGGTGGGCGGATCACGAGGTCAAGAGATCGAGACCATTCTGGCCAACATGGTGAAACCCCATCTCTACTGAAAAAACAAAAATTAGCTGGGCGTGGTGGCGTGCGCCTGTAGTCCCAGCTACTCAGGAGGCTGAGGCAGGAGAATTGCTTGAACCCAGGAGGCAGAGGCTGCAGTGAGCCGAGATTGCGCCACTGCACTACAGCCTGGCGCCTGGCAACAGAGCGAGACTCTGTCTCAAAAAAAAAAAAGTTAAAAAGAAATAGCTGCCCTTAAAACTACCATAGAATAAAATACATATCATGGTGGAGATCTGATTATACAGAGGCTAATGATAAGTAGCTATTTATATGTTTCCTAAATTTGTTTGTCTTTTATTATTACTTTTTTTTGAGACAGAGTGTCTGGTTCTATTGCCCAGGCTGGAGTCCAGTGGCTCGATCGTGGCTCACTGCAACTTCCTCCTCCTGGGTTCAAGTGATTCTCCCACCTTAGTCCCCACGACTAGCTGGGATTAGAGGCGTATGCCACCACACTCAGCTAATTTTCATATTTTTAGTGGAGACGGGGTTTCACCATGCTGGCCAGACTGGTCTCGAACTCCTGACCTCAGGTGACCCACCCGCTTCAGCCTCCCAAAGTGCTAGGATTACAGGCGTGAGCCACCGTGCCTGGCCATTTCCTAAATACTTTAAGAAAAAAATTAAAAATGGAACATATGCTTAAGAAAAATAATTCAAGTAGTACAAAAGCACAAAATGTAAAGACTAAAAGCTCCCCAAATCTCCCCTTGCCCACTCTCCTACTGAGCTTCTCGTGGACTCCACATTTCCACATAACTTTAAAATATGAATGGGTCCCTGTAGTTTTCTGATAATATATCTTGAACATATTTACATGCCAACACTTAGAGCTCTTCCTCATTCTTTTTAAGACTGCCTAGTATTTCCATTGATAGATTTACTATAACCATTTTTCTTCTGAAGGACATTTAGGATGTTTCCAGAATTTTTTTTTTGGCTCTTATAAGTAAGGCCCAAAAGAACAAAACAAAAACAAAAAATAAACAAGGCTGCCTGAACATCCATACTCTCCCTAAACGTATCTTTGTAAATATCTGCAAGTGGGTTTGTATGAGAAAGTCTAAGAAGTGAAAGAGCTACCTCAAAGAATATACATTTTGAGAGCTAAAGCAAACTCATCTCCAAGAAAACTATGTGTACTCCCCCTCATAGCGCTTAACAGTGCCGGTTTGCGCTGTCTCTTGTCTTTGCCAATGGATCTAGTTTAGTTCTGAGTGAGGCTGAGGATATTTTTATGTGCTTATTAGCAATCTGTAGTTCTCTTTTGGTATTTGTTTATTTTTCTACTGTGTTGTACATCTTTTTCTAATTTATCTAAATGTTAACTGTGAGAAGTTCTTTCTATCTTAAGTAATTTTTTTTTTTGAGATGGAGTCTTGCTCTGTCACCCAGGCTGAAGTTCAGTGGCACGATCTTGGCTCACTGCAACCTCTGCCTCCTGGGTTCAAGCAATTCTCCTGCCTCAGCCTCCGGAGTAGCTGGACTACAGGTGCTGCCACCACACCCGACTAATTTTTCTATTTTTAGTAGAGACAGGGTTTCACCATGTTAGCCAGGCTGGTCTCAAACTCCTGACCTCAGGCAATCCTCCCACCTCGGCCTCCCAAGTGCTGGGATTACAGGCATGAGCCACCGCACCCAGCCGGAAAGTAACTGTTTGCATCTCCTTTTTTAGTCAATTGTGTTTTGACTTTGCTTATGGTATTTTTTGGCAAAAAGACATTTAAATTTTCATGCAATTAGTATTGCCAATACGTGTTAAAAGCTGAGCAGGAGGGCTGAGCTGCTGTGCAGCTATCTTGCCACTGCAGACTCAGCAGTAGTGACAGAGCAGGTAACAGCCAAAAATCTTATTAGCATATTGGTGCCCTAAAATCTTTACAAACAAATTTTAAGTGGTAATTTTTACAAAGGTATGCGTTTGGTAAATGAACATTTTTCTGCATTACTTTTACAGTAGTAAAAAACCATTCTTTAAGCTTTAAAAGTAGAAAAATTTTACTTGTAAACATCCAGAAAGACGAACATTTTACTTACTTGTATATTGGAAGGGCACATCCAAGCATCAAAAACATCAGCCCGATTGCTCCTCCAAAGGACAAACTAATCAAAGCTGCAAAGCAAATAAAAAGTCCAATAGGAATAAATTAGTTAAATAAATATTACTTTTATATTAGCAGTCTGAACATTATCTGTAACCTCAGAAGCAAAAATCCCTCAAACATATTAATACTGAGTTGACATCAAAAGTGTAAGTTATCTAGTCTTAGAATAAGTCTTCTGTGGCATCTTCAAGGCAAAATCAAGTGACGTTGATTTTTAAAGCTCTAACCTACTGCTAGTACCCCACCACATGCCCTAATTGCTGGTTCCATTTCTAAAGAGTCACAGTCCACAGGATCAATGCTCTTCTGGGCATTAGTATTATATTTACTTCACAGATCACTGCAGTTTTGAAAAGCAGTATGTGGACAAAGCCCACATTCTCAAGTTTACTGGATTTTGGAAGCTTCATCCTATAGGAAAACCTCTTTGATCAGCTCCTGTTTCTCGCACATATACTCTCAATGTGCATAAAACTGACCAGAAAAATGCTCAAGGGTATCTGTAGTTAATGATTTTAATCAATTAATTTTGTTTGAATAGTTTGCAAAAGTATAGCTGTATAGCTGCATTTCCTTCCCCAATCTATACATTAGAAAATCTGTAGGATAATGGGTTATAATCCTTCTGAGGTTTCACTATTTAAAGGCATTATTTTAAGTAATAGATGCATTCTACAGGTGAAATATAGTTTCTAAAGCTACACACACACAAACACACATGCACAGCAGTACATTTTAAGGTGCTCTCAACATGTTAGTGAATAGAAACAACTTTCATGAATAGGCATAATCAATGACCTAGACTAAAGCAAAGAAACACATGATAGGCTGGGCGCGGTGGCTCACGCTTGTAATCCAAGCATTTTGGAGGCCAAGGCGGGCGGATCACCTGAGGTCGGGAGTTCAAGACCAGCCTGAACAACATGGTGAAACCCCGTCTAAAAAAAAAAAGAAACACATGATAAATTTATTTTCAGTTCTATGTAACCTGTATTTCTGCAGTTACAGTGGCCAAGAAAATAAAGAACTTTGATGTTCTTAGGTCATTTTCTTAAAATTCAAAAGTTAAAATTCGGAAGATTTGTAGAAAGTCTAAAAGTTACCAGGACAAAGGCAAACCTAGAGAAACCAAAATGAACAGGAAACAAGTTAAACTTTGCCAAGTACTACTGATATACTTTGCAGAACTAAAATGGCTGTAATCAAGGACACCCAATGACATAGCGGCTTGGCAGATTTGGTTTTCAATTAGATCGCTGATGGAGGTCATGTCAACCCTGAACACATTCACTTAGTCTTGATTACCATTCTATTTCCAGCTACAGGAAAAGAATTGCATTTTTACTTTACAGCAAATGAGGAACTTCAAGTTTACAGGGGAACGCAATATAAACTGTGAGGAAAATACTGAATTTACCATTTGTTTTCTTCAGTTCCAAATTGGTTCTCACGACCGGGCCCTGCCCACCTCTCCTGTGACGTGTCACACCAAGCTACAACAGTGCCCTTGAACCCTGCACTTCAGTTACACTGGCCTCTTTGTTTCCTGGAAATCAGCAGGCTTGCTCACCCACATGGCCTGTGCACACTTTGTTCCTTCTGCCTTGCACATGTTTTCATTCATTTAAGAAACATGCAATGAGCACTAAATACGTGACAAGCACTGGGGATATGACAGTGAATGAGGCATGCCCTTTCCACTCCTTTCCATTTTCCTCCAACTTAACTCCTGCTTTTCCTTTAGATCTCAGTTCAACCAGTGAGGTTTTTCCAAACCTCCTGACTACACCAATTCCCTGTTATATTTATTTACTGCTTCCTCTAACAAACATCTATGGAGCACGTAATGTTTGTCAGAAACTGTTCTTGCTACTGGAGACAATGACAACAAAGCTCTTGCTCTCATGGAGCTTATGTTCTAGAGGGAGAAGAAAATGATTTTTAACAACTAGGTAGAGCAAGGGATGGGAGTGCTAGTCTAGACACAGCAGCCAGGAAAGGCATCTCCGTACAACCTGAGCAGAGATCTGTATGAGGCGAGGGAGGAAATCATGTGGATATCTGGGTTGAGTGTTCTAGGCAGAGACCTGTGCATGCTAACAGGCCCTCTGTTCACTGAACGACTCTTCTTTGCTTGATTATCAGCTATGATTTCCTACCGGTTTGTATTTTGTCTTTCCTTCTCAACTGTCCATCTCATGAGAGGAGGGGAACTAGTTTTTCTGTTGTGATGATCGTGCCCTGGCTCTTAACAGTCAGTAGATATTTGGAGAATGAATGTAGCAGAGTGGAAACAGCATGCAACTGAGTCAGGAGGGTCCGAGGCCCTAACAGCTACTAACTAGTTGTTCCAGTAATTAATGAGTCTCAGTTCTTTCTTCTCTAAAATGACAGTTGGACTAGATCTTAGATGCAGATTATTTTCTGAACATTAAAGGTAGTGTGAAGACAGCGAAGTCCATTACTATAAATACCACCTGGTAACACCTCATTCATTCGGAAGCCACTTAAGGCAACTTAGAATCCTGGATGAAACAAAGGCCACTAAAAAGAGACAAAATAGATGTTACAAAGCCCATACAATAAAGCCAACATTCTCTATAAACAAACTCTTATTTATTTATATTAATTCATTTTTGTGACACAATTGTTAGATGGGAATTCAGAGCAAAACACATTTTTATTTATATATATATATATTTTTTTTTTTTGAGAGAGAGTTTCACTCTGCTGCCCAGGCTGGAATGCAGTGGCACTTCTTGGCTCACTGCAACCTGTGCTCCTGGGTTCAAGCGATTATCCTGCCTCAGGCTCCCGAGTAACTATGACTACAGATGTGAGCCACCATGCTGAGCTAAGTTTTGTATTTTTAGTAGAGTCAGGGTTTCACCATATTGGCCAGGCTGGTCTCAAACACCTAAGCTGGTGATTCGCTTGCCTTAGCCTCCCGAAGTGCTGGATTACAGGTGTGAGCCACTGCACCCGGCCAACATATTTTTATTTTAAAGAATTATCTATGCTCATTTATATATTTTTTCAAATAGGTAATTCATATACCCAGAACAAAAATTAAGTGAAAAAGGAACTTTTCCATTCCCAAAAGTAATCACCATTACTTGTATATCTCGTGACACAAAATTTCTAAGTTTGATTATCTTGCTTCTCACACTGAAACAAATGGAACTAGGAGAAAGGGTTGATACAAGGAAGAATTGCCCTTTGACAGAAGGGAGGATACAAACAAAAAATTTAACCAGGCAGACAATCTTAAAAAGCATATTTGTGGTCATTTCAGCAGGAGGCAAGCCACCTTAGGGCCATGATGGCCTTTGAAGGTGGCTGTTCTGTGACAGAAAATAGTCATTCATGTTCTTACCAAAAAAAGAAAATCTAAATTCATTGACTACACTCTTACAAAGTTAATGCAAAATTATTTCTTAAAAAAAAAAAAATCCAGGGACTAAAATGAGATAAGGCTCAGGTATCAAAAAACAATTTTAAAAACATAAACCAAGACTGTTTATCATAAGTGCTATGAATATGAATATTGGAATAACATTATTAATATATTGATTTATACCTTAGAGTCTAATTCCTTTTCAACGCTGTTGTATGATGAAAAAGTAAGGTCCTAGGAATTGGTCGGGGGAATCAAGATACTTTGAGGTATCTTTCATTCCATTGAATGAGATATACTTTCATTCCATTAAACACTAAATTTTAAAAAAATGTTCAAAACACAGTTTGAAGTGACATCTTATCTCCCAGTCATACCGAATAAGGTAGCCAATTTTAGAGTTAAATAAATTGCTTAAAAATGTTCTCAAAACTTGTAGTTTATTCAACCTTATGAAATTGGCAACTAGGCAGATTTATATATAAATTTCATCACTTGTATATAAACTGTTTCTTAAATGACACATCAACAAGGCAAGAATTCATACAGTAATTGAGTGATGCAACATTTGGAAGACAAAGCTTAGATAAGTCTGGTTTCTACTCCCAAAGCCTCTAGGCTAGGGATGGAACAGTCTAATTATCTAGAAAAACTCTCTAGAGACAAGATGCTGATTCTGGGATTACAAAGAAATTAGAGAAGAAGGAGGACCACTTCCCTAACCTGGGGAAGTGGTGTATTACTTTTAGATACCAATGTATCTAAAAGTAATAGACGAATGGTTCAAGAAATGCCTAATGGTCTCTAATTATAGCAACACGCCTTTCTAATATAAAGATGATATTAGGCCAAGAGAAAGAAACATACTGACTCATAACAACCAGAAAAGCCTGCCGAAATCAAAAGTGCAATTCACCTGAGGCTCTTTTTATTTGTTTAATGCAGTATTTCCCTAGGTCTGGAAAAGTAAACTACAAAGCTATTTTCTTAAGAGACTCCCGCATTAATGACACTAAAGAAATGGGGAAGATACAGGGAAACGGGCAACATCCTAAAAACCACAGCATTTCACAGTAACTGCCTTTCACATATGGATTTTTTAAAAAAGCTATTTTCTGAAGAGACTCCCGCATTAATGACACTAAAGAAATGGGGAAGAACAGGGAAACGGGCAACATCCTAAAAACCACAGCATTTCACAATAACTGCCTTTCACATACGGATTTTTAAAAGAGTCTATTATAGTTCAAAAGGAGATTACAAAGTATCCCAGTTGTTCAAATGACAAGGTTTTATGTGGGAAATGAAATGTTTTCAGACACTGAAAATAAACAAGAAACAGTAAGACTGTGATCCTGAGAAAAAAACTCGATTAAGTTTTCCTTAAAGAAAAAATACACAGAAAACCACTGCTCCCAAAATAGTTCCTGTATCCTGCCTGACTGCCCTTCTACAAAGCAGTAGGTCAAGAAATCAATGTAATGAATTAGTTAAGTAGTAGTTTGAAAACTTTGCTTCTAATCACAATGACAACAAAACTACCAAACAGTTGGAATATAACATTCCTTTTTTAAAAAAGAAAATACGTAAAAAAAACAGTAGTTTTTCATTAAGTTGTAACACTATTCTATCTTCTAAAAAAAAAAGAAAAGAAAAAAGAAAAACTTTAAATTTGAAAAAGCCTCAGCATGCAACTGCGGAGAGGAAGAGGGCCAGGAGCACTTTGGGGTCGCCTACAGTATCCACTTTAGAGTCCAGACACCGCAGATGAAAATGCACCCGTTTCCGGAGCCTGTAAAGCTTCAGGCGCGGGCGGCCGCGGTGGACGTGGGGCTGGAGGTGTCGGGAAGACCCGTGCAGCGCCCGCAGATCGCACTTGTGCCTGTCGGTGGGAAATGACTCGTTTTCCATAGCTGGCTTCTCCAGCAGCCTCAGCAGCCTCAATCCCACGCTCTACCCGCCTCTCTCTCGGATGCAAACTCCTGCAAAACGTGTGTGGCCGCCCAAGTCGCGACGGGACTCCTCACTGACCGCGAACCACTCCATATTTCGTCCGGGGGGCGATGGGCGGGAGAGAGGGTGCCGAAACCGGCAGAAAGTGGGGGGCTGTCGGGCGAAGCCACTGTCGCAGCAGTCCCTTGCCGGAGGGCGCCGCGCCCACCCCCGGGTCGAGGGCAGGGCCGGGGCGGGGTCGCTTCCCCGTCGCAGGGACCACGCTCGCGCGCCCGGGCCCGGAGGAGAAATGCGGGGGCCGCATGGGAACCCCCGGCCCATCTTCCCTGGCGGGCCCCAGTCCTCCCGCGCCCCGCGCCCCAGGCCCACCTTTGATGCCTGCCATGGCGGTGACGTAGCTCCTGGCTCTACGACCCGAGGCGGCGGCGGCGGCCGGGAGACCCAAGACGCGCTACGGCGGCCAGACAACACCCGGAAGTGCGCGACGCAACACTTCCGCCGGCGGCTCGCGCTCGCGCGGAGGCGCGGGGACTAGCGGCGCTGGGCTGTGGAACCGACCTTGCCTCCCTTATCCGCAGGTCTGCAGATCGCCTCTGGCCGAGACTTGCTGCCCCGGTCCCGACTGGGGGAATGAGCCGGCGCCAGGTCTTGAATTCCCGTCAGGGCAGGTCGGGGGCTCCCTCTGAAGCCCGCGTCCCTGATCCCGCAACCTCCCGCGTGCTTTGGGAAGGAGGGCGGGTGGCGGCCGTCCTTTGGAGGCACGTGTGATGGCTTTTGGCTTAATTTCACATTCTTTGTTTTTTGAGACAGGGTCTCTGTCGCCCGGGCTGGAGTATGATCACGGCTACTGTAGCCTTGATCTCAGAGGCTCGAGTGATTCTCTCACATCAGCCTCCCGCGTAGCTGAGAGCACAGACGTGAGCCTCCATCCCTGGCTAATTGTTTTGTTTTGTTTTGTAGAGACGGGCAGGGGGTGGGACTGTCACCATGTTGCCCAAGCTGGTCTCCTGAGCTCAAGGATCTGCCCTCCTGGCCTCCCAAAGCGGTGGGATTGCAGGTGTGAGCCACTGCGCTGGGCCCCACATTATTTTACCGCGCCTTTTCCTCTCTCCCCTTCATTCCTGCACTACCAGCCCGTAACAAGGGAAATGCCTCCACTCCCAGCCCTATAATAAGGGGAATTAAGGTTAGTTGGGTCGTCTGCACTTGGCTCCTGGGTTCCTACACAGGACTAGGGTTCTGGTGAGGACCCACCTCCAGAGACAGGAGCAGCAGGGCTCAGTAAAGAGTGGATTTAATAGAAATCCAATCCTTTGGATGACTGTCATTTTGGTAGTAAAAAGGCTAGAAAAAAAAAGTGAAAGCCCAGGTCCAATACATTTATTTGCACATGCTACAGTTATGTATGTAACATTTAGTATCTGTTTACTATGTGTTGGGAACAGGGTTAGACACTGATGTGACATGGTAAAAGCCCCATAAAACTGCATACCTCAACCATACCTCGGCTTTCTGTTGAAACTGCTCTCTGTAACCAGAATGTGACAGGCAAGCAGTCCAAACCCACGCCATCTTGGCCCTGCGATTTGTAATTTCCCACGCTACCCAGACAATGTGTAAACAAATGCTTATCTTGACTTTTGTGAACCGCTTAAGTAACAATCAGAATGTCAAAAGTCCCCTGGCCCTCGGAATGTCCGGAGCCCCTCACCCTCATCTCTGCCCAAGAGATGATTTACAGAATCTGCTGGCCCTCGGAATGTCTGAAGCCCCTCATCCCCCACCCCCCGCCCCTCACCCTCACTCCCAAGGTGGTTGTACAGGTATAAAAGGTCTTAACACCCTCCTTTCGGGGCCACGGGTTGGAGAGACGAGAGTCCTCTGTGGCCGCCGGCAATAAAGACCCTGCAATTTGGCATACTTTTGTCTTGGTGTTGACTTTCTGTGCTCGGTTCAGTACAACACTGTGATACGCAAAACCAGGTACTGTTTGCAGACTGGTGAGGGAGACAGACACAAAAAAATGTAAAATTGCAAGAATGATGATTGCTAGTAAAGGGGATCAGAATATGCTACTCTAAAATATGCCACTTTGAAGCTGGGTGTGGTGGCTCATGCATGTGATCCCAGGACTTTGGGAGGCTAAGGCAGGAGGATTCCTTGGACCCAGGAGTTCAAGACCAGCCCTGGCAACATAGTGAGACCCCGTCTCTACAAAAACGAAAAAAAATTAGCCAGGCTTGGTGGTGTGCGCCTGTAGTACCAGCTACTTGGAAGGCTGGAGTAGGAAGATAGCTTGAGCCTAGGAGGTTGAGGCTGCAGTGAGCTCTGATTGTGCCAATGCCTGGGCAACAAAGCAAGACTGTGACTCTAAATAAATACATTAAAATACATAAATAAATAGGCCTAAGGATTGTGCTGAAAGAAAATAAGCAGCAGCAGGCATAGGAGGAGCTCTCTGCTCTCCCCTTTCTACCCAAAAGCTGTGCTTAAGTTCCCTTTGTAAAGGTAACATAAATTTCCACTTCTAAAAAAAAAGTGTTTTTTTTTTTGTTTTTTTTTTTAAACAGAGTCTCGCTCTATCGCCCAGGCTGGTGTGATCTCAGCTCACTGCAACCTCCACCTCCTGGTTCAAGTGATTTTCCTGCCTCGGCCTCCCAAGTAGCTGGGATTACAGGTATAAGCCACAATGCCTAGCTAATTTTTGTATTTTTAGTAGAGACTGTTTCATCATGTTGGCTAGGCTGGTCTCGAACTCCTGACCTCAAGTGATCTACCCATCTGGGTCTCCCAAAGTGCTGAAATTACAGGCATGAGCCACCGTGCCTGGTCCCCAAAATGTAAACAAATTTTTCTACTTATATTTCCATTTCCCAGACTAGGGAGAGGAGGCAACTCTTATGCCCCAGTAAACAGCATTGATTAGAGTCTGCCTAAACATTACTAAAGTAACACCCTTCATTAGTTTCCCCCCATATATTTACTTTCTTACACTCTACTGCCCCTAGACATCCAAACCCCTTTACTTTGTCTACTTTTCCACAGTACATCACCCTTTGTTAAAATAATACATGGTCCCAGGCCTAATTACTTTTTGAGTTTTCACTTCTTTTTTGTGAAGCCTCCTTGCGCATGCAAAATAAACCTTTTTTTTTCCTGGTAATCTGTACTTTGTTTAATCACAGTCAGCTTCTCAACCTAAGAGGGTAGAAGAAGTTTTTATCCTTTCCTACACTATGAAAGATGCGTAGAAAGTCCTGTGAAAACTTTTGATTACCATCTGCCAGGGAAAATTTTTCCCAAGGAGAGACAACAGAGGAATGAATAAATGTGTTACTAGAGAAGGGAAAAGCCATCATAGGTGGCGTGGGGTGTGTGGGTGTGTGTTTGGTGTGTGTGTGTGTGTGTGTGTGCGTCTGTGTGTGCATGTGTGTGTGTGCATGCATTTGTGTGTATATGCATGTGTGTGCATGTTTGTGTCTGTGTGTGTGCATGTGTGTATGCATGCACGCATGTGTTTGTATGCGTGTGTGTGTGCATGTGTTTGTGTGTGTGCATGTTTATGTGTGTGTGGTGGGGGAGTTAGGAGCTTTGACAGCAAATGGAGCAAGGAGCTTGGTCCCTTGGAGAGAAGAGAGAAGGCCAATGGGGTTGGTCAAGTTTGGCATGGGGCAGCGTGCTTATATAGTAGGGCCATACATAAGGAGTTTTGGTTTTTCTCTGAGTAATAAAAATCTTTTGAAGGTTTTAAAAGGAAGTAGATGGGGGGTGAGCTACATACGATTTGAATTTTTAATTTTTTTTCAGTCATCAGACTAAGATAAAGTGTTGAGTGAATGTTTAGAAGAGATATTTCCAACATGCTTTAGAATGAGAGTGACTGGGGAGCTTGAGGCATTACCCACTCCACTTCTCTCTACTATTTCTAGGGTTGAATTACAATTTAAACAACAACAACAACAATAAACAGGTTACTTCTTGAGTCTTAATGCCCCAAATGAGTCTATGGGTGTTTTGTAGGAGAGTATAATTTTTTTCTGTTCAAGTTAGTGCAGAAAGATCTACCATCTCTGTCCTGTATAATAAAAAAAGTTTCCATTTAAGGATGTGGTAACAAAACCACAAGGCACACTTGAACATATGCCATGGAAACGCACGCTGTTTACATGGAACCTGTGAACCACCAGCTCCTTTCCCTAAACTACTGAAGCAGTCATATGTGTCCTTCTCCCCCAACTATCTTGAATGGATAGGTAGAATTCCTGGAGAAGTGAATAATTCCATCCCACATGTCACCACAGCACCTTTTCTTGTTTTGTTCTGTGAACCCACAATATCTGAGACAGGTCTCACTCAATTTAGAAAGTTTATTTTGCAGGTTTAAAGGGGCACCCTTGATACGCCTTAGGAAGTCCTGATGACGTGTCCAAAGTGGTCGGGGCACAGCTTGGTGTTATATATTTTAGGAAAACATGAGACATCAATAACTATATGTAAGGTGTACATTGGTTGGGTCCGTAAAGGTAGGACAACTCAAAGTGAGGAGGGGGGCGTCCAGGTCATAGGTAGATAAAAGACATTATTTTTAGTTTTTCTTTTTTTCTTTTTTTTTTTTACATGGAGTCTCACTCTGTCACCCAGGCTGCAGGCTGGAGTGCAGTGGCACGATCTCAACTCACTGCAACTTCTACCTCTTGGACTCAAGCAATTCTCCTGCCTTAGCTTTCCAAATAGCTGAGATTATATAGGCACCCACCACCACACCTGGCTAATTTTTTTTTTTGAGACAGAGTTTCACTCTTGTCGCCCAGGCTGGAATGCAATGGCACAATCTCAGCTCACTGCAACCTCCGCCTCCCAGGTTCAAGTGATTCTCCTGCCTCAGGCTCCCGTGTAGCTGGGATTACAGGCATGTGCCACCACACCTGGCTAATTTTGTATTTTTTAGTAGAGATGGGGGTTTCTCCATGTTGATCAGTCTAGTCTTTAACTCCTGACCTCAGGTGAGCTGCCTGCCTCGCCTCCCAAAGTGCTGGGATTACAGGCGTAAGCCACACCATTCCCAGCATTTTTTTTTTTTTTTTAGATGGAATCTTGCTCTGTCACCTAGGCCAGAGTACAGTGGCATTCTCCGTCTCCCAGGTTCAAGTGATTCTCCTGCCTCAGCCTCCCGAGTAAGTGGGATTACAGGCTCATGCCACCACACCCTTTGTATTTCTAGTAGAGATGGGCTTCATCATCTTGGTCAGCTGGTCACGAACTCCTGAACTCAAGTGATCCCCCCTCCTCAGCCTCCCAAAGTGCTGGGATTACAGTCATGAGCCAGCGTGTCCAGCTTCTTCTGAGTTTCTGATTAGCCTTTTGCTGAATACACACTTTACAGGTATAATCACTTATGCTTTAGTCTGGTTTAGTGAAAAAACAGAGCAAAGGAAGCAATCTGATAAGCATTTGTCTCACAGTGAGCAAAGGATGACTTTGAGTTCTCTCATCTTTTGCCCACAAGGAATTTCCTTGTGGGCAAATTGTAAGGTAGGTATGTAGCTTTTTTTTTCTTTCATTTATTTATATTATTATTTGTATCTTTGTAGCTATCTTATCCTACATAATTTTTTTTTTTTGAGACAGAGTTTCACTTTTTTTATCTTATCCTACATAAGATAGTTACAAAGATACATTTCCATTTCTTTTTGAGACAGGGATTTGTCCTGTTGCCCAGGCTGCAGTGCAGTGGTGCCATCACAGTCATGGCAACCTCCTGTCATGGCAGCCTCCACCTCCAGGGCTCAAGCTATCCTCCTGCCTCAGCCTCTTTAGTAGCTGGATGGAACCGAAGATATGCACCACCATGCCCCGCTAATTTTTTATATTTTGTAGAGGTGGGGTTTTGCCACATTGTCTAGGCTGGTCTTAAATTCCGGGGCTCAAGAGATCCTCCAACTTCAGCCTCCCAAAGGGCTGAGATTACAGCTGCGAGCCACTATGCCCAGTCTGATTTTCTCTTTTGAGTATAAATGTGTTGGCATTACAGATGTCTTTGACGACATTCATGGGCAACTGGGATTACTCATTGGGTTACAGGAATCTATATTCTTTTCTTCTATGGTCACAGAATCCTAAGAGATTGTGCTCTTTATCTTTCCCATGAGATTCACAGTGTTTCCAGCACAGAAACACTCATCATTCTAAGGACTATTTTTGCTTTACCGGTCTAGGGACCAGTCACTTGAGACCTTAAAAACAGTGGTTTTAAGTGTTGTATTTCAAGGATCACCCACAGCAGTATACTTTGGGATGCTTTCCAGATTCTTGACTGCTACTCTCAACCTTCTGAATTTAGAACTCTTGTGTGTAAAGCCCGGAATCTAAAAATTTAACAAGCACCTCAAACGATTCCTATGCAAACTAAAGCAAAGAATGTCAGTTTTCTTCACCAGTTTTCCAAGTGAACCCTAAATGCTAGTTAATGTCATATCCTTTAAATGTTCTCTATTGTTACATAATAGCTAATTAGTGTTAACTTTCAGTTTCAATACTTCTTACACAGATAGTTTCCCACTCTCCAAAATTAAATGGTGAAGATGAGAATGTGGATGAGAGGAAGAAAACTCTTATTTACTGAGAAGGTGCTATGTGCCTGGTGCTTTAGCATTACTCGCTTAATCCTCTTCACAATTGTGTAAACTGGGAATTACTAACTCTTACAGGTTGAGTCAGAGAAAGCTCAGAGAAAAAAAACATTTTTGAGTCAGGTCTCACTCTCCCAGACTGGAGTGCAGTGTTGCAATTACAACTCACTGCAATCTTCGCCTCCCGGGCTTAAGCTATCCTCCTGCCTCAGCCTCCTCAGTAGCTGGGACCACAGTCGGGCATTACATTTTTTTTTTTTTTTTGTAAAGACAAGGTCTTCTTATGTTGCCCAAACTGGTCTCAAACTCCTGGGCTCAAGCGGTACGCCCACCTCGGGCCTCCAAAAGTGCTGGATTACAGGTGTTAGCCACTGCACCCAGTCCCTCCTGTATACTTTAAATCATCTCTAAATTATTTATAATACCAAATACAATGTAAATGCTATGTAAATAGCTCTTACACTGTATTGTTTACAGATACCAGATGGTCACCAGAAAGACCATGTGATTAGAGTATTAGAGGGTTGGAACTTTCAGCCCACCCCCCAACTGACAGGAGAGGTGAGAGTGGGGCAGCTGGAGATGAAGCGCTATAGAAACTCTTAGACAACAAGATTGATGAGCTTTGAGGTTGCTGAATACAGGGAGGTGCTGGGAGGGTGGGGTGCCCCTGGAGGGCATGGAAGCCCCATGACCTTGATCCATATCTTTGCCTTATCCATCTCTTCATCTGGCTGTTCATCTGTATCCTTTCTAAATCCTTTATAATAAACTGGTAAACATCAAGTATTTTCCTGGACCGAAGTCTGAAGTGGGGGCAGTCTTGCGGGAGACTGGGCCCTTAATTTGAATTGAGTTATAAGACACTGAGTTGATGTCCTTTAGAGTTGCTTGGTGTGTGGGGGAATACTCCCCCAGCCTCCCTTCTGGCCGCAGAACTGCTCTGGGTTGTGTGATAGTAGAAAGGAGAAAACTGTTTTTTTCCTTTTACAGCCTCATCATTTAGCGCTCAGCTCTTTCTGGGCCATCCTACTTATTATAGCACTACCTGTGGTATTACTCTGTTTTCTTCTTCAAGATACTTATTATTATTATTTGAGATAGAGTCTTGCTCTGTTGCCCAGGTGTGCAGTGATGCAATCATGGCTCGCTGCAGCCTCAGCCTCCAGGGCTCGAGTGATCCTCCCATCTCAGCCTTCTGGGTAGCTGAGACTGAGTAGCTGGGACTACAGGCACATGCCACCACATCTGACTAATTTAAAAAAAATTGTTGTAGAGATGGGGTCTTACTATGTTGCCCAGATTGACCTCAAACTCCTTGTCTCAAGTGATCCTGTGCCTCTGCTTCCCAGATTGCTGAGATTACAAGTGTGAGCCACCATGCCTGGCCCAAGGCACTTATTATTTATTTGAAATGACATTTGTTGGCTACCTCTTCCACTAGAAT
The DNA here is from genome assembly GCA_036589455.1 of Ateles fusciceps. Classification (NCBI taxonomy): domain Eukaryota; kingdom Metazoa; phylum Chordata; class Mammalia; order Primates; family Atelidae; genus Ateles; species Ateles fusciceps. Next base: position 12,435,768 of record JAZHEH010002554.1, on the reverse strand, counting down.
GTAAATTAGTACAAACTTTCATGTTTTGTTCATGACTGCCCAGAACTGTACATGGTGCATGGTGGGAATCTCAAATTAAAATCCTCTTGTTAAGGTAATTAATGATTTCCACATTGCAACATTCAAAGACGAAATTTTGCTTCAAGCTTTCAGCAACAATGGACACTGTTGACCATTCTTTCTTTCTGTCAGCTTCCATATCCTTATTCTTCTGGTTCTTCCTCCTTCTTCACCAGGTTACTTCTCAGATTCTTTCTAGAATCTTCTTCTGCTCAAGGTTCAAATGTTTGTGTTCTCATATCGTGGCCCGCCTCTTTGTGGTATCTCAATTCTCTCCTTTCCCACATGTCTTAGTTCATTTTGTGTTGCTATAACAGAGTACCTGAGGCTGGGAAATTTATAAAGAATAGAGATTTATTTCCTACAGTACTGGAGGCTGGGAAATTCTAGGTCCAGGGGCCTGCATCTTGTGGGGTCCTTCCTGCTGTGCCATTCCATGGTGGTAGGCAAAGAGAAAGGGAGCTGAACTCACCCTTTTGTCAGGAACCCACTCCCCAATAACTAACTCACTCCTGTGATAACAGCATTAACAGCTCTGCCCTCATAACCTAATGACCTCTTAAAAGTCTCCTCTCTTGGCTGGGCGCTGTGGCTCACGCCTGTAATCCAAGCACTTTGGGAGGCCGAGGCAGGCGGATCACAAGGTCAAGAGATCGAGACCATCCTGGCCAACATGGTGAAACCCTGTCTCTACTAAAAATACAAAAATTAGCCGGTCATAGTGGTGCATGCCTGTAGTCCCAGCTACTCGGGAGGCTAAGGCAGGAGAATTGCCTGAACCCGGGAGGCAGAGGTTGCAGTGAGCCGAGTTTGTGCCACTGCACTCCAGCCTGGCGCCTGGCGACAGAGCAAGACTCTGTCTCAAAAAAAATAGTCTCCTCTCTCGACTCTGTTGCATTGTGGATTAAGTTTCCAACACATGGGCTTTGAGGGACACATTCAAACCACAGCGTCATGACATTAAATGCTATCTTTATATTATAACTACCAAATTTATCTTAGTTTTGAACTTCAGACTTTTATAGTATATCTGTTTATTGACCTGTCTACCTGGATGCCTAACAGTCACCTCAAACTTAACATGTTGAGAATAGGATTCCTTATATCTATTTCAGTTCTTGGTCCCACCATTCCTTGGTCCTACTCCGAGGCCCCACTGCTCTGCCACCTCTTATTCCACTCTTCCCCTAACTTACTTTGCTTGAGTTATGGCCTTGTTTGCCTCTCTTATCTCCCAAATTTTGTTTTATTCACTGCTGTATCCCCAGTACTGATAACGGTGCCTGGTAGGTAATGTTAGGTACTAGTATGTGTTCAATATAATAACCTGGTAAACATAAAGTGTTTTTCTGAGTTCTGTGAGCCATTCTATCAAATTATGGAATTCAAGATGGGGGGCCATGGAAACCCTAATTTATTCATTGAGAGGGAGTCTCTCTCCATGCCCCAGGCTGGGTGCAGTGGTGCAATCTTGGCTCACTGCAACTTCCACCTCCCAGGTTCAAGCAATTCTCCTGCCTCAGGAGAATCGAGAACTGCTCAGAAGACTTTCTCTGGCTGGTTCTTCATTCAGACAATATTTTCTCCTCCTGACATTTTACACAGTCTCCCAGCCTCCATGAGTAAGGAACCATGTAAAGGTTCTGAGCCCTGAGACCAGACAATATATTTCTCTGCTACCTTTCGCCTGAATCTTGCCTCCCAAGTCGCTAGGATTACAGGTGTGCGCCACCACGCCCAGCTAATTTCCCTATTTTTAGTAGAGATGGGGTTTTGCCATGCTGGCCAGGCTGGTCTGGAACTTCTGACCTTAGACGAGCCACCTGCCTTGGCCTGCAGAAATGCTGGGATTACAGCCATGAGCCACCGAGCTTGGTCTGGAAACCCTAATTTATAGAAAGTTGGTCAGAAGCACAGGTCACAACCTGAGACTTGTGATTGATGTCTGAAGTGGGGGCAGTCTTGTGGGTCTTAACTCTCAATCTATAGCATCTGACTGAATGACTCTTCCTCAAAACACAAAGCTAGGGCTTTTGCATCCACTGTTTCCCGGATAGCATTGTATGATCTTTGCATGGTTGGTTCTTTCTCATTATTCAGAAATCACTTCCTCAGCAAGGCCCTCCCTGAAGTTTTGTCCCATGCATCTACTGTTTTTTCATCAATGTACTTACCATTATCTATTCTTTTTGTTGTTTAATTTGTATGTTTTTTGTCCTACTCTACTTCAATGAGTATAGGGATCTTGTCTGTATCCTCCATGCCTAAAACAGTGCCTGGTACGTATTATGTATTCAACATATATTCATTGAATGAATGAATGAATGAAATAAACCCAAGCCTGCTGGACCTCAAAGCTCAAATAACTGTTTTCTCTGGCTTCATTCAGACAATATTTTCTCTTCCTGACATTTTACAGTCTTTGGCCTCCATGCGCAAGGAACCTCGTAAAGGTTCAGAGCCCTGAAACCCATCTATTTCCCTGTTATCTTTTGCCTGAATCTTACATGTATTTAGCGACCAGTAATAGAACACTCACCATGTGCCCGGCGCTATGCTAAATGCTGAACACATAGAGATGAATAAAGCACAGTTATTGAGCCTTTAGTAAAACATAATTTGACTACATTTCTTAGATTTCGCGTCGCAACGTTTTCAGTCTCTCAAACCACATCGCCTACGCACAGAAGCTTCCGGAATCTCAGACCAGACACAACAACGCTACGCACCTCCCTCGGCCCAGCCCACAGCGCCGCGCCCCGCCTCAAACCCGCCCCCAGCCGCGTAGCGTCTGGCCCTCGGCCCCGCCCACACTGCCTCGCCCCGCCCCAAGCTGGGCTGCGCTCCAGGGGCGGGGCCAACGGCGGCCACTCACGGCGCCCCACGGGCCGCAGCGGCAGTGACGTAGGATTGGCGCACCGACCCGTTGGGGCTGCGGCTCTGCAGTCGCACCGTCCTTTCGCTGCCAGCTCTGGCTGTGTCGCGGCGTAGCGTCGCGCGCTACCGCACCCGGCTTCGGCCCGCAGGCGCCTGGCAGCCCATCGCCATCTTCTCTGAGCGCCATGGCGGCCGCCTGCGGGCCGGGAACGGCCGGGCACTGCTTGCTCCTCGGCTTGCATTTGTTTCTGCTGACCGCAGGCCCTGCTCTGGGCTGGAACGACCCTGGTGAGTGCTGTCGGGGCCCTCAGGCGCCTCTCTCGCCCTATGGCGCCGCCGTCAGCGGGTGCGGGCGCCCCTGCGTTTCCTTGCGTCGTCTGCCCCGAGCCTGGGTTCCTGGGTTTCCCATGTCTGACTTCTTTGCTGTTCTTGCCCTCCTTGGTTCCGCTGCTCTTCCCGGGTGTCCTGGGAGGCGAGTAGGGATGGCTGGAGTGGGCGGGGCGGGACGGCTGGGGGATCCTTAACGTTTCCTTTCTCCCTGCCCCGGACTCCTGGAATTTGCCCACCGTCGTCTTTCTCATCTCTGAGTCTGACTGGAGAGCTGGATACTCATCTGCGCATCTGCTTTGTTGTCATGGCTGTGTGATGTCACAGTGAACGGCTGTTGTCATGGTCGCCTGTTGCTATGGCCGGCCGTTGCCTGCCACTCGCAGTCTCTGAGTCACCTTTAGCGGACAGGGCTGCAGACCTCACAGGTCTGTTAGCAGAAGCGCAGATTGCACTTTTTTTTTTTCTTTCCAAGACGAAGTCTCCACTGTCGCCCGGGCTGGAGTGCGGTGGCGTGATCTCGGCTCACTGCAACCTCTGTCTCTCGGGTTCAAGCGATTTTCCTGCCTCAGCGTCACGAGTAGCTGGGATTAAAGGTGCCCGCCACTAAGCCCAGCTAATTTTTTTGTATCTTTAGTAGAGAGGAGGTTTCACTATGTTGGCCAGGCTGGTCTCGAACTCCTGACCTCATGATTCGCCCGCCTCAGCCTCCCAAAGTGCTGGGGTTACAGGCGTGAGCCACCGTGTTTTTAGGAGAACCTCTGCCTCTTATTCTGACGATTGCAGTGAAGTACATCACGCGGCACCAGCTCTTCCCATTGGCTTTTACCATACACAAGAATTTAAAAAAATAATTTTCTCTCTCTTTTTTTTTTTTCCGGTGATGGTACATGATAAGTGGATTCTAGGGAAGAGGTTCTTATATGTTAGTATGGTATTAAAATTGTCTGAAGAATTTTCATGGGATCAATGATATTCCTTGCAATTAATACGTATATGTTTATATACTTAGATACAGATTTTGACTCTTTCCTTTTAATAAATGACGCATGCTGTTAAATTGGAATTCTGTTAAAAAAAAAAACGACATTTTTGGATTTCGAAGTAAAGATGGTATGGAAAGCATACTGCTTTTGTGATTTGGTGATTGGAAATGCCTACATTGCGAATTTAAGCAACAGGTTTATTTCTGTAATAGCCTATTTTACATGCCGAAATGAGAGAGAAGGTGCTATACGCAAGCACATCACGTTGAGTAGCCATTTGATGTGGATGTTTTACTACCAAAAAATAAAAAGCCGGGTTGTATTTACATGTCTTACGTTTTTCTTTTGTATTTCTAGAAGTTGTATATAAGTGGGAGACTTGATCAAAATTACAGTTGAAAACCTAGAATGAAACATTAATTTGTTGAACTTTGAATCAGTTCTTAAATAAATTTAAAAAGGAAGTTTACAGTTGAGTCAGAGGAATTATAAAAAGAAGAACCAAATTTAAAGATGAACCACTTCCTGGTTTATCTATGCTATAACACTATTGTTCTGGAACACAAAGCACCAAAATGTTTTGCAGAGTAAACTCAATTGTTTTATGTAAATTCTACTTCACTTTAAGTTTACATTGAGGAACTGTTTTATGAAGGTACGTTATTGAGATACCCTTTATTAAGTCCTTTACTAAAGCATTAACAACCTAATTTATCTTTTGTTTGACTTGGATGCCCTTACTTTAGCTAACATTGAGCAGTAATTTGTCTGGAAAAAAAAAATTAGCACCATTCTAAAGAGATAACCAAAGAATTTTCAGAATTCTTTATTGAATGTAATCTTATGTTAAGTGACTCTTCAGACTGTTGGGAACAAAACAGTGTCTTGCCCTCAAGGACTTTACCCCTATTGGGGAGAAATAGACAAAAAACAGATGAACATGTAAATAACATGTTATATTGTGAAAAGTGGTATGCACCGTGAATGATAAAACAGGATAAGGAAGACAGCAGGCAAAAGTGGAGACTTAAAAAATATACATTGATCAGGAAAGAAGTCAGTGTAAGGGTGACATTTGACTAGGAACCTAAAGAGTGGAGGAGGAGTAAATGACCTGAAATTGCTTATATCTTTAAAGACTCATTTGGGCTGCTCTGTGGAAAACAAACAGAAGAGGGTAGGAGGGAAGCAGGGAAACCAGTGAATGAATATATATTAATATCTGTTTTAATATTGTACAGTAAGTTCTGAGAGTGGTGACCGCTTGGACCAGGGGAGGAGCAGTGGAGTTGTTTAGAGTAGCTGGATTCTCTTGTCACCTGTTTTGAAGGTGGAGCTAACAAGATATTCTGATGAATTAGATGTAGGAGTGAGAGGAAAGATGAGAAATCCAAGGTTTTTGGCTTGAGCAACTAGGAGCATGGAGTTACCATTTCCTGAGATGTGGAAGAATGTGAGATGATCAGGTTTGGGGGAGTTTGGTTTTGTTTATCTCGTTTGAGACCTGCCATGGATTTTGATTTTTGAGTCGAGTTCAGGGAGCTCCTGTGTCCTTTGACTGATGTAACTAGTGGGGTGTGGTTATTAGCATTTTGTTTTCAGACCTTAAGGATCTCTAGGGAAGAAAGATGCTATAGGGTTTTGGTCATGCTATTCCATCTTAAAACTTTCAGTAATATTTATCGTACCTAATCACCTGTTATGCTTCAAGTACTCTCCCAGATAATATTAATAAATTATATCTAAGCTTCACAACAAATTTCAAGGTTGATACTGTTTTAATTTTGTAGGTGAGGAAACTTGTACACAGGTAAATTAAGTGCCTTGGCCAAAGTCATAGCCAGTTAATGACACCAACTTAGTTCAGTGTTCTTTGCATTATTGCAACTCTGTTACAATAAATTCAGTTTATTTCTGTTATTTAGTTGATTAATACAGTCTGATTTTTAGACCATTGAACATTTTCATGGTCTTTTCTTTATGTATGAGGAGGTAGTAGTTTGTGTTTAATATAGCATAGTTTATTTTAATATAGTTCTTGGAAATTTTTGATCCTTCGCGCATGTGGAATTAAGTTTTTATATAGCTTTAGGTGCATTTTCTTGTGGCTGCATAGTCAATTATGCTAGTGCTATTTATTAAAGAAGACATCTTTTATCTATTAAGTTAAAAAGTCCGCTTTATCTTACTGAATTCCCACATGCATCTTGATTTATTTCTGAGCTTTCTTTTGTTTCACAATTTCTTTGTCTCCGTTCCAATTCCTTACTATTTTGATTATAATTTTTTTTTTTTGAGATGGGGTTTCACTCTTGTTGCCCAGGCTGGAATGCGGTGGCACTGTCTCAGCTCACTGCAACCTCCGCCTCCCATATTCAAGTGATTCTCCTGCCTCAGTCTCCTGAGTAGCTGGGATTACAGGCATGTGCCACCATGCTGGGCTAATTTTTGTATTTTTAGTAGTGATGAGGTTTCACTATGTTGTCCAGGATGGTCTCGAACTCCTGGCCTCAGGTGATCTGCTCTCCTTGGCCTCCCAAAGTGCTGGGATTGCAGGCGTGATCCCCGTGCCTGGCCTGTTTTTGCTCTACTTTCTAGAAGATTTTCTTCTAACAGTTCTGTTGTATGTATGTATGTATTTGTTTTGAGACAGGGTCTCACTCTGTCACCCAGGCTGGAGTAAATGGCTCACTGCAGCCTTGACCTCCCCAGACTCAGGTGATCCTCTCACCTTGGCCTCCTGAGTAGCTGGAACTGCAGATGTGTGCCACCACACGTGGTTTTGAACTTGCCGACAGGGTGACCTAGGTTGCTTTCTTTTAATTAATTTTTTAATTGTTTTGTAAAGACAGGGTTTTGCCATGTTGCTTAGGCTGGTCTTAAACTCTCAGGCTCAAGCAATCTGCCTGCCTTGGCCTCCCAAAGTGCTGGGATTACAGATGTGAGCCACTGTAGCTGACAGTTCTGATGTTTTTAATCTTGACTGTCCTGTTTTTAATTTCCAAAAGCTCTTGTTTTTTTTCCTCTGAGTATTCCTTTTAAAAATGATTGTTGTATTAATGCAGTATTTTTCTCTTATTTCTCTGAGGATATTATAGTGTTTTAAAAGTTTCCTTCTCCCTGCATAGTTTCTTTTTTCCTCCTGCTTGTTTTTGTTGTTCTGTTCTGTCCTGGTTGCTGTATTTCACGTTAGGGGCTGTTTTATCTGTTTTATGTTACTGTAACACAATACCACAGACTGGGAAATTTATTAAAAAACTAAATTCATTTCTCACAGTTCTGGAGGCTGAGAAGTCTAATATTAAGGTGCTGGCATCTGGTGAGGGCCTTCTTGCTGTGTCATTCCATGATGAAGGCAGAAAGGGGAGAGAGTGAGAGAAGGGAAAGGGACCTAATTCATCCTTTTATCAGGAATCCACTCCTGTAATAAATAACCCAGTCCTGCAATAACAGCAATAATCTATTCATGAGGGCAGAGCCCTCTTAAAAGGTTCTATCTTTCAATACTGTTGCATTGAGGATTAAGTTTCCAACACATGAACTTTGGGGGACATACTCAAACCATAGCAGGGACTTTCCTCATATTTTTTAGTAATCCTTGGCTCCCTGCTCATGGTTCACTGTGGGGAACCAAAAATCTCATTGGAAGCTATCAGTGCGCTGTTGCACTTTTGGTTTTGAACTTGCCGACAGGGTGACCTAGGTTGCTTTCTTTTTGGAGGAAGTTTCTGATGTCAGTGTATTTAGGTATTTCTTCTTGGTTAAATTATCAAGGGAATAGTCATCCAGTCTCCCACTCAGAGGACAAGGGTATGGCTGTTAGCATTTTGTGCACCATGTGGGGAAGGAGATCTGGCTTTCAGCAGTCAGTGCACACAGTCATTTGGGCTCCCTGTTCGGTTGTTTTGTACCCATGTCCTCTACTGTGCCAGATGATCCCCAGTGCAAATCCCTTCAGTTTTATCCTCTCCAGAGAATACCTCTCCAGACAGTTTCCTTGGTGGGGAAAAGGGAGTTAGAGCAGCGTGAATCTGGGGATGTGGCTTCTTCTCAAGTGGCTTTCACCCTGTAGTGTGTATTCTAGGCATCTCCCATTCCAGAGTTGCCATTTTCCGTTTTTTTTTTTTTTTTTTTTCTTCGTTGGGGGGATTCTGTTATGTATATCAGGTTGATTCTTTGATATCAACCCCTTTGCTGCTCTGGCATTTGACTTTCACTTAGGTCTGGTCATCTAGACCTAAGTGAAGTCCATTTGCTTTCTCTTTACAAAATTCTTTTGTTGTCTCCTCTTTGGTTTTACCTGACCACAGTCATTCACATCATCAAAATAATGTATTTATTGTAATTTTAGTAGAATTTCAGGAGGCTGCAAATTCTGCTAATTTGACAGGTTGAATATAGGGAATTGGGTGCTCACAAAATGGTAGAAAGCGATGCCTGTTACATCTGCCACAGTGAAACCTAGATTGCTCATGTCAAGCCTCTTGACAGCCATGAAGCTGATTAGAGGACACTATCAGTTTGAGAACACACTGTCTCCATCCCTGTGCTTGTTAGCTGAAGGTAAGTCTAGGATCTGCTTTCCACATTTAGCTTGAGTCCCTCTGATTGGCAGAACTGAAATTGCTTTTGGCAACTATAGCTACAAGAGGTTTTGGGATTCCTTTTGCTTCACAGGAAGGCACACCTGTTTAAGGGTGAAGTAGATGTTGACTGAGCCAATCCATAGCATCTTTCATCCATAATCTACAGCGTGATAAATAGGAAGACTTTGTCCTTATTTTCCAGTAATGCATAGAAATTCTTTTTTTTTTTTTTTGAGACAGAGTTTAACTCTTGTGCTCAGGCTGGAGTGCAGTGGCACGATCTTGGCTCACTGCAACCTCCGCCTTCCAAGGTTCAAGCAATTCTCCTGTCTCAGCCTCCTAAGTAGCTGGGATTACAGGCATGTGCTACCATGCCTGGCTAATTTTGTATTTTTAGTAGAGATGGGGTTTCACTCTGTTGGCCAGGCTGGTCTCGAACTCTTGACCTCTGGTGATCCACCTGCCTCAGCCTTCCAAAGTGCTGGGATTACGGGCATGAGCCATCGTGCCCAGTTTAGAAATTCGTTTTTGCACATGAATGCCAGACATAATTTTATTATTTTGACTCCTCCTTTTAAAATGTCTGTCAGTATGTTTAAAATTTTTAGTTTGTGCAATAGTTTAGTTTTACTTTTTAAAATTGTGAAATATTTAAAGTATTTAAACATACAGAAGATTACAATGAGTATACATGTAGTCATCACCCAGTTTTATTAAATCTTCACATTTTACCATATTTGCTACAAATCCCCCACTCCCAGTAATAAAACATTAGGAATAGAGCTTAGAGATAATGAGTTGAATTTGGTGTTTAATCCTTCCCATACATGTTTTCATGTTGTTATTATATATGTATATAGATGTTAACTGTATGTAGTACTGTTTTGCCTTTTTTAAAGGTTTATGTGAAGCTATCATGTGAAACATCCTGCAACTTGTATTTTCTTTAAAATATTTTTGCCATCTAGTTTGATACATGAATTCTAGTTTACTAATTTTAACTGCTGTGGAATATTCCACAGCAATAGGTAATCTTGTCACCTGTTGATGGACATTTAAATCATTAAATGTACTTCAGGAACATGCTTATATTTTTGCTATTTTAATTAACCACTATTATTACTACATAGTACAGTGTTTCAAGTTAATGAACTTTTTGTTCTTTTGAATTAGCAAAAATGATGGACCACTTGTGCTATAGAAGCATCTGGCCTGAAATGCAGAGAGATCTTAAAAGTGTGACCTTCTGAATTTTCTGCAGAAGACCTGAATGTTGTTGGGATAGCTTTGAGAGAGGGATTCATCCTCTCTTTCTTAGCCATCCTCAGAAGGCGAGAAAGACATTTCCTATGACGAGAGTTTTGTTAGGATGAACCTTTCTCTGACACGATATTTACTTTATGTTCCTCTGTTTTCTTGCTGTTTCAGACAGAATGTTGCTGCGGGATGTAAAAGCTCTTACCCTTCACTATGACCGCTATACCACCTCCCGCAGGCTGGATCCCATCCCACAGTTGAAATGTGTTGGAGGCACAGCTGGTTGTGATTCTTACACCCCAAAAGTCATACAGTGTCAGAACAAAGGCTGGGATGGGTATGATGTACAGGTAATATCCACGACAGTGATGGCAGTCTAAATGGCATTTTTATTCAGTAAATTGTTTATTGGGACATTACTCGGTATTTTGGGGGAGCACATACAGAAAGTGGAGATCAGCCTAAAATATGTAATTAAATCAGTCATTCTTCCTATGGAAGAAAGGGCCTCCAAGAGAAGTGAACCTATTTTAAAGCCTGAAAATACTCATTGTAGTTTTTGTACTGCGACCGCCTTCTAAGACATTTGTAAATTTCCACAACTTTTTAGATACTTGAGGGTGAGGCATAGGGGATCTCTATGGTTGTTAATTCCTTGTCATTCCTCAAAAATACCAACCTACCCTTAAGACAAAGTTAAAATAATTAGGAATTATAGATCGTAATTAGTAGGGGTTCATATATCTCTATTGTGCTTCTAACAGTTGATTTTAAAATTGTCATAGAACTGAGGGGTGGTTACTTCTGAATGGAAGCATTTCAGCAGGTTTTATTTACTGCCTTTGGGACCCTGGTGTTTTGTACATGGAGCAGAGCATCTCCTTGAAGTTCCAAAACTGAATATGCTTTAGATACAGAATAGATTTTATTAAATGAATTCAGTTTAAGTCACTAGTTACATATTTCTACTTTGTATTCTGACTGCTTTCAAAAGGGATTTAAGATGATTGCTCACAAGGCAAGAAACTTGTGTTGACAATTTCCCCTCTCCATCAGAATGATACTCTTGTTTGATGCAGCCTTTATGCATGGTCTTTGCAATTCAGAGAGGAAGTTGATGTGTACTGGGTGATACTTACTTCACAATATTTTCCCCCAGTACAGCCAAGTTGAATCATAGAATCCTCTGGGTTATTGCAGAAGTCTCACTCCCACTTTACTTGCTACTTTTACAGTCTTGATGGAAAAAAGGCAGTAATGGTGATGTCATTCATTAAACATGTATTAATTGCAATATACAAAAATGAATAAGGTAGAATGAAGAAACTCTCTTACTAGTAGAAGAGGTAAGACAGGCACTCAGATTACATGTAGGTCCCAAGACAACATTATAAAGTCGCATCCGGTTGGAGCCATTGGGACTTAAAGGAGGAGGTATTTGTGCTGTGTTAGGAAGGAATAATAAAATTTTTATTTTTTTTATTTTTGCAAGCCTATCTGAATGAAGGAATAATAAAATTTTTAGAGAGAAAGGGCTACAGAAGGGAATAGCATGAGCAAAGAAGTGTCGAGGATATCATACATTGGCTTATGTTTAGTAGCAGGAGAGAGGCTGGTTAGTAGAAGGAGAGAGACTCCTTTTATTGTAAGAGTTGAGATTTAAATAAAGTACTTAGAAGCTACCTAGTAGTATGCACGGTTAAGGAAATGGTAGTTAACACTGAAATATCAGTATAGGTTTAGCTTGTTTTATTTACCTGTCAACAAACTTATAAATCTTCCTCTAAATGAAATTATTTTAAAAATACTGTAGTAACAGCAACAGCAACAAAAGAAAAACTGCACCTTCCCCAAATGAAAAACTTTTGGCCATCAAATGACATCATCAAGAAAGTGAAAGACAACCTACAGAGGAAACTTAGCAAATCATAACTGATGAGGGACTTACAGCTAGAATATAAAAGAACTCTTACAACTCAATAAGAAAACAACCAAGTTGAAGATGGCAGAGCATCTGAACAAAGAAGATAAATAATGAATAAGCACATGAAAAAATGTTCCTCATTATTAGCCATTAGAGAAATACAAATCAAAACCACAATAAGCTACCACTTCACACTCAGTAGGATGACTGTAATAAAAAAGATAACAAGGCTGGTGAGGGTGTAGAGAAATTGGAACCCTTATACACTGCTGCTGGGAATGTGAAATGGTCCAGCTGCTTTGGAAAACTGGGAATTCCTCAAAAGTTTAAACACAGACTTACCATGTATGCCTCAGTCATTCCACTCTAAGGGATACACCCAAGAGAATTGAAAACACATGTCCACACAAAAACTTTTATACAAATGTTTATAACAGCATTATTCATAATAGCCAAAAGGTAGAAACAATTCAAATGTCCATTACTAATAAATGATAAATAAAATGTGGTATATCCATGCAAAGAAATATTATTTAGCCATGAAAAGCAGTAAAATATCAATGTATGCTGCAACGTGGATGGATCTGGAAAATATTATGCTAAGTGAAAGAAGCCAGTCACAAAAGACCACATATTGTATTATTACAGTCCTGTGAACTATCCAGTTAGGGAAATCCATATAGACAGAAAGTTGGCAGGGGATGGGCGCTGTGGCGTATGCCTGTAATCCCAGCACTTTGGGAAGCCAAGATGGGCAGATCATGAGGTCAGGAGTTCAAGACCAGCCTCTATATGGTGAAACCCTGTCTCTACTAAAAATACCAAAAATTAGCTGGGCGTGGTGGCATGCACCTGTAGTCTCAGCTACTCAGGAGGTTGAGGCAGGAGAATTGCTTGAACCCAGGGGGCAGAGGTTGTAGTGAGCCGAGGTTGTGCCACTGCACTCCCGCCTGGGTGACAGAGTGAGACTTTGTCTTACAAAAAAAAAAAAAAAAGAATCCTTGAATCCTCCAGAGTAGTAAAGATTAACCAACTCTTAAAAAAAAAGTTGGCTGGGAGGTGTCGGGGGGAGAATGGAGAGTGACTGATAATGGGTACAAGATTTCTTCAGGGTGATGAAGTATTCTAAAATTGATTGTGATGATGGTAGCACAACTGTGAATATACTAAAACCATTGAAGTGGGCGAACTGTATGAATTACATTTCAATACAGCTGTTATAAATAAATAAAATAGTGTATCTGAACTTTGAAAGAGGAAAGTAATTTGTACAAACATTTGCAGAAGGGCAACAGAACCAGTTAAATCTACTTTAGGTTGTGTCTTTTTTTAAGACTGAATCGCTCTGTCACCCAGGCTGGAGTGCAGTGGCACGATCTCAGCTCACTGCAGCCTCCACCTCCTGGGTTCAAGTGATTCTCCTGCCTCAGCCTCTCTCTTTGAAGTAGTGGGGATTACGGGCGTATGCCACCACACCCAGCTAATCTTTGTATTTTTAGTAGAGACAGAGTTTCATCATTTGGCCAAGCTAGTCTTGAACTCCTGACCTCAGGTGATCCACTGGCTGCGGCCTCCCAAAGTGCTGGGATTACAAGTGTGAGCCACTACACCGGGCATTTAGCTTGTATCTTAAGAGTTAAAGAAGCATATTGCTTTTTCAGTGCAAAATATAGAATGTAGACCAAACTTGGGCATATATTTTTTTAAGGTAGACATTTTTGGGGCTAGCCTGGGTTCTTTTTGCATTTTTCTAACTATCTCTAAAAATACTAGAGAATTACATATAATTGGACCCTGGAAAGTTAGTCCATGGTTTTATATAAAATTTGTGTAGAGAGGTTTTTTCTCAGAAGGTTATATAATATCTCTGTTGCTTTGTGTAGCTACCAGACGTTCATATGTGATACTGTTTTGAGCCTTAACATCTTTTACGAAATCTGTATTTTTAAAGAAAGCATCTTCAACAACAGTGGCAAAAAATTGACATTTTGACAGTTTGCTTAAATTTTATAAACTATAGAATACTTAATATGTTCAGATGGATATATAACATATGTAAAGAATAAAGAATAGTAATAAAACGAACCTCGTGTACGCACTATCCAGCATAAGAAGTAGAACACAGATACCACTATTATCTTTGAAGCCCCTCATTTTCCATCCCCACAAACACGAATACTTATTGTCCTGAATTTTGTGGATCATTCCATTGCTTCATTTTGCAATTTTATGACAGATATATAGCCCAAGTAACATATATTAAATGAAAAAAATGTTTGTTTCTAATAGTCTGTTTCAATTTTTCTTCATAGTGGGAATGTAAGACCGACTTAGATATTGCATACAAATTTGGAAAAACCGTGGTGAGCTGTGAAGGCTATGAGTCCTCTGAAGACCAGTATGTACTAAGAGGTTCCTGTGGCTTAGAGTATAATTTAGATTATACGGAACTTGGCCTGAAGAAACTGAAGGAGTCTGGAAAGCATCATGGCTTTGCCTCTTTCTCTGATTATTATCATAAGTGGTACTCAGCAGATTCCTGTAACATGAGTGGATTGATTACCATTGTGGTGCTCCTCGGGATCGCCTTTGTAGTCTATAAGCTGTTCCTGAGTGATGGGCAATATTCTCCTCCACCATATTCTGATTATCCAACATTTTCCCCCGTTACCAGAGATTCACCAACCCATCAGGACCTCCTCCCCCAGGCTTTAAGTCTGAGTTCACAGGTATGTTTGCCTTGCAGTGGCTATAAGAAGGGTGGGTGTGAGGTTAGTGTATCCTGTGCTCGGTTCTAAAATAGAAAATTGTTGCATTGGGAAACCAAAGGAGATTTGTCTTTTCATTTTGTTTTTTACTTTCAACTTCTTTTCCCTCTTCTGTTCTGCTTTTCTTCCAAGGTATGTTGTGATTGCAATGTTAAGAATGCCTGATTGGCCGGGTGCAGTGGCTCACGCCTGTAATCCTGGCACTTTAGGAGGCCGAGGTGGGCAGATCACTTGAGGGCAGGAGTTTGAGACCAGCCTGACCAAGATAGTGAAATCCAGTCTCTAGTAAAAATACAAAAATTAGGTGGGTGTCGTGGCAGGCACCTGTAATTCCAGCTGCTCTGGAGGCTGAGGCATGAGAATCACTTGAACCCAAGAGGTGGAGGTTGCAGTGAGCTGAGATTGCACCTGAGACCCTGTCTGGAAAAAAAAAAAAAAAAAAAAAAGAATGCTTTTGGTAATAAACATTTGCCCTGACCCCTGTCTCACACGGTACATAAAAATTAATTCTTTAAGTATTACAGATCTCAATGTAAAAGGTAAAACAATTAAGTTTCCAGAATAAAACATAGAAGAATATTTCTTATGACCTTAGGATAGGTAAAGATTTCTTAAACAGAACATAAAAAGTACCAGCCATAAGGGACTCCCTGTTTGGATCCCCCTTCCACGAACACTCTTGTGCTCGTGGAAGTTGTTTTCTCTATCCTGGATTTCCCCTCTGAAGTCCCCTTCCACGAACACTCCCTTCGTGGAAGCCTGTCTTCCTCTTCCAAACTCCATCTCTCTCTATTCCCTTCCACTCAGTGTGGAAGCTGCTTTCCTCTCCTGGATTCCATCTTTCTGGATTCTCTCATTCAATCTGAGAGTTAGCTGTTTCTTTCTCTCTCCTTCTCCTCTTTCTCGCTCTCTCTAAATAAATAACTTTATAAAAGCAAAAAAAAAAAAAAAAAAAAGTACCAGCCGTAAAAGAAAACATGGCTAAATTAGACTTTATTTAAATTAAGAACATCTAATCATCAAGAGGCACTATTAGGAGAGTGAAAAGGCAAGCCTAAGACTGGGAAAAATTTTCAAAAGGTATTTCCTACATATATATATATATATCTAGAATATAAAATGAACTCCCAGGTAGACAAGCCCTCCAAAGAGGACTTGAATGGCCATTTTATAATAAGAGAAGACATCTACATCAGCAGTCCCCAACCTTTTTGGCACCAGGGACTGGTTTTGTGGAAGACAATTTTTCCACGGGCTGCAGGGGTTGGGGGGCGGGGGAGAGAAAGTTTTGGGATTATTTAAACATACTACATTTATTGTGTACTTTATTTCTGTTATTATTACATTTGTAATATATAATTAATTAACAGCTCACTGTAATGTACAATCAGTGGGAACCCTGAGCTTGTTTTCCTGCAACTGTATAGTCCCATCTAGGGGTGATGGGAGACAGTGACAAATCATCAGGCCTTAGAGTCTCATAAGGAGCGTGCAACCTAGATCCCTCGCATGTGCAGTTCACAGTAGGTTTTGCGTTTCTATAAGAATCTAATGCTTATAGGTCGTAATGCAAGTGATGGGGAGTGGCTTTAAATACAGATGAAGCTTCAGTCGCTTGCCTGCTGCTCACCTCCTGCTGTGTGGCCCAGTTCCTAACATGCCACGGACCAGTACTGGGGTCCCCAACCCATGGTTTATATGGTCAATAAAAATAAGAAGAGGTGCTCAGCATCATTAGTCTTCAGAGAAATGCAGATTAAAACCACAGGGAGATTATTTTTAGCCACCAGGTGACCAATAATGGCTAATATTAAAAAGACAGAGTACCAGGTATGGGCAAGGATGTAGAGTGACTGGAACTTTCATACTTTGCTGGTAGGAGTTAAAATGGTAAAACACTTTGGAAAACTGTCAATATCTACTAACCCAAACATATGCCTACTCTGTGACCAGCAATTCTGTTCCTACATAAATACCTAGGAGAAGTGAATGCATGGTGCACCAAGAAACATGCACAGGAATGTTCATAGCAGTTTGATTTATAACAGCCAAAACATTGAGGTAGAATATCCGTAAACATTAGAATGGGACCGTTTTGAGTTTTTCACACAGTGGAAGACACATGAGTTAAGAAAAAAACTGAGGCCAGGCGCAGTGGCTCACGCCTGTAATCCCAGCACTTTGGGAGGCTGAGGCGGGCGGATCACGAGGTCAGGAGATCGAGACCATCCTGGCCAACATGGTGAAACCCCATCTCTACTAAAAATGCAAAAATTAGCCGGGTGTGGTGGCACGTCCCTGTAATCTCAGCTACTTGGGAGGCTGAGGCAGGAGAATCACTTGAACCCGGGAGGCGGAGATTGCAGTGAGCGGGGTGGTGCCACTGCACTTAAGCCTGGTGACAGAGCGAAACTCCATCTCAAAAAAAAAAGAAAAAAACTGATACATGCAATGGTGGGATTGACTCCCATAGACATAATGATATGCCAGACACAGAATACATACTGTGATCCTGTTAGAAAAAGTTATGAATGGACAGAACTAAAGTATGGTAAGAGAAGTCAAAGTAGTGCTAATCTCTGACACAGATGTGAATCTATTAGGAGTTGTCATGAGGGAGCCTTCTGGGGTGCCAGAAATGGTTTATTGGTGTGGGTGGTGGTTACATGGATAGGTACATATGTACAAATTTATTGTGCCATACATGTAAGATTAGCACACTTTCCTATATATATGATATACATCAAATAAAACTTCCTCCGAGTAGAAGATACTCTTTAGGTCCCTTTTCGATCTGACTTCCCAGCTGACACAAATAAATATCTGGCTGCCTCCCCTTGGATTCCTTGGTTAGAGACTGAGGTACAGCTTTCATCTGAAGCTCTTAGAGACTCCACTTAAGAGTTCACAATGCAGAGAGAAAGTAACTCCGAAAAGTGGGGTCATTTTCTAGTAGCTGATCCTGAGCAGGGCAGATGTAATTTAATAGCAAGACCTTCCCCAGTCCCAAATACCCCTCTCCTCCCATGTCTGTGGGAAATGCTCTCCTTCATTATAAACCAGTATTTTACAAATACCTTTTTGAATACAACTTGTTAATAACTTGATGCCTGAGTATTATTAATAAATAGTTCAGTACAGATGAAATAATGGAAATGTTGTGTTTGCTTTTGTAGACTATGTCATGTTTAAGTGAAGATACATAATAACTCATTTTTATTTTAAGGACCACAGAATACTGGCCGTGGTGCAACTTCTGGTTTTGGCAGTGCTTTTGCAGGACAACAAGGATATGAAAATTCAGGACCAGGGTTCTGGACTGGCTTGGGAACTGGTGGATTACTAGGATATTTGTTTGGCAGCAATAGGTAAGCTTTTTGCATTGATCTCACTTGCTTTTGAATTCAACTTTTTAAAGAGGCTTCTTTGTTTTGCTTACAATTTAACTGCGTTAAGTTTTGCTAAGGAAAATAAATTGGTGACATTAGCCTATTAAATAAGATTCTCTGGGAAGGGGGAAGGTACACTATATATGATTTGATCGCTATTGTATGTGTTATTTTCTTTCATTGTGTTTCTTCCTGTGTCATCCTCATAGATATTATGAAATGAGAAAAACACTATGTAGTTTACCTGAGAAAATGAGAAGGCAGGAAAGAATGTAACATTTGGGGGAACAGTTAGTCTTGTTTGGTAGAAGAATGATAAAAGTAAGGCTGGAAAGAGCCTTGGGCCAGATTTTCGAATATGAAGTATTAATGGTAGTTTAAGTTTAGATTTTATTTCAGTGCAAATTCAGAAAGAAAGAGCATTGACTCCCTGTCACTTTTCCCCTAGCAATGACTATAATAACGGCAGAAATATAAAACAGTTTTAAATTTCATGTTAACTCTGCTATACCAGAACATTCAGGAAAAAATACTTGACATTTTTTTCTGACAGTTTAGGAACAGGAAGGTACTTAAAAATTACAGCTACAAGAAAAATGCCTAACCTACTTTTATGCATTTAAAAGAGCGGCAACACCCTTCTCAGACTCGTGGTACTACCCGTCCTATCCTCCCTCCTACTCTGGCACATGGAATAGTCGGGCTTACTCACCCCTTCATGGAGGCTCGGGCAGCTATTCGCCCTGTTCAAACTCAGACACGAAAACCAGAACTGCATCAGGTAAGAGTGCAAATATACAAGTTCCTTTTACATAGCAGTAAAGTACAGAAATAGTTTGGGAACTTTAGAAGATGATTATCTATATAGCAACCATTATTTTTATTTGGTTTACTCACCAAAAATTTTAATAGCACAATTAACTGACATACCACTTCTAAACATTCTTTAAAAATCAAACAGGGATTTGATTTAGGCTTAGTTCTACCACTAACCAAGGTTTTAACTTGAACCTTTTTGGAGGGAAGCTTCCACATATATTTAATTCTGTGATCTCTAGGGATCCTTTAAGTTCTAAACTAGAATTTTTAAAGTAGAAGCTTAAAGTTAAAATTCAGTAACATTCAAAAAAGATACTGAGGTATACATGAAATAATTTTCAAAAATATGATTATAATGTTTACTGGAATTGTTTGCCGGGTTCTGGGACATGGGGTGCAGGGGAGGTTTAGCTCACTCCCTGGTGGGCTCCAGGCTCTTGGTCTCTCATTAACCCAAGAATGGGAAAGGGGGACCACGCCGGGCATGATGCGCTTGCAAGTAAATATCGGACTCCAAAGAGTTTTTGCAGAAAGTGATTTATTTAGGCAGAGAAAGAAAAAGGAGAGAGAAGATGAGAGGGAGAAAGCTTCCACGAAGATTGTGGAAGGGGACCCAAATATGGAATCCTCTTAGATGTGGGGGACAGGGACTTTTAACCAGGGAGGAATTCCCTCCCCTCTCCAAGCCCTTTGACCTATGAAAGAAGTTCCTTCAAACTTCCGCTAGAGTGATTGATCTTTGATTCTTCCCACTCGTGCGAAAATTTAAACAAAGACCCTTACTCCCCTGAATGGAACGGGTGGGCGTGGTGCTGGGAAGATTCTTGCCCTTGAAACTACGCCCCCTTGTGGACTCGGGAAGAGAATAAATTCCCTCAGAATGGCTCAGAGGATATTTTGTAAAAAGCAAGGATATAAAAACAAAGTAATAGCTGGATTAAATATCAAGCCTAACTGGCAGAGAATGGGAGCTGCTGGGTAAAGAGGCCATGAGAGATTGCTGTGGCCGGGCGCGGTGGCGCGTGCCTGTAGTCGCAGCTATTCGGGAGGCTGAGGGGGGGAGGATTGCTTGAACCCAGGAGTTCTGGGCTGTAGTGCGCTATGCCGATCAGGTGTCCGCACTAAGTTCGGCATCAATATAGTGACCTCCTGGGAGCGGGGGACCACCAGGTTGCCTAAGGAGGGGGTGAGCTGGCCCAGGTCGGAAACGGAGCAGGTCAAAACTCCCATGCTGATCAGTAGTGGGATCGCGCCTGTGATAGCCACTGCACTCCAGCCTGGGCAACATAGCGAGACCCTGTCTCTTAAAAAAAAAAAAAAATGATTGCTGTGGAGTAGATTTGTCTTTCAGGAGAAGTAATAGTACAATGACTAATTCTTCAAATTGATAGAAAAATATATTTAAATACGTTTTAAAATGTGAGTAGAATTCTCATAATGCTGGTTTGGATATAAATTGATACGTTCAATTAACAAAACTGGTACTACCTACTAAAATTGAACCTGTGCATACCTAGGACACAGCAGTTTTGCTCTCAGTTATTTAGCCACAGAAATACATACACCTGTATGCTGGCAGATAAGCACAAGAATGTTCATAGCATCCCTATTCATAATTGCCTGCAACTGGAAACCGCCCACATACCCATCAGCAGTAAAATGGATGAATAAATCGAGTTATGTTTGCCGTATGCAGTGGGTTACTGCGCAACTAAGAAAATAAGCAGTTGTGTGCAGAAAATACCAAATATAAAGAAGCCAGACACAAAATAATATATACACTATGATGATAGCAGTTATATTTTATAAAATACACATTCAAAAACAAGCAAAACTATGGTGTTGAGTATGAGACAGTGGGTACTTTGGGGGATAAAAAAGGAGGAGAATATGTAAAAATATGGCTAAGGCTGGGTGCAATGGCTCATGCCTGTAATTCCAGCACATTGGGAAGCTGAGGCAGGTGGATCACCTGAGGTCAGGAGTTTGAGACCAGCCTGACCAACATGGTGAAACCCCATCTTTACCAAAAGTACAAAAATTAGCTGGGTGTGGTGGCACATGCTTGTAATCCCAGCTACTTGGGAGGCTGAAGCAAGAGAATCACTTGAACCTGGGAGGTGGAGGTTGCAGTGAGCCGAAATCGTCCCATTGCACTCCAGCCTGGGCAACGAGCAAAATTCTGTCATATATATATAAGACTAGGTAAGACATTATAACAGAAGAAAACTCATTCTCAATGGAAAGAAGACTTCCAAAAAATCATGACTATCAACTAGAAATGTATGGGAATTACATGGAAGAAAATCATAAAAACCAAATAATCTAAACCTGAAAAAAATTTGAGAGACTTTCCAGATAGGAAGATTTGTCATCCTGTAGCGCGCGCGTGTGTATGTACGCACAGTGTCTACGTAATGCTTAACCATCAAAAGTCCATAGCCCTCCCTACATTGTGTCTCTTACCACTGGAGTTATGAGAGGTAGCAGGGCATAGCTTAAGCGCCATTGGCCTCTGTCTTTTAGACTGAGTATTGCCTGTACCATGGTGGCCCCACTATAGAATGCGTCTTCTTTTTGGGGTCCTGTCATTCCCAGCAACCATGTGTGAGTGTAGCAGGCTTGCTGATTGGGAAGGCTGCTGTGGGAGGTGATGCACTGTCCTGCTCAGCCCTGTTCCACCTAGTGGCTCACTCTTTCATTCCCTCCTGTCTCTCATTAATTTGCTAACAATAAACATGTATGACTTTTGTAATTTTATAAGCAGTTCTAATGCATTTTAAAAAACTAATAAATTTTACCCCTCTCATTCTAGGATATGGTGGTACCAGGAGACGATAAAGTAGAAAGTTGGAGTCAAACATTGGATGCTGAAATTTGGATTTTCATCACTTTCTCTTTAGAAAAGTGCTACCTGTTAACAATCGGGAAAAGGGAATATTCAAAAGTTCTGTGGTGTTTTGTCCTGTATAGCTTTTTGTATTCTATTGTTTGAGGCTGGAAGTTCATATGTGACAAAATACTTATGTGTTGTATGTCAGTGTAACATGCAGATGTATATTGCAGTTTTTGAAAGTGATCATTACTGTGGAATGCTAAAAATACATTAATTTCTAAAACCTGTGATGCCCTAAGAAGCATTAAGAATGAAGGCGTTTTACTAACAGAAACTAAGCACAGAAAATTTCAGTCTTAGGTGGTTGTAGCTGATGAGTTATTACCTCATAGAGACTATAATATTCTATTTGGTATTATATTATTTGGTGTTTGCTGTTCTTCAAACATTTAAATCAAGCTTTGGACTAATTATACTAATTTGTGAGTTCTGATCACTTTTGAGCTCTGAAGCTTTGAATCATTCAGTGGTGGTGATGGCCTTCTGGTAAGTGAATATTACCTTCTGTAGGAAAAGGTAGAAAAGAAGCATCTAGACTGTGTGCTGGCAGAAATGCTTGAAACCTCTGTTTCTTCAGTTCATAAGAGGTAAAGGTCAAATTTTTCCACAAAAGTCTTTTAATAACAAAAGCATGCATTTCTCTGTGGAATCTCAAATATTGTTGTAATAGTCTGTTTCAATCTTAAAAAGAATAAATAAAAACGAACAAGGGGTTTAGTCTCATTCTTTCTACTAGGCTTGGCACAAATAAATGTTACTTTTTTTTTAAATGCTTTTTTCCACGGGGGACAGTTCATGCAGAAGTTCTGTATCCCTAAATAATAATTTTACGTGGTAGTCATACCTTAATCTTTCAGTAAATGTTTTCAGAAAGTAATTTAGAAATGTGAAAGCCTCTGCCAAAAAATTGCTTTTTTTTTTAAAAAAATTAAATCTCCAAGCCTCCTAACCCATCAGAGATTTAGTTAAGGTTTGTAACCTGAAAGCCCAGTTTTATATCTTACGTGTTTAATGAGTTTTCCATTAAAAACCGCAGTTACTTTTGCACCAAACAATAGGAACCAATTTAAAACAGACAAACCCTTATTAGGACTTTAAAATGTGATTTAGGGGGTAGTTGCAAGGGTATTGTGAATAGGACTATTCTTTTCATCAGTAAAACAGTAGAAATTTTAACTTACAGAGGAAACAGAGCTTTGCTTTATGTCTGTTCCACTAAATCCTTACCCCATTTCTCCTTAGAAGGGTATGGAGTAAAAGAGAATGTAGTTTTTTGCCTTTTTCTTTTTTTTTTGAGACAGAGTCTCATTCTGTCTTCCAGGCTGGAGAGGTGGAATCTTGGCTCACTGCAACCTCTACCTCCCAGGTTGAAGCGATTATCCTGCCTCAGCCTCCTGAGTAGCTGGGATTACAGGCGCCTGCCACCATGCGCAGCTAATTTTTGTATTTTTAGTAGAGACGGTTTCACCATGTTGGGCACCTCAGGTGATCCGCCCGCCTCAGCTTCCCAAAGTGTTGGGATTACAGGTGTGAGCCACTGTGCCAGCTAGTTTGGTACCTTTTTCTCTGTTGGGCTTTAGTATATTATTTGCTGCAGGAGTTGATAATCTTGCCTTACGTATGTTTTACTTGGAGAGCAAAGTAAAAAAACCTAAAGCTGCCATAGATTGGGGCCACGACAGTGATCTGTGTATCAAATTGGATATTCTTAAAACACTATACTCAAGATTATTGTTGAACATAGTACTGCAGATCATTGGGATCCTAAGAAGATAATTAGTTAATGTTGTAAAGAGAGTTGACTCTCCTCCTGTACGAGATAGCTTTTTTAAAAAGAATTGACTAATTGGTGGCTTTCAAGCTACTCTGGGGAGCCCTAGGGGTGTTTTTTGAGATTATTTCAGACGCTCCCTGGAGGTAAGGGAGGAAAGAGGCAGAATATAGGTTTCAACTCCCACCTGAGTGTTCTTTTATCTGTTGTGTATTTGCACTTCCTTGTCATTTATGGTTTTTTTTTTTTTTTTTTTTTTTTGGTAGCGATGGCTTTCAGTGTGTTCCTCAGGCTAGTTTCAAAACTCCTGGCCTCAAGCAGTCCTTGCACCTTGGCCTCCCAAAGTGCTGGGATTACAGGCATGAACCACTACTCCCAGCCCTTTGTTGTTTATGGAAAAGGTTGGCATGTATCACCTCCCCAAGTGTAAGGCTCAGAATAATAAGATAGCACATCTGAGTCTCTAGGGACCACGTAAGGGTCGCTGCCAAGGGAGACTGCGGCACCTCAGTGGGAGATTGGTGTGCCCTGTTAGGAGGGCAGAGAAAGGACAAAGAGGAGTGAAAGGGAACTGAAGACAAGCTTTGCAGTTTTATACACATGAAGGTTTACCTGTGTGTATAAACCTTTGGATGTTAAGATGAGGTTTCTGGTATTTTAACCAGTTAGTGGTGTTTCTATAGTTTTAAGCAGGTTTCTCTCTGAAGCTCCTTGATCTCTTCCATTCTGACCTTGTTCCTCCTGAAGACTGGTTTAAGTTTTTTTTTTAAATTTTTTTATAAAGATGGGGTTTCACCATGTTGGCCAGGCTGGCCCCGAACTCCTGACCTCAAGTGATCCACCCACCTCAGCCTCCCAAAGTGCTGGGATTACAGGCGTGAGCCACCACGCCCGGCCTGGTTTAAGTTTCTCTGATCATTTTTTGTCTTTTTTTTTGAGACAGGGTCTTGCTCTGTTTCCCAGGCTCGAATGCAGTGGCATAGTCTCAGCTCACTGCAACCTCTGCCTCCAGGTTTTAAGCACTTCTACCTCAGCCTCCTGAGCAGCTGGGAGTACAGTTGCCTGTCACGATGCCTGGCTGTTTTGTTTTGTATTTTTAATAGAGATGGGGTTTCACCATGTTGGTGGGCTGGTCTCAAACTCCTGACCTCAGGTGATCCACCAGCCTTGGCCTCCCAAAGTGTTGGGATTACAGGTCCGTGCCCAGTTTAATTTTTGTATTTTTTTTTTTAGTAGAGACAAGGTTTCACCGTGTTAGCTACGCTGGTCTTGAACTCCTGACCTCAAGTGTTCCGCCTGCCTTGGCCTCCCAAAGTGCTGGGATTACAGGCATGAGGCATCGAACCTTGCCTTCTAATGGTCTTCTATAACACATCTTAGTATTTTGTGTCATAATTATCTTTTAAGCACAGGTCTTTCTTGCTACTCTGTGCTCATTAGGGGCATGGGGTATTCCTTTTCTTTGCCGATTAGTGCATGGTCATGTGACTAAGTTCTGTCAATCAGATGCCTCCATCAGGTCTTTGTGGGGAGTGATGCTAAGAGCTCAGGACAATTAGAAATTATTCTCAGCAGTGATGGAGTCGTCAAAGACTTAGCAGAAACATTGGTGAGTGTCCGGTGATAGTTCACAGGGAGATGTTTTAACTGGACACTTAATGTGGCATATTTGGCTGGGTTGTGCTGCTTGGATGCTCATGGTGAAAACCTGCCTCTTGCCAAGCCTGCATCTCTAGCCTTCCCACCGACTCTGAGCTATTTGACACATACATTAACAACTTCTCTTGTTGCCCAATTTGATAGAGTCATTTTTTGTTGTTTGCTACTAAAAACTTCACACATACGGTGAAGAATCATTGCATGATTTTTTAATTGCATGCAAGGGTGTTGGCTGGCTAATTGTAATAAAACATTGGATTGTTCACAGGAACATCTACATCTTGAAAATCTACATCTTCCTAAGTCTTTCTGGCATAGCAGCTCCTTTCTTCTTGCTGAAGAGGATTAGCCTTCCTCGTCTAGAGACCATGTAATGGCCTCACCTGAAGCAGATGCCTTGCAAAAGACTTGAGTCCTGCCACATCTTTGCCTCCAGGCCAATAACTAGTGTCAGATCTCAACAGTGATAGGGAAAGACAGTCCCTGATTTGGGAGGAAGTAAGTCACACAGCAAAGGAATGATAACCCTCTTGGACTTATAGCACTTGCTTTGGGAGCAAATAGGTCACACACCAAAAAAATCATGGTACCATACAGCTAATACGGTATTCAGCCACCCTGAAGAGGGAATCCTGAGAATGTTAGATCCTATTGCAGGGTTACAGGTGTGAGATTGTTTTAGGAACTCCTGATTCCGTGATTCTCAGAGAGTCAAGCCAAATGTCCTGTCGACAGGAAGGTTTGTTCGCAGCCGAGCTTGGTGAGGCTGACAGGCCCTGAATTCCAGGGAGAGGCTGGCCAGGGCTTGGCTGCCATGCAGCTGCCCCAGAAACACTGCAAGGGAAATTTGCTTCTCACTCCTTGTTCATCTCGACTGTAAAGCAAAGTGCAAAGAAGACTCGTGACAAAGATAATTTTAAAAGAAAATACAATGAAAGCAAGGTCTTTTTATCAGGAGAAAACTAATATGAAATGTCATTTTTCTGATAGTTGAACTGAAGAATCAAATACGAAATTTCCTCATTCATGAGACACAAAAGGCAGAGAAAAAATAATTTTGCAGGAGCCTGGCCATGTTTTAAGAGTTTAAGTTTAGAAACAAAGCTCTGATGCATGATAGGGTCTCACTCAGCTAAAGTGAGGATCTATAGGTTACGCATTTGTAAATACTGAGCTAGCTGAGAACAAATTGATAAGGATTTCTAAGTGGATTCAGTGACAATTATTTTTGATAGAAAGTTGATCTGGTTGAGCTTGCTGGTGGTCATTAGATTGTAGATTAATAATCACTCAGTGTTCAGAGGTATAGATCAGGTTGTCCACGTCCAATCAGGGGGTGTTAGCCACACATATTTGCATCAGAAAACTCTCGCTGAACAATCCCACCACGTGTAGACCATGGGTTTAAAGTCTGCGTTTGTTGCCCAGGGGTCAACTTCGTAAGCAATGTGTTCACCTTCCCATGGTCCTCATATTTAAAATAGCCTGCTTTGAAGAATGTGGTTGGTGCCTAGTGGGGGTTTGTTCGGTGTTGGATGAATGGATCCTGATCTGTTTTTAGAGGGTATTGAAAGCACTGTCAGGGCAGTGAAGAAAACAAAGCCCCAGCTTGTCCAGATGTGCACGGCCACCAGAACTCCAGATGGTGCAAGGAAGGCATGTCCAGCAATATATGAAGATAATCAAAATCTTTCACTAGGCAAGTTTTACTGAGAAGAGCATAATTTTAATATGATGGCCTGGGTTTCCCTGGAAAGCATGACAGCAAGTGAAAGGAGCTGGTCAGACAAACACACACTGTGTGATCCCATTTAGATGAAGTGCCCAGAGATGACAGATATGTAGACACAGAAGGTCGACTAGCAGTTTGCTCTTGATGGGGCTGAGAGGGCCACAGGAAGATGAGGGAGAGTTTGGAACTTCCTGGAGACTGGTTAAATGGCTGTGATCACAATGCCGATAGAGATATGGACAGTGAAGCCCAGGCTGCTGAGGTCTCAAGCAGATGGAGATGAGGGAGTTACCAGGAACTGGAGCAAAGCTCACCCTTATCATGCCCTCACAAAGAGCTTGACTGCATTGTGCCCATGCCTGAGGGATCCATGGAAGGTTGAACTTAAGAGTGATGACCTGGGGTATCTAGTGGAAGAAATCTCTAAGCAGCCAAGTGTTCAAGATGTGAACTGGCTGCTTCTAATAACCTATGATCAGATGTGGCAACAAATGAATGAGTTGAAGTCGGAATTTATATTTAAAAGGAAAGCAGAACATAAAAATTTGGAGAATTTGCAGCCTAGTAATATGGCAGAAAAGGAAAAGGTGTTTTTAGAAGAGGAATTGAAGTGGCTTATGGAGGAACCACTTGCTAAAGAGATCAGACTGACTAAAAGGGAGCCAGTGCTAACATACAAGACAATGGGAAAAAGGCCTTGAAACCATCTCAGAGATCCTGGGGATAGCCTCTTTCACCACAGGCCCAGAGGCCTAAGGGGGAAAAAATGGTTTCATGGACCAGGTCCAGGACACCAATGCCCTATATCACCTCAGGAGGCTGCTCCCTGCAACCCCTTGCTCCAGCTCCAGCCTCAGCTCAAAGGGCCTGAGACACACCTCAGGCCACCACTCTGGAAGGTGAAAATCATAAGCTGTGGCAGCTTTCACCTGGTGCTAATCCTTCAAGCACACAGAATGCAAGTGAGAAGGAGGCTTGGCAGCCTCTACCTGGCTTTCAGAGGATGGATGGGAAAGCCTTGCTGCCCAAGTGGGAGCCTGCTGCAGGGGTAAAGCCCTCACAGAGAGACTGTATTAGGGCAGTGCTGAGGGGAAATCGTGGGTTGGAGACCCCACACAGAGTCTCCACCAGGGAACTACCTAGTGGAACTAAGATAAGGGGGCTGCTGTCCTCCAGACTCCGGAATGGTAGATACACCAGCAGCTTGCACCCAGCACCTGGAAAAGCTGCAGGCAGTCAGCTCCAACCCATGAGAGCAGCTGTGGGGGGATGCACTCTGCAAACTCACAGAGATGGAGCTGCCCAGAGATTTGGGGCCCACCCATGCAGCACTGTGCCCTGGATACATGACATGGAGTCATAAGAGATTGTTTTGGGCCTTGGAGATTTAATACCTTCCCTGCTGGGTTTCAAAATTGCATGAGCCCTGTAGCCCCTTTCTTTTGGTCAGTTTCTCCCAATGCCTGAACCACCATTGTACCTTGGAAGTAAATAGCTTGTTTTGATTTTACAGGCTCATAGGTGGAAGGTTGAATGAGACTTAGGACTTTGCACTTGATGCTGGGATGAGTTAGGGCTTTGAGGGACTGTTGGCAGGGAGTGATTATACTTTTCAATGTGATGACATGAGATTTGGGGGCCAGGGGAAATTGATAAGGTTTGGATGTCTGTACCCTCAAAACTCGAGCTGAAATGTGATCTCCAGTGTTGGACTTGAGGCCTGGTGGGAGGTGTTTGGGTCACGGGGGTTGATTCAAGGAAGCATCTTTCCTTGCCTCTTCCAGCTTCCAGGGGTTTCTGGCAATCCTCTTGCTCCTTGGCTGTGGTCCCATTGCCCCAGTCCTTGCCTCCACCTTCAGGCAGCTGTCCCCCTGTATGTCTGTGCCTCTTCTCCTCTTCTTATACGGACATCAGTCATATCGAAATTAGGTCCAACTCTACTCCAGAATGACTTCATCTTAATGTATTTAATTGCATTTGCAAAGACACTATTTCCAAATAAATTCATATACTGATACTCCAGAAAGGACATAAATTTTGGGGAAGCATCATTATTTAACCCAGTACAATCCACTGTCTCCTCAAAATTTATGTCTGTCCCATATGCAAAATATACTCACCCCATCCCAACGTCCCCCCAGAATCTTACTCATTCCGGCATTGATTATGAATCCAAAAGTCTCACCTAAATATGATGTAAATCCAGTATGGGTGAGATTCCATGTGTGACCCATCCTGGGAAACGCGCTCTCTACCCTTGGACCCATGAACCTAAAAAACAAGTCTCCTTCCAAAATACAAGGTTGTGACAGGAATAAGATAGATATTTCCATTTCAAAAGGAATACATTCAAGAGAATAAATGGAGAGGTCGTCAGTTTATGGAAAGTTTGCAACCCAGCAGGGAACGTTCTTCTCTTAGATTCTAGAGGCTGAGAATAATCGTCTGTGGTGTGACGCTCTGTCCTCTGGGCCCCCAGGGCAATCCACCTGCTCTGGCCACTGCATCTACACCCCTTCCCCAAGGCCCATTCCTGCTTCATTCCATCTTATTGCTCTCCTTTTCAGTCCACATTGGCACTGTTTCTGCTGATATAAATTCTCAAAACCCTCATAGGTCTCCTATGTATGCTATTGGGGCTGTCACCACTAAACATGAGGGTTCTCTACAGGTCCTTTCTGGTCTCTGTCTATTCCTAACTTCCCTGAGGTAGCTGCAGGATCTGTGAATCTCACTCCTAATTTCTTTAGCAAACAGCTGTCTGGCCACAGGTTTGGCCTGTTCCTGTGCACATGTTCTGGACAGGCTGAAAATTTCTCAAGTCATTGTGGTGGCTCCTTTGGTTGGCAGTTTCTTCCTCCATTTCATGGTTTTCCTCTTGCATTTAGTACAAGCAGCAAGGAGAAGTCAAGATATGCTTTTCACACTTTGCTTGGAAATTTCCTCAGCTGAACATCCACATTGGTTCTTTATGATTTCCATTTTCCTTTACATAGTAGAACATGGTTCAACCAAATTCTCTGTATTTTATGAGAAGGGTGGCCACTGCTCTGGTTTCCAATAGCAGGTTCCTCATTTCCACCTGAGGCTCCACAGCCTCAACATCCATATTTTGCCAGTAGTCTCCCCAAGATGCTCTAGATTTTCCTTACCATGCGTCTAAAATTTCACCCCACCTGCACCCACTGCCCAGTTCTGAAGCCGCGTCCATGCTGCTGGGTGTCTGTCGCAATAATACCCTTCTCAGCACCAACCCCACACCCGTCTCCTGGGGGATGCCACAGTAAGTTATCAGGAACCTGGACGGCTTGAAGCAGCACCGAGGAAATCTTCCGCAGCCCTAGAGGCAGGAGCCTGAGGTCCAGGTGCTTCTGACGCTGTAGGGAGGACCTGCTTCCCGCTCTCTCCTGGGCTCCGGTGCTTTGCTGGTGATCTGTGCTGTTCCTCCCTGGAGCTGCGTCTTGCAGTCTCCACTCTCATCCTCACACAGCGCTCCCCCTGTGCTCTCTGTGGTGTACAGGCAGCTCTGCTTCTTCCCAGACCAGGTTCTCCCCTTGCACCTGCCCTTCCTCCCAGAGTGAGCATCTTCCCAGAGCCCTAGCCCACAACCCACTTAATCTATCATAGTTGTGGCTGGGCTTGTGTCTCCCCTTATGTAAAATTCACTTCCTTAGCAGACATCTGGGCCCAAGGGGTGTGTTAGAGAAACAGCGTATAATTTTTTTTTTTTTTTTTGAGACAGGGTTTCACTCTGTCCCCCAGGCTGGAGTGCAGCCTCAACCTCCTGGGCTCAAGCAACCCTCCCACCCCAGCCTCCTGAGTAGCTGGTACCACAGATGTGTGCCACCATGTGAATCTCTATGTTTAGTGAGATGGAGCCTCACTATGTTGCCAAGGCTGGTCTCAAACTCCTGGGCTCAAGTGATCCTCCTGCCTCAGCCTTCCAAAGTGCTGGGACTACAGGCATGAGCATCTGCTCCCGGCTGGCAGGGTATGACTTCCAGTTTGCCATATGCACCTCTTGAGGGAAGGATCTGTGACTCCAACAGACTCCCCAGCATCTCTCTTTCCTGTCTCTGTGGCAGGGTCAGCAGTCAATGATGGCGAAGGTGAAAAGACCACACCTGTGCGGGCTCAGCCTCGTGGCTAACTTGTGGAGCCCGCCTGAGCATCAGCTGCCTTCAGCTGTGGCCCTCCATTAACTTAGGTGCTTCTGTGCCCATTCATCACAGCTGTGGGGATTTGAGAAAGAGAGCCATGATATCGGAGAAAGCCCAGGTCAGGGAAATAACCTGCCTTACCAGCAAACTGTCCTGGTCAAACAAGCCCGTGATATTTCTATTAGCATGAAACAAGGCCTTCTACTTTCAACCTCTAACTTTAACCAGTGCCCTGATCTTGTACTTC
This sequence comes from Ateles fusciceps, assembly GCA_036589455.1. Classification (NCBI taxonomy): domain Eukaryota; kingdom Metazoa; phylum Chordata; class Mammalia; order Primates; family Atelidae; genus Ateles; species Ateles fusciceps. The sequence continues at coordinate 12,404,310 of JAZHEH010002554.1, read as the reverse complement.
AGGAAATATTATAAAGAACAATAATATTTTTCTAAATTTTAAGAACAAATGAGTGCTTAAAAATGAATGAAATAGCCAGATTCTGTGAGAAATGATAAAAAAGAGTGAAGAAACGTCCTTATGAATAAAGGAGATAAACACAGCTCCCACCCGCCTTTCAAGGTGAAGGCATGGACCCTCTCAGGTCTGAGAGTGGGCAGGTGTGTGTGCAGATGCCACGTGGTGGCCGTGGGAAGGTGGTCGCCTCAGCGGGGGCTTCCTTCCTGCCTGTGAGATCAGATGGAAACAGCTGGTACTGCTCTGGGGACAGCTGGGGATATTGCTTATCCATTTCTGGTGCTTTGAAGGGAATGGGACACTTAGGACCCCATCAGAAATGCTCCAGCCAGCCATCCAGGCTCCAGACGGTCCAGAACTCAGATCCCGTTGTCAGGCACGAACAATCCTTAAAAATTCCTCAGTGGGGACTTCACCATCTGGTAAAAGTTAAAGTTTGAAACATACTAAGAGTAAATAACTGATCTATCTTTTCTTTCTTCTATCAACCCCAAAACACAAAGTGTCTGACTTTTGGGTTCATTGGGACACCCAGGCAGCATGGGGCACTGGAGGGCAGAAAACAAAGAATCAGGCGGAAATTCTGTTTCCTTTTACCTAGCATGCCATACACGACCTCAGGCCCTACTCCTGCAGTCTCCCTCCGCCCCGTGATTTCATCGATACTGACAGGCCTGTCCGCTCCTCTCAAATGGGCTGTAACAGGAGTGTGACAGGCATCACGTTTGTCAGACACCCACTCACGAATTCATCAACTATTTAACTAGCTAATTTGCTCCCAATAGGCACTGGGGATGCAGAGAAAGCCATCTGTCAGGGGACATGGAGAGGGATGACCAGCCACTGCCCGGGCTTTCTGGTCCGACTGGCCTGGGTATGGACGGGCTGTCTACAGAAGGGTAGGTCTCAGACGCACTCATGCTGCACCTGCCCTCCAGCAGGCCTGCCGAGTTCAACGGGAGACACCAGTGAACGCAATGCCAGGCTTAGAGCAGCGAGTGCCAGGGCCATGTGGGTGGTGACTTCGAGGATGCCACGTCTGACCTCGTCTGAAGGTGGGCCGGCTTCTTGTTCTGGCAGACCCCACCAGAGTCTGTTAACATCACTTTGGAGAGAAAGCATCAGCAACTGAGTGTGGGGTGGGGGGACTTTAAGTGATAATAAAACTTCAACCAAATACACATGCCACAGATTTTCAGGCCTGTGGGGGGTAACTCAAGGGCAGGCTGAATACAAACATTCTCGAAAGAGACAAGATATGGAATTAGCAAAATGTAGATTATCAGACCAGAATTTACATCAAATAATTAAGGTAGATGATTCTGAGCTGAGGGATAAAATGCATCACATGTGCCGAGGAAGAATATTGCTGCTGTTTCTCCACAGTCCTTGATTCCTCACTGCTGAGGTCAAATGCCCAAAACCAGTTCCCCCAGTGTGTAATTTCCATGTGTGTGACTTGACAACTTCACTGGCATTTATATATTATGAAGAAAATACCTAATAAAGATGGACTATTCTTCAATCTAAGCACTGTTTCAAAATTGCACTGTGAGTGGTGATTCTAGACAGCCTCCCTCTCAGCCAATGGTAAGAAAAGTTATGAGTAGGTGCATAAGCAAATATGAGATGGCAACAAAGTCCACTATCTAACTTCATCATTCAGAGGAAAAACGTGTTTGAAAATCACCTCCTCCGGCTGCTCCTCCTGCTCCCCCTGCTCCCCCTGCCTGCGCCCTCCCTACGCTCCCCTCCCCCACCGGCAAAAAAAAAAAAAAAAAAAAAAGAAAATCATAAAACACAAAGACAACTGTATGATAAGGTAATCTCAGACTCACCTAAGTTATCAGAAAAACTTCCACGTAATTGTTATGTAATATTGTAAAGGTTTTATACCCTTTGTGAATTTCTGAAGGGTGTATTTCTCAATTATGTGATTAATCTGCTGCATAAATAAGTAAATCCAGTCATTTTCAGGATTCCACTCTGACAATATTTGATTGTTGCCTGTGGTAGCACTGGCTCCCACACCTACTCTTTACAGGGAGGGGATCTCAAACGCACTCAGAGTCTTGTGTGGAGGAGCACGGAATGTCAGGTTTAGTAATGAAGTCATGGAGCAATTCCCAGCCATTCCCGGGTGAAGAAGACATCCATAGTTCTGAAAGGCAAGGTCAGGCTGTCTCTCAAGGACATGAAAACACTGGAACTCTGCAGTTGAGCAAATCAGAATTATGTCTTAGCAGCCTTGCTCTGTGCTATTCAACGTAACTGGATAATTAAAGCCATGTCCCAGGCCTTGTCTCCTCTCCCCCATATTATTTGGTGACCTCTGATAAGAACAGCAGATTGGATGCTGTGGGTTTTCTTAAATATGTTCACAAAAGTCAGATCATAACTAGCTTCCCAGGTTCATCTTCCCGATTTAGAACACCTCTCTTAGCTCGGTCTGGGTGAGGAACAGCATGAGAGCAAATGTTTCTGAGGCATCCATGCTGTGCGAGGCCCTGAGCACTTTACCAAGATTATCCCAATTGCTTTGCACAAAAACCCTGTGGGATGAGGATTGTTCCCCCATCCTTGCAGGGGATAAGATGCCCCCGTGCGTTGTCTGGAGGCTTGGGTAAGACAACAAGATGATGGATTCAGGTCCCAGTCAGGAGGCCTGCGACACACGGGCCTGCAATGCCAGCACTTCCTCCAGGTGGGACCTGGTGTGTGCAGGAACACTAACATGTCCATGCTCTGAGCAATGTGGTGACGGTTGGGTCACCTACCGAAGACAGAGACCAGCAAGTCCATCGCTACTCAGAGCCTGCTGTGGGCATTGTGTGGGCCCTCTGAAAAAAAAATGAGAAGAAAAATGGGAATCAAACAAAATAGCCTGTATTTAAAAGACAATCTTCATGGATTCTCCCAAGAATACCATTTAATTATGTTCTCACTGATTGAACAACATCAGAAGTGAAACCTACGAAACCTTTCATCTTCTTTACATGTGATTCTCTTTCACTTCCTCCTGGAATGGGCTGCCTCTGTGGGTCCACGGGTGTGCATCTGTGTCTGCACGGTGAGAGCGGAGAGCACGCTGGGAAGAGGGCAAGACATGGACACAGGCAGGGAATGTAAAATCCTCTTGTTACCAAGTCCAAAGTCATTCTTCCGAATAGCAGGAAAAATGTTGTCTGGACTGTATTTGTCAAATGTATTTTTGGTCTTTATTTTTAACATTTTTACAAGGTTTTATCCTTAACTGAAACCCATGAGACGATCTCTTCTTTCCCACACCTGTTCCTGTCACAACCAATGAGAAGGCAGCATGCTGGGAAGTATCTCCTCCATGCTCAGCCCTGTGGGTAATTAAAACACATGCCTACCAGTTTGCAGCACACAGTGCAGAGCCCTCACGCCAGACCCCGAAGGCTTCTGCGCTCTCTCACTGTGCCCTTGACCTCAGTCAGATATGCAAGATCACCTGGGACAAGTTAAATAGCTGAGATTTACATTGGAACTCTGCAGTCACACGTATAATTAAAACTATACGGGTAGGCAGTAACAGAACAAAAAATGTGACCTAAAGCTTTCTAATTGATTAATGAAAAAGAAGATTAAAAATCCATCAGTCAGACAGAAGGAAGAGAGAGGTAAACAAGAAACAAGAGCAACCATGAAAGGTATGAGGAAAGCATCACTGATCAGGACAGCAACGGTGTGACTGGCAGTGACCTCCAGAGAGAGAATCAGTGAATGCCGCTTTAGTACACTTGTGGTAATAATCTTAGGAATATATCATCCAGATTAATTGCATATGCAATATGTTATATGTAATATAACATATACATAGATAGAGAGATACAGATATAATTATGTTGAATTGATAGATTTATCTGGAAAATGTTCTTTTGATGGAACTTTACAAATTTGTTCTAAAATTCACATAGACGGTGAAAACACCAAGAATATCAAAGAAACAAAAGGGCAAGGCGAGGAAACGGGGGAAGGAGCCTCACAGGTGACTGGGGGCTGCAGGAAACACTGCCATGACTGGAACCATTTCTAGAGCGAAAGACCCACAACCCGGAGACACACGCCGCCTGGAGCCTGATTGTGGAGGAAGGTCCCAGCAGTGCTGGTGCCCATCAGCAGCGCCGAGCCGCCTGGCAGCCCACGTGAAGACATCATTCCCCTTCAAACAGAGGCAAATTCCCAGTGGGTCAGCCGTGTAAACATGGACCTGAAAACTGAAAACATCC